>OY725320.1:30573451-31853451 GCA_963242795.1 Inga leiocalycina | reverse complement strand
GTGAAGAGTGACACTTAAAACTGATAAAATATTTAAAAGCTGTAAGATCTGGGTAACTGATGAATGAGGCTTGTATAAAAAAAAACGTTGTTGAATATTTCCACCGAATTCCAAAACAAAAAAAAAAAAAAAATTAAGGGTATCATTTGTATAACGCAGAATCATCCCTATATTGATCACAAGCCAGACATTTATTAGAGGTAACTGATTCAACTATTTAGGCGTCAAGCCTAAGGGTGTGTTTGGTTTGAGGGGGTGGTGGAGGGGTGACAAATTACAATTTTGGATGGGAGAAACCCAAAATTTACCCTCTCATTCTTTTAAATTTTGGATTCCCGCTCAAAATTTACCCTCTCATTTCTTTTAAATTTTAAATTCCCGTCCAAAATTTAAATACCTTTAACCAAAAAAAGTAATTTAACCCCCCTCCCCTCTCCTCAAACCAAACACACCCTAAGGGTCTGTTTGGTTTGAGGGGAGGGGAGGGGAGGGATTTTGCTCCCCTCCTCCTGATTGGCACTAGTAAAATTGGAGGAAGGGAGGGAAAATTCCTCCCCTTAAAATCCTACCCTCCAAAATGGGGGAATTTGGAATGGAGGGGTAATATTTTGACATGTCCAGACTATTTTATCCACAAATATTTTTATAATTCCAAAATTACCCCTTGCCTTTTTTCTTCCCCCTTACAATCTTCACCACGCCTTTGAACTGCTAGCTCCCATCGTCCCCTTCATTGTGACTGGCGATCTCATAGCCATGACATGACCATCTCCTCCACTGATCCCCAGCAGCAAAATCACTCCTCCTCCACCTTCAGTTGCGACAACCTTCATCACCGATGTGTCCCTCTCTATCACTTTATCTCACTATCTTGGCTTTTGATAATGGCGTCGATAACTTTTCACCTTTATTTCCTTGTCTCTTATGCCATTTCATTGGCACCGTCCCCAACTCGATTAATCGCGTTTATGCCATTGCAAGTTTCTTTTTTCTTTTTGCCAACGTTTAGGCCCTTTTAATAATCCTAGTACGTATAATCTATGTTACCCTTTATCTCTATGTATTCTTTTTCTTTTTGGCCATGTTTTATATATATATTTATCGGTTACCTGCCATCATTAATAAGTTTAATTATTACGTAAATATATATTATAATTCTAATATTTATAATGTTATCTATTAAATTTCAATAATTATAAAGTTATAATTTTATACATTAGATCTCATTTATAATTATACTTTATTAAGCACTCTCCCAAGTTTAAAGAACAATTTAAATAGAAGAAGGGTAAAGTTGTCCATATAAAAATAACTTCCCTCCTCTCCCTTCCTGAACAAGGTAACATTAAAATCTCTCCCGTCCTCTTTCATTAATCCAAATAAGGTAATATTAAAATCCCTCCATTCCCCTCCCCTCTACTAAAATCCCTCCCCTTCCCGCCCCTCCATTTAACCAATCACACCCTAAAAAGGCGTCTATATATCTATATATACCATACAATCTTTAGGAAACCACACTATTCATAAGTTGTGGACAATGTAACTTATTTCAAATTCCGTGTGAAGCACGGGTCCACAATCAAGTTGGGACATAAAATCTGATCTGATAAAGGAGATGTTTCTGTTTTACCTAAGAAAGTCCTAACCTGCTCTGCTGAACTAGTTCAAAGAACCTAGCGGCAAATAAGCAAGCATCTCAATATTTCAGCATCAACAAATAATTAAAGAGACAAGCAACTATTGTCAAAGTGAGGCATCTAAACAAATTCTCATATCTCAAGTAACACTTGATAAAATGAGTCAACCTTGAAGGCATCGTCAAGGGCATTTGGTCTGGTAGTATGATCCTCATTTAGGGTGTGACAGGTTTCAAGTTCAGTTATAAGAATTACCCCTTTTAAGCAATCTCTGAGCTTTTATGATTAAAAAAGTATTCATGTACCAGATCAGAAAAGTGAAAGTGATGAAACAGAAGCTTGTGTTTCTTTTAACATTAGAATGTCAGCATCCAATAGGAAATATTAAACTTCATCTTTGGACTGATGGCAGTCAACTTCTATCCTTGGAGCCAACAGCCTTGTAGCTTAGTGGCAGGAGGCCACAGATTCAATCCCACTTGTCTCCTCATGCCATTAGTGTCTACCCCTCTAAAATTAAAAGAAAAAAAGAAAAAAAAATACTTCTATCCTTGCCCCAGCGGATTCATAAACTTATTATTCCTTCTTGTGCTTCAGCGTTAGTGATCAATCAACTTTTACACTATTTGCAATTAACTGGTCACCTAGAAGTTTGGTTTTACAAAAGAACACAGTTGACTTCTATAAAGAAACCATTTAACTATTACCTAGAATTAAATGAGAATCACCTATATAATGGTAATAGTTAACTGGTATCCCTAAAACAGTCGGCTTCTACATATATAATAGTCAACTAATACCATGTCAGAAACATTAAATACAATAGTCAATTTACACTTCTAAAGTAAACCAAGTTGGGATTGTTTCTAACGGCTACATCAAGAAATCCAATTATGAGACTTATTCAAGTCTCAGAAGTTTAGAAAAACATTGTCTAAGTGCTCTAAATGTGATTTGCATGCACTTCTCGTTTATTGCTCATCTCTTTATATATTATGTCCTCCATTTGTATATTCACCATTGGTGAGAGTTTCTTCTTATCCTCTACATCTTCGGGGAATGTTAAAAATTGAAGAATTCCTAGTGAACTTAAAAAACAATCTTCCAAAACATACACAAACCAAGTTGTTATTTACCAAATCCACTACACATATAGCATTATAAATTTACATACAATATTAGTTTTTAGGTAAAACGAAATTCACATGAAATTTACTCGCATTATTGGCAATTTACAAACATTAAAATACTTAATAGATGGTTTATAGATGGAGTAGATATGAACATCAGCCAAACCAAGCCAAACAATGCTCAATTTAATGAAAGCCCTGTCAAAAAAATGAAAGGGAATTGTCACGCCAATAGTACTTACTCCAGCCAATAGATTCATACTCAGAACTCAAGCCTCAGTTTTTAGATTTTGAATACTTCACGAGCCAATCAACAACTGTGTCAATATTGGTGGAGTTTTTGCAGGAGATCATGAAGCAACAAACTTCTCTGTTGGTAAGAGATTTTAGACCCCTATACATTTTCAGCAACATAAATATTTTAAAATGCTACCAAAAGAAGACAAAACTCTAGAAAATCTTTTTTTTTTGGCAGAATGTAGTGCACTACTTAAATGCTTTCCTCAATGTACCAAAAAACTTAAATATAGAGAATACTTTAAGAGCCGAACTATTTAACAATAAATGATTTTTCGCGCGAATTCTACTTTGGAACAATGCAATGATTTAGAAAGCTTTTTGACATATGTACGAAAGAGTTTTCATCATAAAATATCTAAACATGGCATTACAAGACTTACATTTGATCTGTTAAATCTTGCTGAGACAAAGCTTCTGGTTTGTCAATCTTATTACCCACAACCAGCACTGGAATACCATTTAAAGAAGGCTTGCTCAACAAGTCATGAAGTTCACTTTTAGAGACAGGCAAATTTTCATGATCAGCTGCATCAACAACATAACTACAACATAAAAAGTTGATGAACGATTAATATAATTTTTCCTCAAGAAATTAAAATGAAATTCCACGATAACAAGAATAAGAAAAACAAAGTATAATGTTTATGACTAGTTGTTTCCTGGATTGATTTCATACAATGACAGGAAAAGTTGATACCTTTCCAACGAAAAAAAAAAAAAACAGCATGAAGGGATCACTTCAGGAAGCAATTTGCAACAAGCTTAATTGAAATGCTATTTTATATTTCAAGTGAAAAATAAAGTAGGTATTGAATAAGTAAATGCCACATGAAATAAAACCATTGTTTATATTTTGCAGAAAATCAATTCTAAGAGATTGACTGAGAGACGCCAAGATATGCAACTTTTACTCATGACTTATTTATAGTCTATACCAATTGGCAAGATTATTTTAAAGTCTGAATGCGTATGAAAAGCAACAGATGTCTTAAAGAGTGAAAGAAGCAAGTAAAGAATGACAAACTGAAACGAGATCAAAAGTAAATGGACTGAATAACCAATCCCTACCCGTTACCCCTTTGCTGCATCAAGTCATGGACCTCCTTTGTAATAGAAAAAAGGAAAGGAGATGATCACAACGAGAGCCAAGGAGGGTATTACTCCAATAGATTGTTGTTAATGACTAATTTGTTATCATTATGTTTGGATACCACCAAGAATCACAGAAATTCATATCATAATGATCAGGTCTTATTTTATGAAACTAATCTTTATTAGCCAAGGCACTGTCTGGAACAGTAAAGGGTGTAGTTAGACTCGAAACAATCAATTGCCATCAGCTGTCCCACATCTCAACAGTAAATATACAGGTAGATGATTCAAGAACACCGTGTAATAAGAAGTTCACCATGTCTAAGAATTAGCTTGAGGTTTTAAGACTGTATTATCTGTCTAGGATATTTCACAATGTAAAACATCTCTTGGTCAAAGAACAAGGTATACAATAGGGTTCTCCATAGGATAGAACCTTAGCATGTTGAAATGAATATGCCCAAAATTACCCCATAGATAGAAAATATTCAAGCATTAACATGATCTTTCATCCAATCTGAAATTTGTTCATTCTCTTTAGACCAAAATAGTACAATATACAATTAACATTGAGCCTAATGTGTTTAGAGAAACGGCATTCATATCTTATCATGAACAATGCATCTGAAGTTGTTCATTAAATAAGAAAAGGCAAAAATCTTAGCAATTGATGCAATAGATATGTGTTCCAAGGTGATTTATAGCACATACACAATAACTGATACAGCACGGCAGTATCTCTCCCACATACTGCGAAACCTTGGTTGACCTCCAAGATCCCATAACTTTATTGTCACGTTGCCTTTAGTTACCTTTCTCATATTAAATCCTACCTATAAATAAACAAACATTATCAAGAAAATTACAGGGAAGCAAATTAGCCATCTTGCAAGAAGCAAGTGATTCAGCCAGTAGAGAAGTTACATGCATATAAGCATTAGATTATAGTCGAAGAAAGGTGACATACCGTGGGGATCATATCCTCGCTATATCCACCAGTCTATATCAAAATAAAACAAAAATTCAGCATCAGCATAATAGAAAATAGATAATATGGTATAGAAAATTACTGGGTCCAGTAGGTATTACATTCACATACCGCAATGACATTAACAAGTGATGTTTTTCCAGCATTCTGAAGGCCAATCAAAGATATCTCCATTTCTTGCTTGAAGAAGAGACTGCCGTATAGAAAAAGAAAGTAAGTATCAACGTATCTAGGATCTACTAGGCCACTTTATTCTCTAGGATGAGCCATAACAGAAGTATATATAGCAAAAACTTTCAATTTACAAAAAATTTCAAGTATGTCTCAGCAATCATTTGCAAGCTTAATTGTATATACTGGGAAAAAAAATTAGCAACCGGAGTAAATACAACTAACCCTTGCACAATATAATAAACAATACATTGCAGCTCAGTTTTCCAATTCACTAAAATATTGAAGGATACAACAAATATGCAAAACCAAGACAATATCAAACAACATGCAATCTCCAAATCAGCTTTGCTTCTGTTCGAACTGTAAACCAAAAGGGATTCTAACCTTAAAGAAGCAAGAGAAACAATCTTGGGCATACTTAACTTTTTTTACAAACCCTCACAAACATAAGAAGGTCAGAGACTTGACCCTATTTCTTAGTCCCCTGCTAGTCTAGTGTACCTCCATCCCCTAATCTGAAACTACTATTGATGTGTTGATATTGATATTGAGGTACGTCTTGCAATGGAAATAATTGTGTTTATGGTCGACAATGTTTTTTTAATGGGATTTCTCTCATTTTTCTGTGATAAACAACAATCATAATTTGTAATTACAATAACTAGCATTCTTATCACGAAAAATAGTATAGATATCATGAGACCCGGTTCCAAATGTTACATCATTAAGATCATAGGGACACCATTAAGCAGAATAGATTTTATGCCTTTTTTAATTAGCCAAAAATCCTCAGAGAGAAATTTTACCATATACTGCAAGCACATCAAGTTCATTCACCAAGGCCAATAACTGAACTTACCACACCTTCTAGTTCAGAGTAGCACCATCTGGGAAGAAAAATAGGGGAGAATATGATAGAAATTAAATGGGATATGAAAGAAGCATGGAGGGGTAGGGAGAAATACGTTAAGAGACCCATGAGAATGCGAAAGAAGAGAAGAACGATAAAACAGGGGGGATAACAATGGAATACCATGGGTTGTTTAAGTGATCTGTCTTTCTTCTATAACAGGGGGGATAACCTTGGACTTACACTCTGGTAGGAATTTATCCTTGATTGATCTTAATTTTGAAGTTAGAACCTATCGCAAATATAATCAAATTTTTTTCACATAATTGCCGTAAAGACAAGTCAGAACATACTAGCAGCAATAACCACACTATATTCCCCATGGTTTTGGGTTGCAAGTATCAAATTTACTTATTCTCGTACTCCATGGCTCCATGGACTTCGTCTATATCTTAGCATCCAAAACCAAAGGGGAGAAACTAAGCAGAGGATCATTCGAGAAAAGCAAAAAAAAAAAAAAAAGATACTGCCAGGGTTCGCAGTCAAATTTCTACGCACTTAAAAAAGAAAAAGGTTAAACTCAGCATTCAAACTTAGCATGGTTTTGCCACACTTAATCAGCTTCCAAGCAAGTAGCAAAAGGAGCAACCTTTACCTCCGTAACCAATTGAGGAAAGCTTCCCACAAACCCATCTCAATTCCCCAAAAAAAAAAAAAGCGAACTTCAACGTAAGCAGAGCAGAACACCTTCAGCAGGATTTGGTCTCCCACCAGCCTCCAAACCCAGCACAATCCAGAGGATCAACCAAGAAGAAGCACTTCTCTGTTTCTACTTTCTATTCTTTATCGATATCGGAAATGATCTTTGCACCTTTGCAAAGGAGCGTCCGTGCAGCATCTGGGCCGTTGGATCATATCTCAACGGTCCAGATTTAATATATTATAAAAATATAATACAAATGAGGATCGCTGTAAAATCTGGGTCGTTGGATCATATCTCAACGGTCCAGATTTAATATATTATAAAAATATAATAATTATATTTTTAATAAAGAAGGAAAGCCCAATCCTCTTTTTTCTTATATAGAAAAAATGAAAATTGACTAAACAAGAAATAAAATTTAATAAAGATATCCACAACGAAGACAAACGGAAGAATGTCGTTTGGGATACACGAGTGTTGAGGGCGATTACGTGTTTGTTTGGATAAACTTTTTTTAATACTTCCTCCGTTCTTAATTATAGGACATATTTACTTAATTTTAAAAAAATTAAGGATAATAGTTAAATTAGTTGATTTTATTTATTTTCCAAAAATGCTTTTATTTAATAGGGGTGATTTAGGAATACTACATGAGTCTCCCATGAAGTAATCCAACCATTATCTAAATTAATATTCTCTCTCCACCTCTCTATGTTTACTTTCATGGTATTTTATTTGGTATATGTTTGATACTTTATGGTACCACACGCCAGACGAGGTAATCCAACCATTATCTAAAGCAATTGGGGTATTTTGGGAACAAATGGATAAAAATTAAAATTTTATCCTATAATTAGGACCAAGATCAACTTCCAAATATTGTCCTATAATTAGGACTAGAGGGAGTAATTTTTATGATTTATAAGATAAATGTGTAAGAGGAGTTTTATCTCGAATTATACAAACCATGGTTTGAAATCATGATTTTTGTGCTTGCCAAACACACACTACATCCATCTAACCATTAGAATTTAGAGAAAATTATATTCAGGTCCTAAGGAAGAGGAGAAATGAAGAAATGGTCCCTATAAATTGTAAAATGAAAAAATGGTCTCATGGAGTTGTTAATACAAGCTCATGAAGTTGTTAATGGGACCATTTTTTCATTTTACAATCTATAAGGATCATTTATTCATTTTTGTCTTTCATGGACCTAAGTATAATTCTTTATAGAATTTACTTTTTCCCGAAATTTGTTAGATTATGATCGGCGATGAGACTCACGCGCTGAGCTGGGATGAGTGGTCAATTATTTCTAAGACCAATAATCTTAAATTCTTAATACGGAATACCATGGGGCCGAAAGCCCAGGTCGACCGGGGTCATCATACATTCATACATAGCACAGGGCCTTCGTTCTGTTATTTTGAACAAGTACAGGGGCTTCTTCGTAAATATAAATTTCTGTGCAATGAAAATAAATAAAGATAAAGTGAACCTGCCGTTAGCGATTTCCTCAGACCAGCGACGCAACGATGGAGGATTCGTGGAAGCTGGGTAAAGCGAGGCGAATAAAGGTGAAGATCAAAGGCATGATATAAAAATGTGAGCTTGGTTATTACGCTCCGTGATACAGCAACCCTTCTTGCTGATGTCTGCATCGCTTATCATCTATTTCAGGTGTGCCCTTTTTCTTAATCCCAATCTGAAACTGTTGAAGCTGGGTTTGGTTTTGATTACCCATTTATCATAATCGGGAGGATTTTGAAAATTTTTTGGAAAATTAAGAAAAATAGGAAGTATGAAAATCTGCAGGTCGACATAGTGCCTTAATTCTATTCCAACATTTTTAACGTAACATCATCTGAAGAAATTATTCAAGATCAGACGATTTCGTGTGTTGCCACAATTATTTTGTTTTCAATAAAATGATGCTCTTGACATTGATGAAACCAAATGAGTTGTGGCGATTGACATATTCTCTCTTGATTGGTAAAGCAGATAGTAGAAGTGAACAAGTACTGAATGATTTAAGCAATTATTCCCTGCTTGGATCTTTTGCTTCTGAATATTTGTCTTAGTTGGTGGATATTAACCCCAATTGATTGTTTGATTTTAGAAATCGTATAAATAAATTCTAAATGGTATACATATTACCTGACTTCCTTGCTTAGTTACATGAAAATGTTGATGTAGTTTGTGTTTTTCACAGTGTTGCATCCCTTCTCAGACATGGGTGTAGTGAGGGGGGTGATATTTGATGAGTCAGCACTCTTAACTGAAGCTGCTGATGTTGATAAAAATTCATTTTTTCTCCAACCCGGAGCCGAGTCTATTCTTCGCATGATCTTCCTATCCAAAATCCGCATTGGGATTTCTTATACATTGGATCTTCCAGAACCTAAGGTCAGTCATCTCAAAAGAGTGGCAAGTTTGTACTCAATTGATTTCTTTATCTTAAATGACCCCACATGTGAAGTTATGCCTACCTGGGGTGATATTGATGGCAGTATTGTCTATCTAGTTTCTAATAAGAAGAAGGTCGTGCCCAAATTGAGCAATTATAGTTGGGTGGTTGTTTTTCTTAATGCTGGAGGTGAAAGTTCATGTGACTTACCGAATGCACTTCTAATTGAGAAGTTAGAAGAGTTGCCCATGACTGTATGCCACTTGAATAAAAGGTTGATTGGACTTGATGTCGTCACCGTGGGCTATAAAATGAAGCCTTCTCGAGTGGAGGATTTTGCAAAGAGGGGTGCATTTCCTCTGTGTCCTACCCAAAATGGGTTGATGTTTATTCCTCTGGTGTCTGATTTACCTTTATCGTCTCAGTTAAAGGACGTTGACATAGTTCTCCATAAGGCCACTGACGAAATATTGTCCATTAAAGATGATAACATCAATTTTACTGAAAGTATGCAAGAACTACAAAATTATTTTGAGCATAACCAGGATTGCTGTGTGCTTGACCCGCTGAGTGACATATACCCGTTATTGGATCGGTTAGAAATTCAGAAAATTTTACTTGGCTTGGTAGAACTCAAAGCTGAAAGCAGCTATATGATCAGAGGGGCTCATTTTCTTGAGGTTGATAATTTTGACAACCTTGATTTTGTGACTGAGTTGGGAAAAGCTAACTTGTCTCTACCATGCATTGTGAAACCGAAAGTTGCTTGTGGTGTTAGTGATGCACATAAGATGGCAATTGTTTTCAGAGCTGATGATTTAAAGAACTTAGATGTTCCCCTGCCGGCGATTATCCAGGAATACGTGGATCATTCATCGACTTTGTACAAATTCTACATGTTGGGTGAGAAAATTTTCTATGCTGTCAAGAAGTCAATACCAAATGCCAATATCCTCGTGAAATCATTTGATAGCTGTGACCCTAAACCTCTTGAGTTTGATAGCTTAAAGTCACTCCCCTCTGCTGATAATATTCAGAATTCTTCAGTTAGTGACCACCCTACAGGAACTAACGAGTCCATCGACTTCAAACTCGTCACCGATGCTGCAAATTGGCTTAGGAGAAGGCTTCATCTCACAATCTTTGGGTTTGACGTTGTTGTTCAGGACGGAACTCATGACCATGTGATTGTGGATGTAAACTATCTCCCATCATTTAAGGAAGTTCCTGACGATGTAGCGATACCAGCCTTTTGGGAGGCCATTAGAAGTAAGTTTGACAGTAGAATGTTAAAATAAGCATTGGTTTCAACTTTACGATGCCATGAGACAAGAGAGAAGCTGTATGCTAGTGGTTGCGTGAGGTTGTTAATCAAGCATCTCTTCTGCTACTTGGGAATGAGATTGAAAGGTTTTTGTATCTGTGTACTCGTATTGCACTTGGAATGAACTATATTCTGGTGCTTGAGTTGTGTCTGGATTCGCGGTAAAAATTCTGAATAAAATTGATTTATGCTTATGATTTTGAGAATAGATTTGGTTGTAGCATGGGTTTGGATTCGCGTTGAAAATAATAGATTTTGAATGAAGTTGATTTTTTTTTTGAAGAATTATGATTTTTAAAATTGATTTATAACAATGGTTTATAATAAATTCTTTTGAATAACTTTTGTCTTTGTCTAAACCAATGTTTTCCATCCAAAGCACTTTGTGTCTTTAGATAGTATAATGTGATTTATATTTGGATTAGTAGTAGCAGAAGTGTATTTTTCTTAAACTAAAACTTGTTTAGATGATAATCGGAAAAACAAGTTTAGATGAAAAATTGCTGGAAAAAACATGAATTTCATTAAATAATACGTATATATTGAGATAATTCAAGAGAAAAATTAAAATTATAAAAATAGTTAATTTATTATTTAAGAAAACTAGAAAATACTAGCACGTACTGTCTAATAATGATACCTTTTTTTTTTTGCAAAATTGGTTCTTTTAAAGTAATTTTATATCAAAAAAATAAAAGGGCATCCAGAGTAATTTTAACAGTACTTCTTCTCTCCCCACGTTCAGCAACAGAAATACAACTTGAAAGCTTAGGGTATAAGTGCTCGTTTGGATAGCTTGTTTTTTATTTATAAGTGTTTATAAATCGTGATTTACGGTATATGAAGTAAGTATATGGGAAGATTTTTATCTCAATTTACATAATAAACACTTATTTTAAAAAAAAAAAAAAAGCTATTCCAAACATAGCTTAATGTACGACTGAGGAACTAAGCATGATGCAAAAAAAAAAAAAAAAAATCCAAACAGTATGTAGAATGTTGTATCGCTGCTAGAAGAGAAAAAATAATTTTAAAGAATAGATTTTAAAAAATAGTTTTTGAAAAGATAAAAAAAAATAGTTTATGAGAAAACCATGGTTTTCTGCAAAACATAGATTCTAAAAAAAAAAATAGTGTTTAGCCGGTTTACAACAAAATCATGGTTTTAACGGGAAAAATTGATTATCGGAAAAATAAGAGTGTTTGAGTTCTTTTTTTCTTTTTGGGGGGATGATTTTTAAGACAAAATCATGATTTTGGGAGTCACACAAATGCACACGAACAATTTTTTCAACAATAACAATAAGATTTATCATATTAGGTGGGCTCAATTATATGAATAGTAAAAATCATTAAGCTTTATCAACAACATGTACACCCTATTTTTGTTTTTCACATTTTCCTTTGTGATGTATATGTCATGTTCTTGGTTGTTCTGTGTTCACCTCATGAACATATATCCAACTCTAATAAACTTCCCTGTTTCTTTTTCATTTTTACGGAATGAAAATGGATAAGAACAAACCTAGGAAATTGAAGTGGCAACTAATTCTCTGCTCATGTCGTTCAAACCGCCCCCTACATTATATCACTCAAACTAATATGTTAGTGCATTCGTTTTTATGTCATGATCACAAATTCACAAGCCTCTACCTTTTTAATTCCATAGTATCGCATGATTTTTTTTTAAAAAAAAAATTAAAGGCCATAATGATATACCTAGATTATTTTAGTTCATCCGAGAAAATTCAAAATTCAGCATTTTTAATTTTATAAAATTTATCATTTATAATTTTGATTACAGTCAGATCTTTCGATAAATCTTTCCAAATTTATAAATAATTTATTTCAACATTAATTATTTCAAAGCTAAAAAGTCTATAACGCCCGAGGCTAGCTTAGCTTCAACAAAAATCAAGTGAGGTTTCACCATAAGTATTGGTTTAAAATTCAAGCCCCTTACCAAAGGATATATGCCAAGAGGCACGGAAGCTCTCTCGGTGAGAAATCACGGGTTCAATATATCTTGTAGAAATCTTTTGGCCTATTCGAAAAGAAGAATTATGTTTAATATGTTTGAAGAGGACAAAATCTATTCCTATTGCTATTATACACAAAATTTTATTAATGAGAAGGACTTAATAAATTTTTATACACAAAAATTATCAATGCTCTGTAAATTTTGTACGTAAGAGTAATGATATTTAAGTCTTTTTTTACCAAATGGGGGAATTTTCCTCGATTTTTCCTATATTTTTTTATTACTTTCTTTCCTGTGCATCAAGTAACTCCTTAACCTTGATGGTTGTATGTGAAATATATCATCACCTGTACAACTCATGTCAAAAGACTGTTCTTTAAAGTAAAGTCCCAAAGTTCAACTATCAGTCATTACCATTAGATAACACACCCCCATTGCGTTTGAACAAAGAAGGTAGATAGATTATTCATTTTCTTAATGCTTTTGTATATCTCTATACATGAACTTGAACAATATCCTGTGAAGCATGTTTCTTGACACTAAGATTCAGTTTTGTGGAAGATTTGGTCAGTGAGTGTATGACAGTAACATCATACTCTCCATGGAACAGTGAAACATCCACAAATCCTCTGCTATCTGCTTTGGCTTGCACAGACTCAGATTTCCACTCATTCAGAAGCTTGTCCACAACATCACCAACTGGAGTATTGTGGAAATTCTCATCCACAAGTGCCATGTCTTTGAAACCAGCTATGGCTGGACCTGAGAATGTTATGATCCCTTCAACTGCAGGATGTGCATAAGCCTCTCTCAGTATATCCTCCAAGTGATCTTCCTGCTCAACAATTCATCAATGAACTCAAATTTTCACTCATAAGCTGTAAGAACCTAGATTATATTATCAGTTTCATGCATGTAAAACAGTAATAATACTCCCTCCGGTCCTAAGTATAGAAGCTAGATAGGGGTTTAACTTTTTCCTAAATAAAAGACCTCAATACACTTTTGTCTCCCAAATTTATTTCGTATTCCTTAAAGTATCCCTATTGATTATAGGGGTGAGTCTTGATGCAACAATAAGATTGCTGCCATGTGCCCTGAAGGTCATAGGTTTAAATCATAGAAACAACTTTTTCACTTAAATTGGTAATGATGCATACATCCATCTTTCTATCCCAAGACCCCACCTAGGAGAAGCCTTATGCACTGGGCCACCAAAAAAAAAGTTATTATTGATTATATGTATTAAGGGATTTCTATCAAGGTTAATTATGATACACATAATTAAAGAAAGTATTTTTAGGAAAACGAACACACATTTGTTATAAATAACCGATTAAACTAATTTCCTTAATATCTGCAAATTAGTTATCTAGCTCTTTCATTGTGAATCAGAGGGAGTAGTTTATAGTTGAGGGAAAAACCTGGTTTGGGCCTTTATCCACGCTGACTTCAGTGAGCCATATGGGAAGATTAGTTGTGGCTAGAGAATCTAGAGCCCATCTCATGTAAGCAAGGTCTGGTTCGCCAGAAACAAAGCGACCTTGCAATCCAATTCCTACTGATATTCCTTCACTTCCAGGGTATGACAGAATCTCCTCAAGCTTCTTCTTGTACTTCTCTGGGATCACTGCTTGATCCCCACTGTACTCGATAGCATTGTACTCATTCATGAACATGATTGGCTTTTGGTCAAGCTTGTAAGCCTTGGAATAATATTCTGCAGAAGCATTTTGGCCCAGTTTATCCTCAAAAAAGCTAAAGTGAAGATTCTCATTCACCACATCCCAAGCAATGAGCTCCCCTTTGTATCTTGAAACCACAGAATTCAATCTTTTCTCTGCTGCTTTTTGCAATTCCACAGAAGATAGAGATTTGACCCATTTAGGCTGTTGCGTTGGGTTGTCCCAGAAAATGTTGTGGCCTCTCACACAAATGTTGTGCTTCTTTGTGAACTTCAACATGGCATCTGCTATAGCGTAGTTTTCTTCACCTTGCTTTATCTCTGTGCTGTACCATTTCATCTCATTGGTGAAAGTTGTGTATTTGAACCTTGATGCAAACCAGGTTTGGTATTGTTTGCTTGTGAGAATATGGTGGTTTATGCTACATCCAAATGGGAAGCCTGGTCTTGTTTGTTTGATTAACACTGTAGTTCCTTCCAATGCTGTTTCATTGGTGTGCAATATCTGGAATCTCACGTTTCTCTTGCGAACCTGCAGGTTTGAAAATCAAGGTTTCTTTTTTGTACAGATTCTCTGTCTTGTTCAATAGGAATCAAATATTCCATTATAGTCATCTAAAATTTGCATTTGATTCAAAATGTTTGCTAATAAATTTATGTGCTAGTTGCTTACCCTCTCAATGTTGTAGTCTTGGTGTGATCTCCACTCTGCTTTGGTGAATGGTTGTAATGAGACATTGTCAACCCATAATTCCACTTCAGTATTCTGGCTCTGCAATAATGTCAAAAAAAAAAAAACAAGAAAAAAAAAAATCTTTGGTTATATTGTGTTCCTCTATTTATAGATCTTTTATGATTTTATAGGGAGGATCACCCTAAGATCCTAGTGAAGAAATATAAAAACCAAAAAGTCCCAATAACAACTAGTGGGCAAATGGACCAATCATCATTTTGTGCAGTGACATTTGTCATTGTATGTTGCTCACTTATTGTATAACTTTTTAATGATTAAATTCTTTCTTTAGGATCTCAGTGATTCTCCCGATTTTATATGCTTTTTGAAGCGAACATTTCATGATTATTGAATGAAGAAACTGAAAAATCCCAACATAAACACATGTAGTTATCAACATTATCTTGAGAAACAGAAATTGATGAATATTTCAACTAGCTCCTATGCTCCACTATGTACACATTCACAAAATGACCATTACTTACCCCATGGCATCATTTATGAAACACGTGTTCATAAGATTCAGAATGATTCATCGCAGTTATATATACTTTGATTCTTACTAGTTTATGAAACATATTGCATATTACCTCGAAAAGAATCTCAGCAGAGCTTGAAAAATTTGCAACTATGCCACCTTTTAGCAGGGTCCAGCATCCATGTTGTGCTATCACATGACCACTTCGTACCAATTCACTTCTGTTAGTTCTGATGACAACCGACACAATCTCTGTTCCCTCACTGAGTTGAACCCAAGCTGAATATGAAAGAGGAACAAGAAATAAAACAAAAGTATGTTACTATGTATTAACAAATACAAATACAACCACTTGTTCAATGTCCTCAAACAAGTAAAGAAGTTACCAGAAAAGCTGTATAGCTTTGCTTTCTCAAGTCGGATTCTCTGTGAAAAACTATCTAAAGGGTGAGTTCTGTTCCTAGCAACAATGAACCTATTTCCTTCCTTTGATATTCTCTCTTCAATAACTCCTTTCCCATTAACTGTCCAACCTCTTAGGCTTTGATCAAATCCTGGATTCACCATAACGCCTCCCCCATATTGGGCTCTTTGCGGTTCCACCAAACACTGCATAATCAAACATAGAAGAAACTTAATGAACTATACTTCACAGAGATTCTATTTTTTTCTGGAATATATATATATATAGAGAGAGAGAGAGAGAGAGATTTTCATGAGAATGTCTCTTGCCTCTGTTGTTACAGAATGATCATAATGGATGGCATGAACTCTGAGACCTGCATGTGTTTAGCAGATAACTAAGTTTAAGGTTGCTGAAGCGAGTTTAACAGAGAGAGAGAGAGAGAGAGACCTGAAATTAGCAGAAGAACTGTGGTGAGCAAGAAGGTGTAGACTTGTGCTTGAACCTTCATCTCTCTTAACAGTAACGCAAAGACAAGCGTTTTCTGAATTTTATGGTAATGACAGTGAGATTAGATGCTGTGTTTGTCATCAAATGCGAGGATGACTACGAGAGCTACGATAATGTTGCACAACATTTATAGCAGCGCACAACACAGACAATGCTATGCTGGTTGCGTTTTTTATCTTAAAAAAAGTTATAGTAGTGTATGTTTGGTAACGCTTATTTTTTTGAATATAAGTGTTTATTATGTATACAGTGAATCACGATTTATAAACACTTATTATCTAAAAATAAGCTATTCCAAATCAGCACCATGTGTAAACTTAGTAACTCATTTGGAATAGTTTATTTTTGGGCAATAAGTGTTTATAAATCGTGATTCACGGTATACGAGGTAAGTATGTGAGAGGAGTTTTATCTCGGCTTGCGTAATAAAGACTTAATGTCTAAAAATAAGTGAAACCAAACACTCATTAAAATGATGCATGATTTGTGTGAATGGTTTAGGAAACTTAAAATGATGCATGATTTGTGTGAATGGTTTAGGAAACTGATACGTTATAATGACCTTTTAAGGTATGGTAGAGATGAAAGACAACCCAAATAGTTGAAGAGAGAAGAGTTGACAGAAACAAACAAATAAACGTTCAAAAGAAATGTCAGTTACCTTGTGAAATGGTGTCTCCGTCAGTGTCTCGTGAACCACCTTTGTAAATGTTCAATGTACCCGTAATTGATTAAACACCACCAACGAGTGTGTGGTTGTGAATGTGTGTTCGGTTGGGCTTATTTTTTAATAATAAGTCCTTATTACGTAAGTCGAAATAAAACCTCTCTCATATACTTATTTCGTATACGTGAATCACGATTTATAAGTATTTATTACCTAAAAATAAGCTATTTCAAACATAGTGAGAGAATGAGATACTTGAAATATGGTTGGGGTGTATGTGCACAATTCTTTTTTTCTTTTTTTGGGAATAAAGGGGTAAACACTAAGAATAAATTCTTATATTATTCGCGATATTTGAATCCACAACCTTATATCTTATGGGTTAAATCTTCATTAACTAAATCATAAATATTAATTGGCTAAATCAAATATTCTAATGTCTTCTTTATATAATATTATCTTCGGTCATAATTATAAGACAAAGTTGACTTTTTTTAAAGAAATTAAAGAAGTTAAATAAGTTACTTAATCATATCATATATTATGTATCCTTAGATTATATATTAATTTATTAGTCAAACTAATAAGTTTGAAGAAAAAAATAAAAATACTCTAAAGTAATTTAATTAGTTTCCTTAATTTCTTCAAAAAAGTCAACTTTATCTTATAATTAGGACAAAAAATAGTACTACAATTTAATAAAGAATTGTTTACACTCAAGTCACTTATCATTCAGGCTTTTAAATTCTGCTCTATTTAGTGTATGTTTGAACTTGTTTATGATAAATACATTCATGTAAGTTATGATAAATTTTTTCTCACATACTTACTTCATAAATTATAAAATCACTATTGAAAAGTTAGATTACAATCCAAAAAAATTCTTAATCTTTTTTTTAAGAAAAAGAAGAATGAAAGAAAGTTGACATCGTATTATTTACTACCTTCATTCAATATTATTTAAACAATGAAGACGAATATTTGTTAATATGTACTCTGTGTTATATCCATTCATTCGAAGGAAATCTGATTTGACCATCTTTATTTAAATTTGGAAAAAAAATAGTCTTAAACAAAAAGGAATATAGCAAAGAAGTAAGATAAAAATCGAGTTTTAATTTCTAATACTTGACTTGAGATTTTTATAATATCAAGCTAATTCATGATGAAGCAATTAGCCTAGGTTCTTGCAAGTCATGATTTAAATTTGTGATTTCAAGCTCAAGTCTCTGTTTCAGTAAAAAAAAAAAAAAAAAACAACTCAAGTCTCTGAGCTGATGACAGCTGATGAGCACATAGAAATTTGTGACTTCATAGTTCAGAAGAAAGAGGTAAAACTTCTAGTAGCAGAATTCCACCATATTTTGAGATTAGTCCCTGAAATTTAAATTTTATTAAGCGGATCCCTAACCTTTTTTAAGAGGGGCAGATAATCACGGTGTGGAATTATAAGTGAAATTAAATCCACAACCTTCTATTTATTAGGGAGTTTTTATGCTACTGAGCTATAAAACCATTGAGAACTCTATGAATTTTTTAATTAAAAACATAAGCACTAACAATTTGAAGTTGTAAGCCGGATTGCATCGTACCAATTTTTTAATTTATAGGAACTTTCCTTTTTCATAAAAATAGTAGGAACTTAACCTTTGAAAGTTTATTGTCCTTTTCATCTTGTTGAGTCAACTCAACATACCTAGTAATATTATTAAGTAGGGGGTGTTCGGGATAGGGACGAGATCGGGAAATGCTATTTCTGATCCCGATTCTGAGAAGGGTTCGGGAATGATTTTTATTCCCGATCCCGAAAATCGGGAAATTTCGGGATCGGGATCGGGAAGATCGGGATGGGAAATTTGTGAACACCCCTGTTATTAAGCGCCTTTTATTTCAACTGTTTACCTTCTTTCTTCCGCTGACTTTTAACAAGAAAGAACTATACACTTTTTTTAAGCGAAGCACAACTTTATTTTAAAAAAAAATATATTATAAAATCCATTTGTCCTTATCTAGTAAATTTGGATTTCCTAAATTTTTAAATAATTAATATTAATATAAAATTTAAATTTTATAGTAATTTAAATTATCACAAACTATCTAATATCATAACTTCAAAAAAGTGCCTGATTTTTTTTAAAAAAAAAATTAAAGGGGTGTGGTGGAACTGAACTCATAACTTCAGATCTTTTATATAACTAAGGGCCCGTTTGGTTCAATCCCATTACACCCTGCGGTGCAGTGTAATGCGATGCAATGGTAATGCAATGCGATATTAATTACAAGGGTAGTGTTTGGTTTGATTTTTAAGCAATGTGCAATGAGTTAATATTTTAACAATTATTTAAAATTAATATATTACACAAAGTCTATTTTACCCCTTAATATAATCTTTATAGAAAAAATAGTTACAAGACGGCGACGGCGGGGATGGAGGAGGAGGAGGTAGTGGCGGTGGGCAGCGGGGGTGGAGGAGGAGGTGGTGGCAGTGGCGGTGGGCGGTGGGCGGTGGGCCGGGTGTGGCGGCAGTGGAGGTGGCGGTGGCGGGGGGGGGGGGGGGGGTGGAGGAGGAGGTGGTGGCGGTAGGCGAGGGTGGCGGGGGAGGAGGAGGTGGTGGTAGTGGCAGTGGGCGGTAGGGGTGGAGGAGGTGGTAGTGGCAGTGGGCGGTAGGGGTGGAGGAGGTGGTGGTGGGCGATAGGCGGTGGGGGCGGCGGAGGAGGGAGGTGGTGGCGGTAGGCGATGGTGGCGGCAGAGGAGGAGGTGGTGGTAGTGGCGGTGGGCGGTGGGGGTGGAGGAGGTGGTGGTGGGCGATAGGCGGTGGGGGTGGAGGAGGTAGTGGTAGGCGATGGGCGGTGGAAGAGGAGGTGGTAGTGGCGGCGGGGGGTGGAAGAGGTGGTGGTGGGCTGGCGGCGACGGGTAGGGGCAGCTGTGGGCGGTGGGCCGGTGGCGAGGCCGGGGGTGGTGGTGGGTGGAGGTGACGGCAGTGGAGGAGATAGTGGTGGCGGCAGAGAGTGGAGGTGACGGCGGTGGAAGAGGAAGAGGTTGTGGCAGTGGCAGTTGTGACGTAATGCGACAAGTGAAATGAGATAAGTGAAACAAAGACAAAGGAAACTAAAGGGTAAATTGGACTTTTTAGACTATGCAATGGGATGGTAATGAGGATTCATAGGGGGGAGGTATGAATGAGGATTACCAATTTTTTGATAATCTTCATTACCATGGTAAACCCTATTACCATGCTAAAGAGCTACCAAACACTCTTCTCTTGGTAATGCAATCATGATTACCATTATAGGCATGCAATGGGGTTGAACCAAACGGGCTCTAAGTCATACATAGGGGTGGAAACAGACGGGTTAGGTTAGACTTTGGCTAAATATGTTTGAGCATGTAATAGAGGCTTAAAGTCTAAGCCAGAACCTGAACTTGAACCTTGACTTGTATACGCTTTTACAAGCCTAGGCCTTTAAATAAGTTTGAAAAATGGACCAAAAAGGCTTTAAATAGGCTTAAAGGCCTATAATTTAAAACCTATAATATGATTTAAATAAAATTTAAGTCATATAATTTAATGAATCTAAATAACATTAATTTTAAAAACTGTTATTTGAGTTTTAAATTATAGAGAATGAACTCATTATGATAATTTAATAATTGTATTTTTAAATTAAATTAAAAAATGATAAACATATAAACATAATATAGACACTTATAATATAAATGAAATTATATTTTAAAATGTGTAATAGGCGAAGCTTGAAAACTTACAAGTCTGGCTTTCATAAAATAGATCTAGACTATTTACATTTTTAGGCATAAAAGAAAGTTTTAGTCTAATTTCTTTATTAAAAAACAGGTCAGGTCATAGATTATCTAATAGAGGTTTGGCCTATTGCCACCCCTGATCACACATCCATTTATGCGTAATTTTCCTTTAAATAATAACATGACGTGTATCACTATCAACATAAGATAATGCTTGGTGAGTGAAACAATATTAAACGGAGTGGCATATGCATTAGTGGGTTGAGTTATTAAACACTCACTCACGCTTTGTCTCTGTGGTGAAATTAGTGATGCAACAAAAGAGTGGCGTGCCCTAGTGGGATTTGATTTTCCGTTTTTTTAATTAAAAAAAAAAGTTGAGATGAATTAATCCTAAAGAATCACTAAAACCGAAATCGAAGACCGAACTGAACCAAATCCACTTCGGTTTTTTTGGTTTGGTATTTTCAATGTTCGATGCTTTTTTTCAGTTTTTTTTTGTGTTTTGGTTGGGTTTGGTTCTTTAAAAAAAATTTCGTTTAACAGAAAAATGTAAAGAATACACCATATAATATTTTTTTCACATTTTTTCTCTGATTTAATTAAGTGTTAATACCACATTGATCATATATATTGTTTATACTTTGTATTATCTTTTCTTAAATCTTGTTGAGGCTATTCAATTTATAATTTGTATTAAGTTTTGCTTGTTGAAAATTAAGATATTTTAATTTAATTAGGAGGACAAAAAATTTCAGTTTTTTCTATAAAAACTGAATTCGAACCGAATTATTTTGGTTATTTCATTTCGGTTATCTTCTTTTATTCGGTTTTAATTCAGTTTGAAAAATTCTTATATTTCGGTTTTTACAGAAAACCAAATGCTCACCCCTACTTAAAACAGATATTGTTGTATTTATTTAAAATATAAGAACAATCAATATCAATTCAATATTTATAACAAATTATATTATTCATAAGTTAGTTGGAAAGAATATACTATTCATAATTTATAAAAAAAATTAAAAATGTTTCCCTAAAAATTGAATTAAATTATATAGAAATTTAAAAAAAATGTTACATTTGTAATATTTTCCCTCTTAAACTATGAATAAAGGTGGTTACATATAAAATTTTATACAAATATATTGGTCTAGAATAGTTATATTGTATTCCGGCCCTAAATATGAGACAAAGTTGAATTTTTTGGAGAGACTAAGGAAGCTAATTAAATTACCTTAAAGTATTTATATTTGTCATTTTTTTCCAAATTATTTTGCTTAACTTATAAATTGATATATAGTCTAAGGATACACAACATATGATATGATTAAGTAACTGATTTAACTTCCTTAATATCAAAAGTCAATTATATCTTATATTTTGGACGAGAGGTAGTAATTTAGTAATCATTTCATTAAAATTAAATGATCTATCTTTATCCACATCTATTTTTTAACCGAGTTTGAGCTTCTGTTTTTTACTCATACTCCACTTCGTCATTATCACATGAGACAACCTCATATGGCGTTTTGATTGAAATTTTACCTCAATGAAACCAACACTAGGACATGAGAGCTCCTTGATGCTAATTAAATAATTTTAAACAGAAGCTCAAAACCCTTTATTCTCTATGTTATGCATATTAGAAGAAGAATAGCATCAGCCAAGACTTCTTCAATCTCTGTTTAAACTAATCCTACTTAATGTTTCAAATAACCATTATACATCACTCAAATTAAATAACAATTTATTAAGCACTATAAAGAATCAAGACCACCCACAAATTTTTCAATTTGCAGCTCCAGCCTTAGAAGCCATCATTGATTATTGATATCATGTGACTTTTATGGAGCATATTGTATATGCAACAATCTGCCTTGTCATTCACAGATAAACAGAGATCTCACTATACATAAATTAGCTTTCAGAAGCATCTTAGTTATGTTAAGGTTGTAGGCAAAATCTGCAAAGAAATAAGAAAATATTTGATTCGAGTCGCGTCCGAGGACACTGTCCTTAAGAGATATTCCGTAGCCCCCTCAGTAAATAGGAAGCGGCATCTCCCCAGGATTAAACGAACCCTTCCTGTTAGGATACAGGGCGGCAGAACTGGTGGAAGATAAGGTAATCCAGTGAGAAATTACTGAGGCTTCTATTTCTCTACTTCCAAATGGTGTCACTGTTGGGGTATTTATAGACAATGAATCAATGCCTTGAAGTTGTGTCTCTTAAAGACTACACCTCTTCAATTGGAAAGTCATAACTATATGTTGAATTCATGAACCATGTTGATTCATGAACCAACACAAATCCCTTAATTCATAAGAACATGACTTCTCAAAACGCGTCTCTTCATTTAAACACATTCCATAATATTGGAGAGACTCTTTCTTTGACACACCCATATGCAATATTTACAACAAAGGTCACTTGGGACAACACTGAAATGGTGACCTAATGGTGGAATTAGGCAAGCTTGAGTGAGTGATTTCCACTTCATAGTCTCCATGAAAGAGGGAGGCCTCATATAACCCATTGGCACCTGTTTTGCCTCTTAACCTGTTTCAGCCAATCTCTTTGAGAATCTTATCCACCACATCTCTTGTGGGTAAGTTCTTGAAATTGTTATCCGTTAAACACATTCTGTAACAACCCTCAGGCTTCCATGCTGCCCATATTATAATCCCTTGAACCTTTGGATGAGATAATGCCTCCCTCAAAATCTCGTCCAGGATCTGACCCTGCTCAAATATTTGTCAAGAAAAGAAACACTTACTTGGGAACTACGTTTGCGTCATGTCTATATTCTCAGCACTACCACAACAGAGACGTTTTACGTTTGTTCTAGAGGGAATATAGGTGATCTAGTAAGTAGGAACAGATGTCGACAAGACTTTCTACATTTGTTTTGAGCACTAGAGAAGTAGAAAGTGGCACTTTTTAAAACAGACATAGAGAGTAAAAGAGACGTTGAAAGTCTCACTTTCTGCATTTGTTTTGAGTGAAAAGACATAGAAAGTGGCATTTTTAAAAAAAAAAAAAAATAGGGGCATTTTGTATATAATTCTTCTATAGAGCATCTTAAGACTAGCAATAGCATATATTATGACTAGTCTTGTTAAGTTTTACCTGGTTGGGTTGGCTATTAACATCCAATTCTGTGAGCCAAATAGGCATCCCTGAGGCGCCAAGCATGTCAAGGGAAGCTCTCATGTAAGCCTTGTCAAGATTAGTGAAATGGCCCTCAAGTCCTATTCCAATAGGCCATCCACTATAACCAGGGAAGCTTTGTATCTCTTAAGCCTCTGAATGTACTTCACTGGTGCTGCTACTGTATCTTTTGTATCCTCAATGGTACCGAACTCATTCATGAATGGTGTCGTTGTTGCATCGAGATCATGAGCAACTTTATAAATACTGGCTGACGCATTGCTACCAAGTTTGCTTTCCAAGAAAAAGAAGTGAACATTTTCATTCACAACATCCCAAGAAATCACCTTGTTCTTGTATCTGGTCATGATCGATCTCTGCCTTCTGGCCACGGCTTCATTAAGTTGTGGTGGAGAGAGTGAATGGACCCAACTAGGTTGGAGAGAAGGATTGTCCCAGTGAACATTATGGCCACGAACTGAGATCCCATGTTGTTGTGAAAACTGAATCAAGGCATCAGCATCAGAATAGTCTTCTTTTCCCTGTACTGGCTCGTTCACGTACCACTTCATTTGGCCTTCTAAGGTGGCGTATTTGAACCTTGGAAGGTACCAATTTTGATAGGCAAGGTTGGTGTGGATATTAGGGTTTATGGTACAACCAATTGGGATGCTTGATGATTTTTGTTTGATGTTTATCTCAGAGTTTGCTAACGGTTTTCCTTGTTCATCAACTGCTTGCAATTGCACCTTTCTTTTACGGGTCTGCCAGAAGAGGGAAAAACAGAATAATTTAGCAAAATCCTGATTTTTCTCCTTAAGAAGATGATATCACTTAGAGTTTGAGCATTCCATACTTCATAAAATTCATACATTGGAAGGAAAATGATACTACCTCGGTTTTTTAATATAAGAGTTAGATAACTAATTTGTAGATATTAAGGAAATTAGTTAAGTAAGTTATCCATAACAAATTTGTGTTGATTTCCCGAAAATATGCTCATTATTCATATACATTGGAACTACCTTAACAGAAATATGTTTGTTTGAGCGATTCGATTGCTTATAAGTTGCTTTTTAATAGTGATTTACGGTATACGAAGTAAGTATGTGAGATGAGTTGTGTCTCGATTTACGTAAAAAGCAACTTATAAGCAAATTTAAGCTCAAACAAACATTGGAACTACTCTTTATATGTACAATCAATAAAGATACTTTGAAAATAAATTATAAATTTGAGAGATACAGTGGATTGAGGTCTTATATTTAGGACTAAAATAAACCTTTTGTCCAACTCTTATATTTTAGATAGGAGGGAGTACAAAAGAATGTGGTTGTGTTTAAGGTTCATACACAATATTACACTGATAATCACTTTTCCCTATAATTCTATTGGAATACTGTGTATGTAATATAAAGAACTCCTAATAGTAGAAATTTTGCATAACTTCAATACTTGAGACAGAGAGTATCACTTGTAGTTTCAAGCTTTCAGGGTACTAATATGCCACGACATAGATGGAGAGACAAAATCTGAGGTATTAAATACCGAATTGACTGTGGCACCATCTTCGGTTAACTGAGTTTCATTATAAAAGCGAATGCAAACAAAATGGAATTAGTAGAAAGAGCCTGAATATTAGTATATTTAAAATTTACCAGCTCCATGCTCTGATATTGGTGAGACTCCCATTGCTTTTTAGTGAATGGTTGCAATGAGACGCTGTCAACCCATAATTCCACTGATGTATTATTGCTCTGCACAAGTTTTGGCCTCCATTAAAGAAGGAGGAAATGAAAACCCAACTTAAGGAAAAGAAAAAAGTGAGCATAGTGGGAAGTGGAGTTCATCACCATTAACAAACATTTTATCAAACAGTTTCTGGGCAAAAAAATATCTACCTCAAAATATAGTTCAGCAGGGCCTGGGAATTCTGCTGTAAAACCACCCTTAAGCATGGACCAACAGTTAGATTTCACAATAGCAGCACCAGCATGTTTCAACCCATTTTCTGTTTTGAACACTGCTGCTACAAGACCATCATCATTATCACCATTCACTTGTAGCCAAGATGCACATTAACACAGGTGATTTAGCAAAAAAGAGGAATAAAATGACCCAGATAAGACAACAAAAAGTAATGGCATTAACGAAAGAGTTATTAGAGTCTACCAGAGATTATGTAGAGATTGTGCTGCTGTAAGTAGAATTTCTGGGAAACACTGTCATTGGGTTGATTTCTGCCGTGAGCCACAAGGTAATTTATTGCCTCTGTATTCTCTGTGATCAATTTTGGCTTCCCCAAATGGAGACCATCCTTGCAGTCCTCCATCAAGTTTAGGGTTTCTGATGATTCCTCCATCATACGGAGGTTCTTGGGGGTTTGGTAAGCACTAGCAAGAATATAACAAGTTATGATTATTGATTAACATCAAACTGATATACTTTAGTCCCATTCAAAATTGGACTCACACGCATTGAATACTTTTTTCATAATATTAAAATAAAGAAATTATGATTACCTCAATGCTGGCCGAATAATCATAAGTCAAAGCATAATTCCTCGCCAAACCTGAGGGGATCAAACCTAAAATGTAAAGAAATCAATTAAGTGCTCATCCAGTAGCAACTTCTTTCTTAATTGTTAACTTAATTCTTAGGGGGTGCTTGGGGCGGGAATAGTATTTCGTTTCTGAGTTTTGTATATTTGTACAAAATTTGAAAAATGAGTAATATTATCCATCAATTAGAAACAATACAATTTATGCAAATTTGTATTTCATATAAAGATAATAAATTAGATCATTTTAGGTGCCTAATATAAGTAAATTATATTAAATCAAAATTCAAAATATTTCTTATAAGTTGTAGATAATATATCATATTATAGTTATTATTATTTTTGGGTGAGATATTATAGTTATTATTATTTGATGATAACTATCATACATTCTATTTTTCACATATTTTTTATCTAGATATAAAAAAGGAAAATAAATGATTAAATATAACATTTACTTGATTTAGGAAGGAAAAAATTATATGAGCACTTAATTTAGATCAATCCAACAAGACAGACGGAATAGAATGTTACAAAAGAAGACTTTTAACTTTTAAGGCACTTTTCATTTTACAAAAGTTTTTTTTTTTTTTTGGGTTTAATCAAAGGTTTCCCCCTCTCAAGGTTTAGAGGGTAAAGAGTTTTTGTCTCTCTAAACAAGCGTACTTCTCAAGATTCAAACTTGTACTCTCCTTCTTATAGGAATGATGCTGCTTGACACCTCAACCAACATATACAAAAATATTTTTTTTTTATTTCATTGCATTATGCATATCAAATAAATTTCTATACACACAAACACTTCAAGTCAATCTCAAGCTTGTGACTTCATCCAAACATGGCAGGTGACACTGCTATTGGAACAACTTGCCGTTGACATGTTTAAAGCATTCAAATAAACAAGCATTAGCATGGCAACAAAACAAGAAAAGGCCTTTTGGATAAGTAATATGATGAGATGATAGAGGTAGAGAGAGGACGAACAAACCAAACTAAGATGAAGGCACAGATCAAAAGCAATTCTTTCATATGTTGGCCTCCCTCCATAGCCTCAAGTTTTTTGTTCTGCTCGAGAATTATATTTCATGTGAACAAGTTAAAACCAGAGGTCTTGTATAAATATATGTATGTATGTATGTATGTATGTATGTATGTATGTATGTATGTATGTATATGCGTATACCAAGACTGAAGTACAGCAATGGAGAAAGTTATATCTTGCCTTGAAGAAACTAGCTACAATTACATGAATATGCATCAATGGTGGATCTTTGCTCTAAAGATAAGAAATATAGGTGTATATATATCTTGCCTTAGCTTGAAGAAAACCAAGGGAGGCAAGGACAGAGAAATAAATTAAAAATTCAATTTGACTTTCTTTATATTCTCTCTACATTTGAACTTACCAAGTGTCACTTCCATATTGGCTCTCACACAATAAATCACCAATTAGCTTATCTAATCCCTCCATTATTCATTTAATGACACTTCTCATTTTTCTTAGTTAATAATTAATTTCCCATTAATCACCAACTTATGGCAAAAAATTCCATTCTTTCCATTCTCCACCAATTATAACATATTAATTAATATTGTCACAAAACATATAATAAATCCAATTTAAATTCACAAATCTCTATAATAATCCCCATTAGCCCTTAATCAAAATTTGGAGCATTACAGGAGAGATTGCTTAGGCTATTTCCAAGAATGAATTACACTTAAAGTAGACACTAACCAGGAATTGGTGACTTATCTCATAACTTGAAGCAAACAATTTTTAGAAGCAAAGATTTGTAATGACATAAAGTTGCAAAACATGGAAGTACCATTTCAATCTAAACCTACATATTATCTTGCCAATACCTCATTCGGGGTGTATCCCTCTCATGCAGGAGGACTTGCTCCAATTGTTTTGACTTGTTTTGATGTTCAATATATTTTATTGTATCTATTCTCCAGGCTAGCTTGGCCACTTTATGTATCCAAAAAAAAAAAAATCTAAACCTACATAGGTTTCTGTTGCAATTTTTTTTTTGGTCAAACTCAGATTATCTTCAAATCACTTTGGACTTTATCCTAATCTCTATAGGTCCTGGAGCATTAAAGTTAAAGCCCTCCTAACAAGTACTCTTCCTGAAAAGTGAACTTATGTTCTCTTCCTTACGGAAGTGAGATCGTTTACCATTTCAGCTAAAAGCTTGTTGATACTTTTATTGCAATATATATTATTACCTTGCATATTTTTCCTTTTTGGTGAAGCAGTGGGACCTTGTTAATAATTCTTATTAGGGTTAAGCATCAAATGTTCTCATAAAAGAAGCATTATAAGTAGGTGTCATGCAAACACCAGACTAGATCAGGTTAGTCATTAACTTGAGGTTTGGTCTAAGACCTCAAGTATAACATGGCAGCTCATGGTCTAGTCCAATATAGCACAAGACCAAATCAGGTTTGGTCTACCAGGCTAGAGATTGCATCTGTCTGTTGGACTAAGTAATGATTTTATATACTATAAGCCTATTTGAGAATAAAAAAGTATTTCTGCGTTTTATGAGATAAAACTTCTTTTACATATTTAGTTCTGACAACATATAATCACTACTACAGAATATAGATACTGCTACCCTAAAAGACGTCCCTTTTTAAAATAGGGACGTCTAAAACATAGGCGGTAGCATTTTTGTAATTACGTGTGGGAACTTGGTAGCTTTAGACGTCCCAAATTCAATTTGGGACGTCTAAAGTTAAAAAAAAAAAAAAAAAAAATTTTCTTTTACTCTTTAGAAGTCCCAAATTCCATTTGGGACGTCTAAAGTGGTACTTTAGACATCCCAAATGAAATTTGGGACCTCTAAAATGATGTCTAAAATAAAAAAAAAAAATTTACACTTTAGAGGTCCCAAATTCCATTTGGGATGTCTAAAGTGGTACTTTAGACATCCCAAATGGAATTTGGGACCTCTAAAGTGATGTCTAAAATAAAAAAAAAATTTTACACTTTAGATGTCCTAAATTCCATTCGGGACATCTAAAATGTAAAAAAAAAAAAAATTAATTTTTTGTTTAACTTTAGACGTCCCAAATTGAATTTGGGACGTCTAAAAGTGTAAAAAAAAAAAATTAATTTTTTTTTACACTTTAGAGGTCCCAAATTGAATTTGGGATGTCTAAAGTACCACTTTAGACATCCCAAATCGAATTTGGGACTTCTAAAGTGTAAAAAAAAAAAAAAAAAATTTTTAACTTTAGACGTCCCAAATTGAATTTGGGACGTCTAAAGTGACGTTTAAAGTAAAAAAAAAATATTAAATATTTTTTTTTTTACAGTATAGACGTCCCAAATTCCATTTGGGACATCTAAAGTGTTAAAAAAAAAATTAAATATTTTTTTTTACAGTTTAGACGTCCCAAATTTCATTTGGGACGTCTAAAGTAATTCAAAAATTTTCCCGCGATCTGTATTGAATATAAGGGACGCTCGTGCCTTATATTAAATAAAGGGAAGCTTTCCTTCCTTTCTCTCTCTCTCTCTCTCACTCCCACAACAGTTTTCAATTTCTTTGATAAGAGTTGCAGAGAAAGACCCACATTCTATATATTCAAATAGCTTTTTCCTTCAGTGTTTTCGCCATCGTCCCCCCTCTCATCATGCCCTTTTGTGCATAGCTTTTTCCTTCGGTGTTTTCGCCATCGTCCGCCCTCTCATCATGCCCTTCGATGCCTCTATTTGCAATGGTAACTCTCTTTTTATCACTTCTCAAATCTTACATGCTTGTATATTTATTTTTATTATTATTATATAAGTTCCTCTCTTTTTTCACAATCAGATCTGGTACAGTGCATCTGGGTAAAAAATGGATTTTTTGAATTTTAAAGTTTGACTAAAAGAAGTTTGAACAAAGCTAGCAAAGTGGTGGAAGTGTGGTGATGCTAAAAAAGAAAATTCCGGAGCCAAAAAGTGAATGGAGAAAGCTAGCATTTATGTTCAACAAAACTATTACAGAGGATTCTCGTCTGAAATTCAAATGACTTTAGACCTCCCAAATTGAGATTTGGGAGGTCTAAAGTCCAACACAGGGGGACTTTAGACGTCCCAATTTTAGATTTGGGACGTCTAAAGTGGAGGACTTTAGATGTCCCAAATTGAGATTTGGGACGTCTAAAGTCCCCCTGTGTTGGACTTTAGACGTCCCAAATCTCAATTTGGGACGTCTAAAGTCCTCCCTTTAGACGTCCCATTTTTTTCGGACGTCTTTTCTTAAAACATATTACGCCCCCCACATAGACGTCCCCCCAATTTTTGGACGTTAAAAGTGTCAAAATAGGGACGTTAAAACCCCTTTTTGTAGTAGTGAATCACTTAAAATAAGCTAATGTAAATACTCTTTGGGAAAACATGCAAAAATCATCAAAATTCGAAGGCCATCCCTTTTAAAATGGTGCGCTTCAAGTTTGATGGTATGACAAATTATGGTCCATTCAATCAAACATGCAGCCTAGATTGTTTAGACTAAATCAAGTTTGATGGTATGACAAATTATGGCCTTTTCAAGTTTACTTGGCTAGTGAACTCAAAACTGAACGTAATAGAGGATTTGGAGCCTGTTTGAGTTAGTGTTTAAAAAGCATGCTTATGCAAGTAGATATAAAACTCCTCTTATATATTTACTTTGTATATCGTAAATCACGTTGAAAAAATAGCTTCTATCGCTAACCCAAACAACCACTTGGTTTGCTTAGAACTCATCTAATCTGAGCCGTTCAGATCTAATATTGGATTGTTCAGGTTTGTATTTTTCTAAAATGATGATTTTTTAAATGAAAAAATCATTTTTTTAAAGAATAATGGTTAAAAAATTATTTTTATTTTAGATTCTATATCTATTAAAATAATTTTTATTAAAAAATATAGATTTTTAAAAGCTACGATCTGAACTGTCTAAATTAGACCTAATGGTTCAGATCTGATATGATGAGTTAGAAAAGCTAATCGCCTTGATTAACACTCAAACAAAGGCTAATAGATGGGCCATATCCTGCGGGCCATGGAAGATGTTAGAGTCAGACTCCCTTGTTCCGCACGTTCTCTGTAATCTGATAGTGATTCACCTTTCAGATTTTACCCAAAAAGTCAAAAACATAGTCTTATCTTTGTGTTTAAATATTCAAATTATATTTCCCTTATTTTTGTTCAAGTTTTATCGCCACTCCGCGCTCATCATCTCAAGTTTTTTGGTCAACCATCTCAAGTTTGAGAGAGAGCCATAATCAATCATGGAGGCCTGGTTCATCATCCTCGCCTCCCTCTGTCTCACCTTTCTCATCAAAGCTTTCTTCAACCTTCTCCTTCCTTCTCACTCATCTCCACCTCTCCCTCCTGGCCCTCTCCGGGTCCCCATCATCGGAAGTACCATTTGGCTTCACAATCCAATCACCGAACTCGTTCCCATTCTTCGCCGTCTTCATGCCAAGTACGGTCCCGTCGTCACTCTCCCCATCGGCTCTCGTCCCGCCATTTTCGTCGCCGATCGATCTCTCGCCCACCAAGCCCTCATTCAAAACGGCGCCGTCTTCTCTACACGACCCCCCGCCGATGCCACCGCCAAGATAAACACCAGTAACCAGCATATCATCAGCTTCGGTTTGTACGGTCCCACATGGCGGCTCCTCCGTCGTAACCTCGCCTCCGAGATGCTGCACCCGACCCGGATAAAGTCCTTTTCGCGTCTTCGTAAATGGGTCCTGGACTTGCTTCTCAGTCGCCTCAAGTCTGACTCAGAATCAAGCGGCTCTGTTCAGGTGATTGGCCATCTCCGTTATGCTATGTTCTGTTTGCTGGTGTCCATGTGCTTCGGGAAGATTCTAGAACACAAGCAAATCAAGGAGATCGAATATGTTCAGCGTCTTACACTTATGAGTTTAAGTAAATTCACTGTGCTAAATTTCTGGACAAGTGTCACTCGAATTTTGTTTCGCAAGCGGTGGGAGGAGTTTCTGCGAATTCGGAAGGAAAAAGAAGACGTATTGCTTCCATTAATTAGATCAAGGAAGAAAGTCAGAGAACAGATGTTGAGAAAAGCCAAAGAGGACAAGAACCCAGACCAAGTCATAGTGTCATATGTGGATACTCTGTTGGATTTACAGTTGCCGGAGGAGAAACGGGAACTCAACGACGGCGAACTGGTTTCTCTATGCTCGGAGTTTCTTGACGGAGGAACAGATTCAACGGCCACTGGCTTGCAGTGGATTCTGGCAAACTTGGTGAAGTATCCACATATTCAAGAGAGACTGTTTCAGGAAATAAGAGAGGTGATGGGTGAAAGAAGAGAGGAGATAATGGAAGTGAAAGAAGAAGATTTGAAGAGCATGCCATATCTGAAAGCTGTGATTTTAGAAGGACTGAGACGTCATCCACCAGGGCATCTTTTGGTGCCACATGCGGTTTCAGAAGACACGGTTTTGAATAATTACTTGGTGCCCAAGAATGGAACTATAAACTTCATGGTGGCAGAGATAGGAAGAGACCCAGAGGTGTGGGAGAATCCAATGGAGTTCATACCAGAGAGGTTCCTGAAAAATAATGCAGACGAACAAGAAGAAGAAGCAGCATTTGATATTACAGGGAGCAAAGAGATAAAGATGATGCCTTTTGGAGTAGGAAGAAGAATGTGTCCTGGTTATCAGTTGGCAATGCTTCATTTAGAGTACTTCATAGCCAATTTGGTTTGGAACTTTGAGTGGAAGGCTTCAAATGGCGATGATGTTGACCTTTCAGAGAAACGAGAATTCACTGTGGTAATGAGAAGTCCATTACAGGCTCATATATCTCCCAGGATTTAGAACTCTTAGATTATTTCCTAGCTAATTAATGTCATTTATGGTCATGTCTCCTCTTTGATAAACTAGTGCAAATAAGAGTTCTTTTTGTTAGGACAGTTACTAGATTGCTGCATCCAGCTTCTTAGGTCTCAATGTAGGGCTTTGTATGGTTTATTAATTTATCTTATAACTACCTCTGTTCTCAGTCAACCTAAATAAAATTACATTAGTACGGCTCCTGTCCTTAATTTTAGATCCTTAAATTGTTTGCGGGATCTAATTAACTAATTTAATTAGATTTAGGAAATTAATTAAAGTAGTTAATATGCTTTTTTTTTCCATAAAATATCCTAATCATCTTTCTTAATTCCTTCTCTCTCTTTTCTGCTTGAATATTGTTGACCGGACGGCTCAACTATTCCAAACGGTTGAACCATGACCCGCTAACCTTTTTGGTTCGATGTCCGATTCGGCTTTCAAAATATTAGATAATACTGACATAGTCGATGGACTATTTTGTTTATGAAATTTGGGATCCAAGCAAGAGAAAAGTTCTCTTATATCTCCTTCAGCAATCCCTTTGGCATTACAACATCCAATTACCTTGCAATTATATTAGTAAAAGTTATAATCAAAATTTCAAGTTAAAATTATGTATACAATAAAATAATTATAGAAATTCAACATCATCTTTCAATATAAATCAATATATTAATATGTTAAATAAAACGAAAACAGTCTCGCACTTGTCCTTTATTTTTCCTATGACAAGGTTGGTGAGGATATTTGGGTTAATGGTACAACCAATTGGGATATTTGATGACTTCTGTTTAATGTTTATCTCAGTTTTCTAATGGTTTTCCTTGTTCATCATCTGATTGCAATTGCACCTTCCATTAATGTGGTCTGCCAAAAGAGGGGTAAAAAATTAAGCCTTGTTTGTTTCCCATTTTTAAAGTAGTTTTTTTCTTTAAAAAGAAAAACTTGTTGACCAATTTGTTTTTCGTGAGGTGTTTTTATTTTTTTATAAAATAGAGAGTAACTTGTTTTTAAATACAAAAAAAAAACTACTTATTTTTTTAAAGATTAAGGAAGCTAAATAAATTACTTAATCATATCATATATTGTGTATGATTAAATTATATATTATTTTATAAATTAGATAAATTACTTTAGAGGCAAAATAATAAATATAAATACTTTAACACTACTACAGATTTGCGTATTTGTAACGTTTAATACATAATGATTATAGCTAATACCACTCCAGTCCTATTTATAAGTTCCTTTTAACTAAATCTCACATACCAATTGTAATATCCCAACTTTTGATTATGGGCTAATCATGATTATTGTGGATAATTATGAATTTAATTGGAATTATTATGTGTTTTATGGCAATATTAATTAATATGTCATAATTGTTGTAAAATTTAGAGAATGGATATATTGGTCATAAGTTGATAATTAATGGAGAAATTAATTACTAGTTAAGAAGAAAAAATGATAAGTGTGATTAAATGTTTAATGGAGGAATTAGAATAGTTATTTGGTGACTCATATTAGGTGGCCCAATAGCAATATGACATGTGGCAAAAAGTGCGTGAGAGAGATTGAATGTGTGAAAGTCAAATGGGATTTTTTTTTTGTTTTCTCTCTCTCTCCTTCCCTCCATTCGGCTGACAAGAGGTATGGGGGAGGAGTAATTCATCATCATTCATCATCTCCTTCACACTCATCTCTCTCTCTTGCTCTCTCTCTCGTCTGCCATTTTTGGCCAAGGAAGAAGAAGAAAGCTTCAAAAGGTAAGGGCAAATGACCTCTATTGCTCAAGTTCTCTTTATTAATGTTGGTCCTTGGAGTGAGAGATTCATTTTGATATTTATAGAGTGCCTATTGGTGTTGATTTGTGCCCACACGAAATTTTGGAGGTTGGTGAATCAAGAAGTGTCTTTAAGAAAGTTGATAAGGTAAGTAAAACAAATCATTCTATCTATGTTTTATGCCAAATAAATAAGATTTGAATTTCTAGAATTTTTGGCCCATTTTCGTTGGAAAAGAGTCATTGGGCTTTTGGCTTGTCATTGGTATAAAAATGGGTGTTTTGGTATGAGTTTTAGATAGATTGATTGATTGGGGATGAGAATGGTATATTTGGATGATTTTGGAATTTGGATGATTATGTTGCCCAAAACCAAAGCATGATAATGGAGTAAGATTTGATAATTCTGATGATTCCATTGAATTCCTTGAGTGTTTTTGTGTGGGAGTAGCTTTGGTAGAAGTTTTGGGTCCATTGGAATCACTTGGGTAATTGTTGGGAAGAGTTATCAGTTTTGCTGCGTTTTCTGATTTCTGATAAAATCACTCGAGTGAGAGTGAATTCACTCGAGTGAAGGTTGAACATCACTCGAGTGAGAGTGAGTTCACTCGAGTGAAGGATGAACATCACTCGAGTGAGGGTGGGTTTACTCGAGTGCTGTGTGTAAATTCATTTTCTGCTTCAATTTTCATGATGCACTTCCCAACGAAAGGCAAAAGTGTTGCCTCACTTGCAAGTGTTATGGGTTCTCACTCGAGTGAGCCTCCTCTCACTCGAGTAAAAGTGAATTTTTGACACCAAGAACTCTCGTCTCGGGTTGTCACTCGCGTTCAAATTCAAGAGTGCATTAAACACTTGCGAGTGTTAAGTTCTCACTCGAGTGAGGTCTTCTTCACTCAAGTGATCCTCTTCTTTGAAAGTTTTTGTGTTCTCGGGCAAACACCTTCTATCCTTACTTTCTAGTACTTGAAGTGCAGTCCATACCATCACTTGAGTGAGGCCTTCTTCACTCGAGTATCCATACCAACACTCGAGTGAGGCCATATTCACTAGAGTGCAGCAGTGAAAAATCAGTTTTTGTGCTTCCAAAAGGGGATCTTTGGGGATAGTCTTCCAACCCTTTAGAACTATTGATAGGGTTATTTATGGGTACTAAAAGAGCAATAATGATAACCAAACTAAGTGCTAAGAAGTCATTGAGAGTTGGAATAGAGAATTGACACTTCGTTCCTAATTATGAATATAGGATTTGACATTTGCCTTGCTTGGGAGAGATCGGCGCTAGGACACACACGGAAGGATTAAGGTATTGACTTTTCTCTCATATTGTGTATGATACTTGGTATACATGTTTATCATTGTGAATGTGTTATCGGCCATAGAGTATTACAGTGCGAGCAGTTCAGCATGAGCGGTCGTAGGGGGCGCAATGCTCATGATATCTACCCCGGCCGTTGTATCTGCCACTGTAAGTGCCGAGGCTGCGTTGTGGAATCGTAGATTCCTGTTTGAGTATCCAGCCCATGGGGCTGTGTGTTGTAAAATGTTTTATATAGATCCCAGATGTGGTGATACATGTGATATGTTTATGTGGATATGCAATACAGCAAGCAGCTTAGCGTGAGCCGTCGTAGGGGGTGATACCCATGATACCTACCCCGACTGTTGCAACTGTTGTTGCGATTGATGTATGTTGTGGATGATTTACTTTCATGCTTTAATGTTGTGCATATTATGAGTGATTTGTTACTACGGGGATTCTTTAGAACCTCACTCTCCCAAAAACATAAATTTTAGACAGGGCTGAAGGATCCAAGGGAAAGCAGGCAACGAAGAGTAGTTAGAGCTCCGGGCAAGGAGTTTTACTTTTGGAATATTTGGTTATCATTTTGTAATCATTTGGATACATTTTGTTGGGAATTACATGTATATAGTGGATAGTATTTGTATAATCCCCTAATTGTGGGAAACTCTATAGGCAATTGTGCCTTGTAAACTCTTATTTGATTAATGGAACTCGAGTGTGTTGGGAAATTATGCTGTACTTTGATATGTATGAATGAAATCAACTTATACAAGCCATTTGTGTATTGAAATGTGAATAGGAGACCACTGTGAATCGGTTTCAAAAAAGTTTTTTGAAAACCTTGATTTTGGGAAATTTTACTTTCTTTAAGTTCCAAATCGTCTATGGTCTCTAATTCCACATTAATGACGTTTTTACGAACTAATCTCGGCCTTAATCGTGAAGGGGGTTACACCAATGAGAGGTAATCAACTCAATGATTATAGAGTAAATTTCCACCTATGCTTTCATTTATGAATGAGTGATTTTCAACTCTTTTTTCTCTATCTATCTTTAAATTATTTCTTCATTGGTACAATAAATAGGGGCAAAATTGTCACAATCTCATTTACTACACTGAAACTAAACTTATAAATAGGACCAATTTTTTTGGTAAAAATGGATTTATAAATATGATCAGAGTAGTATACATCATGTATGTCCAGGCAGAGGCCACGTAAGGATAAATAATACTTAAAAGTGACGGTTAATTATACTCACCGTCATTTATTTCGAGATGGAATTGGCGATCAAAATCAACTGGGTTTTATATTTAGAACCAAAGATAGTAGCTATTTAAGATTAAAATCTGTAGTACACCATGCTAATTTCAACTTTTTTTAAAAAATGGTTAATATCATATTTGATCTTTCAAATATACCCTCATTTTGGTTTTAGCTTTGGTTTTATTCCCTCTAAGAGCAAAATAGTCCAGATTTTTATTGAGTTATAGGAACCGATATCTTACATGAATTGAAACTTGAAGGATCAAAACTAAAATATGGATAAACTTGAGGGACCATTACATTAACTCTTTTAAAAAACATAATCAAGAGAGAGTCTCTAGACTCTAGAAACTTTCTGATGATAATGTTGCTCTTATTAAAGAATTTGGTAGATGAAAGGGGCACGGACAGGGCGTCATGCAGCTCTAAAAGAATACGAATGAGATAGCTATCGTTTTAATATTTCGTATACCATCGTTCTCCCCCTTGTATCGTTGTGCTGTTTGGAGCTTTGGATCGTTCCTTTCAACTACCCCACTTTTATTTAAACTTAAAACAGATTTTGTTGTATTTGTTTAAAATATAAGAACAATCACTATCAATTCAATATTTATAACAATTATATTATTCATAAGTTAGTTGGAAAATATATATTATTCATAATTTATAAAAAAAACAAAAATGTTGCCCTAAAAATTGAATTAAATTATATAGAACTTAAAAAAAAATATTTTACATTTGTAATTTTCTCTCTCTTAAACTATGAATAAAGGTGGTTTCATCTAAAATTTTACACAAATATATTGGTCTATTATAGTTATATTGTAATTTAGTAATCATTTCATTAACATTAAATGATCTATTTTTATCTACATATGTTGTAGTTTTAACCGAGTTTGAGCTTTTGTTTTTTTACTCACACTCCGCTTCTTCATTATCACATGAGACAACCTAATATGGCGTTTTGATTGAAATTTTATTTCAATGAAACCAACACTAGGACATGAGAGTTCCTTGATGCTAATTAAATAATTTTAAACAGAAGTGCAAAATCCTTAATTCTCTATGTTATGCATATTAGAAGAAGAATAGCATCAGCCAAGACTTCTTCAATCTCTGTTTAAACTAATCCTACTTAATGTTTCAAATAACCATTATACATCACTCAAATTAAATAACAGTTTATTAAGCACTATAAAGTGTTGGCAAAAAAAAAAAAAATTAAGCACTGTAAAGAATCAAGACCACCCACAAATCTTTCAATTTGGAGCACCAACCTTAGAAACCATCATTGATTATTGATATGATGTGACTTTTACAGAGGATATTGTATATGCAACAATCTGCCTTGTTATTCACAGATAAACACAGATCACACTATACATACATTAGCTTTCAGAAGCATCTTAGTAATGTTAAGGTCATTATCACTTGGGGCAACACTGAAATGGTGACCAATGGGGGAATTAGGCAAGCTTGAGTGAGTGATTTCCACTTCATAATCTCCATGAAAGAGGGAGGCCTCATATAACCCATTGGCATCTGTTTTGCCTCTTAACCTGTTTGAGCCAATCTCTTTGAGAATCTTATCCACCACATCTCCTGTGGGCAAGTTCTTGAAATTGTTATCTGTTAATCACATTCTGTAACATCCCTCAGGCTTCCATGCTGCCCAGATTATAATCCCTTGAACCTTTGGATGAGATAATGCCTCCCTCAGAATCTCGTCAAGGATCTGAGCCTGCTCAAATATTTGTCAAGAAAAGAAACACTTACTTTGGAACTACGTTTGTGTCTTGTCTATATTCTCAGCACTACCACAACGGAGACATTTTACGTTTGTTCTAGAGGGAATATAGGTGATCTAGTAAGTAGGAACAGATGTAGATAAGACTTTCTATGTCTGTTGACTGAAAACAGAAGTAGCAACTAAAGACTTTCTAAATTTGTTTTGAGCATAAGAGAAGTAGAAAGTGGCACTTTTTTAAACAGACATAGAGAGTAAAAGAGACGTTGAAAGTCTTACTTCCTGCATTTGTTTTGAGTGAAAAGACATAGAAAGTGGCATTTAAAAAAAAATAGGGGCATTTTGTATATAATTCTTCTATAGAGCATCTTAACACTAGCAATAGCATATATTATGACCGGTCTTGTTAAGTTTTACCTGGTTGGGTTGGCTATTAACATCCAATTCTGTGAGCAAAATAGGCATCCCTGAGGCACCGATCATGTCAAGGGAAGCTATCATGTAAGCCATGTCAAGATTAGTGAAATAGCCCTCAAGTCCTATTCCAATAGGCCATCCACTATAACCAGGGAAGCTTTGTATCTCTTTAAGCCTCTGAATGTACTTCATTGGTGCTGCTACTGTATCTTTTGTATCCTCAATGGTACCGAACTCATTCATGAATGGTGTCGCCGTAGCATCGAGATCATGAGCAACTTTATAAATACTGGCTGACGCATTGCTACCAAGTTTGCTTTCCAAGAAAGAGAAGTGAACATTTTCATTCACAACATCCCAAGAAATTACCTTGTTCTTGTATCTGGTCATGATCGATCTCTGCCTTCTGGCCACGGCTTCATTAAGTTGTGGTGGAGAGAGTGAATGGACCCAACTACGTTGGAGAGAAGGATTGTCCCAGTGAACATTATGGCCACGAACTGAGATCCCATGTTGTTGTGAAAACTGAATCAAGGCATTAGCATCAGAATAGTCTTCTTTTCTCTCTACTGGCTCGTTCACGTACCACTTCATTTGGCCTTCTAAGGTGGCGTATTTGAACCTTGGAAGGTACCAATTTTGATAGGCAGGGTTGGTGAGGATATTAGGGTTTATGGTACAACCAATTGGGATGCTTGATGACTTTTGTTTGATGTTTATCTCAGAGTTTGCTAATGGTTTTCCTTGTTCAAAAACTGCTTGCAATTGCACCTTTCTTTTACAGGTCTGCCAGAAGAGGGAAAAACAGAATAATTTAGCAAAATCCTGATTTTTCTCCTTAAGAAGAAGATGATATCACTAAGAGTTTGAGCATTCCATACTTCATAAAATTCATACATTGGGAGGAAAATGATACTACCTCGATTTCTTAATATAAGAGCTAGATAACTAATTTGTAGATATTAAGGAAATTAGTTAAGTAAGTTATCCGTAACAAATTTGTGTTGGTTTCTCGAAAATACTGTCATTAATCATGTACATTGGAACTACCTTAATAGAAACACTCTTTATATGTACAATCAATAAGGATACTTTGGAGAAAAATTATAAATTTAAGAGATAAAGTGGATTGAGGTCTTATATTGAGGACTAAAATAAATTTCTTGTCTAACTCTTTTATTTTAGATAGGAGGGAGTACAAAAGAATGTGGTTGTGTTTAAGGTTCATACACAATATTACACTGATAATCACTTTTCCCTATAATTCTATTGGAATACGGTGTATGTAATATAAAGAACTCTAATAGTAGAAATTTTGCATAACTTCAATACTTGAGACACAGAGTATCACTTGTAGTTTCAAGCTTTCAGGGTACTAATATGCCACGACATAGATGGAGAGACAAAATCTGAGGTATTAAATACCGAATTGACTGTGGCACCATCTTCGGTTAACTGAGTTTCATTATAAAAGCGAATGCAAACAAAATGGAATTAGTAGAAAGAGCCTGAATATTAGTATATTTAAAATTTACCAGCTCCATGCTCTGATATTGGTGAGACTCCCATTGCTTTTTAGTGAATGGTTGCAATGAGACGCTGTCAACCCATAATTCCACTGATGTATTATTGCTCTGCACAAGTTTTGGCCTCCATTAAAGAAGGAGGAAATGAAAACCCAACTTAAGGAAAAGAAAAAAGTGAGCATAGTGGGAAGTGGAGTTCATCACCATTAACAAACATTTTATCAAACAGTTTCTGGGCAAAAAAATATCTACCTCAAAATATAGTTCAGCAGGGCCTGGGAATTCTGCTGTAAAACCACCCTTAAGCATGGACCAACAGTTAGATTTCACAATAGCAGCACCAGCATGTTTCAACCCATTTTCTGTTTTGAACACTGCTGCTACAAGACCATCATCATTATCACCATTCACTTGTAGCCAAGCTGCACATTAACACAGGTGATTTAGCAAAAAAGAGGAATAAAATGACCCAGATAAGACAACAAAAAGTAATGGCATTAACGAAAGAGTTATTAGAGTCTACCAGAGATTATGTAGAGATTGTGCTGCTGTAAGTAGAATTTCTGGGAAACACTGTCATTGGGTTGATTTCTGCCGTGAGCCACAAGGTAATTTATTGCCTCTGTATTCTCTGTGATCAATTTTGGCTTCCCCAAATGGAGACCATCCTTGCAGTCCTCCATCAAGTTTAGGGTTTCTGATGATTCCTCCACCATACTGAGGTTCTTGGGCGTTTGGTAAGTACTAGCAAGAATATAATAAGTTATGATTATTGATTAACATCAAACTGATATACTCTAATCCCGTTCAAAATTGGGCTAACACGTATTAAATATTTTTTTCATAATATTAAAATAAAGAAATTATGATTACCTCAATGCTGGCCGAATAATCATAAGTCAAAGCATAATTCCTTGCCAAACCTGAGGGGATCAAACCCAAAAAATAAAGAAATCAATTAAGTGCTCATCTAGTAGCAACTTCTTACTTTATTGTTAACTTAATTCTTAGAGGGTGCTTGGGGAGGGAATAGTATTTCGTTTGTGAGTTTTGTATATTTGTACAAAATTTGAAAAATGAGTAATATTATCCATCAATTAGAAACAATACAATTTATGCAAATTTGTATTTCATATAAAGATAATAAATTAGATCATTTTAGGTGCCTAATATAAGTAAAATATATTAAATCAAAATTCAAAATATTTCTTATAAGTTGTAGATAATATATCATATTATAGTTATTATTTTTTTTGGGTGAGATATTATAGTTATTATTATTTGATGATAACTATCATACATTCTATTTTTCGCATATTTTTTTATCTAGATATAAAAAAGGAAAATAAATGATTAAATATAACATTTACTTGATTTAGGAAGGAAAAAAATAATATGAGCGCTTAATTTGGATCAATCCAACAAGACAGATGAAATAGAATGTTACAAAAGAAAACTTTTAAGGCACTTTTAAATTTACAAAAGTTTTTTTTTTTTTTTTGGGTTTAATCAAAGGTTTCCCCCTCTCAAGGTTTAGAGGGTAAAGAGTTTTTGTCTCTCCAAACAAGTGCGTTTCTCAAGATTTAAACTTGTGCTCTCCTTTTTATAGGAATGATGCCGCTTGACACCTCAACCAACATATACAAAAATAATTTTTTTTATTTCATTGCATTATGCATATCAAATAAATTCCTATATACACAAACACATCAAGTCAATCTCAAGCCTATGACTTCATTCAAGCATGGCAGGTGACACTACTATTGGAACAACTTGCCGTTGACATGTTTAAAGCATTCAAATAAACAAGCATTAGCATGGCAACCAAACAAGAAAAGGCCTTTGGATAAGTAATATGATGAGATGATAGAGGTAGAGAGAGGACGAACAAGCCAACTAAAATGAAGGCACAGATCAAAAGCAATTCTTTCATATGTTGACCTCCCTCCATAGCCTCAAGTTTTTTATTCTGCTCGAGAATTATATTTCATGTGAACAAGTTAAAACCAGAGTCTTGTATAAATATATATATGTATGTATGTATATATGAATGCCAAGACTGAAGTAGAAGACAAGCACCAGCAATGGAGAAAGTTATATCTTGCCTTGAAGAAACTAGCTACAATTACATGAATATGCATCAATGGTGGATCTTTGTTCTAAAGATAAGAAATATAGGTATATATATATCTTGCCTTAGCTTGAAGAAAATATGCCACTAACAAACCAATAAAAAGCCTCTAGTTTACAGCTGATGCATCTGTACAGTTTTAGTGAACTAATAACAAGTCACAAATCGATCATGTATATTATAGGACTATTATTTTCTTTCTATGGTTAATCATGAGAGATAATGATATAATGTATACATATTAAAAACACTTAAAATTAATTAGCAGAGATTGATTCTGTTGAAGGGAATAATTGACTCATAACTCACAAAATAATGGATTCAAATCTTACCATAGACGTGAGGACTTTGTAAGTGATGTATAAATACTTTTCTTAAAAAACCAAAAAGAATTAGACATTCTTTAATGATTTCCTTATATTAATTTTTCAAACGATGACATGGCATCTCCATTCTGCTGTTCCATTTATTATGTGTAGCTAAATCTGCATTCACTCCACACCAACGATTGATTTAATATATCTATGCATAGTTTGACATGCGTTGTATTGAACATAAAACGAATTTATTTTTTAATAATCTCAAACATACAACGTACGATGTTAGGTTAAATGTTGAATTTGGATATGGAATTAGATTAGATACATCCTTTAATTGTCACCTAATCTAACTAATGCAACCTATGATTGCTACATAACTCTTTTTGTGAGAATGTGTATATATATATACAGACACACATATTTATTGCGTATTTTTCCGACATTTGTTGTTTCCCAATAATTATTAGGTAAATATGTATGAATCATAGGTTAAAAATTAATTTTGAAAAAAAAAAAAGTGAACAATTCAACCAAATCACTAATTAGTTCTAGCTATAGGGTGTAAGCAATTTAAGATCTGTCCAATCAATTATTAGCCGATTCTCTCCTCCCTAATCTTTCTTATTGTATAGGATTGGACATGCGACTAGCTTTCGGTCCAATTGGTCTGATTTGATTATGGTAACACTGATAAATGTAAATCATATATGTTGTTTTTTTTTTGGGTCAACTCATATATGTTCTCACTTAATAACATTTGATATAATGGAAAATGGAAATAAAGTTGATGTGAACGAAGTTTACCTCATCCATATATATCTCAAATTTTTTAAGGTTGTTAGGTTGCCTTTCTTTCCTTCTTTCCATTTTAATTATTAGATATATACAATGTTTTATACAATATTTAAGAAATGAATTAATCTATTCATGATTTGCCAATAATACAACACATTCATAATTTATAAACGATAAACTAAGCGGCAAGTTTGAACATGGCCGTATTTATGGAATCAGCAGCAGGCATCATTTTCAAGTACTGAACTGAAGTGAAATTACTCCATTCAAGAAGAAGCTTATCCACAACATCACCAGTAGGCAAGTTGTTGAAATTGTTATCAGTCAAACACATCCTATAACACCCTTCTGGTCTCCATGCTGTCCACATCACAATTCCCTCTACATTTGGATGAGAATATGCCTCTCTTAGAATCTCCTCTAAATACAATCCCTACAACAATGTCATAAAGCAACAAAAATTCAAACAAGTCTTTAGTGAACCACCTTCTAAGTTAAGTCCTTTTGCCTTCTAGTGTAGATAAAGTACAGTCTAAGACTAATATATATGGCTTGAATTCTAAATCCCTTTCACTTGAAAGCTTCAAATTTTTAGGTGACAATGTATGAATAGTCCATTTATTTGGGAAATTAATCTTGGGAGAAAATCAGTTATCCTCTACCGACACAACTTTATTTTTGGGTGACAATGTATGAATAAACCAGTTACTAAAGGAAGAAGTAAAATTATGTTTTGATGGCAAATGACTTTTCTTCATATGGGCACTTGTTATTTTATTATTGTTAATTGTTAAAATGCTTATGTGCACTCATAAAAAAAAAGAACAAAGGGTATTTTGGCAATTTACCATCAAAACATAATTTCACTTTGGTCCTTTGGTACTGTTGTGTAATTTTAGAATCTTTTAATCTTTTTTTGAAGTAAAGTTGTATCAGTGGGGGGGTTAACTGAAATTGTCCCATTAATCTAGTTGTTAGATCTTTTACCTGCTCGGGTTGGCTTGTAACATCCAATTCTGTAATCCAAATTGGCAATCCAGTAGCAGCGAGAGTATCAATCGCAGCTCTCATGTAAGGCAAGTTCAGAGTAGAGAAATGAGACTCAAGGCCTATACCAACTGTGAATCCACAGTATTCATAATAGCTTTGGATTTCTCTTATCTTCTGAATATACTTTGCTGGGGTTGATGACCCATCTCTACTATCCTCAATAGTGTTAAACTCATTCAGAAACAAAGTGGTTTCCCCATCAATCTTGTGAACCTCACTGTAAATCCTAGCTGAAGCATTCTGTCCTAATTTACTTTCCAAGAACTTGAAGTGCATATTTTCATTAACAACATCCCAAGCAATGAGTTGGTCTTTGTACCTTGCCACCACTGAACTCAGCCTCTTCTCAACTACTGAGTTAAGCTGATCCGGTGGCAGCGAAGGGACCCAACCGGGTTGGTAACGTGCATCATCCCAAAACACATTGTGGCCACGAACCGCGATGTTGTGTTGCTTGGCAAACTCAAGCATGGCATCTGCTGTTGAGTAGTCTTCTTGGCCTTGATTGCGTTCTGTGCTGTACCACTTCATTTCATTCTCAAACGTGGCGACGGTGAATCGAGAAGTGAACCAATTCTGGTACGCTTCATTGTTGAGGATGTTTTTGTTTATTGCACTTCCAAATGGAAAACCTGGGATCTTCTTGCGTGTCTGACAAGCCAGAAAACCATGAACTTCAATGCTATGTACTAGACACTTCTTTTCATTATCAAATTCTGCACAAGTATTATGACAAAGAGATACCTTTTCAATACTTTGATACTGATGAGACCTCCATTCTTTGTATGAGAATGGCTGTAAGGAAATGCTATCTACCCATATCTCCACATTAGTGTTAATGCTCTGCAGATTTTAGCATTTGTACAGCTATAAGAAAACTTCTAGCTCCTTTATAAATACTCTTTTCTTTACATGAAACAATAATCAATCTGTCTAAAAGCTTAATTAGTAAGAAAAATCCAACCCCATTGAAGTACCTCGAAATAGAGATCAGCTGGTCCTGATGAATCTGCTGTGAGGCCACCCTTAAGCATAGACCAGCAATTTGACTTAGCAATTGTGGCTCCAGCATGTTTGAATCCATTTATTGTTTTGAAAACTGCTTTTACTGTTACATTTCCCTCATTTACTTGTATCCATGCTGCATAAAACAAACTATATATGATGAAGAATATAGAAAAGAGGAGTCATATATGTACAGTTATAGTCTTTTGTGTCACCAGATAATGTGTAAAGCCTATTCTTTCTCAGGTATATCTTTTGGGAGGCACTGTCATAGGACTTATTTCTGCTATGGGATACAATATAATGGTTGCCTCTTGACTCTCTGTGCTCGATTCTCGCACTCCCAAACACGGTCCAACCTTTCAGTCCGTTGTTCAATTCTGGGTTTTTGATGATTCCTCCATCATACTGAGGCTTTTGAGGATGCTCTAAACACTGAAGTTTATGACATGAGGACTCATAATTAATGTGTGCGTATGCATATGTATATAGCAATGTTGGGCATAGAAAGATGAAAGCAGAGATAGCTTACTTCAATGCTTGCGGTGTAATCATAGGTTGAAGATTTGGCTTCAAGCCCTGCAGGTGCTTCAATGAGTTAAATCAGTTGAATCACTAACCTTTTGAATTAAGGAATAAAGAATGTTAATAATATCATTTTGAAAATGTGTATGTGGTTTCTTTTTCACAAAGTTTAGCATATAATTTATCATTTGCTATGAAATATTTTACTGCAAATTGTGGGGCAAAACTGTCAAATGGCCAGTTGTGGTGTAGAGCATGACATGATAGTTTCAATGGAGGACAAACCTGGGAAAAGAATGAAACTCAGCAGAAGAAGGAGAGTCATGATTTTTTTTTTTTTGGCCTTAGAATCTATTGCAGTTCATCTGCTGAGCAAGCAACAAGTCTAGTTCATACATAGAAAAAGAAGACAACGTAGGAGAGATTTCTTAGGCTGTTTCCAAGAATGAATTACACTTAAAGCAGACACTAACCAGGAATTGGTGACTTATCTCATAACTTGAAGCAAACGATTTTTAGAAGCGAAGATTTGTAAGATAATGATGTTCAAATATTTGTCAAGGAAAGAAACACTTACTTTGGAACTACGTTTGTGTCTTGTCTATATTCTCAGCACTACCACAACAGAGACTTTTTACGTTTGTTCTAGAGGGAATATAGGTGATCTAGTAAGTAGGAACAGATGTAGATAAGACTTTCTATGTCTGTTGACTGAAAACAGAAGTAGCAACTAAAGACTTTCTAAATTTGTTTTGAGCATAAGAGAAGTAGAAAGTGGCACTTTTTTAAACAGACATAGAGAGTAAAAGAGACGTTGAAAGTTTTACTTTCTGCATTTGTTTTGAGTGAAAAGACATAGAAAGTGGCATTTTAAAAAAAACATAAGGGCATTTTGTACATAATTCTATAGAGCATCTTAACACTAGCAATAGCATATTAGCATATATTATGACTGGTCTTGTTAAGTTTTACCTGGTTGGGTTGGCTATTAACATCCAATTCTGTGAGCCAAATAGGCATCCCTGAGGCACCAAGCATGTCAAGGGAAGCTCTCATGTAAGCCATGTCAAGATTAGTGAAATGGCCCTCAAGTCCTATTCCAATAGGCCATCCACTGTAACCTGGGAAGCTTTGTATCTCTTTAAGCCTCTGAATGTACTTCACTGGTGTTGCCACTACATCTTTTGTATCCTCAGTGGTACCCAACTCGTTCATGAATGGTGTCGCCGTAGCATCGAGATCATAAGGAACTCTATAAATACTGGCTGACGCATTGCTACCAAGTTTGCTTTCCAAGAAAGAGAAGTGAACATTTTCATTCACAACATCCCAAGAAATCACATTGTTCTTGTATCATGATCGATCTCTGCCTTTTGACCACTGCTTCATTAAGCTGTGGTGTGGAGAATGAATGGACCCAACTAGGTTGGAGAGAAGGATTGTCCCAGTGAACATTATGGCCACGAACTGAGATCCCATGTTGTTGTGAAAACTGAATCAAGGCATCAGCATCAGAATAGTCTTCTTTTCCCTGTACTGGCTTGTTCACGTACCACTTCATTTGGTCTTCTAAGGTGGCGTAGTTGAACCTTGGAAGGTACCAATTTTGACAGGCAAGGTCGGTGAGGATATTAGGGTTTATGGTACAACCAACTGGGATGCTTGATGACTTTTGTTTGATGTTTATCTCAGAGTTTGCTAATGGTTTTCCTTGTTCATCAACTGCTTGCAATTGCACCTGTCTTTTACGGGTCTGCCAGAAGAGGGAAAAACAGAATAATTTAGCAAAATCCTGATTTTTCTCCTTAAGAAGATGATTGGTGTGTTTGGAAGAGCTTAAATTTGAGAAATAAGTCCTTATTACGCAAGCCGAGAAAAAACTCCTCTCACATACTTACCTCGTATACCGTGAATCACGAATTATAAGCACTTATTGCCCAAAAATAAGTTCTTCCAAACGAGCACAATATCACTAATGGCACGTTTGGTTCAATTAAATGGGAGGGGATTACATGTAATCCTGTTGTAATAGGCTGATTACAGCGTTTGGTTGGGTTTATTATAATGTAAAGATGATTACATTTGTAATCCTGATTACATCATTTGATGTAATCAAGATTACACTGCCAGAGCTAATGAATGAGGATGCAGGTATCCTGTAATCCAGTGAAAAAGACAATATTACCATTATAATTTTTTTAATTGACCATATTACCCACAAATAAACCCTACTTATTGACCCATTATTCTCTTGTGAAAAAAAACAGAACACAGTTGAGTCGGTGAGTCCTGCCGCTTGTCATCGCAAGAAATTATCGTTTTCTCTTTTGCTGCTGCCGAAGAACAGAAGTCGCCACTGCTTGATCATCTCCGTCACTGCTTTATCGTGAGGTAAGTTTTCTCTTGGTGTAGGTTCTGTTCATCACTGTTATAATTTCAGATTTGCTTGATCTATTGCCTGAAACCTGGGAGGATTTTGTTTTCTGATTGCCTTCAAGTGAAGAAGATAAAAAATAAATAAATAATAGAAAGAAAAAAAAAGGGCCATTAAAGCCGTAAAGGACAAGACTTTACTCAATCTATATCCATTCCTAATCAATTTACCCACCAAATTTTTCTCCTGCTTTGCTTCACCTGTTATATCAGAAAAACAAAAATATATGGCAGAGTTCACTGAATCGTGTCAATAAAACACTATCCAAAATCTTCACTTGCAAATCAGTGGACTCTTCCATACAGTACAGTCCACAAATTCTAGTCATTTGTAAAGCATCTTATAATGAAGAGCATCTTATAACATGATGGAGCAGAGAACAACATACAGCACTAACTAGTAACAAATAAATGTTCCAAAAGAGACTTTATGCAATTGCAACTTGTGAGACTTGAAAATGCAGCACTTCTTTTCTTTGCTTTAAATCAGATAATGAGTAGGCTTCTCTTAACTTGCACAAGTAGTAGTTCACTGTCCCTCACGCATGTTCCACAAGTCAAGTATTACAAATCACTCCCATTATAATGGTGCCATTTAAAAACCAGATTAGGAAAAAAAACTCACTATAAACCATAGCCATTAAACAAGAAATATAATAAAGCATCCATAGTGCTAGATGAAGAGAACATTTAGATGAAACTTCATACTCTTCTTTCCAACCAGTTTAGATGAAACTTCATACTCTTCACCAACAAGATGCTTGGGTCAGATTTGGTTCAAAGGAAAGTTAATCAAAATGCTTTATAGCTTTGGTTTTGCACAATATCTAGTAGGAAACAAGTGAAAAGGACGAACTAAGGGAAAGAAGATGAGGATTAAGTGTACTGTACACTAGGGGCTACTGTCAATGGCAGAAAAAAAAAAGAGCATAGGAGCAAACAGTGAAAAGTGCAGCAGTACTAAAAGCCGATATGGAGGAAATAATTTTTGGTTCCTATACTACAATTTATAGGGCTTTCTGCATTGTTTAGCAGAATTTTTCCATGATTTCAGTTTTGTTTTTGGTTATTGTTTCACATCCTTGAGGGCAAGGATGTTTTGGGAGGGGGTATTGATGTGTAAATCATAGAAAATAATTAATGAGGTTAGAGTAGTTAGTTACATCAGTTAGGTGGTTAGAATAGCTCAGAATTAGTTAGTTTAAGAGTTCAGAGGCTATTAAATACATACCGAACATGTATTTTCCAACTTTATTTTTGTGTTTTGTATAGTTAATTTTACTAACATGTATTTTCCTTACTTGGTTGTATATTTAATTTTTGGTGATCAAGATTGTGGTACGCATATGTTATGGTTAGGTATTGCTTATTTATTTAGATTTTCTTTTTTGGTTGAGTACAGTTAAATATGGATGAAGAGCAACAACAAATCATTCTTCATTCTATGTCAGGCTACTTAATGATTATTTATGCTATTCAAAAAATGTTTCATGATATGATGTTTAGTGTGGCTATATATGGCGCTAGACACATACAAGACCGGTCTTACAACCTAGATTTCCACAAGAAAAGAAGGCACCTTAGGGAGATGGTGTATGGTAGTGATGTAACTTGTTTCAACCAAACTAGGATGTACAGAGCTACATTTTTTCGACTTTGTAGCATGTTAGAGACTATAGCTGGTCTTAAACCAACTCGACATATGTTAGTGGATGAACAAGTTGCAATCTTCTTGCATATACTTGCTCACCATGTCAAAAATAGAGTTATTCAGTTTGAATTTGGAAGGTCAGGAGAAACCATAAGTCGGTATTTTAAGATAGTTTTAAAAGCAGTTGTCCGCCTCCAAAGTGAGTTATTTAAAAAACCCGAGCCAATTCTTGAAGATTCAACTGATGAGAGGTGGAAGTGGTTTAAGGTAAACATAAATCCCATGTGTCCATATTTTCAAGTGAAGTTATTTTCTTTTACTTATTGATGAATATATGTAGGGCTGCCTTGGTGCACTCGATGGAACTCACATAAAGATTCAAGTTCCTGTAGAAATAAAGGGTAGGTACCGGAATAGAAAGGGTGACATAACTACCAATGTTCTTGGGGTTTGCACTCCAAAATGTGAATTTATATTTGTCTTTCCGGGATGGGAAGGTTCTGCAGCTGATAGCAGAGTGTTAAGGGATGCTATCATAAGACCAAATGGTTTCAAAGTACCTCAAGGTATGAATTTAAGCCTTGCACTGTATAATTTAATTTACTTCATGTTTTTTAATAATAGTAATATATTATGTGTAGGGAATTATTATTTGGTTGATGCGGGATACACAAATTGCGAAGGCTTCCTTGCCCCCTATAGAGGACAACGATACCACTTAAGCGAGTGGCGTAATGGAAGACATCCAGAATCTCCACAAGAGTGTTTTAACATGCGACATTCATCTGCTAGGAATGTCATTGAACGAGCTTTCGGGATATTAAAAATGCGATGGGCAATATTGAGGAGCCCATCATATTACCCCATTCGAACCCAAAACAGATATATAGTTGCTTGTTGTCTATTGCATAATCTCATTATGCAAGACAATATGGATGATGATCCCATTGTGGCTGAATTTGATTCAACAGACCGACCAAATCCTCAAGAGGATAATAATCCCATATTAACCATGGAACCATCAAATGCTTGGAGTGCTTTTCGGGATGATATGGCTAATGAAATGTTTAATGCTTTTAGAGCTCGTAGGACTAATAGATAATGTTTGTAAATAATTGTCTGCACAAGACATATATTTTTTATATTTGAATACGTACTTATATGACTATATTATCTCTTATAGCTATTATTGTTTATGTGTTGCTTGACCCTATTTGCTACTATGATTTTGGTGGCTATTATTATTATTTATGTGTTGTTTGACTCTATCTTACACTTGCATTACTTGTGTTCTACTCCTCCAGTCCAATTGTATGACTATTATTGGTGTTTTTTTTACTTATGCATAGAATGGAAACGCAAAAAGATAATAGTAAGGGAAGTAAGCATGTCTGGAGCAACCAAGAAGATAGCGTGTTAGTTGAATGCTTGGTACAACTAAAAACCCAGGGGAAGTTTGTCGCAGATACCGGGTTTAGTATAGGATATTTAAAAAAGCTAGAGGAGATGCTTGAGGTGAAGCTTCCAGGTTGTGGCTTAAAAGCTAATCCTCATATTAATTCTAGGTTGAGGACATTCAAGAAGAATTGGCGGATTGTATATGATATGGTCCAAAATAGAAACACTTCTGGTTTTGGATGGGATCCAGACAAGAAGTGTGTGACAGCTGAAGATCATGTATGGGCTGAATATGTAAAGGTAATGGTGTGTTATAAGTTTTTATTAATGTTTACTAATAATGGTGCTTAAATTATTATATCATTCTATTTATTTTTTATTTTCAGGTTAATAAAGATGCTGGAAATTTCAGAAATAGGTGTTTACCCCACTTTGAAGAGCTATCATATGTTTGGGCTAAGGATCGTGCAGCAGGAACGGGAGCAGAGGTGCCTGCATCTCTAGGTAAGGATGATGAAGAAGATTCCATACTCCATAAAATTCATACATTCGTGTTGGCAAAAAAAAAAAAATTCATACATTCAGAGGAAAATGATACTACTTTGGTTTCTTAATATAAGAGCTAAATAACTAATTTGTGGATATTAAGAAAATTAGTTAAGTAAGTTATCTGTAACAATTTTGTGTTGGTTTCCCGAAAATACCCTCTTTAATCATGTGCATTGGAACTACCTTAATGGAAACGCTCTTTATATGTGTAATCAATAAGGATACTTTAGGGAAAAATTATAAATTTGAGAGACAAAATGGATCGAGGTCTTATATTTAGAACTAAAATAAACCCCTTGTCTAGCTCTTATATTTTGGATAGGAGGGAGTACAAAAGAATGTGGTTGTGTTTAAGGTTCATACACAATATTACACTGATAATCACTTTTCTCTATAATTCTATTTGAATACGGTGTAGGGAATATAAAGAACTCTAATAGTAGAAATTTTGCATAACTTCAATACTTGAGACACAGAGTATCACTTGTAGTTTAATGCTTTCAGGTACTAATATGCCATGACATAGATGGAGAGACAATCTGAGTTATTAAATACCGAATTGACTGTGGCACCATCTTCGGTAAACTGAGTTTCATTATAAAAGCGAATGCAAACAAAATGGAATTAGTAGAAAGAGCCTGAATATTAGTATATTTGAAATTTACCAGCTCCATGCTCTGATATTGGTGAGACTTCCATTGCTTTTTAGTGAATGGTTGCAATGAGACGCTGTCAACCCATAATTCCACTGATGTATTATTGCTCTGCACAAGTTTTGGCCTCCATTAAAGAAGGAGGAAATGAAAACACAACTTAAGGAAAAGAAAAAAGTGAGCATAGTGGGAAGTGGAGTTCATCACCATTAACAAACATTTTATCAAACAGTTTCTGGGCAAAAAAATATCTACCTCAAAATATAGTTCAGCAGGGCCTGGGAATTCTGCTGTAAAACCACCCTTAAGCATGGACCAACAGTTAGATTTCACAATAGCAGCACCAGCATGTTTCAACCCATTTTCTGTTTTGAACACTGCTGCTGCAAGAACATCATCATTATCACCATTCACTTGTAGCCAAGCTGCACATTAACACAAGTGATTTAGCAAAAAAGAGGAACGATAAGACAACAAAAAGTAATGGGCATTAACGAAAGAGTTATTGGAGTCTACCAGAGATTATGTAGAGATTGTGCTGTTGTAAATGGAGTTTCTGGGAAACACTGTCATTGGGTTGACTTCTGCTGTGAGCCACAAGGTAATTATTGCCACTGGATTCTGTGTGATAAATTTTGGCTTCCCCTAATGGAGACCATCCTTGAAGTCCTTCATCAAGTTTAGGGTTTCTGATGATTCCTCCACCATACTGAGGTTCTTGGGGGTTTGGTAAGCACTAGCACGAGTAGTCTTCTTGGCCTTGATTGCGTTCTGTGCTGTACCACTTCATTTCATTCTCAAACGTGGCGACCGTGAACCGAGAAGTGAACCAATTCTGGTATGCTTCATTGTTGAGGATGTTTTTGTTTATTGCACTTCCAAATGGAAAACCTGGGATCTTCTTGCGTGTTTGACAAGCCAGAAAACCATGAACTTCAATGCTATATACTAGACATTTCTTTTCATTATCAAATTCTGCATAGGTATTATGACAAAGAGATACCTTTTTAATACTTTGATAATGATGAGACCTCCATTCTTTGTATGTGAATGGCTGTAGGGAAATGCTATCTACCCATATCTCCACATAAGTGTTAATACTCTGCAGATTTTAGCATTTGTACAGCTATAAGAAAACTTATAGCTCCTTTAATAACCAAAATAAATACTCTTTTCTGTACATGAAACAATAATCAATCAGTCTAAAAGCTTAATTAGTAAGAAAATTCCAACCCCATTGAGGTACCTCGAAATATAGCTCAGCTGGTCCTGATGAATCTGCTGTAAGGCCACCCTTAGGGCCTGTTTGGTTTAAAGGGAGGGGATGGAATGGGAGGGGATGGATGGGAGGGGATGGAAGGAGAGGATGGAGGATCACTTTATTTGGTTTGGTTGGAGGGGGAGGAAGGGAAATGTTTTTTAATGATTCTTTATTTAGTTTAAGGGGGAAGGGAGGGGAGGTAATATCTAATTTACCATTTTATCCTTAGACATTAGTTTATATATGTTTCCTTATATAAATGATTTAAATTAATTTATACCTCAATATAAATTATATAATTTATAAAAAAATGATGAAGATATAAAATAGAAATTGTTTTCAATTCCCCCCAACTTAATTTCTCGTTATATGAATATTTCAGCAATTATCATGTCAAATTAAATGAAAAATTCCTTCTATTGAAAAAAAAATGTAGATGACTTGAAAAAAAATGGTAGAAAAACTTAAAAAAATTGTTTCTAAGTGGCAATGTTTAATTAGGTGCAAAATGGCAATAAAAAAGAGAGAGCATGTGTCTCTGCCCTGCACTAGAGAAGCATGCACTAAACAAGAATAAACACTCTAAAACAATATAATAGCCCAAGAGAAAAAAAATATTTTTTCTGCAGCAGATAAATCACCTATCACCAGGAAAATCTGAGTATGTATATTTCCTCTAGGGAGGAAGAAGAAGTTATATTTTTATTGAAGACCCATAAGATATAATTGGAAATATGTAAAGGATATGGGGGCAAAATAGTCCCAAATTTTGGACTCCCTCCAAAACCCCCCAAATTGGAGGGAATCAATTTGAGGGAGTGGGAGGAATTTGGAGCCCCTTTTTTGGGGCCCCTCCCCTCCTATTTTTTATACCAAACAAGGGGAGGGGGTCATTTTTCATCCCCTCCCATCCCCTCCCCTTCAACCAAACAGGCCCAAGCATAGACCAGCAATTGGACTTAGCAATTGTGGCTCCAGCATGTTTGAATCCATTTGGTGTTTTGAAAACTGCTTTTACTGTCACATTTCCCTCATTTACTTGTATCCATGCTGCATAAAACAAACTATATATGATGAAGAATATAGAAAAGAGGAGTCATATATGTACAGTTATAATCTTTTGTGTCACCAGATAATGTGTAGAGCCTATTCTTTCTCAGGTAAATCTGTTGGGAGGCACTGTCATATGAGTTATTTTTGTTATAGGATATGTAACGCCGTGCCTTGAAAACCGTAATTATGATTCAAAAATGAGTAATTAGAATGGATTAGAGACCGACGGATAATTAAAAATTCATTTCTAATCCCTTCCTTCCGGTAGGGTTTTCACGAATTCCTTCAAAATTTTTACCTTACCCTGGTCTCAAATTCAATATTTCGAATATAATTATTTGTGCAGTTAAATCACATTTATATATATCAGAGTGTATAACAAAAATCCCGACAATCCCCGAGTTTCATATATATATACTAAGGGTTCATACATTCCCATTTAGGGGATTACACAACCGTATCCAAAATAATATTTACATCCCCACAATACACAGTAATCCCAAACCAAAATCTGATAACCAACGACCCAAATTATATTTCTACGAGAGTCCTAGCCGCCCTTGGTCGTCTCCTTCCCTTTGGAGCCACTTGCCCTGTCTGAAGGTTAGTCAAAGGAAAGAATGAGATTCAAAAGAGTCCCAATAGTAACAAATCACTTATTCCACACATAAACACATAGCATGCAAGTAAATCATCAAACAGCACAACAGCACAAATTACAGCATGTCAGCTGTCACATATACATGTTACCTCACTGGCATACACATAACACATAACCTCTCTGGCAATCACATAGCCTCTCTAGCTTTCATATAGCCTCTCTAGCTTTCACATAGCCTCACTGGCTTGCAGCATTCACAATTATCATAAAACAATGATAACACATACATACAATGCATTTACACATAGAATAAGGGAAAGTGTCACTACCTTGTTCTTTCCTGGCGTGCTCTGGCACGAGCTGTTCACGCATAGGGCAAATATCGAACCCTATAAACCAAAGTCAAGTACGATGGATTAATCTCTATTCCAAATTCCTACTTTTATAACACTTAAAGTTGGTTATCATTGCACTCTTAGGGTGATTACTAGAAGCCTAGACATATGCTTAAAGGATTGGGAAGTACTAAATTGGAAACCACTTTTCAAAATCAAAAAATGCTGAAAATGGGGGTTGGCTACAGCCAAAACGGGCACAGAAGGTTTTTGGCTGTAGCCAAGATTTTCTGGCTGCGGCCAAAACGTGCACAGAAAGTTTTGCGCTGCAGCTAAGGAAACTTCAAAAAATCATAACTAATTCTAGAAAAATTGAAATGAGGTGATCCCAAAGTCCTATTTATAGGAAAAATATGGATCATTACTAAAAATCACCACAAAATTACAGAGTTACACGAAATTCACCACTACTCCAAAACAAATTCCAGTTTTAATCCCAAACTTTTGACAGTCATTACTCTTAGCTCACAAAACGAAATGATATAAAATTTATGTCCATTTTGAAGCTTGTATTCTGAACTTTAAGACTGTAAAGTTTTAGAATTTTTAGACATCATTTGCCTATTCAAAACGTCCAGACAACCTGACTGCCTTGTATAGAGTTTTAAAAGACAAAATTTCAGTTTTTGAATAATTGCTTCCAATAGTTCCAAATTCACAGCCAATACCATTCCCACGCCAATTTTCCATAAGGAATCCATTGGAAACACCAAAATGACCAAATTCAACTCACATTGACATGTTCCACAAGAAACACATGTCACACAATAACCCAACTCAAAACTCACAATGCAATTCCTATCTATTTAAGGTTCCAAACCAATTTTATTGGCACCAAAACACAAAATGACACATATTCCAACACATCACACAATTCAATTCTTCCAAACCAAAATCACATGAAAATCAGGGTAAAAATTCAAAATTCTCAAAACTTGATCAATGGTTACTAAACTTAGCTCAAAATGTGTTAAATTCTTACCTCCTCTTCTTCCCAAAGCAACTCCTTGTTTCTCCAACTTTCAATTTTTCTCAAGTTCTCAAACACCACCTTTCAAAAACTTAAAACCATAGCCATGAAGCCCTCAACACCATGAACAATATTAATGAAGGTGAATTGAGCATACAAGAACAAATCCTCACCTAACTTGAGCCTTCTTCTTTCTCTTTCCTTCAAACTTGAGACGAAAATGGAGGTGAGAGGAGAGATGAGATGATGATGATGATGATGATGAATAAAGATAAATCATATTTTTGGTCTCTACTAAGGCCATTTGCCAACCTAAAAGAATGGGAGGGAAGAAAAAAAAAGAGTTGCAATTGTTGACTTGTCAAAAAGGGTGTGAGATGATGCCAAATGTCAACATCTTGAGGCATCTTCCTTGGATTCACTTGGACATGCACACACACACAATTCCACCTTCTTGATCTCATAATAATCAATTCTAACCATTGATCTTTAAGTTACTAATAAGTTTCCTCTTTGGTAACTGACCAATTGGTCGATAACTTTCCCACTTTGCCCCTGATTATCACAATGCTTACCAAACCACCACCAAACACCTTTATCTCATTCATGACACTCAATATGCTCCCTCCCTACCATTAGGGTTCATTTCAAGCTCATCACACAATTAGGCTTAAACACAGGATTAGGCACTGATCAAAACAAATTTGAATCGCAATTCACATCATATTCTTCAAAAGTGTTCAATTAACAATAAATACATCACTTTTGGAAGGATACAATACCTTAATCACAATTTGGGATATTATAGGATACAATATAATGGTTGCCTCTTGACTCTTTGTGCTCAATTCTCGCACTCCCAAACACGGTCCAACCTTTCAGTCCGTTGTTCAATTCTGGGTTTTTGATGATTCCTCCATCATACTGAGGCTTTTGAGGATGCTGGTTATTTTTTTTTTAATTTATGTAAAATCCATCTAAACAATTTTTAACACTATTTTTAATTTTCTTTTTGCCACATACAATGACTAAGAAACATCATGGGCTGAGTTGCAAGTGAGTCAAAAGTTTAAAACTGAGTTATACCTTGTCAAACTTCAAGGACTAAGTTATAAGTGAGTCAAAACTTTAAAGGTCAAAAGATTAATTTTCTCCATTGTAATATGTAAAAGTTAGTTGAATTTAATGGTTTTACCCCAATTTTAAAAATTTATAGTTACTTTTACTCAAAAAAATAATTTATGATTGCTATTGCACTTTTGATAAAAGTTAAAAGTTGTTTTAGCATCTTAACCCTTTAGTAAAAGAAGATTTGAAATCTAATGGTGCAGTGTTTCTCCATATTGTTTAATATAAACAAAAATAAAAAATATTTTACTTTTGGATAAAGTTAATAGAGTTAGGAGCAATTTTGCCTTGAAAGTTGTCATCGATGAGCAATTTTGCCTCGAAAGTGTCAAAAAGGGGGCAATTTTGTATTGGTTGTTATCCCTGTTAAATTTGACTGTTAGTTGACCAAATATGCTGAGTTGGCAATCCGCATGTCAATCACGTCATTTTTATTAAAGTGTAAATATTCTCTGGAAGTTTGTGTGTCATCTACTTCAATTTTTTTTAAAGTTAGAATTAAAACTTTCGAGGCAAATTTGTACTTTAACAAAAATGATGTGGATGGCATGTAGACTGTCAACTCAGCATATTTAATCAATTAATGATTAAAATTAATTGAGATGATGATCAAAACAAAATTCTTCCATTTTTTATACTTTTGGGCAAAATTGGCCCCCAAAAAAATGTGAAGTTAATAATATGAATAGAGGGGAGTAGTGGTTATAAATGGGGTGGAGGCAGGGCCCTTTTCGAAGCATGGCAGAGGCTAGCCATAGCAACCAGACATTAGTACCAAGGTAATTAAACTCAAATCGGTAAGTGAATCGGTGGGGGTATTGGGTTAAGGGTCAGTAGGTCAGATCGGAGTCAAACCGGAATTAAACCGGGATCAAACCGGTGAGAAATAGAATATTTTAGACTTATAGTATGAAATTCTAAAAAAAATTTAAAAAAAGAAATTAAGAAAAAAATTAAAAAATTTTGACCCGGACCGAGTCACTAAACCGGACCGATTTAGTGCCCGAGTAGCCAGTTTCCGATCCAATTCGGCCAGACCGATCCGAATTAGATAACCTGAGTTAGTACGGAAAAACCTTTGATGAACTAACCGACAAATCTCAATTTGGACACTTTATTCCATTGGACAACTATACCCCCCACGTGATTAATGCTTCTCATTATTTTTCATTTTAGCATCCACCCTCCTCTTCTCTTTTATTGGAGTACGTGACGTGGTGACGCTCCCCCCGTCCCCATTTACTTGTTACTATATTCATCCATTTATGTCTAAGTAACTAGTTTTGTCCAAAAAAAAAAAAAAAAAAAAACGTAACTAGTTAGAAAAAGATTAAAAAATTAATTTAATTACTTTTTTATAATAAATATGTCTTATTTTTTAAAATAATCTTCTAATTATTTGTAATGAACATTATTTTCATTGATAGAACCTTATTTAATATAGAATTATTTGTCAAATGAATAATAAACATGAGAGATAGAGTGAATTAAAATTCTTATAGGTTAACATGCATCAAACACCCTAAAATATCTTTTAAAGTATCTGATAATTTAAAATATTTTGGGGTGTATTCATCATAATAAAGTATTTTTTTGAAGTGTATATATTACTTTAAAATATTTTTTTTATATATACATCATATTTTTTTTAGAAGCATCAAAGGACTTAAAATATTTTTTTTCCCAGTCAGCACCGGAAGTATATGTAAAATGAACAACTCTCATTATTATTGTAGTATCTTGGTAATAAACAATATCATATTATTATTTTCCGTACGTTAAAAAGTGGTCTCATTGCATTCAGACAAAGTAATCAGGGGCAAAAAATAAAGTGTATGTTTGGAAACACTTATTTTTTTGAATATAAGTGTTTATTATGTAAGTTGAGATAAAACTCCTCTCATGTACTTACCTCGTATACTATAAATCATGATTTATAAATACTTATTACCTAAAAATAAACTATTCCAAATTTAATATTTTACTTCAATGAGGTGGGCTCCCGGTATTGGTTCGAGTGAGTCATTGAAAACACTTGTCAAATCTCTAGTGGTTAAACTCACCTGAGGCTCAAATAACGTACTGCTTTAAATAAGACGATTTTTTATTTTTATTTTTTTATGATCAGGGTCTATTACTAATTCCTATTGTGGACCGTTTGGTTTTTTTCCTTTTTTTTTCTTTTACCAACATCGTCAAACATAGGGGCATTTAAAGTGTCTCGCTCCCGATTGTTTGTTTGGATCTGATCTCAGACATTTTGATCCTACGAATTTTCAATCCCGATCTGGACCGGTATTAGGAAAATCGGGACCGGGATCTATTAGACCCGGGATCGGAACCGGAACCGGAACCATGCACACATCTTATGATCCTGGTCCCGTCCCGATCCCGGTGTTTTTTATTTTTTTTAAATCTTTTCCTTAAAAACTAAATTATTCTTGTATTTTTGTATTTTTTATCCCATAAATTAAATTATCATTTGATAAAATGTGTACCACATATTTAGTTGGAGTTAAACTATATATATCGTGATATTAATCCTAATTATATAATGTATAAAGATAATAACAAAAATGATGAAGATGCTCATAATAATAATAATAATAAATGTTATTCTTCAATTCTAGATCAATTTGTATGATTATTATGACCTTATTAAGTGTTAAATAATCACTTTAAATACTATATTATAAAAAATTTAACTAATATAATAATATATTTTAAATTTAATTTTTTCAAAAAAAAACCGAGATTTCTCAGTTTGGTCCCTGTCTCGTTCCGGGATTACCGGGACCGGGATCCTGATCCAGATCCCGGATTTGAACACCCCTACTTGAGGTGTAATCATAGGTTGAAGATTTGGCTTGAAACCCTGCAGGCGCATCAATGAGTTAAATCAGTTGAATCACTAACCTTTTGTATTAAGGAATAAAGAATGCTAATAATATCATTCTGAAAATGTGTATGTGGTTTCTTTTTCACAAAGTTCAGCATATAATTTATCATTTGCTATGAAATATTTTCCTGCAAATTGAGGGGCAAAACTGTCAAATGGCCAGTTGTGGTATAGAGCATGACATGATAGTGTCAATGGAGGACAAACCTGGGAAAAGAATGAAACTCAGCAGAAGAAGGAGAGTCATGATTTTTTTTTGCCTTAAAATCTATTTCAGTTCATCTGCTGAGCAAGCAATAAGTCTAGTTCATACATAGAAAAAGAAGACAGCGTAGGAGCGATTTCTTTGGCTGTTTCCAAGAATGAATTACACTTAAAGCAGACACTAACCAGGAATTGGTGACTTATCTCATAACTTGAAGCAAACGATTTTTAGAAGTAAATATTTGTAATAACATAAAGTTGCAAAACATGGAAGTACCATTTCAATCTAAACCCACACAGGTTTTTGTTGCAATTTTTTTGGGGGTCAATTCAGAGTATCTTCAAGTTACTTTGAACTTGAGCCTAATCTCTATAGGTCCTAGAGTGTTAAAGTTAACTCATGTTCTCTTCCTTACGGAGGTGAGATCGCTTACCATTTCAGCTAAAAGCTTGTTGATATTTTTGTTGCAATATATATTATTACCTTGCATATTTTTCCTTTATGGTGAAGCAGTGGAACCTTGTTAATAATTCTGATTAGGGTTAAGCATCGAAATATTCTCATAAAAGAAGCACTATAAGTAGGTGTTGTGCAAACACCAGGCTAGACCAGGTTAGTCATTAACTTGAGCTTTGGTCTAAAACCTCTAGTATAACATGGCAGCTCATGATCTAGTCCAACCTAGCATGAGACCAGATCAGGTTTGGTCTACCAGGCTAGAGATTGCATCTGTCTGTTGTACTAAGTAATGATTTTTTATAATATAAGCCTATTTGAGAATAAAAAAGCATTTTTGCATTTTAAGAGATAAAATTTCTTTTACATATTTAGTTCAGACAACATATAATCACTTAAAATAAGCTAATGTAAATACTCCTTGGGAAAACATGCAAAAATCATCAAAATTCAAAGGCCATCCCTTTTAAAACGGTGCGCTTCAAGTTTGATGGTATGACAAATTATGGTCCATTCGGTCAAACATGCAGCCTAGATTGTTTAGACTAAATCAAGTTTGATGGTATGACAAATTATGGCCTTTTCAAGTTTACTTGGCTAGTGAACTCAGAACTGAACGTAAAAGAGGTTTGGGAACCTATTTGAGTTAGTGTTTAAAAAATACGTTTATGCAAGTTAATACAAAACTCCTCTCATATATTTACCTTGTACACCGTAAATCATATTGAAAAAACAGCTTCTATCACTATTCTAAACGGGCACTTGGTTTGCTCAGCCCAACTCATCTAATCTGAGCCTTTCAGATCTAATCTTGGATTGTCCAGGTTTGGTTTTTTTTTTTTAAAATGATGATTTTTTAAATAAAAAAATCATTTTTTTAAAGAATAGTAGTTAAAAAATTATTTTTATTTTAGATTCTATACCTATTAAAATAATTTTTTTAAAAAAATATAGATTTTTAAAAGCTAAGATCTGAACGGTCTAAATTAGACCTAATGGCTCAGATCTGATATGATGAGTTTTTTTTTTTTGGTTGCTCACCCGGTTCACAAGAGTTTTGCCCCAACTACATCTGAATCCGACCCGCGTCGCGCACCTGGCTTACACAAGGCTCGAACCCGAAACCTTACTTAAGCAAAATCAAGCCGCTTACCACTTGGATCAACTTCCATTTATCTCTAATATGATGAGCTAGAAAAGCTAATCACCGTGATTAACACTCAAACAAAGGCTAATAGATGGGCCATATCCTGCGGGTCATGGAAGACGTTAGAGTCAGTGAGTCAGACTCCCTGGTTCCGCACGCACGTTCTCTGTAATCTGACAGCGATTCAACTTTCAGATGTTACCCAAAAAGTCAAAAACATAGCCTTATCGTTGTGTTTAAATATTCAAATTATAGAGTAGTGGTGTTATAGTGGGTGGGAATTGTAATATATTAGGTTATCTTTAATCCAAGCTCTTGTCTTAACCCTATGTATAAAAAAAAATATATTCAAATTATATTTCCCTTATTTTTGTTCAGGTTTTATCGCCACCACGCACTCATCATTTCAAGTTTTTTGGTCAACCATCTCAAGTTTGAGAGAGGGCCATAATCAATCATGGAGGCCTGGTTCATCATCCTCGTCTCCCTCTGTCTCACCTTTCTCATCAAAGCTTTCTTCAACCTTCTCCTTCCTTCTCACTCATCTCCACCTCTCCCTCCTGGCCCTCTCCGGGTCCCCATCATCGGAAGTACCATTTGGCTTCACAATCCAATCACCGAACTCGTTCCCATTCTTCTCCGTCTTCATGCCAAGTACGGTCCCGTCGTCACTCTCCAAATCGGCTCTCGTCCCGCCATTTTCGTCGCCGATCGATCTCTCGCCCACCAAGCCCTCGTTCAAAATGGCGCCGTCTTCTCTACACGACCCCCCGCCGGTGCCACCGCCAAGATCACCACCAGTAACCAGCATATCATCAGCTTCGGTTTGTACGGTCCCACATGGCGGCTACTCCGTCGTAACCTCGCCTCCGTGATGCTCCACCCGACCCGGATAAAGTCCTTTTCGGATCTCCGTAAATGGGTCCTGGACTTGCTTCTCAGTCGCCTCAAGTCTGAGTCAGAATCAAGCGGCTCGGTTCAGGTGATTGGCCATCTCCATTATGCTACGTTCTGTTTGCTGGTGTCCATGTGCTTCGGGAAGATTCTAGAACACAAGCAAATCAAGGAGATCGAATATGTTCTGCGTCGTTCACTTAATAGTTTCAGTAAATTCACTGTGCTAAATTTCTGGCCAAGGGTCACTCGAATTTTTGTTTCGCAAGCGTTGGGAGGAGTTTCTTCGAATTCGGAAGGAAAAAGAAGACGTGTTGCTTCCATTAATTAGATCAAGGAAGAAAGTCAGAGAACAGAGGCTGAGAAAAGCCAAAGAGGACAAGAACCCAGACCAAGTCATAGTGTCATATGTGGATACTCTGTTGGATTTACAGTTGCCGAAGGAGAAACGCAACCTCAACGACGGCGAACTGGTTTATCTATGCACGGAGTTTCTTGACGGAGGAACAGATACAACGGCCACTGTCTTACAGTGGATTCTGGCAAACTTGGTGAAGTATCCACATATTCAAGAGAGACTGTTTCAGGAAATAAGGGAGGTGATGGGTGAAAGAAGAGAGGAGATAATGGAAGTGAAAGAAGAAGATTTGAAGAGAATGCCATATCTGAAAGCTGTGATTTTAGAAGGACTGAGACGTCATCCACCTGGGCATATGTTGTTGCCACATGCAGTTTCAGAAGACACAGTTTTGAATAATTACTTGGTGCCAAGGAATGGGACTATAAACTTCATGGTGGCAGAGATAGGAAGAGACCCAGAGGTGTGGGAGAATCCAATGGAGTTCATACCAGAGAGGTTCCTGAAAAATAATGGAGGCGAACAAGGAGAAGAAGAAGAAGCATTTGATATTACAGGGAGCAAAGGGATCAAGATGATGCCTTTTGGAGTAGGGAGAAGAATGTGTCCTGGCTATCATTTGGCAATGCTTCACTTAGAGTACTTCATAGCTAATTTGGTTGGGAACTTTGAGTGGAAGGCTTCAAATGGCGATGATGTTGACCTTTCAGAGAAACGAGACCTCGCTGTGGTCATGAAAAGTCCACTACAGGCTCATATATCCCCCAGGATTTAGTGGGCGGTTAGAATCACGATTGTCAATAATGCTTGTTTTAATTTGATTTCTTGTAATATTATTTTTGATAAAAATCAGGTTGTGTATTGTGATTTATGTTTGGATTGGCTGTTGTATATATGACTTTTATAAAAATAAAATTTATTTGGATTGATTTAAGTATAAATGATTTTTATGATAATAGTAAGAGAGTGTGGGTGGAAAAATATTTTTTTGGAATTAGTTATGATTTTCGGAAGTTCAGCCAAGAAACAGGATTTTCTTGGCCGTGGCCAATGAATTTTTGGGCTGCGGCCCAAATGTTTCTAAGCAGTCTTTGGCCATGGCCAGGGGATTTGTGGGCTATGGCCAATCCCCAAAAATCAGCATTTTGGACTTTTAAAAGGTGATCTTTGGTCAAGTGTTTCCCAAGCCTTTAGGCATATGTTTGGGCTTATAGTAGCCACCTAAAAATCTTAAATGATAACCAACTTTGATGTTTGGAAGTTGAGGAATTGGAAAGAATAACCCTATATCCTTGATTTAATTGTCAGGATTTGGTATTTGCCCTGATCGTGATTTATTTGTGCCGGAGCATATGTGGAAAGAATAAGGTAGTGATTTTTCTCTTATACCGTGTGTGAAACATTGTATGTATGTTTGTCATGCATTGTGAATACTTTGTGATATATTGTGATGTTTGAGATCGCAGCGAAAGCTAACGCTTAGTGATACATTATGATACTTTGAGATCGCAGCGAAAGCTAACGCATAGAGATCGCAATGAAAGCTGACGCATAGTGTTTATAGCCATGAGTGCTGTTGTTTGTGGCGTGAGCCATGAATCATTGTGATGCTGCTTAACATGATCTTACATGCTATGTGTTTATATACTGTATGAGTGATTTGTTACTACTGGGATTCTCTTGAATCTCTTTCTTTCATATGACTAACATTTTAGACAGGGCAAGCGGTTCGAGAAGAAGCAAGTAACCAAGGGCGGGTTAAGTTCCTGGTTAAGAGCATTAGTTAGTAGTTGGTTATCATAGATTGAAAGTGTTGAATAATTTGTATTCGTCTTTGGATTTTGGGATGTATATTTGGATATATATCAAGGATGATATTGTGTAATCCCCTAATGGGAATTTGTATACTCTTTAAAGAATATATGGAACCCGGGGTTTGTCGGGGATTGTGTTGTGCACTCTGATATATTTGAATATGATTTATCTTCGTGAGGTAATTGAATTCAAAATGCGAATATAAGACCAGGTGTATTAGATTTTAAAAGATGTTTTTTTAAAACCCTATCATAAAGATGTGATTTTAAATGCATTTTGAATTTCCATTAGTCTCTAATTTGTCATAATCACGTATTTCGAATGATAATTATAAAGGGGGTTACAATACCAGCTGACCCTAACAGTGGAGGGGGTGAAGGTCGAGGTGAGGAGGTGGAAGATGTAGTGGGGAGGGGTTTATATGGAAGCATAATGTAAATATGGATAAAGTTGGGTTGAATCCTAAGAAGGGAGAATTTGTTAGGATGGTGGTAAACACTATTGAGGCGAGGGAGGTAACAGGTGGAGAGGGTGGGAGTAGCTATGGCAGTTTGAACTAGGATGGCTGTTAAGGCTTAGATTGTTAGTTCCAATGAAGATAATTATATGGAACTATAGGGGGCTATCAAAAAGGGTTTTGCTGCTTGTTTAAGGAATATGGGGAGTGAGTTTAGGGCTGATATGGTGGTGCTTCTTAAACCTAAAGTGAGTGGTGTTAAGTAAGAAGGTTAATTAAGAATTTTGGGTTTGGTTTTTCAGAAATAGTTGATACATGGGGATATGCGGGGGGGGGGGGGTACTTAGTTGTTGTGGAAAAAGGAAAATCTGGGTTTGAGGATTGCGGAGAGGAATGAGCAATTTATTCTTTATTGTTTTGGAGAAGGGATGGCAGAGGAATGATATTTCACTATGGTATATGCATGTCCGCAGGAGGAGGGAAGGGAATCGTTATGGCTAAACATCAAAAGTATTGCTGAGTAAATGAGTGGGAGGTGGTGTCTAACAGGAGATTTTAACAAAATTGCTTATCCAAGGGAGCGAAAGGGAGGAGCTAGAGTGAATGTTCAAAAATTTAATCAATTTCATGGGCTTATTGAAGAGTGGGGTGTGTTGCATATAAAAATAAAGGGGTCAACGTTTACTTGGAAGGGTCCTAAATGGAGGGGGTATAAACGCATCTATAAGAGACTCGATCACTATTTTTGTAATATGTAGTGGAAGGGCTTATTTCCAGATGCTTCTGTAATCCGGTCTTGTTCCGATCATCACCCATTATTGATAGATACAAGTCCTGAGAGGAACTTCACTAGGAGGACACTGTTTCATTTTGAGGCAACTTGGTTACAGCATGATAAGTTCAAGGAGATGTTAATCAATAGCTGGAATACATCAGTCAGAATCCCAAGGAATTTGAGGAGTTTGCAGGGAAGTTTGAAGGTGTGGAACAAGGTGGTCTTTGGGAGAGTAAAGGAGAGGAAGGAGTTGAATAGAAGAATTTATAGAATACAACAAATGATTGAGTGGGAGGAAGATGAAAGGTTAGTGAAGGAAGAGAAGGAGTTGCAAGTAGAGCTGACAGAAACCTTACATCAAGAAGAGGTTCTTTGGTATCAAAAATCAAGAGAAGGTGGATAGAACAAGGTGATCAGAATATGAGGTATTATCACATGAAAACTATTGTTAAGAGGAGGAGGAATAAGATAGTTATGCTAAAAATAATAGGGAACATGGGTAACAGATGCAAGTGAATTAAAGAAGTTGATTCTTGTTTGCTATAAGCAATTATTTGAGGAAGATGAAGTAAGTAGAGAATGGCACTATACTAATCAAAGGTGGGGGCAAGTATATGAGGAGGAATTGAGGAAGTTGGGGAGACCTTTGCAAAAATCTGAAATTCAAGGTGCTTTTTACAGCATGGGTGGTTTCAAAGCCCCTGGTGATGATGGGTTTCAATCTATTTTTTATCAACATAATTGGGAGATTATTGGTGAAAGTGTATGTAGGTATGTGGCGGAAGTATGGGTGAGCCCGGAGAAGATTGAAGAGATAAACAAGATGTTACTTGTCATGGTTCCAAAGATGGATAATTCGGAGCTAGTGGCTAACTTTAGGCCCATTGCTATTTGAAATCTTCTGTATAAAGGAATTATGAAGATTGTTACACGAAGACTGAGGTGCTTAATGGATAAACTTGTGTCGCCATATTAGGCTAGTTTTATACTGGGGAGAAGTATCCATGATAACATAGTTATTGTTAAAGAAGTTGCTCATGTTATGAATAGGATGAAGGGATTCTTGGCTATTAAGATTGACTTGGAAAAGGCATATGATCATATGAGTTGGAACTTTCTAATGGAGGTGCTTGCTGAGATTGCGATGCCAGATCATTTGTTAAGGCTAATTAAGTGGTGTATAAGCATGGTAAATATGTCAATCTTGTGGAATGGAGAGAAGGGTGAGTGGTTTAGACCTACTAAGGCTAATTAAGTGGTGTATAGGCACGATAAATATGTCAATCTTGTGGAATAGAGAGAAGGGTGAGTCGTTTAGACCTACTAGGGGAATAAGGCAGGGGATCTACTTTCTCCTTATTTATTTGTGCTGGGTTTGGAGAAGTTATTGCATATGGTGGTAGATGTAATATGAGGTAATTTGTGGAACCCACTAAGGATTGGAAGAAGAAGAGTACCGATGTCCCACTTGATGTTTGCAAATAACTTGATCTTATTTTGTAAGGCTAATGTGGGCCAGCTATGTAATGTGATGGATTGCCTTGATCATTTTAGGAAGATATCAGGACTGAAAGTAAACAAACAAAAGACTAGTATATTCTTCTCAAAGAATGTTGATAGAAGGAAACAAGGGGAGTTATGTGCAGTTTGTGGGTTCCAAAGGAAATAGGAACTTAGGAGGTATTTGGGTGCTTATATTACAAATGGCTGAGTCACAAAAAATAAATTTCAATTCCTCATTGGTAAAGTTCAATCAAAGCTTAGTAGTTCGAAGAAGCAAAGTCTGTCCTTGGCAGGTCGGCTGAGTTTGGTACAATCTATAACTTCTCAAATGGCTATTTTCACAATGCAGCATATAGTTATTCCAACAGGGTTTGCAAAGAGATAGAAAAAATCAGCGGGATTTTATTTGGGGCTCTTCGGTAGAATAAAGAAAGATCCATGATCCATGCCCTGAAGTGGACTACCTTGTGTTCAGTTAAGGAGAAAGGGGGCTATGGTTTGAGGGATATAGAAGTCATGAATAAAGCTTTAAATAGTATAATTGCTTGGACTATGTTAGCTAAGCTGGAAAGTTTAGTCTTGGTTATATTGAGGGAGAAATATGGAAGGAAAGTGGATCTATTTAAAGAGTGTATTACGAAAGAATCAGACTCATGCTTGTGGAAGCGTCTAATAGGTTTATGGGGAGATATGGTTGAGTAGGTTGCTTGGGATTGCAGAGATGGCAGTAGGATCAGCTTCCGGAATGATCTGTGGATGTCTAATGATGCTATTATTTCAGAAAGTGATAAGGAAACCGGGAGGGAGACTCGTTGAGTATAAGGTAAGTAATATGATCAATGAAAGAGGTGAGCGGGAATTCATCTTCTTGAAATATTATCTTGGAGAGTAGGATTTGTTGAAATTAAGAGTTGTACCTACTCCTTGTGCTAATATTAGTAATGATAACTTGAAATGGTGAGGGGGAGGGAGAAAATTCAATGTTGCTGATATGTATAAAAGGGTTAAAAAAGAGGACGAGGTGATTGCTGAGGTTAATTGGAGAAAGGTATAGGGCTAGAAGGGGACACATAGAGTTCAAATACAATTATGGTTGTGCTTGTATAACATGTTGCTCACTGCTAGTAGAAGATCAAGAATTATTGGAGGCTTTGCTAGCTGCAATTGCTATCATGAAGAAGAGGAGAGATTACTGTATGCAATAAGGGACTGCAGGTATGCAAGGGTTGTTTAGATAGATGTGGGGGGTTCTAAGGTGGGGGTAATTTCTTTAACATATAGCTCAAGGACTTGTTCACCAAGTTTATTGAAGAATATAATCACCTTCTTCAAACAAAAGAAACAAAGCACTTGTTACCATCACAGAGAAATTTAACAGAAGCACAAGCTTGTGAAATAGATCTTGTAGATCAATCTGGGCTTGAACCTAATGAGGCTTTGAAAATCTTGGTTATACCATGGTGGATGTATAAAGCTACTTGATGAAAAAAAGTGAAGACATATAAAATTTGGAGAGGTAGGGTGTCTACTTGAATATTTTCAAAAACAAATTGCTGAGAATCCTACATTTTATCACAAATACCAATTGGACATGGAACAACATATCACCAATGTGTTTTGGGAGAATGCTTGTATGCTACAAGACTAAGCACATTTTGGTAAGGTTGTATCACTGGACACAACATATAGCACAAATAAGAATCATCAGCCCTTTGCACTCTTTTCTGGTTTTAACCATCATAGAAGTGTGGTCATTTTTGGAGCAGCTCTGTTATATGATGAGACTATTGGGTCTTTCAAGTGGCTACTAGAAACCTTCTTGGATGTTCACACACAAAACAAGCCTCAGATTGTATTTACTACCCAGGATCAAGCTATGGCAAGAGCTTTAAAAGAAGTGCTTCCTAATACAAGACATTGTTTGTGCACTTGGCATTTGTTGCAAAATGGCATTAAACACCTTGGGAACTTGATGAAATATGGCTCACACTTTTTGACCGACTTCCAAAAATGCATGTTTAACTATGTTCAAGTGGATAAGTTTGAAGAAGCATAAGGTGAATTATTATCTTCTTATAATGTTCATGAAAATGGGTGGTTGAAATCCACTTATAACATTAAGGAGAAATGGGTCAGGTGATATATGAAGGATGTTTTTACACTAGGTATGAGAAACACATAAATTAGTGAAAGAGTGAATGTAATATCCCAATTTTTGATTATGGGCTAATCATGATTATTGTGGATAATTATGCATTTAATTGGAATTATTATATATTTTATGGCTATTTTAATTAATATGTCATAATTATTGGAAGAATGGAAATATTGGCTATAGTTGGTAATTAATGGGGAAATTAATTACTAAGAGAAAAATGAGAACTGTTATTAAATGGCTAATGGATGGATTAAAATAGCTATTTGGTGACTTATTTGGTGAGAACCAATAAGGTGTGGACATGTGGCAAAGAGGGTATGAGAGAGTGTATGTGTGAGAAAGTCAACAATTGATAAAATAATCACTTTTCTCTCTCCTTCCTCTCCCTCCAATTGGCTTACATGAGTATGGGTGTGTGTGTGATCATTGCTTCTTCCTCCACACCCTTTCTCTCTCTTTCTCGTTCTCTCTCTCTTCTTTCTTCCATTTTCGGTGACCTTGTGGGCAAGAGAGAGGAAGAAAAGCTGGTGATTAAGGTGAGAAATTGGACTCTATTGCTTAAACCTCATTCATTAATGTTGTTCTATGAGTGATAAGCTTCATTTTGATGGTTATAGCTTGTCCATTAGCTGTGGGTTGTGATCACACGAAAATCTGGTTGTTGGAGAATCAAAGAGTGTTTTTGGAGAAGTTGAAGAGGTATGGGAAACCAATCTATCTATCTAAGTTTCATGCCATTAGAAGTAGTTTGTAATTTCTGGAAATTTTGGCTTGAATCCGAAAATGAGTGCCATTGTTCATTTGGTATGTTTTTGGCATGAGAATAGTATATTGGAATGAGTTTAGGATAGATAGATTGATTGGTGATTGAAATGTGATGTTTGGATGAGATTGGTATTTTGTTGATTTAGTTACCTAAAACCAAAAGCATGATAATGGAGTAGGATTTTGACGATTCTGATGATCCCATTGAGTTTATTGGGTGTTTTTCTGTAGGAGGGGCTTTGGGTAAAGCTTTGTGTCTATTGGGATCAATTGGGCAAGTGTTGGGAAAATGCCTCTGTTTTCTGCGTTTTCTGGTTTTCTCTGCATCACTCGAGTGATAGGGGCACCACTCGAGTGATAGGGGCATCACTCGAGTGATAGGGGCATCACTCGAGTGCATGATGAATGACCCTCGAGTGGTTATCGGTTCTACTCGAGTGCAGAGGTGCAAATTTCTTTTCTGGGCTTTGTGTTCTTGTTGCACTTCCGGGGTCAAAGGCAAGTGTTGCCTCACTTGCGAGTGAGGGATGAACATCACTTGAGTGAGCCTCCTCATGCTCGAGTGACTGGTGTATTTGACAAGAAGGACTTGCCTCTCGGGTTGTCACTCATGGTTATGGTGTAAGAGTGTGCCTTCTCACTACAGGGATAGGGTATTCACTTGAGTGAGCTCTGTTGTGCTCAAGTGCAGTGAGCCATCTAGGCTACACCATTTCTCTTATGCTCTCGGGTTCTCACTTTTTGAACTTCACTCGCAGGTACTCGAGTGAGGCATTTGGCCTTCACTCGGGTGAGGTATAGTGTGCTCGAGTGTTGTAGTCTCTGAAAAGTCCTTATGCTCTTGGGTGTTCACTCGCTATCCTTCACTCTCTAGTACCCGAGTGCAAACTGTACCATTACTTGAGTAAGGTATCCTTCACTCGAGTATCGGTACAATTTCACTCGAGTGAGTCTATCTTTACTCGAGTGCCTCAGTAGAAAATGTCAGTTTGTGTTTCCAAAAAGGGGATCTTTGGAGATAGTCTTCTAACCCCTTAGGGCTATTGTTAGAGGTATTCTTGAGTACTAAAAGAGTAATAATGATAACCAATTAAGGGTTAAGAAGTCATTGAGAATTGGAATAGAGAATTGACCCTTCATCACTTATTATGATTCTAGGATACGATATTTGCCCCACTCGGGAGAGACCGGCACTAGGATACGCACAGAAGGATCAAGGTAGTGACTTTTCTCTCATTTTGTGTATGATACTTGGTATGCATGTTTATCAATGTGAATGTGTTATCGGCCATAGGGCATTACAGCGCGAGTAGTTCAGCGTGAGGCGTCGTAAGGGGTGTAACCCCCGTCCTCATCCAGGCCGAGATTAAGCGTTTAAACACGTTTGAATAATTGAATGAGAGATATGGGCTAATTAAAAACTTTTTCAAACACATGAACGATATGATCTCCATTCATTCATTCATAAAAGCAACTAGCCTGTTCAGTTTGTAACATGCATAATATCAGAGTATCAACACAATTCCCGACATACACCTGGGATAATAACATTAATCCAAAGGTTTATACAAGGCATCATTTCCTATCTCAGTATCCATACCGGGGATTACATAAAACTATCATGCTATAATCTATTCAATAGGTACATTTATTCCAAAATGATAACCAGTTCAGTATAAACCAAAATATCTAACTAAAACTACCGCTGGCAGTCCTAATTGTCCTTGCTCACTTGCTTGTTCTTCAATCCACTTGCCCTGTCTAAAAATGTTATTTAGAAAGAATGAGATTCTAGAGAATCCCAGTAGCAACAGTTTATGTATATGATGCATATTAAACAAAGCAAGTAAACATATATCACAATGCAACAATCAATATTTGAGGTCGGGCACAGTGCCACGTCCCCTTCACAGTATACAAGGTCGAGCTTTCACCACGTCCCCTCACTGTATCTGTATTCAAGGCCGGGCTTTCGCCACGTCCCCTTACTGTATCTGTATTCTATGACTAATGCAAACAAGCAATGTAATATACATGATATAGGATAAAGTGTTACTACCTTGGTCTTTCCGTTCTTGAGCAGGCACAAGCCTTCTACGCTCCGGGAAAATATCAAATCCTAAAGTCATAATTAAGGACGAAGCATTATTCTCTATTCCAATACTCAATTGACTCATCAACACTTAGATTTGGTTACTATTAAAGTCCCTTAAGTAGCTATGAAAATCTCTAACAATAGCCTACAAGGATTGGGAAGTACTAGGTTAGAAACCACTTTTCAAAATCACACGGTGCTAAAAACAGGGGTTGGCTGCAGCCAAGAAACCTCTGGCTGTGGCCAAAAATAGTACAGAAAGTTTCTGGTTGCAGCCAAGAAACCTCTGGCTGCGGCCAGAAACAGCACATAAGGTTTCTGGTTGCGGCCAGGAAAATTCTATTTCTTGGCTGAACTTCAAAAAATCATAACTAATTATAGAAAACTTGAAATGAGGTGATCCTAAAGCCCATTGAAATCTATTTAAGTTCTCTTCACTAGAAAAATATAAACCATTACCATAAATCACCACACAAATACAGAATTTAAGAAATGTCTACACTGCTCCAGAATTGTTCCCAGATTTAGCATCAAACTTTGGGCAGTCATAACTCCTAGCTCAAAAATCGAAATGACATGAAATATATGTCCATTTTGAAGCTTGGAAAGTGAAATTTAAGACTGGAAAGTTTCAAAAATTTTCAACACCATTTGCTCTTTTAAAACGTCCATGCAAAGCCACTGCCAGAACAGAGTTTTTCACTAACCAAGGCTTACCACTTTTAAAACTAAGTTCCCAATGGTTCAAAATTCATATCCAACATTACTTCCACACAATTTTCCACAAGGAATACAATGGAAACATCAAAATAACCAAATTCTCATTCTATCTATATGTTCTGTTTTTGGCATATGTTCAACAAAAATCCTAAAATTGTCAAACTTGGCATTTAAGCTTCAATCAAATTTTATCTATCCAAGAAACATCTCAAAGCATCATATCCATGACAACAATAACTCAAACACCACAAGACCCTAATTTTAAAAAATAGAGCTAAATTCCCAGAAATTCCAACTTAACCAAATGACCACAAAACTAATATCAAAATGCTCAACTCACTCACCTCTTCAACTTTCTCCAAAGGAGTTCTTTGATTTTCCAAACTCTATATCTCCTTGAGAGTTCAAATCACCACCAATGGTAAATCTACAACCATAGAATCAAAGCTCTCAGTGCAAGGAGCAGGATTGAAGAATGGAGTTTTTCCATTAGAGGTCATTAAGAGGGTCAAAATGGCAAGAACTTACCTTGGCACTTCCTCTTTTTTTTCTGCAGAAAGAACACCGAAAATGGAAGAGAGAAGGAGAGAGATGAGTGTGTGAGGAAGATGAAATGAGTGTTATTCATGACCCCCATCCCTTGGTCAGCCGAAATGTAGGAGGAAGAGAGAGGGAAATGATATAATAATGGCACCTTTGACTTTTCAAGCTACTCCCTCACCCTCTCATCTTACCACTTGTCCCATTCTTATTGACTCTTCTAAAGTAAGTAACTACTTAGTTACTCTAACCACTCCATTAGCCATTTAATTACATTTCTCATTTCCTTCCTTTGTTAGTAATTAATTTATCCACTAATCACTAACTAATTATCCAATAGTTCCCTTTCCTTCAATTTATTTATGATTTTGGCATATTCACTTTAATTGCCACATAACACAAAATAATTCCAAATTTAATTCAATAATTATCCTTAATAATTGTTATTAGCCCTTAAGAAAATTTGGGGCGTTACAAGGGAGCAATGCTTATGATACCTACCTCGACCGTTGTATCTACTTCTGTAAGTGCCGAGGCTGCGTTATGGAATCGTGGATTCCTATTTGAGTATCCTGCCCGTGGGGTTACGTGTTGTGAAATGTTTTATATGGATCACAGCTTTGGTGATATATGTGATATGTTCATGTGGATGTGCAACACAGCAAGCAGTTCAGCGTGAGCCATCGTAGGGGGCGATGCCCATGATACCTACCCTGGCCGTTGCAACTGTTGTTGTGATTGCTGTGTGTTGTATAGATGATTTACTTTCATGCTTTGATGTTGTGCATTTTATGAGTGATTTGTTACTACGGGGATTCTTTAGAATCTCACTCTCTCAAAAATATAAACTTTTAGACAGGGTTGAAGGATCCAAGGGAAAACAAGCGACGAAGAGCGGTTAAAGCTCCAGTTTAGGAGTTTTTTTGGTTAATGGTTATCAATATAAAATCCATTGGATATTTTGTGATAAATAGTTGTATATTTTGAAAGTATAGTGTAGTTTTGTGTAATCCCCAAGATAAGGGAAAAGAATTATTGGCTTTGTGCCTTTGTATAATCCCTTTATTAATTAATGGAACCCGAGTGTGTTGGGAAATTATGCTGTACTCTGATATGTATGAATAAAATCAACTTGTACAGGCCATTTGTGTATTGCAATGTGAATAGGAGACCACTGTGAACCAATTTTGAAAAAGTTTTTTGAAAACCCTGATTTTAGGAAATTTACTCTCTTTAAGTCCCAAATCATCTATGGTATCTAATTCCACATTAATTACATTTTTACGAACTAATCTCGGCCTTAATCGTGAAGGGGGTTACAGTGAATGCTAAGGTGAAGAGATGTACAAAGCCAAAATTAGACATTAATCAATTATTCATGAGGTTTGACAAAGTTGTAGAAAAGAAGTGATACAAGGAAGTGCAACTTGACTATGAATCTTGACAAAAGATACCGAGGATGGTCAATCAAAGTGCACCTATCTTGCGTCAACTTGTGCAATCTTATACCCTACTACCTATGATATGTTCCAAGAACAATGGTACTTCCAATTCTCTGTAGAGTTAACTGAACGTGGTGAGAAAGAATAATTGTTTACATACACAGCCCATATGATAGGTGAAAAGGGAGAATGGAAAAATGAGTTCAACCCCGATACACATGAAATTTGTTGCAGTTGTCGCAAGTTTGAGACATAGGGATATTGTGTTGCCATGTATTGAAAGTATACGAGTCCAAAGATATAAGAGTTATGCCTGAGAATTATATTCTTAAGCGATGGACCAAGGAAGTAAGAAATGGGGTTGTACATGATGTCAAAGGAAATGAGATACAAGTTGATCCTAGACTTGACATAACAAGAAGATACAGGCATTTAGTGACTAAGATGGTAAGACTAGCAACAAAGGGTGCCAATACTCCTAAGAGATTTACTCATGTTCTTAGATGTAACATTGAGTTATATAATGAGATTCTTGATGATAACAAAAATGATACTTTTGAACTGGTCATAGAGCCACAAAATATGCCAAAGGGATTCAAAAAAAGAGAAGGAAAATCAAGAAAAATTCGTTGGAAAGGTTGGGAAGAGAAAAATAAACAAATAAGAAGAAATGTTATATCAAATATATTGAATTTTAATTTATATCCAAGGAACAAAAGAAACAATTACTTATTTTGTAAGTGTTAATATCTTGTAGAACTCTCAAGAGGCTTCATCATCTAAGAAGCCATGTAAGAAAAAAGAAGAGGCACTATCACCGAAAAAAAGAAGAAGAAGAAGGGTTGATGAAATGAAAGATTTACAAACTCAAGTTTCAAAAATTTTTTACTTAGAAGCTCCAACACAACCTGCACAAACACAAGATTCAGCATCTTCATTCTTTGTTGCTCCATCACAACATATTTTTCCAACCTCTACATCACAACCATTGTCATTTACAAGCTTATTGATGGTATGAATCAATAAATCGATTAATAAATTGATTACTATTAAGTGTTATGCATGGCTATTATGCTTTGCTATTATTACCACTAATATTTGCAATTATAGGCACAAGGTAGTGAAATTCCATCACTTGAAGCCATAGATCTCATGGCAAACTACATATAAGGTAATGAATAGAAAAAAGGATACACATAATTTGCAAAAAATAAATTTTATTCCTTTCAAGAATATCATACAATTTGATTTTGATATACATAATCAATATCTATACATTCCAATCAGTTACAGACTCTACAGGTTACAATCCTAACTAATAAATACATAATTCTCCATCATATAGGACAGTAAAATACACATTGGACTCTTTTTGAAGAACAGGGACAACATTGCACAAGACAACCTTTGAATTTTGGCTTTTGGGGACAACATTAGACTATATGTTTTGGTTTTATCTACTTTACTTTAATGGGCAATTCTTAACTTTTTGTACAACTCTTCATTAGACAGTTTTTGACTTTCTGCATAGCTTAAAGGACAAATTCTTTTAGGATGGTGCTTGCTTTGCTTCAATCCTCTACCTGGAACATATATGGAAATCAATATTAAGCAAATCAATTCACATCCTTCATTATACAACTTTTGGTCAATTTCTAGCAAGTGATGTAAAATCACAATGTCCTTTATTTATGAACTTTAAAGCAATGTATGTCAAACTATATAATTTAATGTAATACCAACATCTAATGAGATTAAGTGTTTCATATGTCTATAATATTTTTAGCAAGTGATGTATGTCAAAATATATAATTTAGACTTGCCTTTGTGAATGCTGGGAGTGAATGATAGTCCTGAAAGTTACCAATATCTTTAAACTAGTTTAATCCTTCAGGTGTGCAAATGGAGGCGTTGGTCACTATAGGAAATTGAAGTAGCAAAAATGGTTGTTATCACATAGTAAAAATACACCATTAACATAAGATGCATAGTACTGGCAAAAAAAAAAGGATGCATAGTAAAAATCTAACACTCAATCCTCTCCTTTTCCTACCAAGTAATCATTGATCTCAGGCCTAGTATTAATTACAAATACGCCATCAACCAAACCATCTACCATCTCCAATTACTTGTTTTGATTTTGGAAATAATAATGAATATGCCATTCACCAAGCAGCTAACGGATACAGAGGCAAAGATATTGCACTAAAATGAAAATTAAAACAATGAGAGCGTATAAGGATTGAATATTCCAAGTTTGAAAAGACATTGCATCATGATAAAATTAAGAAGCAAATAACTAATTAGGAGGATCCCATGTTCTCTCAATAAAACACAACTAATTGCAGACATCTTAGCTGGCAATAGACATTAAAAACTCAGGCAAATTGCATTGAATAAAATAATGAACCCAAAAATTTCAAGGTAAACTCATAAGCATTTAGGAAGGCATGGACACATATCTCAGAAGCATAATCTAGGACATGTTGACTATGGCACCAATATGAGAGTAACACAAAAAGCTTATTTATGCTTTGTCATTGTCCTCTTGCCCCAATTGAAACTTCAAGAGAAGACCAAAAGTACAGTCCACATAAAAAGGGAAAAGAGGAGGAAACATTAAGAATAAAATCTAATCCATTCTCATCAATTTTCTAGAGCGAGACCACTTTTCTACAACATATTGATTAAAATTAGCATTTGAACCTTTTCTGATTTTGAAGTTCTGTCCTGAATCTAAACAAAAAAAGTTGAAAATTAAATCCTTACACATCAAAAGAGATATGTGCAAATCTTCTAAGCATCGTCGAACCAGATTTACATACACCGCTAACCATGTGTTGCCTTCTTCCTCCATGTGTTGAAGATAAGGTTTAGGTATTCAACTAAGTTGAGTCTGAAGATTGAAAAAGAAGCAAGTCTAAAGATTGAAAGAGAAATTATTGGGGGTAATGAAATAAATAAATAAATGAACGGTTGAGATTAAAATCGGATGAATGGCCAAGATCACTCTTTTTAATGAAATGGTTTGTAGCATAGGCGAGCGCCCCTTGCCTATTGTTGTGCCAAGCATGGAAACTGGATCCCATGCTTTCAAGGTTACTATTATGCCATGACATAGATGGATAGACAAAATCTGTTACTAAATACAGAATTATATTCATGGTGAAATCATCTTTGGTAAACTGAATTTCATTATAAAAGCCAGTGCAAACAAAATTGGAACAAGACAGCGTGTGTAATGATCCAAATTTTGATTAAGGGCTAATAACCTTTTACTAGGTTGTAAAAATTGTTTTTGTGAATTAAAGTTGATTTGAAACTTGAATTAATTATTGGAAATGCTCAGCACCCTATATTTTAGTATAATTATGTGACAAGGTAATTTTTGGGCTAAAATATGGGAAAATGACGCATGGAGAAAGAGAAAATATTTTATATATGTGTTATGTGGCAATTCAAGTAAATGTGCCATAATCAGGGGAAAAATTGAAAGAATGGAAAATTTATCGGCCAATTAGTCAATGATTATGAAGAAATTAATTACTAAGAGAAATGAGAAGTGTGACTAAATGGTTAATGGAATAGTTAGTGTAACCATATGATTACTTATTTGGTGAGAAATAAGGAGATTGGGACATGTGGCATGGTTAGTTGATGAGGGAGTTAGTAGAAAAGTCAAATGCATAATTATTTTATCATTTTTCCTTCTCTCTTCCCCCTCATTTTCGCTGAAGCACGCATGGGCGTGTGGAGTGTGATCATTTCATCTCCTTCCACACTCTCATCTCTCTCATTTTTCTCTCCCAAGTAGGCAGCCATTGGAGCTAAGAAAGAGAAAGAAGTTTGTGTGACAAAGGTGAGCATTTAACCCTTAAGATGAGCTCTAATGTCAAAACTCTTTTCTTTAATCTTGTTCCTTGGATTGAGGGTTTCATTTCTATGGTTTTAGATTTTCCATTGGTGGTGGTTTGAGCACTCAAGAAAATCTAGAAATTGGTGAAGCAAGGAACAAGTTTGATAAAGTTGTAGAGGTGAGTAAGATGAATATTTTCATATATATTTTGTGGCATTTGGTTGAGCTCATAATTTCTGGGATTTTTCCCTATTTTTGAGAATTAGGGCCATTGAGAGTATGGTATGATGTTGTCATGGGAATGGTGTGTTATTGTGTGTATTGGGTAGATAGAATTGATTTGAAGCTAAATTGTGAAGTTTGGAGTTTTGTGTTAATTGTAGGCCCAAAAATAGAACATGTTAAAGGATTGAGAATTTGGTTATTTTGATGTTTCCATTAGATTTATTGTGAAAAATTGTGTGGGGGTAGTGTTGGATATGAATTTTGAACCATTGGAAACTTAGATTTAAAAGTTGTAAGATTTGGTTAGTGAAAACCCTGTGCAGGCAGTCAAATTTCATGGACGTTTTTGAAAGGGTAAATGGTATCTAAAAATTCTGAAACTTAATAGTTTAATATTAGACATGCCAAGCTTTAATTTGATATATTATGGAGGTCATTTCGATATGTGTGCTGGGAGTTATGAATTTCCAAAGTTTAATGTCGTAACTGGGATCAATTCTGGAACAGCAAGGAGAATTGTTGAATTATGAATTTATGTGGTTATAGACAGCAATCATTCATATTTTTCCTGTAAATAGGACTTAAAAATATTTAAATAGGACTTAGGATCACTCCATTTTGATTTTTCTAGATTTTGTTATGATTTTTTGAAGTTCATCCAAGAAACAAAAATTTTCTTGGCCGCAGCCAAAGGCTCTTGGCTGCAGCCCAAAAGCTTCTGTCCAGCTTTTGGCCGCAGCCAGAGGATTCTTGGATGCAGCCAAGAACTTTCAGACCTCTTTTTGGCCTCAGCCAGAAGACTCTAGGCTGCAGCAAAAAACTCTCTGAGCTATTTTTGGCCACAACCAACCCCTGTTTTCAGCACTTTGTGATATTGAAAAGTGGTTTTTAACCTAGTATTTTCCAATCCTTTTAGGCTATTGTTAGAGACTTTCATAGCTACCTAAGGGACTTTAATAATAACCAAATTTAAGTGTTTTGAAGTCATCTGAGTATTGGGATAAGTGATAACTCTTCGTCCTTAAGTATAATTCTATGATTTGATATTTGCCCTGCCCGCGAGACACCATTGCTAGAGCAAGTACGGAAAGACCAAGGTAGTGACCTTTCTCTTATGTTGTGTATGATACATGGTATGCATGACTTATCATTGAATTATCATTGTGAAATATGTCACATAAAACCTTGCCGTTGTGAAACATGTGGACGTGAAATGTGCCGTAGTGCATTGCAGCGTGAGTAGTCATAGGGGTGATGCAAGTTACACCTACTTTTGCCATTGTAATTGCCGCTGTTGTGTTGTTGTATTGTGAATTGCCTGCCGTTGAGCAACATGCCGGAGTGGCTATAAAAATTGCTGTTGTGAAACATGTTGATGTGAAATATATCGTTGTGTATTGCAGCGTGAGCATTACAGCGTGAGTAGTCGTGGGAGTGACGTAAGTCACACCTACCCCTGTCATTGTAAATGACGTTGTTTTGTTACTGTGTTGTGATTTACTTACATGCTTTGTGGTTGTGCATACTATGAGTGAATTGTTACTAATGAGATTCTTTAAAATCTCATTCTTTCCATTGACAAAATTACAGATAGGGAAAGTGAGTCCAAGGAGAAGCAAGTGATGAAGAGTGGTTAAGCTCCTAGTTAGGGGTGTTAAATTTTGGGTAGTGGTTATCATGCTATTACTATTGGATATTTTGTTGGGGATTTGATGTACCTGTTGTATGTATTGAAATAGTTTCATGTAATCCCTTGTAAGGGAAACTATAAATAGGCGAATGTGCCTTGTAAACTCTTAGATGAATTAATGGAACCCGAATGTGTCTGGAATTTTTGTACACTCTGATATGTATGAATGAAATCAAACTGCGCAGGCAAATTATATTCTTGAATTGTGAATGTGAGACCATGTTAAACAAGTTTTGAACAAAGTTTTTGAAAACTCTGTTTTAGAGATGGAATTTTTAACGAGTTTCGAATCATCTTCTGATCTCTAATTCAATGTAATTTCATAATTGTAAACTTAATCTCGACCTTTATGAGAAGGGGTTTATAGAGTGTGTTAGAAAACTTGTTATAGATGAAAAAAGAAAAGTTTATAAAGATTATTCCGGAGATCCTTATAAGAGGAAATAAGATAAACATATTTTACATGGATTCTGGTGTTAAATTTTGGGAACAAAATTTACAAAAGGGGATAATTCTGACATCCCAAATTTTTATTGTTAATATTTAAGTGGCATTAGGATGTGCTTTATTAATTAATTTAATTTTTTTACCATGAGTTAATTAATTTAAGGTTTAATGTACATAAAAACTCTAGTAATTTGTTGACTCTATTTGAGTTAGACCAGCTTTTTCTCCAAGTTCTTGGTAATTTGAAACCCAAAAGCGTAGCCCTATCCTGGGGTGTAAATATTTCCTTTATTTTGTTGCCGCACAGCACATCATTTAAATTGAAATTCAAATATAATCTAGATACTAAATCAAATCATAATCCTAAAGAAACGAAAATAATCGTATCTTATCTTATTGAAATATTACAAATACAAAAAAAATAAAGGAAAAATACTTTTTTAGGTACATATACTTTCACTCGATACAAGCCCTATTCATTGATCCAAAAGAAGTTAGAAGCAGCATTAATCTATTAATCTAATCATCCTAAAAGAAAGAAATCTTATATGCACTCGATGATTAAAGATGAGACATGACCAAAATTAAATGTCAATAATTAGCTATAAAATAATCTAAAAGGGCCAAGGTAGCCGAGGAGTTACATGAGCCTGTAATGGATTTTTCATTACCACAGTGAATATTGTTTCTTCCTCTGACAGGTCAACACCGCCATTCGAAGCCTTCCACTCAAAGTTCCAAACCAAATTGGCTATGAAATACTCTAAATGAAGCATTGCCAAATTATAAGCAGGACACATTCTTCTTCCTGCCCCAAACGGCATCATCTTTATCTCTTTACTTCCTCTAATATCAAACGCTTCTTCTTCTTTTTCTTTGCCTCCATTATTATTTTTCAGGAACCTCTCTGGTCTGAACTCCATTGGATTCTCCCACGCCTCTGGGTCTCTTCCCATCTCTGCCACCATGAAGTTTATAGCCCCTTTCTTGGGCACCAAGTAATTATTCAAAACTGTATCTTCTGAAACCGCATGTGGCAACAAATAATGCCCAGGTGGATGACGTCTCAGCCCTTCTAAAATCACAGCTTTCAGATATGGCATTCTCTTCAAATCTTCTTCTTTCACCTCCATTATCTCCTCTCTTCTTTCACCCTTCACGTCTCTTATTTCCTGCAACACTCTCTCTTGAATATGTGGATGCTTCACCAAATTCGCCAGAATCCATTCTAAACAAATGGCTGTTGTATCTGTTCCTCCGTCCAGAAACTCTGAGCATAGAGAAACCAGTTCGCCGTCGTCGAGGTCGCGTTTCTCCTCCGGCAACTGTAAATCCAACAGAGTTTCCACATATGACACTATGACTTGGTCTTGGTTCTTTCTCAACCTCTCTTCTCTGGCTTTCTTCCTTGATCTAATTAATGGAAGCAACATGTCTTCTCTTTCCTTCTGAATTCGCAGAATCTCCTGCCACCGTTTGCGGAACAAAATTCTTGTGAGTCTTGGCCAGAAATCTGGCACATTGGATCTGCTGAAACTCAAAAGCGAACGACGCTGAACATTTTCAATATTCTCGACTTGCTTGTGTTCTAGAATCTTCCCGAAGCACATGGACACCTGCAAACAAAACAGGGCATAATGGAGATGGGGCATCACGTGAACGGAGCCGTTTGCTTCTGAGTCAGACTTGAGGCGATTGAGAAGCACGGCTAGAGCCCATGTACGGAAACCCGAAAAGGACTTTATCCGGGTCGGGTGGAGCATCTTGGAAGCGAGGTTACGACGGAGGAGCCGCCATGTGGGACCGTAAAAACCGAAGCTGATGGTATGCTGATTACTGGTCATGATGTTAAGGGTTGGGTCGGCGGTGGGACGTGTGGAGAAGACGGCGCCGTTTTGAATGAGGGCTTGGTGGGCAAGAGATCGATCGGCGACTAAAATGGTGGGACGAGAGTCGATGGGCACGGTGACGATGCGACCATACTTGGCAAGAACCAATGAGAGTTCGTCGATTGGATTGCGAAGCCCAATGAGAGTGCCTATGATGGGGACCCGGAGAGGGCCTGGAGGGAGAGGAGGGGATGAGAGGGAAGGAAGAAGAAGGTTGAAGAAAGCTATGATGAGAAGGGCGAGACAGAAAGAAACGAGGATTATGAACCAGGCCTCCATGACTATGGCTCGGTTTCAAACTTGGGACAATGAGTGGGTGAGTTTTTTTTTTTTTGCCAACAGTGGGTGATTAATACTGATAATGTATAATTTAGTCAATCCCATATATATATATATGGGGTTATGGGTAATTATGATTTAGTTAAAATATATATATGGTTATCCATTAAGATATTTAATAAGGTTATTTATCCATTATTATTAAGATTTATTTATTTATCTTTAGGGAAAATCCTTTTAAAGGTGCATAAATTTTTCTTTAATATTAAATTTGGTATCTGATGTGTCTTTTTTTATCCTAATTAAATGATTTAATTTTACTCTGATAATATGGTTAGCTCATGTAAAGGGGTTAAAATTGTAACCATGTTAATAGATTAAAGTTGCAAGAGCTATTGGCATTGATAGGTCAAAATTAATGATTTAATTATGAGGAGAAAGCCATGCCGGTAAATTAAAAAGTAAAGTAAGAGTATAGATACTTACAAAATGATTTTCCCTTAATACTTTTTTTTATAGCTATCTCTATCATTAGTTAATCAGATTAAAATTGCATGAATTAATTACTACTCTATCTAATGACAACAAGCATTATCGTACTAGGAGGGTCATTATTAAGAACTTATCAATTAAATCTTTGGATAAATTCTTATCCAAAAGGCTATTTCATTCTATCTTTTTTCAAGACTCTATAGTGCTTGATCCACCCAATTTATTGGCGCATATAATAGCTTTTTTTTACATGTTTAAACTACATTTTCTACGTTTTTTCTGCAATGGATACCCTCTAACTTTGATCTACTTACGACTAAAAGTATTCTACATTAACAATATAAATCAAGGATATATTAACAATATCTTGTTCAATGCATAATGCATGTTGGTTTCACAAATCAGCATCTTCACTGTTTGAAACTTTGCTTCCAAATGTCACAATGCAGAAAATGGAATACATCGATCCCCGGTTGATAATACTCAGCCAGTCGATGGACTATTTTGTTTATGAAATTTATTGGGATCCAAGCAAGAGAAAAGTTCTCTTGTATCTTCTTCAGCAATCCCTTGGGAGTTGTTGCAACATGCCAACATCATATCCAATTACCTGGCAATTGTATATTAGTAAAAGTTATAATTCAAAATTTCAAGTTAAAATTATTTGTATAAATAATTTTCTCAGCAAGTTAATATATTGATTTATATTACAATTCATTAAAATCATTGTAGAAATTCAACATCTTTCAATATAAATCAATATATTAATGTGTTAAATAAAACGAAAATGTTGTTAAGAAAACGAAGCCCTTGTCCTTTATTTTTCTTATGACAATGTTAGTTTTTTATTAAGTATTTAGTTTTATATATAATATAAAAAGAATAAGGTTGAATTATACTTTTAGTTCTTTAAATTTATATGAGGTATACTTTTGATCCTTTAACTTTATAAAGTATACTTTTAATCCTATAATTTTAACACCATTAATGTTGCTAATAGAAAAAGCTGACACAATAAACTCAAGTGATGATTGTGTGATTATATACTATTAATCTTAAATTTAAAATATATATTAATTGAAAATATCTACAAACTTAATAAAGCTATCAATATCAAAACCTCAATTATATTAAAAATATTAGTTTAATAATCTAAATATATTAGTTTAATAATCTAAATATCAAAACCTCAATTTCATTTGCACAATTTGTTAGTTTGTCTTAGTTTAATAATATAAATATATTATATTAAAAAAAATTAAAATTAAAATATGCTTTGCCAGCTGCATAATCATTACTTGAGTTTGCTATGTCAACATTTTTTGTTAGCAACATTAACGGTGTTAAAAATATAGGACCAAAGATATATTTTGTAAAGTTAAGTGATAACTCTTCATATTTAGTACATTTAAAGTAAATTTTGAAGATAATTGGAGAGTTATCTAAGCAATTGGTGCATTATTTGGGGATTTCATTCCAAATATCTTAGTTTTAAATTAGAATATAAATAGTTAAATCAAAGAAAATAAATAAATAAATAATAAGAATTAAAAGTTAAAAAAAAAGAGAACAAAAACATTAGTTATTATTATTATGGTATTATTATTTTCCTTTTAATTTATTTGCTTTTTCTCCATCATGCAGCATTTGTCGCAGCCATATTTTTGGATGGAATTTTGAGTGAATATGATATGAGACCAAGGAAAGATAAAGTGGCGTCATTTTGGGGCTAGATAATTTTTTATAAAAAAAAAATCCAATTGGAGACCTAAAGCAAGCCATAGGATAGATAGAGAGGAGCTGCAATTCATTGAATCATCACTATTCACTCGGGCGGAGATAGAGGTAAACAAAATTAAACCGAAACTGAAGACCGAACCGAACCCAATTCTGTTTTTTCAGTTCGGTTTTTTAGGTAATTTAGATTTCAGTTTCGGTTGTTCGGTTATTAGTGCGGTGTTTTTTAAAAAAAATCGGTTATGACCGAATAATCGAATTTTATTAATACAATATCGTTTTATATGTTTTTTGCTAATTAAAATATAGTAGTTTTTTTATTTTATTCCTTTCTCAAAGTGGGTATGAGACACTGTAGGATTACTAAGCTAAAGCCTAAACCGAAAGGCCCATAAGCCCATTTTCTTCATTCCCTTCAAGTGTGTCTAGCGAAGTTCTCAAGGAGTCAGTCAAAATTCATCTAATTTGTCAAATTGCATCTGCCTTCTCTCAACCTCTCCTATTGTCTCTCACCACTGTGCCCTTTAACCCTAACCCTCAATCTCATCAAGTCCTCAACTTCACTCTTCACTCTTCACTCTTCACCTTAGTCGTCACCGACACAGTCACACCAACACCGTCTGTTGAAGCTTCAGAGCATCGTTCACGTTGTCGCCATTCCTTTTACCCTAACCGTCAAATCGTCAACTTCACCTTAGTCCTCATCGTGCTATTGATTATTGAAGCTTCGGCACGCCGTTCATGCCGTCTCCGTGCCGTTGACAACGGCGCCATTCCGTTCAACCGTTTGCATCGCCTTGCACCTCAAAGTTCAATCTGCTGCTCCTTTCTTCGTCTTCAACCCTTTGATCTTGAGAGTTCATCAGTTTTCTATTTCTGGTAAGCACCTTTTTTTACAGTGGCTCTTATTTTAAACTCAAGTTGCTGACATTTGGAATGCTACTTACTGCCTCCTCTACTTGATCTATTCTCAAGCATCTTTATCTGTTCACTCTACTGCAAATGGAGATCAAAAGAATGAATTTTTTTTTTTGCCAAAAAACGAGCTTTCTTGTTGTTTGATATGGGAGATGAGCACACGAGAAATACCTTGAAGAAAAAATTTTATTTTTTAAAGAAGAGAAAAGCTCTTTTTTTTTTAATCATTAACAATGAAAAAAAGTAGCCTTCCATTCTTGATGTTCAATGTGACTTTTCTTTTCTTTTTTTTAAATTGATGTGTAAGAATTCTGAATTGCATAGTTCCTTTGCTTCTATCATTAGCTTCAGTTTGTTAAGGAAAGCCTCTAGATGGAGAAAGGAAAAAAATTATTTTTTAAAGATGGGAAAGGTTCATTTTTTAATCATTAGCAAAAAAAGAACTTTCTTGCTTTCTTGATATTCAATGCGAATAAATTTTTTTTAAAGTGAATGTTGTATTGTGTTCTATTTTGTATTAGCCCTTTTGTTGCAAATATGTTTCCCTCATGCCCGATTAACTTTTAAGCATGATGTGTGGGGGGTTTAACTCCAATTCCATTTTTTTGCTGATAATTTTATCTCTTTTTTCCCCAACAACAGGTTTGAAAATATGGCATGTGATTTGTTTCTGTTTGATTTTTTTTCTTGCTTTAGTTGTAGGTGGCATTCAGGGGACGTTCAAAGAGCAAGGCTGAATCTGATATATCAATTTTTTTGATTTTTAATATGCTTTCTTTTGATTAATAAATGAAGTTTAAACTTTGAAGAGAGTGTGATATATGATTCAGCTTGTATTTTCAAGTTTCATTATCCATTGGACCATTCATTTGTGATGGCATCAAAACTGCCAAAACATGGATATTAAATTCTTGTTCAAGTATGTAATTTGATGTTCTAGACCTCCAATAATAGTAAATTATGCATGTCACTCGCTGTTTTTGAATGATATTAAAATATTTTGATATAAGTGTTTGATTAGGGGAAACAAGTATTAAATGCTTGTGGCTCATCTTATTTCGAACCCAGCACTTGACGGACTATTTGGCCAAACGATAGCCTCAATAACCCAGCTCTGTGTCTTATGAAGCAATCAGTTATAGATCTGATGTCTTCAATTACCTATAATATCGGATGAGTATTTCATAGCTGCGATGGGGATTAGATTTTGGAATTGGGAATAAACATGAATTTGCATATAAGAGCAAGCAAGATACGAAATCTGGGAAAGCTAAACCTTGCAAATGTGGAAGAAAGAATTCGTCAACGATTCAAATATCAAGTGTAATATCTCCGATGCTTCAGTGTTTCATCACCAGATGGAGATCAATTTTTGGATCTGAAGAATATGATGAACTATACGGCTGCTGTGGATTCAAGGATAGGGAAAGATTTTTTTTTTCTTTTTCAAGGAAAGAGTGAATGAAGAAGAGAGGGGAAAAAAGGGAAAATTACACTTTATTCCAAGGACCAGAAAAATTACAAAAAAGTCTTATAGCAAATTCCCCTATTAAAAAGCTCCCTAGGAACTTCGTTAATATTAATTCTGAATGTAAAATTATCTTCTTACCTTCAGTAAAGTGACAAGTGTATTTGTCTGTTATGACAAGTTCATATGCCTACTTTGACAAGTTATAAACTAGCAAGTGCGCGTGCGCTTATTTTGACAAGTTTATGTGCTCGTTTGGAATAGCTTATTTTTTAGCAATAAGTGTTTATAAATCGTGATTCACGGTATACAAGGTAAGTATGTGAGAAGAGTTTTATCTCGACTTGCGTAATAAGCACTTATATTCAAAAAATAAGTATTCTCAAACATGCACTATGTCTCTTTTGATAAGTGTATTTATCTATTTTGATAAGTTTATATATATATTATGACAACTTATAAAATGGAAAATGTTTGTGTCTATTTTAACAAGTTTATGTGTATGTTTTGACAAATGTATTTGCCTATTTTGACAAGTATATGGGCTTATTTTAGCAAGTCATAGAGTGTTGATTGATAAATTCATTTATATTAAGTAAACAGCTCTCATTGGCAAGTGCATATGCTTATTTTGACAATGCGTAGAGTGATGATTGATAAGTACCTGCACCTAATCATATAACTTAATATCATATCATATCCAAATATCAAATACTCTCTTTTGTCCTAAATATAAGACAGAGTTGACTTTTTTTGGAGAGATTAAGGAAGCTAAATAAGATACTTAATTATATCATATGTTGTGTATCTTTAGATTATATATTACTTTATTAGTCAAACTAATTAGTTTTAAGAAAAAAATAAAAAAATAAAAAAATTCTAAAATAATTTAATTAGTTTCCTTAATCTCTTTAAAAAAATCAATTTTATTTTATATTTAAGATAAGAGGGAGTACTAAGGACAAGGAGGTAATTTCATATTTAGAATTAATATCAATGAAGCTGCTATGCAGTTTTTTGATAGGTGAAAGCTGGGCAAATGGGCCAGCCCGGCCCTGCAAGGCCAGGCCGTTTAGGCCCGAGTCCTAAAAACAGCCCTTATTTGACGGCCCGGCCTGTTTAACTGAAGCCCGCGGGCTTCAGGCTCCTTTAGTGTTTTCCCTCTTCTTTATGCCCCTAATGACTAAAATACATAATCTAACATATAAATATTATTAAAACTACTTAAAACATATATATAGCATCCATATTCAATAAAACATAAACACTAAAACCTAACAAACAAACCATAATTAATATCCATAACCAGTCAAACACTCAAACAAGTTTATAAACCACAGACAAAAGCCATAATCAAATAAGTCTACAAGAACAAGATCACAATCAAACAAGTTCACAAACTACAACCAAAGAAGTTCATAGCTACAATCAAACAATACGAACAATATTATCATTTTCTTCTCCATCACTATCAATGAAATTTGATTGTGCTTCACTAGAAGTAAGCTCCTCCTCAGCTTCAGGGGCAAAAATATCTAGCCTCTTCATTTCTTCTCCACTATCATATGCATTATCACCTCCATTATCTGCAACAAATAATAAATCACCATTATATGTTAATTTGATGATATAAATGAAATAACTATAACAAAATTCATATAAATTACTAAATCACCATCATATTTGAATCCATGCAACCAGTTGCGAGTACAAATAAGAGCCTAAACATTAGTTGGAAGAATGGAACTCCTATACTTTGTTAAAACACGAGAACCAATACTGAAAGCTGATTCACTAGCTACTGTGGTGATTAGAATGCTAAGGATATCAGCTGCCATCCTTGAAAGAATTGGGAATCGCTGTTGATTGTTCTTCCACCAATTCAAAACATCCAAATCTTTCCAATTATCGGGCTTAAGTATTGGTTCTTCCAAATATGTTTCCAATTCAGACTTATTCAAAGAAGAATGATCCATATTTGCATAGATATCTTCATAATCCTACACCATTATAAAACATCCAAGTAAATAACAATAGGGTAATAAGAATGAGTTGTAATTATTGACAAACAAATTTAAAACTTACATCAAATGCATCATCAAAGGAAACTGTGGAAACATTAGAAGTGTAAGAAGAATGAGCTACAATCGTTGATAATCTACCAATTGATCCACTTGCAACTCTAGAAGTAGGAAGAGATCTCTCAGAATATTCGTCAAAAATGAAATCTAGCTTACTCCTTACATTGGCAACCTTCTCATAGGAAGTGATAGGATCAATCCTTTCATAGCAATATGTTATTATGTTGAGCTTCCATCTTGGATCAAACACAATTGCAAGTGCAAGAAGGATATTATAACTATGCCAGTATTTGTCAAATTTCTCCTTCATTGGTATACATATCTCTCGAATCATAAGGTCAAGACTTGTCATATTTGCTTCAAGCAACATTTGAATTTTTGAGATTTGCATAAAATAAGAATTTGAAGTAGGATAAGATGACCCATAAATCAGCCTTGTAATCTTTTCAAATAGCCTCAAAAAATTGCACATTGCCTCTGCTCTAGTCCACTCATCATGTGCTAGACCAAACTTGTAGTTTTTATCATCTAAAGACAACTTTGCAAAAGCACGACGATATTGAAGTCCATTCTCAAGCATTGCATAGGTAGAGTTCCATCTAGTGGGCACATCTAATCGCAATCCCGTTGAAGTGTCAATGCCACCAACTTCCTCAATACATTGTTTGAAAAGTATCATCCTGGCCTCAGATGCCTTCACATATTTAATACTCTCTCTAATCTTATACAAAGTAGGAGTTGCTACTTTTATGCCTTCTTGAACTATTAGATTGAGAATGTGGGCACAACACCTCACATGAAAGAACTCTCCATTAGAGACCAAGCTGAATTTGTCTTGCATAAGTAGCCTCTCTTTCAGTAACTCCTGCATGTTATCATTTGCAGATGCATTGTCTAGAGTAATCGAGAACACTTTATCTTGAATTCCCCATTCTTTCAAGCAATCATACGCCTTCTTAGACAACTCAAACCCAGAATGTGGTGGCACCATCTTACAAAAAGCAAGTATTTTACTATTTAGTGTCCACTTTTCATCAACAAAATGAGCTGTCAAACATATATATCCCTCAGAAGTCACAGCAGTCCAACAATCCGATGTCAAACATATTCTACTTATACTTTTCTTCAATTTATTTTTCAAGTTCTCCTTTTGTTGACGGTAGAATTTCATAACATCATCCACTATTGTTTTTCTACTTAGGAGCCTCACATCAGGATTTAATGTTTGAAGTAGTTCTCTAACCCATTTATATTCAATAAATGAATAAGGAAGGTCATGCTCAATTATGGCCTTAGTCATCATCTCCCTAACACGCTTGTGATCAATTTGCCTATTCCTAAGTTTGCCTTCTCTATCTAACATCATCACCCCAACAGAATGATATTTTTCAAGATCATTACAAGTCTTCATATTGCGACTTAGATGTGAGGTGCCTTTAGTCCCACCACTTGCATACAGAGAATTACAACCATTACACTTCGCCTTTATAGTACCATTAATGTCTACTCTAGTAAAATACTTCCAGACATCAGAGGTGAAAGTTCTAGGCTTCTTAGGCTTTGATTCTTCACTTTCTTGGATGGAAGATGCATGTCCTCTAACATTTATGCCTAATGAATCATCAGTCCCTTGGATTTTTTCTTGTTGTGAGGAAGACATTATCTATGGCTAATGGCTATGCTACTTATCATCAAATCAAACACCATATTCATAAAAAAAAGGCCATTACCAAAATAATTAAAACAGCTCCAATCCAATATTCCAACAAATAATAGCAATTCAGAATTCCAATGCAGGTCAGTAGGTGTAACAACAAATAATACCAATCCAATATTCCAATTGGCGAATAAAGGACACAGGCATAGGCGCACAGCTAGCTTCAATCAGTTCAGTGCAATTAGCCAATGACAAATCAATCACAATTTGAACTAATCAAACATTCAACTAATCAATCTCAAACATTCAATTAATCAGTTCAGTGCAATTATCAAAATTAACAAATCAATCTCAAACATTCAACTAATCAAACAACAGATTCACAATTTGAATTTTGACATTACCAAAAGCACAAGAGATCATTAGAAAACTAGATTAATAGATAAATTAGTAGTAATACCAAACAAGATCTGAGGTCAGATTTGAGGTCTGAGGAGCTGTTGACCAATTTGAAGAACGAAGGAACGAGTTTCGTCGAGTGAGGAGTGAGATCTGATGGTGACGAGCTCTAGGTTCAGCAATCAGCTCCAGGTCGCGTCGGAGCTCAAATGCGAGTGGCGAAGGACAACAGGCGACGGCCGACTGGAGACGGACGACGGGCGAAGGGGGACGGGGCAAGTTCTCTGATCCGGGCGAAGGGCGACGCCGCGACGGGGTGAAGGGAGTGAGAGGCAGAGCCGCAGAAAAGAAAACCCAGAACGCAGATCAGAGATTCAGAGATGAGTGGAGCACCGAGCACCTAGCTAATCGAAGATGAGTGGAACATTCAACTGGATTAGCCGATTAGGGCTCGAGGTCGAACGACGGGGGTAGAGACGCTGAGACGGACACGGACAGTGAGTCTAGAGATGGAAACTGTGGCGATAGGGAGAGGCAGCAGAGAAGAGAGGCGGACGTGCAATTTGAAACTTCGAATTCGACAGCATCTGAAGAACGAGAGGCAGGGGTAGTACTGAGGGTGGTTTCACTTTTGTTTCTTTTCCCTTCTTTCTTTTCTTTTCCCAGCGGCGTCCCTTTCGTGTTCGTGTAAGTGTTAGTCGAATAGGGGAAAAAACAGTTGCTAAAGTGATTTCTAAAAAAAAAAAAAGGGCTTAAACGGGCCGGCCCATTTAAGCCCGCGGCCTGTCGGGCTGGCCCTTTTAGGCCCGCTTCCATTTTTTCGCACTAAATCACAGGCCCGGCCCTTGACGGGCTCGGGCCTAAATGGGCTCTGCCCGAATTCCCGGCGTGAATCTGTTACAAGACTTTTTGTGATTTTTTCTAGTCCTTGGCATCTGAGTGCAATTTTTCCAAAAGAATGAGATGATGAGATGTGATGGGCGCAGTGACTTAGATGATGAGGTGGCATGTCATATGAGAGTTATCAGTAAAATTTAACGTTGAAGGAGGGCAGGGTAAAATTACTAGGTTTTGTAAATTTTCATGGTGAAATTGTTCCCAAAAAAACCTCGCTTACCCATTTACCCGCTGCTGTGCGAAAGCTTCAGGGCGAAAAGACCCTCTAGGTAGAAAACGAGCTCACGCAGCTGACGAAAGCTCAGCCCTAAACACTGTCGCAAAAGCAGAATCCAATGTCTCGTCGGGAGGGTCGCGATTCCGATTCCAAGAGACGCCATTCTAGGTTTGATCGAGAACCTTGGTAACCTCTCTCTCTCTCTCTCTCTGTGTTTGAGACACTAAGTTTTTTTGGAATTAAGTTCAGTTAGGCTCGCAAGTCATAGAAGGATGGACGCTGTAAGAAATTGTTTTAGCAATTGGCTAATACTGTTGCGATGGTTTTCTTGCACTCTTTTGTCCTTTTATGGTTTGTTATCTCTCTTACCTTGAAACACATTGTGGAAGGAATTTGCTGAGGAAACTTGGGTTTAAATTACTCTAAACTAAATACTTTTAAGTGTTTTTTTCTTGATTCCAAATATGTAGTAACTTACGTCTAGCGGTGGTTCTTCTGGTTTTTTTTCTAGCCCAAGGAGATCTAAAAGGGATGAAAAACAAGAAAGAGAGAGAGACGGGGTAATTAGTAGCGCCAATCATGAAAATGGAATTGGAAACCGCACTGACCGAGATCAGAAACACCATCACCAGCTGCATGTTGAGGACCCTTTAGCTCATGATCCCACGCAAGAAGCACGGGCTCTGAACAAAGATACTGACAAGAAACAAAATCATTACAATGAACCACCTAAACATCCGTCTAATCCTACTGAAGTTCCAAGATCTTCCTCTTATTTTCAGGTGTCTTCCAAATATTGGCAACAATAATTGTTTTTGAATTTTAGTAATTTATGTGTTTCTTTATTTGTTACTTGGAATTGATACCATTGCAAGTGCTTATATTTGCCCATGGACTAAGCTCGTCCCAATCATACCAAGTTTGGCCTACGTTGCCTCAAAAAACTTGTTAAAAGCCTTTCATTTGTATATTGGGATTCATGTTTGGATTCTTGCCTTCAAGTGCCTTCATGTGTATTAATAATAGGCTTGCCTATGCATCTCTTATAACAGCATGATGAGCGCAGCAGCACTGGGCAAGTTGGACGGAGTTCTGGTCGAATGCCAACTGGTGGTGGGTTCCTTATTTCCATTTTGGACAAATTTACTTTCACCTTTTATCTTCATTGTTATCATGTTAGTCAATGGATGAGTCTACTGTATGATGATCCGTAAACTGGCTCCATAGCATATCATTCATTGCGTCATATGCAATAATAAATGTCTAGCAGTAGCTATAGAAATTATGTTTTTTCGTTTTTTTTCCCTTCCAAGGTTGAGTTCTCTCTAGAAAGGCTATTTAAAATTGGTTACTTTGGAAAATTCTTGTGGTTGCCCCTCCTCCTCCTATCTATTAATTTCTCTTTAACTCTTTGGGTTTAAGAATTTGAAATTGGTGCCTTTATAGGTGGTTGATGATTCTGTATCTAGTTTCCTTTAGAGCTACATGAGAGGTAACACTGGGTCTCTGATCTGATAGCCACCTTATTCATTCTTGCTGATTGGTTAGCGATTCATCTCAACTAAATCTTATGATGTTACTTTCCATTAGGGTATATCCCATCAAGAAATTGTTTTGGTGAAGAAGCCTTGTCGGTGATTTTACTTTTGGGAGGATTCCATTTAGGTCTCTTGATAGCAAAAATTTGGCCTCTTAAATTCCTCAAAATAATTAATTTGTGTTTAAAGAAAAGTGTTACAAAGTTGTTATAAGTTTTAGTAATTTTGTTATAAGATGTTGTGAGAATTCCTACCAAAATAAAGTTGTGAGAACAGAATCACATAAAATGAAAAAGTAATGTCAACTTATTGAAACCCTGTTAAATCACACAACAATTGAGACCTTGAGCTTTATCTTCCTGCTCCCAGCTTGTGATATAACACGCTGGTTTATTTGTTTACCATTCAATAATCATATTTATTTACTTATTTATATTCAAGAACGTGGATGGTGGAAGGACTCAAGGGAGCAGTTTGTTGAAAAGGAGACAAGCCACAGAAGAGAACAAAGAGATGAGAAATCACAAACCAAACCAGATAATAACACTTCCCTGAGAAAAGATGGTCTTTCTGAAAGGCGATATGATCCACCTCCAACTACAAAGAAGAGGCCTGCATTTAGGGAGAAGAAGATTCCGGTTGATCATGAAGATGCAAAAGCAGTAGCCACAGAGCCGGTGAAGTCAAACCAAATTGATCATCAACCCCTGGAAAGGAATGAAAGGAGGGAAGAAAGAAGCTACAATCCTCGCCATTTAGATAGACCTGATAAGCAGCAATATGCAGGAGACAGAGCACCCGACAAGAATGAAGCTAGGAGAGATGTCTTCTCATCTAGAGGAAGGTACAATGGCAACTACGGAGGAAGAGATAGATTCCATGGGCGAGATAGAGAAGACTTTCGTTTCAGTAAAACCGGTGTTGACAAGTGGAAGCATGATTTGTATCAGGAGGTCAGCAAAGACCCCGTTCCCAAGAATGAGGATGACCAGATTGCGAAGGTGGAAGCGCTTTTGTCTTCATAAGCTTCAAACAACTATAAGCTTTCGATCTTCTGGTCACTGCCGTCGCAAGAGATAATTAAATTCTTGGTTCGTTCAGGACAATTTCCAGAGATGAATTACTTCACCTACCTAGTTCTAGCTTTATACATTTGTAAATTGTGTCTGCATGCGCTGCATTAGGTTGCGGCATTGAATCTCCCTGAATTGATGTGTAAATTTTGGCTTTTGACAAATATTCAGATGCTGTACCCGTTACAAGAATCTGTTATGTTTCTGCCATTGAGACAATCTTTCAGCATTAATACGCAGTGAGTTTTATTTTATTTTTTAAATTATGGGGCCCTAAGCTTGCCAATGGGATCGAATCCATAGCCTCTTATTTATAGGGGAGTTTTCATGCCACTAACCCATTGACAGTTTTAAATGGAATTGGTACGCTATATATTTCTTAAAATATTGAGAAAAGAATGTAGGGAAGAAAAAGGAATATTAACAAGAAGATTACTTCAAAATTACTTGTAATGTCGTGGATGCAATTTTTCAGAGCCAAAATTTAACACTTCAACAAGATCTGACACAATTTTATGGAGCATTGGAGTCTCGTTCTAACAAATTACAAATATTATAATTTCTTATTTTATATAATTGATCATTTTATTAAAAAACAAAAAGCTGTTAGTAACTCGTAAGAATGAAAATCAACTAGTGGGAGATATTAATACAGTTAGTTTCGGCAAGCAAACCATACTTCTCAAATCAAAGCACAGAATCAGCTTCTGTGCGAATCATATATTTAGTTGATCTGCAAACAAAATTAAAATTCTTGTATTTATATTTATAATTGAAAATAAACTACCATACTATACTATCTTCATCTATATGTTTGGTGAGGACTCTGAGACCGTCTGCCACAACGCTCAAGCCAGTTTCTTCCGTGCCTGCTGGGATATGGAATTATCCTCCAACTGTCAGTTTTATTCCAATCACTCGATCGCAGGAGAGGGAGGCAATTGAAGTCAACCAGGTTTCATCACCTTGGAAACTGATGGCTCAGTCCTTCAAACAGGCCAGAGTGGTTGCGCTGGTGTCATCAAGGATGAAAATGGAAATTGGATCCGGGGTTACATTAGCAAGCTTACTAGAGTACCTCCTGTTGTTGCGGAGATCATTGCAATCATACAAGGTCTTCAACTATGCTAGAATCACAGTTTCACTAGGGTCTTGGTCTGTACTGACTGCCTTGAAGCCATTAATCTTCTCACTCGGGGTTGTGAAAGCTCCTACCCATTCAAGGATGTCGTTGATGATGCAAGACTCTGGTTATTTAGGACTTGGCAAGTTCTTCTATGTCATATTCCTAGAGAACATAATTTATTAGCTGATCATTTGGCTAAGATGGCTCATACTATTAACGATACTTTTGTACTCCTTGATCACCAACCACCTTTCTTTAGTGAGGCGGTCGTTGATGAAGGTTGATTTGGCTTTGCTGTTTTTCTTGTAATTGGTCCTTAGTGGATTAATGATATCCAGTTTCTCATTCAAAAAAAAAAAAAAAAGAGAAATACAAACACAGATCAGTAAATGATCTGTTGTCAGCAGAATACACCCAAATATGATGTTACATATACAAAAACTAAGGCCACATACAAGCACATTTTGGGAACCATTGATAATATTTAGTGCCCGTTTGGATTAGCGGTGGAGAAGTGGCTTTTTTTTCCAGCTGACTTTTAAAAAAGTAAGGTAGGATTAAAAGTGAAAATGTAAATGTGATTTGTGTTTGGATTAGCGGTGGCAGAAGTGACTTTTTTTTCTAACGTTAAACCTGTTTGGATTAGAGTTTGAAAAGCCTGTTTAGATGTAAAATGACTGAAAAGGGCATGGATGCTATTGAATATTACATACATATGATGTAAGAATATTTTGATTTTTGCAAGTGTGTCTCTGTTTTTTTAAATTATTGTCTGCAAAGAAATTACTGAAAATCATTCTGGTTTTCTTCATTTTTTTTTAGTAAATATTTTGATTTTTGCAAGTGTGTTTGTGTCTTTTTAAATTATTGTCTGCAAGAAAATTACTTGCTGCTCAGGTCTGTATATATATACTTGAAGTGAGGAAAATAAAAAAAATTTAATTGGAGATTTTGGAGGGTCAAAATTAATATGTTGATGTCTGGGGAAAATTACAGAAAATTCCCCATATTGTTGTGAAAATTACAAAGAATGAAGGAGAAGGGACAGAGAAAAGTACATAAAATACCCCATAATTTCAGAATTTTCAGTTCAGACCATCAACATTTCAAAAGTTTCATTTAAGTCCCTCCAGAGAAGTTTTCATTTTTTCACTGAAGTCCCTGGTCAAAACGCACGTTTTGACCAGGGTTACTATTCATTTTCTTCTTCAGCCAGACGGACCCGAGAGCATCTGGAGATCATCAGCGAATCATCGATCATCATCAGACCTCATCCTTCCTCTCCTTCTCGTCGCCGGCGGCGAGCTTCACTCTCATCACCATTGCCGCCGGCGACCACCTTGAACCAGAGCAGAGGCGAGCTTCCTTCACCGTCCGCCACTCACAGATCCAAGAGCAGAGACTGGAGATTGAGAGCTTGGACAGGGGTCTGGAGCTGAGGGCAGTTGAGGCGAGAGCACCACTTGAGAGGAGAGGAAAGAGACCGACAACGCACTACCACCATGCGTTAATGGCTCCAACGGTCGACTGTGGTCAGGATGTTCATTGCAACAGTTTTCTGAATGATGGGAAGAGAGAGAAGTGCAGTGGTTGGAAAAGCTACTTGAATGAGCTTCGAAAAAAAGCAACGGTGATGAAATAAGTGATGCGAAAACAAAAGCCTTGCCAAACGGTATATTGTGGACAATGGGCTTTTTTTTTAGTGGAACGCGCGGTAGAGGCGATGTGCCGCTTTGCCAAACAGACCCGCTCTACATTCCAATGCATTAATTAATACTAGAACACTATAAAGAGGGGACACCACATTCCCTCTATCACTAATATATATAGACCTAAAAGTTCCACTTGATAGGTTTAAAACCTGGGAGATATATTAACTTGTAATGGATTTTTCATCACTACAGTGAATTCCGGTTTTTCTGACAGATCAACATCACCATTTGAAGACTTCCACTCAAAATTCCATACCAAATTAGCCGCAAAGTACTCCAAATGAAGCAGGGCCAAATTGTAACCAGGACATATCCTTCTTCCTACTCCAAAAGGCATCATTTTGATCTCTTTACTCCCGGTTATATCAAATGCTTCACCTGCATCTTTTTCACTGTTCAAGAACCTCTCTGGCTTGAACTCCATTGGATTCTCCCACTCTCTTGGATCCAATCCAATTTCAGCCACCATGAAATTTACGGTCCCATTCTTAGGCACCAAGTAACCATTCAAAACCACATCCTCTGTCACTGCGTGTGGCAACACAAAATGCCCAGGTGGGTGACGCCTTAATCCCTCCAAAATTATGGCCTTAAGATAGGGCAATCTGATCAAATCTTCTTCTTTCACTTCCTTATTGTCCTCTCTCTCACCTACCACATCTCTTATCTCCTCCACAAGCTTCTGTTGAATATGTGGACTTCACCAAGTTTGCCATAATCCATTGCAATGTGGTAGCCGTAGTATCTGTCCCTGCATTGAGAAACTCAGAACATAGAGAAACCAATTCACCTTCTTCAAGCTTGCGTTTCTCCTCAGGCAACTGTAAATCCAACAAGGTATCCACATATGACACTGTAACTTCATCTCTGTTGTTGTGATTCTCTTCCTTGGCTTTCTTTCTTGCTCTTATGAGTGGAATCAACACATCTTCTTGTTCCTTCCGAATCTGGTACAATTCTTCCCAACGCTTGCGGAACAATATTCGTGTAACCCTAGGCCAGAAATTCAGCATACCGAATCTGGAGAAGTTCGTGAGTAAACGACGCTCAACATATTCAATATCCTTGATTTGCTTGTCGTTTAACCTCTCACCGAAGCAAATGAACACCAGCAAGCAGAACATAGCATAATGGAGATGGTCAATCACCTTAATTGACTTGTTTGATTCCGAATCAGACCTGAGGCGATTGAAGAGCACGTCCAGAACCCACGTTCGGGTATCCGAAAAGGCTTTGATCCTGGTCGGGTGAAGCATCTCAGAAGTGAGGTTGCGACGGAGGACTCGCCATGTGGGGCCGTAGGGAGCGGAATTGATGTTATGTTGGTTGCTATTGATGATCCTAGCGGCGGGGAGGGACTTGGGGCGGTTGGAGAAAACGGCGCCGTTTTGAACGAGGGCTTGGTGGGCTAGAGAACGATCGGCGATGAATATAGAAGAACGAGAGCCGACAGGGAGGGTGAAGATGGGACCGTACTTAGCACGAAGGTTTCGGAGAATAGGTTCGAGTTCAGAGAATGATCTGCGGAGGAAGATGGAGGAACCAACGATGGGAATGCGGGGAGGGCCAGGAGGGAGGGGAGGGGAGGGAGACGGAGAGAGAAGGTTGAAGACAGCTCTGATGAGAAGGCAGAGAACGAGGGAGACGACGACGACGAACCAAGGCTCCATGATCAGTGGGGAAACCAGCCCGTGGCTGATCGCCGGAAGCAAGCAAGATGATTGAGATTTAACAAGTGTATGGTTGTGAGCTTTCCACGTCTTGATACAATTCTGCTAATCATACAGAGAAGTGTTTCCGATCTTGTTGGTGGTTATTAGTTCGTAATTGTAATTGTGATTGTGATTGTCACACAGATGGCCTTCTAGAAGTTGTCATTTTATCCTTCTTGTCTTTTTATCATTTTTATGAAAGGTATTTGCTAATTTATATTCAGTTATACACCTATATTTAATAAGTACATTAAGAAATAAAATAGAAATTGTCATGTTGGAGTTTAGTGTAGTTCAAAAAATGTTGAAGTTCAACATGTTTTAAAAAATATATGTTATTTTAATTAATTTAATTAATTTTTTTATTTAATTGAATTAGATAAATATATTTTATATTAATGGTGGTATAAAGTATTTAAATTTTTTTGACAAATTTAATGTAACGTTTGTATTGGTATGTGTGAATTCTCATAATATTGTGTTATGATTGCTATATGCTCTTTTGGTTAGAGAGAGAGGGAAGAAAATTTTTCATCCTATTTATAAGTCATTTTATTAAAATTTTCATAAGAATATAATGGTTTTGTCCTTTATTTATTATCGTGTTGATTTTGTTCTTATGGAGTATAATAGTATAGGGATAAAATTGAAAAGTTGTTGAATTTTATAGTAAAATTCATGAAATTTAATGTTTTTCTATGTTTATGTGAAGAGAAATACATACATATTCCCAGAGCACCATCTCATGTGTACTCTAATTAATTAAAATATAACAATTCATTTTATTTTAATCTTATATGATAGATGAGTCATTTGGAGAAATTCAAATTTTATAATTTTGAAAAACATAAACTTCATAATTTAGAAAAATAAAAGACGCAATTCCCTCCCATGAGTTGTTATGTTTTAAAATTAATAAAATTTGAATTTCTCTAAATGACTCATCTGCTATGTAAGATTAAAATAAAATAAGTTGTTATATTTTAATTTGTTATAGTACAGAAGAAATTGCGCTATAAGAGTATGTAAGTATTTCTCGTGAGGAGAAACATGTTGAAAGTGTCTCATAGTTAGAATCAAAGTATTTAATATGAAGTTGCCTATATTTTTTTTTCATTTTTGTAACTGTCTGATCCTTATATGTAAGCTAAGAAGAGAGAAAATGTTTTACTTTTTTTTATAACAAATATTTTTACTACCATTTTGGTCCTTTAATTAAAAAAAACAAACACAGAGAGAAAACTCATCAAAAAGAAAGTGAGAGAAAATGTTTGGATGAACAATGAGCAGTTGTAGGCAATATTTGGTTCTTTTAGTCTTATGCATTTTCATTAGAAAAATATTATTGAGGTTCCAACTATAAAAAATAATATCAGAAAGGATTTTATTGACAAATGAAGACCTACTATTGATAAATAAAAAAATTATCATTGATAAGTTATGAAAATTATCAATATATTATTTCCCCTGATTGCAACTTAAAATGTTATTCTCCCATTTTTGTTTTCTAACGAGTAACCACCGAAAATGCTGGGCACAATGCTGGGAAGGAAAAATTATTGGAGTTGATGCATTTTTCCAACAAAATTTGCTTCCAACATTAGATTTTATTCAAATAGCGCATACCTTTTTGGGCGTTTGCAAATGCGGTTGAATTTGTGCATTTTCCCCCACTTCATGAAAGACAATTTTGTTCTTTTTTTTTTTTTTTAAACAAGAGAGGGTTGGAGCACATAAAACATTACAATAAAACCTCCGAAGAGGACTAAATCCGTCAGTAACTAAAGTTCCGCAAATAAGGCAGACATGAATCCAACAATGAAGAACTAAATAAACTATCCTTTGCTAAGCGCCGGCTATGCGGTTTTGATATCTTCAGATATGTTGTAACATCGGCTACACACATTAAGCGACACACTTTGCTACCATTTAAAAAGATGATTTTATTCAATAAAAAAGATATCCATTACCAATGGGAGTTGGTCCAAGTGGTATACGGTTTGGTTCCGTTTAAGCAAGGTCTCGGGTTTGAGCCTTGTGTATGTAGAAAATTCCCATTGGGAGGCTCTCCCACCATAGCCATGCGTGACGCAGGTCGGATTCGGATGTAGTCGGGGTAAAGTTCCGGTGAATCAGGTGGATAAAAAAAAAAGATATCCATTTAATTGGGCTTCCTCCATTGATTTACCTTCAGCAAAAACCACCATAGAAGCCCAAATCGAAAAAGAAAACATTACAAGCAAAAGAAAAACACAACCCAAACTTAATTGGGCCAGCTTCAATGGTTCAGTTTCCAAAAAGAAAAGAAAAGCTACTTGACGGGACGACTCGGTCCCATCTTGACTGAGATTGGGATTCCTTTAGAACAAAACGGGACACGAGACGAAAAATTTGTCTTGTTGGTCCGTCATGTGAGCAACCCTATCTACAAAGGAAAGGAGGGAATGTCTCAGTTAACTCATCTTTCCACTTAATTGTTTTTTTATTATTGGGTTGACTTTAATGATGAAGATTTTACATTATATTAAAAATAATATTACAATATTAACTATTAAATGATAACAATATTTTTAGAAAAAAATGTATTCAGATTTCGGGTAAGAGAAAATACGATAAAATTGTCCATTGAAATCTCAAAATTTTATTGAAGTCATGTGGAACTTTTTTGCAATAAATTTCAATTGTCAGATGCTCACGACCTTATCAGTGGACGTTCATGGACTTGTCAGTAGAATTGAAATTTATTGTAAAAAATTTCTACAGGACTTAAATGCAATTTTAAGATTTCAATGGACCATTTTGTTGTATTTTCTCTTGCCCAAAACCTAAATGCAACTTTTTCATATTTTTATCGAATAAATTTCAATCATTAAAAATTAATCTAAAAAGTGAGGAAATTAAGTGGAGAAGAAGTGGAGCTAGGAGTTAATAGAGACACTCTCTTCTCATCTAGGAGGGTCCAAATGTCATTTTCTTAAGAAAATGAGGCATATATATGACGATTTGATATATTTCAATTTAATATTGGGAAAAGTAGGGAAAAGGACCAAGAAAAAGAAATATTTATTAATAAGGACCTTAAAAATTATAATTATTTTAATGGATCACAAATTAAAATATAGATATTTAATTATGAAATTAACCTTGACCAAATTCTTTACATTTTCTCTAACCCCATCTCAACTATATATTTGACAGTTAGTTATCAATTGATGTTTCCTCCTTAAATGCATCCTTAAATTGAATTGATTTTTATTTAGATATTGAGATGCCTGTGATATTAGAAGTTTATTTAGGAATTTATTGTTTAAAAATTTTAAATTTTAATATTTTTCATTTTTATAAAAATTTTTAGGTGCATTTAGTTTTTTTATGTTTTATTTCATATGAAAAATCACTTATTTTTAAAATAAATATATTATAATATTTTTCGTGATTTTTGAAGTTTTTTAATTTAAAATAATCAAAACCTAAAAAGAGGTAGATTTCTATTTATTTATAAATTTTAGAAACTATTTTAATTTAGGTAACTTTTAAGATAATCTAATGTATATGAGGGAGAATGTTATAAAAATATTGAGTTGCATATGTTATAATCTGATGCAATACTATCTCCAAACTTAAGAAAAATGTTGCATAGTCTACACTACGTACGATTAAAAGTGAGCAAACAAACATTATATATCAAAAAAGAAAAAAGTGAGCAAACATTCATTAAATGTGTTGGTGTGGAGTCCATATGCATTTCTATGCTTGTTTTAAATATGATCTTTTATTTAGTCAAAACTCATTTAACTTATAGTACTAACTTAAATTACTAATTAATTTAATATAGATTATTTAATTCAGTTAAATACAGCCTCATTAAATATATCCTCACCCTGCAAAATTTATCATTATCATTATGCCCGCTACCACCTAATGATACCTACAGGATTTGTTATATCGATCTATAGATTTTAGGTTTATAAAAAAACATTATCTCTTAGCCACCTGCTAATTTACACAGTAACCTTGCCGACATCTGCATTCGTAATATTGACCAGATGGTAATAGAAGAAAACATATAAAGTAATATAATAACACTAAAATGCCTTCATTTCACATACAAACTGGAATTAAAGCTGCAAATCCAACACCATGAAACCACTTGAACCGAGCGAGAACACATTATGGATTTTGATTTATTTCGCTAGCTTGCTTCTAATTAAAGCCTGGGAGATAGCTGAACCTGCAATGGATTTTTCATAACGACCAAGAACTCTTGTGTCTCAGACAAATCAACAGTAGTACCATTTGCAGGCTTCCACTCAAAGTTCCAAATCAGATTGGCCACAAAATACTCCAAATGAAAAAGTGCCAAATTAGAAGCAGGACACATCCTTCTTCCTAACCCAAAAGGCATCATCTTTATCTCTTTGTTTCCTGCAATATCAAATATTGCTTCACTTCCATTAAATTCGATACCATTATTATTCCATTCACCATTCAAGAACCTCTCAGGCTTGAACTCCATAGGATCTTCCCACACCTTTGAGTCCCACCCCATCTCTGCCAACATAAAATTTACAGTCGCTTTCTTGGGCACCAAATAACCATTCAAAACCACATCTTCTGACACTGCATGTGCTAAAACAAAGTGAGTAGGTGGGTGACGCCTTAGTCCCTCCAAGATCACAGCTTTTAGATATGGCAATCTGTTCAAATCTTCCTGTTTCACTTCCTTTTCCTCTCTCTCACCCATCACTTCTCTTATTTCATCCACAATCCTTTGTTGAATATTAAGGTACTTCGCCAAATTCGCCAGAATCCATTGTAATGTAGCAGCTGTTGAATCTGTCCCTGCATCAAGAAACTCTGAACACGCCGAAATTATCTCAGATTCTTCAAGCTTGCGCTTCTCGTCAGGTAACTCCAGATCCAACAATGTGTCCACATAACACACTTGGCCAGAAATAGCCTCAGATTCTTCCTTGGCTTTCTTTCTCGCTCTTATTAGTGGAATGATCAGATTTTCTCTGTCCTTTATCAGTTGCAGGAATCCCTCCCAGCGTTTTCGAAACAATATTCGAGTCACTCTTGGCCAGAAATTTAGGATGTTGAACTTGAAGAAGTCCAGAAGAAATCGATGAAGAACATATTCGATGTCCTTGATTTGCTTTTCGTCTAACCTCGAGCCGAAGCACATGAACACAAGCAAGCAGAACATAGCATAACGGAGATGGTCGATTACAATTATGGACTTGCTTGATTCTGAGTCAGACCTGAGGTGACTAAGAAGCATGTCCAAAACCCATTTACGTTGACCCGAAAAGGACGTGATCCGGGTCGGGTGAAGCATCTCGGTTGTGAGGTTCCGACGGAACAGGCGCCATGTTGGACCGTAGAAAGAAGAGCGAATGGTGTGTAGGTTAACGTCGATTAACCTAGTGAGAGGGACGGGCTCGGGGCGATCGGAGAACAAGGCGCCATTTTGAACGAAAGCTTGGTGGGCAAGAGATCGATCGGTGATGAATATGGCAGGACGGGAACCGAGGGGGAGGGTGACGATGGGGCCATGCTTGGCATGAAGACTTCGGAGAATGGGTTCGAGTTGTAAGAGTGATTTTCCCAAAAAACTGAAGGAACCGAAGAACGGGAAACGGAGAGGACCAGGAGGGAGGGGAGGGAAAAGGAAGGAGAAGGATGAAGAAAGCTCTGAGAAGAAGGCAGAGAGAGATCGAGACGAGGACGATGAACCAGAGCTCCATGATAGATGATTGAGCTTAGAAAAAACATGAGTGGTGACGTGTATATAATATAAGCAAATAGAGGAAGGAATTATTGGAGGGAGTAGCGAGGTGTGACTGTACTGCCACTGAGCTACTGAGCTACATTATTCAGAGCATGCGATTCAACGTTAAGACATTAAAAAATACATGGCAAAGATTTTTTTCGGTTAATATTTAAAATTCTTAAAATATCACTTTGATTCTATTTATAAATTTTTTTTAATTAATTCTCACATGCCAAGAAGAATTAGTTAACTCATTAATTATGAGCTAAATTGTCAATTTCGCCTTTATCTATGATTGGTTCTAAAAATCAATATGAATAAATTTATTTTGTTTATTATAATTAATAGGGATAAAAAAGTATAAAATGTATTTACTATCCTGAAATTAAACTTATAAATAGAATCAAAATTTTTGATAAAAAATGACTTATAAATAGGACCAAAATGATACATTTTAAGTAAAAAGATTATGTTTTGAAAAACTGATCGATAAGATATCACCATCATCATTCATATGAAGCTAGATACTTTTTATATTAGAAAATCATAATTAAAAAGTTACTTTTAAAACTTTAAATAGATATTCCAAACGAGTTTATGTTTTACCGAAATTAGTTTCCAACTAAAGGGTTGGTAGATCACGAGGGCCACGTTGTTTGAACTATGTACACTCGCTATAAAAAAAATTGTATTTTGTAGCGGTGATATTGTAGCGGTTATAAATAACCGCTATAAATAATAAAATTTATAGCGGTTTTAACATAAATCAGTTATGCGCCAAGTGGCGCGATAGATTGACAGCGTTTTTTGTAGTGGTTAAGAAGAATAAACAGCTACAAATATGGTGCACATTTCCCATCAAAACTTGTAGCGATTAAATTTTAGCGGTTAAGAAATAAAAACTGCTACAATTTTGCAGCCATATGGCGCAACCAAGACGCGCCAACAGTGTAGCAGTTTACCAACTAAATCGCTACAAAATTCCAAACGTCGTGTATTTGTAGCTATTATAAGGTTGTAACTGCTACAGAATTTCAAAGGTCTCCAAATTTTTAGCGGTTCTGTACCATAACTGTTACAGAACTTTAAAGGTTTTTATAATTTGTAGCGGTTATTATAAACCACTACAAAGTTTAGCCGCCCTAGTTGCTTTGTAGCGGTTGATGTAGCGGTTATTTCAAGAACCGCTACAAATTTCTGCACTATATAAGGACGCCACCTCCCTCCATTTTTTCGTTTGCTCATTTTGTTTCCTGAAGTTTCTCTGAGTGTTTTCTTTTAGATTTGAACGTTCAGACGTCTGTGAAAGAGTTTTTGCTGCAGTATTTCTCATTATTTGACTTGAGGTATGGAGATAATACGTATTTCATTTGTATTTATATTTTTATTATATTTTTGGATAATAATGTGACTAAAATGTTTTTTTTGAATTTTTATAGTTGATATGGTTTCCATAAAGGATAGGGGGAAGGCGTCTAAGGTCCCCAGACCGATTTTGCGGGGTGGCAGTAGTAGAGTAGGGGGCAGAGGGAGGGGGCAGCGCGGAGGGAGGGTGATGCGGCATTTCAGCCCATCCCCCCATAGGAGTCGGTCATACCACAGGCACTGCAGACGATCCCAAAGGAGACGACGGCACCAAAGGTGCCTGATTTGAGGGAGGGAGATATCAGCGTCAAGGACTATGGCGAGAACGAAGACTTCGACATCCCGATTGGGATCAGGGAGATGGAGCAGTTCCTTAATGAGGAGGAGGCTCGGGAGCAGAACAACCCATAAGGGTCGTCTTCGCGGTCCACAGGGTTTAAGGTATAGGTCCAAGGTAAATAAATTTTTTTATTTAAAAAATTATTTATTTAAATTCGAAATGTTAAATTTGAATTACAATTTATCTAACGTGTGATAAATTGTGCAGATGAGCAGGGGAATGTGTCCACAAAGAGGCTGGACGTGGCCGGTCTGAACAGCATAGACCGGACACTACGAGTTATAGTGCCGTGGAATGAGGGCACGGACCAGCCCATCGACAATGGGGGTCACTTATTTAACCACTTCTTGAACGGGCTGGGCTCGAATTGGATGCAATCCCCCCTTCACTTCAGGATGTAGAGGCACGTTCCAAAGGAGCCGAAGGACCTGGCTTGGGAAGATGTGATGTAGGTAATTAATAGTATTTAATTAATATTTTTTATAATTAATTCTATTTAATTAATATTTTTTAATAGGATTTTTGTAATTATTGATATTTAAATAATTTTTTTGCAGCTGCGGTTTGCCGTCTGGACCAATCGGAAGAGGTACATCCTGATGAAAATGGGTGACGGCTGGAGGAACAGGAGAAACCGTATCTTCCACAGTGTGGATAAGGATGGGACGATGCCTCTGGAGCAGCTGATCGAGAGGGTCCCGGACGGCATCCTGCCGAACGATTGGGCGAGTTTTATCCAGTTCAGAAGGAGCGCTGAGGGGCAGGTAATGTATTTATTATATTATTTATATATAATTTTTTAATTGTTAATTATTACATTATAATTTAAATTTAATTAATTTTAATTTGAACTTTATTAATTTTAAATGTTTTATATTGTTTTAATACATTTAATATTGTTTTTTTCCAGGCGCTTTTTCAGAGGAACACTAGGTACCGTGGGCAGCAGACGATCCATCACACAGCAGGATCGAAGACCTTTGTTGTCATTTACAGCGAGCTAGTAACTTTTCATAATATCACTGACTTTTAACTGGTTATTTCATAATACTAATTGAATTTTGTAATTATTTTAGGAGAGGAAGGCACAGCAGAAGAACCGTCAGACGGACTATGGGGAGTTGTACGCCATCACACACAGACACCGTGATGGGACTATGACTTCTCAGCAGGTAGAGGCGGCCATTGTAAGTAATTTCATTATTATAATTTTTATAAAACCAACTTAATAATTAAAAATTCTAATAAGTAAGTGTTTCATAAAATTGCAAGAGCGGATGCAGCAGTCGCAGGCTGAGCTACGATAGACCCAGGCCAAGGAGTCACAAGGGACAATGGACCAGACGGCTCCTTTAAAGGCGGGTCTGGTTCAGGCTGAGCACCCCGGACGCGTGCGGGGGATGGGGATAGGCACCAGACCTAGCATGGCCTACGACAGAAGCGCCGCCTCTGAGGCTGGTGGCTCTAGAGGGGTCAGACGTCCGAGGGACGAGTCTGTTGAGCAGCTGCGGTCAGATTTGGAGCGAACACAGGCTGCAGTGGCTCAGCAGCAGCAGCAGATGTAGCAGCTGCATCTGCAGCAAATGCAGCAGCATGCTGATTTGATCTACGCTCAGCAGACGCAGTGGCGTGATATCACGAACAACATGCTCGAGCGGGGATGGAGTCGCCTGTTCCTGGTCGAGCAGTATCCACAGGTTCCCCCTGTCCCTTGGTTCATTGTCCAAACTCCTCCTCCTCCTTCTCCTCTTCCTGCTGCTAATGATGATGGTGTGGTTAACTCTGCCCAGCGGCCCGATCCAGCAGCACCTGAGGGAGCACCAGATGATCAGCCCCCAGCTACTTAGTTTAAGACATCTTTTTTTTATTTGTTGTTGAAACATTTGTAAATAAATATATATAATATTTTATTTCAAAAATTAAATTGTTATTGCGTTTACCATAGCTATATTTATATTCTTAGACCGCGTTGTTGAATTTGTGAATTAATTGCAACAATGTTATTTATATTTCTAAACCTTAAAAAAAATAAATAAATAATATATATATATATATATATATATATAATTTATTTTTTTTAGATTTAGAAATATCGTTCCATTTTTATAGAGGTTAACACAAGAACAGCTACAAATAAAATTTTATAATATTTGTAACAATTTTACAATATAACCACTATAAATATATATATTTTATTTTTTTCTTTTTGAAATATAGTTCCATATTTGTAGCGGTTAATAAAAAAACTGCTACAAATGTAAAAACATGTGGGCGGTGATTGAACCATATTTTTATATGAATTTTCCATGATTAATTTGGGATTTTAATGTATTTTCTGGGACATTATTGCATTATTAAGCATTAATTTTGGTTAGGGACAATTATTTTGAATGAATAGGAATTAGGGGCAAAATGGTCAAAATTCATTAATTATTATTTTTTTCTATATTGTCCCTTGAACTTTTGATATTATCTTTTGCTTAATTTTGCATTGTAGGTATCAAAGAAGGAAATTAAAAATTTTTGGAGGTTCAAATTATTTGGCTAAGTGCAAAGAAAAATAAAATGAAAGAAGAACAAGCCCAAGAAGCTGAGGCCCAGAACGCATATCAGCTGAGACCAAAAAAAAAAGAGCTGAAGGCCCAACTGGATGCACAGACCCAATATCCGAAAGCCCAACCCAACTTGGATGTGGATATGCTATGTGGATATGCAAGGGACCCGGTGGACATGGCAATATGGATATGGGAGATCCAATCCGAGAGGTAAGCTGGGAGCTGAGTTTATATACAGCGAGAGTGAGCGCCGCAACAGGAGACCATCTTCTTCACATTGCATCACCATCATCGTCGCCGGTGGCTTCCACTTCCACCACCAAAGCCGCCGGCGACATTCACAACGTCACCACCGTGAACGGAGCTGGGAATGGAAGACATAGAAGCAGTGGTGGAGCAAAGAAAAAGGGTGAACTGGAGAGCTTGAGAGAGCTGGGAGTTTGTTTCACCCTCACCAACGCCGTCATTATTCATTCCAAATTTCCGGCGAACCTGAAAGCTCAGATCACAGAGAGCTGTAGTGCCAAGAAGCAGAGCATTGGACCTTCATTCTCCACCGAACACCGTCGCCGGTGACCTTAACCACGCCATCCATTCTTTCTCCAATCAGTATTCCAGCTTCATACCACCGTGCTTCACCATTGATCTGTACATTCACCATCGTGCTCTGTTTCTATTCCACCATTGGCATCAATCCTTCACTCTTCATCATTGATTGCATTTTTCTGGTTATGTTCTCCATGGCTAAGGTTTGGAACTCGTTTGGAGATGCCTTGTTGATGGTTGGCAGTGGCTAAATTTCCCAACTCTTGAGGATGGAAGCTAAGGGCTTGAGTTCTAAGTACTACAAAGGGGAGTTTTATGTTTTAATCCATTTGTTTAGCTTTGTAATTATGATTTTCAGTTTTGGAGATTGTATTTATATTGCTAGACCTTTGTTACTTGGTTAAGTATTTAGTTTGGATTAATTTGTGATTTAAATTAGTTGATGTTGAACTTTGTGCTCATCAATATATGTGGTTACATATATGTTTAAGTGTAATTCCATTGATTCTCTATTGTCTGCCATGGTATTGTTTAGATATTGAGTTGATTTTAGAATTACATTAAACCAGTTGCATTAATTAATTTAAATCACACACTAAGAGTGCTTAATAGCATCTCTAGAGTAGGGGTTCCTCTCTTTTGGTGCTAGACTCATCAGTTGATGAGGTTTGGTATTTTAGAAAACTTAGTGATTTCATAAATTGCATTTAAAGTGGTTTTTAATAGTGTTTTAAGAAGTGATTATTTTCTAGGTTTAGGAATAATCATTGATTAATGCACTAGACTCAACGGTGTTTGAGGTTTGGTATTTTGAGGGACTTTGTTTGCAATTGCTAGTGTTTTGTACTGAGTTTTGGTTAGAGGGGTTAAACCTTGCCTGGTGTGGAAGTGTTTAATCAACCTAACTCAAGCTAGCTCAAAGGGTCTTTTGGGCATTTTTGACTAAGCTAGTAAATTGAACTCCCATTATCATTAGATGAACTATGATTGCCCTTGCAAGCCATTTTCAAGAGATTCACTTCATCCATTTCATTTCACCTATCATTTTATATCCAAAAATACCAAAAAAACATTATAATTTAGGACTTTTATTATTTTCATATAGTTGTAGTTTCAAAAGATCAAATTTTCCCTTTTATATCAATTCATGTCAATTATTGCACTTAGTTTCTAGGTAATTAATCAAAGGCTCTTCGAGAGACGATCCGGGATTACATCCTATATTGCAATCCTTGGTTATTTTTGAAGAGGTTACCAAGGCAAAAAGCCGACAAAGCCTATTTCTTCAAGTGGCAAAATTCAAAATTGAATTGTTGACTATTTGTAGCGGTTACATAAATAACCGCTACAAATACTCAACTTTTAAATTTTGAATTTCCCCACCTTTGTGCAAATTTATAGTGGTTACTTATGTATAACCACTACAAGTTTAATACAAATTCTTAAATTTGATTTCCAATGGCTTTAATATTAGTAGTGGTTTTATACATATAACCACTACAAATGTGTAGTACCGTAGCGGTTGGTGTAGTTGGAATTTTAGAATATAAGGTTTCAGACATTCGTCATTCTCTATTCACTCATATTCTTCACTATACTTTCTTCTCTCTCACTAGTAGCTATGGATAAGTCATGGATCAGGTTGCCACACAATTCTCTGGAATATTTGTACGGATTAAACAATTTCTTTGATTTCGCATTCACTCACGCCAGCTGTAATGGCAAGATCGTCTGTCCATGTCAGAGATGCAAGTTCAAGAAGTGGCATGCACGAAATGTTGTTAAGAAACATTTGCTTCTGAAGCCTTTCCTGGAGGACTATACGTTGTGAGCAGTTCATGGTGAGAAGGCCGGCATTAGATATGATGATGCTCTTCCTCAAAGTTCTCAAGTAGGCGTTCAACTAGATGAAGATGATCCTGTGAATGATGCTGTGCGTGATGCATTTAGATTTCAAGGCGACAACTTCAACGAAAAAGTGCACGATTTTGAGCCGGTGTTTATAAGGAATGAAGCAGCTCGAGATTTTTTTAGCTTGATGGATGAAGCAGATCATCCTTTATATCAAGGTTGTCGAAAATATTCTAAATTATCTTTCTTGATCAAATTGTATCATATCAAGTGCTTGTGTGGAATCACAGATAAGAGAATGTCGATGTTGCTCGAATTACTACAAGATGTATTCCCCAACGCTGAGATTCCCACAACATTCTACGAGGCCAAGAAGATTATGAACAGGTTAGGGTTGAACTATCAAAAGATTAATGCATGCCCCAATGATTGTATGCTGTATTGAGGAGACGATTCAAGCAGGGAGACTTGTAAGAGATGTCACACATCGAGGTACAAGACAATTCGGAAGGGGAAAAAGCAGAAGAAGAAACATGTAAATATTCTTAGGTACTTCCCTTTGAAACCTCGCCTACAAAGATTATTTATGTCGTCTAAAATTGCAGAGCACATGAGGTAGCATGCCGTTGAAAAGAATGAAGACGGTAAATCAAGACATCCCAGGGATGCAGACGCTTGGAAAACATTTGACAACGACTTTCCAGATTTTACGACTGACCCCAAAAATGTTCAGCTTGCGTTGGTGACCGACAGTTTCAATCCTTTCGAGAATTTTAGCACAAGTTACAGTATTTGGCAGGTAATCTTTGTTCCCTACAACTTACCCCTAGATATGTATGAAACAAAGCTCTTTCATTATGTATATGATCATTCCAAGCCAAAAGGCACTGGGCAATGACATCGATATGTATCTCCAATCGTTTATTGTGGAATTGCTTGACATATGGAATGTCGGCATTGAGACATACGACGCTTACGGGAAGACTTTGTTCAACTTGCGTGCAACCTTGATGTGAATGATTAGTGACTTTCCTGGCCTTGACACATTATCTGATTGGAATATGCATACTGGGTCGGCGTGTCCAGCTTACAATTTTGACTCTAATGCAGTGCGCCTTCCCCACAGCCTAAAGTGGTGCTTTATGGGGCATCGGAGGTTTCTCGATGGAAGGCATGAGTTTATATTACAACGGAATCGCTTCAATGGGAAACCAAAAAAAAGAGGACCACCTCAAACTTTGTCCGGTACAGATATCTTACAGCATCTTGAGCATGTTGACTTCGAGTTTGGAAAAAGCGACGATTCAGCACAAACTCGCCAGAAGACGCTAGGACTTCAGCACCTCAGTAGTGGAAGAAGATAAGTATTTTATTCACTCTTCCATATTGGAGATCTAATTTACTTCGCCACAATCTTGATGTCATGCACATTGAAAAGAATGTTTGCGATAATGTGCTATATACGCTGCTTAATGAACCCGGCAAGACAAAAGATCACCTTCAAGTGAGGAAAGATTTTGCGACATGGGAGTTCGTGAAGACGTTTGGCCAGATGAGCATGACAAATTTCAACCGGCAAAGTTTACCCTCACAAAACCGAACAAGGAAGTCTTCCTCGCAACGTTGAAGAAATTAAAAGTTAATTCTGGGTATTCAAGAAACATTTCTCGATGTGTTGACTTGTAGGCTTGAAAGGTTGCTAGCCTGAAGAGTCATGACTCACATGTTCTTATGCAACAGTTACTCCCTCTGGTTATAAAGAATGCACTTCCTCCCGATGTTTCCATCGTTTTGGTGAAACTTTGTTCTTTCTTTCGGAGGTTCTGTTCTAAGGTTTTAATCGTTGAGGAGCTCGATCAGTTGCAGTCCAAAATCATTCTTACGCTTTGTCATTTGGAGATGATCTTTCCTCTGTCCTTTTTCACTGTGATGGTTCACCTTACAGTCCACCTCGTTTATGAAACAAAGCTCGCTGGACCAGTACAATATCGATGGATGTATCCGATTGAGAGGTACTCATTTTAAATATGTGCTTTATTGTTAGTTTTAATATTTGCTAGTCGTTCTTTTCAGCATTTAGTATCAATTTTCTCTTCTTTACTTCATAGGTTCTTTGGGAAATTAAAATCTTACTTAATGAATAAAGCGTGGCCAGAAGGTTCTATAGCTGAAGGCTATATAGGGGATGAGGTGTTGTATTTTTGTTCAAGGTACTTTGATGACCTTGAGACAGCTTTCAACTGCCTACCTCGTGTTGACGATTGTCCTGAACCTGCACCAATATCAGGAGAATTTATCCCTTGTGTTAGTAAACCAGTTGGAGGAACTGAGAACTTCAAACTAACGGCAACTAAGAAGTTGCAAGTACATAGACATGTCTTGATTAATTGCACTCAAGTTGAACCTTTCATACAATAAGAATTGTACACTCACATGTTATTTTATATCTTTCGTAACATTTTTCACTTTCATTTCACTATTACATTTCCATTATTAATTGCAGGGAATTCAGAAGTCATGTTAAGCGTCAACTCATGATCCGTACACAAACATCCTTGGAAGTTGACAAAAGGGTCCACAGAGAATTCCCGAGCTAGTTTGTGCGCAGAATAATAAATGACCACAACCCACACTCACCAAATTTCAGAGCTCTTGCAATCGGCCATCTTGATCATGCAAAAAGGTTTACAGCATACAATGTCAATGGTTTTAAGTTTTGCACGATTTCACGGGATCAAGGATTGCAAACTCAAAATTCGGATGTTTATGGCACATTTGGGACAAGGAGTTATTCGAACAGTAGTGACGCCAACATGCAGTTCGGAGGCGCCCTTACTATGGAAAGCTTCTTGATGTGGTCGAACTTAATTATCAAGGCCGTTTTACCGTGACGATGTTCAAGTGTTTGTGGGAAAATACCACTACTTCTCGTGGACTGACAACTGATGACTTAGGGATCACATCAGTCAATTTCTCACAGCCGATTCATACTGGTATTTCTCAAGATAATGAGCCGTATATTCTTGCTTTAGAGGCACATCAGGTTTATTATGTTGAGGACGAGAGGCACAGGGATTGGCACATGGTCGTTCATTTAAAGCCACAAGACCTTTACGACATGGATGAAGGCGATAACATCACCTACGAGAGTGAGCCATTTGAGCCAGCTGATTTTGAAAACTACTCCCCTAAAGGTGATAACAATTTACCTCTACTGCGATGCGTTCTTTTAAGTCCACATAATTTAAATTAAATTTTTTAAATTTAATAATATATCACTAAAAATAATTTTTCTACATAAAAAATTGAAAAAAAAAATATTTGTAGTGGTTCTTAAAATGCTACAAAAATAAAAATGACTACTACTAATTAAAAACTGCTACAAAATGGATACATTAACCGCTATAAATGGAACGTGGATTCCTATAAATACCCCTACCACAACTCATTTCAAACACTCCCCTATTTCTTTTCACTTTACCCTTCTTTTATTTTCTCTCATCTACAAATTTTTTTGTATGAGTTGAGGAGCTGAACAATACGATCAAATATGGTAACAAGTTTTTTAATTTTTTATTTCAATACTTCTTTTTTTCGCATAAAATTTATTCTCACCATTTTTTTTCAGATATTTCATATCTTTATCTCATTTTCATTTATTTTTCATACACAATTACATTGTAGTAAACAACATAATAGTTCCTTATTACCTACGTATCCTTAATAATATTATCAATACAATGTTTATACTTATCCAATTAAATTAAATTATTCCTTTTAATTTATAAATGAGCTAAACTATTAAATAATAAGCTAATTAAATTAGATAGACTACTAAAAAAACTATTTAATTTAATATTAAAAAAACTGAAACAAATAATTGTATTTTTTTTAAAATTTTCTTAATCTTTGTAGTGGTTATTAAACCGATACTAATTAACACACCTTTTTAAACTGAAATTAATTTTTTTGCTCGATTTTTGAATTTTCATGAAATTAGTAGCCGTTCTATAACCGCTACTAATTTCATCAAAATTCAAATTAGTAGCGGTTTATGAACCGCTACAAAATAGAAAAAAAATTTCTTTTTTCTTTTCCCGCCTTCAAATTTTCAATTTTTTTATATTTGTAGCGGTTATATAACCGCTACAAATATCGCAGAAAACCATTATGACTTATGGGGATGTTGTAGCGGTTGGGTTGAACCGCTAGAAAAGAAGTAGTGGTTATTTTCCTTGAGCAGCGGTTTTATATAACCGCTACAAAACCGCTTGCAACATACGATTTAGTAGCGGTTTTATTAACCGCTACAAATGTTGTTTGTAGCGGCTAAAACCACTACTAATAACCATTTTTAACCGCTACTAAATCATGTTTTTTGGTAGTAACTCTTACTTTAAAAAATGGGAAATTGATAATTGGAGATCACATAAAATATTAATCATAGTTATACATAATAATTTTTTTAAAAATTATTAGAAAAGGACCAACCTCCTTCTGTGGTCTCTATTTGTATTTGATGTGAATATGATGTTGGCTTTCACAGTAAAATAATCCACAATAATGGCGATAACTAGGGCATTGGCAGAATAAGATTCTTTCATTCCTTTTCTCCCATCACTTCCAACACAACCACTCCAAAAGCTGATTTTCCATACACTACGAAAGATATAGAATAATATATAAGTATACAATTGTTATTGAAAGAAAGGTTCAACTTGAATGCAATTAATCAAGACATGTCTATGTGTTTGTAACTTCTCAGTTGTCGTTAGTTTGAAGTTCTCAGTTCCTCTAACGGGTTTACCAACACGAGGGATAAATTCTCCTGATATTGGCACAGGTTCAGGACAATTGCCTACACGAGGCGGGCAGATGAAAGCTGTCTTAATGTCTTCAAAGTACTTTGAACAGAAATACATTCATCCCCTATATAACCTTCAGCTATAAAACATTCTGACCACACCTTATTTCTTAAGTAAAATTTCAATTTCCCAAGAAACCTATGAAGTAAAGAAGGGAAAAATGATACTAAATGCTGAAAAGGGCGACTAGCAAACATGAAGCACCACTTTCGGCTGTGGGGAAGACGCATTGCGTCAGAGTCAAACTTGCAAGCTAGACATGCTAACCTAGTATGCACATTCCACCCGGATAATATTCCCAAGCCACGAAAGTTACTAATCGTCTACATCAAAGCTACACGCAAGTTGAGCAATGTCTTCCTGTACGCGTCATATGTCTCGATGCCGACATTCCGCAGGTTAAGCAATTCTGCAATAAGTGGTTGGGGATACACATCGATGTCATTACCCGATGCTTTTTTTCCTGGAATGATCATATACAAAACGAAGGAGCTTTGTTTCATACACATTCAGGGGGTAAGTTGAGGGAACTAAGACTACCTGCCAAATATTGTAACTTGTGATAAGATTCCCAAATGGATTGAAACCGTTGGTCGCCAAAGCAAGCATAACATTTCTGGGGTCAGTCAGGAAAGATAGAAAGTCGTTGTCAAATGTTTTCCAGGAGTCTGCATCCAGGGGATGTCTTAATTTACCATTTTCATTCTTATCAACGTCATGTCACCTCAAGCATTCTACCGTTTTGGATGACATCAATGATAAGCAAAATATTTGCATATTTATTTTCTCTTATATGATAATTTTGTGGACAACATTTGAGCTTAATGTAATGAATTTAGGTGTAATTGATAAATATTTCCTTATTTTTCTTTTGATAGCCACGTACAACACCATGTTAAGGAGAAAAAAGAAGATAGGAGACTTAAAAATATATCAATGGGATTAAAACAAGACAAGGAGGCGCAATTGAAAAAAGTGATCGGTACTGCAGCAGAGACACTATTCACTATAGCAGGAGCTGTAGAAAAGTATTGTAGCTACTTGACAAGGTACTGTACTAAGGAAGACAGACACTGTTCATCATGGAAAAACACGTATGGTACTGTTTATCCATGAAGAAGAAAAAAACGCACCTTGCTGCCTATAAATAGCCATCATTACAGAGTTGAGAGGAGGAAGAGAAATCATCTTTTCTCTGACAGTTTTGAATAAATTGTATTTATCTTATATTTAATTTCATGTATTGTATTACTTTTTGTATGCCTCCATCTTGGAAGGCTTAGGTAGACCTCCTTTATGGACGATATAAGTAGTTCTCCTTTATGGATGGTATAGGTTGCCATCTACATGGAAGATTTTGCCTCCTGTAAGGAAGGCTAAATTTCTCCTTTTTTATGCATCTTTTTGTTGTATATTTATGTTTTAGAATTTAATACTCAAGTTTTTTGCAATGTTTATGAAGTTTTCCATTTATTTTGGTTTTATTTTTAATTTCATCATAAGCTAAATTTTCCTTTTCCTAGGGTGATGATGTAGGTTACTAATGATAGATTGAATCTTAACTTATTAAATCTAGTTTTAATTTTTCTTTTATGATTGTGTTTTAATTATTATTCTTAATGCTTTCAATTGATAGGCCACCTTTTGAATAATTGCAATATGTATGTTGAGACCGGAAGGAGATGTATGCATGTAGACCTTATAATTAAAACTATAATTTGCATATGAAATAGGAATATATTCATATGAGTTGTGTAGTCTTAATGAGTTCCATAAATGTCAATGTATAATTAAATACTTAAATTCATATAGGAATATATTGGATTAGTAATTAATTATAGAATTGCTTAAACTTGGAAGATGCTACTAATTAAATTAGGGAAACTTGACTATCAATCATGTGAAATAAATTGGACTATAATAAATAAGTGATTCAATATGAAATTTGTTAAGTGAAATATGACCCATAGGGCTTTTTCTCATAGTTGCTTTCATATTATTTGCACTCATACTTAATCATTTTATTTTGTACTCTCAATCACCAACTACTCGATCGACTAAATAGAATTAAAATTATTCATTTTGGTACTTACTAATCAATCCTCATGGGAACGATATTCTACTTAGTTCTATATTACTTGATTGCGACAGTGCATACTTTCACTATTTAATAGATCATTTACACTCGTAACAATAAACAATCTTTGTAAGCGTGTCTTCAAAGGGAAGTATCTGAGAATCTTTGCAGGTTTCTTCTTTTTCTTTTTCCCCTTCTGAATTGTCTTGTACCTTGATATGTGATATCGCTTACAAGTCTCCCTACTGGCATTATCTCCCCAATACAACATACAATTGTTATGACATGCATCAATTTTTTGGTAGTTCAATCTCAATGTGTTAATAATCTTCTTGGCTTCATAGAACATTGTGGGAATCTCCCATTACAAAAAAAACATTAAATTTCCGACATCATTTGCCACGGAATTGAGAGTTTCCAACAGAATTTCTTAGGATTTCCAATGGAATGGATTCTGTCGCTAATAACAGCGTGACAAATCAATTTCCAACGGAATTTAGATTCTGTCTGAAATTTCCGACCGAATTAATTCCAACAAAATTTCCGTCTTTGCAACGGAATTAATTCTGTAAAAAAAAAGTTATAAGGAGAAGAATTTTCAATCCAACCAACATTTATATTTTCTTGTCTCATTCCATCCACATGCATTCCTAAAAAAGAATCAAGATATGACAATTTATCATTGATTAAACCAAATGAATGCCGTGAATAATCCATTTTTTTTAATTTTCATTTTTTTTAAATTTTAACATGAAGACTAAATAAGTATTAAAATTACATGGTATTGATATTAATGACAACAATCCCTGGCAACTGGGCCAAAAACTTGTTACAAGTATAAATAGTCTATTAGAAACTGCAAGTGTACATTGTCATAAACAAATAATATAGAAGTGAGTAGAGTATCGTTCCTTCGAGGATTGATCATTAAGTACCAAAATGAGTAATTTTAACTCGATTTAGTCGATCGATTAGTTGGTGATTGAGAGTATGAAATAAAAGATGACTAAATATGAATGCAAATGATATGAAACAACTATGATAAAACTCCTAAGGATCATATTTCACTTAATAAATTTTGGATTGAATCACCTATCAATTCTAACCCAATTTATTCCACATGATTGATAGTCGAGTTTTCTTAATTTAATTACTAGCCTCTTCCAAGGTCAAGCAATTCTATAATTAATTGCTAATCCAATATATCCCTATATGAATTTAAGCAATTAATTATGCATTAAGATTTATGAAACTCGATAAGCCTACACAACTCATATAAATATATTCCTATTTCATATGCAAGTTATGGTTTTAATTATAGGATCTACACATATGCATCTCCTTTCGGTCTCAACATGCATATTGAAATCATTCAAAAGATGGCCAATCAATCAAAAGCATTAAGAATAATAATTAAAACTCAATTATGAAGGAGAAATTAAAACTAGATTTAATAAGTTAAGATTCAATCCGTCATTAATAAACTACACCATCACCCTAGGAAAATGAAAATTTAGCTTAAAATGAAATTAAAAATAAAACCAAAATAAATTGAAAAAGTTCATAAACATTGCATAAAACTTGAATATTAAATTCTAAAACATTAAAATACAACCACAAGATGCATAAAAATGGAGAAAATCTAGCCGTCCTTTTAGGAGGTAAAATCTTCCATGTAGGTGCTAACATATACCATTCATAAAGGATGACTACCTAAACTTTCCATGTAGAAGGCATGCAAGAAATAAATACAATACATAAAATTAACTCTAAGATGTTAAATGTGGAGAAGAGAAGAAAGTAATGGATATGAAATGGTGTGTGTTAAAGTTGAGGGAGAAGATGACTATATATAGAGAAGAATGGAGTATGGTAGATGAAGCGGTAGGTGAAAAGGAAGATGAGGTGGTAGATAGAGTAGTAGGTGAAAAAAAAAGATGAAGTGATAGATGAAGTAATAGGTTAAAAAGGAAGATGGAATGGTTGGTGGAATGGTAGATGATTCTCGTTCTCAATTTCCAAGCAAAATTTGAAACCTTTAGAAATAGAGCTGGATTTTAGTTTCAACATAAAAGTTGTGGAGCTCTTTCTTAGCTTTTTATCCATAAATAGAACGTCCTAATCCAATATCTAGAGCTCCTGATATTGCCTGAAAACTGAAAAAGGATCTGATTTAGTATTTTTCAAGAAATTCTATTTTATGCCAAAACCATTATTTATTTATCAATTACACTCTAATTCATTAAATTGAGCTCAAATATCATCCATAAAATCATTATATAAGAGAAAATAAATATGCAAATATTTTACTTATCACGCTACACAAACCGCTACAAATCACCTCGAGCAATGGAACACTTTGCAACGGTTACCTTTAACTGCTACAAATATTAAGACTCTTCAAGTTCTGTAGCGGTTTCTTCCAAAAACCGCTACAAATGTCGTTTACCTATGTAGCGGTTCCATAAAACCCTACAAGAAGGCGGCCTTTTGCTTTCCGTAGCAGTTTATGTCTAGATAATCGCTATAAAATAATCGCCACACCAATTGTCGCACCTGATTCGCTCCATCTGACGCCAAGCTAGCGCAACATTTGTAGCGGTTCACATGATGTAACCGCTACAAATTAGTCGCTAGAACTTATGGCGGGAAATTGGCGCTAAATTTGTAGCAGTTTTTTTTTTTGATGAACTGCTACAAACAATGTTAGCTTACCCTCGAGCCTCTTGGTGCGAAGCTTACCACTACAAATTTGTAGCAACTTATGTACAAACCGCTACAAATAATAATATTTATAGTGGTTAATAATAACAGTTACAAATTCACAGCTACAAAATATCATGTGTACTTTCATTATCATCTGTCCTCTCTTAACACAACTCAATCATCTCATTCTCTTTATAAGTTGGTCAGTTTCTTGTGCTATAGAAGGCCAATAAGCCCGCCAAAATCATGTTCTTCCTTAAAGCTTAATCACAAAAGATTGGAAAAAAAAAATACAGAGAGTGAGAAAAAGGGACAAGAACTAGTTAAGGGAATGAATTATAATGAAGATGATTGAGGGAAAATGCGCTTCTTCCTTGGATGGGAGGAGGGGAGATAAAACCACGGAAAAACAAAAACTCCACGAGTCCTACGTACATGATTTAATTTTCTTCCCAATTTTAAAATTATTTTCAAAAATGAAATGCCAATTCTGCCCTTGAGAAGTTGGGGTTACAAGACCATCTCGCATCCCCACAAGCTCAACAATAGCAATATGATGAGCGCTCCGTCTTCGTCCATCAAGAAAATTTGCATCTCCTGGTAGATCTACCCTCGCTTGATCTGCTCCATTGTCTCTTCAACTGCTCTTTTCTGTTTCTATACCTTCTTTGCCTTCGCTCTCTTCTTCTTTCTTCATTCTTCTCTCCTCCTCCTCCTCATTTCCCCCTTCCTCTATTATCTCCTTTTCTTCAGGCTCTTGCTCCACTATCATTGCCTGTTTCCATGGCCCATGCAATCTCATACTATCCATATAAAAACAACAAAAAAGAGGAACTTGATCATAATAATGTGCACCATCTCCATCTTTGAAATATAATGCTATTTTATGAGTAGATATTTAAAATGTTCAATAAATAATTTTTTAAATGAAAAATTATTTATTAGAAAAATTGATGGTTAAGAAATTATTATTACTTTAAATTTTTTACACATTAAAATATGTTTTAAAAAATAAAAAAATATTAATTCGAGCTTCTACATTACAATTGGATGGTGTAGATTTATAAGGCAAAGAGATTTTTTTTTGTTCATATTTATAAAGAATGTCATTAAATTTTGTACATGCAATGTATAACGTTGCCGTTCATTTATTATTATATAGATTGTTAGTTTTTTGGAAAGTGCATTGTTAAATAACAATAAAGTTAGAAAATTATTGACTTTTAAGGCCGAGCAAACGAAATTTAAAGTTTTTCTTAATTTGTATTATATATGTTAAAAAAACCTTATAAATAGGATAAAAGGAATACATTGGTATCTCTTGATAATCATGGTTTATCGAAAGGAAGACCATTTAAAGCCGATCCAATGAAAAAAAAAAAATAGGTGGGAAAGAAATGGAGAGGGGGATAGTGGAAACACTCTCCCGATAGATCATGATTAAACATCATAAGTTTTTAAAATTATTCGCTTGAAATGGACAAAAATGCCCCGGTTCTGTTTTTAGGATTCTACCATTAGCAACTAATTTAAGTCATCAACGTACAGCAAACTGCGCCTACGAGCTTAAGCAGCAAGTCGGATCATTTTTCAATAAATTTTGTGTGCACCCACCCTTTTTAAGAAATTCATTTAAGAATTAGAGCCATTTTCTAATATTTTATAAATATTTTCCTTTGGCAAAAAAATATTTCATAAATCTTTGGTCTCTATTTGGATTTAATGTGAATATATATGGTGTTGGCTTTGAGGGTAAAATCCCCAATAATGGCGATGACTAGTGCATTGGCAGAATAAGATTCTTTCACTCCTTTTCTCCCATAACTTCCAACACATTCACTCCAAAAGATGACTAGTACACGGTGTCATGTGTGCTTTCATTACTCAATCATCTCATTTTATTTATCAGTTACTCAGTTTCTTGTACTACACCAAAATCATGTTCTTCCCTAAAGCTTAATCACAAAAGATTGGGGGAAAAAACACAGAGTGAAAATGGGACAAGAATTATTTAAGGGAATGAGAGAAAAAATGTAATGAAAATGATTGAGGGAAAATGCACCTTTTCCTTGTTCGGATGATGGGAGAAAATTAGAAGGGGGATAACATTTTTTTTTTAGTTGGGAGGGGGTGTTAATACACGAGTCCCACATGATTTTCTTTCCAATTTTAGAATATTCTTAAAATTTGTGAAAACATTGTATAAAAATAATTTTAAAAATAAAAAATTGAAATTGGAAAAATTATAATTATTTAATATTAAAATTAAAATTATGAAAATCATATAAATAATATAGTAAAATAATTGTAAATATTTTCATAAAAATAATAAAGCTATTATTGTTTATATAAGTAAAATGAATCGCTTTTTCTCTCTTTTTCCCTCACACTCACCCAAATATAAGAAATATCTTCTCAGCTAAGCAGCTGGTATTTGAAGACGTGGCTCTCTGTTTCCCATACACCACACGCAACACATTAAAGCATACATACAAAGACGCAGGACAATACATTTGTTTTTTTCAAATATCCACCTACATACGTCTATTTTTGTAGCATGTTCTTCTGAACCCCTCAAGTTATTTATCTTTGAAAGCGATTTAGGGGCTGTCTGGTGTATATGAGGGATTTGGAGGCGATGGAAGTTTGGGAAAAATTTGTTAGAGTTGAATTTATAAAAATTGAAAAAATATGATTGTAAAATTTTAATGAAAAGAAAATATATAATAACAGCGTAATAAAAATTAATTAAAATCTTTTAATTCCACTTCTCCAATTTTTTTTTTCTAAATCCAATTCACAATAATTTTCCCTCCCTTTTCCCTCCAAATCCCTCTTATCAAACCGACCTTTAGGGCATGTTTGGTTGGAGGGGATGAAAAATGACTCCCTTCACTTGTTTGGAATGAAAAGTAGTAGGGGAGGGGTTCAAAAAAGGGGCTTCAAATCTCTCTCATCCCCTCAAATTGGTTCCCTCTAAATTGAGAGGTTTTGGAGGTAGCAAAAAATTTTGGACTATTTTGCCCACATGGTCTTTGCATATTCCCAATTATACTTTGTGAGTCGAAAATAAAAACATAACTTCGTTCTTTGATCTCCAGCATTTCCCGTTAACCTCGCGTCTCAGCTCAGCTAAGCTCCCACAGTCTCTTCCTCCGTCGTCTAGCTCGGCTGTGTGGCGTCGTCTTCCTTAGCTTTGTCAGGTTTTTTTTTCCTGATTTTGATTATGTCTCTAGTTTCTCTGTGGTATTGTCAGTTTCCTCAGTTGGGTGGGTGTTTTCTGAATCTGATTTGCTCATCAATTTCTTCATCAGTTTCTCTTTTATTTTCTTTGCACAAGATAAATGCCGCTGTCAGTTTCCTCGGTTTCTCCTTTATTTTTTACAGCCAGGTTTTTCCGGTGATTGATTGTTGCACTTGTACTTCTTTCGTTTTTCTGGGTTGATTTTTGGCAAACATCGGTTATTTTAGTTAATGGCCTGTATTGTTGCATTTTTTCTGGGTTATTTCTATATTGTATAGGTTATTTCTGGTAAGGGTTCATTTTTATGGGTTCGTTACTGTATTGTTGCATTATTAATCTCATTTCCATTCTTTGTGTTGCTTGTTTGCAGATATTGGATTGCTATTGGAACAGAGGTGAGCTCTCCATAATACTTGTTATTCTTGGATTCTACTTTTTCTGTCTCTGCTACTTTTTTATATGCTTCTGAATGCTGTTTCTGCCAATAGCATATTTGACACCATGTGATAGGTTTCCCATGATCAAAACTAATATTAAGATTCTATAAAGCACAAGAAAAAGTTTGAAGATTCTGTAAATCTCTGTCTTAGCTTTGTTTGCTAAACACATTGAAAAAGTTTGAGGCCATAACTTGTTCTATTTAATCTATAAATTTCAATTTCATAATTTGTGTTTATTGTATTATTTATGTAGTTTGATTTACAGTTATTATATATACTATTATATAATAGAATGTCACCAAACAATAGTAAGGAGGCCATTAACTAGTCACAACTCATGGATTATGCCCTTATTGATGCCCGTACTCCAAAAGAAGACTAGTACACGGTGTCATGTGTGCTTTCATTATTATCTGTCCTCTTCTTCAACACGCAACTCATTCATCTCATTCTCTTTATCAGTTTCTCAGTTTCTTGTACTATACAAGGCCAATAATCCCACCAAAATCATGTTCTTCCTTAAAGCTTAATCACACAAGATTGGGGAAAAAATACAAAGAGTGAAAATGGGACAAAAACTATTCAAGGAAATGGGAAAAAATGTAATGAAAATGATTGAGGGAAAATGCACTTTCTCCTTGTTTGGATGATGAGAGAACATAAAACTTTCTTTTGGGGGGGGGGGGGGTGGGTTAATGCACGAGTCCTACGTGATTTTCTTCCCAATTTTAGAATATTTTTAAAATTTGTGAAATCATTATATAAAAATAACTTTAAAAATAAAAATAATTGAAATTGGAAAAATTATAATTATTTAATATTAAAATTAAAATTATGAAAATCATATAAATAATATAGTAAAATAATTGTAAATATTTTCATAAAAATAGCAAAGTTATTATTGTTTATATAAGTAAAATGAATCGCTTTTTCTCTCTTTTACCCTCACACTCACCCAAATATAAGAAACATCTTCTAAGCTAAGCAGCTGGTATTTGAAGATGTGGCTCTCTGTTTCCCATACACCACACGCAGCACATTAAAGCATACATACAAAGACGCAGGACAAAACATTTGTTTTTTTCAAATATCCACCAACATACGTCTATTTGTGTAGTATGTTCTTCTGAAACCCTCAAGTTGTTTATCTTTGAAAGTGATTTAGGGGCTGTCTGGTATATATGAGGGACTTGGAGGTGAGGGGAGCGGAAAGAAAATTTTTTAGAGTTGAATTTACAAAAATTGGAGAAATGTGGTTGCAAAATTTTAATGAAGAGAAAATGTACAATAAAAGAGTAATAAAAATTAATTAAAATATTTTAACTCCACTTCTCCAATTTTTTTTTTTGTGTAAAATCCAACTCAATAATTTTTCCTCCCCTCCCTTGCCCTCCTATCTCTCATGATCGGATTGCCCACACAAATTACAGAATCATGGTGGTGGACTCTACTATCTAACAGGGCATATATGAGGAAAAGAGACTTTGATTTCTAGAGGAGTAAAGGCTAGGGAGTTACTCACATATATGGCCACTTCCTCGTGATTATATTTGGAAAAATCATAAGACCCTAATTAAAGAAAATAATATCTTAAAAATTTTATAACTTGTCAATGATACCACTTTCACTTATCAATAATAAGTTATGAGATTTTTTAGATATTATTTTTTCTAATTGGGATCTTAGTGTAATTTTTATATTATATAACTATCTTTTCATATATAGGGATGTATTGCACAAGTTTGCCACATAGTATATTTTATTTCTATTTTTACCCCACTTATTAGCGGGCTTGCCCCTAATCCACCCAAGATGAATTAGGTATATACCCCAACAATTCTATATATTTTATTTGCCTCAATATATAATTACTTAAATCCAAATATTCCTTAAATCTATCTACATATTTAGACTGACAAAGTGAGTACACTTCAACGCTGACACACACCCTCAACCCAACGGTGCAGAGACAATCAAGCTTGCAGTAACCAAAGAAGTAAGAAATCAAGCATGTAAAGATCTAAATCAAATGACCGTTCAAAACCATATAATAAAAAACTCTTTTTCACGTGTATATATATAAAGAAAAATACTTAGGTCAAATTTTTTATATCCATTTCTTCAAGTTTTTGAATTACAGGTGATCATATATCTTGTTTTTGTATTATTATCATTTAACTATAAATACATATGAAAAAAAAGACACATGATCATGTGTGATTAGAGAATTTAATGTAAGTATGATCTATATACAAAAATATTGATGGAAGAAAAGATAATCTAACTTCACTGACATATTGCCTTTAATTTATTAATAAAAGAAACACAAATTCAGAGAACTACTGATGCCATCATCTTCAAATCTTACTCATGCACCACTAAACTGCGCTCTCAAAGCAGGAACTCACATTATTTATAAATGTAAATTTAGCATGTATCTCTAAAGCCTAGGAGATATATGAACTTGTAATGGACTTTTCATTACGACTGTGAATTCTTGCACCTCAGACAAATCAACATTATCATTTGCAGCCTTCCACTCAAAATTCCAAATCAGATTGGCCACAAAATACTCCAAGTGAAGCATTGCCAGGTTAAACCCAGGACACATCCTTCTTCCTGCCCCAAAAGGCATCATCTTTATCTCTTTGCTTCCTGTAATATCAAACGTCTCACTTCCCTTCCCTTCACTGTTCAAGAACCTCTCAGGCCTGAACTCCATTGGATCTTCCCACACCTTCGGGTCCCACCCCATCTCTGCCACCATGAAATTTATAGTCCCTTTCTTGGGCACCAAGTAATTGTTCAACATCACGTCTTCTGAAACTGCGTGTGGCAGCACAAAGTGCCCAGGTGGGTGTCTCCTTAGTCCCTCCAAAATCACAGCTTTAAGATATGCCATTTTGCTTAGATCTTCTTCTTTCACTTCATTGTCATCTCTCTCACCCATTACATCTCTTATTTCTTGCACAAGCTTTTGTTGAATATGAGGGTACTTCACCAGATTTGCCAGAATCCATTGTAATGCTGTAGCTGTGGTATCTGTCCCTCCATCAAGAAACTCTGAACATGCCGAAACCATTTCAGATTCCTCAAGCTTCCGCTTCTCCTCTGGCAAATCCAAATCCAACAACGTGTCCGCGTAACACACTGTAGTTTTCCCTTCCCTAGGGTTACTTTCCTCGTTTGATTTGCTCAATCTCTCTTCTTTGGCTTTCTTTCTCTCTCTTATTAGCGGAATTATCACATCTTCTCTGTCCTTGACCATTTGCAGAAATTCCTCCCAACGTTTTGGGAACAAAATTCGAGTCAGTCTTGGCCAGAAATTCAGTGTGTTGATCTTGGTGGAGCTCACAAGCAAACGACGCTGGACATATTCGATGTCCTTGATTTGCTTGTCGTCTAGCCGCTCGCCGAAGCACATGAACACAAGCAAGCAGAACATAGCATAATGGAGATGGTCAATCACCTTAATGGACTTGCTTGATTCTGAGTCCGACCTGAGGCGAGTGAGAAGGACGTCCAAAACCCATTTACGGGCACCCGAGAAGGAGCTGATCCGGGTCGGGTGAAGCATCTCGGACGTGAGGTTGCGACGAAGAGCTCGCCATGTGGGACCGTAGAAAGCAGAGCTGATGTTATGTTGGTTACTATTGATGATCCTAGAGGCCGGGAGGGCCTTGGGGCGATCAGAGAAGACGACGCCGTTTTGAACGAGTGCTTGGTGGGCGAGAGAACGATCGGCGATGAATATAGCGGGATGAGAACCGATAGGAAGGGTGACCAGGGGGCCATACTTGGCGTGAAGACTTCGAAGAATGGGTTCGAGTTCTGAGAATGATTTTCCAAGAAAAATGAAGGAACCGATGAAGGGGATCCGGAGAGGACCAGGAGGGAGGGGAGGCGAGGGAGAGGCGAGGAGAAGGTTGAAGAAAGCTCTGAGAAGAAGGCAGAGAGAGATAGAGATGAGGAAGATGAACCAAAGCTCCATGAAGATGGTTGATGGGTGAGTGAGAGAAGCTTAGGGGAATGAGTGGATATACTTAGAACAAAGGATAGGGTTGGAGTGGCGTGGGGACTGGGGATATAGATAAAGACATCATAATATAGAAAAAATCTGTGTTTATGCGAAACCGAATTCGTGGATTCAGAAACTTCCGTGACCGCGATGATCTTTTGTTTTTTAGGTTATATTTATTTATTTTTTCCTTCTTTTACAAGTCAAATGTACACATTTGTAGATACTCTTTCTTCTAATTTCATACCAATTTTATTTAGTTTTTTTATTTTATAATTTTTTTATCCTCTAATTAACCCTAATCATAATTTTTGTGTACCAATCATTATTATTTTTTAAAAAATTGAATTTAAAATGTCAATATTTTCAATTTTTTATTAACATTTAAAATTTAAATATTAGAATTTTCTATTAATGGCATAATTAGGATTAAAAGATTGATTTATAAAATTAAGATACCAATAAAATATTTTATAAATAGTATCAAAATAAAGGGTGAAAGATCCAATCCCTATTGCCAATCTTTTAGAAGATATATTCTATTTATTCGATGGGATTTTCCAAAAATATCTTCGCTCCAGAAGTATCCACTTGGCCGGGCATATTCTATTCGCTTTTTCAAGCTTTGAATGTGCGTGTGTGAATGGGAAGAATAGTTGAGTAGAAATTGTGATTAGAAAAATTAAAATGCATGTTTGAGAGATTAAGCATTTCAATTTCTTGTTATTTTTCTATTTTATAAAGTGAAGTAAATGTAAATGGTTTATTATTTATTTAATTTCAGAAAAAATTGTGATTAAATAATAACTTTACATAAAGTGTTTTGGACTACAAGAGAATCAATAATTCGATATCCCCTCCAGCAAGAGGTTTCTCAATGCTTTCTCCAGTAACATCTTGTAATATAATGGTCCAAAAAATTCAAGCTGTCAAATAACTAAAATAGTATATACCTAATTAACAAATTGTTTGTTGAGGTTGTAAGGAACTTCACCCCATAAAGAGGAAAATGCAAATTTGAATCCCGAAAAGCGTACTTATAAGGAGAGGTGAAAACCATTTACCCTCTAAGCTTTGGAGAACCCTTGATCAAATAAAAAAAAAGAGCATATAACTAGCGTATAATGATGGCCTCCTGATAGGGGTGTTCATGAGGCCCCAATGCCCTCCCGAGCCCGACAAAAAAATGCCCAGCTCGGCTCTAAAAAATACATCTATAAATCATTTTGGCATCTTCAAGCTAGGCCAAATACCGGGCAGGGTTGGGCACCGAACAAGGTGTGCTGCCCTGCCTATTTGGCCCTGTCCAATATATATGTATAATTTTATTTTAAAAAAAATATTGTATATATAATTGAACAAGTATTTACTTACCATTCAATTAGAATTTAATGAATAAACATATTTTGTATTTATTAGGCATATAGGCATATTTTTTCATACACATATTTAATTAAGAAGTGGGTAAATTGAGTTTTTGAAAAGTAAATTATTTTCAAATAATAAGAAAATAATCTCTATTGAATTAATTTATTTTATTGGCCCATGAATCGAATCTAAGTAATAAAATCTTAAAAGGGCTATGACATAAAATATACTTTTGAAATACCAAAAAATATATATATTTTGTATTATTATTATTATTTAATACTTTATTATTTTTAAATTTTTGACAGATTTTTGGATACACAAGCCCGCCCCACCCGAAATTACTCGGGCTTTCATTGGGCAGGGCCGAGCAACGAACCTCAAAATGCCGCCCATTTTTTTTCAGGACTGGGCATCGGGCATGGTCCATGCCCTACCCAACCCTACCCATGTAGACCCCTAACTCCTGATTAGTGTAATTTTGATAGTCTCTTGGCTATCTTTTTTTTTTTTTTGGGCCAGGAAGAAGTACTTTTTTATAAAAGAAACAAGAGTACAATTAAGTCCACAAAACATCGAAAAGGCCCAAGTCCAAATAAAAGAAACCTAACCCTAAACCTAAAGAACACAAGAAAATAACACAACCATCATGCACCCACCAGTGCGCCGCCCTCGAAATGGAGAAAGAAACTCTAATGAACTGGCCGGAAATTGGCGAAGAAAATCCGGAAAACAAGACAGCAAAAAGAGATGGGGGTAACACCACCAGATCTATGCACAAAGCACCAAAATCCGCCACCAGTCCAAATAGATGAGAAATATCAAAAGCAAAGACTTCAAACTTGCCAACGCTGTCCCTCTAAGCTACTGATGCCATCATCTTCAAATCTTATTGTTGAGGGCCTGGATGGGTTTGATAGATGATTTGTTGCATAATCATGTTTGGTTTTTTGTTAGCAATTCTTTGTTTGATTCATTTCGGTTAACAATTCAGGCGAGGATGATGATGATGTTCCCAGTGATTCCAGTTGATCTTGCCGCAAAGAAAATGTTTGGAATTAGAGTTAAAGGGCATATTTGGTATTTCATAATATTTTGGATGATATGGGAATAATATGTGGCATGATATCCCAAATACCAGGGACAAGACAACACAGCATAAATTGAGTTAGCAAACAAACCGTTGACTGTTTGAATCTTTAACGGAATAGTAAAATTGCCCCCCTTTTTTATACTTCCGGAGTATATTTGTCATCTCGAAAACTTTTAGGTGCCCAATCCCATATGAGAAAACTTCCGAAGCATTTAAACCCCTTAACCCTATCCATTTCTATCCTCTATAGAAAGCATGTAGAGTGTAGAAAAATATAGAAGCCTCCTGTTGGTTGAAACAACAAATCTTGGGCAGGTGATCACAAATGCATTACCTGCTTTAATTGACTAATTTAGGAAGATTAATAAAGTTAAATAAAATACTTAATTATAACATATGTTATATAGTCTTTGTAAAATACTTATGTGTATTATTAAATTATATATTAGCTTATATGTTAGATAAATTAGTTTAAGAGCAAAATTTTATGAATATAATATTTCTATGAATATATCTCTCGTTATCTCTATTATCTCATAGTATGCTCTATCATCATCAAATATGTAGATATTGATACAGTGGATTGATGATTGATATTGTAAAGATGAGCTTATAAATATAAAGCATGTATCATATATTTGACACTCATTGAATAATGAATAAGAATTATTCTCTCTTAGGCTTTGTTTGGTTTAACGAAGGTTAAGTTAAGTAAGGTTTATTTAAGTTAGGTTAAAAGAGGTTATAATGTTGTTTGGTTCAACGAAGATTAGGTTAAGTGAGATTTATTTAAGTTAAGTTAGGTTAGAGGAGGTTAAAATGCCTTTCTACATATTTTCCTTCTTCTTTTATAATGTATTTATTAATAATAATTATTTATATAAAATTATTATTTATAAATTAATTATTCATGTAAGCATATAAATAATTATTTATAAAATTATTATTATTTGGAAAGTTCGTTGAATCAGGAGGTCAGGTTAGGGCAGTGTTGAAATTTTAAAAAATTGTCGCAATTTAGTCACAATTGAAGACAAATATTCTCTCACCTAGGAAAAACCCCAATTTTGGAGGTTTCAGAACCTAGGTTAGGTTACCACTAGAAGACAAAAAAACATCTAACACCTAACCTAACCTCCTTCCAACCAAACACCACTTTTTTACCCCCAACATAACCTAACCTCCAACCAAACAAAACCAACCCCACCCCAACCTAACCTAACCTCCAACCAAACAAAGCCTTACTCTCCTATTATCTTTTTCTCTTATCTTTTTCTCTTATCTTTTTCTTTATTTTATAACACGTTATTAGCCTAATCAACAGGAGGTCATGGCGGTCTCACACTTGAGTGAGGTCTTTATTGAACAAGATCTATGCCTTCTAATTTCTTTATGGCGAATTTTGAATTTTATATTGCTGCAAATACTCAAATATAGGAGCAATTTGTTTTTAAGCTGTGTTTTGGGTTGGGATCTATGGTGTTCCTCTGTTATGGGATTCAAACGAGTAGGAAGGGAGGGAAGAAGAAACGCCATTAATGATGTTGTTGATGATGTGTTAAAAAAAAAACGACCGAGGCATGTATATATTGGCAAACTGGATATTCAGTATATCAAATACTAAATGTAAGTTTTATGTCCTAATTAAACGAAACACACGAGGCCTACATGCTTCTCTTCCCAAATTTTAAAATCATTTTTAAATTGGTGAAATCATTGTATAAAACTAATTTTTAAAATTAAAAAAAATTAAAATTGGAAAAAATATAATTTAAGATTAGAATTAAAATTAAATTTCAAATTCATTTAATAATATTATGAAAATCATATAAATAAAATGGTAAAATAATATTTTCATAAAAATAGTAAAATACCTATTGTTCATATATGTAAAATTGATAAATTGTTTCTCTGTTTTTTCCTACTCACCCAAATGGCAAAATAGCACATGGTATTTTACGAAGATGGCTCTCTCTATTCCCATCACCGCACGCAGCACATTGAAGCATATACATACAAAGACGACCAAACATTTGGTTTTTTTTTTTTTCTAAAAAAAACTATCTACAAAAACTTTTATTTTGTGTGGAATGTTCTTCTAAACCCCTCAAGTTGTTTATCTTTGAAAGGGATTTAATTATTGACCAAAAATTAAAAAGAAAGGGGCTTAATTAGTGGCACCTATAACTCTCTCAAAGTCATCAGATTGCCCTCATAAATACTCTATTATCTCACACGGCAAATGCATACATAGGGGAAAGAGATTTGGATTCCTGGAGGATTTCTCATCTATATAATATAACTTCCTCAGTATGAGCTACTTGAGTAATTTGAGGTTTCCTTTCCCTCTCCTAGGGTTTGCTCTTGTGTCATCAAGATGAGTCCCTTGGCTTTATAGGCGGCCGTTTTTCGCCGTCCAGTGGAGTTTTCCGTGAAGGTTTCTGGTGTTTCTCCTATATCATGGCCTTCTATTGCTTTGGGAGTGAGGTCGATCTTTAGTGAAGGCGAGCAGGGAAAGCGTGTGGGTTGCCGTGAGGAGGCTTGGAGCTCTCGATTCTGGGAGACGGCCTCTGATAGTGACCTCCAATGGGTGCCTATAGGGCTATCGGTGGCGATTTATAGGTCAAGGTCCAGTTTCGCGATCGAAAAGAAGGAACTCACAGATAAATTGCTGAGTGAGAGGTGAGCCTTTTCTGATTTTGAGGAACTTGATTAGGAACCATTATGGCATGTGGATTCTCATATAAGCAAATTTGATAGCTGATTGGATTATCAAAACTTCACTGAATTGGTCTTACCCTTTAGATTGGGCATCTCAACCTTCATCTTAGTTGTAGACTTTATTGACGATTAGTGTTCGTAAAATTTTTTGTTATCTAATTTAAGTTCTCCATGCATTGAAGACCTTTTAATTACTTGTTTTTCTAGGTCTACCTTATTGTTTATGTTTCAATTCTATTTGTATTTTCATTCTAGTTGTTGTTTTGGTTCTTGTGTTGGACACCTTGGAATTTAGATTTGGTTTTAATATAATATGTTCTTTGTTGGCCCCCAAAAAAAAATTCTCATTTTGGGGATGTATTGCACATACTTGCCCTATATTTTACTTTATTTCTATTTATAACCCACTTGTTGCTGGGCTTGGCCCTAGTCCATCAAGCTATAATCCAAAAATCTTATTATATATGTATCAACTCTATAATAACTTAAATTCAAATATTTCTTAGATCTATACAAAACAAGGAGAGGGCACTTCAATCCAACGGCAGGCGATGCAAAGAGTTCATGCATGTAGAGATCAAAATCAAATGACTGTTCATCAACCTGTGAAAAAAACTCATCTTTTCAAATACGTGTACAAAAATATTGATGGAAGAAAAGATAATATAACGACACTGACAAGTTGCCTTTATTAAAAAGATCAAAAAGCACCAATTGAAAGAACTACTGATGCCAGCATCTTCTAATCTTACTCATGCAACATTAAGCAGCACACAAAGCAGGAGAACTTGTAAGATTTATTAACGTTCATTTTGTATGTATCCGGACTAAAGCCTGGGAGATATATGAACCTGTAAGGGACATTTCATTACGACTGTGAATTCTTGAACCTCTGACAAATCAACATCATGATCACTTGCAGGCTTCCACTCGAAATTCCAAATCAGATTGGCCACAAAATACTCCAAATGAAGCATCGCCAGATTATACCCAGGACACATCCTTCTTCCTGCCCCAAAAGGCATCATTTTGATCTCTTTGCTTCCTGTAATATCAAACGTCTCACTTCCCTTCCCTTCACCGTTCAAGAACCTCTCAGGCTTGAATTCCATTGGATCTTCCCACACCTTTGGGTCCCACCCCATCTCTGCTACCATGAAATTCACAGTCCCTTTCTTGGGCACCAAGTAATCGTTCAACACCGCGTCCTCTGAAACAGCGTGTGGCAGCACAAAATGTGCAGGTGGGTGTCGCCTTAGTCCCTCTAAGATCACAGCTTTAAGATATGCCATTTTGCTCAGATCTTCTTCTTTCACTTCATTGTCATCTCTCTCACCCATTACATCTCTTATTTCATGCACAAGCTTTTGTTGAATATGAGGGTAGTTCACTAGATTTGCCAGAATCCATTGTAACGCCGTTGCTGTTGTATCTGTCCCTGCATCAATAAACTCTGAACATGCCGAAACCATTTCAGATTCCTCAAGCTTCCACTTCTCCTCTGGCAAATCCAAATCCAACAACGTGTCCGCGTAACACACTGTAGTTTTACCATCCTTGGTGTTATCGTCCTCGTCAGATTTGGTCAATCTCTCTTCCTTGGTTTTCTTTCTCTCTCTTATTAGCGGAATTATCACGGTGTCTCTGTCGTTAACCATTTGCTGCAATTCCTCCCAACGTTTGCGGAACAAAATTCGAGTTAGTCTTGGCCAGAAATTTAGTGCGTTGAGGTTACTGAAGGTCAAAAGCAAACGACGTTGTACATATTCGATGTCCTTGATTTTCTTGTCGTCTAGCCTCTCACCGAAGCACATGAACACGAGCAAACAGAACATAGCATATTGGAGATGGTCAATCACCTTAATGGATTTGCTTGATTCTGAGTCAGACCTGAGGCGAGTGAGAAGCACGTCCAAAACCCATTTACGGGCACCCGAGAAGGAGCTGATCCTGGTCGGGTGAAGCATCTCGGACGTGAGGTTGCGACGGAGCGCTCGCCATGTGGCACCGTAGAAAGCAGAGCTGATGTTATGCTGGTTCCTGGTGATGATGCTATCGGCAGGGAGGGCCTTGGGGCGGTCAGAGAAGACGACGCCATTTTGAACAAGTGCTTGGTGGGCAAGAGATCGATCGGCGATGAATATTGCAGGATGAGAACCGATAGTGAGAGTGACGATGGGGCCAAACTTGGCGTGAAGACTTCGAAGGATGGGTTCGATTTCTGAGAATGAATTTCTTAGAAAAATGAGGGACCCGATGAAGGGGAGCCGGAGAGGACCAGGAGGGAGAGGAGGGGAGCGAGAAGGAAGGAGGAGGAGGCTAAAGAAAGCTTTGAGAAGAAAGCAGAGAGGGATAGAGATGACGACTACGAACCAGAGCTCCATGATGATTGATGATTGATGATTGATGAGTGAGTGAGAAATCTTAGGGAGGTGAAGATAAAGAGATCAAATACAATTCAGAAAAAAATGAAATGGAGATGTGGGTGATGCTGTCGCCGGCGAATAACAGAAATCTCTGTATACGCGGAACCAAACTGGAGGCATCATGAACTTCCGTGACGGTAATGATCTCTGTTTTTTTTAAGGCTATATTTATTTAAAAGTCAAATGTACCCATTCCTTATTCTAACTTCATACAAATTTTTATTTAGGTTTTTTATTGGGAGAATTACTGATAAATACTTTCTTGATAAATTAATTACTGAATATTATTATGGAAGATCTGTTGCATATAATGGAAGATATTTTGCACATAACAGAAAATTGTTTGCACATTTATATGGATAATTTTTACATACACGGAAGATAGCTTGCACGCTTGGTAGTAATCAGCAATTAATTTACCCTAAAGGTATTTTTGGTCGATTCTCCCTTTTTTATTTTATAAAGTATTTTTTAATCCTCTAATTAAACCTAATGATTATTTTTTATGTACCAATCATTATTGTCTTTTTTTAAAAAAAAACAATTGAATTTAAATTGTCAATATTTGCAAATGTTTTAGGGAAAATCCCTCAAAAAGAACTTTTAAATTAGTAAAAGACGCAAATATATTTAGTGTTGTTAATCACATTTAATATGCATGTTTGCAAGAGAAGGAAACTTGTGTAGAGAGATCCCATATGCAAGCAAATGTATAATTATTTTATTTTATTTTATAATAAATAATATATTTAGTGTCCTCAAATATTAAATATCAAATTTAAACAAAAAATATAAAAAAAATGCACATTTGTTGGTGATAAAAACATTCATAAAATAAATAAGCTCAAATTGACTTTCAGCGGCGACAATTGGAGTCACCGCTAAAAGTATGGTTTCGACGGCGATTGAATTGTTACCGCTGAAAGTATAGTTTCGGCGACGACTTTTGATAGTCGCCATTGAAAGTGCCATTTTCGGCGGCGACTATCAAAAGTCGTCGCTGAAACCATACTTTCAGCGACAACTTTAAAAGTCGTCGCTGAAAGTGGTCACTGAAACTCAATTTTTTTATAGTGAAATTCTTATAATCATTATTTCATTACATTACCTCCGATTCTATGAACCAAACTAGCACTAAAGTCTTATTTGGCAAGAGGGATTTGGAAGGGGAGGGAGGGAAAAATTTTTATGAGTTGAATTTAAAAAAATCCGAGAAGTAGAATTAAAAATTGTTAATTAATTTTTCTTACTTTTTTATTGTACATCTCCTCTTTACTAATACTTTATAGGGAAATTCCCTATAAAATGCGCTTGAAATTGCTAAATCTCGTTTCAGTGTAGTGAATTCCAAAAACCCAAATAAGTCGTGTGTCAGTACGGGCAGGGGTGCCAAAAGACAATTTTGCCCTTCAACCCTCATTCTTACCACTTTCAGAATAACAACACAAGCCTCTTAATTAACAACTTTGTATTCTTGATTAACAACTCTGATTTCATCTTTTTACTTTCACAATAACAATATCGATATTGTTATTATCAAAACCATATTCTACATTAACAACTCTCATTTCTTATTTCACAACTTTGTAATTTAAGTTTCAGGGCCAATAACAACACCTCTTTCTTTATTAACAACACCATATTTTACATTAACAACACTATATTTTGAAAATGCGAATATGTGAAAGAATAAAGCAAAGTTGTTAATCAAGAACCCGAAGTTGTTAATTAAGAGACTCGTGTTGTTATTCTGAAAGTGGCGAGAATGAGGGCTAAAGGGCAAAATCGTCTTTTGGCACCTCTGCACTGTTCATTCCGTACTGACACACGTCTGATTCGGGTTTTTGAAATTTACTGCACTAAAACGGGATTTAGCAATTTCGAATGCATTTTATAGGGATTTTCCCTACTTTATAACCCCACCTTTTTATTTTTTTTAATATCCAACTACAAAAAATTTTCTCTTCACCTACTCTTCCTCCCTTCCCTCGTACCAAATCGCCCATAAAAGAAAACTTTATGTAAAGTTAATCAACTGCGGAATAGGAGTACGCACTTTTACCTATATTTATAAATAGTATCAAAATAAAGGGTGGAAGACTATTATTGGGGTCCAATCCCTATCTCCAATCTTTTACAAGATGTATATTCTATTTATTGGGTGGAATTTACCAAAAATACCATCAATCAAGAAGTATCCACTCAACCAATAAATTGTTGATTAAGGTAGTAAGCGGTTTTATTTATGTAAGGAAAAGGAACACAAATTTAAATTCTGTAAAGCACACTTGTTGGAGGTAAAACCCATTGTGCTCTAAGCCACAAAAGAGAAAATTGTGATTAGAAACATTTGTGATTAAAATTTAGGGTTAAGTAAGAAGTATTTCAATTTGTTATTATTTTTCTATTTTATAAAGTGAATTAAATTTAAATGGTTTATTTTTTTATTTAATTTAAGAAAAACTGATTAAATAATATTTTATATAAATAAAGAGTTTTGGAAAACAAGATGCTCAATAGTTCAATATCCTCTACTCTCCAGCAAGAAGTTTCTCAATCCACCAACGGGATAAGTTGAGTCCAATGGAAGGGACTGGTCCTTTATAATGTGGCAATTCAGGGTTCAAATCTCTATTGGAAGTGGTGTTTACATTTAGCGTTTAGCAATGTTCCAAAAAATATTTCCTAATAAGAAGATATCAAGGCTCTCACAGAGAGAGAGAGAGAGAGAGAGCGGGGGGGGGTTTATCATTCCTTTCTTCAGTAACATCTCGTAATATAATATTAATGGTCCAAAAAACCAAGATGTCAAATAAATGAAATAGAATATAACTTGCGTAAACGATGACCTCTATTTTGATTAATATAGTAAGGGCCGGCTAATGTAAATTTTATTTTAAAAAACAACAGTAATGCAGTGATGAAATGAATAAACCCTGGGCTTCTGTCTTCTGGCTTCTGGCTTCTGGCTTCTGGCTTCTGGCTTCTGGCTTCTGGCTTCCCAGGCTTCTTCCGAGTTTATTTCAATATTCCTACATTTGTTTTATACTATCTATATGAAAATATATTTGTCTTTGTCGGATGTGACCCTTTGCGGTTATATAATTTTCGTCCTTGCCTTATGCCTTTAGACTCAGTTATGAATGAAATTTCCCCACTGTTGAAAAGGAAAAGAAATTTTTTTAAATTGTTGGATAACGTAGTTGTTTTGGGCCATTAGAGTACGGTCACGAGTTTCTTCTCATCTGCCTTGGGGGACTCCCATTATATGCAAACTCTTGCCATGAATTTTCTCTTTTCTTTATTCCCCCCCCCCAATACTTTATAATTAATATCAATTATATCCATTTCAATCCTATGAAGCATAGACAAATAGATATCCATTTCAATCCTATGAAGCATAGACAAATAGGAACGTCGTGCTGTTGGTTGAAACGACAAATCTTGGGTTGGCGATTACGAATGAATTATATTAATTCCGCGGAGTAAGCAGATATTATATATATACTCAATAAGAATATTAATGATGACATTTAAATAAATAGATGTAATAAGAATATTAATGATACTCTATAAGAATAGATGCTCTCCAAAAAAAAAAAGGATATATATAGATGTAATAAGAGATGACATTTAAATAAATACTCTATAAGAATATTAATGATGATTAAAGACTTTGACGTTTAGGGGGGAAAAGTTATAGTGATTCTTAGATGGAATTTAAAAAAATTGAGTTAATCTTCCTCGTGCTTCTTCTTTATTTTTGAGTTAAAATTTATTTGGAAGTTGAATATAGAAATTAAGAAAAAAGAGTGTTAAACAAATTTACTAAAAATTTTTAATTTTAGCCAAAGATAATAATTTTTAACATTTTTAAATTTTAAGATTCTTAATTACTATTAATATTCTTATATGGTGGTTAAATGTCATTTTTCCTTAGTAGTGAGTATTGTTTAGCCTAAAGTGAAGCCAGAAAATAGAGAGCCCAAGCAAAAGAGGCAAATCAAAGGGTGTTGATTTTTAAGAGAGAAGGCCGCAAACCTCGGGAGATAAAATTATCATGAAACTTTTGATTCATGAAGCTTAATTTGTTCATCTTCTCAATTTGGTATTTAAAGTTTTTGTTAAGTAAATCCCTAAAGTTTCATACTCAATTTTATATTTGGGTTAAGGTTGTTCCATCGTCATGAAGAATTTTTTCAAGTGCTTCCAACATCCTCAAGTATTTTGTGATTCATCTAATATTCTAAATATCTTATTGGAGGCAATCATGTTCGAAGCACTGTCAGACACTAAATATGAGCACTTCTCTCACTGGGGATTAGATCCTTAGTTCACTAAATTGTGAGTGACTAACTCTTCCGTTAGACCTAATCTCCGTTAGTGATATTGGAATTAGCAATACGGTTAAAATTGTTCTTAAAAATTACTCTCAGAATAAAAAAAAATCACGAAATGATTTAGGATATTAGATTCACAAAAAAAAAAAAACACTTTAGTAGGCATTTTAACCCTTTATATTTTTATTTTATCTCATTGAACTAATCATTTTTTATCTATAATCATGACAATGACAGTGTCCTTATTCATCAAACAAGCACCAAATTTACTCCATAGTAACTGGTCAAAGCATAAACTCAATTAAAGCATCCTTCTTGGACATCTATAGTAACTTGGTCTGGTTAATCAATTAATAGATCCAAGTTATATGTTATTTTTAGCCCAAACATCCCCCACCCTCAGAAGCTTGCATACTCGGAGTTTTTCGGAGTTAACTTTACTGACAGGCTTGGTAAATCCCTTGAGACATGGATTGACCCTGGACGAAATAAAGCTCAAACTTGCTCTCAAGTAACTACCTCTATATTGATTAAAGCATAGCTGCTTAGAAAGAAAGACTATTATCTCAAGCTTCCAGACTAACACTGACTAACTATGCTCTTTCGGGAGTTAATTTGTATATTTTATCATGTATTAAATTGTCGGCTTATGTTTGTAATCAAATTGATTTAAGGTGCACTAACTTCTTCTGGGGTTCCAAATGGTGATAGGAAAAGAATTCACTTGAAGAGTTAGGATTTCATTTGTAGACCTACTTTGGGGGGGGGGGTTGTTTAGGACTTATGTCCATTTCTCAAGTTAATAATACTCTTTTAGCCAAGCAAATATGGAGGGTTCTCAATTCATCTCCAGATGAGCGGTTAGCTAGAACTTTGAAGATAAACTATATTGACATAAACAACTCTTCATTAATTAAGAAGCCATATAATTCTTCATGGATATGGAAAGGTATTCACCAAAATAATTTAGTAGTTATTTGTGGTAATCTTGAATGGAAAGTAGGATCTGACACATCTATTCCATTAAACCACCCTTTGTGGTGGCCCATGCAATCTAGAACTCAAACACCCTCAGATTTGAAGGATGTTAGGGATCTATTAATGCATCCTTCATCTAGTTGGTGCCTTATTTGATGGAATGTCCCACTGGTGACATCTTTATATCAGAGACAAGTTGCTGATATTATTATTGATATCCCTATCTCTTTTAATGATGTTCAAGATAAAATAATTTGGAGTTTAAGCTCTATAGGTGAATACTCTACAAGACTTGGCTATAGTTTCATACCTTCAGACCATGTTGTCAGACTAACAAATGCATTTTGCAAATTTGTTTGATATCTATTATTACCAATGAAAGGTATTTTATTTGTCTAGAAATTATTTAATGAAGCTTTGCCTGCAGTTGATATTCTTAATAATCATCATGTTAATATTGGAGGGCTATGTATTTTCGGATGCTTGGTGACTAAGTCAATAGAACATCTCTTCATTAACACTATAAAAAAAACATTGAATTTTTGACGGAATTCGCCACGGAATTCAAAGTTTTCGATGGAATGGATTCCGTCGCTAATAATAACGTGACAAATCAATTTTCTGTGAATTCCGTCGGAAATTCCTTTACAAAATTATTTTTTATTTTAAAAATTTTAAAAAGCCACGTGGCAACTTTGGCAGCCGCTACCTTGTCGTCGGCGCCCAGATTCGCCACATGGTGCAGCCTCACTCTGTCACATGTCGCAACCTCTTTTTTTCCTGAAAATGTAACTCAACTTGCCCTCCTTTGGTTGGAACCCACAACCTTGTCCGTACGTGTTCGATGCCTTACTGGATGGGCTCAACTGCTTTGATGTTTTATTATTACACAATAAATAATATAATCAATTATTTATAAATATATATTTGTTTCTTATATATAAATGTAATAATAATATAAAATAATTTGATATGTTCTTATGATTTTTAATATAAATTAACTTCAAATTAAAAAAGTTTACATCTTAAATAAATTTCATATGACTATATTTTTGTCTAATTTCTAAAATTAATTTTTTATAAACATTAATTAATAAATAATAAATAATTACTAACTAATAATTTTTTTATTAATATTAATTAATAACTAATAAAATTTATTTTTTATAAATAAATTTTTATATGGCCATTTCGCCCATACATGGACCAAAACCTATGATTGGAAATTTGAGAAGCCAAAACCAAAATGAGGAAAAACTTGAGGAATGAAAGATGGTATTAACCCAAATTTTTAAATATTTATATGGCTAATAATATCATAATTTTAATTTTTATAAAGATAATTTTTAAAAATTAAATTTAATTAAAAAATAATAATTAATTAAAATAATAATAATTTTTTAATTTTTCCGACGGAATTAGCCACGGAAAATTCCATCAGAAACTTTTCCGATAGAATTTTCGTGGCAAAATTAGCCACAAAATTATTCCGTCAGTTTCTGACTGAATTTGCCACGGAGAAAAAATTCCGTCGGAAAATTTTCCGATGAAAATCTATCGAAATTTGCCATGGAAACAATTTCATTGGAAATTTAATATTTTTTTGTGGTGTAATTCTCCATTCACCAAGGTTGTTTATTATGGTGGAATTTCATTGCAACTGTCACCATCATCTTTTGACAACTTTAAGCAATGGTTGAAAACTACCCTTATGCTCTTACACAAGGATGGTTTTTTGTTTTTGGAGGTAACAAAGATTATTAAACTTCTAAATATAATCTGGATGAAAAGAAACAAAAACATTCATCAAAGGACTCAGCTTGTGCAGCCATCGTTTGTCATAAAGGAAATTAACACTGCTGTTTCATTTTACTCTCTGGCTTTCACTCCATCACAACTTTAAGAATTAGTGCCTTCTTCAATGCCTCATCCTCTGTCTAACTAGGGGCATGCAAATACCTGGTGGGGGACTGGGATCACCTTATCCTAGGTCTCGTCCTGGTATAAAGCTTAGACCAGGACTGTGTTCCTAGTCCCGGTCTAGGGAAAGTCTCGGTATCATCGAGACTGAGACTTTCCTGTGATCAAGTATGAGAATTCCTGGTTCAAAATAATAGCAAAGGAGGATACATGTTTTGTATAAAACCTTCCTGATATTCAAGATCAATATAACAATGGCTGAACACAATAAAACACAATTGTTCACAAATCGCCATTGTTAATTGATCACAATAAAACACAATAGAATTTTTTTACTAAGTAGAAAAAACTTTCTCTTTAAAAGTGTTGAGCATTGAAGTCCCTTCTCTCACAATAAAACACAATAAAATTTTTTTAATCAACTGAAAGATAATTAGAGCTTACTGCCTTCGTTTTTAACTCCTATATGGAAATAAGATGTAGGGGGAGAAATAGAAGCAACAGGTTCACAAATCACAAACTTACAATTGGAGAACTAGAAATCTTCATCTTTGTTGTCTTTATCCTCATTGTGTCTCTCTCTTGCATGTGAATTGCAATGATCTTCTCTTCGGCCTCTTTCTCCCTTTTACAATCTTGCTTCATAGTAGAGAGGAATGACAAAATGCGATGGACGCTTTGAAGAAGAGTAAATGCCGAAGTGTCAAGCGAAGGGAGAAAAGCAGAAGGCACTACTACAAAAAAGGGTTTTAACGTCCCTATTTTGGCACTTTTAACGTCCAAAAACTGGGGGACGTCTATGTAGGGGGCGTAGTATGTTTTAAGAAAAGACGTCCCAAAAAAATGGGATGTCTAAAGTGAGACTTTAGACGTCCCAATTCTCAATTTGGGACATCTAAAGTCCCCCAGTGGAGGACTTTAGATGTCCCAAATCTCAATTTGGGATATCTAACGTCCCCCAGTGGAGGACTTTAGATGTCCCAAATCTCAATTTGGGACGTCTAAAGTCCTCTATAGGGGGACTTTAGACATCCCAATTCTTAATTTGAGACATTAAAAAGTTTTATTTTTTTTAAAATTATTATTTATATTCTTTATTCCCCAGCAAATTAAAATTGTAGAAACAGAATTGAAGATGGATTCATAAGCCACAAAATGTCCCATACAAAATGGTAAAGACATCTAGCACTACAATCTTTTTACTATATATATATGTATAATAACAACAACTCATGCAACCTAATATTATATATGTATAACAACAACCAGAAAGTGTCAAAATGTTTGTCACTACACAACTACAAACTAATTGTTGTTCATTGCATCAAAATAAATATACATATGTATTTCCCTCTATTTCCAAGCTCCAAACGTATAAAACAAAAAGGTTATTAGTATTGCATAACTACTAACAACTAGTTTATGATTCTGGCAAAAAAAAAAAACAATCAAGGGAAAAACACTCCAATAACTAGAATCATGTAAATAAATTGAAAGCATTATAATAATTTCACATTGCAAGTTTAACTTAATTCTTCATGTAAATTTATATTTTAAAAAAAACAAACCTGATGAAAGTAGGGGAGAGGGCAGCCAACGGTGTCTATGTGCTTCCAAGGTAGAGAGAAGATGTTGGAGGAGTTGTGTATGCATAGTGCAGAGGAGAGTTATGCCGGAGGCTGAAAGCAACGATGAAAGTGGGAGGTCTACGCCAGAGGGGGCAAAAAAGGTAGAGGAGGCGTACGCTGGAGGGTGATAGCAAAGAAGGTGCTATGAGAATGGAAGGAGGTGGAGGAAAAGGGAATGAAGAAAAGGAAGAGAGGAAGACGAAGTGTAATGAAGAAAAGAAAATAATGAAAAAGCATACCCATGGTGTAGATAGAGAAGACGAAGTCACGGGAATGAAAGAAAAAAGGAAATACAGAAAAAAGGGAAGAGAAGTCATAGGGAATGGGAAAGATGGAAAAGGAGGGATGGGTTTCTGACATGGGAATTAAAAAAAGGGAAGAAAAGTCTCACGCATGTCAGAATTTCTGATATGACTTTAGGAGTCCCAAAAAAATTTAGGACTCCTAAAGTCTTACTTTAGGCGTCCCAAATCCCATTTGGGACGTCTAAAGTAAGTTAAATTTTTTTAATTTATTTTTTTGCCGCCAGTGGAAATCTTTAGACGTCCCAAATAAAATTTGGGACGTCTAAACTCTACTTTAGGCGTCCCAAATTCAAATTTGGGATGTCTAAAGGTTTCTCTACGTACACATAATTACGAAAATGCCACCGCCTTCCTTTTTAACCACCCAATTTTAAAATTGGGACGTCCATTAGGGTGGTTATATCATAATTCTGTAGTAGTGAGGCTAGGTAAAATTTTGGAGATGGCCAAATGGGTATTGGGTTTTAGGTGCCTTCCTCTTTCTGGGCCATTTGGGTAAAGAAAATGCAACATCCTAGCCAAGTTATATCTAAAACAAATAAATTAAGACTGGGACCGGGATTCTCAAAGCCTTGCCCGGATCCTGTCCCAGTCCAGGTATATTCTACAACTAGTCCCGGGTCATTCCTGTCCTAGTCCCAGGATGGCTGGGACTTTACTTGGATTAGCTCTGGAATGGCCAGGACTGGGACCGGGACCACTTGAATGCCCCCTATCTAATTGTGTTGATTGAATCCCAGAAATATGTTGGAATTTCATAGAAAAATAAAAGTGTGGCTCAAGATCTCTTTTCCAATCCTAGGTATGTTTCTAAGGGCTAGCTCCTCAATCCTTTATCTAGAGAAGAGTCTCTAGGAAACCATTTATTTCCCTGCAATGCTTCAAGACAACTTTACAGTGGATTTCAAAGTCTCCTTTTTAGTCTCCTATCTCTACCAAAAGACTTTAGGTATATTGCATTAGAAAGTTCTTTCTACCACCTCAGGGGACTAAGAACCACTCGGCTAACATTTTGTTTAGGGACATAGAAAATTTACTCTGACTCTTTGATTTTGGTAAGATATGTGGGGCAAGACAAATTAGCCAAAATGTTTACATTTCTCTACAATGATGTTACAATATGGTGTTAGACTCATAATGTACACTCATTTTACTTGTTAATGGAAATTGATGTTTATAAAAAAAAAGCACCAAAGATGTTGATGCTAAACGAAATTAAAACTGCTAAAAGCAGTAAGAACACACAAATTTGAAATTTCATAAGCTGTATAGTTATTGAACAAGACTTGAGAACCATGTTTTTGGGAGCATTTACAGTAATTAGATCACATTATAAGAAGAATGATCAAAACAAGATAATATATATAGCAACAAGGATTTAATATTCCTTCTATAGGTCTAGACTCGAAAGCCTAGTAGATAAATAGACCTGCAATGGATGTTTCATCACCGTGGTAAATTGTTAGAGTATACACGGATAATGGGCCTAAGCCCAAGACTTAGTTCCTGATTATGTTAGTAGTTAGGATCATAATTTGTAAAGTTTAGATTATGCGAAGATCATGCTATCAGATTGCTATCATAACTGATTACTGTCATGTACCCAATATATATTCGTTTAGCTATCAATGAACATAAGCATCAAGCCCTAAATATTATTTTCGGTATTCCTCCTTTTCTTGGTACCAGAGCCTCTTCGGCAAATGCCACCATGAACTCTTCTAGTGTTAGCCATACTACTTCCGCTTCCTCTCACACATCCAATACATCCTAGCCACTCTCTTCTACCATGCAAAAGATTTTGCTGATTTCCTCTCCCTTCTCCACTAACACTGTCAAGTTGGATAGACAGAATTACACTTTTTGGAGAACCACGATCCTTCCAATTATATCCGGCCATCACCTTGAAGGATTTCTTGATGGCAGCCAACCTTGTCCTTCTCCTTTCAGCACAGAAGGAGATGTTCGACAACCCAATCCTGCTTATGTTGAATGGGTCTCCTCTGATCAGCTCCTACTTGATCAGCTCCTACTTGGATGGCTTTATACAACGATGCAGCATGATATTGCGGCTCAACTTGGCACTTGCAACACCGCTACTGATTTATGGCGTGAAACACAAAGTCTTGCTAGTTCCCAGTCTCGTTCTCATTTCACGTTACTCCGTAATGAGCTCCAACGGACCAGGAAGGGTTCGATGAAGATGGAAGACTACTTAGCCAAAATCAGATCCATCTTCGATAACCTTACACTCACTAGTAACTATGTTTCTTTTTCTGATCTGACCTCACAAGTTCTTGCAGGTCTTGACGGAGACTACAACCCAATTGTCTGTCATCTACTTGACAAACGCAACCTTACCTGGGTTGATTTGCAATATACTCTACTTACTTTTAAAGCATGTCTTGAGTAATTGAATGATTTTTCCAACCTCTCTCTCAGTCATCACTCTGCACACCTCACCTTTCAAGGTCGAGGATCACAACAATGACACCACCACTCAGATCAGACTTCTCGTGGCAGAGGGATAACACCCTCACAAGGCTGAGGACAAGGACGTGGCCTGCGTCCCTCTGATAAGCTTGAATGTCAGCTGTGTTGTAAGTTCAATCACTCAGCAAAAACTTCTTATTTCCGCTATGATGAGTCATACATGGGTCCTTCTTCATATGATTCACGCAGTCAGCAGAAGACCCCCCATCACTCTGCCTATGTTGCAACTCCAGGCTTACTTAATGATCTAGCGTGGTATTTAGATATGAGTGCAACATCACATGTGACAAACGACATGTCACAACTTGAGAATACTGAGAATTATTCAGGTATGGGCCTATTTGTTGGTGACAGTCGTGCTATTGCTATTTCTCATATTGGAAATCATCATCTCTCTACTGGTATTGGACAAAAGATTTTCTTAAATAATGTCTTGCATGCTCCACTTGTTACTAAGAACCTAATTAGTGTTTTTAGAGCTACTACAGACAATGATATATTTGTGGAATTTTATTTTGACACTTGCCTTGTGAAGGATCTGAAGACAGGCAAAATCCTGCTACAAGCAATTCCTGAAGATGGACTTTACAAAGTTGTTGATTCAAGCATAGAAAATAAGTCTTCAAGTTCAAGTTGTTTTTCAATTTCTCATAAGAATAAAGTATCAAGTGATGAACTTGACACCTAGCATCACCGTTTGGGACACCCATCTTTCATCACTTTATTGCAAGTTTTATGTTCTTGTAATCTTTAAATTTCAAATGATAATAAATCCTTCTTTTGTGGGCATGTCAGTTTGGAAAAATGCACAATTTACCGTTTCAAAAGTCTGAGTCTCATACTCGTAATCCACTCGATTTAATTCACTCAGATGTATGGGGACCCGCACCTTTTTCCTCCATTAACGGATTTAAATATTATGTTCACTTTATTGATGATTTTAGTCGGTTTACATGGATTTATCCTTTAAGGCATAAGAGTGATGTCAAAGTTGCCTTCCTTCAGTTTAAACAATTGGTTGAAAATCTATTTAACAGAAAAATCAAAACGCTGCAGAGTGATGGGGGCAGAGAGTTTCTTGGACTTCAACCTTTACTAAATGAATGTGGAATACAATCTTGTTTCTCTTGTCCTTATACTTCTGCACAGAATGGAAGAGCAGACCAAAAGCATCGTCATATCGTCAAATTGGGTCTCACGTTACTAGCCCAAGCACACATGCCGCTACGATATTGGTGGGAATCTTTTCATGCTGCTATTTATTTAATTAACATATTGTCGACTCCTGTTCTTGCAGGAAAATCTCCTTTCCAGGTGTTGCATAAGAAGGACCCTGATTACACAAGGCTTAAGACCTTTGGATGTGCCTGTTATCCATGTCTCAAGCCTTATAATAAACACAAATTTCAATTTCACACCTCTTGTTGTGTGTTCCTTGGGTATAGTGGTCAACATAAAGGCTTCAAGTGCCTTAACTCTAATGGCAGAATATTTGTTTTACGACATGTGGCCTTTAATGAGAAGGATTTTCCATTTGCTACTGGCTTTCTTCACACTTCTCAATCACTAAAGATCCTTGAGCAAGAACCAATGTCATTTCCATTTTGTCTCCAACAGAAGCCTGTTGATATTAATACCCCGGTGGATGACTCTTCACACTCTATTGAGTCACCACCTCATTCTATAGAGCATGTTTCACCTCCTCATACTTCTTCTATGCAGCATGACAGCACATCGGCGCCCATTGCCACTATCGCTCTAAATCCTGACGACCAACAAGATCACAATACAGTACCACCCACACCAACTCCTGTAACTCATGAAGGCCATGCAATGGCCACCCGTGGGAAGAAAGGTATTTTTAAACCAAAATATCCATTTGTTGGCATGATCACTCAGAGTAAATCTGATGACGTTGAGCCTGCTATGCCTCTGATGCACTACAGTCAACAAAATGGAAGGCAGCCATGCAATCCGAATTTGGTGCTCTTATCCGCAATCAAACGTGGCAACTTATCCCATGACCCAAGACTCACAAGCTTATTGACTGTCGCTGGGTCTTCAAAACTAAGTATAATCCAGATAATACAGTGTCTAAGCACAAGGCACGGTTAATAGCAAAAGGTTTTCAATAGGAAGTAGGTGTGAATTTTGGAGCAACCTTTAGTCCTGTAGCTAAAATTACAACAATTCAGATCATTCTCACTATAGCAGTAACTCTCAACTGGCCAATACGTCAACTTGATATCAATAATGCCTTTCTTAATGGCCACATTAGAGAGGAGGTATACATGTGACAACCATAAGGTTTCATCTATCCTAGGTATCCTAATCATGTGTGTAAGCTTCGCAAAGCTCTCTATGGACTACGTCAAGCACCACGAGCTTGGTTCGAACGTCTACGACAAACCTTGGTTGGTTAGGGGTTTGAGAATACAAAAAGTGATAGCTCTCTCTTTGTTCTTCGAAGTTCTACCTTCGTACTCTTCACTCTTATTTATGTTGATGACATACTTGTGACCGGAAATGACTCCCTTCAACTTAATGCCTTCACAAAACGGCTTTATAATATATTCTCTCTCAAAGATCTTGGAGACCTTCACTACTTCCTCGGGCTTGAGATTTGACGTGATCATTTAGGATTACACCTAAGCCAAGCAAAGTATATCACTGATATCTTACAAAAATTCAACATGCTCTATGCTCTACTCCCATAGCCTCTGGGAAATTGCTCACTGCCAACGATGGAGAAATACTTAGTGACCTAACTAAATTTCGCAAAGCCATTGGAGCTCTTCAGTATCTCACTAACACGAGACCTAACATCTCATACTCTGTTAATCAGCTTAGCCAGTTTTTATCAAAACCCACTACTGCTCACTGGCAAGGGGTTAAGCGAATCCTTAGGTGCCTTAAAGGAACTGCTATGCATGGCATTCTAATCAAACCAGTTCGATCACTCAGTATCGTTGCCTACTCTGATGCTAACTGGGCCGCATGCCTTATGGACGGCAGATCTGTTTCAGGCTATTGTGTCTACATTGCTGGCGCTCTGATTTCCTAGAGATCAAAGAAGCAACTTGTCGTAGCCCTCTCGAGCACCGAATCCGAGTATAAGGCTCTCGCCAACACTGCAGCTGAGATCAATTGGGTCACTTCTCTCTTATTTGAACTTGGCTTCCCTCTTACTCGTTCACCCATTATTTGGTGCGATAACATCAGTGCTGTTGCTATTGCTGAAAATCCTGTCTCTCATTCTCGTACAAAACATATTGAAATTGACGTTCATTTTGTTCGTGATCAAGTTTTGGCTCATAAGCTCGAAGTTCGGTATGTTTCATCTGCTGAGCAAACCGCTGATACTCTCACTAAACCACTTGGCGTGTCTCAATTTCTCCATCTACGTTCCAAACTCGGGGTTACAGAACTACCCTCTCGTTTGAGGGGGGATGTTAGAGTATACACGGATAATGGGCCTAAGCCCAAGACTTAGTTCCTGATTATGTTAGTAGTTAGGATCATAATTTGTAAAGTTTAGATTATGCGAAGATCATGCTATCAGATTGCTATCATAACTGATTGCTGTCATGTACCCAATATATATTCGTTTAGCTATCAATGAACATAAGCATCAAGCCCTAAATATTATTTTCGGTATTCCTCCTTTTCTTAAATTCCTCTTTCTCTGACAAATCTACGTCACCGTTTGAACTTGAAGCCTTCCATTCAAAATTCCAAATCAGATTGGCCACAAAGTATTCTAGATGGAGTATTGCCAGATAATAACCTGGACATATTCTTCTTCCTGCTCCAAACGGCATCGTCTTAATCTCTTTGCTTCCTGTTATATCAAATGCTTCACCTCTATTTTTCTCACAGTTCAAGAACCTTTCTTGCTTGAACTCCATTGGAACTTCCCACACCTTTGGATCCGTCCCCATCGCTGCAACCATAAAATTTATAACCCCAGTTTTAGGTATCAAGTAATCATTTAAAACCACATCCTCTGACACTGCATGTGGCAACAGAAAATGTAAAGGTGGATGAAGCCTTAATCCTTCAAGAATCACAGCCTTGAGATATGGCAATCTGTTCAATCTTCCTCCTTCACTTACTTGTCCTCTCTCTCACACATCAATTCTCTTATTGCCTCCATAACCCTTTGTTGGGTATGTGAATACTTCACCAAGTTTGCCAGAATCCATTGTAATGCAGTAGCAGTTGTATCCGTCCCTGCAACTAGAAACTCAGAACATAAGGAAACAATTTCAGCTTCATGAAGCTTTCGCTTCTCCTCAGGCAACTCCAAATCAAGCAAAGTATCCAAATAAGGCACAATAACTTCATCTTGCTTATGAAGACCCTTTATGGCTCTGTTCAACCTCTGTTCCTTGGCTTTCTTTCTCGCTCCTATAAGTGAAGCCAACACACCAACTTTTTCCTTCCTATGTCTGAGGAATTCTTCCCAACGTTTGCGGAACAATACTCGAGTGACACTGGGCCAAAAATTTAGAATACTGAACGTGCTTGAGTTCACCAATTGTCGACGCTGAACATATTCAATATCCTTGATTTTCTTGTCCTCTAATCCTTCACCAACACACATGGATGCCAGCAAACAGAACATAGCATAATGGAGATGGTCAACGACCCTAATGGAATTGCCAGATTCTGAGTCAGATTTGAGGCGATTGAGCAAGACTTCTAAAACCCACTTTCGGATTCCAGAGAATGTTTGGATCCGGTTCGGATGAAGCATCTCGGAAGTGAGGTTGCGGCGAAGGACACTCCATGTGGGACCGTAGAAAGCAGAGTTGATGGTGTGCTGATTACTGGTGGTGATCCCGTCGGTGGCGAGGGCCTTTGGGCTGTTAGAGAAGACGGCGCCGTTCTGAACCAGGGTTTGGTGGGCCAGAGATCGGTCAGCGATGAATATATTAGGTCGTGAACCAGATGCGAGAGTGACAATGGGCCAGAGATCGGTCAGCGATGAATTTATAAGATATAGTTATCAAACAACGTCGCAACCTATGCTGTTTTCACATTTCAATCAAGTTTAATTTTCTGTCTGTGGGGAAAAAGTCGCAACTTTTCAGTCTTAAAAATTTTTTGTTTCAACGTAGAAATGAATGCTGATCAGGGTCGTACGTTGGAAAGAAAAAACAATGAGGTTATCATTACCGATATCATCATATAGACAAATAACGTTCTTTGAAATTTTGCATCAGGCATCTTCAATACAATTTGTTTTTTGCTGAAATGTGTTTAATTTTTAAAAGGAGAGTAGCTATGTAATCAACCAAAAATTTCAATATAATAAGTGACCAGCATAGAGCTCTTGTCATTTCCTGTACATGAATTTATTAAAATTTTGTAATGTGTACATTTCTTTTTTAAAAGTTAAAGCCTTCTAATAATTCTATGTATTTTGTAATCCTCCATACTTTTAGGAGATAAGCATAGGTCGGCAAGTACATGCCTATGTATACATTTAAGAAAATACTTAGGTCAAGTTATTTATATTCATTTTGTCAATTCTTTAATTATATATAATCATGTGTTTTATTTTTAAATTATTATCATTTAACTATAAATTCATATAAAGAAAATATGATGACACATGGTCATATATGATTGATTAGAAAACCTGATATAATAGATACATGAAACTTAATATAAGTATGGTACAGATCTATACACAACCACCAAAATCTGCCACCAGTCCAAATAGATGAGAAATATCAAAGCAAAGACGTACTTAGTTAGGCTTTGCAAGTAGAAGCCTTCAAACTCGAGATTCAACATCTCGCTTACAATTTTCTATTCATAGCATCAAAGCCTTCAAACTCGCCAACGCCGTCCCTAAATCTTCCATCTTCCTCGAATTTGGTGCCGTATAGATCCATTGGCCCCACAACACAAACACCCACAGTACTGGGAACACCCTCCTCGGCTTTGTGCTGGGGAGAGGCACTGGAAATCTAGCCGAAATTAAAATAGTCCACCAACAAAGGGGAAGTAGTTCACAGAGAGAGAGAGAGAGAGAGAGCTCTTGGCTATCCTCTAAGTCTTGAAGTTTGCCTCTCTTTTGTAGAGTGCTTGCATTTTGATCTATCCCTGGCTTTCATGGCTGCTTGTGGTGCTTTACCGTTTGTCAAGTTGCCCTCTATGGATTTGGTCTTCTTCACTAGTTTGACTCTTCTAAGACATATGCCTTTCAAGTTTCATCACCTTGTTTGATATTTCAACTCCTACGAGGAGACACTTTCAGAGGACTGCTTTTCGATTCGTTCTGTTAGAGAGATGATTCAACTAATCCTTCAACATTTTGCTGTTGAACCTGTTGTGGAGATTGAACATGGCATTGTGCAAGACTCTTCGATCTTCAAGCTAATTGTCTTGTTCTATTGTTGTTTTATTTTTCACTTTCTGTTGTGTGTGGTATGATCTATCAGGCAATTTTTGGGTTCATCCCCTAAAGCCCCGGTTCATCTAGATCTCTTTATGTAACTCGTTTTATCCTTTTAATAAATTGTCTTTTATTAAAAAATATATGAAATGAATAAACACTGAGCTTCTAGCTTCCCCCATTTTCTTCCATTATTTAATTTCAATATTCCTACATTTATTTTATTTTTTATATATTTATCTATATAAAAATATATTTATCTTTTGTTTGATGAGACTTTTTGCTGCATATATGATTTCGCCTTTGTCTTGTGTCTTCATACTCAGTTATGAATGAAATTTACCCCTTGGAAAGAAAGAAAAAAAAATTAAAAATCGTGGCACCTATAGTTGGATTTTGTTTTTTTTAAAAAAATGATTGGATAACTTAGCTGTGTTAGGCCATTAGATTACACCCTCTAATTTCCTCTCATCTTAGAGGACTCCTATTATATGCACACTCGTGCCATGAATTTTCTCTTTTCTTTTTTTTTTTCCCCAGTGCTTTATAGTATTAATTATATCCATTTGGGTTAAGGGGTTTAAATATATTGAAAGTTTTCTCAAATGGGTATATGCTCCGGAAGTATAAAAAATGAGACAATTTCGCCTTCGCTGTCTAAAATATTACTTTTGATCGCTATAGTAGACTAACTCATCCACATGACACTCATACAATTTCGCCTTCACTGTCTAAATTCCTTTCCTGTCTTCCTGTCTCCCTTACTCTATCTCCAAGCATGTAGATCGATTGGTGAGAAAGCAATTTGTCTTTGCTGTCATTGGAAGGGTGAGAAACGAGAGTTGAGGAAGAATCGAAGAAGGAGATGGAGGGGAAGGCCAGAGTCGTTACTGTCAAGCAAGGATGCACCGCGCGGAAAGGGTGGTTGACGTTGTCGTCTTTGCCGCCAAACGCACCTCTATCGATCTCCTCTCTTAATTCTCTTCTTCTCTTCGAGTATATTGATTATTTCCGTTAATCGTTGATTTCCTAACAATGGCAACGACGACATTCAAATCTACAACTAAGAGAACCCCCATAGCGACTTTGTTGGCTTCTTCCACCAAGATCTCGGGGGTCTGTAGCAATTGCTTCGAAACCCCTAGATCTTTTAGCGGCATCATAATCCATGTTTGACCATTATGATGAAGGGGAAGAGCTTTTTTTCTTCTCTAGATTGTTTTTCCTTTCCAGATTTGTCGAGGGCATGGATGTGTCTGATCGATGATTTGTTGCATAATTAATCATGTTTGGTTTTTGTTAGCAATTCTTTGTTTATTCATTTTGGTTAGCAATTCAGGCAAGAAGGATGATGATGTTCACAGTGATTCTAGTCGGCCTTGCCGCAAAGAAGATGTCTGGAATTAGAGTTAAAGGGCATATTTGGTATTTCATAATATTTTGGATGATATGGCATGATATGGGAATAATACGTGGCATGATATTCCAAATAGTAAAGGCAACTCTGGCATAAATTGAGTCAACAAACGGTGCCCAATGCTCATATGTCTGGAAGTATACTTTCGGGTATATTTGCCCTTTTAAAAAAATTTCAAGTGTCTAATGTCTATATGAGAAAAGTTCTGCGGTATTTAAGCCCCTTGACCCTATCTTTCAATCCAATGTATGAAGCACGCAGAGTGCAGACAAATAGAAGCCTCCCATTGGTTGAAATGACAAATCTTGGGCAGGTGATCACAAATGAATTACCCATTTTAATTGACTAATTTAGGAAGATTATTAAAGTTAAATAAAATGCTTAATTATAACATATGTTATAAGATCTTTGCAAAATACTTATATGTATTATTAAATTATATATTAGTTTATATGTCAGATAAATTAGTTTGAAAGAAAAATGATAAATATAAGAGATAAAATGAAAAAAAAGTGTTATGAATATAATATTTCTATGAACATATTTCTCATTATCTCTATTATCTCATAATATCCTCTATGATCATCAAATATGTAGATATTGATATAGTTGATTGATGATTGATGCAATGATATTGTAAAGATGAGCCTATAAATATAAGGCATGTATCATGTATTTGATACTCATTGAATAGTAAATACTCCCTCCGGTCCTAATTATAAGACAAAGTTGACTTTTTTGGAGAAATTAAGGAAGCCAATTAAATTATTTTAGAGTATTTATATTTTTATTATTTTCTCCAAACTAATTAATTTGACTAATAAACTAATATATAATCTAAGGATACTAAAAATATAAATATTCTAAAGTAATTTAAATGACTTCCTTAATTTCTCCAAAAAAATTAACTTTATCTTATAATTAGGATCGGATGAAGTAAGAATTATTCTTTCTTCTTTTTTTAATAGTAAAAGACCGGCAGCCATCTAAGGCTCTAACACCAAAGCATTCACGTCCTGTTCAACATGCCGACGTATCCGTTTTGAAGGTACCGTGACCTCTTGGAAATCGCCACCCATACTCCAAGCATCAACAGCCAAGGCATCAGCCACACCATTAGCGCAACGATCACACTGAACCAGTTCTACCTACCAGCTTCTGTTGAGCAGTCCTCAAATCTCCAAGAAAGAATTATTCTTTCTTATTCTCATATTTTCTCTTTCTCTTTATCTCATAACACGTTATTAGCCTAGTCAACAGGAGGTCATGGCGGTCTCACACTTGAGTGAGGTCTTTATTGAATAAGATCTATGCCATCTAATTTCTTTATGGCAAATTTGGATTTTTATATTGCTGCAAATGCTCAAATATAGGAGCAATTTGTTTTTAACCTGGGTTTTGGGTTGGGATCTATGGTGTTCTTCTGTTATGGGATTCAAACGAGTAGGAAGGGAGAGAAGAAGAAACGCCATTAATATGATGTTGTTGACGATGTATTAAAAAGGACCAAGGCAATTCATTGGCGAACTGTTCAATATATCAAGTACTAAATGTAAGTTTTATGTCCTAATTAAATATAATACATGAGGCCTACATGTTTCTCTTCCCAAATTTTAAAATCATTTTTAAATTGTTGAAATCATTATATAAAACTAATTTTTAAAATAAAAAAGGGTTAATATAATTTTTGGTCCCTGAAGTTTGGTCCAATTTTGGTTTTGGTCCCTCACGTTTGAAATCAGTGGTTTAGGTCCCTGAAATTTCACCCAATTTTGGTTTTGGTCATTCAAATTTGAAATCGGTGGTTTTAGTCCCTGAAGTTTCACCTGATTTTGGTTTTAGTCCCTCAAATTTGAAAAGGACTTGGTTTTTTTTTCCGGGTCGGGTCGGGTCGGGTTTTAAAAACGGGTCGCCAAGTCCTTTTCAAACTTGAGGGACTAAAACCAAAATCGGGTGAAACTTCAGGGACCAAAACCACCGATTTCAAACTTGAGGGACTAAAACCAAAATTGGGTGAAACTTCAGGGACCTAAACCACCGATTTCAAACTTGAGGGACCAAAACTAAAATTGAACCAAACTTCAGGGACCAAAAGTTATATTAACCCAATAAAAAATTTAAAGTTGGACAAAATATAATTTAAGATTAGAATTAAAATTAAATTTCAAATTCATTCAATAATATTATGAAAATCATATAAATAAAATGGTAAAATAATTGTAAAATATTTTCACAAAAATAGTAAACTACTTATTGTTTATATATGTAAAATGATAGCTTTTTTCTCTGCTTGTTCCTACTCACCCAAATATAAGAAATTTCAAGCTAATTTCTTGGTATTTTACGAAGATGGCTCTCTCTATTCCCATCACCACACGCAGCACATTAAAGCATATACATACAAAGACGACAAAACATTTGGTTTTTTTCCCCCCAAAAAATCTATCTACATACAAACACTTCTATTTTGTGTGGCATGTTCTTCTAAACCCGTCAAGTTGTTTATCTTTGAAAGGGATTTAATTAGTGGCACCTATAACTATCTCAAAGTTATCAGATTGCCCACATAAACAGAATCATGGCGGTAGACTCTATTATCTCAAACGGCAAATACATACATAGGGGAAAGAGACTTGGATTCCTGGAGGATTTCTCACATATATAATATAACTTCCTCAGTACGAGTTACTTCCCTGATTTGGGGTTTCCTCTCAGGTTATCTAACCTAGACCGGACAGGTCGAACCGGACCGAAAATCGGTGACCCGGCCACTAAACTGGTCCAGTCCGGGTCAAATTTTTTTATTTTTTATTTTTAAATCTTTTTTTTAAAAATTGTTCCTTTAGAATTTCATACTATAAGTTTAAAATATTCCATTTCTCACCTGTTTGGTCTCGGTTTAGCTTCGGTTTGACTTCAATTTGACCCACTAACTCTTGATCAAGTACCCCAACCGGTTCACTGACCGGTATGGGTTTAAGTACCTTGGTTTCCTTTGCCTCTCCTCGGGCTTGCTCTTGCACCATCAAGATGAGTTCCTTGGCTTTATGGGCGGTTGTTTCTCCCCATTCGGTGGAGTTTATTGTGGAGGTTTCTGGAGTTTCTCCTTTATCATGTCCTTCTATTGTTCTGGGAGTGAGGTCAATCTTTGGTGAAGACGAGCGGGGAAAGTGTGTGGGTCACCGCAAGGAGGCCTAGAGCTCTCGATTCTAGGAGATGGCCTCTGATAATGACCTCCGATAGCTGCCACTAGGGCTATTGGCATCAATCTATTGATCGAGGTCCAGTTTCATGATCTAAAGGAAGGCACTCATGAATAAATTGCTGGGTGAGAGGTGGGCCTTTTCCATTGATGATCATGAGGAAATTGATTAGGAACTATTATGGCATATGGATTCCCATGAAAGCAAATTTGGTGGTCGATTGGATTACTAACGCTTCATTAAATTGGTCTTACCCTTTGGAATAGGTATCTTGACCTCCATCTTAGTTGTAGACTCTACTGACGATTGGTGTTCGTGAAGTTTCTTCTTATCCAATATTAAGTTCTCCATGCGTTGAAGACATTTTAATTGCTTGTTTCTCTAGATTTGCCTTGTTGTTTATGTTTCAATTCTATTTGTATTTTCATTCTAGTTGTTGTTTTGGTTCTTGTGCTGAAGACTTGTAATTTAGATTTGGTTTTAATATAATAGGTTCTTTGTTGGCAAAAAGAAAAAAGAAAAAAAAATCCTCATTTTAGGGATGTATTGCACATGCTGGCCCTATACTTTACCTTATTTCTATTTATACCCCACTTGTCAGTGGGCTTGGCCCTAGTCCATCAAGGTATAATCCAAAAACCTTTTTATATATGTATCAACCCTATAACAACTTAAATTCAAATATTTCTTAGATCTATGAAAAAGGAGGGGCCCTTCAATCCAACGGCAGGCGATCAAGCTTGCAGTGGCCAAAGAACTCAAGCATGTGGAAATCAAATGACTGTTCATAAACCTATGAAAAACTCATCTTTTCAAGTATATATACAAAAATATTGATGGAAGACAAGATAATATAATGATAATGACAATGACATGTTGCCTTTATTAAAAAGATAAAAAAAAAGCACCAATTCAAAGAACTACTGATGCCACCATATTCTAATCTTACTCATACAACATTAAACAGCACACAAAGTAGGAGAACTTCTAAGATTTATAAATGTACATTTTGTATGTATCTGGTCTAAAGCCTGGGAGATATATGAACCTGTAATGGACTTTTCATTACGACTGTGAATTCTTCAACCTCTGACAAATCAACATTACGATCACTTGCAGCCTTCCACTCGAAATTCCAAATCAGATTGGCCACAAAATACTCCAAATGAAGCATCGCCAGATTATAACCAGGACACATCCTTCTTCCCGCCCCAAAAGGCATCATCTTTATCTCTTTGCTTCCTGTAATATCAAACGTGTCACTTCCCTTCCCTTCACTGTTCAAGAACCTCTCAGGCTTGAATTCCATTGGATCTGCCCACAACTTTGGGTCCCACCCCATCTCTGCCACCATGAAATTCACAGTCCCTTTCTTGGGCACCAAGTAATCGTTCAACACCACGTCTTTTGAAACAGCGTGTGGCAGCACAAAGTGCCCAGGTGGATGACGCCTTAGTCCCTCCAAAATCACAGCTTTAAGATATGCCATTTTGTTCAGATCTTCTTCTCTCACTTCCTTGTCATCTCTCTCACCCACCACATCTCTTATTTCATGCACAAGCTTTTGTTGAATATGAGGGTACTTCACCAGATTTGCCAGAATCCATTGTAACGCTGTAGCTGTTGTATCTGTCCCTGCATCAAGAAACTCTGAACATGCCGAAACCATTTCAGATTCCTCAAGCTTCCGCTTCTCCTCTGGCAAATCCAAGTCCAACAACGTGTCAGCGTAACACACTGTAGTTTTCCCTTCCCTGGGGTTACTGTCCTCGTTTGATTTGCTCAATCTCTCTTCTTTGGCTTTCTTTTTCTCTCTTATCAGCGGAATTATCACATCTTCTCTGTCCTTGACCATTTGCAGAAATTCCTCCCAACGTTTTCGGAACAAAATTCGAGTCAGTCTTGGCCAGAAATTCAGTGTGTTGATCTTGGTGGAGCTCATCACAAGCAAACGACGCTGGACATATTCGATGTCCTTGATTTTCTTGTCGTCTAGCCTCTCGCCGAAGCACATGAACACAAGCAAGCAGAACATAGCATAATGGAGATGCTCCATCACCTTAATCGACTTGCTTGATTCTGAGTCAGACCTGAGGCGAGTGAGAAGCACGTCCAAAACCCATTTACGGGCACCCGAGAAGGAACTGATCCGGGTCGGGTGAAGCATCTCGGACGTGATGTTGCGACGGAGCGCTCGCCATGTGGGACCGTAGAAAGCAGAGCTGATGTTATGTTGGTTCCTGGTGATGATGCTATGGGTAGGGAGAAGCTTGGGGCGGTCAGAGAAGACGACACCGTTTTGAACAAGTGCTTGGTGGGCAAGAGCTCGATCGGCGATGAATATAGCAGGATAAGAACCGATAGTGAGAGTGAAGATGGGGCCAAACTTGGCGTGAAAACTTCGAAGGATGGGTTCGAGTTCTGAGAATGATTTTCTCAGAAAAATGAGGCAACCGATGAAGGGGACCCGGAGAGGACCAGGAGGGAGAGGAGGGGAGCGAGAAGGAAGGAGGAGGAGGCTGAAGAAAGCTTTGAGAAGAAAGCAGAGAGAGATAGAGACGAGGACTACGAACCAGAGCTCCATGATGATGATGATGATGATTGATGATTGATGACTGATGAGTGAGTGAGAAATCTTAGGGAGGTGAAGATAAAGAGATCAAATAGAATTCAGAAAATCTCTGTATACGCGGAACCAAACTGGGGGCATCATGAACTTCCGTGACGGTAATGATCTCTGTTTTTTTCAAGTCAAATGTACCCATTCCTTGTTCTAACTTCATACAAATTCAATTTAAATTGTCAATATTTGCAAATGTTCTATTAAAATTTAAAATTTAAAAATGTTCATTTTCTATTAATGGTATAATTAGGATTAAAAGGATGACATTATATAAAATGAAGAGACTAATAGCCCATTTGACTCGATTTCATGGGAAATGTTTACATATAATCTTATGCAACAAATTCATTACAACATTTATTGGACTTTTGTAATGTAAAAAGAATCACATTGTTAAGGCTGATTATCCTGTAATCAAATAAAAAACACACTATTACCATTATAATTTTTTAATTTGACCAAAGTGTCTATCTATAAATACTATTAAATATTAAATAATTACCACCATCAAATATTAAAAACATTAATTAATAATATAAAAATTAAAAAAATTCCCAAACTAAAATATTATATTCCACCTTTAAATAATACTCCCACCATTAAATATTAAAAAATTACCATGTATCCAATTTGTACACTATATAATATTTTTACCACTAAATATTAAAAAATTAATTATGAATTCAATGTGTACATGCACAGATTGAAAAAATTACCATTAAGCCAACATGTATATTATACATATATGTAAATAGGGATAATTTTGTCTTTTGCTATATTATTCCCATATTTTTTCATGTTCGATGTTATCTTACCAAACGTTTTTATGTATATACATTATCTTTTCTTAATAACAAACCAAACAAATTTATATAATCATTATTACATTATATTTCATTACATTACCTCCGATTTCATAAATCAAACTAGTATTATAAAAGAAAACTTTATGTAAAGTTAAACAAGTGGTGAGTAGGGACGCACTTTTACCTATTTATAAATAGTACCAAAATAAAGCGTGGAAGTCTATTATTGGGGGTCCAATCCCTATCTCCAATCTTTTACAAGATATATATTCTATTTATTGGGTGGAATTTTCCAAAAATATCATCAATCAAGAAGTATCCACTCAACTAATAAGCTGTTGATTAAGGTAGTAAGCGGCTTTACTCATGTAAGAAAGAAAAACACAAATTTAAATTCTGAAAAGCACACTTGTTGGAGATAAAAACCCATTGTGCTTTAAGCCTCAAAAGGGGAAATTGTGATTAGAAAAATTTGTGATTAAAATTTGTGATTAAGTAAGAAGTATTTCAATTTCTTATTATTTTTCTATTTTACAAAGTGAATTAAATTTAAATGGTTTATTTTATTTAATTTAAGAAAAAATGATTAAATAATAATTTATATAAATAAAGAGTTTTGGAAAACAAGAGGCTCAATAGTTCAATATCCTCTAGTCTCCAGCAAGAAGTTTCTCAATCCACCAACAGGCCAAGTTGGGTCTAACGGAAGGGATTAATTTTTTACAATGTGGCAAACCAAGCTTCGAATCCTTATTAGAAACGGTGTTCACATTTAGTGCCCAACAATATTGCAAACAATATTTCTAATAAGAAGATATCTAGTGTGAGAGAGAGAGAGAGAGAGAGAGAGAGAGAGAGAGAAAGGGAGGGGTTTATCAATCCTTTCTTCAGTAACGTCTCTTATTATAATATTAATGCTCCAAAAAAAACCAAGATGTCAAATAAATTAAATAGAATATAACTTGCGTAAACGATGACCTTTATTTTGATTAATATTGTAAGGGCTGGCTAATGTAAATTTTGTTTTAAAAAAAACAACAGTAATGCAGTGATGAAATGAATAAACACTGGGCTTCTGGCTTCCTAGTCTTCTTCCATTTTATTTCAATATTCCTACATTTGTTTTATACTATCTATAGAAAAATATATTTGTCTTTGTCTGATGTGACCCTTTGCGATATATAATTTTCGCCCTGGCCTTATGTCTTCAGACTCAGTTATGAATGAAGTCTCCCCACTGGTAAAAAGGAAAAGAAATTTTTTTAAATGGTTGGATAACGTAGCTGTTTTAGGCCATTAGATTACATATTTACATTCACGAATTTTCCCTCATCTGACTTTGAGGACTCCTATTATATGCAAACTCTTGCCATGAATTTTCCCCTTTCTTTATTTTCCCCCAATACTTTATAACTAATATCAATTATATCCATTTCCATCCTATGAAGCATAGACAAATAGGAACGTCGTGCTGTCGGTTGAAACGACAAATCTTGGGTTGGTGATTACGAATGAACTATATTAATTCCACGGAGTAAGCAGATATATATAGATGTAAGAAGAGATGACATTGAAATAAATACTCTATAAGAATATTAATGATGATTAAAGACTTTGAAGTTTAGACCAAAAAAAAAAAAAGGATAGTGATTCTTAGATGGAATTTTTTAAAAAAATTGAGTTAATCTTCCTCGTGTTTCTTCTTTATTTTTGAGTTAAAATTTATCTGGAAGATGAATATAGAAATTAAGAAAAATGAGTGTTAAACAAATTTACTAAAAAATTTACAGTTAAGCCAAATATAATAATTTTTAAAATTTTAAGATTCTTAATTACTATTAATATTCTTATATGGTCGTTAAATGTCATTTTTCCCTAGTAGTGAGCATTGTTTAGCCTAAAGTGAAGCCAGAAAATAGAGAGCCCGAGCAAAAGAGACAAGTCAAAGGGTGTTGATTGTTAAGAGAGAAGGCCGCAAACCTCGGGAGATAAAATTATAATGAAACGTTTGATTCATGAAGCTTAATTTGTTTATCTTCTCAATTTGGTATTTAAAGTTTTTGTTAAGTAAATCCCTAAAGTTTCATACTCAATTTTATGTTTGGGTAAAGGTTGTTCCAAGGTCTTGAAGAATTTTTCCTAGTGCCTCCAACATTCCAAAGTATTTTGTGATTTATCTAATATCCTAAATATCTTATTGGAGGCAATCCTATTCGAAGTACTATCAGGTATTAAATGTGAGCACCTTTCTCAACAAGAATTCGAACCTTGATTCACCACATTATGAGCGATTCACTCTTTCGCTAGACCTAACTTCCGTTGGTGATACTGGAATTAGCAATGAAGTTAAAATTGTTCTTAAAAAAATACTCTCAGAATAAGAAAATCACCAAATGATTTAGGATATTGGATTCACCCAAAAAAAAAAAAAACACACACACACACACACTTTAGGAGACATTTTAGCCCTTTATATTTTTATTTGATCTCATTGAACTAATCATTTTTATTTATAATCAAAACATATAACGGCCAAATAGTACATGACAATGACAGTGTCCTTATTCATCAAACAAGCACCAAATTTACTCTATAGTAACTAGTCAAAGCATAAACTCAATTAAAGCATCATTCTTGGGCATCTATGGTAAATGGTCTCGTTAATCAATTAATAGATCCAAGTTATATGTTATTTTCAACCCAAACATCCCCCACACTCAGAAACTTGCATACTCATAGTTTTTCTGAGTTAAATTTTACTGACAGGCTTGGTAAATCCCTTGAGACATGGATTGACCCTGGATGAAATAAAGCTCAAACTTACTCTCAAGTAACTACCTCTATATTGATGAAAGAAGAGCTGCTTAGAAAAGAAAGACTGCTATAACAAGAGAGGAGAGGAGTGAGAATCAGTCTATTGGAATACGTGCCTATTAGAGTTGTCTCCGATGGTTGTTCCCGGCGTCCGGGAAACGTCGCCGGCTAAAGCGTTGGAAGTTAGTGTGATTGCTGGAAGGGGAAAGATTTCGACGGATGAAATTAATGAGAATACTACAATGAATGACAAAATGTGTAAGGCTGATAAAAAAGCAGAGGAGCAAGTGTAGAACGTTAGAACACCAAGCAAATCAAGATATGTTTTTTCATATAAGGACTCATTGCTACGTTTCAAGGGAACAAAATATAACAGTGTGGCCTATGGCAATTCGAGTATGGAAGGGGATCCCCTGCTTTCTGATCTACTGAACCAATCCTGGGAAATACCTAAGCCATTAAATGAGTTGAAGAAACTTATGGATGTTTATCCAATAATGCACATGTCGCATGAGGAGTATAATAGATAGGCAAGGCCCTGGAATAATTCTCTGATTATCACAATACTGGGTGCAAAAATAAATTTCTACAAACTAAAGGAACATCCGAGTAGAGTTTGGCAGATTAGTAGCTTTGAGCTAATCGACTTACCCAATAACTACTATGTAGTGAGATTGAAGGATCCTAAAAATTGGGGTCACTACTTTAAGAAAATCCTCTTTAATGGACCGTGGATGATTGCTCAACATACCATCTTAGTGTAGAGGTGGTCTCCACGACAACTGGTTCCTCTTGAGGGTGCCGACGAAAACCAAGGCCTACATGAGCGAGGTTCAGAGATGCACTCAGTATCCCAATTAGAGGTAGTGGTCATGATGGGAGGAAAACCATCAGATAAGTAACCCTTTTGCTTCCTTTATACTCTGTTTACATAGTATATATGATAGTCTCTTCTTGGAATTGTCATGGAGCGGAAAGTAGAGCTTTCCCTCCGGTGTTTAAGGTGGTAAAATAATATGGTATTAATGTGATGGGTTTAGTAGAACCAAGGGTCAGCGATAGTAGAGCTGAGAAAGTGGTGAGGAAATTGGGGTTTACTGATTGGTTGAGAATTGAAGCTATGGGAATGTCAGTTTGATTATGTAACTTCAAATACACAACTGTTGCATTGTAGAATTTCAGATAAAAATGGCCAAGAACATATGCTTGTAACTTTTGTTTATGGTGACACTAGTACATTGAAGAGAAGAGATTTATGGTCGGCTTTGTATGCCATTAATCAGTCAGTATCCATTCCTTGGTGGCCTTAGGGGATTTTAAAACTATTCTTAGTCCTAGGGATAAAGAAAGGGGTGCGGCTCCTATTTATGGTTTAATGCATGATTTTCAAAATTGTATTTAGGGTTGTAATTTGATTGAAATTCTAGTAGTGGGGCACAAATTCACTTGGGAGAAAACTGGGGTGAAGGAGAGACTGGACTGAGCTTTTTGTAATTTTGACTGGGATATTAAAAATCCCCAAGCCAAAGCTTACCCTAATCTTAGGTTCAAATCAAACCATCGTGTTGTTGTTGTTGCGGATAGTTCGGCCACCTTGTGTAGTAGAAGGGGAAATAGGTTGCTTTATCAAGCTGCGTGGTGTGTTGAAGAAGGTTTCAGTGATGTGGTTAAATAAGCATGGCAGGGGAATGATTGGCTACAAGGACAAAAGCAGTTTATAAAGTTGGCATCAGAGTGGAATGATAGAGTGGTGCGGAATGTGGTAAAAAGAAGAGAGAAATCATCAGAAGATTGGAAGGAATTGACCGTGCCAGGCATAGCAGAGGTAATCAAAATGGGCTTTTTAGGCTAGAAAAACATATTTGGGATACGTATCAGAAAATTGCCTGGCAGGAAGAAATGATTTGGTTTCAGAAATTAAGATGCAAGTGGCTCAGTGGAGGTGATAGAAACTCGAAGTATTTCCATGCCAATATTATAGCTAGGAGGAAGAAGAGTAAAATTGAGGCTTTACAAGATGATAATGGTAACTGGGTTTTTGATGAGAGGCGATTGAGGGGTATGGCTCTGGATTATTTTTAAAAGTTATTTACGACTGAGAATTTGTCATCACCGTTTTCACCCTGGATGGCAAACTTTTCATCTTGGGAACACGCCAGTTAGACCTTTTACAGAGGCATGTCTCTCCAGTTGAGATTAAAAATGTAGCATTTGAGATGGGAGCGTTCAAAGCATCAGGACCAGATGGTTTACATCCTCACTTCTTCCAAACGTAGTGGGATTTGGTTGGCCAGAAGATATGTGAATTGGTGACTAGAATTTTTTCTATCCCGGAGGAGATTCAAGCTATAAACGAGACTAATATTGTCCTCATACCAAAGATTGACCATCCTAAATCATTGAAGGATTTTAGGTCTATCTTCCTGTGCAATGTTTCTTTCAAGATTGTCAATAAGGTGATTGCTAATCATTTTAAATGTGTCATGAATCATCTAGTAGTAGAAAACCAATGCAGCTTTATAGCAAGTAGATAGGGGGTGGATAATATCATTATAGCTCAGGAGGCAATTCATACTATGAGAACCAAGAGGGGAAAGAAGGGATATATTGCATTGAAGGTAGACGTGGAAAAGGTGTATGATAGGCTAGATTGGAGATTCTTGGAATTTACCCTACACAGCTGAGGTTTGGGAGCAGATTTGTTAAGCTGATTATGTATTGTGTCTCAACAACTTCCATGAGTGTTATATGGAATGGAGAAGCTTTGGAGAGATTCAATCCGTCGAGGGGGGGTGAGACAAAGGAACCCTTTAAGCCTGTATCTGTTTTGTATTATGTATGGAACTTTTGGGACAACTAATCCATCAGGAAGTTGAAATGGGAAACTTGAGACCCTTAAGATTGGGTAACTCTAGCCCATAGATTTCTCATCTCTTCCTTACAAACGATCTAGTGCTATTTTGTGAGGCCACTTTTGAGCAGATGGATGAAATAAAGAAAGTAATGGAACTATTTTGTCGGGTTTCGGGGCACATGATCAACTTGAATAAATCTAAAATATTCATGTCCAAAAATGTTCATTTTAATAGTTCATATGAGATTAGCCAGATAGTGGGGATTGGATTAAGAGCTGACCTTGGGAAATATTTGGGAGTTTCGATCCTACATAAGTGTATGGTCAAGATGACTTTTGCTCCAATTCAGAAGGTGAGATTGAAGTTGACAAGATAGAAAGGACGATATCTGAGTATGGCGGGTAGGACGATCCTTATTAAATTAGTTTTATTAGCAATTCCTCATTACTAGGTGCAATTAACTATGATTCCAAAACGGATGTTATCAATTATTGAAAAACTAAGTAGGGATTTCTTTTGGAACTAGTATGAAGAATCCAAGAAAATGCATTTGGTAGCATGGGATGTCTTAAAAATAAGGAAGAATGAAGGAGGCTTGGGAATAAAAGATTTATAATGCCAAAACAAAGCTTTCCTCATGAAACTGTGTTGGAGAATAGCTACACAACCTAAAGCTTTATGGGTTAAATGTTTATGTGCGAAATACTCATGTGGGATGGCTATATTTCCCCAAGTATAGAGATGGCGCAATCAATTTGTCGTGTGGAGTAGAATAGTGGCAGTATGGGAAGATTTTAAGAGGGGAGTAGGTAGACAATTAAGAAGCGGAAGAACCACCCAGGCTTGGCAGGAGTGTTGGGCTCTACTAGACAGACCTTTAAAGGATTACATTGAGAGGAATGCGTACCTAGTAGATATGGAGGCTCGGGTTTGCTCCTTTGTTACTCTGTCAGGATAGTAGGACAAAGCCAAAAGGGAAATCTTCCTTCCCAATTAGGCCATGGATAGAATCATGATGGTTCCCCCTCCAACGGGCACTGAGGAGGATGGAATTTGTTTTAGGAGTACATATGATGGGAATTTTAGTTTGAAGTCAGCCAATGACAGTATCTATCACCAGCAAGAACACAGACATTAGCCTCTTTGGCGAAGTTTATGGCGCTGGGAAATTTCGGAAAGAGTCAAACTTTTTATGTGGCAAGTATTCCATGAGAGACTTCCTACTAATGAGTTAAGAGCACATCCTAACTTGAGTGTCCCAAACGCTCGCCCCTTTGAGTGTGAGAGTGAGGAGAGCATTCTTCATATATTGAGGGACTGTGAGCAAGCAAAGAGAGTTTGGTTTTCTATAACTAACCATATATACTATACTATATTTTTTTTCTGGTAACCTGCAGGAATGGTTCAAGTAGAACCTATAGTCCAATCCAGGAAATAAGAAGGTGGCTAGATGGTCATGGCAAAGAGTGTTCAGTTTCATATGTTGGCTCTTATGGAAGAACCGATGCAGCCATGCATTTGAAGGAACAACTGATAGCTTAAGAGGGATAATTCAACGGTGCATGTATCATCTTTCAGAGGGCATACAGAATGGCAGATTTCGACATCAAATATTCTAGGTACCGGAAAGGGGTCTAGGTTACTGGTAACCTCCAGACCCAGGTGTTGTGCATGTAGATGTGGATGGTTCCAGAGATGATGGTGGGTATGCCGCGTGTGGGGGTGTTATATGCAATCACCAAGGTAATTGGATACGTGGATTTCAACAGAAGTTAGGATACAATTTCCCAACTGCTGCGGAGATCCATGCAATCCATAGAGGTCTTCACTTATGTAAATAGATGGGATTTAATAAGATCATGCTCTTCACATGTTTTATACATGCTATTCATCTACTATCGGTAGACTGTAGGATTGAACACCCATTGTATGATGTCATAGTGGATACCAGATCCCTTATCTATATGTACTGGGACTTAGAAATCTCTCATACTTTCAGGGAAAGTTTTATATGTGCTGACTACCTAGCATAGAAGGCTCACATGCGCAGACAAGACTACGTGGAAATAGGGATACCTCCTTTGGAATGTATAGATCTTTTTGATCAGGAGTATGGTGTGTCATCACAAGATCATTATCTGATACCAAGTTATAGGTCTTTGTAATCATCAAGCTTTGCTTGCCTTTGTACTAAAAAAATTAAAAGATAAGAAAGACTGCTATCTCAAGCTTCCACACTAACATTGATTAAATATGCTCTTTCGAGAGTTAATTTGCATGTTTTATCATGTATTAAATTGCCGGCTTATGTTTGCAATCAAATTGATTTAAGGTGCACTAACTTCTTCTGGGGTTCCAATGGTGATAGGAAAATAATTCATTTGAAGAGTTAGGATTTCATTTGTAGACCTACTTTTGGGGGGCTGTTTAGGACTGAGGTCCATTTCGCAAGTTAATAATTCTGTTCTAGCCAAGCAAATATGGAGGGTTTTCAATTCATCTCTAGATAAGCGGTTAGCTAAAGCTTTGAAGATAAACTATATTGACATAAACAACTCTTCATTAATTAAAGAGCCATATAATCCTTCATGGATATGGAAAGGTATTCATCACCAAAATGCTTTAGTGGTTATTTGCGATAATCTTGAATAGAAGGTAGGATCTGACACAGCTATTCCATAAAAACACTTTTATGGTGGCCCATGCAATCTAGAACTCAAACACCTTCAAATTTGAAGGATGTTAGGGATTTATTAATGCATCTTCCATCTAGTTGGTGCCTTATTAGATGGAATGTCCCACTGGTGAAATCTTTATATCAGAGACAAGCTGCTGATATTATTATCAATATCCCTATCTCTTTTAATGATGTTCAAGATAAAATTATTGTTGTTTAAGCTCTACAGGTGAATGCTCTATGAGACTTGGCTATAGTCTTATATCTTCATATCATGTTGTCAGACCAATAAATGCATTCTGGAAATTTTTGTGATATCCATTATTACCAATAAAAGATATTTTATTTGTCTAAAAATTATTTAATGAAGCTCTGCTTGGAGTTGATATTCTTAATAATCATCAGTTTAATATTGGAGGGCTATGTGTTTTTGGATGCTTAGTGACTAAGTCAATAGAACATCTCTTCATTAATTGTCCATTCACAAAGGCTGTTTATTATGGTGGAATTTTATTGTGACCGTCACCATCATCTTTTGACAACTTTAAGAAATGGTTGAAAACTTCTCTTATTCGCTTGCACAAGGATGGTTTTTTTTGGAGGTAACAAAGATTATTAAACTTCTGAATATAATATGGATGAAAAGAAATCAAAACATTCATTAAAGGACTCAACTTGTGCAGCTATCATCAGTAATAAAGGAAATTAGCACTGCTGTTTCATTTTACTCTCTGGCTTACACTCCATCACAACTTTAAGAATCAATGCCTTCTTCATTGCCTCATCATCATTTGTCTAACTAGGGGCATTCAAATACTGGGCTAGGATTGGGATCACCTTCTCCTAGGTCCCATCTCAGTATGCAGTCCAGACTGGGAATGTGTTCCTAGTCCTGGGAAAGTTCTGGCTGGTATCATTGGGATTGGGACTTTCCCGGGATTAGGTCTAAGAATTACTGGTTCAAAACAACAATAAAGGAGGATACATGTTTTGTCTAAAACCTTCCTGATATTAAAGATCAATATAACAATGGCTGAACACAATAAAACACAATTGTTCACAAATCGCTGTTGTTAATTCATCACAATAAAATTTTTTATTAAGTAGAAAATAAATTTCGCTTCAATAGTGTCGAGCGCTGAAGTTCCTTCTCTCACAATAAAATACAATAAAATTTTTTAAATCAACTAAAAGATAATTAGAGCTTACTCCCTACATTTTTTAGTCCCATATGGAAATAAGATGTAGGGGGAGAAATAGGGCAACGGGTTCACAAATCACACGCTTGCAATTAGAGAACCAGAAATTTTTGTCTTTGGTGTCTTCGTCCTCTCTTTGTCTCTCTCTCATGTGTAAATTGTGATGATATTCTCTTCGGCCTCTTTCTCCCTCTCACAATCTTACTTTATAGTAGGGAGGAACGACAAAATGCCATTGACACTTCGAAGAAGAGAAAGCTCAAGCAAAGGGAGAAAGGCAGAAGGCTAGGTCAAATTTTGAAGATGGCCAAATGGGTATCGGGTTTTGGGTGCCTTCCACTTTCTAGGCCATTTGGGTTTTAAAATTAAAATTCAAAAAAAAGAAAGAAAGAAAGAAAAGGCAACAGCCTAGATAAGTTATATCTAAAAAAAATAAATTAAGATACTGGGACAAAGATTCTCGAAGCCTTGCTCGGATCACGTCCGGTCCAGGTATATTCTACTCTCGATCCCAAGTCATTCTTGTTCTGGTCCCAAGATGGCTGGGACTTTACCTAGACAAGGACCAGAATGGCCATGTGTTGACTCTTAGAAATTAATAACATTCCAATACATTTTCTTCTCTATTTACCTAGTTTTGGGTTCAAAATGTACATTGAAAGAAATGTATAGAAGAAAATGTGCATATCAAAGTATCAACCAAAACTCAAAGAAACTCTTGTTATATTTGTAATTCAATTGAGAATTTATAAATCCTCCCTTTTTTGTAGGAGGATGAAGACAAGTTTTGAAGCCCCATAAGAACTAAGAAACAAGGAAAGAACAAAGGAAGTGAAGCAATACAAAGATAGAAGGAACTTCTATAACTTGCCTAATTAGCAAGTTGACAAACTTGCCATGGCAAGTCATCCTTGTTTGCTCTCTATGTAACTGGCCTTAGCAAGTTGGTAAATTTGCCTTGGCAAGTACTCTTTGTATTCTCTGTGTGTAACTGGCCACAGCAAGTTAACAAATTTGCTATAGCAGGTCAAAAATCTGAAGGAAAATTGGCTCTCTGTGTAAATGGCTACGGCAAGTTGACAGACTTGCCATAGCAAGTTTTGAAAAAGTGCAGCTGCGCGTTTTGATTTTAGAAGCAGAAAAACACTACTTAACCTGGGGAAGAGCGCCGAAAACACATACTCTACACTCTGGGAAGCTAAGGCACGTAAAGGAAGAGCTTGGGAGAGAAATTTGGAGGATTTTGGAGGCTTGAGTGTTCTTCTCAAAGGAGATTTTTGGATTTCCACCTTGGTTCTTCTTCTTCTCTCCTATTTTTCACTTGGTTTCTTCATGTATTCAATAGCTTTGTGTAGAATTACTTTATGTTAGATCATGAGTAGCTAGACTCTTTCATTTTAAGATTGCTTTGAACCCTTGTATGGATTATATATTCATTTCCCCTTTATGTTTTTTATTAATTATGAGATTATGCTGATTTGACTCTTTGCTTAATGCTTCTCATTGATTGGCCACCAATGAGATTGTTGAGTTCACTTGATTGATGCTTAAGAGGGCAAGATTGAGTGTAGAACTTGAGTTTAATCATATGAGAACTTGAAATTTTTGAATTGAATGGATAGTTTTGTGAATGAGGTAGAGATACACTCATTAAACCTCACATAGCCAAATAGGATTTGTAATGAAAATCAGGGTTTAATTAGTTATTTAAAATATTAATGAATTAATTGAATTAATAAACACCTATTGGGGGTCTGAGTGAGTGCTTTTGAAATATAAGGGGAATAAACAATCCTAAGTTTCATTTAATACTTGAATTTAAAGAATCATTTGCTTTTATAAATTTTTAGTCTAAAGATAGTTTTAAATTTCTCTTTCACCTCAATAACATGTTTTGGCTTAATTTGATTAATTTCAAGTGATTTCATTCAACCTAGTTAAATATATGGTTACATTAGTTAGCTTGCTTTCGTGATAATCTTTGTGGAATGATACTCTTTTTCTCACTAAATTATTACTTGCGACCCGTGAGTTTGCGGTAAGCTAGACGACCAGGACTTGGACCGGGACCACATGAACACCCCCTGTCTAATTGTGTTGATTGAATCCTAGAAATAGGTTGGAACATTTTCATGGAAAAATATAGGTGTGGCTTATGATCTCTGCCAATCCTAGGTATGTTTCTAAGGCCAAGCTCCTCAATCTTTTATCTAGAGGAGAGTCTCTAGGAAACCATTTATTTGCCTGCAATACTTCAGAACAACTTTGTCAACACCCGTTTCCATTTCGATATATACAGAGTAATAGAGACCAAGTGCCACAGGCATATAGAAGAGTACATATATACTGATAAAAGTATTTGTTTACAGTCAAAAGTTAACCATACAGAATGCGACAATATACACCACTATTACAAAATATCCAAAAGTATTTTAGACATAGACTATCTATAACCATGAACTTTGTATTTGCCTCGAGGCACATGCCAGTCACTTCCCTTGGTCTACATTCTTGCCTTTTGATCCACTGGCGCCCGCTGAGATGTTTGGTTTAGAAAAAGGGGTGGGATTCCGAAGAATCCCAGTAGAAACATGCTATCGTTCATAGAAAATGCAAAAAGTAAATATGATATATGCCATGTATGCACCAATTAATGAACAATATAAACATATCATCTGCATGTATACATGAGTAGGGCCAAGCCCCACTATTCTGCACCGGTTGGTCTTCCACCAACTCCAGTGTAAGTGCCTCTAGCACTACTGGCCCCTCTCTGGGCAAAACATGTTGATTAATAAAGCGCATTTACAAACATTGGCATTCACACAATCATATAACTATGGCATAATGTATGAAGGATAATGTCCCTACCTCAAAGTTCTATCGACCCCTTTCTGTGTGCCTTGTAAATCGTGTCGACTTTCAGCTCCCGATTCGATCCTAAAATATTAAATGTACAAGAAATAGGTCATAACCTATCCAAGTATCATTTTAGACTCTTCCATAGTGTTTCTTGTGGTTATATTAGCCTATGATGAAAATTTACCAAAATGCCCCCGGCCTGGCCCCGCCGTACCTGGCCCAATGGCACGTTTTCCCCAAAATTTTGACTAGGGCTATCCTGACGTATTTTTGTCCAAGGAATCCATTTCCGGACTCAAAATTATCAAATTCAATGTCAAATTACGAAATTGCCCTTGGCAGCCCTACTTTTAGGGTTTTAAGGGCATTTCCGTAATTATGCTTTCTCGGCCTTTTCCGAAAAAGTGCCCAACTGTAACCCCACCTATTTTTGCCCACTGAATCCAATGGAATCATCAAATCATTGAAAATCCAAATGTAAGCCCCTCAAACATCCCTGGCCGAAATAATGGTGTTCTCCGGGAAAAATCGGGGTTTTACGATTTCGGCTCCGTAAACGCGTTCATTTCTACTCCTAACCCCTTTATTAACCATCTAATTGAGTTATAACAACCATTTGAACTAAAATTGGGCAGCATAACCCTTAGGCACACACTTTTCCAAAATTTAAAACAAATGGCAATCCGGCGAAATTTCACCGATTAAATTGCCCACAGCAACCAGAATAGTTAATATACGAAGGTTTGGAAGTTACCTCAAGCTCCCACAAGTTTTTCCCAAATATTGCTAAAACCCCTAAGTGCTCAACAACAGATTTTGAGCTTCCAAACCTTAAAGAACAAAGAGGAGTAGCTTAGGATCGGAGTTACACGCGTTATGAGCTAAATCGTCGGAGAAATCGGCTTACCTTATGATTTTTCTTCTCCTTTCTCTCTCTACAAGTTCAAACGTTCTCACTACACATTCAGCTGCTGTGTGCGACAGAAATGGGCTGAGGATGAAGATGCTCATGTGTTTTATAATATATATAATATTATACTTTAATTGTTTAACAATTTCCAAAACTTTCAAAAATCAATTTTATGTAAATAAACCCTATGTACGTGTAATCAAGCTCATTAATCCCAACCAATATTTTCTTCTCCATGCCACATGTAGGAGACACCTAGGGGTCCCTCCCTACGATCTCAATTGACTTTACAACTTGTTTCGGTTACATATACACGTAAAGTCTCAATTTTGGTCAAAATTACACTTTTTGCTCAAATTTTTCATAAATTCATATTAAATTGACCAAAATATTCTAAATATATTTTTAACCTTTATTTTCCTTAATTAATTGAAATTAACTTCAATTAATTGGAAAATAATTTATTTTGTGCTATTTTGGCAAAATTACGATTTTGCCATTACCTTTCTAATCCAATTTCTTTTCTTATTTTTCTTTGGCCAATTTCCATATATTTTTGGACCAAATATTTTCTCTAATATTCCTTCATTTTTGGACCTTAATATTGGGCTTTTTAAATTACCCAAATTAATTCCATAATTATTTTTGCCCAATTTCCCATGAAATTGAACATTTATAAATTCATAAATTCCAAATTTATGAATATTCACCATTTTATTGAATTTCTCAAATATTTATAATAATTTTGGTGAATATAAATTTTGGGGTGTTACAAACTTTATATTGGATTTCAAAGTCTCCTTTCTACTCTCCCATCTCTACCAAAAGACTTCAGGCATATTGCATTAGAAAGTTCTTTTTGCCACCTAAGGTACCAAGCAACACTCGGCTAACCTTTTGTTTAGAGACATAGAAAATTTACTCAGACTCTTTGATTTTGGTAAGATATGTGGGGTAAGACAAATTAGCCAAAAAGTTTACAATTCCCAACAATGATGTTACAATATGATAGTAGAATTATAATGTACACTCATTTTACTTGTTAATGGAAATTGATGTTTATAAACAAAGAAAAAAAAAACAAGCACCAAAGATGCTGATGCTAAACGAAATTAAAACTGCTAAAAGCAGCAAGTACACACAAATTTGAAATTTCATAAGCTGTATAGATACTGAACAAGACTTGAGACCCACGTTTTTGGGAGCATTTACGGTAACTAGATCACATTATAAGGAGAATGATCAAAACAAGATAATATATAAAGGATTTAATATTCCTTCTACAGGTTTAGACTCTAGAGTCTAGGAGATAAATAGACCTGCAATGGATATTTCATCACCGTGGTAAATTCCTCTTTCTCTGACAAATCTACGTCACCGTTTGAACTTGATGCCTTCCATTCAAAATTCCAAATCAGATTGGCCACAAAGTATTCTAGATGGAGAATTGCCAGATTATAACCAGGACATATTCTTCTTCCTGCTCCAAAGGGCATCATCTTAATCTCTTTGCTTCCTGTTATATCAAATGCTTCACCCCTATTTTTCTCACAGTTCAAGAACCTTTCTGGCTTGAACTCCATTGGATCTTCCCACACCTTTGGATCCGTCCCCATCTCTGCAACCATAAAATTTATAATCCCAGTTTTAGGTATCAAGTAATCATTTAAAACCACATCCCCTGACACTGCATGTGGCAACAGAAAATGTAAAGGTGGATGAAGCCTTAATCCTTCAAGAATCACAGCCTTGAGATATGGCAATCTGTTCAAATCTTCCTCCTTCACTTCCTTGTCCTCTCTCTCACACATCACTTCTCTTATTTCCTCCATAACCGTTTGTTGGATATGTGAATACTTCACCAAGTTTGCCAGAATCCATTGTAATGCAGTCGCAGTTGTATCGGTCCCTGCAACTAGAAACTCAGAACATAAGGAAACAATTTCAGATTCATGAAGCTTTCGCTTCTCCTCGGGTAACTGCAAATCAAGCAAAGTATCCAAATAAGGCACAATAACTTCATCTTGCTTATGAAGACCCTTTATGGCTATGTTCAACCTCTGTTCCTTGGCTTTCTTTCTCGTTCCTATAAGTGAAATCAACACATCAACTTTTTCCTTCTTATGTTTGAGGAATTCTTCCCAACGTTTGCGGAACAATACTCGAGTGACACTGGGCCAGAAATTTAGAATATTGAACCTGCTTGAGTTCACCAATTGTCGACGCTGAACATATTCAATATCCTTGATTTGCTTGTCCTCTAATCCTTCACCAAAACACATGGATGCCAGCAAACAGAACATAGCATAATGGAGATGGTCAACGACCCAAATGGAATTGCCAGATTCTGAGTCAGATTTGAGGCGATTGCGCAAGACTTCTAAAACCCATTTTCGGATTCCAGAGAATGATTGGATTCGGTTCGGATGAAGCATCTCGGAAGTGAGGTTGCGGCGGAGGACACGCCATGTGGGACCGTAGAAAGCAGAGTTGATGGTGTGCTGATTACTGGTGATGATCTTGCCGGTGGCGAGGGCCTTTGGGCGGTTAGAGAAGACGGCGCCGTTCTGAACCAGGGCTTGGTGGGCCAGAGATCGGTCAGCAATGAATATATTAGGTCGTGAACCAGAAGCGAGAGTGACAATGGGACCATATTTGGCATGAAGATTCTGAAGAATGGGTTCAAGTTGGGAAAATGGTTTGCGCAGAGACGAAAGGTAAGTGATGATTGGAATATGGAGAGGTCCCGGAGGGAGAGGATGAGAGCGAGAGGGAAAGAGAAGAGTGACGAAAGATCTGATGAGAAGGAAGAGAGAGAGGGAGACGACGGTGATGAACCAGGGCACCATTGATGAAGCAGTGAGAAGAAGCTGAGATGAGTGGGAATTGGTTTGTCTTATTGCCAAATCTTGTTCATATCATGTAAATCTTTTTTATAATAAAATTTATAAAATATAGTAATAAAAAAACGTCGCAACCTATGCTGTTTTCACATTTCAATCGAGTTTTCTGTCTGTGGGGAAAAAGTCGCAACCTTGCAGTTTAAAAAATGTTATGTTTCAACGTAGAAATGAATGCTGATCCAGTTATGTAATAGTATAATAAGGGTCGTACGTTGCAAAGAAAAAACAAGAAAAAATGACATTCAGATCCTAAGTAAGAGAAAAAAAAAATGGTCCCTTCATATATCAAAATAAAAAATTGTTTTCAAGAATTTGTCAATAGCTCCTCTAAACTTGTCAATAACTCACGCTTAAAATTGTAAATGGACCATTTTTTTTTTTGAAATCTAAAAGGACCATTTTTTTTAGGGAAAATTCCAAAAAAATACATTGGAAATAGCAAAAGGACAATTCAGTACATTGAAATTGCAAAAGGACAGATCAGGCTGTGTCAGACGGGCTGAGGAATCTGGCATTTTGAAATTTCGGCCAAATGACGAAAATGCCCTTCAGCCTTCAGTCGGAATAACAACATAGGAGTTGTTAATGGCGAATCCGGAGTTGTTAATGGCGAGATCGATGGTGTTATTGGCTCTGAAATTTGTTAAGTGCGAAAGAAGAAAATGGAGTTGTTAATATCGAATCCGGAGTTGTTAATGGCGAGATCGGTGGTGTTATTAGCCCTGAAACTTGTGAATTGTCAAAGAAGAATTGAAGTTGTTAATAACGAATCCGGAGGTGTTAATTCCGAGGATCATGTTGTTATTCTGAAGTGGGCCTGAAGTGCTGAAGGGCATTTTCGTAATTTGGCCTAAATTTCAAAATGCCAGATTCCTCCTTTTTCTGACACCCGCCTGATTTGTCTTTTCTGAATTTCGATGTACTGATTTGTCCTTTTGATATTTTGAGTGTAGTTTTTTGGAATTTTCCCTTTTTTTTATTTATTCTCTTGTCTGAAACCAAAACGTAATTTTCCCAAAACACAATGAGGTTATCATTACCGATATCATCATTTAGACAAATAACATTCTATGAAATTTTGCATCAGGCGTCTTCAATGTATTGAATTTGTTTTGTTGTTGTTTTTTTTTTTTTGCTGAAATGTGTTCAACTTTAAAAGGAGAGAAGATATGTAATCAACCAAAAATTTCAATATAATTAGTATAGTACCCTTGTTATTTCCTGTACAAGAACTTATTATCACACATGCTATTTGCTGGTTGTAAAACTTTGTCATGGTTAAGTACATTTATTGTTTAAGGTTAAAGCCTTCTAATAATTCTATGTATTTTGTAATGCTCCATACTTTTATGAGACAAGCATAGGTCGGCAAGTACATGCCTATGTGTATATTTAGAAAAATACTTAGGTTAAGTTCTTTATATCCATTCCGTTAAGTTTTCTAATCATATGTGATCATATTCCTTATTTTTTAATTATTATCATTTAACTATAAACCCATGTGAAAAGAATATGACACATGGTCATGTGTGATTAAAGAACTTAATGTAATGGATATATAAAACTTGATATAAGTATGATCCATATATTTACATATTCATGAATATAAATTTAAATGTTTAAATATAAATATATAATTTTAAAATCATTTATATATTTTATTTAAACATGTTAGTTTTAATTTTATTTTAGAGATAAATTTATTCTTACCAAATAATAAAACATTTATAATATTAAGAGAAAAAGACATGTAAATAAACTAGAAATTGGTAAATGGCAGAAAGGCTCATTGAACGTTGACAAAAAAGGAAACAAGGAAAGATAGAAAGGCTGGTTGAATTCCTATAATCCTAGAGAAGGTAGGAGATCCCAAAATAGGATTTTGGAATTCAAGGGAAAAGACAAAAAATTCCCCTTAATTATTTTAATAAATTGTCACTTAGTAAAAGAAAGTTGATAGTAGCAGATGAAATGTAACAAATACCTATATAAACGTTGGGAATGACCTGAAAGAGTAACTTTTGTTATTTAATAAAGGAAAGTTTGTAACAGCTAATGAAATATAGCAAGTATCTATACACAAATTGGAAATGACCTAAAAGAGTGGCCTTGTTTCTTGGTCAAGAAAATTTTGTAATATCTAATGAAATGTTGTGAATGCATACACAAAAATTGGTAACAGTTAATAAAATATTTTGGTCATTAGTGAGTTCTCCCACGAGGTGGTTAGAAAATTTTTTTAAAAAAAATAATTAAGGGCCATTTCTGTTTTTTTCCTTCAATTTTGTCTTATCTTTTAATTTTAAAATCCCTTTTGGCGATCTCCTACCTTCCCTGGGATTATAGGAATGCAATGACCCTTTCTAACATTTAGCAATTTCTAGGTATTTTTGGTGTCTTAACGCTAATATTAATCATTTTCTGGTTTCTTAATTTTATGATTTTTTATTTAATTCACTAGAGGAAAAATCACTTTTAAGACCTGTTAAAAACAACATTTTAAACCGGTTTTGGATCCGGTCTTGATACAGCCGGTCTTAAAAATTTGCTATTTTTAGACCGGTTAAGGAAACTGGTCTTAAAAATCACTTTTTTAAATCAGTTATTCGAAAACTAGGTCTAAAAAGTTCAGACTTTTTAGACTGGTTGTTTAAAAACTGGTTTAAAAATTTTTTTTCAAGACTTTTAAAACTGGTTATTAAAATAACAGGTCTTAAAAGTGATATTTTTTAAAAAAAAAATAAATATGACCTTTTTTTTTGTAGTCAAACTTACAAATGAGTAGAAGGGATTACAGTGAAAATTCGATTGCGGATACTTCCAAGCAAATTACCACCATCAGATTTCACAAAAACACCTTCCCTGTGAACCCCGCTGCTAAAATATCTGAAAACCTGAATCCCTGTATCGTTTACTAAGAACATCGAACAACGTAGAAAGATAATGTACAGCTCCTGTAACAAAATTCAGGCACACCCATAAGTTTAACTTTGTATTCATATTTAGTTTCTTAGTTGAAACTATGAAACTATTTTGGCACAATCACAAGGAAGAAGAAAACCAGAGATGAAATTTAAAAAAGCAAACAGAGCAATTTCGCAGATAGGATCCCCCAGAGACCGACCACACACTCAACTTGGTGTACATAAGTATGTATACCATTTACACCTACAATAAAATCCTAAAAAAAACAAAAATCCAAATAGGATCTCTCTTCTCTTCGTGACCCATGTTTCTCTGGTAAAGAAAGCAGACGAGGAACTGTTTTAAGCGAGGTGCTTCGCTCTGCACCTTCTCTTTCCTCTTTCATCTACGCCACCTTGCAATAGATACTCAAAAATTAGTTTACAAATTAATTAAGCATTTAAAAGGAAAGTTTATTCAAACCTCATAATATCAGTCGCATATTCTTCACGCATCTCTGGGTCAAAGCAAAGGAGCAAGCAGCTCATGGCAGCAAAGAAGTGAGGTTGCCAAGGTAGGTTGTGATGAAGGATGGATGTCACGGGGAAAGAGAAAAGTCGCGACGAAGGAGATCAGAGCAAGCGAGGTTGTGGTGGCAACAAACTCATTCAATGCAAGGGTGAGAGCATCGCAACAACAAACATGAGAATGAGATTAAGCGAAAATGACCGAGCTCACAGAGTAATCGCACCAAGAAGAGAGGTTTCAGATTTAGAGAGCGAAATTTAGGCGCGACAAAGAGGAGATTCAAAAATTTAGGGTCGATTTTTTAGACCGGATATATATAAAACCGGTTTTAAAATGGTAGAAAAAAATATTTTTTAAATTTTTCATATCTAAGACCGGTCTTAAAAGTTTAAAATTTTTAATTTTTTAAATATTTTGATATTTTTAGACCGGTTTTATTTATAACCGGTCTAAATAATTTTTTTAAGACTGATTTTTTTGAAAACCGGTCTTAGAAGTTCTATATAATTACAAAACTGCCACCGGTCAAATTTGTTAGACCTTATCCGCTATAACCGGTCTAAATATGGCAGTCTAGAAAGCAAATTTTGTACTAGTGATTCAGTTTGAAATTTTTTATTTTTCTTTTGATTATTTGGAGTTATCATCAACTCGTCTCTAGTGGCTTGTAAGTTTTAACTATAGTTTATTTTATGATATTATCTGTAATTAAATACATTACATTCCAAAGTCATATTTTTTTTAATGAGGAAGGAAAGTCAACAACGTAATTTGCTGGACACACACACACGGGAGAGGAGCCTCTCTATTTTTCTTATTGTCCACTTCTCTCCATGTAACACCCAAATTTTATTCATTAATATACCTTGTAATTAATTCTGGCATTTAATGAAATGGAATAGTGAATATTCATGATCATAGGAATTAAACACTGAAAATTGGAATATAACCGTGCTGCCAGTGAAATTTCTTGTGAGGCAGTGAGTTTTTCAGGTGGTTTTGGATGATCAAAGGATGTCCAAAAATTGTGAAATTTTATAGGATAAAAGTAGACATCCTAAGCTTTAATTTGATAGGTAATGGGTAATTTTTTGAGTTGTGCACAAAGAGTTATGTATTTTTGAATTTAGCCCAGTGAAACTGGCCAGCATTAGTGGCAGCGTCCAAAAACAAAAATTCAGGGAATTGTGAGCTTCCCGTTGGCTAAAGGCTATATTTTTTCTTGAAACTATACTCAATAAGGGTCACATACCCTTTAGAATCACTCCAATTGAAGTTCTACAAATAAAGTTACAATTTTCAAAGTTTGGTCAGAAAATCTGCCAAAATTGCTAATTGTTGCGAAATTGGGCAAAAAAAAGTAATGGCAATTGTATAAATTGTGGAATAAAGAAATAGGAGGAAAAAATAATTATTTAGCTCATAAACATACCAAGTGTCATCAATCCAAGCTAAGGGAATAAACAAGAATTTATTCAAGTATGAGCATGTGGGAAATTTCAATAAATTATTACATGTTGTGTAATTAGTTGAGATAGTTGGAGACAAGCCCAAATTGGTTTGTGAAGGGCTTAAATTGCGTCATATGGGCCAAGGGAAGATGAAGGAAATTGGTTCAAGGCTAATGGAGGCTTGTGACATAAATTAACAAGAGATAAGATTAAATATAAAAGTTGAAATAAATTCAATATAAAAATATATCAAAAAGAAAAGATGATGGAGATATTATTAAGTCCTCATCTTCATCTTTTCCCATTCATTTTCATGCCTACACACATGAGAGAGAGAGAGAGAGAGAGTAGCTTTGAGAGCTTTGGGACAGAGAGCTTGAGGAGCCAAAATTCAAAGCAAGCTAATCTTCAAGGGAGAAGAGAGAGATGGAGGATGTTTTAGAGAGATAAAGTTGAGAAATCAAAAAGGTAACTTCAAGAACTTCAACTCCCTTGGTAATATGTTGTTGTTGTGGTGGTTCTTGACTTGATTTGTGGATTGTTTGGTTGTTTTGTAAATTTGGGATGTTGAAATCCTAAGAGGAGATGCTGCCCAAATTTCCATTAATCATGTTCAAAGGTGTTTAAGTGCTTAAATAAGTGATTAGGCATGAAAAGAAGGTGTTTTATGGAATAGAACATGAAATCCCAGTTTTTCCCAATTAATTCTAGATTTCGTCCAGCAGCTGTTTTCACTATGTTTGGACTGGATTTTTGTGTTTTTGATGATTCTATTGTGTTTAGAATGGAAAATTGTATAGGGTTTATATTGATCATGAAGTGTTAAAAGCATTAGAATATGAAATGTCAACAATACCCCTAAAACCCTAAGTTAGGGGCTGCAAAGGGCATTTTCATCTTTTGGCATTGAATTTGATAATTTCGAGGTCAAAAATGGATTCATTGGGCAAAAATATGTGGGATAAACCCGGGTTATAATTTTTGGGAAAGTACAGTTGGACCGGGTATAAGGGGCTTAGATCGGGTTCCCAAGGGTAAAACAGTCAAAATGTGATTTTGAAGCAAAGATAACCAATACAACGAGTTGATAATAATATATGAATGAGTAATAACTTATTTATTGTAAATTTGGGGTTTTAGGATCGGACAGTAGCCTGAGCCGGACACAGAATATTGGACTAGAGAAGGACTCAGAGACCAGAGGTAAGGGACTAACTTTAGTTGCACGTATTTGATATCTTTACTTGTGTAGTGATGTATGTGATTGCTTTACTTGATTGTGTATAGCATATTTCAATAAATTAAGCTTTGTTTCTGTTTATACTGTGGTCATAGTTTTGTTGTATGAAACATTGAGCATGCAGAAATTTCATTTAGGGCATGCATCTAGTTAAAGCTAACATGTCATGCATATAGCATATGTCTTGCATGCATTAAGGTAAATATTTTCCTACTAAGATTTTCCCGAATCTCACTCCCCCCTACCAACAATGTAGACAAGTGAATACAAAAAATATGTAGAGATCAGAGGCGAGAACTATATGAGAGGATTGCAGTGGTGGAATGAAGACGGGAAGATGTCTCCGTTCACTGGGACGTGTTTAGACACCCTAGTAGCCATATGTGGCTACCTTGATTGTAATTATATTGTGCAAACCCCTATGTGGGAATTTCTGTAATCATATATATTATCAATATATTTATGCTATTTTTGTGTTGCCCACTGAACTGCATATCATTTTTCATAGATATATTAAAAAAAGGGAAAAGAAGATAAGGGTGTTACACTCCACTTCTTTAGTCACTAGTACAGAAAAGGACTTTTAGACTGGAACATTTAGACCGGTTATATCATATAAGGTATTAAAAATATGACCGGTGACATTTTTGTAATTATAATCAACTTTTAACACCATTTAATTGATATAAGGTCTTAAAAATACTTTTCAGACTGGTTCCAAAAACAACCGGTCTTAAAATATATACAATTAAAAATAAATAAATATATGTAATATATTTTCTAGACCGGTTCTAAATATAACCGGTCTAGAAAATATTATCTGAATTAAACACAATTAAAAAAATAAAATGCTTATTATTTTTAAGACCGGATGTAAATAAAAATCGGTCTCAAATACTAAAACTTTAAGACCGGTTATTAATAAGAACCGGCCTTAAAAAGTTTTGTTTTTTTAAGACCGGTTATTTATTAAAACCCGATCTAAAATATTAATTTTAAGACCGGTTTTGTATAACAACCGGTCTTAAAACTGACCTAAATTTTAGCTCACGCTTAATTTCAACTCTGAAATCTGATACTCAAGCACATCTTGCAAACCGCTCCCTCGGTTCGCTGCAGCTCCTCCTTTCTGCTTCTCTCCTCTATCCGTAACCTTCACCGCCGTCAACACAAATCTACGGTTGAATACATTACCGTAAGGCTATTGTCGTTTGTTCTCTCTGATTGGTTTCTTTGTGAACCTTGTTTTTATTATCAGGTCTTGTTTCAATTGTCAGGCCTTCAATTAAATTAATGGTTTCGTTTTTCAGAATTTTATTGAAATTGTGAAATGAATTGACCTCCATTTTCTTTGTTCGATTCTTATAGCAAGTAGTCAACCCACTTTTCAAAAAGCATCTAAAGCAATTCAGGATCAGAGGTGCATTGCCTCCTAAGAGAGACTGTTAACTCATAGAAATCGATCACATTCTAGCACATTTTCTTCTCTTTTCACTCACTTTTGGGTATAAATTTTGCATTTAAAGAGAGTATTCAAGGAAATGTGATAGAACAAAAGAAAAGTCAAACTTTTGCTAAATTATGAGTTAAATGCTTATAGCTATGATTATTTGTGAAAGTTAAAGTGTTATGAAAACCTCCTCTTTGTAGGTGGAAGAAGACAAGTCATAAAAGCTCTCAAAAATCAAAGAAAGCTCATGGGCTAGGAGGAAGTTACTGTGTTGTTGGAGATTTGGACTTTCTGTGCGATATGCTTCAGCACTTGGCACTTGGCTAAAGCCAACGAGGGGCAGAATTCTCTGTGTCATATGCTTCAGCACACCACAATGTACCGAAGCACACGATAGACAATACAACTATGCGTTTTACTTGCTGAAACACATATGGAGGGTTTTTAAGGAAGGGTTAGGCCGAAAATTGGGTATTCTGGACTTTGGAGGCTATCTTGGAGGCTTGCTCTGCTAGGGTTTGGAGTTGGAGGTGGAGATTGAGCTAGAAATTGAAGATTTGAAGAGATCTAAGCTTCTCCTTTTGGTTTTTCCTCTCCATCTGCTATTATTTCCTCATGTTCTATTGTTTTTCTGGTTTATCCCCATTTTCTCATGGGTTGTATGAACATGTGTGGCTAGATATTTGATGTTAAGATTATTTTGAACCCTTGTATGGATTAAGTACTCATTTCCCCTTTATATTTGTGATTAGTGATTAGATTATGCTGATTTTACTCTTTGCTTAATGCTTCTTGTTGATTGGCCACCAATGAGATTTTTGGGTTCACTTGATAGATGCCTGAGAGGGCTAAATTGAGTGTAGAACTTGAGTTTAATCGTGTGAAAACTTGAAATTTGCAGGTTGAACGGATAGTTTTGTTAATGAGATAGAGATACACTCATTGACCTCACATAGCCATATAGGATTTGTAATGAAAATGGGGTTTAATTAATTAATTAAGAAATTAATAAATTAATTAAACTAAACACCTATTTGGAGACTCGAGAGAGCACTTATAGGTAATTTAATATCATTGACTAGTATAATATTTCATTAAGAAGCATATATTGTGGGGATTTGATTGAGTACTTTTGAAATACAAGGGGGAAAAATAATTCTAACTCCCATTTTATCCTTGAAGTCCATGAATCACTTGTTTTTATTTTCTTTTTAATTTCAAAATTTGGTTCTCTCTACCATTGATAATTGTGTTACTCAACTTAGGTAAAAGTGCGATAATTGATACTTGACCAGGTTTTAGAATCAAATCCTCGTGGGAACGATACTTTACTTATCACTTTATTACTTGACGCGATCTGTGCACTTGCGATAGCGAACAGAGACCTTACTTGATTCGTAAAGTAGCCAAACACTATTCAAATCCAGAGGAAGAAGAGGTATGAAAAATTGCCTGCAGCTTAGGATTCGTGATTTTTTATTATATCGTTCAAAGTAAAATCCTAATTGGGACTTTCAATTTGTTGGATATTTCTTTCTTCTTGTTGACTCATCTGAAGGTTATAAATCAGTAGAACAATTCGTCTCATTATATATGTTAAATGATAGTAACTTTAATGGCATCTTTCTTCTGTGGACCTGGGTGTATTTTACTACCGTTAATTATTTTGAAGAGTTTTACTATATGCATGTGTCTGAGGTTAATGTCCTTATGCTGTTACTGAGAGGATACAATAACTAAAAAAAATTGATGTCATATAACCTTCTAAAGTGGAGTTCAATCTCTCTAACGGTTACTAGACAATTTCAAATTTCCTCAACAAGTTCTTCTAAAAGAAGGAAAAGGAGCCAAAAGTAATCAATGTGTTCCTCAAAAGTGTACTTCTTAACAGAGGATTATAGTAGTATCACAACTTGTACCTTTAATTTTGTTAATTTCATTCTTTCCATAATTTGGTTTTGCCCCATTTTTCCCTTTCCCGTAAGCTTATGATGAAATCATCAGTTCTTCATCGATTGATTTTAATTTATCTTAAACCATCACTATTCTTAAATAGTGTCTTTAAAGTGAGGATAATGAGTCATTCCGGATCCAACTAATGTTAATCAAAGCGAGCTTAGCAATGCTCCGAGCGAGGAACAAAGTAAGCCACGTAACCAGCCCATATGAAGGGGTAGGAGAGGCATCAGATAGAGAGACATTCCCCTCAATAGGAATACCGAGAAAAAGACTCCGATTGAGTTTCATAGATATTAGAAACCAATCAGGCCTAATGCAAGCCGGTATAGGAGTTTTGTCGGCCTCCTAGCACACAACAAGCCTGGTATCTTGATAGAGCAGTGGAGAAATGTGGATAAAAGTGTGAAGTGACATATTTGGGAAACTATCCAGCTCACTTACGACATTCCTGAGAGTGAAATCTTGTATAACAAGACAATGACATATTGTGAAGAACGTTGGAGGACGTTTAAGACAAGTCTAGCCAACAATTATGTGCATATTGAGGTGGAAGAAGGTCAGTCTCATCCTAATCCATGCGACAACTATTCTTATATTGACGAACACACTTGGCAAGAATTTAGACGGCTTCGGACTACTCCAGAAGCATTGGTGAGTTGACTTATTTTGCATTTGATTTACTTATGAATTGTGAATTGTCTTTATTGAATGTAACCTTAATTTTGATTTCTTATTCACAGGAAAAAAGGCAAAAGGCCCAAGAGAGTGGTAGAAAGAATGATTGCCCCCATACAATGTCTCGTGGGGATTATGCGAAGGCTAAAAAAGACTTATTGGTGGCCAAACAGAAGAGATTGGAAGAAACAGCTTAGTCCAATCCTCCTGTTCATTTTTCTCCACCATCTCCGATACGTCGCAAAAAAAAAGTGGTTGTCCGCTCACCAAAAGAGTAGCGGGTCTTATATGAGTGAGCAATCTTGTATAATTAGTGATATATTGTTGTTGTTATTAATTATTTAGTAAACAAATTTCATTACTAACGTTTGTCATCTATGTCTTACAGGAGGAGCTTTAAAAAAAACAAGCTGAGGGATTGTTTAGGTCGGATGGGAGGAATGACATCTTGAACGTAGCTGCAGGAAAACATGAGCATCCCGGCCGTGTTAGGGGGGTTGGAGGAGGGGTAGGCATAAGGGATTACTTTGGAGTAGCCCCCTGCCATTCCTCAAGTACGGTGACTAAGGAGGAGATGGAGCATATGTTGGCCACTATAAAGGCGGAAGCAAAGGTCGAGGCAAAAGTATCATTTGATACACGATTTGAAGAAAGGTTCAGCAAGATGAAGGAGAAATGGATTATCATGGCGAGCACAAGACAAGATAGCAGTGCTCCCCAGGCACATTCCCTAAACCCTAAACAGAGCACTAAAGGGAGTTGTATTGGTCAGTCATCAGACGGTCCTGGAAAAGAAGTTGGTGAGCCTTGTGACCTATTTGTAGAGGATCCTTTGAGACGATTAGTTGTACGGGGGAGCGTGCACAACTTGGGATCAACTGCCCACCACTAAGAAATAAAGGATGATCAAGTCAGAGTAGCAGTTGAAGAAGTGATCGTTGTAGATGCATCTCTTCCTATCCCTGTTGATAACTTAAAGATTATAAGCGATGTCCTCAACTCTTTCATCTTTTGGCCAAAGAACCTTGTTTCTGATTGAGCTGAGGAATTCCCACTATCTGCACCTCCCTCCACTCAAGATGTTTCACAGTCTCCATTGAATATCATGCAACAAGTAATTATGATGGCATATGATTCGTCCTTTCGAACAAAAGATTGGCCTACTGAGTCAGTGTTGGCAAGTCAGGAGTGTAACGCTATCTTGAGAGGAATGATTTAATGTCCTTAGTAGCTCCTCGACAACAGCTTACGGTTTCAATTGTCCAACTATTTTTAATGTAAGTATCTTCTCCAATTGGATATAAATATTTTACAAATTACGTCGTTAAACTTTGATTTGTGTACTTGCATTATTGTAGGTACATGAATCGTAGGTTGGTTTCTTCTGGCAAAACCGATAAATTTGGATTCCTATGCCTAGTTCAACTCCACGACAAAGGGACCACTACTCCGATTAGGTACACATACTTATTACAGAGGCTTAGTGAAACCCCAATTGAGTGTTTCTTAGCTCCATACGTCCATTGGTAAGAAACAAATTTATATTTCATAATATACATAATGTTTTATATTTGCTTAAAAGTCTTCCCTTTTTTCAATGATCATTGGCAATTGGTTATTTTGTGCAAGAAGAGTTCTACTGTCATCCTCTTATGCTCCCTCTACCACAACAAGCCAGGGAGTGAATTGAAGAAGACCATGAACTCGTAAGTTTTCTTACATTATTAATTACCTTTCATGTGCAAAATTTATGAAATTTGTATAAAATAAGTAACATTTGTGATTTTGATGATATAGGGCTATGCGGACATTCCTACACGCTGCTTGTGGTAGGCATATTTGTGACCTAAAAGACCCTACATGGATCTTGCCAAAGGTTAGTTACATATTGGTTTGTTTCAAGAATGTATTTAATAATAAGCCATGCTTTAATTTTATACTTTTTTTTAATGATATCATATTATTTTTCAGACTCGTAGGCAACCATTGGGGTTCAACTTGTGTGGGTTGTATGTTTTGAGGCACATTTATAATATTATTACCCTAGGTACGATAGAATTTACTCAAGAGGTAAATATATATATATATATATATATATTTCAAAAATTTTGTATTACTTTTATTCTTTTTTAAGTTAGAAAGTTAATGTTTTGCCTGGCTTTGGTGTTTCAGATGTTTGATCTTGCTGACCCCTTTCTACAAGAAGATATTGATCACGTTCGCAATTGTTATGCTGAATTCATTTATGAACTTTTACAACAGTGAGTTCTTGTAAAACTGAGGAATTTTTTGTATATATATATTGAGGAATTTTTCTTCCTTCGGCTTTTCTGCAAAACTTGTTGGTTGCATGAATTGACATATTTATTGTTTTTATGATTATGTGAAACCATGCATCTACACATGTGAATCTGTTTGAGACATGTCATTAGCCTGCATGTGTTTTAAAGAATTATGCATATATATATATATATATATGATGGTTTTAAACAACACATTACATAAGAATTAAGGCGCATGTTATGTTACAAGTTCCCAATGAGAAGGTTAAAACAAAGAATGGTTAGTGGAAGCAAACTGAACACCTTATGGCGCTCAATAAGTATGACATTGGAAAGCAACAATTCTAGGATGAATCTCAATCTTTCATAGTTGACCTAACAGTGAAAATAAAGAAGTGGAGGAAAGTGGAAAGTGAAGAATATTGAGAGGCCTCTCTCCTGAGAGTGGGAGAGGGGTAGAAGTGAGAGATAGGCAAAGGAAAAAGTGTGGGGGTCAGTGATATGAAGGATAGAGGAGTGATAATAAAGTAAAATGTTGTTGCAAAGTTCACAATTTTAAAATCATTCTTGATAAGAAGGATTTTAAGTGCAATATTTCGCTAAATATTTTTTATCATGTATTTTGGTAGTTTTTTTTTAACTGTTTGTAACAAGCATTCACTCCCCTGCACGATGTATTGGATGTGCCTGATTATAGAGTATCATCACGGAAAAAAAATAAAAGAAAATATATATAAAGGGTACTACTCCTTAAAACTTCATTAGAACACACAAGTGAAGGCATCCATTCCACACAAAAATGCAAAATGCACCCACTAAAACATTATTTGATTCGTGGGGACAGTAAGAAAAGCTTAAAGGAGAATGTGGGAATAGTACTTGAATGCATGCATTGCCAACATACGTGAAGCCATCCATTCCACGCAAAAATGCAAAATGAATACCTCTTCTACAACCTTCATTGTATTAAATAAAATGCAAAAACCTGCCCAGATAACCATGTCAGTAGGGGTGTTTATGAGGCCTAAATGCCCGCAATGCCCGCCTGAGCCTAACTTAAAAATATCCTACCCGGCCCTAAAAAATACGCCCATAAATCATTTGGGCATCTTCGGGCAGGGCTGGGCACCGAGTAAGGTGTGCTGCCTTGCCCATTTGGCCCTACCCAATATATGTATATAATTATATTTAAAAAATATATACATTGTATATATAATTGAATAAGTATATATTTATCATTCAATTAGAATTTAATGAATAAATATATTTTGTATTTATTAGGCATATAGGCATATTTTTTCATACACATATTTAATTAAGAAGTGGGTAAATTGAGTTTTTGAAAAGTAAATTATTTTCAAATAATAAGAAAATAATATCTATTGAATTAATTTGTTTTATTAGCCCATGAATCGAATCTAAGTAATAAAATATTAAAAGGACTATGGTATAAAATATGTTTTTGAAATAACAAACTATATATTTTTTCTGTATTATTATTATTTAATACTTCATTATTTTTTAATTTTTGATAGATTTTTGGGCACACAAGCTCGCCTTGCCCATCCCCACCCAGCCTAACCCGAAATTATTCAGGCTTTCATTGGGTAGGGTCGGACAACGGGCCGCAAAATGCCACCCGTTCTTTTTCTGAGTTGGGTTTCGGGCATGGTCCATGCCCTACCCAACCCTACCCATATACACCCCTACATGTCAGTGAAACACAGTCATGCTTACCGAAAAAACAAATGTTCAACTAAGTTCTCCACATTGTGAACCCCACTAAAATTAACTTCCTTGGACACAAGATTTTCCTATGACATTATGGTGAAATTAGGAATGATATCTTTAGAAGAATAGAGCTTCGAGCCTTGCATACCATATGGTTTTTATTTTTATTTTAAAGATATCTGAATAAGTCCCCTGACCAGCCACGTGGTTACGACTGATTTAGTGATCAACAATTATTTGTGAAAGAGCAACCATTAATCACAGTAGGCGTACTGCTATCCCATTAACTCAAGGCAAATGCTAAGTGAAGCATTTATTCCTCACACATTAACAATTAACAACCTGACAAAACTTATTCATCTGCATTATTTTTTATTAGGGGATATATATAGGCAGATAGTTCAGCCAAATACACAGCTTTTAAAAAACATGAAGATCTTACGCTCTCAATAGACTTGACATGGTGGTGATATGCTAAATTTGTCATAAATTTTAAGTAAATTACAATAAAATCAACTATACTAAACTCCAACATTATAACAAATTTTAGAGTTAAAGGGCTATTTTGCTCCGAAAGTTGTCAAGATAATGCTATTTTGTCCGGAAGTTTTTTGGGGTGTAATATTACCCTGAAAATATTAAATCTGGAGCAATTTTTCCATGACTGAATGGAGCACTAACGTTAGCCGTTAACTTTGCATGGTGGCTTTAAAAATTATACCGTTGCAAGAAATGAAACTGATATCCCCTGAAATTATAAGATCCAAAGAGGGAGAAAGAAGATCCTAATCTCAGCTCATTGAGAGTGCTATTCAGAAACTCCAAATAATACAAATACACAATAAATGGGTCAAACCTCAAAATATCTGTGTTCCTAAAGGCTACAAGTAGCTATGCCTCATCGAGAGATGTGCCTGAGTGATGGGAGAATGGAGGGCGACGACAGTGGAGTAGGAGGCCGCCTGAGAGGGACGGGGAAATCAGAGCATTTGGTTCTAGAGCAACCAATCAAACCAAAATTTTTCGTAGCAGGGCTTCTGCTTTATCATCACAATATGGGAAAATTGGGAAGGCATGTAAAGTCTTTTCCTTAGGTTATACACAATAATTAACTATGGGTTTAATAAAACTATTTTCCAAAACATTATCATGCCCATAATTGGGCTCTGGACTTCACTAAGCCCAGAACAAAATTTCACTATCAATCTCAAACTCTTTAACTGAATAATATCTCACTATATATTAAAATATCCATATCAGAACAAATTATAGTTCCACCAACTCAAAACACGTCATAAGGCTTGTAGGCCATCCAACATCATCAAGAGTAATTAAAAATATATAGTTAATATATCAAATCTCCAAAATAGATCAGAGTATACAAAATAAGCCCTAACGTTGCAATATACAATAATCTAATATATACTAAAAAGATAGAAACACTACTTTTAGCAAAAGTAGTTTAAGCTTCCGGAGTCTCCTCTGATGGACCCGTATGATAACTCTCACATGAAAAAATGTCAAATCAACGAGATGAGACAAGGGCCTTAGCGACCAACAATCCATCTCATCGAGCATTCGAGTAGGTGCCCATGAGATACCAAGTGGAACAGTTATAAAATCATAGCATTATTAAAATGTCACATGTTTACACACACTCACTCATACTAATCCACAATATCATAATCTCATTATCATTTTATCACATAAGTGTATAAGAATTAATACACAAGAATTTATTTGTTGTCCTCCTTTATTTCCTCTCTACCTTATTTCCTCTGGCTGAACCCATGGGCTAGTACTCACCCATATGAATGGTAGTTTAACTCAACAAGCTCATCGATCAAGTGATATAGACCAGCAAAAATCCACAGAACACAAGACCGGACCATGAATTCCCCCTCTAAATACATTAGTGGGGTGTCAAGGCCCTACTAAGCACAAATGAGCCAAAGGACTAACCAGTGTATACCACTTTATTTCCTCTTTTTGGACAAGAATTCACCCCCTTGATTCCTCTTTAACTAACCTCCTATCAAATCCACATCCACCATCCCCTCTAATATCAATATTGTGTGATTATAACATGTTATTATCAATTCACAATTATCAAAAGGAACTTTCCAATCTTATAAATAAATATCAATTTATATAAAATAATATCACTAGTCATTTTCTCAATGAAAATAAGTCCCACAAGACAATTTCATTAACAACATAGTTTCAAAGTCCACATCACATATCAATAGCCAAATTTATAGTTGTATATAATTAAAAATCACTCACAAACATCATACAAGCATGCATAACAAGAGGCAAGTGGTTACCTCTCACCAAAGCAAATTATAACCACAAGACTCCTAATTCAAAAGTTCAAATACACCAAAAATTAATCTACAACAATCAATTTATTATACATTAATAACTCTTTGAGTTATTAGAAAAATTAACTTACTTAACTTAAATTTGATAACTCCACATTTTTAATATATTTGAAACACATTTTGATATAATTGGGGAGTTATCAATGCTAATTTAAAGTGATTTTCTTGAGATTTTATAAGATATTAATTAGATACATCATTTATGGGTTTTAAATTAAAATAGAATTTTTTAAGTTTAGGAGAAAAATAATAACAATTTAAATTTTCTGAAATAAAAAAAAAAGAATTACTTTATTATAGTTTTCTTTCTTTTATTTTCTTCATTTTATTTTGATTTTGTTTATTTTAATATTTGAATAAGGAAATGACGTGGTTTGAGGGTGAAGGATTATTATCAATTGGCTTTGGATTCTATGACAGGTGATATGGTGTCATTTTAATTGGAAGAATAGGAAACCTACGGTAAAGGAGATCACGGGATTCATTTGGGCTGGACTTCACAAAAGAAAGGAAAAGGCAACAGAAGTGACACCGTTTTGGGGGACTAGCAAAATTGAAGAAACTTAAGGAAAGCTAGGGAATTGAAGTTAAAAAACAGAGAGAACCCAGCCGACCAGTTGAAGAGCATTAGCTTCCTTTGAGCATGAACCAGAGAGGAGCAGCAGCGAGAGAGAGGTTGAAGGCTAGATCTGGGGAGGTGTATAACACCCTAAATTTTATATTCACCAAATATATTATAATTATTTTGGGAAATTCAATAAAATGGTGAATATTCATGAATTTAGAATTTATGAATTTTATAAATGTTCAATTTCACGGGAAATTGGGCAAAAATGAATATGTAATTAATTTGGGTGATTTAAAAATCCCAATATTAAGGTCCAAAAATGAAGAAATATTAGAGAAAATATTTGGTCCAAAAATAGATAGAAAATGACCAAAGAAAAATAAAAGAAGAAATTGGATTAGAAAAGTAATAGCAAAATCGTAATTTTGCCAAATTATCACAAAATTAATTATTTTCCGATTAATTGAAGATAATTTCAATTAATTAAGGAAAATAAAAGGAAAAAATATATTTAGAATATTTTGGTCAATTTAATATGAATTTATGGAAAATTTGAGCAAAAATGCAATTTTAACCAAAATTAAGACTTTACGTATATACGTAACCGAAACAAGTTGTGAAACCAATTGAGACCATAGGGAGGGACCCTTAGGTGTCTCCTACATGTGGCATGAGGAAGAAGTTGGGCTTAGTGGACAAGGTTATATGTACATAGGGATTTATGTACAAAAAGGTTAATTATTGGAAATTTACTTAAGTAAATAAGTAAAATGCATAAAGTAAACATATGATATATTATTAAATCATCTCCATCCTCCTTATTCAGCCATTTTCATGTCCAAGCAGACCTGAAACAAGAGAGAGGACGTTGAGATTTTTAGAGAGAGAAAGGAGAAGAAATCTCACAAGGTAAGCCGATTCCTCCGATGATTTAGCTCCTAACGAGTATAACTCCAACCCTAAGCTACTCCTCTTTGTTCTTTAAGGTTTGGAAGCTCAAAATCTATTATTGAGCACTTAGGGTTTTCAGCCATATTTGGGAAAAGCTTGTAGGAACTTGAGGTAACTTCCAAACCTTCGTATATTAACTATTCTGGCTGCTGTGGGCCATTTAATCAGTGAAATTTTGCCGAATTGCCATTGGTTTTAAACTTTAGAAATGTATGTGCCTAAGGGTTATGCTGCCCAATTTTAGTTCAAATGGTAGTAATAACTCAATTAGATGGTTAATAAAGTGGTTAGGAGTATAAAAGAACGCATTTACGGAGTCGAAATCGTAAAACCCCGATTTTCCCCGGAGAACTCATAAATTTCATCCAGCTCTAGAAATGGGTCTTAGAGTTGGATTTTCAAATATTTGATGGTTCTATTGAGTTTAGGAGCAAAAATTAGGTGGGGTTACAGTTGGTCACTTTTTCGGAAAAGGCCGAAAAGGCATAATTACGAAAACGTCCCTAAAACCCTTAAAGTGGGGCTGCCAAGGGTAAATTTGTAATTTAATATTGAATTTGATAATTCTGAATCCGGAAATGGATTCCTTGGGTGGAAATATGCTAAAATAGCCCAGGTTAGAATTTCAGGAAAGATGCAGCCGGACCAGGCATGGGGGCCGGTCCCCGAGGGCATTTTTGTAAATTTTCATTATAGACTCGTATAACCTCTAGAAACACTATGGAAATGTCTAAATGATGCATTTGGAATTGTAGAATTAGACATTTGTCCTGATTGCGAGCAGCCTGTGCCGACGCCAATCAGGAAAGAACGAGGTAGTGACTCTTTTCCCTTATACTATATATGATACATGATATGTTTGTTTGATCATTGTTTGTGAGTCTATCATCTACGGCCCATCAGTGTTGACGGTGGGAGGATCGTACCTTCGAGGCAGTGGAATCTGGGGGATGAGACTATGTGAAAGCCGTAAGGCTATATGTAAAAGCTGAAAGGCTACTTGTGAAACCTTCACCCGCAGCCCATAGGTGTTGACGGTGGGAGGACCATGCCTTCAAGGCGGTGGAATACGAGGGATGGGATTATGTGATTATGTGCATATGTGGCAGCCTGCGTGCTGTGCTTTATGCTGTGATGCTGCTTGATGATTTTCTTGCATGCTTTGTGATTACATGTAATATGAGTGATTTGTTACTACTGAGATTCTTTTGAATTTCATTCTTTCCATTGACTAACATTTTAGATAGGGCAAGTGGCTCCAAGGAGAAACGAACCACCAGGAGCAGCTAGGATCTTGTAGAGATGTGTTGTTAGGTTGTTGGTTATCTATTTTGGATTTGGGATTACTGTTTATTTTTGAAATGTAGATATTACGTTGATGTTGGTCATGTAATCCCCTAGTTGGAACTTATAACCCTTAGTTTATACATGTATGAAACCCAAGAGTTACTGGGAATTTGGCTATGCAATCTGATATGTATGAATGCGATTGAACTGCGCAGAGTAATTAGATTCGGAAGATGAATCTGAGACCATGTTGAACGAATTTTAGAAAAGAAATTTGAGAAAAACATATCCGTTGGTCTTTAATTCATTTAAATTACACATTTTCGAATCTTAATTACAGTTATCAAGGCAGGGAGTTACAAGGTGACCATAGCTACTGTTCATCGTCTTCTTCCCCAGGTCCGATGAGAACCAGAGTGCCGAAGAAGAAGGGAGTTCGAAAGAGAGCTGATAGTTGGCAACTAAGCTAAATCGGACAGAGCTGGGGAGTGGACCAGCGAACAACAAAGCCAGAGAGAAAGAAATTGCTTATTGAGGAAGTGTTGCCAATTCTTATTGTATTGCTTCAATTTCATTTTCTTTTCTCTATTTCGTTGAATTCCAGTATATTTCTAAGTGTGGAATTTATTGTTGCTACTGTGATGACTCTGTTTAAAGCCATGTGTGGCTCGTTGTTTTTGAACCTAGAGTAGTTATGAAATGATCTAAGAATTTGAGCATGTATAAACTCATTAATTTGTACTTAGTGTTATTTTTGTTTACTTAATCTCAAATTATTTTGTCTACTTAGTGCTTGATCATCATTAAGTATGAAATTGAAAAATTTAGATTAACTTTAGAAGAGGGATCTTAATTAGACCATAGGATTAAGTAATGTGGGATTAGAATTTATTCTAATTTGCCAATAGGATAGGAATATACCTATTGGACCCATATAATTATATTAGAGTGAATTTGAACATTTATTGCCTCTTGAGTAAATTAGTTAGGAATAACAATTTTAACTTGAGAGATAGGTATAAGTGATTGGAAGATACTTATATCCATTAATACTCTAGATTAACAAATTAACATTAAGTGCTTTTAATTGGGTAAATACATGCTCTAAAACTTAAAGAAGGGATTAACCACTCTAGATTGTTTTTATCAATTGAAGTCTTTAAATCATTAGATTTGTTTCTTTTACATTTATTTAAATTGTCTTTCAATCTCTTTCTTTGATTTGCCCAACTTAAATGAAAATGGGAATTTTAATGCATCATTATCTATTATCTTGAATCTCTGTGGGACGACCTTGATTTGCTATTATACTATTCCAATGGCCCGTACACTTGCGGTGCATATTTAAAATTTAGTAGCATCAAAATTCTATTATTTTAAAGTTTTAATTAATTACTCCCAAAAATTCCAATTTTACACTAAAATCCCAATTATTAATTCAAATATTTTTCTTAACTCAAATAACCCATTTAAGTCATTTCATTCCCTTACATAAAATCCCCAATTTTAAATTTAGGACATAAAATAGTTAAATTATAAATCTTCACCTTAAAAAAATCTAAACTGATTAAAACTTCAAGAATACCTCCAATAATCTAAATAAATCATTTAACCTAAATTTAATAGGTTAAAAGGTCCAATATAGAATTATTTGTATATTGGTTATATAGAAAATTCATTATAAAATCTTATACCCACTAAATAACAAACATAAACTGATTAAAATTAATTATTAACCATCCTCTATATTCCTGTAGTTATATATTGACAAAACTCAAACTTTCCCAAAATCCCAATTTTAAAATATTCTCTAATCAACATGAAATTACTATCATAAGAAAGAGAAAATTATTTAAAATATTTTTTATAAAGAAAATTTTGTAATTTGAAGTAATTTTGAGTATCTTATTGATCCCCAAATATATAAAAATACCAACACTACGGCCCTGTTTAGTATGAGGCACTGATTTTGATGGATTGGGATTGGGACTAGTATTGGAATAGGGACAGATATTAGGACTAGGGCTGAAAGTTTAAAATTACGTTTGGTATGCGATAATATTTAAATGGAATACTTGAATTAATTTTATTCTATAATTCTTCATAAATTATGAATAGACTAAAATATCCTTATTATTAAAATTGATAGTGGGCATATTTGTCCAAAAATATTATAAACGGAGATATTTTTGCCTTTAACATTTGCAATCCTAGAATTGAAAACGCAATACCAGGGGGGAGGTAGTTTTGTAGCAATTCCACTTTCATGATACTCTTAATTCCTGGTTATCTCTAGTTCTTTATATCAAATAATACAACTTAACTCAATCTCTAATCCAATCCTAATCCTTACTGTCACTCCCTCATTTTATTTTCACCTATTTCAGAGTATTTGCGGAAACGATATGCAGTTCAACAGGCAACACAGGAATAACATAGATATACTAATATTATATGCGCGATTACGGAAATTTCCCGTACGGGTTTGTACTTGATAATTATAATTAATGTAACATCGCAGCGCTACGTGGATGTCTAAACCCGTTTCAGTGAATGGAGACATCTTCTCGTCTTCGCTCCACCACCGCAATCCCCTTCGTACGGTTCTCTTTATTGTTCTCAGTATACGTTCTGTCTTTTCCTGTCTAAATTGTTGGTAGGGGAGGGTAAGATTCTGGGGAATCTCAGTAGGAAAGTAATACCTATAAGCATGCAAGATAAGTGCTTAATGCATAACATGCTTGCATTACATAACTCATGCTCACACAATGACATATCTACGTGCTCAATGTTTCAATCAACATACGTATGGCCATAGCATAAACAAAAACAGAGCTTCAATTATTCATATATGTTTCACATCATCAGGCAAAGCAATAACATGCATCAATACACTAACACAAATATCAAATACATGCAGGAGTGGTAAGTTCCCTACTTTAATCGCCCTTCCCTGATCTTCAAATAACATGCCTCGATTTGCGTGCCAATCCCTCGAGCTTTCTACTCGGTCCTAGAACGTCAAATGTACAGTTTAGACACTTCCATAGTGTTTATGGTGGTTATATTAGTCTATGGTGAAATTTTACCAAAATGCCCCCGGAACCCCAGCTCGGCCCCGTCGTACCCGGCCCGATGGCACGTTTTCCTAAAATTTTGACTAAGGCTATTCTGACATATTTTCGCCCAAGGAATCCATTTCCGGGCTTGAAATCACCAAATTCAGTGTCAAATTATGAAAATATCCTTGACAGCCCCGGTTTAGGGATTTCAGGGGCATTTTCGTAATTATATTTTTTCGGCCTTTACCGAAAAAGTGACCAACTATAACCCCACCTATTTTTGCCCATTGAGTCCAATGGAACCATTTATTTCATGAAAATCCAACTCCTTGTACCAGTTCTGATTTGGCCAAAATATTGAAGGAAAATAGAAAAATGGAGCTTTGTGTTTTAGCTTCCAAAACTTGTACTTTTCCACTTCTAATTCTTGATTAATTCATTTAAACACTTCATAATCATCATTTAAAGGACTTTGGGCAGCATAACCCCTTAGGATTATGGCTTTTACAATTTTACAACTTAACCAAAAATCACATAAATCAAACAACAATCACCAACAACGACTTCAATACACAAAGAAGTTGAGATTTTGGAGATTACCTCTTGATCCTTGGTGTTTCTCTCTCTAGGATGTCCTCTCTCTCTCCTCAACCTTGAAGATTAGCTTGCTAATCCATGGAGTTTATGGAAAGGAAAAGATTACAGGAGATTTATGGAAGATTAGAAGAAGAAACCTTAAGAAATCATAACTTACCTTAGTCTTTCTCTTCTTCCTTCTCTCTAGAGCATGAAGCTTCACAAACTCTCTCTCTCTCTTCTTTCTTTAGCCTTGAACGAAAATAGCAAGGAAAAATGAAGGAAGTGGCCTCATAAATTATCTCACCTTTTCTCTTCATGTTTTATCCTAGCCCTTGATCTAACCAAAGGTTAGAATTTCTCCACCTTTCATGTACACCATCATTCCATTTTTATGTACACTCAACCTTGACATGCTTCCCTTTTGTGTACACTCAACCTTGATTATCATTTCCTTCTTCCTTGGTTGGCAAAAAACGTGCTCCCTCTTATGCTCCAACTAAATCAAGTGTTCCTTCCATTGACTCAAATCAATTGGTGCAAAAGTTGGCCACCTAACCTTATGACATAAGTAAGGATTTATGACACAACAATTATCTCCATCATCTTTCATGTGGTGTTGACACTTTGTCTCATTGGATTTTGACACTTGTCTTCTCCTCCTTCATCCCTTAATTTCTAAAATAATTAAGAGAAAAAGGAAGATTACTTTATTTCTTAAATTTTCGGAATAATGCCAATTCTGGCAGATTTTCTGCCTTAACTTTGAAAAATCATAACTAATTTTTTAGACATCATTTTAATGCGATTCCAAATCCTATGGAACTCTTATTGAGTCTAGTTTCAAGGAAAAATATGGAATTTTACTGAATGGGATCATATCATTCCCAAATTTTCAATCTTTGACCGCTGCTCCAGAAACTTTCCAGATTTTCTGGATTAACTTCAAAAATTCATATATTTTTGTACATAGCTTCAATTGAGTCATATGACCTATCAAATTAAAGCTTAGGATGTCTATTTCCATTCTATAAAATTTCATAATTTTTGCTCATCATTTGGTCTTCCAAAACCACATGACAAACTCACTATTTCACAGGCGATTTCACTGAAAACACTATTCAACTTTCAATTTTCAATATTTAATTCCTTTGGCTTTAAATATTCACAATTTCATTAAATATATATAATAATTACAATATATTCTTGATGAATAAAATTTAGAATATTACACTTATCCCAAATACCGCATACCAAACAAGGCCGTCCTACTCCTGCACCTTCCCGTTTTGAGCGGGGTATTTATATTACCCCTGCCCTTGACACACCTATGAAAGTGGTGGCGTGTCATCGTTTTTTTTAATTTTTATTTTATTATTTCTTTTTAAAAAGATAATCATTATGTTTTTTTTTTTTGCAATCATTAATTTTTTTCTTTTCTTTTCTTTCCGCCAAAAGTTGATTTACTTTTATTTTTATTTTAAAAAAAATATATTTATTAACTATTATTATTTTTTAAAAATTATACTTTAACCACAACCCTTTTCTTTTTATTCTAAAAATTACTTATTAAATTAATTTTTTATAAATATTTATTCCTTAAAAATAATTATATCCTAAAAATAAATATAACAACGTTAGAAGGCATATATGGCCTCTAGAGATTCTTGAATGTCGTACAAGGATAGGCTTTTATTCCTTGGCGAGTCTGGTTTCCTGGAGCTTAATATTTCAGCGGCTTATGCTTTAAACAACTGGAAGGATTATGTTGCGCGGACTAATGAGAAACAGAGTATGATGCAAGCGGAGGAGGTTGACGTTGGGGCTGAGCAGGAAGAAGACGCGGTGGAGATGTGGCGCCGTATGGGTAACTTGCCAAATCTTCAAGTCAGTGCAGAAGAGTATGCTGCATGGTGCAAGCCATACATGACCTCCCTCATTGTTAAGCTTCTAGGGAGAGCCTTTAACATTGGTTTTATGACGCAAACGATGGAGCGTATGTGGGCTCCCAAGGAACCGATAAGAGTAAACCCACTTAATAATGGTTATTTTCTTGTATCTTTCTCTTCAAAAGATGATCAGGACTATGCTTTGGAGAGGGGGCATGGATGTTAGAAGATCAGTACGTACTGGTTCAGTGCTGGTGGCCGAATTTCAACCCTTGGAAAGCTGATAGCCAGAAGCGAATAGCGGTTTGGGTTAGAATTCCTGACCTCGAGCACGAGCTGTATAATGTCGAATCCATTAGGAGATTGGGGAATATGATTGAGAAACCCTCAAGACAGATCGTACTATGACATCCTCTGAGAAAGGTGGCTTTGCTCGGATGTGTGTTGTAATTGACTTACAGGGGTCTTTTCTACCAGGCTTTGATCACTTTGGAGAGGAACGACGGTTTGAATATGAAGGTCTTCATTTAGTGTGCTTCCACTGTGAGAAGTATGGGCACCGTATGGATCATTGTACGGCAAAGAATCCAGGTCAAGAGCCAGGTAGTGGTTCAAGCGAGACTCAAACGGTATCCACGGCGGTGCCGGGGAAGATGAGGAAGGAGGAGCCTACAATGGGTGACATGAAAGAAAAAATTAATCGCGTTGATTTTGGTTCACAGATGTTAGTGAAGCGTGATTTTGGGAGAAATTTATTAAGGTAGATTTGAAGGGTTCTCAGTCAGATATGGCGATGAAGAAGGCAGATAAGTAGCAGGGTAGTTTAAATGAGATCCAAGAATCTTGGGATTCGGTCGGGTTTTGGACGATAGGAAATCACGTGGGTTGGCAAAGGATACACCAAGATTTGGTGAGGAGGTGCAAAATAATTTAAAGAATCAAGAATGGATCCAAGTGGGGTCCAAGAGGAAGGCCGGGGCTAAGGTGAAAACACATGACAAGGATAATTAATTGAGTCTCAGGGCTAGCGCACGTGGGAAAGAGAAGGATAATAAACACCATTAGTATTCAATTCATTTTCTACGTTAATGCAAGGGCCTCCTGGATTGGATAAACAGATGATTAAAGGGGCAGAAGTGGGCCATATATTATTGAGCCTATTATGGTGAATATGGATGAAAGGGTGAAAAGTGGGCCGTTAAATAGTGAAACTATTGAGCCTACACGGAGGTTTCAAGAGCAACAATTAAATCATGCGGCTGACAATGATGCTCATGCAGTGCTGTGTTTTGAGGGTGAGGCGTGCCTTCAGTGTCTTAACCAGGATGCTGACTAGGGAAAACGGACCAAATCCGTCCGGTCATTTTAGGTCTTAAATTTATAAGGATTGGGTTTCATATTTTTATCTTAAAAATGAAAGCGGGCTTAAAAGGAATGGGTCTGTAGGGTCACGAGTAGGCCCTTTAAGCCCTGTATGTTTTTTTTATTTTTTAAAATTATTAATATGATAATATTATTATTGATTTTTTATATTTTGTTAATGATGTTCCAAATATTTAGTTAATATTAACTTTTTTAGAATTAAGTTTCGTAAGAATATCTTGTATTAATAATACTAAAAAAATAAAAAATTAAAAAAAAACTATTTTTTATTTCATAAGTATTCTTATCAATTTTGTATTTTTTTGACTTATTTTCTGGTGATTGTTTTATTTATATTTTGTGTTATTTATTTTATTGACTACTTACATTTTTTAAGACATATTTAGAAGAAATATTTTTAATTTTGTTAAGTCTTCTCATTAATTATTTGTAATTATGGTATATAGACAATAGTTTACCTTTGATTATGACTTATGGCCTGTTTGGTTTAAAGGGAGGGGATGGAATGGGAGGCGATGGATGGGAGGGGATGGAAGGGGAAGATGGAGGATCACCTTATTTGGTTTGGTTGGAGGGAGAGGAAGGGAAAGGTTTTTTAACAATCCTTTGTTTGGTTTAAGGGGGGAGGGGAGGGGAGATAATATCTAATTTATCATTTTATCCTTAAACATTAGTTTATATATTTTTCCTTATACAAATGATTTAAATTAATTTACACCTCGATATAAATTATATAATTTATAAAAAAAAGATGAAGATATAAAATGGAAATAGTTTTCAATTCCCCCCAACTTAATTTCTCATTATATGAATATTTCAGCAATTATCATGTCAAATTAAATAGAAAATTCCTTCTATTGAAAAAAAAATGTAGAGGACTTGAAAAAAAAATGGTAGAAAGCTAACAGTGAGATCCAGACGGGAATGAAACTTGCACCATGAGAATGAGACAACAGTCGAGAGCAATACGGAGTTATATTTTTATTGAAAACTCATAGGATATAATTGAGAATATGAAAAGACTATGGGGGCAAAATAGTCCCAAATTTTGGGCTCTCTCCAAAACCCCCCAAATTGGAGGGAATCAATTTGAGGGAGTGGGAGGGATTTGGAGCCCCTTTTTTGGGGCCCCTCCCCTCCTACTTTTCATACCAAACAAGGGGAGGGGGTCATTTTTCATCCCCTCCCATCCCTCCCCTCCAACCAAACAAGCCCTTAATGACCATGTTTGTTTGTTGCATGATATATACCGTTTACACTCTAATTTTGATAATATTTATGTGTTAAATTAGGAATTCTATTATTGTATTTTTAAAAAAAAACTGGAAAAACATAAAATTATGTTCAATTTTGTGAAAATATCTTTAGGCCCTGCGGGACGGCCCTGGCCCTTATGCTTTAGGGCCGGAATTTGAAAAAGAGCAATTTTTTTACCCCGAGCCTAAAAGAGCCGGCCCTTTTAAGCTCTGGCCTGACAAGGGCTAGCCCTATAGGGCCAGGCCGGCCTTAAGTCCCAACTCTAATGCTGAGGTGGAAATTGTGGATGAAACTATGATATTTGAGGATGGTCAAGGGGATGATCTCCTCATGCAGCAAGAGGTTTCCCTATGAATTTCCTTCTTTAGAATGTGGGAGGAGCTAGGGCTTGTTCCTTCCTACCCCTTATCTGAGGTATGGTTCAGTCCTTTGATGTTGATTTTGTTGCGCTTTTTGAAATTAGATGTATGTGCTCATTTGGGATAACTTATTTTTTTGCCAATAAGTGCTTATAATTCGTGATTTATAGTTTATGAGGTAAGTATGTGAGAGGAGTTTTGTCTCGACTTATGTAATAAGTGCTTATTTCTCAGAAATAAGCTATTTCAAACACTCACGTAGTGGTACGAAAGCTCAAAAAGCTATTGTAATAAATGAGATCAAGAGCATATGATCCTTAGAGAATGGGAGGTGAACGTTCATCGGATCCCTAGAAATGCTAATACGGCCGCTGATTATAGTGTGTTTAGAACAGCGATTATGAATTGGGCTTGTTGTAATATTACTTTTGGTAAAAGCCAGATTGTGTAATGTGATTTATATTTGGATTGACGATTGTCAGTTAGGCTTTTGCAAAAATAAAACTTGTTTGGATTGGCTTAAGCATAAGGGTTTTTGTGATAATGGTAAGAAAGAAATGTAATTAAAAATTATAAAAAAATTTATAATACTTAAAGTTGGGCAATTAGACAATTAAAAAATGCACAATCTGATGAAATAATATTACATAACCAATTGGATCACATGTTCCGTACAATTTGGTCTCTAATTGAGTCACGAATTTGATTCGTTTGAGAGGAAGATCGCCTGCCATAATTTTCGTGGAAGATTGTTCAACTACACAATTATTATCTATATCAACAAGATTCTCAGCTTCACCTTGGCGAAACACTACGTTTTCAATATCATTTCTCCTAATAAAATTATGTAGGGTCATTGTTGCACAAACAATGCGAAAAATGCATACTTAAATTTTGATCGTTTAATATAATATTTTTTATATTTTAAAATTATTTTTTTAGCAAATTATATTTTAACATAGATACATACATACATATTAACCAACAGTAGAAAGTGATCAAGTAAATAGGGAGATTCTTGTCTTGATTTTTCCAAATCTCATTCATTCTGTCTTCAAAATTAAAACCAAAGAGAAGCTGTGAGAACTAGTGCAATATATGGAGACTCGACGAATCTCCTTCTTGGTGGAGGGATGCTTTGATAGAAGTTGCTAGATATTCTGCCTGGGATTACACCATTCAACACGTAATTAACTTGCATTTTGTGTTCGTAATAATGACAAATATGGGAACATTATTGTATACGTAATGATGACAATAAGTGAGATTTGAGGAGGTTAGAATCAAAAGTAGTGGAGGAAATTGCAAAGGATTTGAGGAGTTTTGCATTTTGGTTGAGCTTTTAATAAAAGCTCCAACACTGAGCTTTATTCAATTGTGGGTGTACAGTGTTCAATTTGCCAAAAACCCATTGCCCATTTTATTAACCAAACATGCATTTTTTTCTTAGCTATCTATTGGGCTTAAAGTTAAAATAAGCCCGATTGACCCCTCCAATTGGGGCTCTAAACACACTATGTTGCTAAACAAGTATTGAGTGCATGGCTAGAGCTATGTTAGAAATAGCTTATTTTTGGGATATAAGTGCTTATTACGTAAGTCAAGATAAAACTCCTCTCACATATTTATTTCGTATGTCGTAAATCATGATTTATATAAATACTTATAAATCAAAAATAAATTATCTCAATCTAGCACCAGCTCTTCATCATTTCCGTGTCACTTTCGGATCCTTGACTGAGTTCCTGGATAAGGACACTACGATGCAAGTTGGGTCTACTAGTGGTATTGGTTGAGGGTTTTCCCTCCTCCTCTTGTATAAAAAAAAAGTGAAACTGATACAGGCAAGGGGCTGTTGATGTGGCAAAACTTCGAACCCTCGTGAGCCCGCCAAAATGGTGGTTCGGTTTTCCATTGGGTCTTTGTAGAATAAAATGATATAGTATTTATATTTGTATTAGGGATTGTATTGTAATTTTGTACGCTAGTTAGATATTGAGTCCCAGCTTGGGACCTACTGCCTCTGTCTATAAATATACTTGTAAAGACAGGCAAATTGTAATGACAGATTTTATGTTTAGTTAGTCAATAAAGTATGTTTTGTTCAGCGAATATTCTGGGCCTAAGAGTGTTTCATCATGGCATCAGAGCCCATGGTTATTACTGACCCGATTTGTCTCTGCTGGGTTTACCCGTTTCTTTAGTGTATCGTGTCCTATTCTGCACGTTCCAATTCGATGATTTTCAGATTTTGCAAACGCGTTAGGGCACAATGATTCGATGGGAAATTGCTCCAATCTCGTCGATCTAAGGTCTAAGGGTGTTTCCCTCCGATGATTGGAGTTTTCTTGCCGGCACTCGTTATTTTCTTTCTGGAAATCGCTGAAGATCGGGGTTTCTGGCTCCTTCGTCTTATCGCTGAAGATCCAAAGATCGGCGTTCTTACTGTGTTCTGGTCTTATCACCGAAGATCGGCGTTCTTAGTTTGTACAGAGGAATCTGTGTCTTTGCACTTTTGGTTTCCGATCGGTGATATCTGGTTTTATCACTGAAGCCTCATCGGCCAAGATCCGTGTGTTCCGAGTTTGTATCCAAGATTCGTAAGTCTGGTTTCATTACTGCAGAAACTGGTTTCTCAATTCAACATCACTGCAGCGATTTCCGGTAATCTCTCTGTCTTCGGCCCTGGTTCTCTATTTTTCTCCTTGAGTTCTTGGGTTTCTTTGATTAGTCAACTAGTCATTTCCGCTGCACTGTCTCTGTTATTGGTCTTGTTTCTTGTTCTTGGGTTTTCTCCACGTCTTTGGTTATGGTAGAATCACAAACACAAAATCTTGATTTCCAACATCCTTTATACTTGCATCCCAATGACACCATTGCAGTTACGTTAGTGTCCCAACCATTAGTTGGTTCTCAAAATTACCCTACATGGAGTAGAGCCATGAGGATAGCCCTCCATGCCAAGAATAAATTGGGATTTGTGGATGGTTCCTGCAAGCGTGAGGATTAGAAATCTGATCTCCAAAGTCAATGGGACCGGTGTAACAGTGTTGTTTTGTCTTGGTTGATTAATTCGGTAGACAAGGAAATTGCTACTGGTTTGGTATTTTCTCAAAACTCCTATCTTGAGTGGCTAGATCTGAAAGAAAGGTTTGGTGTTGTGGATGGTGCAAAAGCCTTTTCTTTATATCGATCAATCAATTCACTTACACAAGGCACTCTTAGTGTATCTGGATACTACACTAAGCTCAAAGAGCAATGGGATGAACATGTAGCCTTAGTCCCTATTCCCAATTGTCAATGCAATACTTCAAAAGACTATGCTAAAACCATTCAAGAACAGAGATTGTTTCAGTTCCTTATGGGGTTAAATGAAGGATTTCACCAAGTTCGTAGTCAAATACTCCTTATGAACCCACTGCCAACATCCAATTAGGCTTGCTCTATGATTGTACAAGAAGAGACCCAGCGAAATATGTCCTTTAGATCACATATTGCCCCAATTGATGGCACTATTATGGCTTCTAATACGTCCAGAGGTGGACAAGGCCGTGGAAGAGCCCATTTCCAAGAACCATGCGCTTATTGTGGGAGGAAAGGCCATCAAAAGGAAACTTGCTACCAACTCATTGGTTTTCCTCAAGGTTCTCAGCCTTCCAGATTCACTAAAGAGAAAGAGGAGCAAGCAAATCAAGCCAATACGCCTGTAAATGAGTCTGCTGCAAAAGTAGGCACTGACTATGGAACTATGGGTTCACAAGGCTCTCTCTTCACTCCAGCACAGTATAGGCAGATTCTAGAAATGTTAAAAAGGGATTCAGACCAAACAGAGGCTGCTGTGAGTGTGCAAGCTGCTAATCCAGGTTTGACTGTATGCCCTAACTCTGAATGGATTTTAGATTCTGGGGCTAGTTGTCATATAGTTAGTAAATTAACATATTTAGATTCTTATAAGTTGCATGAAGGTAAACCTAAGTGGGTGAGAGTGCCTAGTGGGGCTAGAATTCGAATCACACATATAGGAGAAGTTAAACTCACTAATACCATTACTTTGACAAATGTGTTGTATGCCAAAGAATTTTGTTATAATTTAATTTCTGTAGCTAAACTCACCCTGGACAGCATGTATATGGTTCTGTTTTGGCTTGATTTTTGTGTTATGCAGGACATGTACAATGGAATGATCAAAGGGACTGGTAGGCTTATTAGAGGACTCTACCTTCTGAAAAGAGAGAATAAATTTGAGCATGTAAATGTTGCTAATGAAGAACATGAATTTGTAAACATTAGGAAGGAATACCTATGGCATTTTAGGTTGGGACATGCTCCTATACAAGTTTTGAAGCATTTACATGATTTGAGAATTAGTGATTGTAATTTTGACAATGATAAATGTGAGACATGCATTCAAGGGAAACATACTCGTTTGTCTTTTACTCCTAGCACTTCACTTTCTCACTATTGCTTTCAACTTGTGCATGCTGATGTATGGGGACCATACCGGACACCCACACATCAAGGACATAGGTATTTCCTTACATTAGTGGATGATTATTCTCGTAGCACATGGATTTTTCTGATGCATTACAAATCTGAGGTTCCTAAACTCTTGAAAACTTTCATTTCCTTTGTATCTAATCAATTTTTTGTTATGATTAAAACTATACGATCAGATAATGGGACAGAATTTGTTAATCAAGAGGTAAAACAGTTTCTTGAGGAAAAGGGCATTGTTCATCAAAAATCTTGTCCCTTTACTCCTCAACAAAATAGGGTCGTTGAACGTAAGCATAGGCATCTTTTAAATGTAGCTAGGAGCATTATGTTTCAATCTCATTTACCCATTAAGTTTTGGGGGGAAGCCATTAGAACTGCAGCTTATTTAATTAATAGAACTCCTTCCAAAACTTTAGGGTATATTACACCTTATAAATTGTTGCATGGAAAAACCCCATCTTTAGATCACTTAAGAGTGTTTGGATGCTTGACCTTTGCTGTGAATTTGAATTGTGCTGATAAATTTCAGCCAAGGGTTGAACCTTGTGTCTTTCTAGGCTACCCAACTAATAAAAAAGGGTACTTGTTATACAGCATCAAAACTAAGTCATTAATTGTCACTAGGCATGCTACTTTCTTTGAAAAAAAATTCCCTTTTCATGATATTGATGTTATGAATCAAGGGGGAGTAAGTAAGATAAAAACCATTGATCCATTCATTATTAATCAAAATCCATATCCTTTTGGCATATTTGACAATAATACATACATATATAATCATAGGAATCAACATGATACAATTGCTTCCCCACATAGAGAAGTAAGTGATCACATTTATGACAATTCAGATCCAAACCGGTCTCTAGTTGATAGGCCTCTTAGGAGTAGACATGCCCCTGCATGGACTAAGGATTATGAATGTGATTATTTACCTTCTTCTAGTAGGGAACCCCGAAATAGTCATGATAATGCTTTACATAGTAATGCTGGTTTTGATAATTCTGTTGATTTTGATGATTTATCTAATACTTACAAGTCTTTTCTATCTGCCATTGATAAGGAAATTGAACCAGAAACTTTTGAGCAAGCTTCCAAAGACCATAGGTGGGTAGAGGCCATGAATAATGATATTAGAGCCTTGGAGGCAAATAAAACCTGGACTATAGTAAATTTACCTAAGGGAAAGAAACCAATAGGTTGTAAATGGGTGTTCAAAGCTAAGTATAAGGCAGATGGGATTCTAGATAAGTTCAAGGCAAGGTTAGTTGCCAAAGGGTACAATCAAAAGGAAGGTATAGATTTTTATGAGACTTTCTCCCTTGTAGTTAAAATAGTAACTATTAGGACTATTTTGAAACTTGCTGTCATTAATGATTGGGCTATACATCAAATGGATGTAGATAATGCATTTTTGCAGGGAGATTTACATGAGGAGGTCTACATGACCATACCTCAAGATTTTGACAAAAATGGAGAGAAAAATAAGGTTTGCAAACTTGCTAAATCTTTATATGGTTTGAAACAAGCATCAAGACAATGGAATGAGAAATTAACACAATCTTTGATAAAAGGTGGTTTCCAACAAAGTAAACATGACTATGCTCTTTTTCAAAGACAAACTAAAGATGATTTGGTATTTGTGCTTACTTATGTAGACGATTTGATGATTACAGGAAGTAGCTTGAAAGCTATTAATGATGTAAAACAGTTCCTTCATACTCAGTTTAGAATTAAAGACTTAGGAACTTTGAAATATTTTCTGGGATTGGAAATCTTAAGATCTAAGTGTGGTATTCTCATTAATCAAAGGAAATATACTACTGAATTGATTGATCAGACAGGTTTGGATGAGTCAGAAACAGTGATCACACCTATGGAGCAAAACCTTAAATTAACAGCAGCTCCAAATAAGAAAGATCACTGTTTAGAGGATGCTAGAATGTACAGAAGACTAGTGGATAAGTTGTTGTACTTAACTTTAACAAGGCCTGATATCTCCTTTACCGTGTAGGTCTTAAGCTAATTTATGCAAGAGCCTAAAGAGTTACACTTGAAAGCTGCGCTGAGATTAGTCAAATACCTAAAGGATTCTCCAGGACGTGGGATATATGTTTCAGCAGAGAGCTCTTTGAAGGTGGAATGCTATTGCGATTCTGATCATGGAGCATGTGCTGACACTAGAAGATCCGTGACAGGTTTTCTAGTAAAGTTAGGAGGCTCCTTAATATATTGGAAGTCTAAGAAACAGACTATTGCGTCTATTTCCTCAGCAGAAGACGAGTACAGAGCTTTAAGGATGGCTACAGCAGAGTTGACATGGATAGTAGGGCTGCTGAAAGAATTGAAAATTCAAAATGTAGAACCAGTTAAGATTTTCTGTGATAGCAAGTCTGCAATCCATATTGCTACGAATCCTGTGTTTCACGAGCGTACGAAACACATAGAGATAGATTGTCATTTTGTAAGAGATAAATTGTTGGCAGGAATGATTGAATTTGAATATGTGAAATCTGATGAACAGATTGCAGACTTGCTCACCAAAGCATTAGGTGGTCCACAACATGAGTATCTCCTTGGCAAGTTAGGAACATGTGAATATAAAGTTTCTAACTTGAGGGGGAGTGTAGAATAAAATGATATAGTATTTATATTTGTATTAGGGATTGTATTATAATTTTGTAGGGTAGTTAGATATTGAGTCCCAGCTTGGGAGCTACTGCCTCTATCTATAAATATACTTGTAAAGACAGGCAAATTGTAATGACAGATTTTATGTTTAGTTAGTCAATAAAGTATGTTTTGTTCAGCGAATATTCTGGGCCTAAGTGTGTTTCATCAGTCTTCTGGGCAACTTGGTGTTGGCGAACTCCTGCAAATGCACCGTAATCCGAGTCACGTTCAAGGACGCTGTCCTTAAGAGCTATTCCGCGACCACCGGCTGACTGGAAGCGGCACTCCCCAGGATAAAACGGATTCTTCCTGCAGACGCAGGGCGGACAGAACAGCAAAATGAAAACAACTGTAAGGCAGAGAGAGCAGAGCGATGTCAGAGAGGAAGAGAGGGCTCGAGATGTCAGAGCTCGGTGCCTGAACCTCTTACAGGCAGTGCCTTTTATAGGCCTCCATGTATCTGAACGTTGGGCAACGTTTTAACCCGCATAAACACCATTAAACCGCCGGTTACACAATAATAAAACCACAAGATGAGGCCGTTTCTGAACATTGAAGGACCAGATTACATTTGGCAATTAAAATATCCGTTTGGGAATTTAAAACATACGTTTGGTAATTTAAAAACTGACCCATGACCTCTGTAACGGAAATACTGATGCTTCAAAATTCAGATGCCTCAAAACTGGGTTTTTCCGGTAAGCTATTTTCACAAAAATAAATTATAGATTTTTCCAAAAAACATTTGATAAAAAGTGCCCAGTTCGCATTTAATTCACGCGCAGGGGGGGGAAATCGCCGGATTTCCACTACATTTGCCTCTTGGTAGCCCTTTGTTGTGTGCGCGAGCCCACTCTTCCTCTTGGCCCATTTACTAGCCCAACTTCATAAGGTGTAATATATACACTAGCATTCTCTCTTTCCCAAGCAATGTGGGACTTGTTCTATTTGACACACCCACATGTAGCTTGTATCTCCAACAATCCCCCATATGTGTCAAAAGGAACGCCTTTAGTTTAGTTGCACACACGGGTATAACCATTGTATCTAGTGGTCCTTTGAACTTAAAACTAGACCTAGACAGTTAACACTTAGTACATAGAGGAGTTGGTAGTCCTATGAACTTAAAACGAACAACTCTTAGGTGTATACTAGAGGTATTAAAAGTCAGGTTATACCCCCACATTTCGCTGTTAACACGGTTTTGCACGTTAAGACGGCCATGCGCGTGCCTGGTTCATAACGAATGCTCTAGAGATTTTGCCACGATCTCATAGGAGCGGCCCCACTTCACATTCGTAGAGGTGATTTCATTAAATGTACCTGCAATGAGCACACCATTCCGTAGAATTATGAAATTATTAAGAGCTTTGCTCATCCTCACCAAAATGCATTCTAGCACATTCTCGGCATCATAGAAAGGGACTAACAATTTACTTTAGTGCTAGCAGAACTAACTCACGACTTATTCTTACCCATTGAACCTCCTTCATGGGATCACCAATCACAGAGGTTGGGTTGCCATCGTTGTTAATTTCTTATTGGGTTAAGTCCCATTCCCCTCGATGAATCAAGGATTTGTTTCCTTCCCAGGGGTTTTGTAAACGGATCCACAAGGTTCATAGCTGACCTTACATAATCGATTGAGATTACACCATCTTTGAGCAGCTGCCTTATTATATTATGTCTCAATCGAATATGTCTACTTTTACCATTAAAGGTTTTATTTTTAGCCGTAGCTATCGCAGATTGGCTATCACAATGTAAAGACACTGATGGTGTTGGTTTTTCACCTAGTGGGATATTCGCCAAGAAGTTTTTCAACCACTCAGCCTCAGTACCAGTCAACTCCATAGCTATAAACTCAGAATCCCTTGAGGAACTAGTTAAAATAGTTTGTTTGACTGACTTCCACGTTATGGCACCACCACCAAGAGTGAACACATAACCACTAGTGGATTTGCTCTCCTCTAAATCTGAGATCCAGTTAGCATCACTGTATCCTTCCAATACAGCGGGAAATCCACTATAATGAATACCATAATTCATGGTACCTCTCAAGTATCTCAATACTCTTACCAGAGCCTTCCAATGCTCATTGCTTGGACAATGAGTATACCTGCTCAATCTACACACAACATATGCTATGTCTGGCCTGGTATAGTTCATTAAATGCAACAGACTCCCAATAATCTGTGCATATTTAGATTGAGCAATTGGTTCTCCTCTATTTTTCTTTAAATGCACATTAGGATCATAAGGAGTGTTCATAGGAGACTCACCAAACAGTTCAAACTTTCTCAAGATTTTCTCAATGTAATGTTCTTGAGAAAGTATGATACCATTATCATTCCTTATAATCTTTACACCCAAAATCACTTTCGCTTCACCCAAATCTTTCATATCAAAATTAGAAGACAGAAAATGTTTTGTCTCAAGCACAACATCCATGCTAGTACCAAAGATAAGCATGTCATCCACATACAAACAAATAATCACACAATCATTATTTACAAGTTTTGTATAAACACATCTTTCTACCTCAACAGTAGAGAAACCACCACTTAACAAAACTTGATCCAGTTTTTCATGCCATTGTTTAGGCGCTTGTTTCAAACCATACAAGGATTTAATAAGTTTACAAACTTTATTTTCTTGCCCAGGAATAATACACCCTTCAGGTTGCACCATATAAATCTCCTCTTCTAAATCACCATTTAAAAAAGCTGTTTTAACATCCATTTGATGAATGAAAAGCTTATGAATGGAAGCTAAGGCAATTAGGATTCTAACCGAAGAAATCCTAGTTACAGGAGAAAAGGTGTCAAAATAATCAACATTTTCTTTTTGAGTATACCCTTTTGCTACTAATCTAGCTTTGTATTTTTCAATAGTTCCATCAGGAAAATACTTTTTCCTAAAAACCCATTTATAACCAATAGGCTTTGCTCCTGGAGGCAAGTCTACCAAAACCCATGTTTTATTTTGATTTAAAGAATCAATTTCAGCTTTTATTGCTTCTTTCCAAAAAGATTTATCCGAAGAAGAAATATCTTCATAAAAATTTTTGGGTTCATCTTGCACCAAATAAGTATAAAAATCATCTCCGAAAGACGTTTGTTTTCTTTGTCTTTACTTCTCCTTAAATCTTCAACCAAAACTTCATTTGAATTTTGTTCAGAGGAATTTCCAACTCTTTTAGGAATATGCTCAACCTTCAAAGGAAATATATTTTCAAAAAATTCTGCATCTTTTGTTTCAACAATTGTGTTATGATCTAAAACATCGCTTTTCAAAACCAGAAAACGATAAGCAGCACTTTGTTGAGCATATCCAATAAACAGGCAATCAGAGGTTTTAGAACCAATTTTCCTCTTTTTAACATCAGGTAGTAAAACTTTAGCAAGACACCCCCACACTTTCAAATACTGAAGATTAGGCACAAAACCTTTCCATAACTCATAAGGTGTCTTTTTAGTTTTCTTGTTGGGTATTCTGTTTTGTAAAAAATATGCAGATAACAAGGCTTCACCCCACAGGTTATTAGGTGCTGCAGAACTTACAAGTAAAGCATTCATCATTTCTTTTAAAGTTCTATTTTTCCTTTCTGCAACACCATTAGATTCAGGTGAATAAGGAGGAGTTACTTTATGAATTATCCCTTCTTTTTCGCAAAAATCATTTAATAATAAATATTCTCCTCCTCTATCTGACCTGACCCTTTTAATCTTTTTATTTAATTGATTTTCTACTTCTGCCTTGTACAAAAGAAACTTTTCAAAAGCATCATCTTTATTTCTCATTAGATACACTTTGGTATATTTTGAAAAATCGTCAATAAAGGTAATATAATACCTTTTACCACCTCTAGTCTCAGTTTGCTTTAAATCTCCCAAATCAGTATGAATTAAAGCTAGCAACTCAGTTTCTCTTTGAGTAGAAAAATGTGGTTTTTTAGCTTGTTTAGTTTCTGCACAAACTTCACACTTTTGAAAATCATCTTTAGTTTTAGAAATCAGCCCTAGATTTTGTAGCCACTTAATATAAGATTTATAAACATGTCCTAATCTAGCATGCCACATATCATAGGAATCAATCAAGTAAGCAGAAGAAGATGCATTCTCATTCATTTCAGAAACACTAAGAACAAACAATCCCTTATTACAATAGCCCTTCCCAATAAGAACATTGTTCTTAGTCATAACAATCTTGTCAGATTCAAAACATACCCTAACCCCAGCTTTCCCAAGCAATGCCACAGAGACTAAGTTAGCTCTGACCTCAGGTACATATAGCACGTCATTCAATGCCAAGGTCTTTCCAGATGTGAGCTTCAATACCACCCTCCCTTCTATGAACCTTAGCGGTTCGGGAGTCAGCCAGATAAACGTGGTCTTCCCCTTCTTCAAAGGAGGTAAACATCTCTTTGTTTGCACAGATGTGCCTGGTAGCTCCTGAGTCTACCACCCATTTCTTCACATCAGAGACAAGAAGGGCTTGTGACACCACAGCAACAATGATTTCTTCATCACTGTTGTCATCTCCTTCAACCAAATTCACATTTGGCTTAGGAGGATTTTCACCACTTTGAGAGTTATCTCCCTTAGCCCTTTTCCTGCACTGCGCTGCATAATTACCTGGTTTTCCACAGACAAAACAATTGCCCTTCTTCTTCTTGGGGTTAGTGTCTTTGGGCTTGTAGTAAGGTTTCTTATTTTTATTATTTTTGTTTTTGGGATTGTACCTCTTGTTGTGCGGCTTTTCCTTAACTAGGTTTGCTTTAGCAGCTATTTCCTTGCCCTTTGCAGCTTGTATTGCCTTTCTGTTGGTATCTTCAATGATGATATGAGTGATCAGATCATTCAAGGACAACTATTTCTGTTTGTGTTTCAGTTGTTGCTTGTAGTCATTCCATAAATTTGGCAGCTTTTCGATCAGTACACCGGCCACGAACTCATCTGGCAAATTAATCTTCTCAGCCTTGAGCTCCTCATTCAGCTTATGGTACTCGTTGATTTGGAGCTTGATGTCTTTTTCATCTGTCATCTCCCACTTGTAAAAGTTTCCTATCACGAACTTCTGCTTTCCAGCATCCTCAGCAGTATACTTGAGGATAAGTGATCCCCATATCTCACTTGCTTCTTTATAGACATAATACACATCGAACAGATCGTTAGATAAAGTAGTAATAAGAGTGTGTCTGCAAACCTTATTGGCATAGGCCCAAACATCCTTCTGGGCCTGGTGCTGACTGTGTAAGCGCATCAGCAACTCCATGCATGTCAAGAATAGTGTAGACACGTTCCTGCCAGCGTCTGAAGTTCTTCCCCTCAAACTGTTCAATCTTGGAAATGTTTGGAAACTGCCTGGGCATAGGCACCGCTATCGGAATAGGACCAGAACCAGCATTGTTGACTCCGGGAGCAGCAGCACTGTCAGGTTGAGCACCAGCGTCGGAACCAGCAGGAGGAACAAAAACAGAAGCCATATTATCTCTTAAGATTGTTGGCGAACTCCTGCAAATTCACCGTAATCCGAGTCACATTCAAGGACACTGTCCTTAAGAGCTATTCCGCGACCACCGGCTGACTGGAAGCAGCACTCCCCAGGATAAAACGGATTCTTCCTGCAGACGCAGGGCGGACAGAACAGCAAAATGAAAACAACTGTAAGGCAGAGAGAGCAGAGGGATGTCAGAGAGGAAGAGAGGGCTTGAGATGTCAGAGCTCGGTGCTTGAACCTCTTGCAGGCAGTGCCTTTTATAGGCCTCCATGTATCTGAACGTTGGGCAACGTTTTAATTCGCATAAACACCATTAAACCGCCGGTTACACAATAATAAAACCACATGATGAGGCCGTTTCTGAACATTGAAGGACCAGATTATGTTTGGCAATTAAAATATCCGTTTGGGAATATAAAACATACGTTTGGTAATTTAAAAACTGACCCATGACCTCTGTAACGGAAATACTGATGCTTCAAAATTCAGATGCCTCAAAACTGGGTTTTTCCGGTAAGCTATTTTCACAAAAATAAATTATAGATTTTTCCAAAAAACATTCGATAAAAAGTGCCCAGTTCGCATTTAAGTCACGCGCAGGGGGGAAATCGCCGGATTTCCACTACGTTTGCCTCTTGGTAGCCCTTTGTTGATGCCTCAAAACTGGATTTTTCTGGTAAGCTATTTTCACAAAAATAAATTATAGATTTTTCCAAAAAACATTTGATAAAAAGTGCCCAGTTCTCATTTAATTCACGCGCGGGGGAAAATCGCCGGATTTCCTATTTTCACAAAAATAAATTATAGATTTTTCCAAAAAACATTTGATAAAAAGTGCCCAGCTCGCATTTAAGCCACGCGCAGGGGGGAAATTGCCGGATTTCCACCACGTCTGCCTCTTGGTGGCCCTTTGTTGATGCCTCAAAACTGGGTTTTTCCAGTAAGCTATTTTCACAAAAATAAATTATATATTTTTCCAAAAAACATTTGATAAAAAGTGCCCATTTCACATTTAATTCACGCGCAGGGGCGAAATTGCTGGATTTCCACTACATTTGCCTCTTGGTGGCTCTTTGTTGTGCACGCGAACCCACTCTTCCTCTTGCTCCATTTACTAGCCCAACTTCACAAGGTGTAATATATACACTAGCATTTTCTCTTTCTCAAGCAATGTGAGACTTGTTCCATTTGACACACCCACATGTAGCTTGTATCTCCAACACTTGGGAGCGTTGCTTCTGCCTGTGACTGAGCCAGAGGAACTCGAACTCAAGCTCGAAGTGGCGAAATTGAACAAACCCATAATGACTTCCATGAAATCGAGCCTGTTCTCTTCACAAGTCAACGAATCTCCGAATCGAATCGCAAGAGAGTCATAGCCCAGGTCTCGCACAGACTTCCCAGATTGCGACATTCTATCGGTCTTATAATTCCATAAATTTTTTTCCTTCCCAGAGATTGAAGCCAAAATCCAAATATCACTCACCAAACATGAGTATGGATTACAATACCACGCGCAAATCTTAGTGAATCCAATGTTCATGAGGAAGCTAGAGCATCCGGGCACAAGAGACACAGTAACAGGGCTGGAGTTGTGAGGAAGACATGAGATGAGAGGGATAGAAGCGAGATACGGAATCAGGAATTGGATCTGCAAGTCGAAACTTTCCTCGGGAATCTCACCGTCTAAAGCTTCTTCTCGCCGGAGGGATTTTACCGGTGATTGAATTATTCGAAAGTGTGAAAAAGGGGCCTTCAGTTTTGTCTGGCTTACATATTAGAAGACGGAAAAAATAAATTTTAAAAATTAAGAAACCAAACTTGAACCTCTTAAAACTTACATGACTAAATATGCACTTTTGTCACAACCTTCTTATAAGAATAGTAATGATAATTAAGAATCTTGAAATTTTAAAATTTTTAAAAAAAATTATGATCTTTAGTTAGAATTGAAAATTTTCCAAATAATTTTTTTCCCAACACTCTTTCTCTTTTATTTTCCATATTCATCTTTCACATTTTCAAGTATTTATATATCTAATTTTTTTCAGTAGTCATTTTAAATATTTTCAATGCCCATCTTTCATGTTTTTAGTAATAAAGAATAAAAGATAATTGGGAAAATCATTCCTAAGTCTCAAGGAACAAAGATAATAACAGAAAAGTCTCTAGGAAAAGTCAAATATCAGAAAAGTCTCTAGGGACTTTCCTGTGATTATTTTTCAAAGCCAAATGACAAAGATGCCTCTAAGAATTTAAAACACTTTATTATTTCTCTCTCTCCTTCATTCTACTCTGCTTATGCGTCTTCCTTGCGTTGTCTGTTACTCCTCCGAGTCCTAGTGTTGGTGCATTCGTCCGTCGCTCCTCCGCTGCCCAAGCCTTCGTCACTCCTTCATTGCCCAAGCCTCAGTTGTGATGTGGCAAAGGTAGAACAACGAACTGATTTTTCTTTACCTGTGTGTACATTGGCTAAATTGAGATTGAGGGGTTAGTCAAAGGTTGGAGTTTGGGCTCAATAGTGGACTAAGTGGTAGGAGGTTGATAAGTAATGTTAAGATTTTGCTAAAAATATGATCTTGACAATTGAAGTTGGGGTTTTACTGTGGCTGGTTTGTGTGAATGTTATAGTGCTATGTTTTTGGGGAAGGTCACAGAAGGAGTGCTATGTTTTAATTTCAGTGGGAATGGTTGAATATGATGGTGGTTGTTTGCTGTGAAAACGTTGATATGAAAAAAGTGTTGTTAATTCGTGCAATTATAGTTGTTAATATGACTGTTGTAATTGTTAATACAGAACCTGTACTCTGTTTTTGGACAATATAATAGAGGGAATACTCTGTTTTTGGGCAAGGTAATAGATGGATGACTTTGTTTTAAGGGGGGATGATTGAATGTAATTGTGGTTTCTTTGATTACAAAATGATGATATGATATTAAAAAAAGTGTTGTTAAATTGTTGTTAATAGGTGCATTTGTAATTGTTAATTTTGTTATGGCAGTTGTTAATACGAAGTTGATGTTGCAGATTGTCATGAAAGTTGGGGTTCAGGGAAAGAATCTATTCTGTTTCTTATATGTGAGGCGAAGTTTTTAAATGTGAAAAAGATAAAATGCAATATGACTTATACTGTTGTAAATATGACTCATACACTTGTAAAACAAGGCAGAAGAAGTTGTTAGAAACCAATTCAACTGTTGTGACATATCCTACAGGAATAACTCATGCAGTTGTGAAAGTTAGAGTTGTGAAAGTTGTCATTTCAGTCAAACATGAAACAGTTGTAAAAATGACCATGATGTTGTAAAAGCAAGTATCACCAGTTGTTAAAACAGTAATTTTATAATTGTGAAAGTTAGAGTTTTGAAACTTGTCATTTCAATTCGGCATGAAAAAACAGTTGTAAAAATAACTCAAGATGTTGCAAAAACATACATTAGAAGTTGTAAACTGAGCAACTTGTAGTGTTTGGAGATGTGAACAAAGATAATTTCATTCACATACGAGAAATAAATTGTAAAAATGACTCAATATGTTGTAAAAACATGCTTAATCAATTGTAAACTGAGGAATTTTCAATGCTGAACTTGGAGATGTGTAAAAAGATAATTTCATTTAAACATGAGAAAGAAGTTGTTAAAATGACTCAACATATTGTGAAAACACACTTAACGAGTTGTAAACTAAGCAATTTACAATTGTGAACAGTTGTTAAATAGGTAGTTTCATTATGACCTGAAAAATAGATTGTAAAAAATACTAAACATGTTGTAAACACAAGCATTGCCAGTTGTTAAACAAGGCATATATGTAGTTGTCATATTTAGAAGTTTTGGAAAAAATCATTTCATTTAGGCAATAAAAAGAATGTGTAAAAAATCATTGAAGTAGTTGTTATAATACGCAATGATAGTTGCGAACGTAGGAATTTGACAAACTTGAAATTAACTCATTGCATAAAAACATATTGTGAAAATGACTGATGAAGTTGTAAATAACTGATGAAGTTGTCAACTGTAAAATGACTAATGAACTAAGGGCAACTTTGTCATTTGACTTTGAGAAATAATCACATAAAAGTCCCTAGAAACTTTTCTGATATTTGACTTTTTCCAAGGACTTTTCTATTATTATCTGTGTTCCTTAGAACCTAGGAGTGATTTTCCTAAGATAATTGTTGAAATCATAAAAGATAAGTATTGAAAATATTTAAAATTATTACTTAAAAAAATTTAAAACGAACCATTAAAAATGCAAAAAATGAGTAATAGTGAAGATGTGAAAGATAAATATTAGAAATATGAAATATGAAATATGAAGGAAGATAAACTCAAGAATTTTAATTCCATCTAACTTATCAGCTGCTTCATCATTAAGGTCCCGACTGCACCAATCTACCTGTACTTTAAGTATCATTAATATTCTTGGAGAGTACTCCTTCCGTCGTTATCTAAACATTTAGGCCCTGTTTGGTATGATGGAATTAGGGGTGATGGAAATGGAATTGAGGATCAATTCCATTATGATGCTTGTTTGGTATGATGTAATTGGAAAATTTTCCAATTCCATGTGGAAGCCAAATAGGCTCAATTCCACCCAATCAATTCCATCAAAATACCTTAGATTTACAATTCCATGTGATCATTTCCATCTATTACCCTCTACTACCTTCAAAAAAAAAAATTTAAGGACATTTTAGTATTTTTATACAAAAATTAGATCTCATTTCTATGACATACCAAACATACTTTTAGTCCCCATTTCCATTTCCATATCCATATCCATTTCCATCAAAATCAATTCCAACGTACCAAACGGGCCCTTAATGACCTTTTTTTTATTTTTGTCATTTATCAATTATATATATTATATTAATTAAAAGATTTATGATGTCTATATTTACTCTATTTCCCTCTCTTACTTACTTCTTATAAATAAGTTTATACTTGAAAAAAAAAAAGAGGTTTGCTTTAGACATACTTATTATTTTAACTAATTTTATCCATTTTTTTAAACCGTATAATTAAGTTATTAAACTCTTATAAATAGGGCTGAAGAGAGTTATTAAATGTCATCTCTTCTTAGTGTTTGTTTGGGTATAATAAAAAAGTGTTTTTTTAAGCACTTTTCTGCATGTCTAGATAAAACTTCTTTCATAAACTTTTCTTGAACTCTGTAAAAGCAATTTTAAAAAGTTAAAACAAACATGTACTTACTACTATATATCTACAATCTACTGACTCAGTAGAATCACTTCATTCATGATCACTGAAGGGGAAAATTTTATAGCCTAAGACTCCGCAAGTGTACAGGCCGTATTAAGTAATCAAGAGTGAGTAAGATATTGTTCCCACGAGGATTTTGTACCAACAATGTAGTTGAGAAATGATTTTACACTTTAGCTTAATTTGAGCAACCCAGATTGATTTAAAATAAGTTAAAAGAAATTAAAATCAAATTAAAATTAAACAAACCACCACAATTATCAAATGAGTAACTCAGAGTTATTAATATCTTATTAACTTTATAAACCTTGTTTTCACCAATTTAATTAGCCTTAATATCAATTTTGTTGATTTCGAATATAAATAACTATAAATTCATGTCGGCTTATTTACAACCCTTTCTTAAGTATAAATTGTTATACCTAATATAATTACTCAAGACGCAAGATAACTCAAATACACTCTTCATCATATAATTATATGGGGCCATTAGACATATATGTCTATCCTAATCACAAATCAGATCGCAATCTAATCACATGTTTCTTAATCTCAAAACCTAATTAAAATCTCATTCGTGAAGGTAAATCCTAATACCCAAATACATATTTAATGATGGTCAATCACTAAATAGATAAAGTTAAACAAGATTAAATAACCAAAATTAAAATCAATTATAACTCAACTATGGAAATAATGTCTAATCCACCCATAGATTCATAACTCTTCTGGTTTGCAAAACAAACTAACTAAATATAACTAAAATAATATAAGCAAGATGGCAACAAAATTCATAATCCAAAATCTCAAGAAAAGAGAGATTAAGAAAAAGAACAGAGTATTAGTTCAAAACCTCATCTTCAAGCTCCAACTACTCCTCTATCCAAACAACTACTTTGGTCTCTCCTATTCTCCACAGCCCTCTCGTCCTCCTCCGTGAAGGTGTGAAGGAAGAGGAGGAGAATGGAACTCGAACTCTATCCTCTTTTTGGTTCAAGCTTACTCTCTTTTTTTTGTGATCGAAGAAGACGATCGAGCTCTTTTTATTGTGCAGCCGTCTTTGCTCTTTTTATTGTCAAATCGGGGCTTTGTTTTAGGTTTAGATCTTCTCCACAAATTCCACAACGGTGCCTCTTGCTGTAAAGGGTAAGGAAATAATAATAATAATAATATACAGAATATTTCTTTTTTCATTTGAGAAAACTTTTCTTGTTTTATTTTCTTTCTTAAATTTAAAAAATTTTATTTTAATTTAAAATCCCACAAATAATAGATTCAATCGATATCTCATAAAATCTTTAAAAAAAATTTTAATTTAGGAGGGATGATTTCCCAAATATATCCAAAATAATCTCAAATCTATTAAAATAGGAAGTCATAATCACCAAACCCAAGTTTTGTCGTTTCAACCTACAACACGTTTCTTTGTTATTTGTTTTTGCCAACAGTGCAGCACGTTAAGACTCACTGAAAAGTTAATGTCAGTTATATTAACCCTTCTATTTAATCTCTCTAATCTTCATCCCCACGTCACTCGATCCACAACCCTTTCCTTTGTTCTAAATTATATATCCACTCATTCTCTTCATTTCCCCCAAGCTTTCCTCACTAACTCATTAATCATCTTCATCATGGAGCTTTGGTTTGGCGTCCTCGTCTCTATCTCTCTCTGCCTTCTTCTCAAAGCTTTCTTCAATCTTCTCCTTATACATTCTCCCTCCCCTCCTCTCCCTCCTGGTCCTCTCCGGATCCCCTTCTTTGGTTCCTCCATTTTCCTGAGAAAATCATTCTCTGAATTCGAACCCATCCTTCGAAGTCTTCACTCCAAGTTTGGCCCCATTGTCACTCTCCATTTTGGTTCTGACGACCCTACTATATTCATTGCCGATCGTTCTCTCGCCCACCAAGCACTCGTTCAAAACGGCGTCGTCTTTTCCGACCGCCCCAAGGTCCTCCCTACCGAAAGTATCATGAAAAGTAACAAAGATAACATCAACTCTGCTTTCTACGGTCCCACATGGCGAGCGCTCCGCCGCAACCTCGCATCCGAGATGCTTCACCCGACCCAGATCATGTCCTTCTCGGGTACTCGTAAATGGGTCTTGGACGTGCTTCTCACTCGCCTCAGGTCCGAATCAGAATCAAGCAAGTCCATTAAGGTGATTGACCATCTCAGTTATGCTATGTTCTGCTTGCTTGTGTTCATGTGCTTTGGCGAGAGGCTAGATGACAAGAAAATCAAGGACATCGAATATGTTGTGCGTCGTTTCCTTTTGACCTTCAATAACCTGGACACACTAAATTTCTGGCCAAGACTGACACGAATTTTGTTCCCCAAACGTTGGGAGGAATTGCAGCAAATGGTCAACGACAGAGAAAATGTGATAACTCCGCTAATAAGAGCAAGAAAGAAAGCCAAGGAAGAGAGATTGAGCAAATCAAACGAGGACGATAACACCAAGGATGGTAAAACTACAGTGTGTTACGCGGACACGTTGTTGGATTTGGTATTTCCCGAGGAAAAGCGCAAGCTTGAGGAATCTGAAATGGTTTCTATCTGTTCAGAGCTTCTTGAAGCAGGGACAGATACAACAACAACAGTATTACAATGGATTCTGGCGAATCTGGTGAAGTACCCTCATATTCAACAAAGGCTTATGGATGAAATAAGAGATGTGATGGGTGAGAGAGAGGACAAGGTGGTGAAAGAAGAAGATCTGAGCAAAATGGCATATCTTAAAGCTGTGATTTTGGAGGGACTAAGGCGTCATCCACCTGGGCACTTTGTGCTGCCACACGCTGTTTCAGAAGACGTGGCGTTCAACAATTACCAGGTGCCCAAGAAAGGGACTGTGAATTTCATGGTGGCAGAGATGGGGTGGGACCCAAAGGTGTGGGAAGATCCAATGGAGTTCAGGCCTGAGAGGTTTTTGAACAGTGAAGGGAAGGGAAGTGAGACGTTTGATATTACAGGAAGCAAAGAGATAAGGATGATGCCTTTTGGGGCAGGAAGAAGGATGTGTCCCGGGTATAATCTGGCGATGCTTCATTTGGAGTATTTTGTGGCCAATCTGATTCGGAATTTCGAGTGGAAGCCTACAAGTGATCATGATATTGATTTGTCAGAGGTTGAAGAATTCACAGTCGTAATGAAGAGTCCATTACAGGTTCATATATCTCCCAGACTTTAGGCCAGATACATGCAAAATGTACGTTTATAAATCTTATAAGTTCTCCTGCTTTGAGTGCTGTTTAATGTTGCATGAGTAAGATTAGAAGATGGTGGCACCACTAGTTCTTTGAATTGGTGCTTTTTTATCCTTTTAATAAAGGCAACATGCCAGTTTCATTATAGTTTGATCTCTACATGCTTGAGTTCTTTAGTCACTGCAAGCTTGATTATCGCCTGCCGTTGGATTGAATTGTCCTCTTCTTCACTACAAAAAAAAAGGTATTTTGTAGCGGTGGACTTGTAGCGGTTATATTAAACCACTACAAATTATTGTATTTGTAGCGGTTTTTACCTAAACTGCTACAAAGTTGTAGCGGCAATATTTTTTGTAGCGGTTTCCTCCAAAAAACCGCTACAAATTTGGCGTGAATTTCCCGCCAAAACTTGTAGTGGTTATTTTGTAGCGGTTAATTCACATAAACCGCTACAAAATACCAAAGGTCATAATTTTATAGCGATTTTGGGCAATAACCGCTACAGAATTTCAGGAGTCTCGACATTTGTAGCGGTTCTGGGCAATAACCGCTACAGAATTTCAAACGTTGTGAAGTTTTGTAGCGGTTATTATAGAACCGCTACAAATTTAATTATTTGTAGCGGTTAGAGTAGTGGTTATTTTAATAACCGCTACTAATAGCTGGCTTATTTAAGCCACCACTTCCTTCATTTCTCCTTTTGCTCATTTTGTTTCCTGAGGTTTCTCTGAGTGATTTCTTCGAGATTTGAGCGTTCAGACGTCTCTATTGGAGTTTCTGCTCAGTATTCCGCAGTATTCGCACTTGAGGTACGTATATAACACGTATTTTTATTTATATTTGTATTTATATTATATTTTTGCATAAAATAGTATGACTAATTTTTTTTTTAATTTTTACAGTTGAGATGGCTTCAGGATAGGATAAGGGGAAGGCCCCTGAGGTCCCCAGACTGACTTTACGGGGTGGCAGCAGCTGGGGAGGGGGCAGAGGGAGGGGGCAGCGTGCAGGCAGGGCTACCGCGGCATCTCAGCCCATCCCCCCACAGGCGACGATCGCAGCAGAGGTGCCTGAGGTGGAGGGGCCAGAGATTAGCGTTGAGGACTTCCTCAATGAGGAGGAGTTCGAGATCCCGATTGGGTTCAGGGAGATGGAGCAGTTCCTCGATGAGGAGGACGCTCGGGAGCAGAACAACCCACGAGGGTCGTCTTCGCGGTCCACTGGGTTTGAGGTGCAGGTCGAAGGTAAATTAATTTTTTAATTTAGTAAATTATTTATTTAAATTAGAAATGTAAACTTTGAATTATAATTTATCTAACGTGCGGTCAACTGTGCAGATGAGCAGGGGAACGTGTCAATGAGGAGGCTGGATGTGGCCGGTCTGAACAGCATGGACCGGTCCCTGCGAGTTATAGTGCCGTGGAACGAGGGCATTGACCAGCCGATCCACAATGGGGGTCACCTGCTCAACCGCTTCCTGAGCGACCTGGGATCGAATTGGATGCGGTTCCCCCTTCACTTCCCGACGTGGAGGCACATTCCGAAGGGGCCGAAGGACTAGGCTTGGGAGGAGGTGGTTTAGGTAATTAAAACTATTTAATTAATATTTTTTGTAATTAATTCTATTTAATTATTTTTTTTAAATTATGATTTTTATAATTATTGATATTGAAATGTATTTTTTTCAGCTGCGGTTTGCCGTCCGGGCCAACTGGAAGAGGTACGCCCTCGTGAAGATGGGCGACGCCTGGAGGAACAGGAGGAACCGTCTCTTCCACAGGGTAGATGGGGACGGGACGATGCCTCTGGAGCAGCTGCAGGAGAGCGTCCCGGACGGCGTGCCGCCGAACGACTGGGCGCGTTTCGTCCAGTTCAGGAGGAGCCCTCAGGCGCAGGTAATGTATTTATTATATTTTTGATATATAATTTTCTAATTGTTAAATATTAAATTATAATTTCAATTTAATTTGTATTTAATTTCAAATTTTATAATACATTTAATTATTTTTTTTTCCAGGAGCTTTCTCAGAGGAACGCCGGGATCCGGGCGTAGCAGACGATCCACCACACAGCAGGATTGAAGACCTTTGCTGTGACCTACAGCGAGCTGGTAACTTTTCAAGTGCTTCACTTACTTTTAGCTGATTATTTCATAATACTAATTGTTTTGTAATTGTTTCAGGAGATGAAGGCACAGCAGGAGAACCGTCAGACGGACTATGCGGAGCTATACGCCATCACACACAGACACCGTGACGGGACTGCGACCTCTCAGCAGGCAGAGGCGGCCATTGTAAGTAATTTTATTATTATAGTTTTTATAAAACCAAGTTAATAATGAAAAATGGTAATTATTAATTATTTCATAAAATGGCAGGAGCAGATGCAGCAGTCGCAGGCTGAGCTGCGACAGACCCAGCCTGAGGAGTCACAGGGGTCAGTGGACCCGACGGCTCCTTTGAAGGCGGGTCTAGCTTAGGCTGAGCACCCCGGACGCGCGGGGGGTATGGGGATAGGCGCCAGACCCAGCATGGTCTACGGCAGGAGCGCCGCCTCTGAGGTTGGCAGCTCTAGAGGGGTCAGACGTCAGAGGGACGAGTCTATTGACCAGCTGCGGTCAGATTTGGAGCAGTAGATGGCGCAGCAGTAGCAGCAGATGCAGCAGCTGCAGCAGATACAGGTGCAGCAGCAGCAGCTGCTGCAGATGCACGCAGATATGTTGTACGCTCAGCAGACGCAGTGGCGTGAGATCCTGAACACCATGCTCGAGGGAGCATGGAGTCACCTGTTCCCGGACGAGCAGCATCCAGCGGTTCCCCCTATCCCTCGCTACGTCGTCCCGAGTACTACTCCTCCTGCTACAGCTCCTCCTCCTACTGATGACGATGGTGCGGTTAAGTCTGCGCAGTGGCCCGATCGAGCGGCATCTGAGAGAGGCCCACTTGAGGGAGCACCAGAGGATCAGCCCCCAGCTCCTTAGTTTAGGACATTTTATTTTGTTTAAACATTTGTAAATATTTATATGAGTTTTTATTTCATAATTTTCTTATTGTGTTTTATATAATTATATTTATATTATTAGATCGCGCTGAAATAATTTATGAATGATTTATATCTAAATTTAAAAAAATAAATAAATTATATATATATTTGTAGCGGTTTTAAGTTAAAACCGCTACAAATCTATATGTTTGTAGCGGTTATTAGTGTATAACCGCTACAAAGATATATATTTGTAGCGGTTATAAACTCATAACCGATACAAATTTACATATATATTTGTAGCGGTTTACCTTCAGAAACCGCAACAAATATATGTTTGTAGCGGTTATACACTAATAACCGCTACAAACACTCAAATCATTTGAATTTTGAAATTTGCCGCCTTTGTGCACATTTGTAGCGGTTATGTTATGTATAACCGCTACAAATTACAAAATTATTTTTATATTTAATGTCCAACGGCTTTAATATTAGTAGCGGTTTAATATATATAACCGCTACTAATACCTTGAACATTAGTAGCGGTTATATATATATAACCGCTACTAATACTCAACAAGTACATTTTGAATTTCCCACCAATTAATGGCTTGAATATTAGTAGCAGTTTTATATATATAACTGCTATAAAATTATAAACGTTAGAATTTCTGAAGCGGTTGGTGTAGCGGTTTAGTAACCGCTACAAAATTATAAACGTTGGATTTTCACAATATAAGGTTCTAGGCATTCGTAATTATTTTCTCACTCATCTTCTTCTCTATACTTTCTTCTCTCTCACTTGTAGCTATGGATAAATCATGGATAAGGTTGCCGCACAATTCTCCTGAATATTTGTACGGATTAAACAGTTTCTTGGATTTCGCATTCACTCACGCCAGCTGTAATGGCAAGATCGTTTGTCCGTGTCGGAAATGCAAGTTCAAGAAGTGGCATGCACGAAATGTTGTGAAGGAACATTTACTTGTGAAGCCTTTCCCTGAGGACTATATGTTCTGGGCAGTTCATGGTGAGAAGGCCGGCATTAGATATGACGATGCTCTTCCTCGAAGTTCTCAAGTAGGCGTTCAAGTAGACGAAGATGATCCTGTGAATGATGCTGTGCGTGATGCGTTTGGATTTCAAGGCGACAACTTCAACGAAGAAGTGCACGGCTCTGAGCTGGCTTTTATGGGGAATGAAGCAGCTCGGGATTTTTTCAACTTGATGGATGAGGCAGATCGTCCTTTATATCAAGGTTGTCGCAAATATTCTAAATTATCTTTCTTGATCAAATTGTATCATATCAAGTGCTTGTGTGGGATCACAGATAAGGGAATGTCGATGTTGCTCGACTTATTACAAGATGCATTCCCCGACGCCGAGATTCCCACAACCTTCTACGAGGCCAAGAAGATTATCAACAGGTTGGGGTTGAATTATCAAAAAATTGATGTGTGCCCAAATGATTGTATGCTATATTGGGGAGACGATTCCAGCAGGGAAACGTGTAAGAGATGTCACACATCGAGGTACAAGCCAATTCAGAAGGGGGAAAAGCAGAAGAAGAAACCTGCAAAGATTCTTAGGTACTTCCCTTTGAAACCTCGTCTACAAAGATTATTTATGTCGTCTAAAACTGCTGAGCACATGAGTTGGCATGCCGTTGATAAAAACGAAGATGGTAAATTAAGACATCCGCGGGATGCAGCTGCTTGGAAAACGTTTGACAACGACTTTCCAGATTTCGCGAATGACCCCAGAAATGTTCGGCTTGCGTTGGCGACCGACGGTTTCAATCCTTTCGGGAATCTTAGCACAAGTTACAGCATTTGGCCGGTAGTCTTAGTGCCCTACAACTTACCCCCCTGGATGTGTATGAAACAAAGCTCTTTCATTATGTCTATGATCATTCCAGGCAAAAAGGCACCGGGCAATGACATCGATGTGTATCTCCAACCGCTTATTGCGGAATTGCTTGACCTGTGGAATGTCGGCTTGGAGACGTACGACGCTCACAGCAAGACTTTGTTCAACATGCGTGCAGCCTTGATGTGGACGATCAGTGACTTTCCTGGCCTTGGCACATTATCTGGTTGGAATGTGCATACTGGGTCGGCGTGTCCAGCTTGCAATTTCGACTCTGACGCATTGCGCCTTCCCCACAGCCGACAGTGGTGCTTTATGGAGCATCGGAGGTTTCTCGATGGAACGCATAAGTTCAGATTGCAACGGAATCGCTTCAATGGGAAACCAGAGAAAAGAGGACCACCTCAGACTTTGTCCGGTACAGATATCTTACAGCAGCTTGAGCATGTTGACTTCGAGTTTGGAAAAAGCGACGATTCAGCACAAACTCGCCAAAAGACGTGCAGGACTTCGGCGCCTCAGCAGTGGAAGAAGATAAGTATTTTCTTCACGCTTCCGTATTGGAGATCTAATTTACTTCGCCACAGTCTTGATGTAATGCACATTGAAAAGAATGTTTGCGACAATGTGCTGTATACGCTGCTTAACGAACCCGGCAAGACAAAAGATCACCTTCAAGCTAGGAAAGATTTACGCGACATGGGAGTTCGTGAAGACGCTTGGCCAGATGAGCATGACAGATTTACACCGGCAAAGTTTACCCTCACAAAACCGAACAAGGATGTGTTCCTCGCGACGTTGAAGAAATTAAAAGTTCCTGATGGGTATTCAAGCAACATTTCTCGATGTGTCGACTTGCAGGCCCGAAAGGTTGCTGGCCTGAAGAGTCACTACTCACATGTTCTTATGCAGCAGTTACTCCCTCTGGCTATAAAGAATACACTTCCTCCCGATGTTTCCATCGTTTTGGTGGAACTTTGTTCTTTCTTTCGGAAGTTGTGTTCTAAGGTTTTGATCATTAAGGAGCTCGATCAGCTGCAGTCGAAAATCATTCTTACACTTTGTCACTTGGAGATGATCTTTCCTCCGTCCTTTTTTACTGTGATGGTTCACCTCACAGTCCACCTCGTTCATGAAACAAAGCTCGCTGGACCTGTACAATATTGTTGGATGTATCCGATTGAGAGGTACTCATTTTAAATATGTGCTTTCATTTATTGTCCGTATTTAATGTTTGCTAGTTGTCCTTTTCATCATTTTATATCAATTTTCTCTTATGTACTTCGTAGGTTCCTTGGGAAATTAAAATCTTACGTGAGGAATAAGGCGTGGCCAGAAGGTTCTATAGCTGAAGGCTATATAGGGGATGAGGTGCTATATTTTTGCTCAAGGTATTTTGATGATCTTGAGACGGCTTTCAACCGCCCGCCTCGTGTTGACGATTGTCCTGAACCTGCGCCGACATCAGGAGAATTTATCCCTCATGTTGGTAAACCAGTTGGAGCAACTAAGAACTTCAAACTAACGGCAACTGAGAAGTTCCAAGCACATAGACATGTCTTGGTTAATTGCACTCAGGTTGAGCCTTTCATACGGTAAGAATTGTACACTCACATGTATGTTATTCGATCTATATCTTTCGTAACATTTCTCACTTTCATTTCACTAACGCCTTTCCATTATTAATTGCAGGGAATTCAGAAGTCATGTCAAGCGTCAGCTCAGGATCCGTACACATACATCCTCGGAAGTTGATAGGAGGGTCCACAGAGAATTCCCGAGCTGGTTTGCGCGCAGAATACTAAATGACCACAACCCACACTCACCAGATTTCAGAGCTCTCGCAATCGGCCCTCTTGATCATGCAAAACGGTTTACAGCGTACAATGTCAATGGTTTTAAGTTTTGCACGGTTTCACGGGATCAGGGATTGCAAACACAGAATTCGGGTGTTTATGGCACATTTGGGACAAGGAGTTATGCGAGCAGCAGTGACGCTAACATGCAGTTCGGAGGTGTCCCTTACTATGGCAAGCTTCTTGATGTGGTCGAGCTTAATTATCAAGGCCGTTTCACCGTGACGCTGTTCAAGTGTTTGTGGGAAAATACCACTACTTCTCGGGGACTGACAACTGACGACCTAGGAATCACATTAGTCAATTTCTCACGGCCGATTCATACTGGTATTTCTCAAGATGATGAGCCGTATATTCTGGCTTCAGAGGCACATCAGGTTTATTATGTCGAGGACGAGAGGCATAGGGATTGACACATGGTCGTTCATTTAAAGCCAAGAGACCTTTACGACATGGGTGAAGGCGATAACATCGCCTACGAGAGTGAGCCATTTCAGCCAGCTGATTTTGAAAACTACTTCCCTGAAGGCGATGACAATTTACCTCTACTGCGGTGAGTTTTTTTTTAAGTCCACGTCATTTCAATTAAATTTTTTAAATTTAATAATACATCAATAACAATAATTTTTCTACAAAATTTCTGTAGGGATGGCGACGATGAGTGATCAAATTCAAGTGTAAAAAATTTGTCTTTACAAAAAATGCAAAAAATTTGTGTTAAAATAAAATGTAAAAAAAAAATTTTAAAAAAAATTAAAATAATATTTGTAGCGGTTATTAAACCGCTACAAAAATATAAATAACAGCTACTAAAAAATAACCGCTACATTAACCGCTACAAATAGCACGATGAAAATTAAACCGCTACAAAAATATAAATAACCGCTACTAAATAATAACTGCTACATTAACCGCTACAAATAATACGTGAATCCCTATAAATACCCTTATCATAACTCATTTCAAACACTCCCCACTTTCTTTTCACCTTACCTTTCTTTCATTTTCTCTCATTTACAACTTCTTTCGTATGAGTAGAGGAGCTGAATAATACGGTCAAATATGGTAACAAGATTTTCAATTTTTTTTAGAATACTTATTTCCTTTCTATAAAATTTATTCTAACCATTTTTTTTTCTAGATATATCATAACTCTATCTCATTTTCATCTATTTTTCATACACAATTACATTATATTATAAAACATAATAATTCCTTATTACCTAACTATCCTTAATAATATTATTAATATAAATTTTATACTAATCATATTCAATTACATTTTTTATTTTTATTTCTTAATAAGTTAAACTATTGAATAATAAACTAATTGAAATAGATAAAATAATAACAAATTAAAATATTTAATATAATATTGAAAAAACAAAAAAAATGCAATGTATATTTTTAAAAAACTTTTTAAATATTTGTAGCGGTTATTAAACCGCTACTAAATAACGCGCCTTTTTAGAGCTAAATTTAAATTTTTTGGCGCCAATTTTGAATTTCATGAAATTAGTAGCGGTTTTTAAAACCGCTACTAATTTCATGAAATTCAAAATTGGTAGCGGTTTCTTAACCGCTACAAATAAAAATGTCATTTTTAACAAATTTTCAATTTTTTATATTTGTAGCGGTTAGTAAACCGCTACAAAAAAAAATTCTTTTTTAAAAAAGCTCTCAATAAAATTTTTTATATTTGTAGCGTTATATAACCGCTACAAATATCTCTGGGTGTTGTAGCGGTTGCTATTAACCGCTACAAAGTTAGTAGCGGTGATTTTTGATTGAGTAGCGGTTTTATAAAACCGCTACAAAACAGCTTGCAACGTACGATTTAGTAGCGGTTACTCTAACCGCTACTAACCTATGTTGTAGCGGTTAGAACCGCTACGAATACCCATTTATAACCGCTACTAAATCACGTTTTTTTTGTAGTGCTTGTTTTGTATAGATCTAAGAAATATTTGAATTTATCTTGTTATTGGGTTGAGGCAGATATACTAAGATTGTTGGATTATACCTTGTTGGAGTGATTGTGTTGGAAGTGGTGGGAGAAAAGGGATGAAAGAGTCTTATTCTGCCAATGCATGAGTCATCGCCATTATTGGGGATTTTACTCCCAAATCCTATACCATATTCACAATTTGTATCCATTAATTATAATTGTATCTTTTAAATAAAGACAAGAGGGACATATAAGCTCACGTTGATGGAGTTGGGTTTTAGAAAATCTATATTTCTTAAATGAAGTTAGCTAGACGCCACAAATTTTATTGGAAGATGAAACTTGAATATTGTGGCCCTCTCCCATCTAGGAACCAGTTTAAAGGATGAGTAGGGGGAGTTCTTCTCATCTGAATTGTTCAGATGAGATTTGTATAGTCCATATTTATTTTTTTTTAAAAAAATTATTTTAATGGATAGAAAATCTAAAATAAAAATAATATTTTAATTAATATTTTTTTAAACATATTTTTTATTTAAAAATCACCAATTAAAAAAAATAGATTTGGATGATTAAGAGCTCTCTCCCCCATAAAGGATGAGTAGGGAATTGGTTTCCTCCCATTTAAAAATGGGGGTTTTAAAAATGGTTGGTACTTGGTACATCATGAGGGCCACACTGTTTGAACATTGTGCCCTCTCTCCCATTTAAAAATGGAAAATTGAGAATCATTGATGCCATAAAAATATTAATCATAATTAAACATCTTAATTTTTTTAAATTATTAGAAAACGACAAAGCTTCTTATAAGTGTATGTTTGGAATAATGATTGTCAATTGAGCTTGTTTCAATTTAACTTTTTGTAATATTACTTTTGGTAAAAGTCAGATTGTGTATTGTGATTTACGTTTAGATTGAAGGTTGTATAAATGACTTTTGTAAAAGTAAAATTTGTTTGGATTGACTTAAGTACAAATGACTTTTGTGATAATGTAAGAGGGAGTGGGTGGAAAAATATTTAAAAAATCAAGTAAATATTTAAAAATTACTTTAAAATATTAGGTGTTATTGGAAAAGTATTTTAGAGTGGATGAAAATCAATAAATCAGTATTCTAAATTTTGAGTGCTCTTTACTACTAAAAAGAAATACTTTAGAGGTAAAATTATAATCAGTCTTCTAAAATTGGGTACAACTGAAAAAATATTTTAAAGGGTTAAAAGTACCAAACAATATTTTAAAGTCATTTTTGGAGTTGAAAAAGTATATTAAGAGTAAAATTGCAATCTGTGTGATAACACACTAAGTAGAGTTGGAAAAATATTTTAAGGGGTTAAAAGCATCAAAAAGTATTTTAAATTAATTTTTGTAGCTGAAAAAGTACATTAAAAGTAAAATTGTAATAAGTCTGATAGCACATTGGGCACAACTGAAAAAATATTTTAATTATTCTCTCTCAATTGTAATTGCATGAGAGAGAGAGAGAGAACAAAATAAAAATTAGATGGGATTGTTGGAGATAATTATTATACTTAAAAGTAATAATAAGCTCAATTGTAATTGCAAAAGTTCCAATGAAGAGCTCAAGGTAAAAGCTCTTTTTGATTTCAAAAAATCAATTGTAAAATGGGTGAATTAAACACTCAATTTTTTTTCTCATTTAGCTTATCAGGCTTAAGGCCAGAAAAAGCCCGATTGATGGGCTCAATCGGTGAACTAAACACGCACTAAATAGATCACGAGAGTCATGTTGTTTGAGTATTGTGCCCTCTCCCATTTAAAAACGGGAAATTGAGAATTATTGATGATTTAAAAATATTAATTATAATTGGGATAATTAATCTATATGCCTTTATAGTTTCAAAAAACTTTTAATTAAGCCCTTATAATTTTTTTTTCTTTTTATCAGGTCTATACACTTTCACTTGTTTTTTTATTAGGTCCTTGTAAATTTTTTTAAATCAAATATTTGTAGTTTCACATGATTTTTATCAGGTCCCTATAGTTTGTTATTATTTATTTAACTAATATTCTTCTATAAATATAAAATATTATTATATAAATACTAATATTATATGTATAATAAATTTTTATAATAATTTTATTGTAGCATTCTTTTTTATAAATTATTTTAGTATTCTTCTTAATATCTTTTAAGCATATATTTATGTTATTTATTTTTTAACTTAAATTTTTATTTATTTTTATAATTATGAAATTTGAATTATAATAATAAATTTTTATATAGATGGAATAGAATTATGATATAATTATTAATTATTAATTATTAATTGTACTAATTATTTTTATAATTATATAATTATTAATTATTTTAGTATTCTTCTTAATATCTTTTAAGCATATATTTATGTTATTTATTTTTTAACTTAAATTTTTATTTATTTTTATAATTATGAAATTTGAATTATAATAATAAATTTTTATATAGATGGAATAGAATTATGATATAATTAATAATTAATAATTATTAAGTGTACTAATTATTTTTATAATTATATAATTATTAATTTAATTTTTTATATAGTATATTCTATTTTAATATTATTCATTTATTTAATTATCAATTAAATTCATAAATTAAAATTAAAAGAGTACAAGGACCTCATTAAAAATCAGGTGAAATGATAAGGATCTGAGAAAAAGGGAAAAAACTACAAATACCTAATTAAAAACATGTGAAAGTATAAGAATCTGATAAAAAGGAAAAAACTATAGGGACCTGGTTAAAATTTGGTTAAAACTATAAGGACATGTAAATTAATTATCCCAATCATAATTAAACATCATATTTTTTTTTTAAATATTAGAAAAGGACCAAGCTCCTTAAATAAATGAAGCCATTAGCGACTAATCGTGAAAGAATTTTCACTCATCAACGTATAAAATGTGCAGAAAACTTTCAAGACTGAGTGAGCATAACAATTATCTTACTAAATATAAATAATACACACACACACACACTAATATTTGTAAATGTTAATCTTCCTTAATATTCTTTAAAAATTATTAGACAGTTATAGGACTTAGGACATTTTCAAAAACAAATCATTTCATAAATTAATAATCATTTCTTATAATTATTGGTTTGACAAGGCATCCAAAATCAATCTAATAGTGATGATTGATGATGGGCAAATTTATTCTTATCTACTAGATATGACCTCAAAATAACAGGATCAAGGTTGGCCAGTGAGACAATGGGGGATAAGCTTCATTGTTGAGAGGGAAAACAACCTAGATCACCAACTAAGGCCCCTAAGGTGTGTTTGGTTTGAGGGAGTGGGGAGGAGAGGGTAAGGGGTAAATTACCTTTTTGGGAGGGTCCCCTCCAAAATTTACCCTAAACCCTTTAATGAAAAGGCAAATTTTGGAGAGGACCCATCCAAAAAGGTAATTTACCCCCTACCCTCCTCCCCCTCCCCTACCCTCAAACCAAACACGCTCTAAATGACTGCTTAGTGATAAAGGAGTAGAGGTGTAGAGACAACCAGAAGGTTTTCTTAGAAGCAGCAACTCTTGAAAGAGTGCATTATAACTCACTGATCAAGTGCTCTTATGCCGAAGATGAATGGAGCAAAGCGATCTGCCCAAGCTGTAGGATATAAAAATGCATTGGTAGGGGAGTGTTTCGCCTTATATATGCTCATAATCAATCTACACCATTACATAGATTTTGGACCCATCTTCAAACTGATAATGATAAGAAATGATTATTAATTTATGAAATGATTTATTTTTGAAAATTTCCTAAGTCCTAAACCAGTCTAATAATTTTTAAAGAATATCAAGGAAGATTAACATTTAAAAATATTAGTATGTGTATATATATTTAGTGAGATAATTGTTATGCTTACTTAGTGTTGAAAGTTTTTGTTATGTTTTTCATATCTCATTTTAGTTATCGAGTTCATTTTTTTTATAATGAGTAAAACATTTTAACCATCCTTTTATTTTGCTATACTCAGGCTTCCCTTCTATTTTAAAAACATATATTATATCGAGTCACTCTTAAACTCATGCTAGTTGCAAACTTGGTTAAATCACTACTAGGAAAAAAAGCATTTTAGATCGGTTGAAATTGACTTTTTAAATCTCGTTTAGGTTTGGTCTTATATCGAATAGTTTAAAAAGTTTGTCATTGTTTAAAATGATCCAAAACGTTACTTTTTAAGACCATTAATATTATTGATTCTAGTTTTACAAAGTATCAATTTATGATAAAAATATCCACTTTTTAGACTCGTTAATTTGATAATTGGTCTCAAAAGTGGGCGATTTTTTTTTAAATATACATTTTATTTGTTTTCACGGAAGCCTGGTTAGATTATTATATCTAAAAACTATATAATGCAATATAAATTCAACAAAAAAATTCTAAAATTTTAAATGCAATCGATATAAAAAATAATTATAACTAACACGTGAATCTTACCAATATTATTAATTGAATATTAATTATGGCATTTGTTTTTTTGAGGTTTATTTTTTTCCTTACATTTTTCCCACCTCCAAAGTAGTTAGATGATTTTTGAGTGTTGGATATAGTAGATGAAATTTTAGGCCTTGGTATCTAAAAGGATGTTTAAACTGGTTGTTTTAGCAACTGGTCTAAAAAGAATTTAAATTTTAAAATTTTCATAATATTTAATACTAATCGAGACCACATTAAACTATAACCGGTATAGAGAAAGCATTATTTAGACCGAGCAGAAGTGCAGCTGGTCTTAAGTTGTATCAATATTTACAAAAATGTCATCGATAATAGTTTTTAAACCATTTCCACACTACAAAAAAGTTGTAGTTTAGTAGTGGTTAAAAAGATGTCTTTGTAGCGGTTAAAACCGCTACAAACGACATTAGTAGTGGTTAAAAAAACTACTACAAAATCCACTGTTACAAAGGGATTTGAAACGGTTAAATAGAATAGCTACTCACATAATAAAATTGCTACTGAATTTGTAGCAGTTTGTTCTAACCGCTACACAATGAGAATATAGATAACACATTTTCAGAGAAGATTGTAGCAGTTATAAAACAGTAACAACAGTTGGCAGCACAATTTCGAATGGCGGGAGATGAAAACTGAAAATTTGGCCTCAACTTTATAGTGGTTTGAAAACTTCTACTAAGTGAAATAGGAATTTTAAAAAAATAGTGCTAGAACATTTGTAGTGATTATAAAACTGCTACTAATATAGGATGAAATTTTAAAAGTAGTGCAAAAAATTTAATCCGATTCTGAGTTTAACTTTGTAGTGGTTTTAAAACTGCTACAAAATTTTGGAAAAATAAAAAAAAACAATAATTTGAGTCCATTGTTATAATATTTTGTTGGATATTTATTATTTAAATAACTTGACTGATAGTAGTTATTATTTAAGAAGAATGATTAAATTGAGTTAGATAAGTGTAAACTTTATATAGGTAATATTGAGAAAGTGTAAGTATAAAGACTTGTTATGTTGTCTACTATATATTGATCATTATGGAAGGAATATTGAAAATTTTGAGGAAAAGTCTTTAAATTTCTGGAGAAAAAGAAAAAATAAGTAATATCAATATTATAAGAGGAAAAAAATGTTGAAATCAAAGAATTAAAATTTTTTTACCATATTTGATCACCTTACTTAGCTCTTGAGCTCTTCAAAAAAATTCCTAGATGAAAGAAAACACGACAGAAGAAGAGTGGAAATAGGGGTGTTCAAATCCTAGGACGGGACTGGGATCCCCCAATCCGGGTCCCGGTTTTTGGCCAGGATGCAAATTGCATCCCGGTCTCGGTCCCGATATCTTGGGACCGGGACTAAACTGGGAAATCTCGGTTTTTCTTAAAAAAAACTAAATTTAAAATATATTATTATATTAGTTAAATTTTCTATAATCTAGTGTTTAACGTGATTATTTAACACCTAATAAGGTCATAATAATCACACAAATTGATCTAAAATTGAAGAATAACATTTTATTATTATTATTATGATCACATTCATCATTTTTGTTATTATCATTATAAATTATATAGTTAGAATTAGTATCACGATATATACGATTTAACTCTAACTAAATATGTGATATACATTTTATCAAATGATAACTTAATTTATGGAGTAAAAAAAATACAAGAATAAAAGAATAACTTATTTTTTAAGAAAAAAATTTAAAAAAAAATAAAAAAAAACCGCGATCGGAATGGGACCAGGATAACAAGGTGTGATCCTAGTCTCGGTCCCAGTTCCAATAGATCTTGGTCTCGGTCCCGGTTCCAATAGATCTCGATCCCAGTCCCGGCCAGGATGGGAAATTCCTAGGACAAAATGTCCAAGACCAGGTCGGGACAACCGGGACCGGGACACTTTCAACACCCTTAAGTGGAAACAAATAGAGGAGGGGCACCTATCCCTCGCACTCGCGTTGTCACACATTGGACTCGATGCTGGCCTAAATTGTAGTAAGGCGTCAATTTGCCCCTTCAATAACACATTTTGCTATTGCATTAAGCGCATATGATTGTTGAATTGTTCCACTTGATGCTCGTAGCCATTAATCCTCTGGTATATGTGATGCTTGTAGTCATAAATATGCTCTTGTAGTTGCAGTAAGTCATTTTTTGTGGCTCAATTTTAGGGTTCGTAGTACGATGTTTGGGTGACTACCAAACTAGTACCCCGAACACGACCATGATACTTGGAACTCCAAGCGCTCTGCTGAGCAAATTGTCGCAACTAACATAATACACCAAGTCTTGCTGCTCCTACCGTAACACCCCAAATTTTATTCCTCAATATGCCTTGTAAGTATTTGTGGTATTTAATGAAATGGAAGGGTGAATTTTGGAGAATGTGATTATGTTGCCAGTGAAAATTTCCTGTGAGGCAATGAGTTTGTCATGTGGTTTTAGAAGATCAAAAGATGACAAAAAATTATGAAAGTTTACAGGATGAAAGTAGACATCCTAAGCTTTAATTTGATAGGTAATAGGTAATTTTGGAAGCTGTATAAAAAGAGTTATGGATTTTTGAAGTTTAACCAATGAAACTGGCTACTTTCTTGAACAACATTCAAAGATTTAAATTCTGGGAATTTTCAGCTTTCAGTTGGCTCATGGCTATATTTTTTCTTAAAAATAGACTCAATAAGGATTTCATATCCTTTAGAATCGCTTCAATTGAAGGTCTATAAATAAATAAATGGATTTTCAAAATTTAACGAAAATTTTGCTAATTTTGGGTGAAAATCACAAAATGTATGGGCAAAATGGTAATTTACCATATAAAGCAAGAGACAATTATTTTTCCTAGTTTATTAGGCCATTTTCGTCCAAAAATGGTTATGAAGAGGGAAAAATAAATATTAGATAATAAATATCTTGTTGGAGTCATTTTTGTTTGAGTAAAAAAAATGATGATGATAGAAAAGTCAAATAGTAAAAAGTTGTAACTCATACTAAATATGTGGAAGGGCCTAATTGGGATAATTGAAGGACCCATATGGCGTGAAGGGGTGATTAGGGAGAGGGGAAATTGGTCAAAGGTCCATGGGATTGATGACTTAATTTGTTAGAGATATGATCTAGCAAAAAGTTGTCATAAAATTTTATTGAATAAGTAAATTGTAAAAGAGAGAGAAAATGAGATATTTGTTTAAAAAGCCTTACCATCCCCTTCCTTCTTCATTTGCACGATCAGCCAAGGAAAGGAGAGAGAGGAGGTGTCTTAGAAAATGTTGGAAAATCTAGAGAGAAGGAGGAGAAATCTCAAAGTAAGACTTTGTGATTTCAAGTTCTAAGCCTTCCTACTTGTGAAATCTCCTCTCTAACTTTTTATTCTTCATGGAAATCATGGTGCAGCAAGCAAAATTCCAAGGTTAAGGAGAGAGAGGGAGGACAGTTTTGAGAGGAAGAGTGGAATCAAAAGGTAACTTCCATAATCTCCTTCTCTTTGATGTTGTAATGGTATTGTTGTTGATTTGGTTGTGATTTGAGGTATGTTTGTTAGTTTTGTAAATTTGGGAAATGGAAATCCTAAGGGGTTATGCTGCCCAAATTTCCTTAAATCATGGTATGTGTTTAAATGGCTTAATAAGAGATTAGGAGTATAAAGGAACAAGCTTTTGGAGTTGAAAATCAAAAATCACAATTTTCCTCTTTTTGGTGCATAGTTTTGGCCAAGGCTGGAAATGGCGGTTAGTACTGGATTTTCATAAACCTTATGATTCTATGGTGTTTAGGAGGGAAAATTGTGTAGTGTTGATGTTGAACACTTTTTCAGAAAAAGCTCTAGAAAGTGAAATTACGAAAATACCCCTAAAACCCTAAATCGGGGCTGTCAAGGGTAAAACTATCATTTGACAGAGATTTTGCAAAAAATGAGGTCATAAATAGATTCTACAAGCAAAACCGTTGAAGAATAGCTTAGATCAAAATTTGTGGAAAAGTACAGTCGGACCGGGTACAAAGGTGCCTGGGGCATATTACTTAGTTGTGGTCTGGGACTCAACTGAGATAGACAGACAAGTAGGAGAGCCAAACAGTCATTTGACCCTCAGCATTATGCACACACATGATATAGTATGAATTTTCATTTTACATTATATGGTGCATTGCATATTTAATTTTCACATTTTATATGATTGATTGTGTGTTACTACTAAGATTCATTTGAATCTCACCCTTTTTCAAAAATAAGAATATTCTAGCAAAAGCTAGTAGCTCCAAGGGCAAGACGGTAAATATGAGAAGTTGAAGGGTGCAGTTTTCGAGATCGGAGCTATTTGTTTATATTAATTTAATTTCAATATTTTGGCACAATTTGTATATATTATCAAACCTTGAGGGGAAAACCTATAATGTAATCAAGTACCATGTATCAATATATCAGTATATTTATGCTATTCCTGTGTTGCTCACGGAACTACACTTAAGTACTCTGATTAATATCAATAATAAGTGGTATGTAAGATGGGGTCTTACACTTACGTCATTGAGTGCTATCATAAAAAAGAATTACAACAATATTAATTATTATAAAATAGAATCAGTTAAGTAAAACCAAATTTTTATTGTATATATAATCCACTACTTACACACTATTTGGCAACTTTTCTAGCTTGTTCACTGAGAATTTCACCTTTTTTGCTCGTGCAGCCGGCTAGCCACAAATCATGTCGAGGTATATGTGTGATATCATCAAAATGCAATTCTTACATTTGCATATCAAAGTTAGTTGCAGTTAAAAATTAGTAATAGAAATTATATTAATATGAAATAATGATTAGTTCTTACTAATTGTTGGTCCCACGTTACATACGAGATCAGTCCTTTTATGTATCGATATGGCATGTTGGATGTGTTTTCACGATTTCGCTCACTTCTTTCCTGCTTAGATCCAAATGATTCATATCAATAAATATTAATTACAACTACATTACAAGTACGTAAAGGCTCATATTATATTACCATAAATTACGCAGCAGTATGTGAGCTCACAAACTTATCCCACTGCTCTTGAGTTATTATTCTATGATACATCTCTGACGGTATACGATTGATAATATCATTATCCTCCCGTAAGTAGAATTTGACAAGAGTAGAGTGAAAATTTCTCAAAAGTCTGTCGCATTTTCATGACACGAATTTCTCTTTATCTTTGTCAATTATGAAGCAAGACTGTAAGAAAAAACACACATAATTTGTTAGATTGTAATTTCATGAAACAAAGCAATCAGAATAATAAAGTAAATAATGTTTACCTTGACTGAATCGAAGAGGATATCACCATAATCTTTCTTCGAGCGGCACCAATCTGAAACTATAATAGGGACTCTTTCTCTGACCGATGTCCCAATGTAATTAATAAATGAGCTGGCATTCGGTTTGATTGGGTTTTCCTTTTCATTCCACTGAAGCTCTAACCTAATGCCCCTACTCCTTAGTTTGATAAGTTTGGACATTACGGTCCTACCCTAGGTTACCTCAGCCTCAAATGTTGCCTGATCATCATGTTCGATGGGAACAATATCATCTCCAATGTGAGGATCCATTTTCCTACAAGTTAAATAAACCAAACAAAATATCAGAGCATTCACAGTAACAATCATGACATTAAAAGTAAATTATGTTGAAATATATGAATGCATGTAATAAAACATACAAGGCAAAAATCAAGGCACTCATTATCATCTTTTCCTCTTTTTTGTTTGATTTAAAAATCAAGTCCCCTTTTTATGATCATGTCTCATGTATAAGGGTTCATGCTCATTTTCATCTTCATCTATATCAATATATTTTGACCACAACATCTCAAAAGAGAGATTATCCTCAGAAATACTCAAATATTCATTACTTTCATTATCAACTTATTCTTGATGATTCTTGTTCGATAGAAGTATAATGGACCAGTTCTTCTTAGAAGGATCCGGAATGAAAAACATTTGTTGTGCTTGTGATGTTAAAATGAAGTGATCATCTTTATACCAAACTTTAGAAAGATTCACTTGAACAAACCCTAAATCATCTATCTGCAATCCACTATTGTTGTTAACCTACTTACATATGAATACAGGAACCCTCAAGATAGTGTAATCCATTATTGTGTAGATAGGGTGTACGTTTTTGGCACTGGATCTGTGCCAAGAATCAGCAACAAGTGTTACCTCACTATTCTACATTGTGCTCCTTGTATCATGTTCTTGTGTGTAGAATGTGTAACCATTGATTGCATAACCATTGTAAGACAATACATTTAAACTTGGTCCATTCAATAGCCATATTAAGATTTCAGAAACTGAATCAGGATTTCTCTCCATCTCATCATTAATGCACCTTTTTAACCAAGTTAGAAAATGCTGGTTGTGCTCTTTTGTTATCAAATTTTTATTTCTCTTACCATGTACTAATTGAAGAGCATCCTTATGTTCTTCAACATACAGTTTAAGCTCATCAGTATTATGTAGCACATACAAGTGAGCTTGCTCCCATTCAATCATTGATATAATGATTACATCATTCCTACTTGTTTTTTTCCCTGATCTTCGCCTATGATGACGAGACTTCAGAATTTCTACGGGGTCAACATTTGATAGAAAATCAGCACAGAAGTCACTTGCTTCTTCAACGATGTAATGCTCAGCTATACATCCCTCTGGTTGATATATATTTTTCACATACCCTTTTAAAATTTTCATAAATCGCTCATTCGGGTACATCTATCTCAGGTACACTAGACTGTGCAATTGAAACTCTTTCACTAAGTATACATTTAGATGGACTATAATGTCAAAAATGAAGGTGGAAAATACATTTCAAGTTCACACAGATTACAAACAATTAGCCTTTGCAAATCTTGTAACTTTATTGAATAAACCACTTTACTGCAAATCAACTTGAAGAATAAGCAAATTTTAGTTATGGAATTCCTTACATTTTTAGGTAAGATATAGCATATACCAATCCGTACAAAATTTTGCATGAGCATATGACAATCATGAGATTTAAGGTTCTTTAGATTCAACTCTTTCACTGATACAAGATTCTTTATATTTAAAGAATAGCCATTTGGAACTTTGATTCCTTCGAGAAACTCACAAAATAACTTTTTATCTTTCCTCGACAGAGTGTAAGCCGTTGGAGGTAAATAAGTGGGTGCCCTTGGTCGATCAGAGCCAACTCTTCTCTGATTCCCAGGTTAATTAAATCCAACCTAATATTCACACTATCCTTACTTTTCCCTTGCGTATTGAGCAACATGCCAATTAAACTATCATAGATATTTTTTTCTATGTGCATCACATCAAGAAAATGTCTCACATATAAGGACTTCCGATATGAAAGTTCAAAGAAAATAGACTTCTTCTTCTAGCCCCTTATCTTGATTTGTTTTTCAAAAGGCTTGCCAAAATTGTTATCCAAATGTTTGACCTTCTCAAAAACCTAAGCACCTGTCAACATCTTTGGTGGGCTACCTTCTTCTGACTCACCATTGAAAGCCTTTTTTCAGTTCCTCCAATGATTTTTTGATGGTAAGAATCTTTGATGTCCCATACAGTCATTTTTCTTACAATTATCTAGTCGCATTGAAAAGTGTCATCTTCATATATATGGCACGCACAATATCCTTTGACACTATATCCGAACAAATTTCTATAAACAGGGAAATCATTTATTGTGCCATACAACATGGCTTTTAAAGTAAAACATTTTTTCCAGTACCTATTATACACATTGACACATTCCTCCCAAAGCAGCTTTAAGTCATCAATTAAAGGAGCCAAGTATATATCTATTTCATTCCCAGGTTGCCTTGGCCCAGAAATTAACATGATGCCAAGTACACATGGACCCTGAACCCATCATGCATGTATCTTCTCATAACTCATACCAGTTGTAGAGCAAAGTATTCGCTTTGCCTCATATGTCTTAGTAGGAAGTACATTTTCTTCTGGGAGCATATCTTGCACAAGTTCAAGCAGTGCAGGGAAACCTGAATCACTCAATCCATATAGCGCTTTAAAGTTGTACAATTTCAACACTGCTAGCAATCTTGTGTATTTAGTACTACTGGCATATAATGGTTTTTCTGTATCAACTTTCAACTCCTTAAATTCTTAAGGAAAGTTATAAAGCACCTCTTCAACCACATTTAGCATTTCTTGAAGACCAGCATCCTCATCAATACACATGCTTGGGTCAAACTCATTAGAAGGACCAATCATGGTATGTACCCGATCAGTACATGCATCATCCATCTCACCGTGCCTTATTCATCGTGTATATGATTGATCAATTCCATAACACACTAAATAAACTAGTAAATCAAGTGGACTAATCCGCTTTCCATAACAACAAGATAAGCAAGGACACAAGATTTTGTAAGGATCATTTGTATGCTCGCTTGAAAATCTAATAAACTCTTTCATCCCATCTATATATCTCCTTGAGCATTGATAAGATGACATCCATTTTCAATCAATTTATACCTTAAACATATTTTAAAAAGTAGTTAGTTTCTTGCCTCTTACAGTTACTAATTACTTTTATCTTCTGCCATTTATTTTAAAAAAAAATTTGGCAACATAATGCCATCAAATTTGATGTTTTCCAAGTATCAAACATTATTAAAGTCACAAATAATCAACCAATTAATCCCATAGCATGCATCATACTAATTTTTCACAACTCACAACAATAATAAATTAAAGGAATATTACATAGTTCAATGTTATTTAACGCTTTGACTAATTCACAACTCCTTTAATGATTGGAAGGACACATAAGATATCTTCAGGCAATCAACTATTCTAAATTGATGACAAATCTTCAGGTACCCAAATTTAAAAAGGAATAAGAAAATGTACGACTTAAGGTTCTATAAAAAAATACATAAAGACTTACAAGCTATAAATGTAACCCCCTTCACGATTAAGGTCGAGATTAGTTCGTAAAAATGTAATTAATGTGGAATTAGAGACCGTAATAGATTTTGGAACTTAAACAAAGTCAATCTTCCCAAAGTCATGGCTTACAAAAACTTTTACAAAATTTGTTCATGACGGTTTCATATTCACATTTCAATACTAAATGGCTTGTACAAGTTGATTTCATTCACCAATATCAGAGTATAAAGCAAATTCCCGACACACTCGGGTTCCATTCATTAATAAGGGTTTTACAAAGGCACAAAGCCCATAATTCATTACCCTTAACTTGGGGATTACACAAACCTATACTACAATCCCATTATATACAATTGTTTCCCAAAAGCATCCAAATGATATACATGATAACCAATAAAACCAAATTATACTTCTAAACCGGAGCACTATCCGCTCTTCGTCGCCCGTTTGCCTTTCGATCCTTCTGCCCTGTCTAAAACATGGTTTTTGGGAGAGTGAGATTCTAAGGAATCCCCGTAGTAACAAATAAATCATATAATGTACAATAATAGTGCATGTAGGCAAATCATTAACCACAACAAGCAACTACAACGGCAATTACAACGGTAATGGTTAGTATGACACATGTCATCCCTTACGATTGCTCACGCTGAATTGCTCACGTTGCATTGCATCACAGCAACCCACACAATACATTTCACCACAGCTGGGATTCATATAATGCATTTTATACACAAGCCATACAGGAAAGATACACACAGCCCACGGTTGGATTCATAAACGCCGCCCCACGGGTCGGATTCACAAATATCCATGTCGATTACGACGGCAGTTCAACTGCCGACCTAGAGATGACCACCGTCAATCCCTACACGGCTCACGCTGACCTGGTCACGCCATAATGGACCATGGCACACATTTCACAAAATTCAACGATAAGTTATGCATGCCAAAACATCATACAAGATATGAGAGAAAAGTCACTACCTTGATCCTTCCGTGCGTGTCCTAGCGCCGGTCTCTCCCGAGGAGGGCAAATATCGTATCCTAGAATCATGATTAGGAACGAAGAGTTATTTTCTATTCCAAAACTTAATTAACTTGAAATACTTAATTTTGGTTATCATAATTGACCCTTAAGAGGCCACAAATGCCTCTAATAAAAGCCCTAAAAGGTTGGGAAACAATAGGTTAGAGATCTCCTTTCGAAAACTCAAAGTGTTGGAACACAGGGGTGGGCCGCGGCTCGCCCTTCCTTGGGCTGCGGCCCAAATATGGTCAGAAGGTCATGGGCTGTGGCCCAAATCAGGCCAGAAAGGTTTGGGCCGCTGCCAGCCACTCTTGGCCCGTGGCCCAGAAATTTCCTGACTCTGGGCTGAACTTCGAAAAACCATAACTAATTCTAGAAAAATCGAAACGGAGTGATTCCAAAGCCAAATGAAAGGTATATAAGTCCTCTTTCAAGAAAAAATACAGCCCTTCACTGGGAATCACTACACAATTACAGAATCACAAAAAACTAACCACTACTCCAAAACAGAGTTCTGTTTCAATCGCAAACTTTGGACAACCATAACTCATAGAATACTAAACGAAATGACATAAAATATATGTCCATTTTGAAGCTTGGGATGTGAAATTTATGACTGAAAAGTTTCATAATTTTCCAATACCATTTGGTCACTCAAAATGCTCGTGTAAGCTGACAGCGAAAAACAGAGCTTAACCAAAACAGATTTTCGAACTTTTCCCAAGTGATCCAAATGAATCCCAAAATCAACAACCAAGCTTATTCCCACACAAAATCACTCAAGGAATCCAATGGAATTGTCAAAATCACCAAAATCCTATTCCATTATCATGCTTTGGTTTTGGGTAACATTAAACACTAAACTTCAAAAATCTCCAAACTTAACAATTTCAAACCCAATCAATTCTATCTATCCAAAATGCATTACAACATACAATTTCCATGCCAAACATATACCAAACTCTCAATGGCCCTCATTTTCAAAAATGGCCCAAGAATTTCCAGAAAATCCAAGCTAATCTATTTGGCATAAAACATAGATAGATAGATAGGTCTCACTCACCTTATCAACTTTCTCAAAGAGAGTTCTTGATTCACCACTTCTCAAATTTTCATGTGGCCACAAACCACAACCAATGGACAAGCTACAACCATAGAAATGTAGCTCTTAACTCAAGGATCAACTTTAATGAAGGGAGTTTGAGCAATAGAGACCATTTTCCTTACCTTTTTCAAGCTTTCTTCTCTTCCTTTTTCTGCCAAAAATGGCGCCCAGCTGAGAGAGAGAGATGAGAGTGAGAGATGGAGTGGGAAGATGAAGAAGATGGTGATGATTACTCCCTCCTTTCAGCTGCACACGAAAATGTGGGGAGGAAGAGAGATAAAGAATCATATTAAACTCTCATTTGACTTTTCTTACATACTCACTCTTTGCCACTTGTCACACTACCATTGGCTCTCACCAAATAAGTCACAAATTAACTACTTTAATCTCTCCATTAGCCATTTAAATCACACATCTCATTTTCTCTTAGTTAGTAATTAATTTCTCCATTAATTACCACTTATGGCCAATATTTCCATTATTCCAATTTTTTCCATAATTATGACATATTAGTTTAATATTGCCATAAAACACATAATAATCCCAATTAAATTCATAATTATCCATAATAATCATGATTAACCCATAATAAAAAAATTGGGATATTACAATAAACTTCTATAAGAGGCTGAGATACAGGAAAAAAACAACTGGGAGACCATGCTTTAAGAAGATAGTTGAAACTTCAAATAAATACCTGAAAAAAAAATCATGAGCACACATATAATATTCGCGACAGATTTTACCAAAAATAAGAAGAAGAAGAAAACGTACAGTCTTAAGCTTCTGTCTAAAAAAATTTAGAAGCTGGGAAACTTCTTGTACGAGGCTAAGACAAAGCAAAGAACATGTGGGTGACCAAGCTTTGTACTGTAATGGAAGTATGGTGACCAAAATTTTTTGAAGAAATGCGCATATGGAGACAAGAAAAAACAAAAAGTGGAAACCAATGAAGCTTCTAATACCAACCATCAAAGAAAGGAGGGCGTGGGCACAATGGATAAGGAAAGGTAGAGTAGGGACCAATTAGTTCTGGGAAATGGAGAGCGGGAGGGCGCGTGAGAAAGACGACAATAATGGCGGGGATGGAAAATTTCTATACCATATATGGCGCTTTTACCTTAAGTGGTATAAAAGGGATATAAAAGCTACGACACTAGTGTCCAAGTGCCATAGTATCCCTTTAATATATAAAATAAAAAAATAAAAAAATTAAATGCTGAAGGGAGCAACGACGCTTGCACACCAAGCGCTATTGCATCCTTTATTTTAAACAAGAATTGTACATAGGATAAAAACAAGTATATATGATTAATCTAGTAACCAATCATTTCAAAATTAATTTATCTTAGACGCCATAGTATTATTAGCCTTCAAACGTGTTACTTAATTGATATAACGTAAGATAAATGAATAGTAGTTGTTATTATTATTATTATTATTATTAAGTCAGATAAATGAATAGTTAAATGCATAGTGAAAAAGTAAGACTAGAAAGTATATATATTATTGTCTCTATTATTCAGAATTAATGAATGGTGATAAATAGGTAATGAAAAGAACAGTGAAACTACCAACTTCTTACCTTGTAATTAAACAAAAAAAATTAGATAAGTTAAAATACAAAAAAAATCTAAATTCCCCTTATTGAAATAATTCTAAGGGAAGTTAAAGCAATGGCAAATTAAATGGAAGTAAAGATACTAAGACAATTAATGCCAAAACCATATAAATTAAATAAGGAAAGAAGGATACTGGCAAAAAATAAATCAATAAATAACGAAAGAAGGTGCTGAAGCTTGCCTTAAATAACTGGGTGCCTTAGCTAATAATCAGCTTACATGTCCTTATCATATAAAGGAGGAATAAAGGTGATGAAGCTCGCCTTCTATGATCTCTCTGCTATGGTGGTAGCTCTTAACTCTTAGTCTCTATGCATGTGATGTCTGATCTCTCACTCTCTCCTTACTGTAGATAATATATATATAGGAATTAGGAAAACACTTAGGCCACAGTGGCCTTGTGTCGACAAGGGTGCCTTGGCCGGTGCTTGGTGGGGCAAGCACTGGTGAAGGCTGTGCCCTTTAGTTGGTGCTTGGCCCACCAAGCGCCAGCCAAGGTTTCTTCAATAAACCTTGGTTGACACTTGGTAAGGCTGCTGTCAAAGGTGCCTTGGTCAACTAAGGCCATACTCCGCCTTGGCAAAACACCTAGGATACTGTGGCCTTGGCAGGCATGCCGATGGCCACTGTGTCGCTATGTGCCTGCCAAAGCCACTGTGGCCTTGGAGCCAATAGCCGCTATGACCCCAACAAAAAAATTCTAAATAATGAATCCAGTTTTTCAGTTAAAAAATATTTTCTAAAAAATTAACCTAGCTTTGGCATTTTTTAAGAAAGTGTCATAGCTAGGAAATTCATTTTTCCTTTTTTTTCATATGAATGCTTTGTGTGGCGCTTGTTAAGGAGAGTGCCGCACGAGCCTAATACAAGCTGTGTCACTTATAATAGGAAGCGTTGTAGTTTCTTAACCTTTTTTTTTTAAAAAAAAACACAATTATCTATGGCGCTTCTTTAAAGAAGCGTCATAAGAGGAGAGCCACAAATTAAAATCCTTATTTTATAGTAGTGAAAAGAAAAAAAACTACAAGGACCTAATTAAAAACATGTGAAAGTATAAGGATTTGATAAAAAGGAAAAAACTACAGGGACCTGTTATAAGGACCTACAAATTGATTATCCCAATCATAATTAAACATCATAATTTTTTTAAATTATTAGAAAAGGACCAAGCTCCTTAAATAGATGAAAAGGATCACTTATCAACACATAAAATGTGCAGAAAACTTTCAAAACTGAGTAAGCATAACAATTATCTTACTAAATATAAATAATACATATACACTAATATTTGTAAATGTTAATTTTCCTTAATATTCTTTACAAATTATTAGACTGTTTTAGGACTTTGGACATTTTCAAAAATAAATCATTTCATAAATTAATAATGATTTCTTATAATTATTGGTTTGATGAGGGTCCAAAATCATTCTAATGGTGTTGATTGATCATGAGTAAATTTATTCTCATCTACTAGATATGATCTCAAAGTAATAGGATGAAGGTCGGCTAGTGAGACGATGGGGGATAAGTTTCGTCATTGTGAGGGAAACAATTTGGATCACTAGCTAAGGCCCTTAAATGACTTCTCAATGATAAAGGCGGTAAGGGTGCAAAGACAACCAGGAGGCACTACAAAAAAAATGGTATTCTGTAGCGGTGGTATTGTAGTGGTTATATCAAACCGCTACAAATTTGTAGCGGCAAGGTACGCGCCAAGTGGCGCGACAGATTAGCAGCGTTTTTTTATAGCGGTTAGGTAGACAAAACCGCTAGAAATTTGGCACGAAATTCCCGCTAAAACTTGTAGCGGTTCAGTTGTAGCGGTTAATAAACAAAAACCGCTACAATATTCCCGCCACTTGGCGGGACCAAGACCCGCCAACAGTGTAGCGGTTATAGCAACAAAACCGCTACAAAATACCAAACATCAGGTATTTGTAGCGGTTATAGGGATATAACCGCTACAGAATTTAAGGAGTCTCCAAGTTTGTAGCGGTTCTGGGCCATAACCGCTACAGAATTTGAAAGGTTCTTGTAATTTGTAGCGGTTATTATAAAACTGCTACAAATTTAAGGTGCCTTGGGTGATTTGTAGCGGTTAACGTAGCGGTTAATAACCGCTACAAATTGCTAGCCTATTTAAGGAAGCCGCCTCCCTCCTTTTTCCGTTTGCTCATTTTATTTCCTGGAGTTTCTCTGAGTGGTTTCTTTTAGATTTGAGCGTTCAGACGTCTGTGAAGGAGTTTTTGCTATAGTATTTCTCAGTATTTGCACTTGAGGTACGTAGATAACACGTATTTTATTTGTATTTGTATTTTTATTAGATTTTTGAATAATAATGTGACTAAAATATTATTTTTTGGATTTTTACAATTGATATGGCTTCAAGAGAGGATAAGGGGAAGGCCCATAAGGTCCCCAGACTGATTTTGCGGGGTGGCAGCAGCCGAGTAGGGGGCAGTGCGGAGGCAGGGCGACCGCGGCATTTCAGCCCATCGCCCCACAGGAGTCGGCCCTACCATAGGCACCATAGACGATCCCACAGGAGACGACCACACCAGAGGTGCTTGATTTTGGGGGGCAAATATCAGGGTCGAGGACTACGACGAGGAGGACTTCGAGATGCCTATTGGGCTCAGGGAGATGGAGCAGTTCCTCGATGAGGAGGAGGCTCGGGAGCAGAACAACCCACGAGGGTCGTCTTCGCGGTCCACTGGGTTTAAGATGCAGGTCCAAGGTAAATAAATTTTTTAATTTAATAAATTATTTATTTAAATTTGAAATGTTAACTTTGAATTACAATTTATCTAACATGCGGTAAACTGTGCAGATGAGCAGGGGAACGTGTTGACAAGGAGGCTGGACGTGGCCGGTCTGAACAGCATGGACCGAACCCTGTGAGTTATAGTGCTGTGGAATGAAGGCACTGACCAGCCCATCGACAATAGGGGTCACCTGTTCAACCGCTTCCTGAATGACCTGGGCACGAATTGGATGCGGTTCCCCTTTCACTTCAGACGTGGAGGCACGTTCCGAAGGGGCCGAAGGACCAGGCTTGGGAGGAGGTGGTTCAGGTAATTAATAGTGTTTAATTAATATTTTTTGTAATTAATTATATTTAATTAATATTTTTTAATAGGATTTTTATAATTAATGATATTTAAATAATTTTTTTGCAGCTGCGGTTTGCCATCCGGGCCAACCGGAAGAGGTACACCCTCGTGAGATGGGTGACGGTTGGAGGAACAGGAGGAACCGTCTCTTCCGCAGGGTGGATAAGGATGGGACGATGCCTTTGGAGCAGCTGATCGAGAGCGTCCTAGACGGCGTGTTGCCGAACGATTGGGCGGGTTTCGTCCAGTTCAGGAGGAGCGCTGAGAGGCAGGTAATGTATTTATTAGATTATTTATATAATTTTTTTAATTGATAATTATTAAATTATAATTTCAATTGTATTATTTTTAATTTGAACTTTATTAATTTTAAATGTTTTTATTGTTTTAATATATTCAATATTGTTTTTTTTCCAGGAGCTTTCTCAGAGAAACACCAGGATTCGTGCGCAGCAGACGATCCACCACACAGCAAGATTGAAGACCTTTGCTGTCAACTACAGCGAGCTAGTAACTTTTCAAAATATCACTGACTTTTAGCTGGTTATTTCATAATACTAATTAATTGAATTTTGTAATTGTTTTAGGAGAAGAAGGCACATCAGGAGAACCGTCAGATGGACTATGGGGAGTTGTACGCCATCACACACAGACACCGTGACGGGACTGCGACCTCTCAGCAGGCAGAGGCGGCCATTGTAAGTAATTTTATTATTATAATTTTTATAAAACCAACTTAATAATGAAAAATGCTAATTAGTAATTGTTTCATAAAATGGCAAGAGCGGATACAGCAGTCGCAGGCTGAGCTGCGACAGACCCAGGCCGAGGAGTCACAGGGGTCAGTGGACCCGACGGCTCCTTTGAAGGCGGGTCTGAGTCAGGCTGAGCACCCCGGACGCGTATGGGGGATAAGGATAGGTGCCAGACCTAGCATGGTCTACGGCAGGAGCGCCGCATCTGAGGCTGGCAGCTCTAGAGGGGTCAGACGTCTGAGGGACGAGTCTATTGACCAGCTGCAGTCAGACTTGGAGCAGCAGATGGCACAGCAGCAGCAGCATATGCCCCAGCTGCATCTGCAGGCTGATATGATCTTCGCTCAGCAGATGCAGTGGCGTGATATCGCGAACAACATGCTCGAGCGGTCATGGAGTCACCTGTTCCCGGACGAGCCGCATCCACAGGTTCCCCCTATCCCTCGGTATGTCGTCCCGACTACTACTCCTCCTCCTCCTCCTGCTCCTGCTCCTGCTGATGATGATGGTGCGGTTCACTCTACGTAGCGGCCCGATCTAGCAGCACCTGAGGGATCCCCACCTGAGGGAGCACCAGATGATCAGCCCCCAGCTACTTAGTTTAGGACATCTTTTTTTTTATTTGTTGTTGAAACATTTGTAAATATATATATAAGTTTGTATTTCAGAACTTAAATTCTTATTGTGCTTACCATAATTATATTTATATTATTAGACCGCGTTGTTGAATTTATGAATTAATTGCAACAATATTATTTATATTTCTAAAATAAAAAAATAAAACATATATATATTTATAGCGGTTTTATATAAAAACCGCTACAACCATATATATGGTTGTAGCGGTTCCACAATAAAAACCGCTACAAATATATATATGGTTGTAGCGGTTTTACAATAAAAACCGTTACAAATACTCATCATTTAAATTTTGAAATTTGCCGCCTTTGTGCACATTTGTAGCGGTTATGTTATGTATAATCGCTACAAATTAAAAATAATTTTTTAATTTACTGTCCAACGGCTTTAATATTAGTAGCAGTTGTGTACATAGAACTGCTACAAATACTCAACATTTACATTTTGAATTTCCCACCAATGTGTGCAAAATTCCAACGGCTTGAAAATTAGTAGCGGTTTTATACATATAACCGCTACAAATATTTTAGAACTGTAGCGGTTAATGCAGTGGTTTAAAAAACCGCTGCAAAATTGTAAAAGTTGGAATTTCAGAATATAAGGTTCTTGGCATTCATCATTCTCTACTCACTCTTCTTCTTCTCTATACTTTCTTCTTTCTCACTAGTAGCTATGGATAAATCATGGATTAGGTTGCCGCGCAATTCTCCGGAATATTTGTACGGATTAAATAGTTTCTTGGATTTCGCATTCACTCATGCCAGCTGTAACGGCAAGATCATCTGTCCGTGTCAGAGATGTAAGTTCAAGAACTGGCATGCACAAAATGTTGTGAAGGAACATTTGCTTGTGAAGCCTTTCCCTGAGGACTATACGTTCTGGGCAGTTCATGGTAAGAAGGCCGGTATTAGATATGACGATGCTCTTCCTCGAAGTTCTCAAGTAGGCGTTCAAGTAGATGAAGATGATCCTGTGAATGATGCTGTGCGTGATGCGTTTGGATTTCAAGGCGACAACTTCAATGAAAAAGTGCATGGTTCTGAGCTGGTTTTTATGAGGAATGAAGCAGCTCGGGATTTTTTCAGCTTGATGGATGAAGCATATCGTCTTTTATATCAAGGTGGCATGCAAATATTCTAAATTATCTTTCTTGATCAAATTGTATCATATCAAGTGCTTGTGTGGGATCACAGATAAGGGAATGTCGATGTTGCTTGACTTATTACAAGATGCATTCCTCGACGCTGAGATTCCCACAACGTTCTACGAGGCCAAGAAGATTATCAACAGGTTGGGGTTGAATTATCAAAAGATTGATGAATGCCCAAATGATTGTATGCTGTATTAGGGAGGCGATTCCAGCAGGGAGACTTGTAAGAGATGTCACACATCGAGGTACAAGACAATTCAAAAGGGGAAAAAGCAGAAGAAGAAACTTGCAAAGATTCTCAGGTACTTCCCTTTGAAACCTCGCCTACAAAGATTATTTATGTCGTCTAAAACTGCAGAGCACATGAGGTGGCATGTCGTTAATAACAATGAAGACGGTAAATTAAGACATCCCCGGGATGTAGATGCTTGGAAAATGTTTGACAACGACTTTCCAGATTTCGCGACTGACCCCAGAAATGTTCGGCTTGCGTTGGCGACCAACGATTTCTATCCTTTCAGGAATCTTAGCACAAGTTACAGTATTTGGCTGGTAGTCTTAGTTCCCTACAACTTACCCCTGGATATGTATGAAACAAAGCTCTTTCATTATGTCTATGATCATTCCAGGAAAAAAGGCACCGGGCAATGACATCGATGTGTATCTCCAATCGCTTATTGTGGAATTTCTTGACCTGTGGAATGTCGGCTTGGAGACGTATGACGCTTACGGTAAGACTTTGTTCAACTTGCGTGCAGCCTTGATGTGGACGATTAGTGACTTTCCTGGCCTTGGTACATTATCTGGTTGGAATGTACATACTGGGTTGGCGTGTCCAGCTTGAAATTTTGACTCTGACGCAGTGCGCCTTCCCCACAGCAGAAAGTGGTGCTTTATGGGGCATCGGAGGTTTCTTGATGGAAGGCATAAGTTCATATTGCAACAGAATCACTTTAATGAGAAACCAGAAAAAAGAGGACCACCTCAGACTTTGTCCGGTACATATATCTTACAGTAGCTTGAGCATGTTGACTTCGAGTTTGGAAAAAGCGACGATTCAGCACAAACTCGCTAAAAGACGCGCAGGACTTCGGCGCCTCAGTAGTAGAAGAAGATAAGTATTTTATTCACTCTTCCATATTGGAGATCTAATTTATTTCGCCACAGTTTTGATGTAATGTACATTGAAAAGAATGTTTCTGTATAGCTGCTTAACGAACCCGGCAAGACAAAAGATCTCCTTCAAGCAAGGAAAGATTTACCCGACATGGGAGTTCGTGAAGACGCTTGGCCAGATGAGCATGACAAATTTCAATCGGCAAAGTTTACCCTCACAAAACCGAACAAGGAAGTCTTCCTCGCGACGTTGAAGAAATTAAAAGTTCCTGATAGGTATTCAAGCAACATTTCTCGATGTGTTGACTTGCAGGCTCAAAAGGTTACTGGCCTGAAGAGTCATGACTCATATGTTCTTATGCAGCAGTTACTACCTCTGGCTATAAAGAATGCACTTCATCCCGATGTTTCCGCACTTCCTCCCGATGTTTCCATCGTTTTGGTTGAACTTTGTTCTTTCTTTCGGAAGTTGTGTTCTAAGGTTTTGATCGTTGAGGAGCTCGATCAGCTGCAGTCGAAAATCATTCTTACGCTTTGTCATTTGGAGATGATCTTTCCTCCATCCTTTTTTACTGTGATTGTTCACCTTACAGTCCACCTCGTTCATGAAACAAAGCTTGCTAGACCAGTACAATATCGTTGGATGTATCCGATTGAGAGGTACTCATTTTAAATATGTGGCTTATTCTCCGTATTTAATGTTTGCTAGTCATCTTTTTCAGCATTTTATATCAATTTTTTCTTCTGTACTTTATAGGTTCCTTGGGAAATTAAAATCTTACGTAAGGAATAAGGCGTGGCCAGAAGGTTCTATAGCTGAAGGCTATATAGGGGATGAGGTGCTATATTTTTGCTCAAGGTACTTTGATGATCTTGAGACGGCTTTCAACCGCCCACCTCGTGTTAACTTTTGTCCTGAACCTGCGCCGACATTAGGAGAATTTATCCCTCGTGTTGGTAAACCAGTTGGAGCAACTAAGAACTTCAAACTAACGGCAACTGAGAAGTTGCAAGCACATAGACATGTTTTGATTAATTGCACTCAAGTTGAACCTTTCATACGGTAAGAATTGTACACTCACATGTTATTCGATCTATATCTTTCATAACATTTCTCACTTTCATTTCACTATCGCCTTTCCATTATTAATTGCAGGGAATTCAGAAGTCATGTTAAGCGTCAACTCAGGATCCGTACACAGACATCCTCGGAAGTTGATAGGAGGGTCCACAGAGAATTCTCGAGCTGGTTTTCACGCAGAATACTAAATGACCACAACCCACACTCACCAGATTTCAGAGTTCTCGTAATCGACCCTCTTGATCATGCAAAAAGGTTTACAGCATACAATGTCAATGGTTTTAAGTTTTGCACGGTTTCACGGGATCAAGGATTGCAAACTCAGAATTCGGGTGTTTATGGCACATTTGGGACAAGGAGTTATGCGAGCAGCAGTGACGCCAACATGCAGTTCGGAGGCGTCCCTTGCTATGGCAAGCTTCTTGATGTGGTCGAACTTAATTATCAAGGCCGTTTCACCGTGATGTTGTTCAAGTGTTTGTGGGCAAATACCACTACTTCTCGGGGACTGACAACTGATGACTTAGGGATCACATAAGTCAATTTCTCACGGCCGATTCATACTGGTATTTCTCAAGATAATGAGCCGTATATTCTGGCTTCAGAGGCACATCAGGTTTATTATGTCGAGGACGAGAGGCACAGGGGTTGGCACATGGTCGTTCATCTAAAGCCACGAGACCTTTACGACATGGGCGAAGGCGATAACATCGCCTACGAGAGTGAGCCATTTCAGCCAGCCGATTTTGAAAACTACTTCCCTGAAGGCAATGACAATTTACCTCTACTGCGGTGATGTTTTTTAAGTCCGCGTCATTTAAATTAAATTTTTTAAATTTAATAAAACATCCCTAACAATAATTTTTCTACATAATTTCTGTAGGGATGGCGACGATGAGTGATCAAATTCAAATTATGCTTTCCTCTTTAAAAAAAATGGAAAAAAAATTTAAAAATAAAATTTAAAAAACAACATTTTAAAAATAAAATTAAATAATATTTGTAGCGGTTATTAAACCACTACAAAAGTAACAATAACTGCTACTAAATCAAAACCGCTACAAAATCGATACATTAACCACTACAAATAGTATGTGGATCCCTATAAATACCCTTACCACAACTCATTTCAAACACTCTCCAATTTCTTTTCACCTTACCTTTCTTTCATTTTCTCTCATTTACAACTTCTTTTGTTTGAGTAGAAGAGCTGAATAATACGATCACATATGGTAACAAGTTTTTTTTTATTTTTTTACAATACTTCTTTCCTTTATATAAAATTTATTTTCACCATTTTTTTTCCAGATATTTTAGAGCTGTATCTCATTTTCATATATTTTTGATACACAATTACATTATATTAGACAACATAATAATTTCTTATTACCTACGTATCCTTAATAATATTTTTAATATAATTTTTATACTAATCCAATTAAATTAAATTTTTCCTTTTAATTTATAAATAAGCTAATTAAATTAGATAAACTAATAAAAAAATAAATTATTTAATTTAATATTAAAAGAACAGAAACAAATGATCGTATATTTTTAATAAATTTTTTAAATATTTGAGCGGTTATTAAACCGCTACTAATAAACGCGCCTTTTTAAACTCAAATTAAATTTTTTGGCGCTAAATTTGAATTTCATGAAATTAGTAGCGGTTTTATAACCGCTACAAATGTCATAAATATTCAAAATTAATAGCGGTTTATTAACCGCTACAAAATAAAAAAAATTTCATATTTCTTTTCCTCCCGCCTTCAAAATTTCAATTTTTTATACCGCTAGAAATATCTCCGAAAAAAATTTAGTTCATGGGAATGTTGTAGCGATTTTTTGTAACCGCTACAAAGGATATAGCGGTTATTTTTCGTGAGTAGCAGTTTTATATAACCGCTACAAAACCGCTTGCAATATACGATTTAGTAGCGGTTTTCCTAACCACTACTAATGTTGTTTGTAGCAGTTAAAACCGCTACTAATACCCATTTTTAACAACTACTAAATCACATTTTTTTTGTAATGAGGTTTTCTTAGAAGCAGCAACTCTTAAAAGAGTGCGCATAACTCACTGATCAAGCGCTCTTGCGCCGAAGATGAATGGGACTAAGTGATTTGCAAAGCTATGGGATATAAAAATGTATTGGTTGGCGAGCATTCCGCCTTAGATATTCTGACCATCAATCTACACCACTAGATAGATTTTGGACCCATCATCAAACCGATAATTATAAGAAATGATTATTAATTTATGAAATAATTTATTTTTGAAAATTTCCGAAGTCCTAAAACAGTCTAATAATTTTTAAAGAATATTAAGGAAGATTAACATTTAAAAATATTAGTGTGTATGTATATATATTTAGTGAGATAATTGTTATGCTGACTCAGCTTTGAAAGTTTTCGTAATGTTTTTTTATATCTCATTTTATTTATTAGAGGAGGTAGATTGATTTTTCCTTTAAAAATATTAAAAAAAATGCTTAGATGCAATTGAGCCCCATAAGATGTACTTTGTTAAATCAGGATTATTATACAAGATGGATAGATTAACTTTTTTTTATTATCAAATATTGAATAGAAAATGACATATCCTTACCAAAGTCATATAGATCAAATTTTTAGAAAAAAACTTATAATTTAGAATATTTGCTATTAAATTTTAAATTATAAAGTATGCAATTTAATTTATGATATGTATGAAATTTAATTTATGCTATCTAAATATTTTTCCTAATTTTTACTTTTTTATATCTAATTTTGTGGGGGGAAAAAAAGAGTTTTCAATGCACTATCTTCATATTTTTAAAGGAAGCTCATTCCGAAGTGAGAGAGAGGAAAAGGAAAAAGTGTGCGGAAATCGTTCTTGATAAGAATGATTTTTAAGTGTAATATTTTGAAAAATATTTTTTATCATGTAGTATTTTTTTGGTAGTATTTTTTTTTTACTATTCGTAACTAGTATTTACTTCCCCATGCGATACACAGTTGCACCTAATTATAGAGTATCATCACAGAAAAAAATAAAAGAATATATATATATATATATATATATAAAGGGAACTATTTGTTACTAGCATTCACTCCCCGTGTGAATGCATGCGTTGCCAACATACATGATGGCATCCATTCCACGCAAAAATGCAAAATGAATACCTCTTCTACAACCTTCATTGTATTAAATAAAATGCAAAAACCTACCCAGATAACCCTGTCAGTGAAACATAGTCATGCTTACCGAAAAAGACCAATGTTCAACTAAGTTCTCCACATTGTGAACCCCACTAAAATTAACTTCCTTGGACACACAAAAGATTTTCCTATGACATTCTGGTGAAATTAACAATGATATCTTCAGAAGAATAGAGCTCCGAGCCTTGCAGACTGTATAATTTTTATTTTTATTTTAAAGATATCCGAATATATAAGACCCCTGACCAACCACGTGTGCTATCCCATTAACTCAAGGCAAATGCTAAGTGAAACATTTATTCCTCACGCATTAACAATTAACAATGAACAACCTGACAAAAACTATTCATCTGCATTATTTTTTATTAGGGGATATATATAGGCAGATAGTTCAACCAAATGCACTGCTTTTAAAAAACATGAAGATCTTATGCTCTCAATTGACTTGACATGGTGGTGATATGCTAAATTTATCATAAAATTTAAGTAAATTATAATAAAATCAACTATACTAAATTCCAACATTATAACAAATTTTAAGGTTAAAGGGCTATTTTGCCCTGAAGGTTTTCATGGTGTAATATTGTCCTGAAAATGTTAAATTTAGAGCAAATTTGTCATGCGTGAATGGAGCACTAAGGCTGACCATTAACTTTACATGGTGGCTTTGAAAATAATACCGTTCCAAGAAATGAAACTGATACAGGCAAGGAACGGTTGATGTGGCAAACATTGGAACCCTCGTGAGCTCGCCAAAATGGTGGTTTGGTTTTCCGTTGGGTCTTCTGGGCAACTTAGGAGCGTTGCTTCTGCCTGTGACTGAGCCAGAGGAACTCGCTCGAGCTCAAAGTGGCGAAATGAACGAACCCATATTGATATTAACATTATTTATTATAATTATTTTTTGGCCTGATTTATTTATTATAAATACCTAATTTCTTATTATATTAATAAACTAGTCTAATTAAAAATCAAATTAAATATAATAACCAATAAATAAGACAAAAATCATTTAAAATAATACAGTTAAAATTTAAAGGGATATAGCTTTTAAACATAGTCTCAAAAATAACATCTAATTGATAGAATTGTGATGATGTGACCACATCCAAGCATAAATTTGATCACGAAGTGCTGACATCTTTATTGCGTTTTGGTCAGATAGATAGCCTAGACAAGTTGCCCAAATTATAACTTGTACTTTCTACATTCCTATTTCCTGTCAAACTTTCTACTTCTAAGTTTGTGTTTAAGGTTAAATCCTCTACTTGTGTCAGATCCATATTCTTCCATTCTGTAAACAACAAATCAAATTGACTCCACTTGCGTATATAGTTATGAACAACACAACATGTCACCACTATAAGATGTTGTCTTGAAGGCTTGTATGATGGCATTAATTTCAGAATTGGAAACCGAGCTTTAAAACTCCAAAACAGCGTTTAATCATCATTCTTAATGAAGAATGCCTATAATTAAAAAGCTCTTTGGCATTTCTAGCTTGGCAACCTCTACCTTGATATTCTTGTGCATGATATCTTTCTCCCATATATGGTGGAAGAAAACCACCAGTGCAAGAATATCCAGAGTCTATAAGATAAAATGATCCTACAATAATTGCAAAACATTGATTTAGAAAAGGGCAAATGGCATGTAAGAAGGATTTTATTTTGAATTATATACCTATGGGAGGCCATGGAAAATTCGCTTCAGGATTAGTAATTGCATCTAACAAAACTTTTGCATCATGGGCACTACCTTCTCATCCTGAATAAACATAAGTGAACATCATATCGAAGTCTCACATATGCACAGAACATTTTGTGCGATGATTGTCTTTCTTCCTCTATACGATGCTTGCTTTTTAGAAGGTACACAAGCACTTATATGTGTACCATCAATTGCACCTACCCAATCCTATATTAGAAACACACACAATTATGAGAAAAAACTATTAATAACTAAGACATAAATATCAATAATTAAGATTGAGACTTAGCTTAAACCAAGGAAAGTACTTTGGGTTATTTCTAACATGCACATGTGTCAACTCTATTGTATCTCGTTTTATAAGCTCTTTTTCCAATTGACATAATGATCTTAATACTTCCTTAAAATAGCGTGAAATTGTTTTAGTTGAATGTTGAAAATGATCTGCAACTACCCTGTGTCCAATATTATGACCTATAATAAATAGGACCATGGCAACCTTCTGTTCTAACGCCACTTCTCTTGAATCTTCTAAATAACCTTTAGTCCTTAACTCATTGCAAAAACTAATAAAACATGCTTTTTCCATTCACAATAATTCATAACAAGTAGTTCCTGATCCTTGCATAAGCTCATTAACAAATTCCTGACCGGTAAGTGCAGATGTACAAACTGGAATCTTATCAAGAAACTTTTTTTCATATTCGCTTGTTGTATTAATCAACATTAAATCTAAGAGCTCAAAGTCATCTTCACTTGATCCTGATGAAGATATAGATACCTCAAGGCTGTCCATTTCACTACTTATTGAGTTACCATCTACATCCATTGTGCATACCTATTTGGGGTGTTTTTGTTTTTTTGTCAAACTATTTAGGGGATTGAAGGAACAACAAACTAAAGAAACAGAATAACACGACTTCATTATAAGAAATATTGCAATAACTTGTTTTGTTCTTCTATATATGTGACATCAAAACGTTCAACAGTAAGAAGCACAGAAATGCAAATAGAGTATTTAAAAAGGTTAGCAAAATTCAAGACAGAGCAAATTAAAGATGTTATTCAGCTTGATCACCATGTAAAACAGCCCATTCCTTTCTATGCATGCATGAGAAACAAGAAAAAAACAGAGAAGCAAGGTCAGTGATTAACCTGCGGTGAATTCAAGTACAACAATAATGTTTTAGATTGATATAAAGAGCTTGCTAAAAAGCTTAAGTGAAGCTGAAAAACGAAAGTTAAGTGTTTGACTGATATAATAATATTACAAAATGCTTATAGTAATCAAATATAGAAATCAAATATATTAAGGGAACCAATTTTAATGCTTATAGTTAGCAATAGACCAGTTAATCCCTATCCAGAGTTTCACTCCAGCAGCAGCTATGAAGGTAGCCTATAGCTTAAAATTTAGGGAAAATGTCAGCTAGGTCCCAAGGTACACAAATAATCTCAAAAAAATCCCTTTGAAAAGTCAAAGGTAAGAAAAGTCCCTAGGGACTTTTCTGACATGAATTCCCTATGAGCAATTAAAAAATAACCCCCACTTAAATAACAAAAGAAAACGCATAGAGGAGAGGAGGGAAGCACGTTTTTGTGATCAAGGCATTAAGGAAAAAGAGAAAAATACACGAACGAAGGGCGTAGGTGGTGCAACGTCTTCATCATCATCTTCATTAATGTGGCTGGGAACATCGTCTTCATCATCGTCCAGGTACGGGTAGCAATGTACAGAAGCGAACTGGAAAATTTTGTTTGTTTTGTGTGAAAGTTGGTTAGATTGAGATTAAGGAGTTGGTGAAAGGTTGGATCTTGGGCTAAAAAATGGAGTAAGTGGTAGGTGGTAGACAAGAAATGCTAAGAATTTGGTAGACAAATGAGCTTGATCATTGAAGTTGGGGTTTCACCTTGGGTGAGTTGTGTTTATGTTAGAGTGCTCTATTTTTGTGGCATGGTAATAGAGGAGCTGTTGTGTTTAAAGTGAAAATGGTGAATGTAATTGGTATTCTTTGCTGGAAAAACGCTGAAATAAATATAAAAAATTGTTGTAAATTTGTGCATATGAAGTTGTAAATATTGCTGTGGAAGTTGTTAATACATACCATAGCTGTGCTATGTTTTTGGGGAAGCAAACAAAGGTTTGACCTTGTTTTTAGTGTGTTTGGTGTTATTAGAAAAAGCACATGCGTAAGAATAAAAAGTGTAGTTAACGTGTTGTTAATATTTGCATATGAAGTTGTAAATATTGCTTTGGAAGTTGTTAATACGTACCGTAGCTGTGCTCTATTTTTGGGGAAGCAAACAGAGGTTTGGCCTTGTTTTTAGTGTGTTTGGTGTTATTAGAAAAAGCACATGAGTAGGAATAAAACGTGTAGTTAACGTGTTGTTAATATGTGTATATGAAGTTGTAAATATTGCTGTGGAAGTTGTTAATACGTACCGTAGCTGTGCTCTATTTTTGGAGAAGCAAACAAAGGTTTGACCTTGTTTTCAATGTGTTTGGTGTTATTAGAAAAAGCACATGCGTAGGAATAAAAAGTGTAGTTAATGTGTTGTTAATATGTGCATATGAAGTTGTAAATATTGCTTTGGAAGTTGTTAATACGTACCGTAGCTGTGCTACCTTTTTGGGGAAGCAAACAGAGGTTTGGCCTTGTTTTTAGTGTGTTTGGTGTTATTAGAAAAAGCACATGTGTAGGAATAAAACGTGTAGTTAACGTGTTGTTAATATTTGCATATGAAGTTGTAAATATTGCTGTGGAAGTTGTTAATACGTACCGTAGCTGTGCTCTATTTTTGGGGAAGCAAACAGAGGTTTGGCCTTGTTTTTAGTGTGTTTGGTGTTATTAGAAAAAGCACATGTGTAGGAATAAAACGTGTAGTTAACGTGTTGTTAATATGTGCATATGAAGTTGTAAATATTGCTATGGAAGTTGTTAATACGTACCGTAGCTGTGCTCTATTTTTGGGGAAGCAAACAAAGGTTTGGCCTTGTTTTTAGTGTGTTTGATGTTATTAGAAAAAGCACATGTGTAGGACTAAAACGTGTAGTTAACGTGTTGTTAATATGCGCATATGAAGTTGTAAATATTGCTATGGAAGTTGTTAAGACGTACCAAACATGTGTCTATTTTTGGGAAAGCAAACAAAGGTTTGGCCTTGTTTTAAGTGGGTATGATTGAATGTTAGTGTGTTTTGTGTTATTAGAAAAAGCACATGTGTAGGAAAAAAAATGTAGTGAACGTGTTGTTAATATGTGCATATGAAGTTATAAATATTGCTTTTGAAGTTATAATACGAAGTTTGTGTTGCAAATTGACATAAAAGATCGGAAGTTGTTCAGGGAAGAATCTATTTTGTTTCTTTCATGTGGGGGGAGTTTTTAAATGGTGGAGAAGATAAAATGCAATATGTTGGTGGTTTAGTAAGAACAAGATGCGTAAAGGAAGGCACAACATATGCGTAAATATAGCATAACATATTGTCAACAATCATAGAAGTGCCACCAAAGTGTTGTGTATGTTGTAAACAATGAGAGAAGTACCAAAAAAGTGGTGTGTATGTTGTAGCTTCTTGCACAAGCTATTGCCCTGGTGCAATAGTTGGAAATAGTTGTAAACATAGCTTAAAGACTTGTTAAAATAACTTTAAATGTTGTAAACGTAGCAGAATATGTTGTAAACATTGCATACGCACGCTTTTTTTCTTATATGTTGTAAACGTAACTTAATACGTTGTTAATATGACTTATGATGTCGTATATATAACATAACATGTTGTAAACGATGAGAGAAGTTCCAAGAAAGTGGTGTGTATGTTGTAGCTTCTTGCACAAGCTACTGACCTAGTGTCACTAGTGGAAATAGTTGTAAAATTAGCTTAAAGACTTGTACAAATAACTTAACAAGTGTAAACATAGCAGTATGTGTTGTAAACATTGCACAACCACGCATTCCATTTACATGCTGTAAATGTAACTGAATACGTTGTTAATATGACTTATGATGTTGTAAATACAGCATACCACGTTGTGTACATGTTGTAAAAGTAACTGAATATATTGTAAACGCTATTTGAGATTTTGAGAGTTGATAGGACAAGCACGCATCCAATGACCTTTGTGAAAACATAAAAACATCAAATAGTTGTTAAAATGACATCAACTGTTGTGAAAACATGCATATCCACTAGTAAACCATAAAAACAAAAAAAAATGATTTGGGGACCTTGTTGTCTAAATATGTTGGCCCTTTCACCTATCAAACAACCTGATTAAACCACCAAAAAACATGTTGTGAACATATACATAATGTGTTGTCAATGTATACAACAACTAGCCTATACTACAAAATAACATCTCAAATGCTACATGTCTTTCTTCCTCTTCATTTGTTGGTTGCCAGTAAGAATGGACAGCACATCTCTATTTGCTTCCCCAAAAATAGAGCATTCCCTCTGTTTGCTTCCCCAAAAATAGAGCACAGGTTCTGTACGTATTAACAACTTCCACAGCAATATTTACAACTATATCTGCACAAATTTACAACACGTTAACAACATTTTTTTTCATCATATCAGTATTTTCTAATAATACAAACCACACTCACACCTCTGTTTGCTTCCCCAAAAACAGAGCACAGGGACAAACTTCGTATTAACAACTTCCACAACAATATTTACAACTGCATCTGCATAAATTTACAACACGTTAACAACACTTTTTTTTCATCATATCAGCATCTTCTAATAACACAAACCACACTCACACCTCTGTTTGCTTCCCCAAAAACAGACCATAGGGACAAACTTCGTATTAACAACTTCCACAACAATATTTACAACTACATATGCACAAATTTACAACAAGTTAACAACACTCTTTTTTCATCATATCAGCATTTTCTAATAACACAAACCACACTCACACCTCTGTTTGCTTCCCCAAAAACAGAGCACAGGGACAAACTTCGTATTAACAACTTTCACAGCAATATTTACAACTGCATCTGCACAAATTTACAACACGTTAACTACACGTTTTATTCCTGCACATATGCTTTTTCTAATAACACCAAACACGCTAAAAACAAGGTCAAACCTCTGTTTGCTTCCTCAAAAATAGAGCACAAGTTCGGTACGTATTAACAACTTCCACAACAATATTTACAACTTCATATGCACAAATTTACAACAATTTTTTGTGTTCATTTCAGTGTTTTTCCAGCAAAGAATACCAATTACATTCACCATTCTCACTTTAAATACATCAGCTCCTCTGTTACCATGCCATAAAAATAGAGCACTCTAACATAAACACAACCCACCCAAGGTGAAACCCCAACTTCAATGATCAAGCTCATTTGTCTACCAAATTCTTAGCATTTCTTGTCTACTACCTACCAATTACTCCATTTTTTAGCCCAAGATCCAACCTTTAACCAACCCCTCAATCTCAATCTAACTAATTTTCACACAGAAAAAAAATTCCAATTCGCTTATGTACCTTGCTACCCGTACATGGACGATAAAGAAGACGAGATTCCCAAGCACATTAATGCCACTTTGTATCCCTTCAATGTTGCACCTCCTACGCTCTTCGTCCGTGCTTTTTTCTCCTTCTCCTTAATGGCTTGATCACAAAAACGTGCATCCCTCCTCCTCTGTGCATTTTCTTTTGTTATTTCAGTGGGGGTTATTTTTGTAATTGGCCATTGGGAATTCATGTCAGAAAAGTCCCTAGGGACTTTTCTGACCATTGACTTTTCAAAGGGAGTTTATTGGCATTTTTTCTGTACCTTGGGACCTAGCTGACATTTTCCCTAAAATTTATACGGCCAACCACTATTTTTTATGATGTCAAACCAAGACTACAAATCATTGGGTTGAGTGCCTAATTGAACAAGCCACGCTAAGTAGGGGCAGTATCTACAAAATTAATCTAGTCTATAGAGCCATCATATGCATAGAGCCTTAAATAAGAATACATCTCACTATATCAATACTAGTAAGTCTAAAGCCAATTTAACTGAACTGAACCTCCTTCTCTCAATGCAAAAACAAGTTTAACTGAATTGAACCTTCTCCTCTCAATGCAAAAACAAGCATAAAAGGAGAAAAAATGAACAAAACATGCTCACAATTCTGTCATTGGAATTACCTAAATGCTATACAAAGTTTCAAAAGGCAACCTTGCTAAATGTAACACGTGCCCTTTTCCTCTATGGTGATTGCTTCAATAATTGAAGCACATAGAAATATATAAATATAAACTCAACGTCAACACTAACCCACAACACCAGTAATGTTGAATTGACAACATTTTAGTCAAACAAAACTAAAAAAACAAAAGTCAGTTACTTCATAACAAAAATAATTGTACGAATGCAATAAAAAATCATGAACCAAATCAGAAAATTAAGTAACAAATTAATTTTATACAGCCATATGCCAAATCATGAACCATTTGGGCCTTTTTGATTACCTGTGGACAATTTCAAAAGAAATAAGTACAAGAAGAGAGTCACAACATGCGAAGACAGATCCACACTAGAAAAAGAACCATAAGCATATAGCCACATCACGTAAAGAGAGCTGAATCAATAAGAATCACTAAAAAACAAAACGGATTGATAAATTGTACAGGCCCGAAAGGAAGTGGGAGAAAATTATAAGTCTTATTCATTGAAACTGATATGTACAACAGGACCTCATATATATAGTTCCCTATCCAGTACAACTAAGTATTGTACCTGTAAGCTAAACACCTACAAATTATCCTAATAATAATCAATATATATAACCTATTTACAATTAACTATTTATAACACTCCCCCTCAAGTTAAGAACTCTATATTCACAAGTTCCTAACTTGCTAAGGATATATTCATGTTGAGGACCTCCTAATGCTTTGGTATGAATGTCTGCCAAGTTTTCTGAAGACTTTACATGTTGAAAAACAATCATTCCCTTCATTAATTTCTCACGCACGAAGTGACAATCCACTTCAATATGCTTCATGCGCTCATGGAATACTGGGTTAGTAACAATATGAACAGCAGCCTTGCTATCGCAGTGAACCTTGACTGGCTCTATCTTGAATATGCATAATTCCTAGAATAATCCAACCAACCAGGTAAGTTCTGAAGTTGCTTTTGATAGTGCACGGTACTGAGCTTCAGCTGAGGAGGTTGGAACTGTGTTCTGCTTCTTAGACTTCCAGCAAATCAAGGATCCCCCCAGCCTGACCAGAAAACTTGTCACCGACCTCCTAGTGTCTCAACAAGCTGTATGGTCTGAATCGCAGTAGCATTCTAATTCCATCTGACTTGTTGATGATAGAAATATACCACGACCAGGGGTGTCTTTGAGATACTTAACCAATCTGATGGCTGCCTTCATATGTGACTCTTTGGGACATTGCATAAATTGGCTCAATACCTGCACCGAATAAGCAATGTTAGGTCTAGTTAATGTTAAATAAAGTAACTTACCAATGAGTCTCCTATTTCGGGCTCCATCTTGGAGAAAGTAATCATCCTTTTTTTGATTTGATGTAAGTCTTAGGTTCTGTTCCATAGGTGTCAAGGCCATTTCTGCTTCATCTAAACTTGCATGTTCTATAAGTTCTGAAGCATATTTCCTTCGGTTTAGGAGTATCCCATGCTCAGATCGTAAAACTTCCAAACCAAGGAAATATTTTAATGTTCCTAGGTCCTTCATTCTAGATTGATATTGTAGTAATTGTTTCACAATATTTATGGATTGCATGCTACTACTTGTGATCAATAAATCGTCTACATAGGCAAGAACAAATACTACATCTTTGTTAGTATATTTCTGAAATAATGCATAATCGTACTTACTTTGCCCAAACCCTCCTTTTATTAAGGCTTGAGTCAGTTTTTCATTCCACTGTCTTGTTGCCTATTTAAGTCTATATAAGGACTTCTCAAGCTTGTAGACTTGATAACCATTCTTACCTCTTCTCTCAAAACCTTGGGGGATGGTCATATAGACCTCCTCATGTAAATCTCTCTACAAGAAAGCATTTTGTACGTCCATTTGACAAAGGGGCCAATTATTCAGAGCAGCTAAGGTGAGAATGATTCTAATGGTGACAATTTTAACTACAGGAGAAAAGGTTTCATAGAAGTCTACACCTTCCTTTTGACTATATCCTTTTGCAACAAGTCTAGCCTTGAACTTATCTAGTGCACCATCACATTTATATTTAGTTTTGAAGACCCATTTACATCCTATTGGTTTCTTTCCCTTAGGTAAGTCAACTATTTTCCAAGTTCCATTATTTTCAAGAGCAGTCATTTCATTTTCCATTGCTTTTACCCTCCTAGGGTCTCTAGTAGCTTGTTCGTATGAATTTAGTTCAATTTCTTTATCTATATTGGACATAAAAGATTTGTATGATAAAGATAAGTCATCAATAGATACACAATCAAATAGAGCAGCATGATTAATTAGATCAGATTCTAACATATGCATATTAATATTGCTACTAGTTAAGGGTAATTTCTCACAGTGATAGTCTTTTATCCATAAAGGAGCCCTTCTTTCCCTTGTAGGTCTTGTAGGCAACTCTGTATGGAGTTGTTCTTGCTGATTACCACTATGTTGTGGCTAATCTGTCACAGGATCATTGTTCTGAGGAATACTGTTGGCCCCTGAATCATTTGGTCTATATAGTAGTGGAATCCCACTATCTAGGATAAAAGGATCCACATGCCTGTTTATGGCTCCCCCTGAAGTGTAACCTTCAGTATCCTGAAAGGGAAACTTATTTTCGAGAAAGGTAACATGTCTAGAAATAATAAGGGACTAAGAGGTTATGTTATATAATAAGTAACCCTTTTGGACAGTTGGATATCTAAGGAAAATGCAAGGTTCAGCCTTGGAAAAAACTTATCCGTATTGGTTAATTTAACCGTGTAAGCAAGACAATCGAAAACTTTCAAATGGGAAAGATTAGGAGGCTTACTATATAGCAACTCATAGGGAGTTTTAAAACCCAACATCTTAGAGGGAGTTTTGTTAATCAAATATCCAGAAGCTCTTACAGCTTCTCCCCAAAACCTGATTGGCAAGTTAAATTGAAACATAATAGACCTACAAACAACAAGAATATGTCTATGTTTTCTTTCCACAACCCAATTTTGTTGGGGGGTAAAAAGACAATACCGTTGATGGATTATTCCTTTAGTTTCCAGAAAATCACCAACTTCTTTATTAACAAATTCAATTCCATTATATGTTCTAATTGTTTTAATTTTAGTAGAAAATTGATTTTCAGCATATGTAATGAATGTCTTGATGAATCTTGCAGAATCAGATTTAGAATTCATTAAGAAAACCTAAGTAGTACATGAGTAATCATCTACTATAGTAAAAAAAATCAAAAAGCTTGGTGTGTTGGTGTCTTATAAGGACCCCAAACATCCATATGTAACAATTGAAAACAGAACTGACTCTTGGAAGATCTTTGAGGAAATGACAATTTCGAATGTTTATCCTGGATATAGACTTCACATTTATTTTTATCTAAAACAAAAACATCACAATTATTTAAATCGGCTTGTACATCAACCAAGTACTTCATAATATCTAGTGGTGCATGTCCTAATCTATTATGCCAAAGAGTTCCCTTAACAGAACTACTTTTACATGCCATATTCATCCAAAAACGATTTCCCATGTCTCTTATCTTGTTTGAGCAAATACAATCCTTTTGTAAGCTTACCAGTCCCTTTGATCATCCCACTTACCATATCCTGCAATACACAAAGGTTAGGCCAAAAGGATGCAATGCACATGTTGTCCAATGCAAATTTACTAACTGATATGAGGTTATAGCAGAACTGTTTTGCATATAGAACATTCTTTAAAGAAATATGTTATGTAATACTTACTTCTTCTCTATGAGTGACTCGAATTTTATGTCCATTTGGGATTTTAACTACCTTTAGTGGCCCAGTATATAATGTATACTTATCTAACATGCTTAGATTATTAACTATGTGACAACTGGCTCCTAAGTCTAAAATCCAGTCACTATTAAGTAAGTTTGAATGCAAACCTGGAGTGGTCGCTTGAATGCTTATTGCCACTTCATTTGGATCAGATTCACATTAAAGCATTTCGAGTATCTTTTTGTACTTTTCTGGAGTGAACATGGTGTGCTGAACAGTTGTAGGTTCTGGTATGCGAGTCATCTTAACAGAATCCTCAGTAGTGGCATAGTTAGTTTGATCTTCTTGTTGCCTCTTGCCAAAATTTGGAGGGAAGCCAATAATGTGGTAGCAATTTTCACATTGATGTCCCCTTTTGTTGCAGTGGGTATAAACATCTTGTGATCGTCCTCTACCATGTCCTCGAGCTCGTCCTCTTCCTCCTCTAGAGGCATTGGACGCCATGATACTTCTATCAGGGGCAGAGATAGAGTTGTTGGAAACAATTTGCCTCTGGAATTCTTCTTGTAGAACCATAGAGTAAGCCTGGTTGGAAGTGAGAAGAGAAGCCATAAGCAAAATTGGCTCCGTACTTGCTGAAAAGAATCGTTCAAGCTAACCAGAAATTGAAATAACCTTTGTTCTTGAACAATCTTTGAATATTCTGTGGAAGTATTGCATTGACAGTCTGGGATTGGCACAATTACAGCATATTCATCCCAAAGCTCTCTGAGTTTTGTGTAATAGGTAGACACTGACATACTCCCTTGACTCAGAAAATTGATAGATCAATAGAGGTGAAAAATTCTTGCACCATCACATTTGTCGAATCTTTCTTTAAGACCAAGCCACACCAGCCGAGAGTTAAGAGAAAAAAGAATTCTACTTGCAATGTCTTTGTCAACAGAATTGATTAGCCATGAAAGAACTACTGAGTTATATCAATCCCATTGGCATTGGAGATGCGGTTCTTGATCATCCCAAAGACAAGTTCCTTCAACAAAACCAAGTTTATTCTTGGCATGCAGTGCAAGTTTCATGGCTCTACTCCACACTAAATAATTCTTACATCCATTTAGGAGTTGTGGCACGAGTGTAACAGCCTGAGTATCGACTGGATGCAAGAAAGCATGATGACTGTAATCAAGTGCCTGATTCTTCTAGTCGTTGGAGGTTTTCTGTCCGGTGGAGCTAGTCGATTCTGCCATTTCTCGTGATGACGGAGAAGAGGTCTTTGGAATTGAGATTCTTGATACTCGTTCTTGCTGTAACTGGTTCAAGAATGATTAGATCCAAGCAGAAATTTCAGAGATGATGGAAGCGATTTAGTGAGCGAAACCAAGATCTGCTTGGTCCGATAAGGTCAATGTTCGATCTGGCACAGAAAGCAATTTAAAAATGCGGAGCCTTCAAATCCTCAATCTATCACAGATAGAGAGTTAAACGGTTCTAGAAATCTACCAGATCGGACAGAGAAAGCTAGTTAAGCAGTGAAGCGTTCCGATTTACAATTTGACGGAGAAAAAGGTTTGAGCTGTGGGCTATTGTATTCTTCCGGTGTCATTCTAATAAGGAGGTGGAGGAACTGAAAATAGATCAAAGGTGTCTGAAACAGTGGTATACCATCAATTTTCTCTAGACTTCTTCCGTCATTGTGGATGTATATATCGGAGAGAGGCGGAGATTCAAGAAGGTGCTTGGATAAAGAGGGAATCAAGTCTGGTTTAATATTGACCCGCCTGATTTGTTTAGACCATGGGCTCTGGTACCATGATAAATTGTATAGGCCCGAAAGGAAGTAGGAGAAAATTATAATTCTTATTCATTGAAACTGATATGTACAACAGGTCCTCATATATATAGTTCCCTATCCAGTACAACTAAGTATTGTACCTGTAAGCTAAAACACCTACAAATTATCCTAATAATAATCACACACACACATATATATAACATATTTACAATTAACTATTTACAACATGGACTTACCGATTAAAGACTAAGAAGAGAGGAAAGAGAGATTGACGATGGCAACCATCGAGCGGGGGATGGCAAGCAAGCGGGGAAGACAGTGAGCTAGCGAGTGAAGCTTCGATGGTGACTATTCGAGGCATTCTTATGGGAGAAAAGTCGGGTCGAAGAAAAGTGTTGGGGTATGCTAGCGATTTTTTAGAACAAAAAGATAATAAAAACAAAAACAGTAAACAGAAAACATATTAAAATCGATTCTTGTTTTTAGATTTAAAAAAATATCTATTTTTTTAAAAATAACTAGAAGAAAACAATTTGCCAGACAGAGTTTATTGTTCTTTTATTTTTTTTAAAAAAACTATTTTCTAGAACAGAATCAAACAGCCCTTATATATCTTTGTTGATTCTTGGTTTCATTCCTGTGATTCATCCTACCGCCAGCATCTCAATTCTCATCCCAGCATGGGATATACAGCAAAGTAGAGAAGAGAAAGAGTAATCACTACTCAGGATAAGGAGATAGATGAAAGTACTACATGTCTTCATAAGAAGGATTAGAAAATTTAGGACGAGACATTCAGAATGGCAACTATTACGACTTGGAATTGAACAACAAGCCATCAACAAATTAAAAGAAAAGGAGAATCATGTTGAAAGGACCCAGAGTTTAGCTTGCACTTAGAATTCATCCATTTTTTGTTCTTCTTTTGGGGTTGGAGTAACAAAATGGAAGAAATTTTTTTTTTCTTTTTTTCTGGATGGATGAAAAGTAAAAATATTATATTAAAAAGATTAAAATATAAGCATATTTTGTTAATATTTAATTACACAATTATCACTTAAATTTGACGAGTCAACAATTTTCGTTAATTGAGACTAACAGTGTTAATATTGTAAAAATGTACTTTATAAACATAAGGGACTAACATAAAACTTGATGCAAAGATTGTAACACCTTACTTCTGAAATCGATCTGATGAGTTTTACGTAGTGAATTCAAACCATGTAATGATATTCATTTATAAAGTTCCTTTAATTCCCAACCTCATGAGAGGATTCGAACTTGTAGTTGAGTGAGTTTTTCACCTAACTTTCAAAACACTTCAAAAACTATCATAAAGTGGTTTGTAATTTCTTCTTAACTCATCATTTCTTAATTCTCTTTATTATCTTAATCAGAGTGATTCTTCGCTTATTTTTATGTGTGGAAGGTTTCTTAACTAATGGGCTCGTATCATGTGAATACCAATTCCTAGTTCAATTATCGAGCTTGGATAATTAATTCATTCGTCATGCGGCTCATACAATTAACCATTATAAATTTATTAATTTACATAATGAACTAGTGCGTGAATAATTCTTCTCCTTTGTTGCAACTTCTTTGCTGGTATAGCATTTTGCACTCCTTTTCTGTACTCAGCTGCCTATATGATTGAGTAAAGGAGAGTGAGATTCGAGAGAATCTCAATAGCAAACTTTGCTAACTAGGCATACAAGGTTCAAGCTTAATGCATGACATGCTTGCTTACATAAATTCATACTAGCATGATGATATACTTGCATGCTCAATGCTTTACACATTACACCTATGGCTATAGCATAAGTAAAAAAAAATAGAGCTTCAATTATTCATACATGCTTCATACCATTCATCAAAGCAATTAAACACATCATTGCATAAGCATACTTATCAAATAAATTCAAGTCAGGAAAGTTATACTACCTTCGGTCTTCAAGTTCCCTTCTTGTGCATTTTCTTCCAGCCATTGAAGTTGTTTGAAAGTTCTCCCATTCTTCTTCCTTGTTATCTCATGGCCCTAGATAAATGGTCATATTATTAGAGACATGACAAATAAATGTCCAATAGACTACTTTAGCCTCTAGGACTTATCTTTATTCTTTGGGCCCTTACTTGTCCTAAATTTTATAATCCAAAACACCTTAGTTGGTTAACCTTAAAGTAATACATTAGGCCTAATTGGTATTTAATGGGTCCACACTAATTTTATGGGTTTTACCTAACCATTGAAGCTCAAATTAATTACCAATTACCCTCACTTTCTTATTTTCGCCTAATTACCTAAATCTGTTAGAATTTTCAATAATCTTTGAAAATTCATAACTGTCTAGGAAACTCCAATTGGGATGGTTTAAAGTTCTATGTGACTCATTAAGTCTATTTTGAAGAAAAAATATCTTCTTCATCTAGACTTATGCACAAAAATCCAGAATTTACATTTAATCCTCACTGCCACAGATTTTCGCCAGTTTTACATATCCAACTTCACAAATTTATAATTAATTCTACAAAAATCCAAATGGGTTGGTTCTAGGTTCTATAAAAAGCTCTATGTAAGTCCTGTATTAGTGAAAAATATCACAAAGCATTGATTACAGCTACAAATTTTTCATAAATTCGTCAAACACATACTGTCGCCACAAATTTCATTCCAGAATCAAGGTTAAACTTTGAAAAATCATAAATTTCAATACACTAGTCCAAATGGCTCATATTACTTATCAAATTAAGGCCCAGAATATCTACTTTAATAATATAAAATTTTATAGTATTTGGACTAAATTTGGCTGATATAAAACACGTTGCAAGTTCACTGCCTCCAAAAACGAATTCAGGGAGCTTTAAACATAAACTTCCAAAATCATCAGTTAACCATAAACACATGATAAAACCATGATTAAACCTCAAAAATACCCCTTGACTAAAATATGAACAATACCCCACCTCCATAAAAACTCATACAAATAGCAAACCAATCGGTTCAATATGAAGCCTACGCTTATCTTTACGCGTTTCCATAATCGATTCAAAAAGCAGGCAGTACTCCGGCCGGTGAGACGGCACCAAACCCCTTCAAATGAAAATCCAAAACAAATGAAGCTTGAGAAGAGTTGAAGAAGGCTTGTGAAGGGTATTTTGAGAGAAAACACAGATTCAGAGGTGAAATCAGCTCCGGAGCTCAAGAACGGTTACTCTTTATACTTTATCTTTCCTTTTCCAATTTCATAATTTTTCATATTTTTCCCTTCTTTTGGATGAGCTTGGACAAAATTAATGGCCCTTAAGGAGTCTGAATTGTCTGCCACGTGTTAAAACCTTATGGTGCCATTTGTCCAGTGATATAGTGATTCGGTGACACGTATCACTTGCTTTAATAAAGTAGGTCCCACCTCTATCTCTCTCCTCTTAGGTGTCCTTGATTGGTCAGGAGAAGGAAAGGCCTGACAATTTTCCCGGACTCCTAGGTTCGGTGTTTGGGAAGTCAAGTACGAGACCGAACCGGAGACCGACGGATTTCCCCGGATCAGGTGCTAGGTGGCGCTCTCCGGGAATGCCAACACAAAAGGCATAAAGGTAAGTGTAATGATGAGGGACACTTATCACCTCCATACTCTTCCAACACAAAAGTGTCAATGTCCTTTGCAATGATTAAGAAACACTTGTCATCCTCTTGCTTACCCAACGCAAAAGTTATGTCATCATGAGTCATCAATGCTTACTTTATTAAAGTTACATTTTTTAGTGCATACTTAGGATTCTACTCAGGACATCGATGCTTACCAAATGATGCCAGGTCAAAGTGTAAGTGTGTGGGCCCTACATGGTGCCACATACTAGTGTCTACTTAAAAAATGCAAGGTACACATGTCTGCCCTAAAAATGCCATATGCACATCTATACCGGTATATTTCGCTCAACCAATCAATCCCATACCTCATGACATAGTTGGGTGGCATCTTTCTACCAACCCAATGGCACCGTATGTGTCCTGTGTGCATCTGCACCGACACTTTGATCTTACTACCAACACATACTGGGCCCGTTGCCCGGTAAGGTCGAATCACATAGTCCCCTAGAGTCTTTTTATCTCTCGACGTTCTTGGGACTCTTCCTAAACTAGGCTTATTAGTTTGCCTGATATAGGTTGATCCTCAAACTTCTAGGCCCAAAATTTGAGATATTACCCAGTGCAAGTGGCTACTAGGGTGGTCATGGGGCGCTACTTATCTCTCAGGTAGCGTGTTCAATTCCCTGGGGAGGAGAAAGAAATCCCTAAGCTTACGGGGTCCTTGTGTGGCGCTGGCGCACCATGACAGTCCCTTCAGGGGCGACTGGAAGGGTGTGGCCGTTACAAAGATAAAGAACTAAACATATACTTTTTAGCCTTTATTTTCCATATTCATCTTCCACATTTTCAGGTACTTATATCTCTACTTTTTTTCAGTAGTCATTTTAAATATTTTTAATGCCTATCTTTCATGTTTTCAGTAATAAATTAAAGAATAAAATATAATTGTTGAAATCATAAAAGATAAGTATTTAAAATTATTACTTAAAAAAATTTAAAACGAATCATTAAAAATGCAAAAAATGAGTAGTAGTGAAAATGTGAAAGATAAATATTAAAAATATGAAAGAAGAAGGAAGATTAACTCAAGAATTTTAATTCTATCTAACATATTAGCTGCTTCATTAAGGTCCCCGATTGCACCGGTCTATCTGTGCTTTAATTATCAATCATATTCTTAGAGAGTACTTCTTCTGGTTCTTTTTATAATAGCTTAAAATTTGAATTGACTTAGTCTTTTTTATGAGATCTCGATAATTGTTGTCTGAATATTTAATGAATTTTTTTTTTCTATTTTTGTCCCTCATTAATTATATATATTACATTAATTAAAAGGTTGTTAATATTGATATTTATTCTAATTCTCTCTCTTACTTGCTCCTCATAAATAAGTGTATACTTGAAAAAAAAAAAGTTTACTTTAGGCACATTTATTATTTTTAACTAATTTTATCTATTTTTTAAAAACCGTGTAATTGGGTTATTGAGCTTTTATAAATAGAGCTAAAGAGAGTATTTAAATGTCAACTCTTCTTAGTATTTGTTTGGGTATAACAAAGAAAGTGTTTTTTAAACACCTTTTCGGAAGTCGAAACAAAACTTCTCTCACGAATTTTCCTTAAATGTCGTAAAAGCAATTTTAAAAAGTTAAAACGAACATGCACTTACTACTATTTGTCTACAATCTACTGACTTAGTAGAATCAATTCATTCATGATCGTTGATAGGGGAAAATTTTATAGCCTAAGACTCTGCAAGTGTACGGGTGATATTAAGTAATAAAGAGTGAGTAAGATATCGTTCCCACGATGACTTTGCACTAATAATGTAGTTGATAAATGATTTTACACTTGAGCTTAATTTGAGCAACCCAACTTGATTTGAAATAAGTGAAAAGAAATTAAAATCAAATTAAAATTGAACAAACTACCACAATTATCAAATGAGGAACCCATAGTTACTAATTTCTTATTAACTTTATAAATCTTGTTTTCACAAATTTAATTAGTATTAATGTTAATTTTGTTAATCTCGAGTATAAATAGCTATAAGTGCATGTCGGTCCATTTACAACCCTCTCTTAAATATAAATTATTATGTCTAGTATAATTATTTAGAACTCAAGATAACTCAAATACACTTTTCAACAAAAAATTATATGGGGCCATTAGACATATATGTCTATCCTAATCCCAAATTAGATCGCAATCTAATCACATATTTCTTAATCTCCGAACCTAGTTAAAATCCCCTTCATCAAGGTAAATCCTAATGCTTAAATACATATTCAATGATGGACAATCACTAAATAAATAAAGCTAAACAAGATTAAGTAACCAAAATTAAAATCAATTATAACCCAACAATGAAAACAAAGTCTAATCCACCCATAGGTTTATAACTCCTCTGGGTTGCAACACAAACTAATTAAACATAACTAAAATAATCTCAACAAGACAGCAACAAATTCATAATCCAAAATCTCAAGGAAAAGAGAGATAAAGAAAAGGAACAGAGTATTAATTCAAAACCCCATCTTTATCAAGCTCCAGCTGCTCCTCTGTTCAAGCGGCTGCTCTGGTTTCTCCTATTCTCTACAGCCCTCTTGTCCTCCCATAAAGAAGAAGAAGAATGGAACTCAAACTCTTTTCTCTCTCTGGTTCTAGCTCACTCTCTTTTTTCTTGTGATAAAAGTAGGGATTCGGGGCCTCAGCTGCCCCTTCCCTGATGTGCTTTCTGCTGCACCCCCATTTTGGAGGCTTTCCCAAATATATTTTTCATAGTTAATTGGATCATTAGATTCTACACGAAATGAATGATATTTTGATATATTATGGGAAAAAATGGACCTATTTTCAATTTTTTATGATTTTTTAAAGATATTTAAAAAAAAGTGCTTAAAGTGAAAAAGAATACAACATATTTCTAAAATATCTTTAAAAAATCATAAAAAATTAAAAATATGTCCATTTTTCGCCCGTAATATATCAAAATCCTAAAAGTAGACTATCAATCTCTTTTTATTGTGCTGCCATCATTGCTCTTTTTATTTTCAAAACGGGGTTTTCTTTTAGATTTAGGTCTTCTCCACAAATTCCACAATGGTGTCTCTTGCTGTAAAGAGCAAGGAAATAATATTATAATACTATAATAATAATAATATACGGAATCTTTCCTTTTTTTTAATTTGAAATCTCACAAATAATGCACACATATCTTATAAAATCTTCAAAAAACTCTTTAATTTAATATTGACGACTTCCCTTTCTAAATAGATTTGATAATAATCATCAAATAACCTATTTAAAAAGGAACTCATCAATCACCAAACTTGGGACAGGCTTTGGGTATTTGCCCCAAAAGAAAAGGAGGTCATTTTCCCTCCTATGGGCTATTAGATCAAGATCTCAACAGTTCAGATTTAATATATTATAAAAATATTATTATTATAAAAATATATTTTTATAATAATAATATATTAAATTTGGACCATTGAGATCTTGATCCAACGGCCCATAAGAAGAAAAAAAACCTCCTTTTTTTTTAGCAAAGGAGAGAAATCATGTCTACCAAACCTACAAGTTTTGTCGTTTCAACCTACAACACGTTTCATTGTTTTTGGTTTTTGCCAATAGTGCAGCACGTTAATTTCTATTTGTCTGCATGCTTCATAGTTCATCATAATCAAGGTATTAAAGACCGGACCGGGTATTGAACCGGTCGGGGTACTGGGTTAAGGGTCAGTGGGTCAAACCGGGACCAAACCGGAGCTAAACCGGGACCAAACCGGTGAGAAATTGAAAATTTTAGGCTTATAGTATGAAATTCTAAAGGAAAAAGGTAAAATTTTTTTTTTTTTTTTTAATTTGGGACCCGGACCGGACCGTGAACCGGACCGGTCTAGTGACCGGTTCGGCGGTTTCCGGTCCGGACCGGCCGGTCCGGTCCGGGTCCGGGAACATTGATCATAATTGAAATGATCGATATAATTGATAAAGTATGTAAATTAGTGAAGAGTTAATATACGTTAATTATATTAACCCGTCTATTTAATCTCTTTAATCTTCATCCCCACGTCACTCGATCCACAACCCTTTCCTTTGGTCTAAATTATATATCCACTCATTCTCTTCATTTCCCCCAAGCTTTCCCCACTAACTCATCAATCATCTTCGTCATGGAGCTTTGGTTCGTCGTCATCGTCTCTATCTGTCTCTGCCTTCTTCTCAAAGCTTTCTTCAACCTTCTCCTTATACATTCTCCCTCCCCTCCTCTCCCTCCTGGTCCTCTCCGGATCCCCTTCTTTGGTTCCTCCATTTTTCTGAGAAAATCATTATCTGAACTTGAACCCATCCTTCGAAGTCTTCACTCCAAGTTTGGCCCCATCGTCACTCTCCATATCAGTTCTGACCCTGCTATATTCATCGCCGATCGTTCTCTCGCCCACCAAGCACTCGTTCAAAACGGCGTCATCTTCTCCGACTGCCCCAAGGTCCTCCCTGCCGATAGTATCATCATCAGTAACAAAGATAACATCAGCTCTGCTTTCTACGATCCCACATGGCGAGCGCTCCGCCGCAACCTCGCATCCGAGATGCTTCACCCGACCCGGATCAGGTCCTTCTCGGCTACTCGTAAATGGGTTTTGGACGTGCTTCTCACTCGCCTCAGGTCTGAATCAGAATCAAGCAAGTCCATTAAGGTGATTGACCATCTCAATTATGCTATGTTCTGCTTGCTTGTGTTCATGTGCTTTGGCGAGAGGCTAGACGACAAGAAAATCAAGGACATCGAATATGTTGTGCGTCGTTTGCTTTTGACCTTCAGTAACCTCGACACATTAAATTTCTGGCCAAGACTGACACGAATTTTGTTCCCCAAACGTTGGGAGGAATTGCAACAAATGGTCAACGACAGAGAAAATGTGATAATTCCGCTAATAAGAGCAATAAAGAAAGCCAAGGAAGAGAGATTGAGCAAATCAAACGAGGACGATAACACCAAGGATGGTGAAACTACAGTGTGTTACGCGGACACGTTGTTGGATTTGGTATTTCCAGAGGAAAAGCGCAAGCTTGAGGAATCTGAAATGGTTTCTATATGTTCAGAGCTTCTTGAAGGAGGGACAGATACAACAACAACAGCATTACAATGGATTCTGGCGAATCTGGTGAAGTACCCTCATATTCAACAAAGGCTTGTGGATGAAATAAGAGATGTGATGGGTGAGAGAGAGGACAAGGTCGTGAAAGAAGAAGATCTGAGCAAAATGGCATATCTTAAAGCTGTGATTTTGGAGGGACTAAGGCATCATCCACCTGGGCACTTTGTGCTGCCACACGCTGTTTCAGAGGACGTGGTGTTCAACAATTACCTGGTGCCCAAGAAAGGGACTGTGAATTTCATGGTGGCAGAGATGGGGTGGGACCCAAAGGTGTGGGAAGATCCAATGGAGTTCAGGCCTGAGAGGTTCTTGAACAGTGAAGGGAAGGGAAGTGAGACGTTTGCTATTACAGGAAGCAAAGAGATCAAAATGATGCCTTTTGGGGCAGGAAGAAGGACGTGTCCTGGGTATAATCTGGCGATGCTTCATTTGGAGTATTTTGTGGCCAATCTGATTTGGAATTTCGAGTGGAAGCCTGCAAGGGATCATGATGTTGATTTGTCAGAGGTTCAAGAATTCATAGTCGTAATGAAATGTCCCTTACAGGTTCATCTATCTCGCAGGCTTTAGACCAGATACATACAAAATGTACGTTTATAAATCTTATAAGTTCTCCTGCTTTGAGTGCTGTTTAATGTTGTCTGAGTAAGATTAGAAGATGGTGGCACCAGTAGTTCTTTGAATTGGTGCTTTTTTATCCTTTTAATAAAGGCAACATGCCAGTTTCGTTATAGTTTGATCTCTACATGCTTGAGTTCTTTAGTCACTGCAAGCTTGATTATCGGCTGCCGTTGGATTGAATTGTCTTCTCCTTGTTTTGTATAGATCTAAGAAATATTTGGATTTATGTTGTTATAGGGTTGAGGCAGAATAAGATTGTTGGATTATACCTTGTTGGAGTGATTGTGTTGGAGGTGGTGGGAGAAAGGGGATGAAAGAATCTTATTCTGCCAATGCACGAGTCATCGCCATTATTGGGGATTACTCTCAAATCCTGCATCATATTCACAAATTGTATCCATTAATTATAATTGTATCTTTTAAATAAAGACAAGAGGGACATATAAGCTCACATTGATGGAGTTGGGTTTTAGAAAATCTATATTTCTTAAATGAATTTCTTACATAAAGTTAGCTGGACACCACAAATTTTATTGGAAGACAAAACTTGAATATTGTGCCCTCTTCCGTTTAGTAACCAGTTCAAAGGATGAGCAGGGAGAGCTTCTCTCATCTGAACCATTTAAATGAAATATGTACTGTCCATATTGAATTTTTCTTATTTTAATAAAAATTATTTTAATGGATAGAAAATTTAAAATAAAGATAATCTCTCAACTCATATTTTTTTTAAATTTTTTTTTTTTAGTTAAAACTCACCGGCTAGAAAAAATTAGATTTGAATGATTGAGATGAAAGGAGCTATCTCTACCCATAAAGGATGAGTAGGGAATTGGTTTCCTCCCATTTAAAAAATGGGGGGTTTAAAAATCGTACATCACTGAGGGCCACGCTGTTTGAAAATTGTGCCCTCTCTCCCATTTAAAAAAGGGAAATTGAGAATCATTGATGCCATAAAAATATTAATTATAATTAAACATCTTAATTTTTTTAAATAATTAGAAAACGACGAAGCTTCTTAAATAGATCCCGAGAGTCACGTTAATCATAATTGGGATAATTAATTTGCATGCCTTATAGTTTCAACCAATTTTTAATTAAGTCTAGATAATTTTTTTTCTTTTTTTTAAGGTCCATACACTTTCACTTGTTTTTTTTATTAGGTCCTTGTAATTTTTTTTATCAAATCTTTGTTGTTTCACATGATTTTTATCAGGTCCCTATAGTTTTTTATTATTTATTTAACTATTATTCTTCTTTAAATATAAAATATAAAAATATTAATTATTATTATATAAATACTAATATTCTATGAATAATAAATTTTTATAATAATTTTATAGTAGCATTCTTTTTTATAAACTATTTTAGTATTCTTCTTAATTTTTTTGTTAAACATATATTTATGTTATTTATTTTTTAACTCAAATTTTTATTTATTTTTATAATTATGAAATTTGAATTATAATAATAAATTTTTATATAGATGGAATAGAATTATGATATAATTAATTATTAATTGTTCTAATTATTTTTCTAATTATATAATTATTAATTTAAATTTTTATATAGTGAATTCTATTTTAATATTATTCTTTTATTTAATTTTCAATTAAATTCATAAATTAAAATTAAAAGACTACAAGGACCTGATTAAAAATCAGGTGAAATGATAAGGACCTGAGAAAAAGGGAAAAAATTACAAATACCTAATTAAAAACATGTGGAAGTATAAGGATCCGATAAAAAGAAATAAACTACAGAGACCTGGTTAAAATTTGGTGAAAACTATAAGGACATGTAAAGTAATTATCCCAATCATAGTTAAACATCATAATTTTTTAAAATTATTAGAAAAGGACCAAGCTCCTTAAATAAATGAAGCCATTAGCGACTAATCGTGAAAGAATTTTCACTCATCAACCTGTAAAATGTGAAGAAAACTTTCAAGACTGAGTAAGCATAACAATTATCTCACTAAATATAAATAATATATATATACACTAATATTTGTAAATGTTAATCTTCCTTAATATTCTTTAAAAGTTATTAGACTGTTTTAGGACTTAGGACATTTTCAAAAATAAATCATTTCATAAATTAATAATCATTTCTTATATTTATTGGTTTGACAGGGTATCCAAAATCAATCCAATAGTGATGATTGATGATGAGCAAATTTATCCTCACATACTAGATATGACATCAAAATAACATAATCAAGGTCAGTCAGTGAGACGATGGGGGATAAGCTTCATTGTCGAGAGGAAAAACAACCCAGATCACTAGCTAAGGGCCCTAAGGTGTGTTTGGTTTGAGGGAAGGGGGACAAGGGAGGGTAAGGGGGTAAATTACCTTTTTGGGCAAGTCCCTTCCAAAATTTACCCTAAACCCTTTAATGAAAAGGTAAAGTTTGGAGGGGACTCGCCCAACAAGGTAATTTAACCCCTACCTTCAAACCAAACACACCCTAAATGACTGCTTAGTGATAAAGGAGGTAGAGGTGCAGAGACAGCCAGAAGGTTTTCGTAGAAGCAGCAACTCTTGAAAGAGTGCATCATAACTCACTGATCAAGCGCTCTTGTGCCGAAGATGAACGGGGCTAAGCGATCTGTCAAAGCTGTGGGATATAAAAATGCATTGGTAGGGGAGCGTTCCGCCTTGGATATGCTCATAATCAATCTACACCATTAGATAGATTTTGGACCCAACGTCAAACCGATAATTATAAAAAATGATTATTAATTTATGAAATGATTTATTTTTGAAAATTTCCTAAGTCCTAAACTAGCCTAATAATGTTTATAAAATATCAAGGAAGATTAACATTTAAAAATATTAGTATGTGTCTATATATTTAGTGAGATAATGTTATGCTTACTCAGTGTTGAAAGTTTTTGTTATGTTTTTCATATCTCATTTTAGTTATTGAGTTCATTCCTTTTTATAGTGAGTAAAATATTTTAACTATCCTTTTATTTTGCCATACACAAGCTTCCCTTCTATTTTAAAAACATATATTATGTCGAGTCGCTATTAAACTCATACTAGTTGCAAACTTGGTTAAACCACTGCTAGAAAAAAAAAGCATTTTAGATTGGTTGAAATTGATTTTTTAGATCTCATTTAGGTTCAATCTTATATCAAATGGTTTAGAAAGTTTGTCATTGTTTAAAATGATATAAAACGTTACTTGTTAAGACTAGTAATATTATTGATGCTAGTCTTAAAAAGTATTAATTTATAATAAAAAATATCCACTTTTTAGACCCGTTAATTTGATAACTGGTCTAAAAAGTGGGAAATTTTTTTTTTACAAAATAAATTTTATTTTTTTCCACTGAAGCCCGGTTGATTATTATATCTAAAAACTATATAATGCAATATAAATTCAACAAAAAAATTCTAAAGTTTCAAATGCAATCGATATAAAAAATAATTATAACTAACATGTGAATCTTACCAATATTATTAATTGAATATTAATTATGTTATTTATTTTTTCTAGGTTTAATTTTTCCTTACATTTTTCCCACCTCCAAAGGAGTTAAATGATTTTTGAGTGTTGGATATACTAGATGAAATTTTAGGCCTGGGTATCTAAAAGGATGTTTAAACTGGTTGTTTTAGCAACTATTCTAAAAAGAATTTAAATTTTAAAATTTTCATAATATTTAATACTAATCGAGACCACATTAAACTATAAACAATATAGAGAAAGCATTATTTAGACTGCACGGAAGTGCAACTGGTTTTAAGTTGTATCAATATTCACAAAAAAGTTGTAGTTTAGTAGCGGTTAGAAAGGTGTTTTTGTACCGGTTTTAACCGCTACAAACAACATTAGTAGTAGTTAAAAAAAATGCTACAAAATCCACTGTTGCAAAAGGATTTGTAAATCGCTACTCCCGTAATAAAACTGCTACTGAATTTGTAGCAGTTTGTTCTAACCGCTACACAATTTGAATATAGATAACACATTTTCAGAGAAGATTGTAGCCGTTATAAAACCGCTACAAAAGTTGGTAGCTCAATTTCGAATGGCAGGTAATGAAAAATGAAAATTTGGCTCCAACTTTATAGCGGTTTGAAAACTGCTACTAAGTAAACTAGGAATTTTAAAAAAATGGAGCTAGAACTTTTGTAGTGATTATAAAACTGCTACTAATATAGGATGGAATTTTAAAAGAAGTGCCAAAAATTTAATACGATTTTGAGTTTAACTTTGTAGTGGTTTTAAAACTGCTACAAAATTTTGGAAAACTTAAAAAATAATAATAATTTGAGTCCATTGTTATAATATTTTGTTGAATATTTATTATTTAAGTAACTTGACTGATAGTAGTTATTATTTAAGAAGAATGATTAAATTAAGTTAGATAGGTGTAAACTTTATATAGGTAATATTGAGAAAGTGTAAGTAATAAGGACTTGTTGTGTTGTCTACTAGATGTTGATCATTATGGAAGGAATATTGAAAATGTTGAGAAAAAATCCTTAAATTTCTGGAGAAAAAGAAAAAAATAAGTAGTATCAGTATTACAAGAAGGAAAAAAATGTTGAAATCAAAGAGGTAATTTTTTTTACCATATTTGATCACCTTGCTTAGCTCTTGAGCTGTTCAAAAAAAAAATTCCCAGATGAGAGAAAACAAGAAAGACGAAGGGTGAAAAGAAATAGATGAGTGTTTGAAATGAGATGTAGCGAGGGTATTTATAGGGATCAATGTAACGCTTGTAGTGGTTAATGTGACTATTTTTGTAGCAGTTTAGGTAACATTCTTTGTAGCGGTTCAACTTTTGTAGTGGTTTTGGAACCGCTACAAATATTGGTTTGAATTTTTTGAAATATAAATTAATATTTACAAGAACAAAAGCATAATTTCTTTAATCATTCTTCGTCACTATCCCTACAAAAAGTTTATGGAGAAAATGTTAGTGTGGTATTATTTTGTAGAAAAATTAAATTTAAATTATGTGAACTTATAAACACACAACGAACTATAGGTAAATTTTCATCGCTTTTAGAGAAGAAGTTTTTGAAATTGGCAGGCTGGAATGACTCACTCTCATAGGCGATGTTAGCACCATCACCTATGTCGTAGAGGACTCTTAAGTGAACCCACCATGTTCCAATTCCTCTCCCTCTCGTCCTCGACATAATAAACCCGAAGTGCCTATGAGGCAAGAATATATAGCTCATCATCTTTAGATTGAACAGTGTGAATTAGTCAGGAGAAATTTACTGATGTGATGCCTAAATCGTCAGTTGTGAGTCCCCAAGAAGTTGTCGTATTTGCCCACAAACACATGAATAGCGTCACGGTGAAATGGCCTTGGTAATTTAGTTCGATGACATCAAGAAGCTTTCAAAGTAAGGGACTCCTCTGAACTACGTGTTACTGTCATTGCTACTCCCATAACTCCTTTTCCGAAAGGTGCCATAAACACCCAAATTTTGAGTTTGCAATCACTGATCTCGTGAAACCATGCAAAACTTGAAATCATTGATATTGTATGTTGTAAACCTTTTTGCATGGTTAAGAGGGCTGATTGCGATAGCTTTGAAATCTAATGAGTGTAGGTTGTGATCATTTAGTATTCTGCTCGCAAACTAACTTGAAAATTCTCTGTGGACCTTTTTGTCAACTTCGAAGGATGTTTGTGTGCCGATCTTGAGTTGACACTTCACATGACTTCTGAATTCCCTGCAATTAATCATGCGAAGGCAATCATGAAATGTAAGTAAAAAATTTAAGGATAGATATAGAATAATATATAAGTGTATAATTCTTACTGAAGGAAGGGTTCAACTTGAGTACAATTAATCAAGACATGTCTATGTGCTTACAACTTCTCAGTTGCTGTTAGTTTGGGGTTCTCATTTCCACCAAGTAGTTTACCAACACGAGGGATTAGCAACTCTCTTAATGTTGGCTCAGGTTCAGGGCAATTGTCTATACGAGGCAGTTGGTTAAAAGCCGTCTCAATGTCATCAAAGTATGTTAAGTAAAAATACAGGACCTTATCCCCTATATAACTTTCAACTATTGATATTTTTGGCCATACCTTATTCCTTACATAATATTTAAATTTCCCAAGAAACCTATAAAGTAAAGAAGGAAAAATGATACTAAATGGTAAAATGGACTACTAGCAAATGTAGAAAGTAATGACTACGCATATATGTAAAATGAGTACCTCTCAATAGGATACATCAATCGATATTGAACTGGGCTAGCAAGCTTTGTTTCATGAATAAGGTGGACTATTAGTTGAATCATCATAGTGAAAAAGGAGGGAGTAAAGATCATCTCCAAATGACAAGTGTAAGAATGATTTTGGACTGCAGCTAATTGAACTCCTCAATGATCAAAACCTTAGAACATAACTTCCAAAAGAAAGAACACAGCTCCACCAAAATTGTAATATCCCAAAATTTGATTAAGGAATGACAACTTCAAAAGTAAATGTGATTATTGTTAAACCGACACTTTTGGAGAATACGATATAAGTTGTGATTTGAATGCGTTACGATCAGAGCCCAAACCCTATATTTAAGCTTAATTGTGTGACAGAGCTTAAAATGCATTGAAGAGAAGGGGAGGGCGCATGATTGGTGTGATGGAATGAGAAAAATGTGTTTGGTGGTGATTTAAGAGCAATTACTTTAATCAGGGGCAAAATGGGAAAGTTACTTGCCAATTGGTCAGTTACCAAAGAGAAAACTTATTGGTAACTTGAAGATCATTGGTTGTGATGGAATGTGCCAGAGATCAAAGGGTGGAATTTTGTGTGTATGAGCTCATGTGAACTCATGAAAATGAAACAAGATGTTGACAAGTGTCACCATATGAGCCATTGGATTTGGTCAAAAGTTCAAACCTCTCTCCCTATCTCCTCTCTTCTCCTAGGTCGGCCAATGGCCATTTGGAGCCCTAAAAAATATGCTCCTCCATCATCTTCTCTCTCTCTCTCTTTTAGCCTACATATTTGTTGAGCTTAAGGGAGGAAAGAGAAAGGGAAAAGGTGAGATTTAGCCTTGTTGTTGTCCTCTAATACTTAAACACTCTTCTATAATGTTGTTCATAGTTATGAGAGCTTCATCTCTATAGTTTTAGATTCTTGAAAGGAGGTTTTTGAGTGCTTGGGGAAAATTGGAAAGATGAAGAATCAAGAAACTATCTTGGGAGAGAGGAAGAGGTGAGTAAGAGCTTCCTTTTGATCTATTTATTGTGACTTTTGGTTGAGTATTGAGAAATGTCAAATTTTGCACTGATTTGGTGTGATGTTGGAATGGATGAATTGTTTAGAGTGTTGTGGTTGAATTAGTGTTATATTGTGTCTCTGGGACAATATAATTGATTTGGAATATTGGGTAATGTGTGGTAATGGGGCGTTCAAGACAAGAATTTGTGTCTAGAATGTGATTTTGGGTGTTTTGAGGTTTCCATTGGGTTCCTTGTGTAAAATTATGTGGAAGTAACTTTAGGTTAGAATTTTGGGACGATTGGAAACACATGTTGGAAGTTAGGAAAAATTCTGTCATCTGCTGCATTTTGGCTTCTGATAGAGCCTCACTCGAGTGCAGCACCAAGTTTCTTCTTCTCCCTCAATTTTCAGTTGCGCTTCCATGCCAAAAAGCAAGAGTGTATTTGCTCACCTACGAGTGAAGTTGGTCCTCACTCAAGTGCGAAGTGTCTCACTCTAGTGCATATGTATTTTGCACTAAGAGCAGTGTTTCTAGAAAGCACTCGCAGTTCATTTGTCAAGAGTGTGTGTTAGCACTCGTAATTTTTAAATTGTCACTTGAGTGTTTAAGGTTGTCACTCGAGTGCATCCTCCACTTTAGGGTTTTCTTTGCTCTCGGGTAGTCACTTTATGTGCCTCACTTGGTAAGACTCGAGTGAGTGTGAGGCTATCACTCGAGTGCTGCATTGGTGACTCGAGTGCAGTGATCACCTTCTGTCTCTGTCGTTGCTCTCTGCCAAGCACTCACACGAGTGAGCCATTCTTACTCGAGTGCAAGTCATCCATTACTTGAGTGCATCAGCTAAAAATTAGTGCTTTTGCTTCTAAAAGGGGATCTTTGGTCAAGTTCTCCCAATCCTTTAGCCATGTGTTTAGGCTTCTAGTGGCCACCTAGAGGTGTCAAATGATAACCAACTTTAAGTGTTTGAAGTTAAGGAATTGGAAAAAAGGAATAACCCTATGTCCTTGATTTGATTGTCAGGATTCGGTATTTACCTTGATAGTGATCTACTTGTGTCGGAGCACACTTAGAAAGAATAAGGTAGTGACTCTTCCCTTATACTATGTGTAAATGCAGTGTATGTATGTGTCATCATTTTTATGTGATGTTGCGGATGGTGCGAAGCTTGTGTATTTATGTGTCTTTCACTTACAGCCGTATGTAAGCCGAAAGGCTATCTGTGCTGCAGTGCTTCATGATGATATGCTTACATGCTATGTGATTATGTGTGGTATGAGTGATTGTTGCTACTGGGATTCTTTTGAATCTCATTCTTTCCATTGACTAACCTTTCAAAAAATTCAAGCGATTTAATGGAGAAACAAGTGACAAAAGATGGGTTAGGCTCCTAACTAGGAGAATTAGTTGATAGTTGGTTATCATAATTGGGAGTATTGTATAATTTGTATCCATATTTGGATTTGGGATGTAAATTGTAGAAACGTATTGTGTAGTCCCCTGTATGAAAAACTGTATAAGCGTATGTGCCCTATAAATCTTGAGTTAATGAATGGAACTCGTGGTTGGATGGGAATTTTATTGTGCACTCTGATATATATATTTATGAATGTGATTGAACTGTGTAAGGTAATTATATTCAAAATATGAATACGAGACCAGGTTAATTGAATTTCGAAAAGTATTTGTGAAAACCCTATTGAGTATATGGGTTTAAAAATGGGTTTTACTATTTGTTGGTCTCTAATTCATTTTAATTACGGACTTTCAAATATTAATTACGGTTTGTAAAGTAGGGGTTTACAAAAATGATGGACACATTGGGAGGAAAGTGCATTTTTTATAGTCAGCGGAAGTAATTGTTGTATAGGAACTTGTGAGTCATGGCTCTTCAAGCTAGTAACCTTTCAAGACTGTATGTCAATACATCGTGAGATGTAGCTTGAATACCCATAAGGAACTTTTATATTCCTCAATACGCGAGGAAGACTTCCTTATTCAGTTTTGTGAGGATGAACTTTGCCGTTGAAATTCATCATGCTCATCCAGCCACTCATCTTCACGGACTCACATGGTCTATAAATCTTTCCTCACTTGAATATGATCTTTTGACTTGCTGGGTTCATTAAGCAACGTGTATAGCATATTGTTGTATACATTTTTTTCAATGTGCATGACATCAAAACTATGTCGAAGTAAATTAAATTTCTAATATGGAAGAGTGAAGAAAATGCTTGTCTTCCAGCATTGCTAAGGTGCAGAAGTAGAAGTTCTGCTAGTCTTTCAGCCTGCTTTTGCTGCATCGTTACTTTTTTTAAAACTCGAATTTAACATCCTGAAGCTGCAGTAAGATATATGCACTGGATAGAGTATGAGAAGGTCCTCTTTCTTCTGGTTTCCTATTGAAATGATTTCGTTGCAATCTAAACTTGTGCCTACCATTGATAAACCTCCAATGACCCATGAAGCACCGTTTTTGACTGTGGGGAAGGCGTACTACGTCAGAGTCAAAATTGCAAGCTGGAAACACCGTCCCAGTATAGACATTCCACCTAGATAATGTTCCAAGCCCAGGAAAGTCACTTATCGTCCATATCAAGGCGGCACGCAAGTTGAACGGTGTCTTCTCATACGCGTCATATGTCTCGATGCTGACATTCCACAAGTCCAGCAATTCTGCAATAAGCAGTTGGAGATACACATTGATGTCTGGAATGATCATATACAAAGTGAATGAGCTTCGTTTCATACACAACTACAGGTGAAGTTTGTTAGATCTCACATGTTTTGATGATAACAAAGAATGGTATGAAAAATATTTGATAAACAAATAAGTTTGAACAAAGAAATAACAGGGCAAATCATCACTTGAAGTAAGCACTGGAGTAATGAAGAAAGGCCAAGAGAAAAAGCTGAGAAACTTCATCACTGGTAAAATTTCTAAAGGGTTACTCGAGTAAGTACTCGAGTAATGAGATAGAAACTTGAAGTAACCAGAGTCAACCTTCAAGTAACCTGCCAACGTTACTCGAGTAACAAGGTAAATGACTACCAGTTGCTCTCGGCCTACCAACGTTACTCGAGTAACTACTCGAGTAACCAGGTCAATCACTTGGAGTTGCTCTCGGCCTGCCAATGTTACTCGAGTGAGTACTCGAGTAATCAGGGAAATCACTTCTAGTTGCTCTCGGCCTGCCAACGTTACTCGAGTCTGTACTCGAGTCCCTTGCTTCAAGAAATATGTTACTTTTGGCATTTTCAATCCTACCAATGTTACTCGAGGAGCTACTCGAGTAACTCACTGTGATAAGCAAAACTTGAAGGTAATATTCGAATACCTTTAAATGCTATTATCACTTCAATCAAGGCACTACTCAAGTATGCATGTATTCAATTATTCTTTATCAAATATTTGAACTGGATTACTCGAGTCAGTAATCGAGTAATCTGCAGAGTTATTTACAAAGCACTTGAAGTATCTACCCGAGTAAGCTTTGCAGAAAATTTATGTTTACTCGAGTAAGTACTCGAGTAACAAGGTAAGCAAACCTGAAGTGCTCTCGGCCTTGTAATCCTGTCAACATTACTGGAGTGAAGCATCAAGTAACCTGAAGTTTATTTGAGAGATTACTCGAGTAGCTACTCGAGTAACCCATGAAGAAAATTGTACTATACTCGAGTAAGTACCCGAGTAAACATGTATTTTCAAGGTTTGTAAATTTGTTTACTTCATGCAATACTCGAGTTATGTGATGTTCATTTATTAACTTGCTATCATTACTCTCACGATGATACTCGAGTAAATACTCGAGTAAACTTAATGAATACTCGAGTAATTACTCGAGTATGCAAGTCCTGAAATTCAGAAATCATTCCAACGTTCATTGATTTGTTTCCTATGTGATTAACCCTTCATTATATTAGTATTCTTAGCATATCCATAGATAAACAATGAAGAGATCTTACTAAATAAGGAAAGTCAAATACAACGTTCAAACACTACCTACCGCCACCTACCGCAAACGGATATTTTTTCAAATACTGGAAAAGTCAACAGTGGCTATGCACACTCTAACGGGCGAGAAGAAAATGTTCCAACGGTCATTACCAACACACACACACATATATATATATATGGGAACATCTAAACAAAGAAAAAGAACAAGATCACACATACGAACGCATTATGAAGTTCACGTTCAATACTCTGTTTTACATATACTTGCAATTCTGTACTTCAGTAATTCTTATTCACTCTGTGAGAGAGATATTTCATTCAAACTCAATATTTGTTATTGAGGTAACTTAAGGTTGTGGAACCTTGAGTTGGGATTGGATTACAACTTATAAGGGGGAGCGAGTGTCCAGGCGAAGGAACTTGCTTGTACTGAGGTGTCAAGAACCCACTGAATCTTGGAAGTTATAGTGAAACTCTCAGAGATATTTTGAGGACTAGACGTGGGTCAAAGTGGTTGTGACTGAACCAGTATAACTCCCGGTGTACACTTCGGTGATATTTCTCCTTACTTTTTACTGCATTATATTCACTGTCAAGTTTTCATATTTGCAACGAAATTTTTAGTATCACCTAATTCACCGCCCTCTTGGATGAAACGCTTGCTCTAACAAAGTTGTAGGGAACCAAGACTACTAGCTAAACACTGTAACTTGTACTAAGATTCCTAAAGGGATTAAAACCATCGATCACCAAAGCAAGTGAAAGATTTTTAGGGTCAGCCATGAAAGATGGAAATTCTTAGTTGAACGCTTTCCAGGCTTCTGCATCCCATAGATGTCTTAATTTACCATCTTCATTCTTATCAACTTCATGCCACCTTATGTACTCAGCTATTTTGAATGACATAAACAATATCTGTAACCATAGCTTCAAAAGAAAGTACCTGAGAATATTTGCAGGTTTCTTCTTCTACTTTTTCCCCTTCTGAATTGTCTTGTACCTCGATATGTGACATTACTTGCAAGTCTCCCTACTGGTATCATCTCCCCAATACAGCATTCAATCGTTGGGGCATGCATCAATTTTTTGGTAGTTTAAGCCTAATCTGTTAATAATCTTCTTAGCCTTATAGAGCGATATGGGAATATCTGCGTTAGGGAACACATCTTGTAATAATTCCAGCAACATCTACATTCCTTTATATTTGATTCCACACAAGCACTTGATATGATACAATTTGATCAAGAAAGATAATTTTAAGTATTTTTGACAACCTTGATATAAAGGACGATATGCTTGATCCATTAAAAAAATCCCGAGCTACTTCATTCCTAAAAAACACAGGTTCTGAACCTTTCACTTCTTTGTTGAAGTTGTCATCTTGAAAACCAAACCATCATTCACAACATCATTAATAGGATCAACTTGATCTACTTAATCTGTATAAATAAGTTGGAGAATTGTGTGGCAACTTGATCTATGACTTATCCATATCTAGTGAAAAAATTTACCAAAGAAGATGAGTGAAGAGAGAATGACACATGCTTGGAAGCTTAAATTCAAATTCTCCAATGTTCACCAATTTGTAGCAGTCACAAAAACTGCTACCACGACCGCTACAATGTGTCAGTTTGTAGCTTATTTCATGGCAAAAACCACTGTGAATTTTCATGAGCGTTGGCAGGATCAGACATTCAAATTTTAAAAGTGTCATACTTAGTAGCGATTAATTGGAATACACCACTATAAAGTTTCATGGCCGTTGGTGAGATTTGACAAATTCAAATGTTTAACACTTTGTAACAGTTATATTGAAGCAACCGTTACAAATTTTCATGACCATTGGTGGGATTTCGGATATTCAAATTTCAAATGTCTCATAGTTCATAGTGGTTATCGTGAAGAAACCACTACAAATGTTCATGACCATTGGTGGGATTTCAGCTATTCAAATTTCAAATGTGTCATACTTTATAATGGTTATCGTGAAGAAACCGCTATAAATGTTCATGTTTGGTAGGATTTCAGATATTCAAATTTCCAATATGTCACACTTTGTAACGATTATCGTGAAGAAATTGTTACAAATGTTGATGACCATTGGGAGGATATTCAATTTTCAAATGTAATACTTTGTAGCGGGTTATCATGAAGAAACTGCCACAAAGTTTGTCATACTTTGTAGTAGTTCACTAATAAAAACCGCTACAAACTGCAGTTATTTATTTATTTATTTTTTTCAAATTTAGGGTTTAGGGCTAAATAAGTAAACAAAAAAGAAAATTAAAAAAATAATAAATAAGTAAATAGAAAAATAAAAGTAAATAAGTAAATATAAACATTGGTAGTATTAGTAGGAATATTAGAACCATACGAACTAGAACTGTAGACCTTCTCGATAAAAGATATTAAACTTATTATTCTTAAAATGATTTGAATTGCTTAACAAAGTCTAATCAAAACATGAAATTACATAAATTAAAATAGAAATATCCAAATTTTCTTACAACTGTTAGAAAATAAAATATAATTGTCCTAAATCATAACTAAATTAAAGCTATCTAAGCTAACTATCAGGAGCCCCAAGATGATGTCCTCTCTTAATGGGCCAGGATCATGGGGCTGAAAAAGGGTAGGATCACGGGGCTGACTAGAGTGAACATCACCATCATCATCGGCAGGAGGAGAAGGAGGCGGCTGGACGATGAACCTAGGGATTAAGAGGACCTGTGGATGCTCCTCGTTGGGAAACAACTGACCCTATGACTTAGACATCATGGAGTTCGTGATATCCCACCACTGGGTCTGCTAAGTATAGAAGAAGCCCTCCTTCAAATGAATCTACCTGGAAACCTCCTCAAAGATGTCCTAAACAATCTCCTCCCTCGGCCTTCTGACATTGGAGGTTCGTGCTCTGGAGGGCCGCTCCTGCCGTAGACCATGGTAGGTCTGGCGCCTAACCCCTTACCCCTCACGCATCTAGGGTGCTCAACTAGGCCTAAACCAGCTTTCAATAGTGCAATGGAATCCACATACCCCTTTAACTCTTGGTTCCGGGTCTCTCACAACTCAGCCTGGGATTGCTGAATCTGCTTCAGCCATTTTATGAAACAATCAATTATTATTATTATTAACAATAAATTAGTTTTATAAACAATAAATTATCTTACAATGACCTCCTCTACCAGCTGAGATGTCAGAATCCCATCTTAGTGTCTATAGGTGACTGTGAATAACTCCCATAGTTCGTCAGGCAGTTCTCCTGCTAAGCTTTCCTCTCCTAAAACAATAAAAACATTAAATTAGTATTATAAACAATAAATTTATAATATAAAGATAAAATTAATTGACATTGTAAAAAATTACCAATTCGCTGTAAATAACAGCAAATGTCTTCGATCCTGTCGTGTGATGGATCCTCTGCTGCCCTCGGCTCCTCGTGTTTCTCCGAGAAAGAGCCTGCATAAAAAACACAACATTAAAATTATGGAAAAAAATATAAAAAAGTAATAATCAATAAAAAAAATTATTCAAAAATTATAATAATTATAATTATAAAAAAAATACATGATCCTACGGGCTTTTCCTGTATTGGACAAAACTCGCCCAGTCATTAGATAGGGCGCCGTCAGAGACATTCTCGATCAGCTACTATAGATGTATCGTCCCATCCTTATTCATAATGTGGAAGAGACGATTCCTCTTATTCTTCCAGCCATCTTCCATCTTCATCAGCTTGTATCTCTTCTCATTATCCCGGATGGCAAACCAATCCTGTAATACAATGGAATAAATGATAATTAAATACGATTAATTACAAATGATATAATTACCTCCCAATAATATAATTAAATACAATTAATTACAAATGATACAATTAATAAATAATAATTAAATACAATTAATTACAAATAATTCAATTAATAAATAATAATTAAATACAATTAATTACAAATAATTCAATTAATAAATAATAATTAAATACAATTAATTGCAAATGATGCAATTAATTAATAATAATTAAATACAATTATTTACCTTCACAACCTCGTCCCAAGCTAGATCCTTCAACATTTTGGGAACATTCTTCCACGTCTTGAAGTATATGGGGACTCACATCCAATTTGAGCCCAGGTCGTTCATATAGCAGTTAAATAGGTGACTACCATTCTCAATCGGATGATCCGTGGCTTTATTTACGAAACCATCACACGCAACGTCCAATCCAGGCTAATGAGACTGGCCACGTCTAGCCTCCTGGTAGAAATGTTCCCCTACGCATCTGCACAATTTATCACATACGTTAATTAAACTTAAATCCACATTTAACCTATGGAATTTCAATATTAAATTTATTAAAAAAATAATTAAATTTACCTTGAACCTGCTCCTTAAACCCCGTCAACTGAGAAGACGACCGTCGTGGGTTATTCTGGTCCCAGGCCTTCTCCTAATCTAGGAACCACTCCATGTTACTGATCGGAATCTAGAAGTCAAATTCCTCATTCTCGTTATAATAACTGACACTCAAGTCAGCCTTGTCTCCCTAAATAAGAACCTATAGTGCGATCGCCTCCTGTAGGGCTGTCTGCTGTGGTTGCTGTAGGGCCACCTGTTGTGGCTGCTGTGGGGCCATCTGTTGTGGTTGCTATGGCGCGGTTGCCTCCTATGATGGCAAGGGGACATGTCTACCTCCTTGCTGCCCCCACCCACTGCCCTTTCTTTTGCTACTGCACGCCCATAGAATAGGTCTGGGGGGAAGCTCAACCTCCTTCCCCTTCCCCTTCCCCTTATCTCTCTCTGAAGTCATAATAACTGCAAAATAACAAAAAAATAGCCACATTTATATCAAAATTATACAATAATAGGGACAAAATGAAATAAAGTACTTAATTTTACTAACCTCAGTGCTAAACTCTATAAATGTTGGAGTAGAACCTCAGATCTAAAGTAAAACCTTTTAGAGGGCATGAGAAATGAAATTGGCAAAATTGGAGAAATAAGGGGTCAAGCGGCTTTTATAGCATTGCATTTTATAGCTTTTTTTACAAAAACCGCTACCTAATCTGCTATAAAGTTAGAAACCCTATCTTAGGTAACGTAAACATTTGTAGCGGTTATGCTTAACCGCTACAAAACTACAGACCCTTTGTATTCTGTAGCAGTTATATGCAAAAACCGCAACATAATTGCTACAAAAGGCATCCCTTTGTATTCTGTAGTAGTTGAGGTGATAGAAACCACTTCAAAATAACCACAACAATAGTTGCGATAGCTTCCCGCCTTTTGGCATCAAGCTAGCTCCACATTTGTCATGATTTATACAAAAAAAAAACCGCTACAAAAACATACGCTAACTAGGGTGTCACTTGGCGTGAGTCATTCGATTACAAATTTGTAGTGGTTTTATGTGAAACTGCTACAAATCCTAATATTTGTAGCAGTTTATTGTAATCGCTATAATTGCACCGCTACAAAATGTTTTCTTTTGTAGTGCGACCTATAGAAGTTTTGATGTGGTGGTCTTATAGGCCTTTTTCTCTAATAGTGATTAGTTAAAAATAAGTAAAGTTTGTCTAAGGATATGTAACCCCCTTCACATTCAAGGCCGAGATTAGTTCGTAAAAACGTAATTAAGTTTAAATTAGAGACCATGTATGATTTGTGACTTAGACAAAATAAAATTTCCCAAAAATCAGGGTTTTCAAAAACTTTTACAACACCTGATTCACAATGGTCTCATACTCACATTTCAAACATATATGGCATGTACAGGTTAATTTCATTCATATATATCAGAGTACAGCATAAATTCCCGACACACTCGGGTTCCATTGATTAATAAAGGGTTTATACAAGGCATAATGCCCATAATCTCTTTCCGTTTTTCTTGGGGATTACACAAACTATATCATACCACAAATATATACAATTAATTCCCAAGAATATATCCAAAAATTACAAGTATGATAACCAAATATTCCCAAAGTGAAACTCCTCCCTGGAGCTCTAACCACTCTTCGTCACCCTCTTCCCCTTTGATCTTTCGGCCCTGTCTAAAATTGTTTTTGGGAGAGTGAGATTCTAAGGAATCCCCCTAGTAACAAGTCACTCATAATATGCACAACAACAAAGCATGAAAGCAAATCATCACACAACACACAGCAACTATAATGGCAGTTACAGCGGCAAGGGCAGGTATAATTCATGTTACCCTTACGTTTGCTCACGCTAAAGTGATCACGTTGTATTGCACAATCACATGATCATATCACATATATCACCACAGCTGGGATCCATATAAAATATTTCATATACACACACAGCCACACTGGCCAGATACTCAAACAGGAATCCACGATTCCACAATGCACCCCTGGCTATTACAACAGCAGAAACAATGGCAGGGGTAGGTGTGATAACCATCACCCCCTACGACTGCTCATGCTAAACTGCTCACACTGTAATGCACTACGGGAGAGAACACAATGGCCTCATGCCAAAGATACAACAAACAACGATAAGTCATGTATACCAAGCATCATACACAACATGAGAGAAAAGTCATTACCTGATTCATTCTGTGCGTGCTCTGCCACAAATCTCTCCCGAGTAGGGCAAATATCGTATCCTATATTTCACAATGAGTGACGATGAGTCAATTCTCTATTCTAATTCTCAATGATTTCTTAACACTTAATTTGGTTATCATTATTACTCTTTTAGTACCCATAAACACCTCTAACACAATCCCTAAAGGGTTGGAAGAACTATCCCAAAGGTTTCCTTTTTGGTAACACAAACACTGGTATCTTTCACTGAGACACTCGAGTGAATATGACCTCACTCGAGTAATAATGTACGGACACTCGAGTATTAGCGAAATGCTCACTCGAGTCATAGGAAGTGCGGTGCAGAAAGTGCTCACCCGAGAGCAAAAAGGAATGATAGGACCCAGAATTGCTCGCCGCACTCGAGCATGACCTCTATCACTCGAGTGGAAGCCTAATGCTCACCCGAGTACCCCAAAATAAGGTTCAAGAAGTGCTCACCTGAGAGCACAAGAAACTTTCAGAGAAGGACATCACTTAAGCAAGACAAATGCACTCGAGTGATGACTTAGCACTTGCGAGTGCTAAGACACACTCTTGAGAGGTTGATTGTGAGTGACAACCCGAGACGCGAGTTCACGGTGTCTCATACACCTTCACTCGAGTGGGACGAGGCTCACTCGAGTGGGAACCCACAACACCTGCAAGTGAGACAACACTCTTGCCTCAACACACAGAAGTGCAATATGAAACTGGAAGCAGAAAGGGAAATACACTACAACACTCGAGTGGAACCCATCCTCATCGAGTGATGTTCATCTCACACTCGAGTGGACCCCAGATCACTCGAGTGATTCTATTAGAAACCAGAAAACGCAGAAGGCATGATAACACTTCCCCACTTTTGCTCAATTGATTCCAATAGTCCCAAAATCTCAACCAAGGCTACTCCCACATAAAATCACCCAAGGGATCCACTAGAACCATCAGAATTATCAAAATCCTATTCCGTTATCATGCTTTGGTTTTGGGCAACATAAACATCCAAATTCCAAAATCATCTAAACAAGACATTTCAATCCCAAATCAATCTATCTATCCAAAGCACATACCAAAACAGCCATTTCCATACCAATAACATGCCAAATACCCAATGACCCTTATTTTTTGAAATTAAGGCCAAATATTCCAGAAATTCCAAAGTAAATCATTTGGCATAAGACATAGATAGAATGGTTTGTCATACCTACCTCTTCAACTTTCCCAAAAGGAGTTCCTTGGTTTTCTAGACTCCAAAATCCCTTGAGAGCTCAAACAACACCAAATGACAAATCTAAAACCATGAAATTGAAGCTTTCAACACAAGGAACAAGTTTATAGAAGAGAGTTTTTCCATTAGAAGCCATTTAGAGGGTCAAAAGCTTACCTTTTGTCAAAAGCTCTTCCTCTCTCCTTGGACATAAATGGTGGACGAATTTAGAGAGAGAAGGGAGGGATGAGAGATTGATGAAGAAGGCAAAATGATGATTTCCCACTCTCCCATGCTTAGTCAGCCGAAAAGGAGAGAAGGAGGGAGAGAGAAAATCATTTTAAAATGCCAAATTGACTTTTCTTACACTCTCTTGCTTCATCTCCACATACCACTTGTCAGAATTTCATTGGCTCTTATAAAGTAATTATCCAATTAATCACTTTAATTCCTCCATTAGTAATTTAATTACACTTCTCATTTTTCTCTTAGTTAGTAAGTAATTCCTCCTTTAATCACTAACTTATGGCCAACAATTCCATTCTTCCAATTTTTCCACCAATTATGGCATATTAATAAAAATTGCCACAAACAAATAATAATTCTAATTTAATTAAATTCACAAATCATTCTCACTAGTCATCATTAGCCCTTAATCAAAATTTAGGACATTACAAGATGCATATTCAATCTATTTTCAGCAAGTATAACTCTTATTCAGTTATATACAATTTATCTTTAATTTTGTGCAAAATCACATGAAAACATCTAACGATGAGTTGCATCTGCTCAAGGCTAGTATGCTTCTATACTTGTGATGTTTGAACAATAATTCTTACAATGAGATTTTTTTGGCAATTTTGTATCCTTTTCTTTCTATCAGAGAAAATAAAGTAAACAAAAGTGTCACATAAGGAACGACTCCCACAAGTTCTAAAAATGGGGGGTTTTTTTTTTTTGTAATAAGAGATCTATCATATCAAAAGAAAAATTCAAACAAAAAAGTTGCTAGAAGCATATTTTCTTGTTTTTTTCCTTCTATTCTTCTTAGTATTTCATCCCTACCCTTAAATTTAATATTTTTATAAAATTTTCATTATATTATTTTATAAATAATTTTTTTATTTCATAGATATTGCAGTTAAGAATTGTGGAGATCATATTTCAATACTTTAAATATATTTATTTTCAATACTTTAAATATATTTATTTATCTTAATAACAATAAATTTATAAACAATAAATCTAAATCACCCGTTTCTTAATCTAAGAGTGGATATAAAATAATGAGAAAAAAGGAAATACGAGGAAAATGAGATAACTCGATCTCTAATTTGCTATGTGGTCACTCATGATCTAGACAAACAACATTATATATGTGTGTGTGATATTAAAAAGGGTTAAGGTTTAATTTTGTGCGGGAGGCTTTTGTGTGTGACTAGTGGATTTTTTATGGATCAATATCGCCCACACCCAGAATGTGTCAAAAAAAAATTTATTTTATAAAATAGTATTAAGGTGAAAAAATACTCATAAATTTATACCAAATGTGCAAAAATACCCATAAATTTTTATCAGGTGCAAAATACCAATGAACTTTAAAATTAGAGTAAAAATTTCTTAACCATTAAAGTCACCTAACGTCTGTCTCTTTTTTATGACGGACTCACTTGTTCTCCCGCTAACTTTATAACGATGGTTTGAATCAATTTAACAAAATTACTAAAATTGCATATTTTTTAAAAGATTGTGTCTATTTTAACTCCCTTCAAAATTTAATTGAATTAGACACTCAAGTTCAAAAACTTTATTGTTAAAATAGTATTAAGGTGAAAAAAAACTCATGAACTTATACCAAATGTGTAAAAATACTAATAAACTTTTATCAGATGCAAAATACCAATGAACTTTAAAATTAGAATAAAAATTACTTAACCATTAAAGTCACTTAACGTTTGTCTCTTTGTTTATGTCATACTCATTTGTTCTCCCTCCAACTTTATAACGAAGGTTTGAGTCAATTTAACAAAATTACTAAAATTGCATATTTTTTACAAGATTATGTTTACTTTAACTCCCTTCAAAATATCATTGTATTAGACACTCAAGTCAAAAAACTTTAAAATTGCACATTAACCCTATTTAATATACACAATAATACCATACACTACAAAAAAAACGTGATTTAGTAGCGGTTAAAAATGGGTATTAGTAGCGGTTTTAACCGCTACAAACAAAGTTAGTAGCGGTTACTAGAACCGCTACTAAATCGTATGTTGCAAGCAGTTTTGTAACGGTTATATAAAACCGCTACTCAATCAAAAAAAACGCTACATCCTTTATAGCGGTTCAACTTAACCGCTACAACATCGACATGGACGAAATTTTTTTCAGAGATATTTGTAGCGGTTATATAACCGCTACAAATATAAAACTTGAAATTTTGAGAGTGGAAAAAAATGATTTCTTTTTTATTTTGTAGCGGTTTGCGGTTAACAAACCGCTACAAATATTAAAAATTTAAATTTTGTTGGGGAAAAAAAATGACATTTTTTTATTTTGTAGCGGTTAACAAACCGCTACTAATTTTGAATTTAATGAAATTAGTAGCGGTTTTCAAAACCGCTACTAATTTCATGAAATTCAAAAATGACGCCAAAAAATTTAATTGAAGTTGAAAAAAGGCGCGTTATTTAGTAGCGGTTTAATAACCGCTACAAATATTTAAATTTTTTTTTAAAAATATACAATTATTTGTTTCTGTTTTTTCAATATTAAATTAAATAGTTTATTTTGTTATTATTTTATCTATTTCAATTACCTTATTATTCAATAGTTTAACTTATTAATAAATAAAAAAGAAAAATGTAATTGAATTGGATTAGTATAAAATTTATATTAATAATATTATTAAGGATAGGTAGGTAATAAGGAATTATTATGTTATCTAATATAATGTAATTGTATATGAAAAATAGATAAAAATGAGATACAGTTATGATATATCTAGAAAAAAAATGGTTAGAATAAATTTTATAGAAAGGAAAGAAGTATTCTAAAAAAAATTAAAAATCTTGTTACCATATTTGATCGTATTATTCAGCTCCTCTACTCAAAGGAAAACGTAGTAAATGAGAAAAAAATGAAGAAAAGGTAAGGTGAGAAGAAATTGGGAAGTGTTTGAAATGAGTTGTGGTAAGGGTATTTATAGGGATCCACGTACTATTTGTAGCAGTTAATGTAGCGGTTATTAGTTAGTAGCGGTTATTTGTATTTTTGTAGCGGTTTAATATTTATAGTGCTATTTGTAGCGGTTAATGTATCCATTTTGTAGCGGTTATTCATTTAGTAGCGGTTATTGTTATATTTGTAGCGGTTCAATAACCGCTACAAATATAATTTTAATCTTTTTTTAAAAAAAAATTTTCACATTTTATTTTAAAAAATTTTTTGCATTTTTTGTAAAGACAAAAGCATAATTTGAATTTGATTACTCATCGTCGCCATCCTTACAGAAATTTTGTAGAAAAATTATTGTTATTGTTGTATTATTAAATTTAAAAAATTTAATTCAAATGACGTGGACTTAAAAAAACTCACTGCAATAGAGGTAAATTGTCATCGCCTTCAGGGAAGTAGTTTTCAAAATCAGCTGGCTGAAATGGCTCACTCTCGTAGGCGATGTTATCGCCTTCACCCATGTCGTAAAGAGTCTCTTGGCTTTAAATGAACGACCATGTGCCAATCCCTATGCCTCTCGTCCTCGACATAATAAACCTGATGTGCCTCTGAAGCTAGAATATACGGCTCATCATCTTGAGAAATACCAGTATGAATCGGCCGTGAGAAATTGACTGATGTGATCCCTAGGTCGTCAGTTGTCAGTCCCCGAGAAGTAGTGGTATTTGCCCACAAATACTTGAACAGCGTTACGGTGAAACGGCCTTGATAATTAAGCTCGACCACATCAAGAAGCTTGCCATAGTAAGGGATGCCTCCGAACTGCATGTTGGCGTCGCATAACTCCTTGTCCCAAATGTGCCATAAACACCCGAATTCTGTGTTTGCAATCCTTGATCCCGTGAAACCGTGCAAAACTTAAAACCGTTGACATTGTATACTGTAAACCGTTATGCATGATCAAGAGGGCCGATTGCGAGAGCTCTGAAATCTGGTGAGTGTGGGTTGTGGTCATTTAGTATTCTGCGCGCAAACCAGCTCGGGAATTCTCTGTGGACCCTCCTATCAACTTCCGAGGATGTCTGTGTAAGGATCCTGAGTTGACGCTTAACATGACTTCTGAATTCCCTGCAATTAATAATGGAAAGGCGTTAGTGAAATGAAAGTGAGAAATGTTACGAAAGATATAGATCGAATAACATGTGAGTGTACAATTCTTACCGTATGAAAGGTTCAACTTGAGTGCAATTAATCAAGACATGTCTATGTGCTTGGAACTTCTCAGTTGCCGTTAGTTTGAAGTTCTCAGTTGCTCCAACTGGTTTACCAACACGAGGGATAAATTATCCTGATGTCGGCGCAGGTTCAGGACAATCGTCAACACGAGACGGGCGGTTGAAAGCCGTCTCAAGATCATCAAAGTACCTTGAGCAAAAATATAACACCTCATCCCCTATATAGCCTTCAGCTATAGAACCTTCTGGCCACGTCCTATTCCTCACGTAAGATTTTAATTTCCCAAGGAACCTACGAAGTACAGAAGAGAAAATTGATATAAAATGATGAAAAGGACGACTAGCAAACATTAAATACGGACAATAAATTAAAGCACATATTTAAAATGAGTACCTCTCAATCGGATACATCCAACAATATTGTACTGGTCCAGCGAACTTTGTTTCATGAATGAGGTGGACTGTGAGGTGAACCATCACAGTAAAAAAGGACAGAGGAAAGATCATCTCCAAATGACAAAGCGTAAGAATGATTTTCGACTGCAGCTGATCGAGCTCCTCAACGATCAAAAACTTAGAACACAACTTCTGAAAGAAAGAACAAAGTTCTACCAAAACGATGGAAACATCGGGAGGAAGTGTATTCTTTATAGCCAGAGGGAGTAACTGCTGCATAAGAACATGTGAGTCATGACTCTTCAGGCCAGCAACCTTTCGAGCCTGCAAGTCAACACATCGAGAAATGTTGCTTGAATACCCATCAGGAACTTTTAATTGCTTCAACGTCGCGAGGAACACTTCCTTGTTTGGTTTTGTGAGGGTAAACTTTGCCGGTGGAAATCTGTCATGCTCATCTGGCCAAGCGTCTCCACGAACTCCCATGTCACGTAAATCTTTCCTCGCTTGAAGGTGATCTTTTGTCTTGCCGGGTTCGTTAAGCAGCGTATACAGCACATTGTCGCAAACATTTTTTTCAATATGCATTACATCAAGACTGTGGCGAAGTAAATTAGATCTTCAATATGGAAGCGTGAAGAAAATACTTATCTTCTTCCATTGCTGAGGCGCCGAAGTCCTGCGCGTCTTTTGGCGAGTTTGTGCTGAATCGTCGCTTTTTCCAAACTCGAAGTCAACATGCTCAAGCTGCTGTAAGATATCTGTACCGGACAAAGTCTGAGGTGGTCCTCTTTTCTCTGGTTTCCCATTGAAGCGATTCCGTTGCAATCTGAACTTATGCGTTCCATCGAGAAACCTCCGATACCCCATAAAGCACCACTTTCGGCTGTGGGGAAGGCGCAATGCGTCAGAGTCAAAATTGCAAGATGGACACGCCGACCCAGTATGCACATTCCAACCAGATAATGTGCCAAGGCCAGGAAAGTCACTAATCGTCCACATCAAGGCTGCACGCATGTTGAACAAAGTCTTGATGTAAGCGTCGTACGTCTCCAAGCCGACATTCCACAGTGTAACCCCCTTCCCACCTGTGGCCGGGATTTAGTTCTTAAACTCATAATTAAGTTGTACTTAGAGACCATATTTCAATTTGGGACTTATTTAGACAATCTTTTGCCCCAAAATCGGATTTTTGCAAAAACATTTTTTTCAAAACTTATTCACAATGGTCTCAAGTTCTCAATACAAAATAATACTGGCCTGAACAGGTGGATTCCATTTACAAATATCAGAGTGCAAATAAATTCCCGACTCACTCGGGTTCCATTCATTAGATAAGGGAATTACAAAGGCACAAAGCCATAATTCAATACCCTTAACTTGGGGATTACACAAAATCCACAAAATCCAATTCCAACATATACAATGATAACCATAAATTCCAAAATATACCCCTAAACAGGAGCTCTAACTACTCTTCGTCGCCCGCTTGCCTTTCGATCTTTCAGCCCTGTCTAAAATGGTTAATTTTGGGAGAGTGAGATTATAAAGAATCCCCGTAGTAACAAGTCAATCATATAATGTACAACAATAATGCATGTAATCAAATCATCATCCACACAAGCAACTACAACAGCAGTTGCAGCGGCAATGGTTAGTATGACACATGTCATCCCTGACGATTGCTCACGCTGTATTGCATCACAACAGTCAACGCAGTATAATTCACCACAGCTGGGATCCATATAAAGCATATCATATTCGCAAGCCACATAGGGAAGATACACACACACAGCCCACGGCTGGTTTTCACATACGCCGCCCCCACGGGTCGGATTCACAAAGATCCATGTCGATTACGACGGCAGTCCAACGGCCGACTAGAGATTACCACTGTCACTCCCTATACGGCTCACGCCGACCTACTCGCGCCGTAATGGACCATGGCACACATTTCACAAGTTCAATGATAAGATATGCATACCAAAACATCATACAAGATATGAGAGAAAAGTCACTACCTGAGTTCTTCCGGGCGTGTCCTAGCGCCGGTCTCTCCCGAGGAAGGCAAATATCAAATCCTATTTTCACAATTAGGGACGAAGAGTTATTCTCTATTCCAAGACTTAATTCACTTAATACTGCTTAATTGGTTATCATTATTGCTCTTTTAGAGTCCTTAAATACCCCTAACAAAACTCCTAAAGGGTAGGAAGAACTATCCCAAAGATCCCCTTTTGGAAGCACAAAACCGAGATTTTACACTGCTTCACTCGAGCACTGATGGCCATGCTCGAGCACAAGTACGGACATCACTCGAGCACAAATGCTCACACTCGAGCATTGGTACGGACAGCACTCGAGCACAAGAGAAAGTGAGACTGCGAGTGAGCACCCGAGAGCACAAAGAAACTTTCAGGAACTGGCTCACTCGAGCACACAGAACCTCACTCGAGCACAAGGCCAAATGCCTCACTCGAGCACCCGCGAGAGAAGTCCAGGAAGTGAGGATCCGCAAGCACACAAAGCTCTCAAAGAACTGGATCACTCGAGCACAAAATCCTCACTCGAGCACAAGTACGGAATTCACCTCAAGCACACACGGCTCACTCGAGCACACACACCATTCCTGCGAGTGAGAAGGCACACTCGCGCACCTTACTCGCGAGTGACAACCCGAGAGCACCACCCCCCCACCTGAGGCACAAGCTCACTCAAGCAGACACCCAGTGCTCGAGTGAGAAGGCTATGCTCGCGAGTGTCAGAGCACACTCTTGGTATCCACCCGTAAGTGAAAACCCGAAGCAACCCTTCACTCTGAACTCCCACTATCACTCGAGCAGACCATGCTTGCTCGAGCATGTTCTTCGCTCACTCGAGCAAAAAGCGATGTGCTCGAGCATTGCTCATAAAACCCAGACGAACTCGAAGCACAAAAGGGAAAAACCACTCAGCACTCGAGTAGAGTTCATCCCTGCTCGGGTATATTCATCCCTCACTCGAGCAGACCCATCTCTGCTCGGGTGATGTTCATCCTTCACTCGAGCAGACCCATCTCTGCTCGAGTGAATCCCTCAGATAGCAGAAAACGCAGAATAGAGGCACTCTCCTTAACCTTTGCCCAATTGATTCCTATGGATACAAAACTTAACCCCAAAGCCATTCCCACACAAAAACACCCAATAAACTCAATGGAATACTCAGAATCATCAAAATCCTATTCCATTATCATTCTTTGGGTTTTGGGCAACAATTTCATCAAAATTCCCATTTCATCCTAACATCATATTTCAATCTCTAATCAATCTATCTAACATAAACTCATTCCAAAATGCCATTCTCATGCCATAAACATACCAAATGAACAGTGGCACTCATTTTCATGATTAGGCAAAAATTCCCAGAATTTATAAACTATTCCAAATGGCATGAAACTTAGATAGTTAGATTGGTTTCACTCACCTTATCAACTTCTCCAAAGAGAGTTCTTGATCCACCAACAATCAGATTTTCGTGTGGCACAAATCAACACCAAATGGCTACACTACACACACCAAAATGAAGCCCATGATTCAAGGATCAGCATTTAGGAAGAGAACTTGAGCAATGGAGATCATTTACTTACCCAAAATCCAAGCTTTTCCTTCTTCCTTGCCTTCAACAATGGAGAGAGAGAAAAGAGGGAGAGCACGAGAGAGAAAGAAATGGAGAGGAGGAGCAAAAAGTGATCATTTGTCCTCATGTGCTCATATCCAACCACCCCCATATTGCCACTTGTCAACATCTCATGCATTCCCACAATGAGCTCACCACATCACAACACATAGGATTCCGACCCACGGTCAAGGAATCACCACCCTTGATCTTAAATACCATACATATGCAATAATATTTCCAATTTCCACTAATTATGACATAAATTAATATTGTCATAAAATACATAATAATCCCAATTAAACCCATAATTATCATTAATAATCATGATTATCCCTTAATCAAAAATTGGGATATTACACACAGGTTAAGCAGTTCCACAATAAGCGGTTGGAGATACATATCGATGTCATTGCCCGGTGCCTTTTTGCCTGGGATGATCATAGACATAGTGAAAGAGCTTTGTTTCATACACATCAAGGGGGTAAGTTGTAGGGAACTAAGACTACTGGCCAAATACTGTAACTTGTGCTAAGATTCCTGAAAGGATTGAAACCGTCGGTTGCCAACGCAAGCCGAACATTTCTGGGGTCAGTGGCAAAATCTGGAAATTCGTTGTCAAACGTTTTCCAAGCAGCTGCATCCCGCGGATGTCTTAATTTACCGTCTTCATTTTTATCAACAGCATGCCACCTCATGTGCTCAGCAGTTTTATACGACATAAATAATCTTTGTAGACGAGGTTTCAAAGGGAAGTACCTGAGAATCTTTGCAGGTTTCTTCTTCTTCTTTTTCCCCTTCCGAATTGTCTTGTACCTCGATGTGTGACATCTCTTACAAGTCTCCCTGCTGGAATTGTCTCCCCAATACAGTATACAATCATTTGGGCATGCATCAATCTTTTGATAATTCAACCCCAACCTGTTGATAATCTTCTTGGCCTCATAGAACGTTATGGGAATCTCGGCGTCGGGGAATGCATCTTGTAACAAGTCAAGCAACATCGACATTCCCTTATCTGTGATCCCACACAAGCACTTGATATGATACAATTTGATCAAGAAAGATAATTTAGAATATTTGCGACAACCTTGATATAAAGGACGATCTGCTTCATCCATCAAGCTGAAAAAATCCCGAGCTGCTTCATTCCCCATAAAAACCGGCTCAGAGCCGTACACTTCTTCGTTGAAGTTGTCGCCTTGAAATCCAAACGCATCACGCACAGCATCATTCACAGGATCATCTTCATCTACTTGAACGCCTACTTGAGAACTTCGAGGAAGACCATCGTCATATCTAATGCCGGCCTTCTCACCATGAACTGCCCAGAACATATAGTCCTCAGGGAAAGGCTTCACAAGCAAATGTTCCTTCACAACATTTCGTGCATGACACTTCTTGAACTTGCATTTCCGACACGGACAGACGATCTTGCCGTTACAGCTGGCGTGAGTGAATGCGAAATCCAAGAAACTGTCTAATCCGTACAAATATTCAGGAGAATTGTGTGGCAACCTAATCCATGATTTATCCATAGCTACAAGTGAGAGAGAAGAAAGTATAGAGAAGAAGATGAGTGAGAAGATAATGACGAAGGCCAAGAACCTTATATTCTGAAATTCAAACGTTTATAATTTTGTAGCGGTTCTAAAACCGCTACACTAACCGCTACAGTTATAAAATATTAGTAGCGGTTATATATATAAAACCGCTACTAATATTCAAGCCGTTACACATTGGTGGGAAATTCAAAATTTATATGTTGAGTATTTGTAGCGGTTATATATATAACACCGCTACTAATTTTCAAGCCGTTAACATTGGTGGGAAATTCAAAATTTACTTGTTGAGTATTTGTAGCGGTTATATATATATAACCGCTACTAAAATTAAAGCCGTTGGACAGCAAATTTAAAAATAATTTTTAATTTGTAGCGGTTATACATAACATAACCGCTACAAAAGTGCACAAAGGCAGCAAATTTCAAAATTCATATGATGAGTATTTGTAGCGGTTTTTATTGTAAAACCGCTACAAATATATACATGTTTGTAGCGGTTTCTATTGTAGAACCGCTACTAACATATATGTAGTTGTAGCGGTTTCACAAGATAAACCGCTACAAATATTTGTAGCGGTTTTTATTTAGAAACCGCTACAAATATATATATTTGTAGCGGTTTTAAGTTAAAACAGGTACAACTATATATATTTGTAGCGGTTTTAACTGAAAACCGCTACAAATATATATGCTTTATTTTTTTTTAATTTAGAAATATAAATAATATTATTGCAATTAATTCATAAATTAAACAACGCACTCTAATAATATAAATATAATTATATTAAACACAATAAGAAAGTTCTGAAATACAAACTCATATATATATTTACAAATGTTTCAACAAAAAAAAAGTCCTAAACTAAGTAGCTGGAGGCTGATCATCTGGTGCTCCCTCAGGTGGGGCTCCCTCAAGTGCTGCTGGATCGGTCCGCTGCGCAAAGTGAACCGCACCATCCTCATCAGCAGGAGCAGGAGGAGGAGGAGTAGTACTCGGGACAACGTAGCGAGGGACAGGGGGAACCTCTGGATGCTGCTCGTCCGGGAACAGGCGACTCCATGACCGCTCGAGCATGTTGTTCGCGATTTCACGCCACTGCATCTGCTGAGCGTAGATCAAATCAGCGTGCAGCTGCATCTGCTGCATATGCTGCACCTGCATCTACTGCATCTGCTGCTGCTGCTGCGCCATCTGCTGCTCCAAATCTGACCGCAGCTGGTCAATAGACTCGTCCCTCTGATGTCTGACCCCTCTAGAGCTGCCAACCTCAGAGGCGGCGCTCCTGCCGTAGACCATGCTAGGTCTGGCGCCTATCCCCATCCCCCGCACGCATCCGAGGTGCTCAGCCTGAGCCAGACCCGCCTTTAAAGGAGCCGTCAGGTCCACTGACCCCTGTGACTCCTCAGGCTAGGTCTGTCACAGCTCAGCCTGCGACTGCTGCATCCGCTCCTGTCATTTTATGAAACAATTACTAATTAGCATTTTTCATTATTAACTTGGTTTTATAAAAAATATAATAATAAAATTACTTACAATGGCCGCCTCTGCCTATTGAGATGTCGCAGTCCCGTCACGGTGTCTGTGTGTGATGGTGTACAACTCCCCATAGTCCGTCTGACGGTTCTCCTGCTGTGCCTTCGTCTCCTGAAACAATTACAAAATTCAATTAGTATTATGAAATAATCAGCTAAAAGTAAGTGGTATTTTGAAAAGTTACTAGCTCACTATAGGTCACAGCAAAGGTCTTCGATCCTGCTGTGTGGTGGATCGTCTGCTGCACCCGGATCTCGGTGTTCCTCTGAGAAAGCTCCTAGAAAAAAGAATATTAAATGTATTATAATTTAAAATTAAATACAAATTAAATTGAAATTATAATTTAATATTTAACAATTACAAAATTATATATAAAAAATCTAATAAATACATTACATGTGCCTCAGTGCTCCTCCTGAATTGGACGAAACTCGCCCAGTCGTTCGGCGGCACGCCGTCCGGGACGCTCTCGATCAGCTTCTCCAGAGGCATCGTCCCGTCCTTATCCACCCTGTGGAAGAGAGGTTCCTCCTGTTCCTCCAGGCGTCACCCATCTTCACGAGGGCGTACCTCTTCCAGTTGGCCCGGACAGCAAACCGCAGCTAAAAAAAAATTATTTAAATATCAATAATTACAAAAAACATAATTTAAAAAACATTAATTAAATAGAATTAATTACAAAAAATATTAATTAAATAATTTTAATTACCTGAACCACTTCCTCCAAAGCCTGGTCCTTCGGCCCCCTCGGAACGTGCCTCCACGTCTTGAAGTGAAGGGGGAACCGCATCCAATTCGCTCCCAGGTCGTTCAGGAAGCGGTTGAGCAGGTGACCCCCATTGTGGATGGGCTGGTCAGTGCCCTCATTCCACGGCACTATAACTCGGAGGCTCCGGTCCAAGCTGTCACATCGGCCACGTCTAGCCTCCTCGTCGAAACGTTCCCCTGCTCGTTTGCACAATTTACCGCACGTTAGATAAATTGTAATTTAAAGTTAACATTTCTAATTTAAATAAATAATTTACTAAATTAAAAAATTAATTTACCTTGGACCTGCACCTCAAACCCAGTGGACCGCGAAGACGACCCTCGTGGGTTGTTCTGCTCCCGAGCGTCCTCCTCATCGAGGAACTACTCCATCTCCCTGAACCCAATCGGGATCTCAAACTCCTCCTCGTTGACGAAGTCCTCAACGCTAATATCTGGCCCCCCAACCTCAGGCACCTCTGGTGCGGTCGTCGACTGTGGGATCGTCTGCGGTGCCTGTGGTAGGGCCGACTCCTGTGGGGGGATGGGCTGAGATGCCGTGGTCGCCCTGCCTCTACGCTGGCCCCTCCCTCTGCCCCCTGCCCGGTTACTGCCACCCCGTAAAATCGGTCTGGGGACCTCAGGGGCCTTCTCCTTATCCTGTCCTGAAGCCATATCAACTGTGAAAATTAAAAAAAATAGTCACATTATTATGCAAAAATCTAATAAAAATACAAATATAAATAAAATACGTGTTATATACGTACCTCAAGTGTAAATACTGAGAAATACTGTAGCAAAAACTCCTATAAAGACGTCTGAACGCTCAAATCTTGAAGAAATCACTCAGAGGAACCTCAGGAAACAAAATGAGCAAAAGGAGAAATGAGGGAGGCGGTGGCTTAAATAGGCCATATTTTAGTAGCGGTTAATCAAATAACCGCTACTGTAACCACTACAAATAATTAAATTTGTAGTGGTTCTATAATAACCGCTACAAATGATAACAACGTTTGAAATTCTGTAGCGGTTGTTGCCCAAAACCGCTACAAATGTCGTGACTCTTGAAATTCTGTAGCGGTTCTGTTGCTGTAACCGCTACAAATAACCGCTACACTATTGGCGGGGCTTGGTCGCGCCAATTGGCGGGAATATTGTAGCAGTTTCTGTGCATTAACTGCTACAAAATCACTGCTACAAGTTTTGGCGGGAATTTCGCGCCAAATTTCTAGCGGTTTTGTGTACCCAACCGCTACAATAAAAGCTTGCCGCTACAAATTTGTAGCGGTTTAGGTGAAAACCGCTACAAATACTATAATTTGTAGCGGTTTAATATAACCGCTACAATTGCACCGCTACAAAATACCTTTTTTTTTATAGTGATACCTCAAGAATTTAAAGCTAACATGATAATAAACGACAGGATAAAATTATACATTCATTTAAAAATTTTAATGATGTAAGTTATAAATTATACTTCATTGTTCAATTTTATTTATTAAAATATATCTCGTACTAAGGAAGGGGGGAGGGAATATATTTAGTGAGAAATTATGTCATTTTGGTAGCCCATATTGGAATATGGAAAATAACCAAGTAATACAAACGTGGCGCTATGCATGCATAGTACGGATGAGATGGCGAATTTGTACAAAGCGACGAAGAAGAGGTTGCTGAAAAGAAGTCTCTGAACCTGCAGATATTCATGAATGAGGGCTTCCATCCTGGTTCAGATAATAATTATGCAGGTTTAAAGGGCCAATACTTACGGTCCAATATGCAATTAAACAGATTAAACCAGAAACCACAAGTGTTTGAGTTGAACATCTATTCACAAGAAATAAATAAGCAGTTAACAAGGAACAATAGCATCGAGATATGAACACCCAACGATACATAACATTTAATGGGCAATTTCCTTCAAGGGATTTCGACGTCTGTTAGTACCAAACTGCTACAAGATACAAAAAATACACAAACTAAGCACGCTATGCAGATACTGAACATGAGGTAAAAACCACATTTTTTGGAGCATTTTTGTCACGTAGTCAGAAGAACGATAGGAAGACGAGAACAGAGCAGCATGGATTTGATGGATGTTCCTTCTACAGCCTTGGAGACAAATTAACCTCCAATGGATATTTCATCACCACGGTGAATTGTTCTTCCTCTGATAAATCTATATCACCGTTTGAACATGAAGCCTTCCACTCAAAATTCCAAATGAGATTGGCCACAAAGTATTCTAAATGGAGCATTGCCAGATCATAAGCAGGACACATTCTTCTTCCTGCCCCAAATGGCATCATCTTTATCTCTTTGCTTCCTGTTATATCAAATGCTTCACCTTTTTCACAGTTCAAGAACCTTTCTGGCTTGAATTCCATTGGATCTTCCCAGACTTTTGGATCCCACCCCATCTCTGCAACCATAAAATTTATAATTCCATTTTTAGGAACTAAATAATCATTCAAAACCACGTCCTCTGACACTGCATGTGGCAACACAAAGTGTCCAGGTGGATGACGCCTCAATCCTTCAAGAATCACAGCCTTGAGATATGGCAATCTGTTCAAATCTTCCTCCTTCACTTCCTTCTCCTCTCTCTCACCCATCACTTCTCTTATTTCCTCCACCACCCTTTGTTGCAAATGTGAATACTTCACCGAGTTTGCCAGAATCCATTGCAATGCAGTAGCAGTTGTATCAGTGCCTCCATTGAGAAACTCAGAACATAAGGCGACCAATTCAAAATCATCAAGCTTGCGCTTCTCCTCAGGCAATTCCAAATTCAGCAATGTATCGACATATGGCACTATAACTTCATCTCTGTTTTTATTCTTCCTCTGTTCTTTGGCTTTCATTCTCAATCTTATTAGCGGAAGCAACACGTCTTCTTGTTCCTTCCGAATTTGGAACAATTCCTCCCAGCGCTTGCGGAACAATATTCGAGTTACACTTGGCCTGACATTTAGAAAATTGAACTTTCTGAGGTTCACAAGTAAATGACGCTGAACATTTTCAATATCCTTGATTTTCTTCTCATCTAAACCTTCACCGAAACACATGGACACAAGCAGACAGAACATAGCATCGTGAAGATGGTCAATGACCCTTATGGGATTGCCAGATTTAAGGCAATTGAGCAGCACGTTTAAAACCCACCTTCGGATTTCGGAGAAGGATTTGATCCGGTTCGGATGAAGCATCTCGGAAGTGAGGTTGCGGTGGAGGACGCGCCACGTGTGACCATAGAAAGCAGAGTTGATGTTATGCTGATTACTGTTGATGATCTTAGTGGTGGCGAGGGCCTTTGGGCTGTTGGAGAAGACGGCGCCGTTCTGAACCAGTGCTTGGTGGGCCAGAGATCGATCAGCAATCAATATAGCTGGTTGCGAACCAGTTGCGATAGTGACGATGGGACCATATTGGGCATGAATATCTCGAAGAATGGGTTTGAGTTGGGAAACAGATTTACGCAGAAGAAGAAAATAGCCGACGATGGGAATGTGGGGAGGACCTGGAGGGAGAGGATGAGAGCGAGAGGGCAAGAGAAGATTGAAGAAAGCTCTTATGAGAAGGCAGAGACTTAGGGAGATGACGATGATGAACCAGGCCTCCATATAGATCGAGCTGAACGAAATTTGGGGGGCAAATAAAAGGGAAAGGAAATGAACAATGGCGCTCGTAAAGTCTTGTTTATTGAAGCAACGGGGATAGTGAAGAGGATATTATCATAATCATTTTTTTTTCTCATAATCTCATTTCCACTAATTAGATCAAAAAATAAATAGTTTATATTTGATATTTTCTTAACTAAATATCATAGTATTTATAATTTATTTTTTTTAAAAATTTTGTTTGTGTTGGAGTTATGAATTATGTAGATAATATTTTAATAGTTTAAATTTATTTATTTATTTTTAAAATAATAGTTTTATAAAATATAAAATATGAACCATCTGTTTTTTTAATTTGAAGGTGAAGATGGAATTCTGAGAAGAAAATGAGATAAAGGATTATAAGAGGATCTAAACTCGAATGATAGGCGGTACATATTGGTTCTAGGTTAGTTGGTAACTCTAGAATCACATAGATTACATCACTTAGAATCAAGGAGATAATTCAAAACTTTAAAATTTAAATATACCAAGATTTTAGGATCTTTTGACATCTACTAAAAAACATAATTAATAATTTAATCATGGTTAGGTTGGGCCCAAGGCCTGTAGCAGCACTAACACTCCATTCAAGTTGGCAAACAGATGCCTATCATTCTAAACTTGCTTTAGAATTCTTCAAACAGTGGTCTTGCTAGCGATTTGGTGAACATATCTCCTACTTGACATTTAGATGGGACATATGCCAATTCGATGATTCCCCCATCTTTTTTTTTCCTTGACAAAATATTTGTCTATAATGATATGTTTTGTCCTTTTATGATGAACAGATGCCTGACCATTGCAATTGCAACATTGTAACCCCTTGCCTCGAAGACCGTAATTATAATTCGAAAATGTATAATCAAAATGGATTGGAGACCAATGGATAATTAAACTCATTTCAATCCCTTCCTGATGATAGGGTTTTCACAAATTCTTTCAAAATTTCTTCTCAATCCTAGTCTCAAGTTCATGTTTCGAATTTAATTACCTTGTGCAATTCAATCGCATTCATACATATCAGAGTGTATAGCATAAATCCCGGCAAACCCTGGGTTTGTCTATATCTCAACTAAGGGTTTATAGTTTTTCCAATAGGTGATTATACAAAATCATTCTAATATTTACATCCCAGATTTATAAACAGTAATCCTAACCAAAACATAGATAATCAACAACCAAGTCAAATATCCCTAAAATATCCTAACCGCCCTTGGTTGTCTCCTTCCCTTTGGAGCCACTTGCCCTATCTGAAAGATTAGTCAATGGAAAGAATGAGATTCAGGAAAATTCCAGTAGTAATAAATCACTTATACAGTATATAAACAAATAACATGTAAGTAAATCACAATCAGCAGCGATTCAATATATATCACACCCTACCCTCATCACCTTTTATCGTTGAGAAGGCACGCAGTTCTTACCCAAACCATTGTTAGCGACTTAGGGACTATTGGTGTGGCGGTATATACACATAGCCTTATGGCCCACAAATAGCCTTTCGGCCTTCACAAATAGCCTTTCGGCTTTCACATATCCATAGGCTTTGCAGCATTCAAAATCATCGCAAACCAATGATATAACACACATACAATGTATCACATAGAGTATAAGAGAAAGAGTCACTACCTTGTTCTTTCTTAATTGACGCCGGCACAGGCTGCTCGTGATCAGGGTAAATGTCGAATCCTACAATTCCAAATGCATCATTTAGACACTTCCATAGTATTTTTAGGGGTTATAAGAGTCTATAATGAAAATTACAAAAAAGCCCCCGGGGACCCGGCCCGGGCCCGCCGTACCCGGTCCGGCTGCATCTTTCCTGAAATTCTAACTTGGGCTGTTCTAGCATATTCCCACCCAAGGAATCCATTTTTGGACTCAAAATTATCAAATTCAATGTTAAATTACAAATTTACCCTTGGCAGCCCCACTTTAAGGGTTTCAGGGGTGTTTTCAAAATTATACTTTTTCGGCCTTTTCTGAAAAAGCAACCAACTGTAACCCCACCTAATTTTCCCTCCTGAACGCAATAAACCCATCAAATTATTAAAAATCCAACTCTAAAACCCATTTTTAGAGATGGCTGAAATTTATGTGTTCTTCGGGGAAGATCAGGGTTTTACGATTTTGGCTCCATAAACGCGTTCCTTTCTACTCCTAGCCACTTTATTAACTATTACATTAGGTTATAACTACCATTTGAACCAAAATTGGGCAGCATAACCCTTAGGCAAATCAATTTTCAAAATTTAAAATCAACGGCAATCCAGCGAAATTTCAACGATTAAATTGCCTACAGCAGCCATAATAGTCAAGGTTTGGAAGTTACCTCAAGCTCACACTAGCTTTTCCTTTTCTTGGCTGAAACCTTACTCTCTTTAAACAGAAAATTTGAGCTCCAACAACCTTAAAGTACATGAAAGAGAAGCTTAGGAGTAGAGTTATACGCGTTAGGAACTAGATCGTTGGAGAAATCGGCTTACCTTGTGAGTTCTCTTCACTTTCTCTCTCTAGACTCTCTCAACTCTTCTCTCTCGAATTTCAGATCTGAGTGCGTGAAAATGGCTGGAGAAAGAAGGATGATGATATTTAATTATTAATTTAATTTCCAACAATTTCAGATTTTTCAGAAATTCTGGCATATTTATGCCCAAACTTTGAAAAATCATAATTAATTCTAGAAAAATCGAATCAGAGTGATTCCAAAGGCTATAGAACCCTTATTGAGTCTAGTTTCAAGGAAAAATATAGCCTTTTACTAGCTAGAAGTATATCATTTTCAGAGTTAATTTCTTTGACCACTGCTCCAGAAAATAGTCAATTTCGTTGGGGAAACTTCAAAAATTCATAACTCTTAGCTGAAAAATCAAAATGATACAAATTATATATCTATTTTGAATCTTGAAATGTTAAATTTATGAATGAAAAGTTTTAGAATTTTTAGACACCATTTGCCTATTCAAAATGTCCATACAAAACGACTGCCCTGCACAGAATTATACTTAACAGTTTTTTAAATTTTCAACAATGTGTCCAATAGCTCCAAAATCAACAATCAAACATATTTCCACACAATTTTTCATAAGGAAACCATTGGAATTACTAAAACCACCAAATTCCCATCACACATTCTCCAAAAGTGTTTATTCAACAATAATTACATCCCCTTTTAAAGTCATTAGCCCTTAATCATTTTTTGGGATATTACAAACACACTATCACATTGCATTTTGATAGATATTTCGTGAGCTTGAGTTATTAAAGATGCTAAAAAGAGGGATCATTGAATTGACCATTGAACATGACATTTAGATGACTGTTGGAGTTTTAATGTGATTTAATTAGTTGACTTTAATGACATTTAGATTAGATAAATTCTTGTTTTGTAATTGCCACTTTAATTGTCATTAAGCTGTCATTAAGGGTCAGTATAACTGGTCAACAGTCACATCTTCTTTGCCGATAAAAGGCAATGCACAGTTTAAGGTAAATAAGGAGCACCAAGGCCAAGTGACACCTAGCTCTATCCCCCAGGCTTCTCTCCTTTCTCTTCTTTTGAGTTACAAAGTTATATTTCTGCTATTTTGTCACCCCACTTTCTATAACTAGGAAGGGTTTGTTTTATCTTAAAGAGTATCGCTTCCTAATTTACTAAGGGGTTGCGGAACATCTCCTAAAGGAAGTGTCCTTGGGCGTAACTCGAACTATACTTTGGTTTGGTAGTTTATTTGTTAAATTAAACTTCCAGCTCCCAATTTTCAAAGCTTCCAACTCTGGATCAAAGAAAACATTTCTGATACATCTCTTGCATTCCATCATCTTGCTTATAAATATTTTTTGAAGAAGAAAAGTATGGCATTACATAATTTCAATCTTCCTTCTCGAAATTTGGTAGTCAAAGAAGATCAACATATATTATCTTTCGATACTCTAGTGGCCCAATCAGTTCCAACTTATCCTTCTCAAAATGCCTCGTCATCATTGTCATCCAGCTATAATTCTTTCTATATAAATGAAGAAGGGTGGACTGTCATAATCATATGCAATAAACAAGCGCTAAAAGAGGTCTCCAGGTTTTCTTTAAAATAATTTTTCTAATTATTTTCTTTTCCTGATGTGTTAGTAGGAAAATTACAATATGATGGTATAATGCAAAACAAATAATTACAATGACAATAATTATAATGTTTAACAACAACAACACAAAATGTATTGAATTATTTTTTGCTCAAAAAATGTATTGTATTATAATGATTATAATGTACAACTAATTTTAAAAATTCATAAACAAAACAAGAATAGGTAAAAATTCAACTATATGCCTAAATTAACTAATTGTCTGACCATATATTCACACCATTTTTCAATGATTTCATCTACTTGATGGTCAGTCAACTCAGCACAACGTTGATCTTCATAATATTACATAAATAATCTTGTACACAAAGAAGTAAAATCAATAAAAGTCAACTATCTTAGACACTTTGTCAATTAAATTTAAAACACAATATCAATTGCAAGTAAAGGAACTTGCTCTCGCAGGAACTACATTGAGTAGATGAGTAACTACATCTTTCATAAATTTCATAATATAATAATTGCAATCATTATTATTCGGTTGGAATGGGCATTGCAACAATACAATGAAATAGTTATGTCAATGTTTGAATAAAAATTTTTGACTAACAAAATTAGAGTAAATTCATATATAAGTACCGTAATCTTCCTCCACACATAGCTATTGCCCGGGTCATTGCGTCTAGCGTAGGTCAATTCAACTTGGCTTATATATGCGGTTAATGCACTAACAAAACAAGAAGTGACTGATAATTTTGGTTATTTAATATTCATGCACAAAAATATTTACACATATACCCATACACTTACTTATTGAAGATAATTTGCATATTAGGATGGTTCTCTGGATAAGCAATTGCTATAGGATCTAGATAGAAAACATGGAGGCCTTCTGTTGTCGATGGATGGACAACAATTAATATCTAATGTCCCCTAAAAAAATATTTTGAAAATTTTACTTTGACAATCATTTCGGGGTAAAAGTGAAAAAATAAAAAAATATATATTCAAATATTGTCACAAATTACTTTCCCTAGATTGTATGGCACAAGAAAGAGCTTATTAGGGGTTGCTCTACGCATAAAGCAGTCTCTAAGATCATTAGATTGTGCTTCCAAATCTCTCCCCTATGCTAGCTAAGGAGGTGTGGGTTGACAAAGATGAATCTATACATCCTATCCATGCCCACTATCACATCATGGTACAAATGCCTTTATAGAAAACAAACAATGCCATTAACACCAAAAAATTGAATGATGAATAATAATAATAATGCTAGATGAGGAGGAGACAAGAAAAAATAGAAAGTGGGGGGACCAAAGAAGCTTCGACTTGTTGTCGATCAAAGAGAGGAAGGAGTGGGGATAATGGAAAAGAAAAGCAGGAGGGCAATAATGGCGGGTGGTAAGAATTTCTAAAATTTTATATAACCTTTTATGGCGCTTATATAAAAAGTGCCAAAGAAGGTGTGACTATCTTTGGCACTTCCTACAAAAGCGCCATTAATGTCCATGAAATTAAAAAAAAAATCCAGCCTTGGTAGACTTTTGTGTAGTTGTAATAAATAATAATAATAATAATAAAACTTGTGGAGAGTGTTGCATTCTTAATGCAATGTTTGACAAAAAAAAACATTCTTAATATATAATAGTACTTATTAATTAAGTCATTTATAAATAAAATAAAAAATAAATTTGTTATCAATTTTTATCTTAAAAATCTATATACCAAAGTTATATATTTTACTTTACATATAACATGATAAATATTAACATAATTTCAAGTAAAATAAGCATAAGGGAACAAAGTGAGACAAAATTAAGTGGATAGCAAAAAACAAAACAAAATGTGCATAAAGTAAAACAAAACGTGCCAAGGCAGTAGTGGCCTTGGTAGACCCGCCAAGGCAAGTGGCCTTGGAAAGTTGCCAAGGCCACTTGCTGCCTTGGCATGTTTGCCAAGAAGCTTTGGCTCTTAATGGTGAAAGCGCCAAAGCTTCCACTATTAAAAAAAAATAAACACCCTAATTTGGCTATGGTTTCTTCATATTTCTGAGTTATGGTATAATTGTGGCCACTTTAGTTTAAAACCAAGGTCTATATGGCTGTTTTTAAAATTTTCTCAATAGGTTTGAATAAAAAATCCACCCATACTATAGCAAATATGCTTCTCAAGTCTATAGCAAAAAAACTAATGAAAAAAAGGTCACACATGGGACACATTTCACCCAGTAAATGCTCATTAATCAATATATTTGCCAGCATTTTTCAATTATAGGAATCTTGAACGTTCCTATAGCTGGCATTTGTCAATTACAAATGATATGAGAGTCCTCAAAACAGAACCAAGAGCAAAAGCGTAATGAAACATAAGAGCATAAATCTCTCCTATTCATTTGTAAATCAAATTAAGTGCTCATATTAAAATCACTAGGCGCAAAGAACTAAGTAGTTACTATATCTGATACCTGTTAGAACTGGCTGACACCTAAGAAGGCGGTGAATTGACTTTTTGTATCTTAATGAAAACAATAAGTATGGAACTAATGAATCATAAATCAACAGTTAGATAAATGATATATGTTGGAAATATAAGAGCTTAGGGAAGAGAATATGCAAACTGTGATTTATCCTGGTTCGGTTCAATGTGTGATGGCCTACATCCAGTCCCCAGGCTCCTCCTGAGATTTTTAAATCCACTATCTTCTTGTTTAAACCGGGCACAAGAAAAGCCTTTACGAACCTACAAGTTTAGTCGGGCACTTTGAAGCCTTTAACAAATATCTCACAAAAATACTCCCCTTTACGACAAGTCTTACAAGCATAACAATCCCGAAGACCTTTCTCTCTTGCTTACCTGTGAAAGTCTTACGAGCATCAGCGTTCTCTCCTGCTTACACCTCTGTAAGTCTTACGAGCAGTAACGTTCCCTACTGCTTGCACCTTATAAGTCTTATGAGTAGAAAGTCTTAACGGCAATTCTCTCTACAGCTTCCCCTGTAAGGAATTACCCACTCAAGGTCCCTCTACCTTGAGATCAATTTAGAAATATAATTGAAAGTGTTTACAAACTCTCTCATAAAGTGGATATAATCCTTACTAAAGTACAATATAAATAACTCTCTCTCAAATATACATGATATAGAAAATAGATAAGAACAGAGAATAGTTGGGTCAGAGTGGATGATTCATGATATGAACATGTTTGCGTTGTTATGTTCTCATTTTTTTCTGAACTCTGAATAATCTTCTATTTATAGTTGATAAAGATTGATAACCGTTTGAGCATTTCAACATATCCGTTGGAGTGCGGCTGCTTCTTTTGTTCATTTGCTTGAGTTTGAAAAACTAGCCGTTAGAATGTTGGACATTCCGCTTCCGTAAAGTCAACTCTTGTCACTTCGCATCAGCTTTTAATTGTATTCCTAGAGAAATGCATTAAACACTAATATAATGAAGTGTTAGAATGATTGGAAATAAGAAGAGTAAGGTTCATAACCATTCCCATGATTTTCGAAAGCTTCAATACGTTGTTCTGTTCTCCTGGGAAGTATTACTCGAGTGGTCACTCGAGTAAGCCTGGGTCATTCCTCGAGTGATCCCTCGAGTAATTTTTAAATAACTTTGCATATCACTCGAGTAAGCCCTTCAAGTGATCTCTTCATTTTGATTCAAAACATGGCAAATTATATATCATCAGAAAGCGCTCATCGTCTACATTCAAATGCAATAAGAATCAACTCCAAACTCGTTGTATATAGAAAGTTATGATCCAAAGAGTATCTACTGTTCTTAGACAATCTCTGAAATCACGAGTAGTAACTTCTAGAAGACATAGCTCTTAGGATATAACTTCAAATATGCCAAATTACCTATCCATGGAAAGCTCTTTCGTCTACTTTCATATGGCACTGTTTCGTCACAATCCAATGTGTAGTTTGAGAGTTATATCCAAAATATCGAAACTGTTCTGGTAAAAGATGCTGATTCATATGTCAACTTCAACAGATCATAGCTCTCTCATATGAACTCCTTTTAATGTGATCTTGGTGTCCATAGTTCATGTTAGGAGTTTAGTTTCATATGCCACTAGTTTCAGCTCAATTGAACATGTGGTTAGAGAGATATGCCCAACATACCGAACCTCTATCCTGTCGCTCGAAAACAGAGCATAATAAAAATGCAGATCACTAGAGAGGTCACTGGAGTGATCATGTCCATCACTTCAGTAACCACTCGAGTGATGCCTTCCAAAACATGGCAGAGAGCTAAAACTCAAAGGAACACCTTCGGGAAGTTCCATAACTTCCATATAAGTTATCTTGGCTTAGAATTGACCCATTCCAACCTCCATATGATCAAAGAAACCTCCGGTAGCACTTCTAATAGCTTGGATCTTGATATTCTTATGTGATCTTGCCAGTTATTCTTTCTTCAATCTTCTTCTTTCTTTGATTGGCTAATGTACAAGATATCTTCTTGCTTTTCCTCTTGATGATCATTCTTCATAACCCAACTAGATATCTTCTTGAATATCTTCAATCTTCTTCTTTCTTTCTTTTTTCTTCAATCCCTTGCCTCTTGATTTTCTTCTTAATGATCATTTTCCATTTATGAGGCATTATAAGCAAAATAACATCAACCCATCATTGGGTTTATGACTAATCTACAAGATATACAACATTAAATATAGTAGTTAGTCAATGCAGAAAATAAGTATATTATACAAACTTTTTGCTCATATTTGACATCATTAGAACTATTCATATCTAACAATACATACCTATGATTCTTTCCTCGAAAGCGAGATCCTAGCACGAGAAGCAAGAAAGAAGAGGCCAATAATTGCACAAATGGTCGAGGGAGGACGAGCGTGAGGGAAGGACACTACTACAGAATATACTTATAACTACCCTAAAGGACGTCCCTTTTTCAAAAAGGGACACCCAAAATATAAGCAGGTGGCATATGTGTAATTATAGGTGAAAAGTTGAAAGGTTTGTATGTTAAAAATAATTGAATTTCACGCTAAAAGCTGACTGGAAGTGTTTTAGACGTCCCTAGTCAAAATGGGGATGTCTAAAGACCTGTAAATATCATAAAAAAAAAACTTTAGACGTCCCTAGAACAATTAGGGACGCCTAAAGATCTTAATTTAGACGTCCCCATATGTTTTGGGGACGTCTAATGGTAAGCTTTAGACATCCCTAGCCCAGTTGGGGCGTTTAAAGCTTGATCACATGCATTGGTCGATATGAGCGGTACATGTGATCATGTCAGAATTTTTCTTTAGGCGTCCCCTATATTGACTGGGGATGCCTAAAGGCTCCCATGCTTTACTCTGCACCACTCCTCTCACCTTCACTCCATCCTCATTTCTTGCTCTCCTCTCCCCTTCTTGTTTTTCTTCTTTCTCCTAAGCTTATCTTTACTTCCGTTACCGTCTTTGCTCTGGGTTTGCAGCATTTTTTGTTGTTCTCTCCATCGTCGGCCTCCCTCTTACCACCGTGGGTTATCTCCCTCTAAAGTTTCAGCTACAGGTTAGCTAACTAACTTTCTTTAATTTATGATAATTAGGTAGATTGAACTTTAAAAAATGACTATAGTGGCATTTACCCACTAAACTTGTGAATGCTTAGCAAAATGCGTTTAATTTTCTACTGGAATTTAAGTATGATTTGTGCTTGAGCTTTATCATTGCACATTGTTGTTGAGCTTAACTTTACTGTCCTCAATTGCAAAATATTGAGTTTAATTGGTGATTAAAAGAATAAATTAAAGTATGACTATGAATGGCTTGCAAGGTGTAGAATGGCTAAAGAATCTGGAATGTGCTATTGATGGTATTTGGTTGAGTTAGAAACTGAAGTACAAGAAAGGAGTGTAATTTCAGAGCTTTGACTATATGTAAGAATCAAAGTTTTGGCATTTTGTCATTGTATGCATAGGCTTTCTCTTATTTTAGTTTTGAAATCTCTTCTAGTTATAGTTGATGATGGGCATTAGACCATTGAGATTTTTCTTCTTCCTATTGAGAATATGACCATTGGAGGTCTATTGGAGGTAGCCGTTAAATTTTTTGATAAAAAGTTGTTTTTTTTGCAGTTGAGCTCTAATCCATGTTTAATCACCTATAATATTCATATAAACTTGATTAGTGATGATTTTGAATGGTTAGGATTACTATAATGATGATTTAAATGAGTTTGGGAGAGTTTAAAAAACTTTTGAGATGGTTATTCAACCTGTGAATACTCATCACTGAGAGAGGCACCAGAAGTGATGTGCATCACCTTCATATCACATATCTCACTCATGGTACATATCTGATTTAATATTTTGGTTGCTAAAATATAAGTGTATTCTGTTTGTGCTTGGTGTTAGAAGCTAAAGTTTAGTTTCATTTAAATTAAGCTAAGATTGTTTGTTATTTTGATTTTGGGATGTCTTACTTTTAAGGGGAAATGCTGCCAAAATTTTGAAAAACAAAAAAGTAAAATGAAATCCCAGTGTTGACAATTATTCTTAACTTGAGTGTAAATGGGAATGACGTAGGTGGTAATAAAATGGATCATAGTTGGATGAATGCTTTGAGAACAAGTGAAGAATATGAGAATAGGATTGAAGAGTTTATTGAATATGCTAGAAGGAACACTCCAGCAAAAAATGGGATGTATTTTTGTCCTTGTGTCAATTGTTTAAATGATAGAAGACGTGATGTTGAAGTTATAAGGGATCACCTACTTTGTGATGGAATAAATCTTCGATACACAAGGTGGATATGGCATAGTGAGGAAGCCATTGATTGTCTATTGCACAAGAAGGAAGCTGTGGATGCATAGATGAAGATAGAATGAAGAGAATGATTCACGATATTGAGGTAGAATCCTTTGCGCAGTCGCATGAATATGATAGCCTACAGAGTGATGCAGAGACACCGTTATACCCTGGGAGTAAGTACACACGACTGACAGGAACATTACATTTGGTTAACTTAAAAGCAACTTGTGGGTAGACCAATAGTAGTTTCACATTGCTGCTTGAATTGTTGTGTGATATGTTTCCAGACCATAATGTACTTCCAAATCGTATGTATGAGGCTAAGAAAATCATATCTACTATGGGTATGGAGTATAAAAAGATACATGCTTGCCTTAATGACTGTGTACTGTACAGAAAGGAGTATGAAGGTTTGAGTGAGTGCTCTAAGTGTCAAACTGCACGATACAAAATGAAGAAAGATGGTGGTTATGGTGATGGGGCAACTAAAAGGCAACCTTTAAAGGTTTTGTGGTATCTTCCAATAATACCGCATTTTAAACGTTTGTTTGGGACTAAAAAAAAGCGAAGAAGTTGAGATGGCATTCGGATGAGAGAATATCTGACAGAAAATATCTTCGGCACCTAGCTGACTCTCCATATTGAAAGAAAATAGATGAAATGTTCCCTGAATTTGGCAGCAAGTCGAAAAACCTTTAGCTTGGGCTTTGTAACCCCCTCCGTAATTATATCCAAAATACGCGATTAAAATGAAATAGAGACCAATAATAATCAAAAATCATTTAAAATCCCATCCTTGAGATAGGGTTTTCAAAAATACCTTTCAAAATCTAATTAACTTGGTCTCATATTCACATTTCGAATACAATTACTATGCGAAGATAAATCACATTCATATAAATATCAGAGTGCACAACATAATCATCCCTGTAATCCCGGGTACATACCTTCGCTAAAGATACACAAGGCACAATTGCCCATTACAATTCTTCAAATAGGGATTACACAATCTCATCTCAAATTCATAACCATATATTCAACCGAATCATATATAGTCTTCACAACTCATTGATAACCAACTACCAATTCTCATCTCGAAGGAGTTCTAGCTGCTCCCTCTACGAGCCACTTGCCCTATCTAAATTGTTGGTAGGGGAGGGTGAGATTCGAGAGAATCTCAGTAGGAAACAGATACCATAATGCATGCATGATAGATGCTATGTGTATGACATGTTAGCTTTATCTAGATGTATGCCCCATAATGACATTTTTGCATACTCAATGTTTCATGTAACAAAACTATGGCCACAGCAAAAAAACAGAAATAGAGCTTCATTTATTCAAATATGCTCTACACAATCAAGTAAAGCAATCACATACATCGCTACACAAGCAAAGATATCAAATACATGCAAGTAAGGTAAGTCCCCTACCTCCAGTTTTTTCTCCTCGATTTGTGTGCCAGCAACTCGGGGCTTCACATTCGATCCTACAATGTCAAATGTACTATTTAGACACTTCCATAGTGTTTCTGGGGGTTATATGAGGCTATATTGAAAATTTACTAAAATACCCCCGGGGACCCGACCCGACCTCACCGTACCCGGCTCGGCTGTACTTTTCTTGAAACTTTGACATGGGCTATTCTTACATATTTATGCCCAAGGAATACATTTCCCGACTCGGAATTATCAAACTCAATGTCAATTTACAAATTTACCCTTGGCAGCCCCACTTTAAGGGTTTCAGGGGCGTTTTCGTAATTATGTTTTTTCGGCCTTTTCCGAAAAAGTGACCAACTGTAACCCCACCTAATTTTTGCTCCTGAACTCAATGGAATCATCAAATCATTGAAAATCCATCTCTAACCCCTCCAAACTAGGCTTGGCAGAAATTCTCAATTCCCCGGGAAAAATTGGGGTTTTTCGGTTTCGGCTCCGTAAACGCGTTCCTTTCTACCCCTAACCACTTTATTGACCATTACATTGGGTTAGAACTACCATTTAGTATCAATTTGGGCAGCATAACACCTAGGCCAACCCATTTTCCAAATTTACAAACAAAGACAATCCGGTGAAATTTCACCGATTAAATCAACCACAGCAGCCAGAACAATCAAAGATTGAAGTTTCGGAAGTTACCTCAAGCTCCCTCTGGCTTTTACTTAATATGGCTGAACCCTAGCCCCTTTTAAACCATGAAAATTGAGCTTCCAACACCTTAAAGAACATGAAAGAGAAGCTTAGAAGCAAGGTTATATGCGTTAGTAGCTAGATCGTCGGAAAAATTGGCTTACCTTGCGAGATTTCTCCTCTTTCTCTTTCTAAGAGCTCCCAACTTTCTCTCACTAGTTTCAGCTGGTTTAGCACGACAGAAAATGAGAGATGAATAAGATGAGAAAATATTTAATTCCATGCTGATGTCATCTTTTATTGAGATGATGTCATAATTCCCATTTTCTGATTTTCTGACAGATTTTATGCCTAAACTTTGACAAATCATAACTAATTTTAAAAAAATTGAAATGAGGTGATTCCAAAGCCAAATGAAAGGTATTTAAGTCCGTTTCATTGAAAACATATGAGCCATTACCATAAATTACCAAAAAATTCCAGAATTACACAAATTTCATCACTGCCCCAAAACAGAGTCCATTTTCGACCTCAAACTTTGGACAGTCATATCTCCCAGTTCCAAAAACGAAATGGCACAAATTATATGTCTATTTTCAAGCTTGGGATGTGAAATTCAAAACTGGAAAGTTTCATAATTTTATAATATTATTTGCCTAGTCAAAACATCCACACGAGAAGACTGCCCAGAATAGAGTTTCACTGGACAAAATTTCAGATTTTGCATCTTTGCTTCCAATGGTTCCATTTTCATACCAAACATCATTCCCACATAAATTTTCACAAGGAATCCATTGAAAACACCAAATCAATCAAATTCACATCTCATTGACATTTTTTCACAACAATCTCAACATGTCAACACAATTCACATTTCGAAACCTAACATTGCAACATTTCCATTCCAAAGTTCCAAACCAATTTCAATGACATCAAAACACACTATGACACCATTTCCAACACAATACCCCATTCAATTATTCCCTCTATTCTAAGTCAATTTGGATGTTAATTCACAATTGAACTCAAATACAGGGTTTCAGCGCTGCTCACAACACACGAATCATATTCGAGTACCAAATCACATCATATTCTCCAAAAGGGTTATTTATCACTAACCATATCCACTTTTAGAGTCATTAACCCTTAATTACAATTTCGGATCTTGCTAAATCGGGGCTTAGCAATCTACTAATCTCAGGCTTATTCTCTAGCCTCGAGTCTCAAAATTCGGGGTATTACAGGCTTTGTACATATGGCATCAATCCGTATGGAACTCTTAATAGCACACATAGTGCGTGGTCGGTATTCCTTGTAATATACAACTTGCCTCCCTGGCTTTGTATGAAACGCAAGTATGTGATGCTTTCTATGATGATTTCTAGACCAAAATAGCCGAGGAACGATATCGATGTCTACTTGGCACCTTTGATTGAGGACTTGAAGAAGTTGTGGGAGGAAGCTATTGATGTATTTGCTGCATATACGAAAGAGTCCTTCAAGCTACGGGCAATGATTTTCACCACGATAAACAACTTCCTTACGTACAAAAACTTGTCAGGGTACAGTGTGAAGGGGCATAAAGCATGTATGATCTGTGAAGTAGACACTCACTTCCACCAACTTAAGTATGGAAGAAAAACAGTCTACCTTGGTCATAGGAGGTTCCTTGATAGGTTCCACTTATATCATAGGTTAAGAAAGCATTTTAACGGCTTTTCGGAGCATGGAATGCTTTGAATGCATTAACCGAAGAGGAAGTATATAGTCGGGTTAAACGTATCAATGTCTTATTTGGTAAGAATCAGAAGACTGTGGGTGAGAAGAACATATGGAAGAAGAGATCTTCCATATTGGTGTACTCTTGACGTGAGACACAATATTGATGTGATGCACGTGGAGAAAAATGTTTGTGATAGCCTTGTCAATACGCTTTTGCACATACCAGGGAAGATTAAGGATAAGATTAGTGCAAGACTAGACCTTGTTGATATGGGTACAAGAGAACGATTGTATCCACAACTAAGACGTGATGGTAGGAGGGCATACATAGAGCCAGTAGCGCATACACTATCGAAAGTGGAGAAAAGAAGTTTGTGTGGGTGTTTACATGAAATTAAGGTGCCCCAAGGGTATTCTTCGAATGTAAGAAGGTGAGCGGTAAAGGACAATTTGAAGTTAGTGGGAATGAAGTCCCATGATTATTATGTATTGATGCAACAACTATTACCAGTAGCTATTAGAGGCATTATGAAAGATGAAGTTCGAACCACTGTAACAAGATTATGTGTTTTCTTTAATGCTATATGTAACAAAGTCATTGACACTGAAAAGCTGGATGAACTGGGAGCTGAGGGTTATATTATATTGTCCCAATTAGAGATGCACTTTCCTCCTTCATTTTTTGATATAATGGTGCATTTGATAGTTCATTTGGTAAGGGAGGTAAGGCTCTACGGTCCAGTTTACCTGAGGTGGATGTACCCTTTCGAGTGATACATAAAGATCTTAAAAGAGTATTCTAAAAATCTCTATCGACCAGAAGCCTCAATAGTTGAAAGATATGTAGTTGAAGAGGCTATGGACTTCTGCAGCAATTATCTATCAGGGAAGAAGGAACAATCTCAACATGAAGAGGGGAGAAGCAAGGGAACACGAGGACTGAAAGTGAAGACTATGCCTCGTGAAGAGGTGTTGCAAGCACACCTTTATATCTTGAATAACATGGCAGAAGTTCAACCGTACATAGATGAACACAGAAAGAGATTGAAGAACATGAATCCAAGGAAGAATGGCATACAGATTGCCATTGAGCAAAACAAGACATTCATAGAGTGATTTCAGGAAAAGGTTTTGCATAAGACCAGTGTGTCTGAGACAATAGAGTAGCTAGCCTGGGGAAGAAATATGGGAAATTACTTACAACAAGTTCAAAGTTACTTTATTCAAATGTAAGTGGGTTAGCAATAATACTGTGGTAATAGATCAACAATTTGGATTTGTCTCAGTTGATCCTGAAAGAGTAGGTTATAGGGATGAGCCCTTCATTCTATCAAGCCAGGTGAAACAAGTGTTTTATGTCACAGATTCTGTAAATAAAAAAATTTAAATTGTACTTCAAAGTAAAAAACAGAAACATGGTGATCTGACCTTCAACCTTGACGACACACCACCTTTTACAATTAATCCACCTACAACAAGTGAAGTATAATTGGTAGATGATGAAGAATATGCTATAAGAAATAATCATGGTGAAGGAATATGGGAAACAATATAGAGTAAGAGCTTAACTTAGAAAATAGTGATGTGTGCTGTTTGCTTTATAACTAGTTAGTTTATTTATTTACTTACAATTTATTCACCTATCTGACAATGATTTTTTTGCTTATAGGAATATGGACAATTCTAGTGACTCACAAAGTGATAGGGACAATTAAATGAATAGGCCTGAACCCGTTGCGAGAAGAAGGGTTAAAGGCAATACGAAATTGCCTGCATTGGTAGCACGTCATCACTATCAATAGGAGAGGTTGCATATTGACTTTGATGACAATTTGAAACCAATTGGTCCAGAGGAAGACCATTTTATTATCTACTTAGGTTATTTGGGTCAGAGCAAAGTTCGCATTATCTATGATAATTGGAAGTTGGTTCCACCAAAAACCAAAGACTTGATTTGGCAACAACTTTTGGTATATAAGTTTCAATACATCTGCATATATATCTTTATTCCTATTGCTTCAAATATAATTAACTTATGTTTTTACCTTGTAGCAAACCTATGATGTCCCTGACACTGCGGTGATTACAAGGAGTGGATGAGGGAGGTTCGTCTACGATGGAAAGATTTCAAGAACATGCTTACACGGGATTACATTCAAGGGGACCTGAGGGGTAATGATCCATGTCAGGAGTATACGTATTTGTCTCTAGAGGACTGGAGGTTGTTTATGGCACATGAGAAGATCCAAACTTTTTGGTAAGATTTTTGTCATCAATGTTTTATTTGAATATAGTTGACATTATTGATTTGGTGTTCATTGTTTTCCTTTCACAGGCATTAAGTGCAGCAAATGTAGAGAGGCAAGTAGCTAATAAGTATCAACATTGCATGTCTCGTGGTGGTTATCGGAAGCTTGAGTGAAAGATGATGGCAGAAGAGTTGAAGAAATTGAAGGAAGTAGCCACATTAAATCCTAACATTGTCATTCAGGCCCCGCCACCTCCTCAACATCATAAAAAATGGAAAGCAGGGAGGATTAAGGGAGGAAAGTACGTAAATCCGACTGTTGCTGAGGTTGCCGCAAGAATTGTAAGTAGTTAGAGCATAAGTACAAAGTTTTTTTTCATATTGGGAGTGCTTAATTTTCATTTACGTTAACTTTTATGATGCAGGATGAACTGGAAGATCATAGTAGCCAAGGTTCATTCACTCTAAGTGGACGGATGGACATCTTGTCAACGGCGATTAGGAAGGCAGATCACCCTGGTCATGTTCGAGGGGAGGCAGGGGGAGTTCGTGTAATGAAGTATTTTGGCCGAGCCTCACATTCTTATTCATCACAAGCTAAACCCAGTAGGGAGCTTGTAGCCAAGATTCGCCAGGAAGTCTCACAAGAGCTCGAGGCCAACCTTCGTGACAAGCTTCGATAAAAGCTGTTGCTAGAGCTACGTCTTGAGCTGATCCTGAGCTACTAGCTGAAATGATGAAGATGTTTGAATTGCATATGGCAAATTCCGAGCGTAGAACCCATTCAACCTTCCACAACACCAAAGGAAGTTACAACCCGGTGGAGGAACTACTTGGCGACCCTTCTCCCACTCCAGCACTGAGAGAACTTGCCATCCTCTCTTTGGATGCCCCACTACTGCGTGTAGTTGCATATGCTCTCGTTCACACACAAGCTACCACCCACCATCATCAGCAAATTCCACAGCATTTACATACGGTGACTGTAACGTGTGTTCGAGAGGGGGAAGAAGGTACAGCCATCCCTATTCCTGATGACGAGGTTGCTATGATAGCTTAGGCGAGAGGATCTTTCATCTTTTGGCCTGTACATCTTATTGACTTAGTGGCAACACCTCCAATGGTATAGAACTACCTCACTTTTACTGAGATCTGTTGGCATTCTACTAATAATATGTTTTTTATGTTTTAAAAGAACGAGCAGGAAGCAGGCAAATGGCCCTTCTTAGCACCACTGCAGAAAATCTATAAAGGCATTAAGCAGATTGATTTGCATATGCCTACAGGGATTGTGGGCTAGGAATTAGAGTATCCCTTCACAATTGATAAAGAAAACCTTAAATAGTTCATTAAGTTGGAGGAGATAGATGTAGGATAGGTCAAATTTGCAATCCTGTAAGTTTTTTATTTTCCATATTTTCCTTCATTTAGTGAAGTGGTTTTTTGGTTTCATATATTCACTAGGTAATACATTCATCATTTTAATTCTATTATAGCTCATTTCGTCGTATATGCATTGACATGCAAAAAGTTGATTTATATGGATTCTTGTGTCCTACAAATACGACAAGGGATAAGAATACATTGCAAAAAAGGACTCACTATGCAGGCTTCACAATGGGAGAGAACAACTATCGTTGTTATCTAGCACCAATTCTTCAAGAGTATGCATTTTAATTTTGTCTATTTACGATTTTTAATAAATAATTGCCTAGCCATATAGCTTCATTTTAATCTTTATATGTTGTTATAGTTACCACTGGAGTTTATGTATTCTTTGTCCTCGATTCTACGTAGTTTATTGGTTTGATTCCTTGGGTAAAGGCCAGACAAAGAAACAAAAAACGTCTTCAACACTTAAGTTATTTTGTTTGTATTTCATTTTGACTTAAATGAATTGTTCTAATTTCTGTTAATTTTCATTTTAATGATAGGGCAACCCAGACATATCGAATCCTTGGTGGGCACCGCGATCGTAAAGGTGGTAAAGACCCAAAATGGTTGTATCCAAAGGTACGTAGTTTCAAATCAAGTTCTTTTGATTGACGGTCGTTTTAGATATGACTTTATTGATTTTAACCATTTTCTTTTGATTTATAGTGCCCTCAACAACCTGACGGCTGGGAATGTGGATACCATGTCTTACTTTATCTGTTTAACATAATTAAGAGTGGTATTACGACAGATTTTGAACAAGTAATTGCTTCTTCATTCTCAAAGGATAACATTTTTGGTGTTGTAATTCAATTGCAAATTAATTCACTCACTTGATTCATTATTTCATCTAAGTTTATTTTCTGATTTGTAGATTTTTGACAATGAAGATGCCTACTTATATGAAGACATTAATTTGATTAGAGACTTTTTGGCTAGGCATCTTCTTCAATGTATACCAGAGTGAAGTTTTTATTTATATTAGTTAATTAATTAGTGGTTTGTGTAGGACACACTTTGTGGTGGCTGAACTGTTGTTGTTATGTTGTCTGCCTATCTCTTTTTTTATTTGATTGGTTAGTTGTTAAAGGGGATTCAAATGTTTCTATATTCCAAGGTGTGAATTAGAATTGTGTTGTTGTACATACTATTAGATTGTTGGATAAGATTTTTATTAGATAGTGCTGAACTGCTGTTGTTTTCATTCTGGTTTATACAATATTTCTTCTATCCAATTTCTGCAGTTTAAATTTGCCGGACAGTGATGTATATAAAAGGCCATAAAAAAAATTTAGACGTCCCCAGTCCAAATTGGGGACGTCTAAAGTGTTTTTGAATCACTTTAGACATCCTCAGTTTGCATTGGGGACGTCTAAAGTCTGGCCTAAAGACGTCCCCAGTTCAAACTGGGGACGTCTAAAGTCTGGCCTAAAGATGTCCCCTATTTTAGGGACGTTATTAACAGTTTTTTTCTACGTTGCTCAGATAGACATCCCCCTATTTTCAGATGTTAAAAGGCCCAAAAAAGGATGTTAAAAGCCTTTTTTGTAGTAGTAGGAGAGACTCGTAGAATGAAGAAGGCAATAGGAAAGATTTGGTTCTTCTTACCTTCTTTCTTGAGAGGGAACAATGTTGACTTTCACTTTCCTTGGATCTTCTTGAGGCAAGGAAGTCGCTATAAGGACTGAAAGCTTAGTAAGGGGAGGTGCGAAATAGAAGAGGCAACCGTGTGTAACTAGGGGCACAACAATAGAAATGTACTCCCAGAATTGCAAAGGAAGAATTATGAGATCAAAGACCTAGAAAACAGATATTAGGTCTATCATACTCTGGATGAGGGACCTGGAAATTTATCACAGCTATAGAGAAGCTATTAAATACGTAGATGTAATGTCAAAAAATGATCATGGAAACAGTTGGGAAGTGATTCATGTCTAAGAACCTCCACTTTTTTGTACTGGTAGCTGGCTAAGGACTTGTTAGATAGTAATTTAGGAGTAGAGCCCTAAAGGTCGGTTGTGTAGTTACAACAAATGACTTTTCAAGCTATGGCTTGCCTTTTCTATTGAAAAAACAGATATGGAAAAGAGATGGAAGCTTTCCTGTGATTCTTTCATATTTTTTTTTAATATATAGGAAGCTTTGATGCTTCCTTATGAAGCACCAAAGCTTCCTATTTTATTTTAACTTTTTTAAAACATTGATAATGGAGATATATAAGACCAGCAAACAGACAGGTACTTATGCACGGAACACACACACATAAATATTAAAGCTACGTGGAATTGCGTTGATAGTGGATTTCCTTTTCCCTCAAATCAATTATATCATGACATGTAGGAACAAACACGTCTCTTAGGTGGAATTGTGTTGATGGTGGATATACACATTGTAGTTGTCTTTTTTTTACCTTCATTGTAGTTGTTATATATATATAAAGTATGAATAGTAAATTTATATTAAAAATGTATTAATTAAAGTAGATGTGAGCTATTTGCTCAAACAAAAAGTAGATGTCAGCTGGGGACTAATCAAAGCATCTCTTTTAGTGAACTCTAGTTCAATTATATTTCAATTACTAATATAACATTCATATTAATTATCTATTAATTCGGGAAAAAGATATAGTTCATATATATGTTAGAATAAACAATATATATAGTTCATATATATGTTAGGATAAACAATGTTTCGTGTGATTCTTTCATAATTTTTTTTTTAAATAGGAAGCACCAAAGATTCCTATTTTATTTTATTTTAAATATAAGGAAGTTTTAGGAAGTGCCAAAGCTTCCTATTTTATTTTTTAAAAATATATATAGGAAAGAAAAAAAATGTACATTGCATTATATATAACAGTGGTAAAACACCAAATTCCTCATCGTTAACACCAAATAATATATGCTGGCCAAAAAAAAGAACACCAAATAATATTTATATATATATAACAGTGGCCATTGCATTATATCATACATTGTTTTCATTTGGTGAGTCCAAGCTAGCTAGAGACAAGTAATATATGTACATATTGTTCCACACTCACATTTGTTATTAAAAAAAAAATGCAACCTATGGTGCTTCCTAAGTAATCGTCATAGCTGGGGTTTTATTTACTTTTTTCCAAAAATTGAATGCCTTATTTGGCGCTTGTTTAAGGAAGTGTCATACAAGCTTAATGTGAGCTACGCCGTTTATAATTGTAAGCGCCAAAGCTTCCAAATATTTTTATTTTTTAAAAAAGAAATAAGTATCTTTGGTGCTTCTTTAGAGAAGTGCCATAAGAGGCACGCCATTAAACCCTTTTTTTCTTTTTTGGTAGTAGTGAATGGGAAGAAGATTAAGAGAGAGAAAAAAAATACTAAGATGCAAAAAATCCTAAAAATAGTAAAAAAAATTATTATTCTTAGAAATTTTTTTAGTATTCTCTCCCTCGATGTAATTTTCCTCAAATTTTCCCATCATCCAAATCCAATCTTTAGATAATGAAAAGTTCTTCAATAAAATTAGGTAGGTGTACCGGTATGGTTTCCTATCTATCGTTATGCTATGTGCTAAAATTGCAAAATAGGAGGGACCCCTTGGAAGAGTAGAAAGAAAAAGTCTTAAACTGAATATCACATGCCATGCACAAAGTTCCCCTTCATTGGCGGCAATTTCCTATCTTTGGATCAGGAAAAAAATGAGAGGAAAAGAGGAAAGAGGGAATACTACTAAGAATGAAAACTTCTAAAAATGATAAAAATATTTATTATTATTGGAAGTTTTTCTTCATAATATTCTTTCTACCCTAATTTTTTCTCGATCCAAATATGGGGTCAGAGATTTCAGCCCTGTTAATACCAAAATAATCTCTCCCATGTCTAATACTCCCTTTGTCTTTTATTTTAAGCTCCAAATAACCAATTTGCCTTAATTAATAAAACAGTTAAAAGTAGTTACAAAAATATTTTTCCAATTATGCCCTTAAATGTAAAGAGGCTAAGTGCGAAACAATAAATAAAGTCAAACATGGGGCAAAGTTAGAAAAAATGAAATAAATATTTAGACAAACATAAAAAATACTCTTATGTACCTAAGAGTGTCTTTTGATCCACTAAAAGACATTTCAATTATGTTAATTCCTAATTCTTTAAGCGATTAGTACTTAATTGAATTAATTTAAGTGTAAGTTTAATGAGACCATGTAAAGCCGGTAGATATTTGTCTTTCCTACAAGTAAATTAAGCCTGAAAAACCTAATCCTACACGATTCAGTTGAAGGTCTATTCTAACTTTCTTATATCTAGGCTCATTTAGAATACCAAAATAATCCCAATTAAGTGTTTCTTATTTTAGGATAATCAAGTACACAATTAAATCAAAAAGTATAATATTAAAGCAATTAATGACAAAAATTATCATCCACTAATCCATAATTAAACTAAATAATCTAAAACCAAAGTTTAGTTACATAAATTGAACATTGTCATGAAGAACATAATAGCTAACCAAAGACAAAAAAAAAAATAAAAGAAAGAAGAGAGAGAAAAGGATAAACAAAAACTTAAAACCAAATTTTCATTCGTGCTGTAAATCTTTTGTGTCTCTAAACTTTAATCTTCTTCCATTAATAAAATTATCCGCTCTAGCGTTGCTGTCACCTACCAAGAAAATAGAATATACCGTCCTCTTGCTATGCCTAGCATATATATAGGCATATATTGTCTCTCTGCGTGCGTCTCTATCATAATATTTTGGTTTACACTACTACAAAAAACCAAATCTGTGGCGCTTATAATTGCATTAGCTGTGGCGCTTGCGAAATGCCACCTATCTTAACGCTACTAAAAAAAGCTGTGGCGCTTGGAAGCGCCACAGCTATTTAATTTTATTTTTTTTTAAATAGCCTCCTGTGGCGCCTGACCAACTAGGCGCCACAGGAGGCTACCTTCCTGTGGCGCCTGGTCAGCCAGGCGCCACAGAAGGCCTTATTTTTTTTTTTTTTTTTTTGCGTTTTCTTTTTCTTTTCTTTCCTGTGGCCCTTTTTTTGCTTCCTGATTGTGAAGCTTTATTTTATAATGAGTTACTTTCATGTTTATCATCTCTCAAATTTTCAATCTTTCTATTTTATATTTCAACCTATTATATATATATATATATATATATAATTTTCACATTTAAAATTCAAGTTCCCCAACAATAATTTTCTTACACAACAATATATTTATTGTCATATCCTCAACAATAATGTTCTTACATTAATACTCTCCAAAGCTAACATAAAAAATATCACAATACAAGAACTTGATATGTGAACACAGTACATCAACAACTGATTAAGTAAATTAAAAGATTACTAAAAAAATTTAAACAAAGCAAGCTAGAATGAAACAATCTTCTTCTTACGTTGGTGACGCTAGCTTGAGTGACGAGGATGAGCAAATGTGAGCTGTGGAGTGGAGTAGGGATCAACTGTAGTGGGGTTCAAAAGAGGAAGAGAGACAGAGAGTATGAAGAAAAGGGAACAACTAGAAACAAAAGTGGGGACAGACGAAACAAAATGGAAAAAGGGACAAGAGAATTTAATGAAGAAGACGAGTGTGTGTTTTTGTTGTGCAAGAGAAAGTGATATCTTTTACGGGGGAGAGGCGTCAACATGAGCTAAGGAAGAGGGAATAAAAAGGAAAAAGGGAGGGAAAAGATAAAAAGTAAAATTAAAGGAGGGAAATCTGATTGGTGGGAGAGTTGAAAAAATTCATTATTCAGCCAATTGTGGCACTTCTTTAAAGAAGTGCCACAGCTGCCCCTTTTTTTTTCTATTTAATTTTTTTTTAGGACCCAATTGTGGCGCCTGGCAAGGCAGGCGCCACCTTTGGGCGTGACCAGCTGTGGCGCCTGGTCCACCAGGCGCCACAGCTGGCCAATTGTGGCGCCTGCCTTGCCAGGCGCCACAATTGTCCCCACCAGCTGTGGCGCCTGGTGGACCAGGCGCCACAGCTGGTCCCAAAAATTAAAAAAAAAATAAAATAAAATAAAAAATGGGCAGCTGTGGCACTTCTTTAAAGAAGTGCCACAAAATATGCGCCACCTTTCAATCTTTTTGTAGTAGTGTTATCTCTTTTTCTTTTTTCTTTTTAGCAATGATCATATAATATAGATATATTATATTGATATTTTTTTTCACTTGAATATTATAATATCTCTTGCAAAATAAATTAGAATGTTAGTAGATTTTATATCAAAATATCCTTTTATCCTATAATTAATTAAATGATAGAAAAATATATAAAATATAATTAAATAAGTGTAAAATATTAATAAATTTAATCAAATATATATCAAAATCTACCCTTATTTAATTATAAAATATATATTTATCATTAAAGAGCCATAAAATGAAGTTTATATTTTGAGATACACGTTTTTACAAATTTGAAGCTTATAATAAGGGACGAAGGGAGTATAAGAACTAGTTAAGGGTGGGCGTTGGTTCTAAATATAAAATATGAGACTTCAATCCACTTTGCTCCTCATATTTTTCATGTTTTTTTCTACAATACTCCTATTGATTGTATATGTTAAGAGAATTTACATCAAGATGCTGTTCAATGCAAATTATTTAAGAGGATATTTTAGAAAAATTAACACTCATTTTTATAAATAACTGATTTAATTAATTTTTTTAATCTACGCAAATTGATACCAGCAATGAGACACAAATTATGTTCTACAGGTCCTGAACACGACGTAAGAGCCACATTTTTGGGGGCATTCACAGTAACTTGTTCGCATATTCAGAAGAATGATGGGAACAAGAGAATAGACCAGCATGGGCTTGATGTTCCTTCTAAAGCGGCAAGAACGTACAATTTTGAAATTTCATATACAGTATGGATACTAAACATGACTTGAGAACCACAATTTTGGGAAAATTCACAGTATCTTTGATCAAAGAACAAATATCAAAAGAAGAGAATGCAGCAGCATGGATTTGATAGGTCTAGAGCCTAGGAGATAAATAGACCTGCAATGGATATTTCATAACCGTGGTAAATTCGTCTTTCTTTGACAATTTTACATCACCGTTTGAACTCGAAGCCTTCCCTCAAATTTCCAAATGAGATTGCCCACAAAGTATTCTAGATGGAGAATTGCCAGATTATAAGCAGGGCACATTCTTCTTCCTGCCCCGAACGGCATCATCATCTTAATCTCTTTGCTTCCTGTTATATCAAATGCATCACCTTCATTCTTCTCACATGCCAAGAACCTCTCCGGCTTGAATTCCATTGGATCTTCCCACAATCCCACGCCTTTGGATCCTTCCCAATCTCTGCAACCGCAAAATTTATAGTTCCATTTTTAGGAATTAATAACCACTCAAAACCACGTCCTCTAACACTGCATGCGGCAACACAAAGTGTGAAGGTGGATGACGCCTTAATCCTTCAAGAATCACAGCTTTGAGATATGGCAATCTGTGCAAGTCTTCCTCCTTCACTTCCTTGTCCTCTCTGTCCCCCATCACTTCTCTTATTTCCTCCACCACCCTTTACTGCAAATGTGAATACTTCACTAAGTTTGCCAGAATCCACTGCAATGCACTAGCAGTTGTATCAGTGCCTCCGTTCAGAGACTCAGAACATAAGGCGACCAGTTCAGATTCATGAAGCTTACGCTTCTCTTCAGGCAACTCCAAATCCAACAAAGTATCCACATAGGGCACTATAACTTCATATCTGTTATTGTTCTTCCTCTCTTCCTTGGCTTTCATTCTCAATCTTGTCAGCGGGAGCTCTTAGATATTTTATTAAAAGGATAATATTTTATCTCTTTATTTATTCAGATTATATCTAAATATATTTATTTTTAATTATAGGATATACTAGTTGATTATTTTAATCAAATGAATATATAGATATTATGAAGTTATTCTGAATATTAGCCGCTTATTTAAAATATTATCAATTTAATATATTTTGGATAAAGTATCTCCTGATCATATCCCACAAATGATTAAGATAGGGATTTGGTTTACGGTCACCTGTCTCACCGATAAAGCTGTTACAAACCTTAATGAAAGGCTATATATAGTTTAATCTAGGTCTTAGAATAGTTAGTGGAAAACCCACTTACTTGATCTTTAGGGTTTCCTAATGGATGATGGTTATTCCCAGATCATCATCACTGACTCACTGTGCCTCATCTTCCTCTTCCGACAGAAAAATCTTGATTTCCTTCTAATCTCTTTTTCAAATAACATGATATCTGACTATTGGAAAGCAGTTATAAGCTGTGATATTTTTCTGAGAAATCTGATGCATATTTTCGGTGGTTTTGGCATGCTATAGCTGTTCTTGATCTTTAAATCTTTTAATAAAAGGATCTTGAAATTATTTTTCTGTGTACATATTTGGTTTATGAGTTTTCCCTTCGCCTTCTTGAATCACTAATTATATTTGTTTTTGAATCTGTATATCCTTTTTGAGCCTTGAATCTTTGATGCATCTGATTAATAATCATTGCGAGTTATTCATATTTCTCCTTGGACCTGCATATTTACTGGTTCTTTCGGGTTTCGGGACGGAAGGAGGGTAAGGTTTTGCTTCCCCCATGACCGCCGTCAAACCTTCAGTAATTTCTCTGTTCCTATTTAAATTCCAATTGTGGGTTTTGATTCATTATATCGTTGTGTATATTATGCTGCTTATTGAAATCACCGCCATGGAAAACCGAATGGGCCTGAAGTGTGTCTGTTTTGTGTTTTAAAGTTTTGAATCTATATTTGATCGCGCTGCATGTTTATTAAATTATTTTGCACAATGCGATTTGGATACCATTTGCCGTGATTTCCACCGTTGGAATCACCGTTTTTAGAGGCCTGTACTCGCCGGGAGAGGTCAGTTACGTCTGCAGGTCCGGCGGCTGGGTTCGGGGCTGACGAAGTGACGACGGATCATAGAGGTGAGACAGATCAGGTCGTAGGGTCCGGGAACAATGGGAGGACGATCCAAATGACGCCGTTGTGGCCTGCGCCAAAACGACGTCGTTTTGGTGTATGGAAGTGTGCTTGTCCTGTGCAGGAGAAAAGCACCGCTTCATTAGTATCAGCGCGGACTGGGCTAGCATTATTAGCCCTATAGTCCTTTTGGGTTTTTCTATTTCCCTTGTTTTATTTTATCAAAAACATTTGGGCTTGTGCTGGTTTAGTTGATCAAAGCATGTGAGCCGAAAAGTAGCTCTTTTGGGTTTTCCTTTTCTTCTAGCCTGATTATTATTTGCTGCATATGACCTTTTTTCTTATTTCGGAGTTTGTTTTTGTACAATAGACTTTTTAGACCTTATTTCTTGGGCCGGGGTTTACCCATTTATTTTGTTTCTGTACTTTTATGATGTGCCATTTTTGTGAGCTTATGAAAATTGTTTTTTTCATGCTTCTAAATGAGAAATGCATCTGGCCTTTTTTGGAAACCTATTCGTTTTTTGAGAAATTGCCGGAGTTATTTTGCTGCATTTGGGGCCTGTGCACAATTTTTTAATTTATTTCTGAAAATTTGAAATATCTTTATTCTCTGGACTATTTGTTTGGGCCTCATATTTTTAGTTTGATTATTTTTCCAATAATTCTGAAATTCGTGTGCTTATTTTCTGTGCCTAAATATTTGTTTTATTCTTTCTTGAAATCATAATTGGCCTTTATTTAAGTTTATTCGTGTTTGGGCTCAGTCTTTGGGTTTGTGTTGTTGTTTGGCCATTTGTTTTTTGCACAAAAACTATCTTGAACTTAGTTTTTATTTCAGAAATTATTTTGGACAATTTTTCAACCATTTGAATTTTGCAAAATTACATTTGAGTTGAAATATGCTGAAATTGATTTTTGGATACATAAAACAGTGGGAGGGTTATTAATTTAATTTTGTTGATCAAATTAATTAGTTAATCCCCCATTAAGATGTACATATGTTATATTTAATTTGGATACACAAAATCATGGAAGAATTTATCTATGATGGTTAAATTAGTCAATTAAATTCTCGTTAAAGATTTGTGCATATTTGGAATTTAAAAATACATAGTTGATATTTGTGATTATCATGCATCTTGGAGAGTGGCCATAGTGTCCTCAATATTGCATGTGTAAATAATCGTTTATGGATTTTTCAAAAAAATCAACTCGAATTAGTGATTAATTAATTTAATCAAAGTAAGAGAATTTCGGTTATTTAGTCACTTTTGTTGATTAAATTAATTATTCTCATTAGATTATTAGTACATATTTGTGTTTTAAATGCACACGATATTCGTGATTAGCATACTTGTTTCCTAAGTAGCAACAACATCCTCAATTTTATTGCATGCACATTGTTAATCACATATGACTTTATAGAATATCAATTGTAATTAAATATATGATGATAATTAGTCTTTACCCATAAGTAGATAATTATAATTGTTTATTTAATTTGGGTGGAATAAAATGACATTATATTTTCTAAGTAGCCCACATATATTAGAAAATATAACTACGTTCTAAATTAATCAATTGGAGAAAAATTCATGCTATACTAATGTCTTTTCCCACAGGTTGACCTTAGTAATACAAATTTATAATTGTATAATTTATATTGGTAAACATACACCTTTTTTTTTGTGATAGTTTTTTCTCTTGCCTTTTATTTTTATTTTGTAAGCATGATTACTTTTTTATTTTGACTTTGTAGCATATGATTGTTATCGATTAAATTGTTTAGTTTAATAAAATTTATTAGAGATAATTGTTGAGCCTAAAAGAAGATAAATGTTACTCCTTCCACTAGGATAAAATTGGCATTAGGAAAGTTCTGGTACTTATGATATTGACATAAGAAGTGGGATAATATTATAAGATGTAATTATCTCAGTAAATTAATCTCAATTAAGAGCTAGTCATCATGGGTTCACAAAAATATAGTAAAGTCAATGGTTGCTTATAGGCTAAAGGATGAATTTAGAAATTCTCATAATTGTTGTTACATTATTTTGTTGGCTATAAAGTGATTATCCATAATAAGGTAAGATGCCTCCATTAATTTTGGTGAAAGAGATCCTTAGTTTATTATCTCATGAGCCATTACTTCTTTTTTATAAGTACACGCATAGATATTAGGTATTCATTGAAAATGTATATTTATAAGTTTTACTCATACTTGAAAAAGAATGAGATTTTAAATCAGGGCTATCAAGCCACTAGCTCCTGATAAAGATATTTTTTATAATTAAATAGGTGTATATATATATAAATATTTGATTAAATTTATTGATATTTTATACCTATTTAATTATCTTATATATATTGTCTTCCTTCTAATTAATTATAGGATAAAAATAATTTTGACATAAAATCTATTCATATTCTATTCTATTGTGTAGGAGATATTATATGATGAAAGAGATGAGAAAGTACTTACAAAAAAAAAACGAAAATTGCAAAGAAGTAGCAGGCAGTCATTATGTGTTGCATATCTAATTGAAAGGATATTATATATCACAAGGGCGTGAGCTGGCAGAAAACAAAGTGATATTAGTGGATATTAGAGATGTCGACCCCGGCGCTCTGAGGTAGTTTGGGTTTTGCTCTCTCTTGGGAAACACGTCTGGTTTTTCTGTCTTGGTCCGACATGGGAGATATCCATCACCGGAAATTGCCACCAGATCGGCCCTCCGATCTCCTAGCTTGTGGAAGTAACAAGAAGAAGAAAAATTCCTCTTCTTCACAAGTGGAAACGGACATTCAAATGACTGTCGAGGTTACTCCAGAGAACGTACCAGAGGATGATACTCTCATGGAACAGGGGAATAATGATATTAATATGCAGGATAGTCCAGTCAAGAAGCATACTTCCTATAAGGACTCTCTTATGGGATTTAATGGCATTGAAAATTTGGGGGATCGCTTGGAGGATGAAGCTTTATCGTCTGACATTATAAATAAGGAATGGGAAATGCTTGAACTAACAGAGGAAGTTCAGAAGCTTATGGAAATTCATCCAGTGGTCCCGGTTTTTGTAGAGGAATACAGTGAATGGTGCAAGCCCTGGAATGGAGCTTTGATCCTTACTGTGCTAGGAAAGAAATTCAACATTTACAACCTCAAGACTCATCTGAGTAGATTATGGAAAACCTCTGCCTTTGATATAATAGACTCAGCCAACAATTACTTCATCATTCAATTTATACAGAAGGAGGGATGGGCTCAGCTATATCATATAGTTCTGTATGAGGGACCGTGGGTGATTCAACAACATACAGTGATTGTCCAGCGTTGGTCACCATATTTTGATCCTTTCAACAACCCTCTGGGACGTGTGGTGACTTGGGTCAGGATTCCCAATATCCCAATGCAATGCTATAATACCACATTTATAACAAGATTGGGAAATAGGATTGGGAGAATAGTTAAGGTGGATCTACTTACCCCTTCAGAGCTACCGTCTGAAGCTGCCAAGGTTGAAAGGGGAAGATATGCATGCATTTGTGTGGAGTTAGACCTGCGCAAGCGACTTGTGTCGAGAGTGATAGCGGCGAACTTGGCTTATCAGGTGGAGTATGAGGGTTTAAATCAAATTTGCTTTGCGCGTGGACGCTACGGTAATAGGAAAGAGGCATGCTCCTGGACGTATGTGAATGATGACCAAACCAATGCAAAGCCTCCAAGCAAGAATCCTCAGAGTAATCCTAAGGCACCATCGAAAAGGAAGGACCCGAAGGCTGAAGAGAACTTTGGGTCCTGGATGATAGTGAGTAGATCTCACCATCCGTGAAATTTGAAGAGCTACCATGCTAAGCAAGGGAACGCAGAGCAGAGCACGGGCATGAAGGGAAATAGGGGGATAAAAAAACACCTCCGGATTCGAGGTTCAACGTGCTTGTGGAGCTTGAGGAGGAGGAACTGGTCGTGGACGCAGACCGGCGATGGCAAGCCTGGGTTCAGGTTGGTGACCGGACGACTCAGAGGCGGCCGAGCGTGACTTGCGAGGGAGCCAAAATGATGACCGAACAGCATAAGGGTATGGCAAGCGCAGATCTGGCGTAGAAGATAATTCAGAAGGAGAAGGTAATGGAGGGGCCCACAAGGAAAGAGAAAGTCAACCCTCTTTGTAATAGATCAGCACGTGGTCCAAGGCAAGTGGAGTTTCATGCTCTTATTGAAAACTGAATGGAGACAAGTGGGCTTCAAAAAGGGAATTACCAACCTGGAGTGGACCGAAAAGCATCAAATGGGCCTAAATCCTTAGTGGGCCGAAGGGAGCATAGAATTGTGGGGGGAAATGCTACGCAAGTGGGCTCAGTCTCTTTAGTTCTAAATAATAAGGAAAACTCAAGAGCCAATGGAATCCTACTTTTAGAGGGCCCACCTCAAATCGAAGGGGATCCGGATGCACGGTTGAAGGCTAAATTGGAGCATAATAGTGTCAGTGGCATGGAGACAGCATCAATCTCATACTTAGAGGATGATATTGGGGATGACTTCATGCAAGCGGCACAGCAAAATGAGGTTTTTGACAATGGGGGAGATCCAAGAGGCACAGCTTCAGGGTCACTTAGGTGATTTTGTATGTTCTTGTGTTTTATCCCATTATTTTTATAAATGATTATAGCTTCATGGAATTGTAGGGGTGCTGGAAATAGGATTTTTCCAAGCACTATAAAGCATGTGGTTCAAAAGTATAAAATTGACATCTTATGTTTAATTGAGACTAGAGTTAGTGGTATTAGGGCGGATAGTGTTTTGCGTAAGCTGTGTTTTAGTAATTGGATCCTCCTGGAAGCCTCTGGTTTTGCGGGGGGTATTTGGCTTTTGTGGGATGATAGGAATACTTTGGTGAATTATATAAGTTATAGTACCCAATTTATCCACTGTAAGCTTGAGGATAAAAGGAATCAGGACTCTTTTGTGGGCACTTTTGTGTATGGGGAGCCAATAGGCAATAGAAGAATGGCTCTTTGGGGATCTCTTGAGAATATTGCTTTAAATATGGTGGATCCTTGGATGGTGATTGGGGATTTTAACGCATTTCTTGAGCCTACGGATAAATTAGGAGGTGCTGAACCTTCTGTTAGGGCCATGGAACAATTTTCAGAATGTGTTAGAGCCTCTCATCTTATGGAAATCCCTTATGTGGGGGAGAGGTTTACATGGGAAAAGAGTGGCGTTAAAGAGAGACTTGACTGGGTTTTTGTAATCCGATGTGGGAAATGAGATATCCATATAGTAAAGTCTTTCACTACCTTCGGTTTAAATCTGACCATCAACTTTTGGTAGTGGCTGAGGAGCCCACTCACCATACTTGCAAGAGGATCTCAGGATAACAACGGTAATTGGATTACCGAACAGGAGGATCTTAGGATCATGGTTAATAGTTTCTTCCAGGACTTGTATACTAAGGATAATCTTCTTATGGCTCCAAAGGATTGGCCTATGGATTTTCCCCTTTTGACAAGTCAGGATGATAACCTTATCCATAAGGATGTGGATGTGTTAGAGATAAAAAATGCGGCTTTCACAATTGGTGCTTTCAAAGCGCCAGGTCCCGATGGACTGAACGCCCATTTTTTTCAATCTCAATGGGATCGGATTAGTACAAAGGTGTGTGATTATGTGAAGGATATTTGGCAAGATCCAACGTTGGTCAAGGACATTAATCACACAAACATTGTGCTTATCCCGAAAATTGAGAGTCCCAAGACAGTATGTGATTTTTGGCCTATACCACTGTGTAATGTAGTATTCAAAATAATCACAAAGATTATAGCTGGCCGCTTGAAGAAAGCCATGAACTACCTGATTGATGTCCAACAGTGTAGCTTTATTGAAGGAAGACATAGTTCAGATAATATTATCATAGCACAAGAGGTCATCCATACAATGCGCAAGAGGAATAGGAAGAAAGGGTATGTGGTTGTAAAGGTTGACTGGAAAAAGTATATGACCGCCTTGATTGGGAGTTCTTACGATCGACCTTAATTGGCATTGGAATACGAGGGAATATTCTTACCCTCATCATGAAATGCATCTCGACGGTGTCGATGAAGATTCTCTGGAATGGGGTGGAGTCATCCTCTTTCTCACCGTCTCGTGGGCTTCGACAAGGAGATCCTCTTAGCCCCTACCTGTTTGTCCTATGTATGGAAAGGTTGGGCCACCAAATATAGAGAGAAGTGACCTCAGGTCAATGGAAGGGATTCAAATTCGGGTGTAATTCCCCCGTGTTATCCCATTTGTTCTTTGTTGATGATTTGCTTCTTTTTTGTGAAGCATCTACTCATCAGATTACAGTAATCAAGGAAGTTATGAAAGCTTTTTGCGGGGTTTCAGGACATCGGGTCAATTTGGATAAATCTAAGGTGTTTTTCTCTAGGAATGTGAACTTCCCATGGGCGGTTCAGCTTAGCGATGAACTGGGGATTGGTATGACCGGGGATTTGGGGAAGTATTTGGGAGTTCCTCTCCTCCATGGACGAGCCACGAAGCTCATTTACTTTCCTATCATCCAGAGAGTTAGGAAAAGACTGGCGGGGTGGAAGACTAGGTTTCTTAATATGGCAGTCCGATCGGTACTTATTAAGGCTGTCCTTTCGGCCTTACCCGCGTACCAAATGAAAACTACCTTACTACCTAAGAGTGTCCTACAAGAACTAGAAAAAATCAGTCGAACTTTTCTATGGAACCAGGGACACGAGGGTAAGAAGATACATCTCATCGCATGGGAACAAATTAAACAAGGTAAGGATAAGGGAGGCCTGGGATCAAAGATCTTCGTACCCAAAACGTAGCCTTTATGATGAAGCTTTGTTGGGGGTTATTGACAAATCCGAACGCCCTCTGGGTCAAGTGTCTTAAGGCAAAATATAGGTGTACGGATGGGATTTATCCTATGGTACATACTAATCAGAATGTCTCCCGAGGGTGGCATGGTATCTCCACAGTGTGGGGGCGATTCTATGCCGGAGTAGGAAGGAAACTGAATGATGGCCGGTCTAGCAATGCTTGGTGGGACCTGTGGACCCTATTCGAAGTGCCTCTTATTCACTTGGTTGACCAGAATGTACATGAAATAAACCCAGGAGCCAAAGTTCGAGACTTTGTGTTACCAGATGGCAGATGGAATATTAGCAAGTAGAGACATTATCTTCCACATTGGGTGATTGATATCATTTCTCAGACTACCCCTCTTGGGGGAACGTCCCTGATAATTTCTACTGGAGAACAGCCTCAAACGGAAATTTTAGTGTTCGTGCTGCTTATACTTTTATTTCCACGAACCGAGAACCGAAAGTGCAGTTCCAGTGGTAGAAGTTATGGAAGCTCCCTGTTCCGAAAAAAGTAAAGTTTTTCCTTTGGCAAATGATTCAGGAGCGTCTTTCGACTAATTACCTCAGAGCTAGGCGAGGGATCGCCCAGAGTGAGGAATGTCCTTTTCAATGTCAGAGAGTGGAAGATACATTACATATCCTTCGAGACTGTGAGCTCTCCAGAGAAGTGTGGTTATATTTTGTTCACCCTAACTTTCGTTTTCACTTTTTTCAATATGATTTGCAAGGGTGGCTTAGGATGAATACAGCTCACAATATGGGTTTTGGATGATTCAGGAGGTGGCCTTGGCTTAAGATTTTCAATCTCATCTGCTGGCTATTATGGAAGAATAGATGTAAGGGAGTGATGGAAGGAAAGCGCTTACAAGCTCATGAGGTTATACAACAGGGGGTTTTTTCCCTACTGGACAGTAACCTGCTAGGCGCTCGCTCCAACAGCTTGTTTCAGGTCGATCGTGATATCAACTCATGTTGGCATCCACCGCCGGCTGGGTACGTTCGTTTGGATACAGATGCTTCTGTCGATGTAGCAGGATGGACGTCGTGTGGTGGGGTGATTCGTGACGATCATGGCAACTGGATTGTGGGATTTCAATGCCAGTTAGGAGCTGTCCCAATCACAGGGGTAGAGCTATTAGGGATAATGACTGGATTGAAAGTGTGTAATCAGTTCGGTCTTCAGTAGGTGAAGGATTACACAGATTCATTAGAGGCTTATCAGCTGGTATTTCGGGATAGTGGAAGTCCTTCTTATCATCCGTTTAAGGAGGAGATTCAGGCAATTCGGGAATTTCTCTTTTCGAACGGGAAGTTTCAGGTACAATATGCGGCACGAGAGGCAATTAGATGTGCTGATTTTTTGGCTAGGGATGCGCATAACATTGTAGGCGGGCTGGTAGTGTTGCCAGTGGTGCATCCAGGGTGTATAGGGTTCATGCGGGATGACATGATTGGTTAAACAAACATGTAGTCCTGTGGTTTAGCTTATTCCAAGCCTTAGTCTTGGCCTTGTTGTATTAAAAAAAAAAGAGATGTTGACCCCACACAAATAAAAGGAAAAGCATTTTGATTATCTGTGAAAGAGGAAATAAAATTAGAGATGTCAACCCTTCACTCATATTTATAAGTAATTTTTTTATAGGGTTAGTTTCTTTTATAAATAACTTTCATTTTTTGTCTAAAAATATAAGTTTCTTTTTCTATTTTATCCTTATTAAGTGTTCATTCTCTTTCATATCTTATACTTATTATCGCTCATATTTTTATCTATTCTCACTCCTATACTCTTTTAATAAATAGGGGTATATATGAAAAAAACATGACATTTTTAACACACTTATTATTTTTAACTATCAGTTTATTTTACGCAATCAAAGAAAAAGATATTTATAAATAGAATCAAAGGGAGTATATGATTAAAAGATTATGCCTTTGGATTTGCGGCACTGGAGGAAAGAACTGAGAACCATATTTGTTATCCATTATAAAGGGCAGTGGCATGGAAAGATTGAAGAAATAGCAAGGAATCGAGCGATTTTTCTTCCTTATGTGACAGCAGTAAACAGGAAGAAGGATGTTTTGACAGATTTGCTCTTTTTTTTTTCTTTTTTTTATTCTTTAAATATGAATTTATATTTTTATTTTAGTCATTTTATTTTAGTCATGAGTGGTTAAATTTCTTTTTAGAACTAGAAAAACTATGAACTCATTAGTGAATTAGATTTTATTTTCATGAGTTATTAGTTATAATTTATGTTAATTTTGGTTACTTAATATTGCTTTGCTATGTCTATTTGATGTTTGGTCACCATTAGATGTGAATTTGAGCATTAGGATTTATCTTGATAAAGGAAATTTTAATTAGGTTTTGAGATTAAGTAATATGAGATTAGATTATGATTTAATTTGTGATTAGGATAAATATATACCTAATAGCCCCATATAATTGTTAAAGAGTGTGTTTGAGTTATCTTGCCTGCTGAGTAATTGGGTTAGACATAACAATTTATACTTAAGAGAGGGTTATGAGTAGATTGATAGGCACTTATAACTATTTATACTCGAGATTAATAAAATTAACATTTTAGATTAGCTAATTAAATGGATTTAAGATTTAGGGAGCTAGTGAGGGATTAGTAATCTTAGGTTGTGTTTGACATTGATAGTTTTCGTTATTTAATTTCTTTTGAATTTTCTCATAACTAGATTCGTTAACTTAAAATAAATTGAGATTTTAATACCTAAAAATTAATTGATTGATTTCTCGTAGGACAATACTCTACTTATCACTTTATTACTTGACACGACATGTATATTTGCAGAGCGCTTTAGCTCCAAAGCCATAAACTAATAGGCATATGGAGAATAATGTGCTTATAGTTGAAAGGCTTGATTGGAAGCAATAATGGATATACACTTGCCATTAATTGTGTTCTAATTGGTGAAATAATTCATCTCTCCTTATAGTTGTCTTTTCACAATATCCAAATGCTATTTGCTTTATAATTGAGTAGTGTCATTTGCCGTATTTGGAGTATATAAAAGCAAAATTGGGTGGTTAATCTTATAAACAGATTAATACAATGAAATTAGTTGGAAGAGATGGGTGACATGATAAGTACATCATTAATGGACTGAAACTTAATCTATATGTAAAGTTTCTTCATACTTGAACTCACTTAATATAGGTGGAATTATTACGAGAAGAAACATAATATTAATAGACATTTTGCATGATACGGTTTTCTTATTAAAGGACACACTAAAGACAAGTATGTATATTTCAAATGAGATTCCAATAAAATTTATGTTTAAATCCCTTTGAAATCTTAAAGGTTGGAACCCCGGTTTAAAATATACTCTTACAAAAATTTGTCTTATAAAAGAAAAAGTGTGGAAAAAAATATCCTGAAACTGCATATTTCAGTCCAAATGCAGAGATGTCTTAGGAATTTAGCTAAGTTGTTCATTTTATTTTACAGTTTTGTGTAATATTTTGAAATGCCAAATTATTTAGGAATGCCAAAATTAGTGGGAGTGGTAAAACTTATTGAGAGTGATCACATATGGAGGATCTTCACCTCTAATTGTGGTAGAACATTGGTTTTACATGGCACTCATCTTGTTAAGTTTCAATCCATCAACTGATTGAGTTGAGACCAAGGGTAATAAAAATTTGGCAATTCATGGTAACTACGTGATGTACTTTAGGAAATTTAACTAGAACATAAATGTCAAGAATGATCATAAATTCCAAATGAAGGCATTAATTCGTGATAGACGTAAAGTAAGCAACAACATAAGTTTATTTGTAAAGTTGGTGGTATACAACATTAAGTAATACAATTAAAGTTGTTTGCTATAACTACTCTATGAAGAATGAATTGATTTAATGAGGTATTTCCTCCGACATTCATGTAACATTTCTTCCATATTTTTATGGTAGTTAAATGTCTATCTTGAGTTAGGATTTCATTTGTTTTTTTTTTATTTTGGACATAAGGAGAGATATATATGTGAATTAGTAGAGATTGTCACATAAATATAAAGAGAATTTAGTCAACAAAATTAAGAGTTCATTTTGTCATGAACAAATATCACAATAGTGATAGTTAAGATATCATGATGTGATTACATACAGGACTATGTTGAAAACGTCATAAATTTTATTATATCACTAGATTAGTGGGAGTTGAGTAATCTATATGGTACAAAATGATGATTCATTTTATAGTTTGTGCATTTTGACTTAAGGTATTATAAATGACTAAGTCACCATTATTTAAAGTTTTCATATGACCGTGTTAGGTGTGGTATTCCTTTAAAATGCATAAAGAGATTATTCTCAAAATATTTGAGAATATCATGAGTAACCTACAATTACAAGCATTTGAATATTCATGGATAATAGTGGTTGTTGAGAGTAACATCTATTATGAGAATATGATTAGATTGTCCATATGTCTCTAATATCATCTTATTCCTTCTAAATCAATTTTCAAGGTGTAGACTTGCTTAAATGTGTGCACAAATTGGCAATACCATTGCAAATGAATTTTAGGAGGAATGTCAAGCATATTTTTGCTGGAATAATAACTGGAGAGCTACAAATCATGTGGTACATTACCAAATATGCATTAAGTTTCGTGCTTTACATTTTATAGAATGATTAGTTTGTTTAGTCTTGTAAGATGCGTTAACTATAAAAGAGTTGACATTATGATTCATCTTTACATTTGCTGAACAAGTTGCATCATGGAGGGGTATAAGATTACTAAACAATCATTGATTGTTTAGTTCCACCATGTATTGCTTGACCTAATCATTCTTAGAGGTAAGTTACAAAATTGCCAATTAAGGAATTTTATCAGAGGGTTTTAGAATAATTAAATTAACTCAAACCAATTAAAGGTGTTGTATGACCAGAGTCAAATGAGTCATAAACATATAAAGCATATATCCTTTTAATAAAGAGCATGTTTTTTAGAAAAATCAAAAGCATCATATATTTCATCAGGGATGAATCACATTTGGTGATATGAGACATTATTAAGTGTAACCCAATCTATGTCCCCATGAAGTTTACAGTCCCATTCTTAGGCACCAGATAGCCGAAAACCAAGTCCTTGAAACTGCATGTGGATGATGTCTTAGTCCCTCCAAAACTACAGCTTTCAGATATGGCAATCTCATCAAATCTTCCTCTTTCACTTTTGTTTCTAATCCTCTCTCTCACCCACCACTTCTCTTATTTCCTTTACAAGCTTTTCTTGGATTTCAGGGTACTTCACCAAATTTGCCAAAATCCATTCTAATGCTGTTGCTGTTGTATCACCTCCTGCCATCAATATCTCAGAACATATGGAAACAAGTTTATCTTTATTAAGCTTTCGTTTTGCCTCTGGTAGCTCCAAATCAAACAATGTATCCACGTATGAACTATAGCTTCTTTCTCTTTTTTGTTCAACTTTTCTTCCTTTGCTTTCTTTCTCGCCCTTATTAATGGAATCAACACGTCTTCTTGTTCCTTCCGAATCCTGTACAGTTCTTCCCAGCGCTTGTGACACAATATACGAGTGAGACCTGGCAAGAAATTAAGATTATTGAACCCATGCAAGTTTAAAATTAAACGATGATGAACATCTTCAATCTCTTTGATTTTCTCGTCATTTAATCCTTCACCGAAGCACATGGACACAAGCAAACAAGACATAGCACGTCGGAGAGAGTCAATGACCGTAATGGATTTTCCTGATTCTGAGTCAAATTTGAGGCCATTGAGAAGAGCGGCTCAAACCCAGTTTTAAGTACCCGAGAAGGATTTGATTCGGGTCGGGTTAAGAAACTCGTGAGTGAGGTTACGACTGAGCAAGCTCCAAGTGGGACCGTAGAAACCAGAGCTGATGTTATGCTGGTTACCATTGAAGATCTTACTGGTGGCGAGGGTCTTGGGGAGGTCGGAGAAGACGACGCAGTTTTGAAGGAGGGCTTGTTGGGCGAGAGATCGATCGGCGATGAATATAGCAGAACGAGAACAGACTGGGAGAGTGATGATGGGACCATATTTGGCATGAAGATTTTGAAGAATGGGTTCAAGTTCTGAGAATGGTTTGCGAAGAAAAAGAAGAGAACCGATGAGATGGACACGTGGAGGACCAGGAGGGAAAGGGAAAGAGAAGATTGAAGAAAACTCTGATGACAAAGCAGAAACAGAGAGAGAAGACGATGATGTGCCAAAACTCCATGATCGATGAGTGAGAGAAGATTATAAAATTGAGAGAAAATATAGGAAGAGGAATGCGGCTAGAACTGAGAAAGCATAGACGGTAGACATACGGGAGGTCGATGATTTCTAGATAACTTTGGCTTGCGCCGACTATTGATGCCCAAAGTTGGTGTTTTTGTTTGTTTCTCAATTCTTTTTCGTTGAGATCTGAGATGTTTCCATTGTTGAAAGTAGGGAAAATGATAGTTAGGTCCCAAGGTACAGAAATTATACAAAAAAAACTTTATTTGAAAAGTCAATGGTCAGAAAAGTCCCTAGGGACTTTTCTGACATGAATTTCTAATGTCTATTTACAAAAATAACCTCCACTGAAATAATTAAAGAAAACGCATAGAGGAGAGGAGGGCAACATGTTTTTGTGATTAAACCATTAAGAAGATAGAGAAAAAATGCACAGACGAAGAGCGCAGGAGGTGGAACATTTAAGGGATACAACGTGCTGTTAATGTCGTTTGGAAACGTCTTCTTCTTTATTGTCCATGTATGGGTAGGCAGGTACAAAAGTGAATTGGAATTTTTTTTTCCTTTGTGAAAGGCTGTTGGATTGAGATTGAGGGGTTGTCAAAGGTTGGATCTTGGGCTAAAAAATGGAGTAAGTGGTAGGTGATAGACAAGAAATGCTAAGAATTTGCCACACATGATTTTGATCATTGAAATTGGGGTTTAACCTTGGGTGGGTTATGTTTATTTTAGAGTGCTTTGTTTTTGCGGCATAGTTATAGAGGAGTTGTTATTTTTTAAGTAAAAATGATGAATGTAATTGTTCTTCCTTGCTGTGAAAACACTGAAATAAAAACAAAAAATTGTTGTAAATTTGTGCAGATGTAGTTGTAAATGTTGCTGTGGAAGTTGTTAATATAAAACCTCTGTTGTGCTATGTTTTTGGATAAGTAAACAGAGATGTGACGTGCATTCTCGCTGGTTTGTGTCATTAGAAAATGCTAATATGATGATAAAAAAAGTGTTGTTAACATGTTGTAAATTTGTGCATATGTAGTTGTAAATATTGCTGTGGAAGTTGTTAACACCAAACCTCTGATGTGCTATGTTTTTGGACAAATAAACAGAGGTGTGATGTACATTCTCACTGGTTTGTGTTATTAGAAAATGCTAATATGATGATAAAAAAAAGTGTTGTTAACGTGTTGTAAATTTGTGCATATGTAGTTGTAAATATTGCTGTGGAAGTTGTTAATACGAAGTTTGACCTGTGCTATGTTTTTGGGGAAGCAAACAGACTTGTGGATGTGGTTTATGTTATTAGAAAATGCTGATATGATGATAAAAAAAAGTGTTGTTAACGTGTTGTAAATTTGTCCATATATAGTTGTAAATATTGCTGTGGAAGTTGTTAATACGAAGTTTGACCTATGCTATATTTTTGGGGAAGCAAACAGAGGTGTGGGTGTGGTTTGTGTTATTAGAAAATGTTGATATGATGATAAAAAAAGAGTTGTTAACGTGTTATACATTTGTGCAGATATAGTTGTAAATATTGCTGTGAAAGTTGTTAATACGAAGTTTGGCTTGTGCTCTGTTTTTGGGGAAGCAAACAGAGGTGTGTTGTCCATTTTCGCTGGCAACCAACAAATGAAGAGGAAAAAAGACATGTAGCATTTGAGATGTTATTTTGTAGTACAGGCTAATTGTTGTGTACATTTGTTGATATTTTGTAGGAATGCCTTGTTGCAAAAAATGCACTTATGTAATGAGACGTTTAACAATATCATAAGTTATTTTGGCAACATAATCAGTTATTTTCATAACATGTAATTATGGAATGATTTACTTTCAAGTTTGCTAAGTGCGGATTTTGACAACACATTATTCGTATGTTTATAACATGTTTAGTCATTTTTACAAGTTGTTTAACAGGTCAAGGAAACAACATCTTCACACACCAAAGTAACCACACCACTTTTTTTTTGTTTATAACTCGATATGCATGTTTTCACAACACTGAAAGTCATTTTAACAACTGTATTCTTATGATGATGACCATAGCAAGTTGTGTTGTTTACAACAGCAAACGCTTATTTTACAATATGATAAGTCATTTTAACAACGAATAAGCACGTGTCCTCATGAAACTACGATTAACACAAAAAATGGAATTGTCCACTACTTTGTGTAGTTTTAACAACAGCTTAGGTTATTTTTTCAACTTCTGAGGTTATTTTTACAACTTATATCTGTCATTGCATTAGGAAAAGATCTTGGTCCATAGCAAGTTTAACTCTATGGATGATGTTGTTTACAACTGCTAACGCTTAGTTTACAATAGGATGAGGCATTTTAACAACGTCTAAGCACGTGGCCATATGTAAATCTGCTGAACACTGAAGATGGGAAGAGTTAACTATTATGTGTAGTGTTTACAATATCTTCAGTTATGTTTACAACTTATTAAGTTATGTTTACAACTAATTTCTGTCGTTGCACTAGGGCAATAACTTGAGCCATATGAGTAAGTTGCACATTATATTGCTGTCACTTCTGTAATTCTTTACAACATTTAATGCTTCTTTCACAACATTAGTAGTCATTTTAACAACTTCCTCTAGCACCCCTTCATCATCTACAAGATTCACAAATGTTGATATATCAAGGATAACTTTAAACTTCATTTGGATTTCATTACTTTCATGAGAATCTGCTACTCAAACTTTGTATTAATAACTTTCACAGCAATATTTACAACTACATATGCACAAATTTACAATACATTAACAATACTTTTTTTTATCATTATATCAGCATTTTCTAATAACACAAACCACACCCACACCTCTATTTGCTTCCCCAAAAATATAGCACAGGTTAAACTTAATATTAACAACTTCCACAGCAATATTTACAACTACATATGTATAAATTTACAACACGTTAACAATACTTTTTTTTATCATCATATTAGCATTTTCTAATAACACAAACTAGCGAGAATGTACATCACACCTCTGTTTACTTGTCCAAAAACAGAGCACAGTAGAGGTTTGGTATTAACAACTTCCACAGCAATATTTACAACTACATATGCACAAATTTACAACATGTTAACAACACTTTTTTTATCATCATATTAGCATTTTCTAATAACACAAACCAGCGAGAATGTACATCACACCTCTGTTTACTTGTCCAAAAACAGAGCACAGCAGAGGTTTGGTATTAACAACTTCCACAGCAATATTTACAACTACATATGCACAAATTTACAACATGTTAACAACACTTTTTTTTATCATCATATTAGCATTTTCTAATGACACAAACTAGCGAGAATGCACGTCACATCTATGTTTACCTGTCCAAAAACATAGCACAACAGAGGTTTTGTATTAACAACTTCCACAGCAACATTTACAACTACATCTGCACAAATTTACAACAATATTTTGTTTTTATTTCAGCGTTTTCACAGCAAGAAAGAACAATTACATTCATCATTTTTACTTAAAAAATAGCAACTCCTCTATAACTATGCCGCAAAAACAAAGCACTCTAAAATAAACATAACCCACCCAAGGTTAAACCCCAATTTCAATGATCAAAATCATGTGTGGCAAATTCTTAGCATTTCTTGTCTATCACCTACCACTTACTCCATTTTTTAGCCCAAGATCCAACCTTTGACAACCCCTCAATCTCAATCAAACAGCCTTTCACAAAGGAAAAAAAAATTCCAATTCACTTTTGTACCTGCCTACCCATACATGGACAATGAAGAAGAAGACGTTTCCAAACGACATTAACAGCACGTTGTATCCCTTAAATGTTCCACCTCCTGCGCTCTTCGTCTGTGCATTTTTTCTCTATCTTCTTAATGGTTTAATCACAAAAACATGTTGCCCTCCTCTCCTCTATGCATTTTCTTTAATTATTTCAGTGGAGGTTATTTTTGTAAATAGACATTAGGAATTCATGTCAGACCAATGACTTTTCAAAGGGAGTTTTTTTGGTATATTTTCTGTACCTTGGGACCTAGCTGTCATTTTCCCTTGAAAGTATTATGAATTCTCTGAGCTACATGGGTTTCTGACAGATTGTTTATATATTAAAAATATTTATTTTATTTGTTTGTCAACGTTGTATGGTTCAATATTAATATTATTATATTAAAATTTCTTTTTTCAATGTCCACAAATCAGATCGGATGCTTAATCATAAACACACAGATATTTATAATATGCTTGACTATATTTAATTGTAATTCTAATATCAGTTAACCCCAACACAGTTAACCCTAAACAAATTCTGAAATTTCACAGTAGCCCATGGATCAAAATAAAAATAAGTTTTGTGGGTAAAAATACAATGATGCTTATACTTTTCTTTTTGTTAAAAAAAAGTTCAATCGTTGTTGGAGCGTTGGCGATAGGTCACCTGCAGCCGCAAGCTGGAGTTGCCTCCAGCGGACAGCCATCGAGGCTTCGATGCCGGCCGGCCAAAGCTCTAGCCATCGGAAATTAATTTACATTATTTATATAAATATTTCACTTGTTTATAAAGAGTTGCTCTCTTGCAAATGAGATTAATTTAATTTTTGTTGTTCATATATTTATTTCACTTGTTCGTGGTGTGAGCTCTGGTCGGCTGACGTCGAAGCTTCGATAGATAGCTCCTAGAGGCAACTCTAGCTAAGCAACTTTTAGTGATCGGTCGCTGGAGCTCTAGCAACAATTGAACATTTTTTTAAGAAAATAAAGCTAGTGCATAATTTTCTTTTTACCAATAAAACTTATTTTTATTTTAATCCTTGGGGATGTAGTGAAATTTTAAAATTTTTTTGGAGTTGACTGAAATAAATATGCTCATGTGAGGTTAACTGAAACTGTCCCTGTATTTTAAAACGTCATTTGTGATATAAGTTATGTGTATCATGTGGTGCCAGTGCCATCAAGGATTAGTAGGATCTTAATTTATTGAAGTCCAAAAAAGCTGGAGAAACAACCATCTTAAAAACTCAAATTTTTTGGCAGGTAGATACCAAACTGAGTAAATTTATTTAAGAGTAAACACTGGTTGTAAAGCAATATTAAAGACCTCTTGCTAAGCATAATCACAACTCCTAAAACTTTGACGATCCTAGTCCAGGTTTAAAATCTTGGAGATACATGAACTCGTAACGGGGTCTTCATGACCACAGTGAATTCTTGTTTCTCAGATAAATCAACATCACCACCATTATTTGAAACCTTCCACTCAAAATTCCAAACCAGATTGGCCACAAAATACTCCAAATGAAACATTGCCAGATTATAAGCTGGACACGTCCTTCTCCCTGCTCCAAATGGCATCATTTTTATCTCTTTACTTCCTGTAATGTCAAATGCTTCACATTTATTCTCAATGTTCAGGAATCTTTCAGGCTTGAATTCCATCGGATTCTCCCACACCTTTGGGTCCCTTCCCATCTCTGCCACCAAAATGTTTATAATTCCATTTTTAGGTATCAAGAAACCATTCAACACTACGTCCTCTGTTACTGCATGTGGGATCACAAAATGTGAAGGTGGGTGACGCCTTAGGCCCTCCAAGATCACAGCCTTAAGATATGACAATTTGTTCAGATCCTCTTCTTTCACTTCCCTCTCCTCTCTTTCACCAATCATATCTCTAATTTCCTCCGCAATCCTCTCTTGTATATTTGGATACTTCACCAGATTCGCCATAATCCAATGCAATGTCGTAGCTGTTGTATCTATCCCTGCACTTAGAAACTCCGAACATATCGATACGATTTCAGATTCTTCAAGCTTACGCTTCTCCACAGGCCACTCCAATTTCAACAAAGTATCAACATAAGGCACAGCAAGTTGATCTGAGCTATTATTGTTTTCTTTAGCTCTCTTCAATCTGTCTTCTTTCACTTTCTTCCTCGCTCTGATCAGTGGGATGAAAAGGTCTTCCCGTTCCTTCTTAGCCCGAAACATTTCTTGCCACACTTTTCTGAAAAATATGTGACTGATTCTTGGCCAGAAATCCAGCACCCTGAATCTCTTAAAGCTCATAATTACACGGCGTTGAACACACTACTACAAAAAGGGGCTTTAACCTCCCAAATTTGGCACTTTTAACATCCCAAAATGGGGGGACGTATATGCTGGGGGCGTAGTAAGTTGAAACAAAAGACGTCCCAATTGATAGGGATGCCCAAAGTCTGACTTTAGGCGTCCCAAATTAAAATTTGGGGCGCCTAAAGTCCCCCCAGGGCGGGACTTTAGGCGTCCCAAATTACAATTTGGGACGCCTAAAGTCCCATGCTGGGGGACTTTAGACCTCCCAATTCTTAATTTGGGATGTCTAAAAGTTAGGTTTTTTTATACCATAATTTACATTCTGTATTACCCAACGAATTGAAACTGCAGAAACAGAATAGAAGATGGATTCATAAACCACACTGTCCGTTACAAACTGGTAAGGACATCCAGCACTACAATCTTTTCTATATATACATACAATAACCTTTCATGCAACCTACTACTATATATATCAACAAAAAACAACCAGAAAGTGTCAAAACGCTGTCATCACATAAGTACAAACTGATATAAAATAACAAGTTTACTGCTCTATATGTTGAAGAAGATGTCCAGCCAAAAGATCTCTGATCAAATCAAGGTCTTCACGTAGGTAGGCATCTTCATTATAAAAAATCTGAAAATTAGAAAGTAATAAGCTTTGATGAAATGAATCTCAAGCAAATGAATTAATTAGCATTTCGATTAGAACACCAAAAATATTATCATTTGAGAATGAAAAAGCGATTACCTTTTCAAAATCGCTAGTAATTCCACTTTGAGTTATGTTATACATATAAAGTATAACATAATATCCGTATTCAGTGTTGCCAGGTTGCCGAGGGCACTTTTAATCAAAGGGATGCAATTGGTTGTTAAAATAAATAAAGGTATGTCTAAAAGGACCGTCAATGAAACAATTATGTAGGATCGAATGTACTTACTATGGGATAAAACCACTTTGGCTTTTTAAGAACTGCACCCTCGCGTGACCCACCTAGGATTCTATATGTTTGACAAGCACTATCATGAAAAGCAAAATGAACAGAAATTAGAACCATTCATTTATTTTTGTTGTCAATGAAATACAAACAGAATAACTTACGTGTCGAAGACGGATTTTGTATCTCTGTCTGGCTTTTTACTCAAGGGATCAAACCAATAGACTATGTTGCGACGGGGACATATAACACACAAAGTCCAATGGAAACTTTAACAACATGTACACATTAAAATGAAGTTAGATGAGTGAGAAGACAATTATTTATTAAACTTCTTAAATTGACAAAATGTAAATACGAACCGTTGGACAATGGGTGCTAGATAACAACGAAGTTTGGTTTGTGCCATTTGGTAGCCGACATAGTGAGTCCTATGCGCCACAGTACAAGTATCCCCTGTCGTATTAGCAGGACATAAGAATCCATACCAATTACTTCTTTCCATGTTTGTGCAGAGATCGTGGAAGGTGCTATAATAGAATTAAAATAAGGAATCAATTCTTGAATGTATGAAAACAAAAAACCACTAAATGAATTCTATGGGAAAATTTAAAAAAAAACTTACCGGACTGCAAATTTGACCCAGCCTGCATCTATCTCCTCCAACCTGATAAACTGCTTGAGATCTTTATTGTCAATCATGTAGGGATACTCCACTTGGCCCACAATCCCTGGAGGCATCTTCAAGTCAATCTGTTTAATGCGCTTGTAGATCTGTTGCAGCCGTGCTAAGAAGGGCCATTTGCTCGCAACTTCGTCATCCTTTTAGAACATCAAAAAACAAATTGTTATTAGGATGCCAATAGATTTTCAGTAACAGTAAGGTAATTCCTACCATTGGAGGTGTTGCGTCTGAACCAATAACGTGGCTCTCGTCCAAAATACCTCGCGGCACTAACTCCCCGTGTCTCTCCTCGAACACGACCAAGGTCATCTGCCTTCCCAATAGCCGTTGACAAGATGTCCATCCGTCTACTTGGATTGAATGAACGTTGGCTACTCTGCTCGTCCAGGTCATCCTGTAGCATGCAGTTTATCGTAAATGTATCGAAACCACTCGCAACATGTAAAAAATTAGGTACTTATGGTATAACTACTTACAATCCTCGCAGCAACCTCAGCAACAGTCGGATTTATGTACTTCCCAGCCTTAATCCTCCCTGCTTTCCATTTTTTGTGACGTGGAGGAGGTGCCGGTGGCTGGATAACAACGCTAGGATCAGATTCCGCTGCTTCCTTCATTTTCTGTAACTCTTCTGCCATCATTTGCCGCTCAAGCTTCCTATATCCACCGCGAGACATGAAATGTTGATATTTATTTTCTGCTTGCCTCTGGGCATTTGCTGCACTTAATTTCTATGAATGAAAAACAACAAAAAATGAATCAACGATATAAAGTATATGAAAATTACAAGTTCTATATCATGATGACAGAAATCTTACCAAAAACTCAGGATCTGCTCGTGATGCCGCAAACAACCTCCAGTCCTCTGGAGATAAATATGTATACTCCGCACATGGATCCTTACCCTTAAGGGCCCCTCGAATGTAATGTTTTGTTAGCTTGTTCTTGAAACCTTTCCATCGTATACGAACCTCATCCATCCAGTGCCTATACATCTCCGTGGTGTCTGGGACATCGTATGTTTGCTGCAAGGTAAAACATAAGATTATTATATTTGAAACAATAAGAACAAAGCTACAATGCATCAAAACTTACATACCAAAATTTGCTGCCAAATCATGTCTTTCGTTTTTGGGGGAACCAATCTCCAATTATCATAGGTAATGCGCACTTTGCTTCGAGCTAAAAGCCCTAAGTAGCTAATGAAGAGGTCTTCCTCAGGACCAACTGGATTCAGATTGTCATCGAAGTCTATATGCAGCCTCTCCTGTTGATGTTCATGACGTGCAACCAATGCTCCCATCTTTGTACAGCCTCTAACCCTCCTTCTTGCAGGGAGTTCAACTCTAGGCATTTCGTCATTGCTAGAGCTTTCGTCATCTCTACGCCTCTCGTCATCACTAACATTGTCCATATTCCTGTTAACATAAAAAGCATCATCAGAAACGTAAGTAAATTGCAATGAAAACGAAATATACTAAGCGGGAAGTAAAACAGAAAAAACACAGTGCTCGTTTATAAATTAAGGTCTTACTCTATATTGTTTCCCATAGTCCTTCACCATGGTCATTTCTTACAGTATATTCATCATCATCTACCAATTCTACTTCATTTGTTCGAGGTGTAGTTGTTGTGAAAGGTGGTGTGTCATCAAGGTTGAAGGTCGGATCACCATACTTCTGTTTTTTACTTTTAAGGACAATGGACATATTTTTGGTGGCAGGATCGGTGACATAAAACACTTGTTTCGCCTGGCTTGCTAAAATGAAGGGCTCGTCTCTATAGCCAACTCTTCGAAGATCGACTGAGACAAATCCAAATTGTTTATCTATTACCACGGCATTGTTGCTAACCCACTTACATTTAAATAAAGCAACTTTGAACTTGTTGTACGTCATCTCCCATATTTCTTCTATAACTCCATAATAGGCCATAGACGCTAATATGGGGTTTTTGTCTCTCGAACTGGAAAAGTGCATAGATTCAGCTTCTACCATAACCCCACTATTTTGCATGGTACTTTTGTCATCTTGCTCTTTGGTATAGAAAGAATAGCCATTTATATCATAACCGGTCCAAGTAATGACCTGAAACAAAGGCCCCCAAGCTAGCCACTCGATTGTCTCAGACACACCGATCTCGTGCAAAACCTTTTCCTCGAACCACTGCATGAATGTCTTGTTTTGCTCAATAGCAATCTGTATGTCATTCTTCCTTGGATTCTTGTTCTTCAAAGTGTTTCTGTGTTCATTTATGTAAGGTTGAACTTCTTCCATATTATTCAGGATATACAAGTGGGCTTGCAACACCTCTTCACGAGGAACATTCTTCACTTTCAGTCCTCGTATTCCCTTGCTTCTCCCTTCTTCATGCCGAGATTGTTCCTTCTTCCCTGACATATAATCTTTGCAAAACTCCATAGCCTCCTCAACTACATATCTTTCTACTATTGAGGCTTCTGGTCGATAAGGATTTTTAGAATACCCTTTTAAGATCTTCATGTATCGCTCGAAAGGGTACATCCACCTCAGGTAAACTGGACCGCATAGCCTTACCTCCCTCACCAAATGAACTACCAAATGCACCATTATATCAAAAAATGAAGGCGGAAAGTGCATCTCTAGTTGTGACAAAATAATGTAACCCTCATTTTCTAGTTCATCCAACTTTTCAGTGTCAATGACTTTGTTACAGATAGCATTGAAGAAAACGCACAATCTTGTCACTGTGTTTCGTACTTCATCTTTCATTATGCCTCTAATAGCTACTGGTAATAGTTGTTGCATCAACACATGATAATCATGGGACTTCATTCCCACTAACTTCAAATCGTCCATTGAGACACATCTTCTCACATTCGAGGAATACCCTTGCGGCACCTTCATTTCATGCAAACACCCACACAAACTTCTTTTCTCTGCTTTTGATAGTGTATGCGCTGTTGGCTCCATGTATGCCCTCCTACCATCATCTCTTAATTGTGGATGTAACCGTTCTCTTATTCCCATATCGATAAGGTCTAATCTCGCATTAATCCCATCCTTAGTCTTCCCTGGTATGTGCAAAAGCGTACTGATAAGGCTATCACAAACATTCTTCTCCACATGCATCACATCAATACTATGTCTCACGTCTAGCGAACGCCAATATGGAAGATCAAAGAAAATGGATCTCTTCTTCCATATGTTCTTCTCACCCGCAACCCTCTGATCCTTACCAAAAGTGATATGGATACGTTCCACTCGACTGTAGACTTCCTCTCCGGTTAGTGACTTTGGAGCCATTCCATGCTCCGGTAAGCCGTTAAACCGCTTTCTTAGCCTACGATACGGGTGGAACCGATGAAGAAACCTCCTGTGGCCAAGGTAGACAGTTTTTCTTCCATGCTTTAGTTGTTGGAAGTGTGTGTTTGCTTCACATATTGGGCATGCTTTGTGGCCCTTCACGCTGTACCCTGACAAGTTTTCGTACGCAGGGAAGTCGTTTATCGTTGTGAAAATCATTGCACGTAGCTTGAAAGACTCCTTCTTATAACCATCAAACACATCTACGCCTTCCTCCCACAACTTCTTCAAGTCCTCAATCAAAGGTGCCAAATAGACATCAATATCGTTCCCTGGCTGTTTTGGTCCAGAAATCATCATAGATAGCATCATATACTTACGTTTCATACATAGCCAGGGAGACAAGTTGTATATTACAAGGAGAACCGGGCACGCACTATGTGTGCTAGTAAGAGTTCTATACGGATTGATGCCGTCTGTACAAAGCCCAAGCCGTAGGTTTCTCGGCTCACTGCCAAATTGAGGGAACATTTCATCTATTTTTTGCCATTGTGGTGAGTCAGCTGGGTGCCGAAGATATTTCCCATCAGATATTCTCTCATCAGAGTGCCATCTCAACTTCTTCGCTTTTGTTGCAGTCGCAAACAAACGTTTAAAACGTGGTATTATTGGAAGATACCACATAACCTTTAAAGGTTGCCTTTTACTTGTCATATCACCACAACTACCATCTTTTTTCACTTTGTATCGTGCAGTTTTACACTTAGGACACTCACTAAGACCTCCGTACTCATTTCTGTACAGTACGCAGTCATTAGGGCAAGCATGTATCTTTGTATACTCCATACCCATCGTAGACAGGATTTTCTTGGCCTCATACATACGATTTGGAAGTATATTATCCTCTGGAAACATATCACACAATAGTTCAAGCAGCAATGTGAAACTACTATCGGTCCACCTACAAGTTGCCTTTAAGTTAACCAAATGTAATGTTCCTGTCAGCCGCGTGTACTTACTACCATTGTACAATGGTGTCTCTGCATCACTCCGCAGGCTGTCATACTCTTGCGACTGCGCAAAGGATTCTGCCTCAACATCATTAATCATTTTCTCCATTCTATCTTCACCTACGATATCCACATCAATGGTCTTGTGCGACGGACAATCCGTTACTTCCTCACCATGCCATATCCACCTTGTGTATCGCAGATTTATTCCATCACAAAGTAGGTGATCCTTTATGACATCAACATCCCGTCGACTCTCATTCAAACAATTGACACAAGGACAAAAATACTTCCCATTTTTTGCAGGAGCATTCTTTTTAGCGAATTCAATAAATTCTTCCACCCCTTTCTCATATTCTTCACTAGTTCTCAAAGCATTTATCCAACTATGATCCATTTTGTTACCTAGGGGCATTCCCAATCACATTCACACGTTTAGTACAATTGTCAACGACATATGATGGGATTGCCTAATTAAGTTATCAACCCAATAACATTCATAATTCGTTTTGAATACAAGAATTTCTTTAATTTAAACAAATCATATTTTATTTTATTATATATACTAATTAATGGTAATATACACAAGTAAATTTATATATAAACAAGAAAATAGACCATTGCACTGGAGTTCCCGAGTACATGCAATTTAAGCAATATAAGCACACCAAACACACTAGGCTATAATCTCAACCATCTCAATATAAGCAATATATCAGCACAATCTCAACCATTTCAAGTAAATTTTAAGGAATGAAAAAGAAAATATTCCATTCTGTTACAAAAAAACAAGAAGAAAATAAACTAACCTGATCAGGGGGCACCCTCTAGTATGCTGGAGAGGTAGAGAAGACGTTGGAGATCAGAGGTGTATGCACGGTGGGGAGGTGGAGAAAGCAAAGAACCACGGTGGTGTGCACGACAATGGAAGGAAGGAGGTGGACGAGAGCAAAAGTCTACACACTGTTTAAAAATAGATATAAAAATATTTAAAAAATATGTTTACAAGTATCATATTAAAAATATAGGGTTAAGGTGCAATTTTAGTAATAAAGTTTTTTGCTATAAGCTTATGGTACAATTAAGTTTAGATTATATAGAATAAAAATTAACAAATTATATTGTTCAATTTATCCCTTTTTTTATTAAATTCCTAACTCATTAGTTTCTTTGTATATGAGTTTAAACATTAAAAAATTGAATAAAATACATTAATGACCACCTTCCATTTTACATAAATTATAGTAACCTTCCCTCTAATTTAAAAATGTACTATATAAATCTTAATTGAAATTAAAATATATGTTAAGCAAACCTTCCTCATATATTTGATGTTCAATTTTCATCTATCCAACCAAAAGTTAGTTTTTATTTTATTTTTATTGATAATTAAGTAACAATTTTCATTAAAGAAGTAAAATGATAGTCAGGCTACAATCGTAATGTCCAGACTATACTTTTTCTAATGTCCATACACTTTTTCACATATACAATTTTTCTTGTTTCCTTTCTCTAATGTCCGATCCATACTATATACTTTCTGAAATTTTCTGCACACGCCTACGTTGATTGATGACTAAGCTACTCATAATGTAAAAAACACTTCAAAATTTAACTAATATGAAAATTTTAAAAAGAAAGAATAGCTTATTAGATGCACAATACCTCTTGTCTTCAAGATGAGCTTTGGAGATCGATCTTCCCATTTATCTTTCAGTGACTGCAAATTCTCTTCCAAATTAAGAATATAATCGGCTTCTTTCTTGCCACAACCACACAGACACTTGGTAATGTCCCATATAAAGAAACAAATTAAAGACGAAGGGCGATGAAGGAATGATGAAGGTGATGAAGGGCGGTGGTGAACGATGGTGTAGAACGGCAGCTCCCTCTGTCACTCACGGCTCCCACCTTCTAATCTCCACCTCCCAACTTCTCTGCTAGGACTGTACTGGCGATGATGCTCGCCGGCGGCTGTGGAAGGGAGGACGCCCGAGTTGAAGTGAAGAAGAAAGGAGGAGGGACGAGTTGAAGAGAGCAAAAGAGTGCCGACGGTGTGGGTGGGGGAGGTTGAAGAAGAGTAAAGTTAGATGAGACATGTGAGGAGAGGAGTAGTCATATGAGAAGACGCATGTCAGACAAGTGTCTGACATGCGCCTTTAGGCGTCCCAAATGGCATTTGGGACGCCTAAAGTCTGACTTTAGGGGTCCTAAGTGGATTTGGGACGCCTAAAGTCAGACTTTAGGCGTCCCAAATGGCATTTAGGACGCCTAAACCCAGACTTTAGGCGTCCCAAATGGATTTGGGACGCCTAAAGTCTGTGTTTAGGCGTCCCAAAATCATTTTGGGACGTCTAATCCCACCTCCAGGCGCTAAAAAAATTTAAAAAATTTATATTTCGCGCCATGAAGCACTTTAGACGTCCCAAATTCAAATTTGGGAGGTCTAAAAGTTCCCCTACATATATAAAATTACGAAAATGCCACCGCCTCCCTTTTTAACCACCCAATTTTCAATTTGGGATGTCTTTGGGGGTGGTTATATCTCAATTCTGTAGTAGTGACATCGTCGATATCTTTGATTTGCTTCTCATCTAACTTTTCACCAAAGCACATGAACCCCAACAAGCAGAACATAGCATGTTGAAGATGATCTATCAACTTGATAGCATTGTTGTTTGATTCAGAATCAGATTGGAGCCGATTGATAAGCACGCCCATGACACATTTCCGGGAACCTGAAAATGACTTAATCCGGGTCGGGTGAAGCATCTCGGAGGTGAGGTTGCGGTGGAGGAAGCGCCATGTGGGGCCATAGAAGGAGGTGTTAATGTCATGTTGGTCGCAACTGAAAACCTTACTGGCGATAATTGGCTCCGGACGGTCGGAGAATACGGAGCTGTTTTGAACGAGTGCTTGGTGGGCGATGGACTGATCAGCTATATAAATAAGTGGATGGGACGTAACGGGAAGAGTGAAGATGGGACCGTATTTGGCACGAAGATCTCGGAGTAAAGATTCAATTTCTAAGATCGATCTGCGCAGAAAAAGAAGATTGGTAATGATGGGAATACGAGGAGGACCAGGTGGTAGAGGGGTGGTGCCAGAGGAAGAAAGAAGATTGAAGAAAGCTTGGATGGTTAAGCAAAGACAGAAAGAGACGAAGACGATGAACCAGAGCTCCATGGTTGAGAATGGAGATGAGAAAGAAATTAAAGCTTAATGAGGAAATTTAAAGGGAGGAACACAATTGTTGACGTTATCCAGAGAAATTGAACAAAGAACAAGACAGTTCTACTTTGAAGATTTTCTTGCCCTCCAAGAGATCGATTAATAAATATATACTGTTTTACTTCGCCGAATTTTCTCTCAATAACATGGGAAATCACAGGCAACGCAAGGGCTTCACTAGAACCATATTTGCATTGGGGACTTCCTAATTTGAGAAATTACGCTGAAGGATCATGCTTTAAGTTGACAACGATATTTGTGCATGGCAAATACATATGTCTCGGAGGAAATATAATTTACAAGGGAATTACACGGGCTGGGGGTGTCGCTATGTTAGGTTCAACCCCAACTACCCCTCAATTTTGGGGTCATTCGCAAATATTTTTTTTTGTGTGGTTTTTTTTATCATTAGATTTTATATGAAATGAGTGATATTTTGATATTTTATGGAAAAAAAAGAGTTGTTTCAGTTTTTTTATAATTTTTCACACTCCTTTAATTTAGCATAAATGACTCCCAAAATAAATTAAAATATATCTCAAATTAATCTAAAAATATGTAGTTATCACTTAAATATTTGAAAATTTGTAAAGAATTGAAAATAACTCTATTTTTTGCTCATAAAATATTAAAAGTCACTTATTTAATGTAGAATGTAATGAAAAAATAACCAGAAAAAAAGCATTTAGAAAAAGCCTAAAATTGAGGGATAGCTGGGGACACAACTGAGAAGGTGCAACCAACACTACCCCAACCCCAATCCAAATTACACATAATTTACAGTAATTTTTAAGCAAGTCATTAGAGTTACATCAAACATGTTAGATTTCTAATGATTTATCATTTGAGCATTCGTAATTTATATATGAAATAAACTTACAACTAAGTTTTCATAACTTATAAATCTAACTACACACCTAGCTAGAAATAGTTTATTTTACTAATTTGTATTTAATTCAGATCGTTGAGTGTAAATATATTTTTGTCATTGTCCTTGAATGTGATTTTCTCCTTTCACAAAAACTAAGTGTTAGTTGAGAAACCAAATTTTCTATATAGTATTTTCAATTATAAAATATGTGTCCCCTCTTAAACTTTCTTTAGGTGGAGCATTAATAAATGATCAAACATCTAGAATCTGCATTATCACTTCATTCAAATTCAACGAACAATAATATAATTATAAACCGAGTCACAACACGTTAGCGTAGAAGTTCTAGAAGAGGATCACACAATTGACAAACTAAAAACAAAAATTAGTTATAATAAAACTACAAGTACAAGTTGAAGTTTGGGGAGGGGCCAAATATTTAGGGAAAATATCAATGAAGGATCGCTAAAGGAGTTTTACTGCTGAAAAGAACTGATGGCTAGAAGGAATCCACTGAGCATAGCGTTATTTCATTAACAAAGTGGAAATTACCAACTAACATTTGGACCAGAGGCTGACCCTAGTATTTATATACAAATAAATACACAAACCTACTACAACTACTAAGTGGGCTTAACCCACAAAACACACTGTACAATATAGTTGGGCTTCAGCCCATTAAGCCTATAACTATGCACATAACATCTCAACACTCCCCCTTAAGTTGGGGTTCATATATGTTCATGGCACCCAGCTTAGCTAGAATCTCATTCTGAATCTCCATAGTTGTAAGCTTTGTGAGAATGTCAGCTTGATGTTCCCTAGTCTTAACATGTTGCAGCTTAATCAACTTAGATTTCACTTTTTCACGAACAAAGTAGCAATCAATCTCAATATGCTTGATCCTCTCGTGAAACACCAGATTCGTCGCCATATGAATCGCGGCCTTGCTGTAACAAAGCACGTCTACCGATTGAGATTGAGGATATCCTAATTATTTCAAAAGCCCTTTTGCCCGTATGACCTCAGAAGTAGCAAAAGCAAGTGTTCTATATTCGGCCTCCACTGAAGAATGAGAACCTATGTTTTGTTTCTTTGTTTTCCAGTGAATAAGTGATCCTCCTAACTTACGTAAATAACCTGTAACAGACCTCCTAGTAGTCTCACAAGCACCTTAATTGGAATCACAATATTAGGTCAATGACATGTCTCCACTTGAGCTTATTAGAATTCCTAATCCCAAGTTGATCTGCTTCAAATACCCCCACAACTTTCAAGGCTGCCACCATATGTACTTTCATGGGTTGTTGTATAAATTGACTAAGTGCCTACACAGGAAAGGAAATATCAGGGTGAGTAATGGCAAGATAAATCAACCTACCTATTAGTTGCCTATACCTGCTAGGATCACTCAATAACTTAGATTCCTTATCCCTACCTTCCTCATATGCTCGCACTTTTAATTTCTGTGCCATAGGCATACCAAATGGCCTACAACCGCTCATCCCCAAATTTGCCAAAAGATCTAAAGAATATTTCCTTTGTGACATCACAATCCCTTTACTAGACCTAGCCATTTCAATGCCATGAAAATACTTCATTACCTTTAGATCATTTATTTTAAAACTATTATGAAGAAACTGCTTTACCAAGACAATCTCATTACCATATCTCTTAAAGAAAAGGGAATAATCTGACTTATTTTGAGTAAAGCCTCATTGAACTAGAGACATAGATAACTTACAATTCCATTGGCAGGATGCCTGCTTTAATCCATATAAAGATTTGTGTAGTCTACATACCATGTTCTCCCCTTGCTATCGAAGCCTTGAGGAATGGTCATGTAAACCTCTTCATTTAAATCTCCCTGTAAGAAAGCCTTATGCACATCTATTTGATATATATTCCAACCATTTAGTATGCCACACCCTTATCTTATTTTCAGCTATTTCAAAGTATTTGCAAAAAAATAATACGCAATTCGAAGGGCAACACAGGAATAACGTAGATATACTGATAAAAAGTGCTCAATTACAAAAATTTCCCATAAGGGTTCGTACATAATAATTATCATCAATGTAGTCACATAGGACACTAGGGTGTCTAAATCTATCCTAGAGAAACAGAGACATCTTCCTGTCTACGTTCCACTACCGCAATCCCCTCGTACGTTTCTTTTCTTTGTTCTCAGCATACCTTCTGTCTTCACCTGTCTAAATTATTGGTAGGGGAGGGTGAGATTTGAGAGAATCTCATAAGGAAAACAGTACCAATATGCATGTAAGATAAGTGCTTAATGCATGACATGCTTGCATTACATAACTCATGCTCACACAATGACAAATCTGCATGCTCAATGTTTCAAACAACATAATTATGGCCATAGCATAAATAGAAATAGAGTTTCAATCATTCATATATGTTTCACATAATCAAGAAAAGTAATAACATGCATTAATACACTGACATAAATATCAAATACACGCAGGAGAGATAAGTTCCCTACCTTAGACCTTTTTCCACCTCGAATTACATGTGCCTTGTAAAACATGTCAACGATTGGGCTCTCAACTTGTTCCTATAATTCCAAATGTACCATTTAGACACTTATATAGTGTTTCTGGTGGTTATACAAGTCTATATTGATAAATGACCAAAATACCCCTAGAAACCCGGCTCGGCTCAGCTATATCCAGTCTGACTGTACTTTTTCTGAAATTTTGACCTAGACTATTCTAACTTATTTTCACCTAAGGAATCCATTTCTAGACTTAGAATTAACAAATTCACTGCCAAAAGACGAACTTGCTCTTGGCAGCTCATACTTTAAGGGTTTTAAGGGTGTTTTCGTAATTTCACATTCAGAGGCCTTTCTGAAAAATTGTTCAACACTAATCCCATATAATTTTCCCTCCTAAACACAATGGAATCATCAATTTCATGAAAATACAACTCCTACTCTCCAATTAACCTTGGCCGAAAGTTTTATCAAGAAAAAGGAAATTGCAAGTTTTGATTTTTAACTTCAATTCCTTGTTCCTTTCTACTCCTAATTACATGATTAACTACTTAAGCACATTCTAAACATGATTAGACCAAATTTGTGCATTATAACAGCTAGGGTTTAGCATATCCCAAATTTACAAATCACAACAAATTAACCACAAAACCACCAACCAATCCAACACCAACAACAATAGCAATGAAGACTTGAAGTTTATGAAGCTACATTTGATTTCTCTTTGGATATCTATCTTAGCCAATTTCCTCCCTCCACAAGCCTTAAGATTTTGCTTCCTAAATACTTTGAATCATGGAGAGGAGAGGCTTAGAGGAGTGATTTCACAACTTAGGAACCAAATCACAAGAGAGAATTTTACTTACCTTAAGATTTCTCCTTTCTTTCTCTAGATTTCTCAAGCTCTCCCTCTCTCTCTCTATCTCTCTTGTTCTTGACAAGAAGGTGGAAGGGAAAAGATGAAGGTAAACCTAGTAAAATATCTTCATATTCTGTTATTAAATAAATGGTACTTATTTCATTTATGACATAAGCATATGCACATACCCTTATCTCTGCATAAAAATGTCATAAGCTTCCATTAGCATTGAACTACTTTCCTTCCCTTTAGTTGGCTCATACATGACGCCTAAAGGGGTCCTTCAGAAGCCCAACTTAGTTCATCCAATTAGTCTAACCAACTTGTATATGTATATTGTATTTTATGCTTAATTAAGCATGTGCTCATACTTATCAATTATTATTTAATTCCCTTGGCTTAAGATGATGCCACTTGGCATGCTTATGAGCCAAATAATTATTTTCCTTTCTTATTTCCTTATTCCACAATTTACACAATTGCCAACACATTTTATTTTCCAATTTTTGGAATAGTTGGCCTTCTTTGCAAATTTTCTATCTTAATTTTGAAAAATCATAACTAAATTTGTAGACATCATTTTGGAGCGATTCTAAAGGCTATAGAACCCTTATTGAGTCTAGTTTCAAGGAAAAATATAGCCTTTTGCTAGCTAAAAGCATAAAATTCCCAGATTTTTAATCTTTACAAGCTGTTCCAAAAACTAATCAATTTCGCTGGGCAAATTTAAAAAATTCATAAATCTTTGTGTATAGCTTCAATTGATTTATATGACCTATCAAATTAAAGCTTAGGATGTCTATTTTCACCCTGTAAAATTTCATAATTTTGTCTCAACATTTAGTCTTCCAAAACCTCATGACAAGCTTACTGCCTCGTAGGAAATTTCACTGGAAGTATAATCATTTTCTTCAAAATTCACCATTTTATTTTCTTTAGGGAATAGATTTGGGATATTTACTAAATTAGGGCTTAGCAGTCTACTTAGTTCAGGCTTATTCCCAAGCCTCCAATCCCAAAATTCAGGATATTACATAGTACAGCCAACTTTAAGGCAGTATGCATGGTTATCATTTTCATAACCAGGGAAAGAGTTTCATGATAATCAATCCCCTCCTTTTGACTATACCCTTTTGCAACTAGCCTAGCTTTGCACTTTTCCACCTCACTATTTGACTTGTACTTTATGTTATACACCTATTTACAATCAATGGGCTTTTTGCCATTAGGTAATAGAACAGTTTCCAACATTTTATTGGCCTCAAGGGCCTCTATTTCCAAATGCATTGCCTTAACCCATTCATTACTCACAGCTGCCTCGTCATAACTTTTTAGTTTAGAATTGGAATCTAAATAACAAAGGAAAGCCAAATAAGTAGAAAAAAACATTTTGATATGAAATATAATCATGAATAGGGTAAAGACATTTATTGTTATTTTCATAAGAGCCCTTTGTGACTAGAGTACACACATAATCTTTGGCCCATATAGGCGGCCTTCTCTCTCTTGGCGCCTTAGGGCTACTCTCAATTCTAGGAGTAGGTGTAGCTAGGTCACCTAAATCATTCGATTGCATTGTACTACCCTGAACGCTTTCCTTCTCATTTATGTTAGGAGACACCTCCTTTGATTCTCTAGGAAAGTATGGTGCTGGGGCATCATCAAAGAGAAACATATATCTAACCTCAAGGGATAACCCTTCGTGATTTGGGTTTGATTCTTCTCTAAAAAGGAATCAGTTTTTAAGGAATGTGACATGTCTACCCACTATAATGGTTTTAGTAGTAAGATCCAATAAAATGAATCCCCTTTGATTATTAGGGTACCTTAAGAAAACACATGGGGCACTTCTAGGTTGTAATTTATCGGCTATGTTTAACTTTATGGCATAAGCAAGACAACCAAACACTTTAAGATTTTCAAAATTTGGTTCTTCCCCATAAACTTTCTCATAGGGTGTTTTATAGCTCAAGACCTTAGAAGAGACCCTATTTACTAGGTAGGCTACCATACAGACACACTCTCCCCACTACTTGAGGGGAATATTGGATTGGAGCAGAAGGCTTTAGGCTACTTGCATTAATGTTTGATGCTTTCTCTCAACAATTTCATTTTGTTTTGGACTGTAGGTGCCACTAGTTTCATGGATAATCCCCTTTTCCCCCAAAATATGTTTTAAGGTCATTATTGACAAACTTGGTACCATTGTCACTATAGATTCTTTCAATATGAATAGAAAATTGAGTAGCAATATAAGCATCATAATTCTTAATGCAACCAGTAGTTTCAAATTTAGATTTTATAAAAAATATCCAAGTACTTCTAGAATAATCATCAACAACATTCAAAAATAATGGTGACCTTAGTATGTAGGTGTCCGATAAGGACGTCATACATCCATGTGCACTAATTCAAAAAAAAAAGACTTGATACAAATAGAAGTAAAAGGCAATTTGAATTTGATTTTCTTTGATTGAATACAAATCTCATATTGCTTATCCAAAGTGACAAATTTATCCTTTACAATGTTTAAATGTCATTATGTAGGGAGTGGGGCGTGTTCTAGCCTATTGTGTAGTAGCCATAAATCATTAGCATTTTTCACATCAAGATCAACACAATTTATGGCAGCAATGCACTTTGGAAAGCTAAGCATGTATAAGTCCTTTTCTAGCTCACCAATCGCTTTCTTCTTGCCATTTGAAGGCCCTGTACCAAACAATGGTTAGGAAAAAAACAATGCTGCTTAAATGTGATTTTAGGTACAGAAATAAGGTTAAATTTAAGTTGAGAGGCATATAACACATTAGTCAAGTATATGTCATTTGATAATTTTATATTTCCAATGTGAGTAACCCATAAGTTGAGAGGCATATAAAACATTGGTCAAGTATATGTCATTTGATAATTTTATATTGACAATGTGAGTAACCCATACACGATCACCATTAGGTGTTTTAATTTCCTTAATTGGACCATCATTAATTCGGTATGTGTCAAAAAGAGACAAATCCCTACTGATGTGTATGGTTGCCCTAGAATAAAAAAACCCATCTACTACTTGTGCCCAGAGTAGGAGAAGAGTTATGCAAACATGTACCGGTACCAGTTAGAGCATGCACAATGCTTTTGGAGTCTCTCTCCAGTAGGTTGAGAAGACAATCATATTGGTTTTGTGTAAATGTAGGCAAAATAACTTGACTTCCTAAAGTGGTCGATTCCCCAGTGTTCAATCTAAGTTGGTTAGCTTATACTTCTACTGCCTTCAAGTACCTAGGCCCTTTAAAACCAACAGGGTACTTGACACACTCCCAACAAATGCCTTTAATATGTCTTTTCTTTCCACAGTTAGTACATTTAAGAGCTAGGCCCCACAGCCTCTCCCCCTTCTTCTTGTGATCATAGTAACTCCCTCATTTATTATGTGAGACAAATTGGCTAGGGATTGTTGTGCTTCATCGTTAGACACCATTATAAAAGCTTGGTTGATAAAGGAGAGGGGTGCATATGAAGTATCTGACTTTTGGTTGTTCCAGAGGAAACATCAAGGCTAAGGAGAAATTGCAGTAGCTTTTGTTGTTAAATGTGCTCAAAATATACCTTAGAAGTAGCACATGACATGATGGAATAGGTAGCAAGGCATATTACTCTTCTCAGAGCTCCTTCAATTTTGAATAATACTGGGACACTGTCAATGACCCTTGGTGTAGAAGGTTGAGCTCACGATAGAGGGCAAATATTCTCAAACCAGTGGCTTTATCATATCATTCGTGAAGGTCAAGCCAAACCAAGTGAGCATTTTAGAAGAAGATTAGATATTGGCCATTTCTTTAGAAACAAAATTGAGTAACCAAGAGAGAACTATGGCATTGCACCTCTCCTATTGATCCTGGAATCGACTTTCTTACGCCTCTTTTGTATCGAATCCACTAATGAAACCAAGTTTTTGCTTACCCATTAGTGTGATTCACATGGCTCGACTCTAAATCGCATAGTTCTCACTACCAATAAGGGTGTGCAGAATGATTGAAGTGGCTTGAGTATCGAAGGGATAGAGAAATAGAGGGTGATTGAATAGAATTTTGTTTTGGTCGCCAGAGTGGGAATCGCCTTTCTCGGTAGGTCTTTTCTACCATTTTCAGATCGATAAAAAGAAACTGATTAATGCGTAGGTTACGATGGTGAGGTAATTTATGAGTTTTAGAGTGGCAATTATGCCGCACAATTGTGATGAGAAATCTGGATGTCAAGTTTTTCAATGAGATCGAGAGAATCGCAAGCAAGAAAATTGTGATAGGGTTTCTAGAGAAAATCCCAACTCTGATATCACAATACTGTGTGGTCACGGGTCGAGTTCTTGTTAGATTCTTTTTCTTGGATTCGGATCTCACCTTTGTTGCTTCTAGATCTTGCTACTTTGATGAATCTTGGGCTGGTTCTTTTGCTTTTGGGCCTCTGATTCAAGAACACAACAATTGGAGTCCTTGAGTTTCTTGAGTGGTTCTTGAATTGTGAACCATAAAATAGAAACAAGAACTAGGCTAAATTTCCCTCAAACCTGATACTCTAATGCCATATTGTTTGGAAGGAATCCACTAAGCAAAATGTTATTTTATTAACAAAGTAGAAAAACTACTGTAGAAGACACTTTTAACGACCATTTTTACACTCTTTAAATGATTGTTTTCAAGGAGACGTTTATGTGAGTGTTGTTGAAAATTCAAGAAACGATGACTGTTATTAAATAGTTGTTGTATGTGAGATACAACGACTGTTTTAGCAAAAAAAGTTGTTGTATCTAATTTTTTATTAAAAAAATTTACATTTTACAGGATACAACCACACCAATGCCATTAATGGAAAAGCACCAATGTACCCAGACAATTACATTTTGAATCCTCAAAGTTCTATTATGACCATATCGTGCATATATCATCATAACATCATTTTAATGTTCAAACTTCAACTTTCAAACTAAATCATAACAATCATATGGCCAAAGAGATGACATGCTTCCATGAAATTTCTATTCTTCATTATTAGTTTCCAAAGTGTTCTCTATAAAGCAAAATGCCTTAACAAAGTCAAAGTACTCATAGATAAGAAACTAGGAAAAGTATTCGAATACGCAAACTTATATAGCAATGTACAAAACCACTGCACTATGTAAAAAAACCTCTACACATCATCATCTCCTATGTGTTGTAAAAGATGTCCTGACAAAAGGTCTCAGATCAAGTTAATGTCTTCGATTGTGTAGGGGTCCTGATTGCCAAAAATCTGTGCCAAAATGGAGAATATGTTAACATAAATCAATAAATTGAATGAAATAACTAACAATTCAATTACAAGAAAAGAAATTCAATTTAATTGAGAATCAAGAAATGATCACCTGTTCAAAATTAGTAGTAAGGCCATTGAAAATGATGTTATACATATATAGTATAACATAGAAGCCGCACTCAGTTTTACCTGCTTGCCGAGGGCAATATACATCAAAAGCAAATAGTAAAAAAGAATAAAGGCCTATATAATGCAATAGTCAATCAAAGAACTTGAATGTAAAGAACTAACCTTTAGCTAGAACTACTTTGTCAGACCACTTTTACCTTTACGCTTCCCACCTATTATATAATATGTCTTTAGTGTACTGTAATAATTAAAATGATAAACAGAAGATATTAAAACAACTGAGTAAAATCAAAAATCAATGACTGAAAAACAAATTAACTTACGTGTTAAAAATATTTTTGATATCTCCGTCTGGCTTGCGACCCAATGAGTCAAACCAAAAGATGACGTTGATCAAGGGACAAGGAACACAAAGACTCCAATGATAACTATAATCACATATATAGATTAAAATGAGGTTAGATAACATGATACTTCTTAGCAAAGTGAATGTGTATAAATATATCAAATTAAGTTACTTGCCCTTCAATAATTGGTGTTAGATAATAAGGCAGCTGAGTCTCGTCTATTGCATAGCCTATATAGCTCATCCGATCTTCCAACCTCTTGTTCTTACACCGTGACATATTGTCAGGACATAAGAAGCCATATATAATGTTGAGCTCTCGTTCGACACACATTTTGTGGAAGCAGCTACCACATAAATGAAATGAGAAATAACTTAGTAAATGTAGAAATCTTAAACTCCTAAATATCGGTGCTTTAATTAAAGTTAAAAATTATAAATAAACTCACATGATTGCAAATGTGACCCATCCTACGTTTATCTCCTCCAAAGATAGGAACTCTCTAATATCTTTTCTATCAAGTCCATAATTATACGAGATTCTCTGACCCACAATCTCACAAGGCATCTGTAAGTAGACCTAGTTAATGTCTTGATGAATATTTTGCAATTGTGCCAATAAGGGAAATTTTGTCACTTCTTTTTTTCCTAGTAACCACTACTACAAAAAGATTGAAAGGTGGCGCACATTTTGTGGAACTTCTTTAAAGAAGTGTCACAGCTGCCCCTTTTTTTTCTATTTAATTTTTGGGACCAGCTGTGGCGCCTGGTCCACCAGGCGCCACAGCTAGTGGGGACAATTGGCAGGCGCCATAATTGGCCAGCTGTGGCTCCTAGTGGACCAGGCGCCACAGTTGGTCCTACCCAAGGGTGACGCCTGCCTTGGCAGGCGCCACAATTGGGTCCTAAAAATAAAAAAAAATTAAATAGAAAAAAAGGGGGCAGCTGTGGCACTTCTTTAAAGAAGTGCCACAATTGGCTGAATATGAATTTTCAACTCTCCTGCCAATCAGATTTCCCTCCTTTAACTTTACTTTTTATCTTTTCCCTCCCTTTTTCCTTTTTATTCCCTCTTCCTTAGCTCATGTTGACGCCTCTCCCCCTGTAAAAGATATCACTTTCTCTTGCACAATAAAAACACAAACTCATCTTCTTCATTAAATTCTCTTGTCCCTTTTTCCATTTTGTTTCGTCTGTCCCCACTTTTGTTCCTAGTTGTTCCCTTTTCTTCATACTCTCTGTCTCTCTTCTTCTTTTGAACCCCACTCCAGTTGATCCCTACTCCACTCTACAACTCACATTTGCTCATCCTCGTCACTCAAGCTAGCGTCACCAACGTAAGAAGAAGATTGTTTCATTCTAGCTTGCTTTGTTTGTTTTTTTTAGTACAGTCAAGATAAACCGTAATATAACATTTTCCTTTTTTCTTTGTTTAAATTTTTTGGCCGACAAGCTTGCGTTTTTTAGTAATCTTTTAATTTACTTAATTAGTTGTTGATGTACTGTGTTCACATATCAAGTTCTTGTATTGTGATATTTTTTATGTTAGCTTTGGAGAGTATTAATGTAAGAACATTATTGTTGAGGAGATGACAATAAATATATTGTTGTGTAAGAAAATTATTGTTGGGGAACTTGAATTTTAAATGTGAAAATTATATATATATATATATATATATATATAATAGGTTGAAATATAAAATAGAAAGATTGACAATTTGAGAGATGATAAACATTAAAGCAACTCATTTTATATAAAGCTTCGCAATCAGGAAGCATAAAAAAGGGCCACAGGAAAGAAAAGAAAAAGAAAAAGCAAAAAAAAAACACCTTAAACACCTCCTGGGGCGCCTCCTGTGGCGCCTAGTTGGTCAGGCGCCACAGGAGGCTATTTAAAAAAAAAATTTAAATAGCTAAGGCACTTCCAAGTGCCACAGCTTTTTTTAGTAAGCGTCCAGATATGTGGCACTTCTCTAGTGCCACAGTTAATACAATTATAAGCGCCACAGCTTTAGTTTTTTGTAGTAGTGAACACACAAAATAAAGATTATAAGTAGAATGTCAAGGATCAAGTAACAGTAAGGTGTTTCCTACCATTGGAGGGACTGGCACAGTTTGAACAAGATGTTTAGGCCACAAGATGAAAGATCTTGTTGCTTGACCTAGTCTGGCAACCTCTTTATTGGGGAACGGGACATCTACACCTTCATCCCCTTATCGAACAATTGTGACATTAACCTTACGTTGATTGTCTCGGATTTGGTTATTATGGTGGGTAGTGGCATGTGTGAATACAACAACATCAGCAATAACATGTAGGTATGGGACTTCCAAATACAAAGGGCAAGGTTCTCCAGGCTCTAGTGAAGGACCAGGGTCGCCATGTCCAACCTCTGGCGGATTGTAATTGTCTTTGGTGCTGAGAAAGGCCGGGGATTCATGAGTAAAAGAAATGAAAGAATTAATTAAAATAATATAAGGAAAAACTCAATATTATATTAAATGAAATTATTTACAAACTTGAGATCTAGGCTCCGTGTGACACATCCCGCCTTCCATGTAAGGCAACACCATCGAATTCATCTCACCACGTAGCTCACTCAACAACTCTTCTTTAAGCTCATCTCGAAGTGATTGATGCATTTGCACTGCTAGCTCTGCTCAAATTTTCTCTCGAACCCTAACCACAAACTCCTTACTCATTTCACCTTGTCCATAAGGTTGTGAACCTCGTCTAAAGTATCTTGAGATACCAACTCCCCTTGTCTCCCCTCTAACTTGACTAGGGTGATTTGACTTCCCAAGCCCATTGTTAAGATATCCATTCTTCCAGTTTGAGTGAATGAACCCTGGCTACTCTTTTCTTCAAGTTCATCCTGCAGTATACAATGGATAAATAAAAAGTAATTACATGCAATCTTGTTAGGAAAATGAAACACACTTACAATCCTTTTAGTGACATCAGCAACGACTGGATATATATATTTTCTCCTTTTATCCTCCCTGCTTTCCATTTTTTGTGTCGTGGGGGAGGAGGTGGTGCCTGCACGACAATACTAGGATTTACTTGGGCTGATTCCTCCAATTTCTGCAATTCAGCTTGCATCATCTTCTTTTCCAGCTTCTGATAACCCCCACGTGACATGTAGTACGGATAATTTTTTTTAGCTCGCCTCTCTTTGTTTGATTGATTCAATTCCTATATAAACAGAGAATAAAGAAAATTGAGTTACTGAGGTCAAGTAAGTTCAAGTAAAATGTTCCACACTAAGATGAATAAAATATATATATATCAGAAATTTAGGATCCTGGCGCAATGCCACAAACAACCTCTGATCATTTAGAGAAAGAAAAGAATACTCTGTACAAGGATCCTCATTGCCCTTGACCCTCAAATGTATTTGGTTGTGAGAGTGGACTTGAAATCTCTCTATTGAGTCTGAACTTCGCCCATCCAATGCTTGTACATCTGCTCGTGTTGGGGACATCATAGGTTTTCTACAAAGCAAAATATATAATAGTTATATCTGAACAAATAGAAATAAAGACAGAGATGAATATAGAACTTAATTTATATACCAAAAGTTGTTCCCAAATCATAGCCTTTATGTCCTTTGAAACTTCCCTCCAGCTAGAAATTAGAATGCTAACTTTTCTCCTAGCCAAAAAGCCAACATAGCTAATGAATATGTCTCTGTCTTCATCGAGTGGCTTCAAATCAGCATTAAATTCCACGTGAACCCTCTCCTTATGTTCCTTATGACGTTTAACCAACGAGTGCAGCTTCGTGCTTCCTGTAATATCCTGACTTTTGAGATTTGAGCTTAGAGAATAAGCCTAAGATTAGTGGATTGCTAAGCCCCGGTTTAGCAAGATCCCAATTATGATTAAGGGTTAATAACTCCAAAAGTGGATGTGGTTAGTGATAAATTACCCTTTTGGAGAATATGATGTGATTTGGCACTCGAATGTGATTCGTGTGTGTTGTGAGCAGCCTCAAAACCCTGTATTTAAGGTCAATTGTGGATTAACATCCAAATTGACTTAGAATAAAGGGAAGAATTGAATGGGGTATTGTGTTGGAAATGGTGTCAAAGTGTGTTTTGATGTCATTGAAATTGGTTTGGAACTTTGGAATGGAAAAGTTGCAATATTAGGTTTTGAAATGTGAATTGTGTTGACATGTTGAGATTGTTGTGAAAACATGTCAATGCGATATGAATTTCATTGATCTGGTCTTTCCAATGGATTCCTTGTGAAAATTTATGTAGGAATGATGTTTGGTATGAAAATGGGACCATTGGAAGCAAAGATGCAAAATTTGAAATTCTGTCCAGTGAAACTCTATTCTGGGCAGTCAGTTTGTGTGAATGTTTTGAAAGACCAAATGGTATCAAAAAATTCTGAAACCTTTCAGTCTTAAAGTTCACATCCCAAGCTTCAAAATGGACATAATTTGTGTCATTTCATTTTGTGAGCTAGGAGATATGAATGTCCAAAGTTTGGGATGGAAACTGAACTCTGTTTTGGGGCAGTGATGAGTTTTATGTAATTTTGGAATTTTGTGATAATTTTGGGTAATGGTCCATATTTTTACTATAAATAGGACTTAAATACCTTTCATTTAGCTTTAGGATCACCTCATTTCGATTTTTAAAAAATTAGTTATGATTTTTTAAAGTTTGGGCAGAAAATCTGCCAGAAAATCCAAAAATGGGAATTATGACATCATCAAAATAAAAGATGACATCAGCATGGAATTAAAATATTTCCCATCTTCTTCCTCCCATTTCTGTCTTGAGGTTCAGCAGCCAAGGGGGGGAGAGTGTTGAGAGCTCTTAGAGAGAGAAAGAGGAGAAATTTCACAAGGTAAGCCAATTTCTCCGACGATCTAGCTCTTAACGCGTATAACCTTGCTCCTAAGTTTCTTTTTCGTGTTCTTTAAGGTGTTGGAAGCTCAATTTTCATGGTTAAGAAGGGCTAGGGTTTCAGCCACTCTTAAGAAAAGCTAGTAGGAGCTTGAGGTAACTTCCAAACTCTTGTGTATTAACTATTCTAACTGCTGTGGACAATTTAATTAGTGAAATTTCGCCGAATTGTCATTGGTTTCAAAAATGGAAAATAGGTGTGTGGGGCTGTTATGCTACCTAAATTGGCACTAAATGGTAGTTGTAACCTAATGGAATAGTCAATAAAGTGGTTAGGAGTAGTAAGGAACGCGTTTACGGAGCCGAAATCGAAAAACTCCAATTTTCCTTGTAATACTTGAGAATTTCGGCCAGATCTAGAAATGGGTCTTAGAGTTGGATTTTCAATGATTTGATAATTCTATTGAGTTCAGGAGTGAAAATTAGGTAGGGTTACAGTTGGGCACTTTTTCAAAAAAGCCCAAAAAACATAATTACGAAAATGCCCCTGAAACCCTTAAAGTGGGGCTGCCAAGGGTAATTTTGTAACTAACATTGAATTTGATAATTTCAAATTCGGAAATGGATTCCTTGGGCGGAAATATGGTAAGGTGGGGTCGGGCCGAGTCCCTGGGGGCATTTTAGTAAATTTTCAATATAGCCTCATATAACCCCCAGAAACACTATGGAAGTGTGTAAATAGTACATTTGACATTATAGGATCGAATATGAAGCCCCGAGCTATTTGCATGTAGATTGATTGAGGCACACATTTCGAGGCATAAAATGGTTAAGGTAGGGAACTTATCTCTCCTGTATGCTCTGATAACTGTATTAATGTGTTGATGTATGTTATTGCTTTGCTTGATTATGTGGAACATGTATGAATGATTTGAAGCTATGTTTCAATATATGCTATGACCATATGTGTATCGTTTGAAGCAGTGAGCTTATAGATTTGTCATTGTATGTGTGCATAAGTTATGTGATGCAAGCATGTCATGTATTAAACACTTATCTTGTCTGCATATTGATAATGTTTCCCTAATGAGTTCTCTCAAATCTCACCCTCCCCTACCAACAATTTAGATAGGGCAAGTGGCTCGTGGAGGGAGCGTCTAGGACTCCTTCGAGATGAGAGTTGGTAGTTGGTTATTAATGAGTTGTGAAGACTGTATATGATTCAGTTGAATATAGGGTTATGAATTTGAGATGAGATTGTGTAATCCCCATTTGAAGAATTTTAATAGGCAATTGTGCCCTGTGTATCTTTAGCGAAGGTATATACCCGGGATTGCCGGAATGATTATGTTGTGTACTCTGATATTTAAATGAATGTGATTTATCTTCACGTAGTAATTGTATTTGAAATGTGAATATGAGACCAAGTTAATTAGATTTTAAAAGGTATTTGTGAAAACCCTATCTCAAGGATGAGATTTTAAATGAGTTTTTATTATTATTGGTTTTTATTTCATTTCAATCGCATATTTTGAATATAATTACAGAGGGAGTTACACTGCCTCTAACCTTTTTCTTAGCAGGGGAGCCACCTGAGTCATCGAATATTTACTTGCCATGTTCCTGCTAAGAAATGAAGGTAAGATATGATAAGTAAATTGTAATTAAATGAACACTTTTAACAATGCAAAGTCTTACTTTATCCTGCTAAGAAATTAAGGTAAGATATGATAAGTAAATTGCAATTAAATGAATACTTTTAACAATGCAAAGTCTTACTTTATGTGTTTTCCCAAATTCCTTCACAGTGATCTCTGCATATTCATTATCATCTACCAATTCCACTTCGGTTGGTCTAGGTGGATTTATGTGAAAGAAGGTGTGTCGTCAAAATTCAAACTTGGATCACCATCCTTCTGTTTTTTACTTTGGAGAAAAATAGACAATTTCTCATTTACTAGATCAATGACATAAAACACTTATTTTGCCTAGTTTACTAGAATGAATGGCTCATCTTTATAACAAACTCTATCAAGATCAACTAAGGTAAATCCAAATCGATCTATTTCAACAGCATTATTGTTAACCCACTTGCATTTGAATATAGGGACTCTCAACTTAGTGTAGATTATCTCCCATATGTCTTCAATAACTCCATAATAGACCATAGATGCCAATATAGGGTTCTTGTCTTTCGAGCTAGAAAAGTGCATTGCTTCAATTACCACCATCACCCCACTATTTTGCACAGTACTTCTATTATCCTAGGCTTTTGAGTAGAAAGAATTGTAACCCCCTTTCCGCAATTATATCCAAAATGCGGAATTAAAATGAAATAGAGACCAATAATAATAAAAACTCATTTACATTCCTATCCTTAAGATAGGGTTTTTACAAACTCCTTTCACAAATACTTTAACATGGTCTCATAATCATATAATACAATTACCTTGTGAAGATAAATCACATTCATATAAATATCAGAGTGCACAATACTAATCCTGGCAATCCCGGGTTCAAACCTTCACTAAAGATAGGGCACATATGCCCTTTACAATCTCTTGAATGGGGATTACACAATACTTATTCCAAATAGACATTCCAATCTATCATTTGAATAGATATGATCAAACATATACAATTATACCAACATATAGCAATAACCAACTACCAATGCACTTGTCCATAAGGAGACCTAGCCGCCCTTGATTGCTTGCTCCATCTTGATCCACTTGCCTTATCTACACTGTTGGTAAGGGAGGGTAAGATTCTAGGGAATCTCAGTAGAAAAATAATACCAATATGCATGCAAGATAAGTGTTTAATGCATGACATGCTTGCAATACATAATTCATGTTTACATAATGTCATATCAGCATGCTCAATATTCAAACAATATACTCATGGCCATAGTATAAGTTGAGACAGAGCTTCAACCACTCATGTATGTTTCACATAATCAAGAAAAGCAAAAACATGCATCAATACACCAACACAATTATCAAATACATGCAGGAGAGGTAAGTTCCTACACTCTTTCCACGTAAACTCCAGCTTCGGCTGCTCATGATCAAGGAGAATATTGAACCCTATAACCAAATCAAGAACATCGGGTTATTCTCCATTCCAAGCTCTCACTTTCATAAGACTTAATGTTGGTTATCATTACTGTTGCTTAAGCCTTCACACATGGCTCTAACATAAGTCCTAAAAGGGTTGGAAGAACTATCCTAAAGATCCCCTTTTGGAAGCACAAGACATGATTTTCACTGAGACACTCAAGTGAAGATGGCCTCACTCGATTAATATTGTACGGATACTCGAGTGGATGAGACCTCACTCGAGTGATGGTACGGTCAACATTCGGGTACTTAAGAGTGAAACACAGTGAGTGCATACCCGAGAGCACAAGAACTCTTAGAAGGCTGTAACACTTGAGTCCAGAAAACCACACATGAGTGATAGCTAAATGCTCACTCGAGTACTAGGAAGTGAAGCACAGAAAGTAAGAACCCGAGACGAGAGTTCATGGTGTCAAATATACTTGCACTCGAGTGAGAGGAGGCTCACTCGAGTGAGAACTCACAATACTTGCAAGTGAGACAACACCCTTGCCTTTACACACGGAAGTATAACATGAAACTTGAAGCAGAAAGAGAAAAATACACTATCGCACTCGAGTGAACCCATCCTCACTTAAGTGATGTTCATCTCACACTCGAGTGAACCCCAGATCACTCGAGTGATGCTAATAGAAACCAGAAAATGCAGAAAACTGACAGTACTTACCCAAGCTTCTCCCAAGTGATTCCAATAAACCCAAAACCTCAAATAAAGCTATTCTCACATAAAAACACCTAAGGAAACCAAGGGAACCATCAAAACTACCAAATTTCTATTCCATTATCATGCTTTGGTTTTGGGCAACATAAACATCAAAATCCCAAAATCATCTAAACAAAACATTTCGATCCCAAATCCATTATATCTATCCCAAACTCACCACAAGGTACCATTTCCATGCCAATGACATACCAAATACCCAATGACACTCATTTTCGAATTTAAGGCTATAATTACCAAAAATTCCAAACTTCATCAAATGGCATGAAACATAGATAGAAAGGTTTGATTTACCTACCTCTTTAACTTTTCCAAAGACACTTCTTGATTCTCTAACTACCAGATTTTCATGATTCCTCCAAACACTACCAATGGAGAAACTACAACCATCAAATTGAAGCTCTTAAGGAACAACATTAATGAAGTGAACTTTGGCATTAGAGGTCATTATCTTACCGTATATTCCAGCTTTTTCTTTCTCTCTCTTAAGCTCCCATGGCTGCTGAAAAATGGAGAAGGGAATGAGAGAGAAGAGAGAGATGGAGAGACGTTGAAGATGGACTGAAATGATTACACTCCCCCTTCCCATACTCATTCCAACGAAAAGGAGGGAAGAAGAGAGAGAGAGAATGCCTTAAAAATGCAACATTTGACTTTTACACACTCTCCCTTCATACCCACTTTTGCCACATGTCTCATTTCTATTAGCTCTCATAAAATAAGCAACCAATTAGCCACTCTAATCCTTCCATTAGCCATTTAATCACACTTCTCATTTTTCTCTTAGTTAGTAATTAATTTCACTATTAATCACTAATTAATTGCCCAACAATTTCATTCTTTCAATTTCCACTAATCATGGCATAATAATTAATATTACCACCCAAACCCATAATTATTCCACTTTAATTTAATAATTATCCTCAATAATTATCATTAGCCCTTCATTGAAATTTGGGGTGTTACAAGAATACCCGTTTATATCAAAACCATTCCAAGTTATGACCTCAAAAGAAGGCCCCCAAGCTAACCATTTGATTGTCTCAGACACACTGGTTTCATGCAATACCTTTTGCTTGAACCACTTTATGAAAGTCTTGTTTTGCTCATTAGCTATCTGCATGTCATTTTTTCTTGGATATATCTCCTTCAAACTCTTTCTGTATTCATCTAAGTAAGGCTAAACTTCAGCCGTATTATTCAAGATATACGAGTGTGCTTGCAACACCTCTTCATGACACATACTCTTCACCTTGAGCCCTCGTGTTCCCTACTTGTACCCTTTTCATGACGAGATTGGGCCTTCGACCTTGATAGGTATTCTTTGCAAAAGTCCATAGCCTCTTCAACGACATATATTTCTATAATTGAGGCTTCAGGTCGATATGGATTTTTCAAATACCCTTTTAAGTTCTTCATGTATCGCTCAAAAGGATATATCCACCTTAGATAAACTGGGCCGTATAGTCTTATCTCCCTTACCAAATAAACTATTAAATGCACTATTATATCAAAGAATGCAGGAGTAAAATGCATCTCTAGTTGGGAAAGAATAATATAACCCACATTTTCTAATTCGTCTAACTTTCTAATATCAATAATTTTGCTACAAATAGCATTAAAGAAACTGCACAACCTTGTTATCGTGCTTCGTACATCATCTCTTATAATGCCTCTAATAGCTACTAGTAATAGTTGTTGCATTAAGGCATAGCAATCATGGGACTTCATTCCTACTAACTTGAAATCTTCTATTGACATAAGCCTGCTTACATTAGAAGAATACCCTTGTGGCACCTTAATTCCATGCAAACATCCACATAAACTTCTTCTCTTGGCTTTTGACAATGTATGCGCCGCTAGCTCCATATACGCCCTCTTACCATCATCTTTTAGTTTTGGATGTAGTTGTTCTCTTATTCTTATTTCAACCAAGTCTAGCCTCACACTAATTTCATCTTTAGTCTTACCTGGTATGTGCAAAAGCATACCAACAAAGCCATCACATACATTTTTCTCCACATGTATCACATCAATACTGTGTCTTACATCAAGACTACGCCAATATGGAAGATCAAAGAAAATTGACCTCTTCTTCCATATATTCTTCTCACCCGTAGTCCTTTGATTCTTACCAAAAGTGACATTGAGTTTTTGCACTCAACTATAAACCTCGTCTCCAGTTAATGCCTTCGAAGCCATTCCATTCTCCGGCAAATCGTTAAAAGTCTTCTTTAGCCTACAGTATGGGTGGAACCGAGGAAGAAATCTTCTATGACCAAGGTAGATTGTTTTTCTACCATACTTTAGTTGATGGAAGTGTATGCTTGCTTCACATATCGGACATGCTTTATGACCCTTCACACTATAACCTGACAAATTCCAGTATACAGGGAAGTCGTTAATCGTGGTGAAAATCATTGCATGTAGCTTAAAGGACTATTGGTTATATGCATCAAACACATCTACGCCATCCTCCCACAACTTCTTTAAGTCCTCTATCAAAGGTGTCAAGTAGACATCGATATCGTTCCTGGCTATTTTGGTCCCAAAATCATCATAGAAAGCATCATATACTTATATTTCATACACAACCAGGGAGGTAAGTTATAAATCACCAGCAGAACTGGCCATGCACTATGTGTACTACTAAAAGTACCATAAGGATTGATATGTTTGTGCAAAGCCCAAGCTGAAGGTTTCTTGGTTTACTGCCAAATCTAGGATACATTTCATCTATTTTCTTCCATTATGGAGAGTCAGCCAGGTGCCGAAGGTATTTTCCATCACATATTCTATCATCACAATGGCATCTCAACTTCTTCGCTTCTTTCACATTAGCAAACATTCGTTTAAATCGTGAAATGATTGGAAGATACCATAAAACCATTAAAGGTTGCTTTTTTACTTGTCTCATCACCTATCTCATTACCACACCCAGCACCTTTCTTCACTTTGTATCTGAAAGTTTTACATTTCGGACACTCACTTAATCCTTCATAGTCAGCCAGGGCAAGCATGTATCTTACCTATAAAAGACAAGATTTTCTTAGTCTCATACATACGATTTGGAAGTACATTATCCTCTAGAAACATATCACACAACAGTTTAAGTAACAATGTGAAACTACTGTCGGTCCATCCATAAGTTGCCTTTAAGTTAACCAAGTGCAAAATACCTGACAAGCGTGTATACTTACTACACCCAGGGTATAAAGGTGTCTCCGCATCACTCCACATGCTGTCATATACAGGCGATTGCGTAAAATATTCTACCTCCACATCATGAATCATTTTCTCCATTCTATCGTCATCTCCAACCTCCAAGACTTCCTTCTCGTGGGACGCACAAGCAGTTACTTCCTCACCATGCCATATCCACCTTGTGTACCGAAGATTTATTCCATCACAAAACTAAGTGATCTCTTATATCATCAATATCCCGTTAACTCTCATTTAAACACTTCACACATGGACAAAAATACTTCCCATTTTTACTAGGCACATTCATTTTAGCAAATTCAATAAACTCTTCCACCTCTTTCTCATATTCTTCACTAGTTCTCAAAGCATTCATCCAACGGTGATCCATTTTACTATGCCTGGCCTATTTCGTTTTCAACAGTACTCAATTTTAGACCATTTGTCATTATAATTTAAATATAGGTCAAGATAGGGCATGGCTTACTCATTAGTTAAAAATTTCAGCAGCATTTCCCCTTAAATGTAAGACATCCAAAACTTCAAACAATAACCCAAATAACAAGAACAGAACTATGACATACCAGAGGGGATTTCAACATCAGTTATATACAAAAAAAAATTCATTGAAATTGAACAAAAATAAGTTTCTTTCTCTACCCCATATGTAGGACTATAGGAGTAAATTTACTAAGATCCTTATAAACTGCAATTTAACAAACTATCACAGCCATTCTGAATATATAAGAAGCTATCATGGGGTAGCAAAGATGTAAGAGTTTAGATAGAAAGACAAATGGCTAACCAAGAACATGCAAGGCAATAATGGTGTCATTAGGATTGGCTAGGACTCTAATTTGCCATGAGAGAAGTTCTCTGCTATCGTCTGGGTCTAAGGACAGACCAATTACTATTTTTTCATGTCATAATATTGATGGGTAGATTTCATAAGCATAATATGTGAACAATAGGTGATACTCATATTTCCTTTAATAAAAGGGTTAATTTCATTAAAAGAATGCTTAAAGCACTAGAAACACTTTGTGATGTTGAGTGCACCTAAAAAATGCTTTAGAGTGTTAAATAATAAATACAATATAAAATACTTTTAAGGTGCTAAATTCACTTAATAGAGTATTTCAGGATGTTAGATATAACTTAACCTTTTAAAGAATTAGACAAGTATGAGAGTTGTTGTAAAAGTTAATTTATAAAAATCAATATAAAAAATGAGGAATTCTTTAAAATGTGATCAATTATATATAGTAAAAATGCTTTCTAATGTATACTTGTTATTGGCAGAAAGACAATGAATCCTGACTTTCCACAATTTCAATCAAAAATTGCTGATCTTAATACTTCTTTACGTGTTCAGTTTAAATACTCACAAATTGATACAAAACTAGATATCTAGTAGCAATATATCTAAGTGCCTTGCACAAAGAAATCAAACCAATTGCTAGCTGGAATTATTTTTATCTATGCTAACGAAGCTAGGAGGCAATATTTGAACACGAGTACATCTTAATAGCCTATGACAAAGAGCACATATCACTTGTTCAATTTCATTCTGCCACAATGTCTTCTTGCAAATAAATATAACTTCTGACCCTTAGCTTCTAAGACGACATAATACAAATATGCAGGGAGAACAAAGACAAAAATAACAGCTTTAATTGAAGACAAAAATCGCAGCTTTAAGTTCATAAATTGAACTTCAACAATCATACAGAAACTAGGAAAATGAAGAAATAAAAGCTAACCAAAGATTATAAACAAAAGGGATTTGTCATTTACCTGGAAAATGCAGTAAGAAAGTGAGGGAGAATGATGCAGTAAGGTACAGATGCAGTAGTGTGCAGATTGTCGTGAGGCCGACAACACACCAGAGCGGAGAGGCGGAGGGAGAATGATGCAGCTAGTAGAGTACAGTACAGACTTTTGTGACTTGCGAAGGAGAAGTGAGGGACAAAGAGTGGTTGGGGAGAAGCAGGCGTGAAGAGCAAAAGCAAAGGGAAAGTGAGCAACAGAGACGGGCGGGAGAAAGAGGTACGAAATGAAAGAGGTAAAGGAAAAGTAGATTAGTAAAACAGAGGCCCTAGATGTGGATTCAATGACCATTATGTGAGAACGGTAATTGAATCTGTCAGATTCAACGACTGTTCTATGAGAACAGTCATTGAATCCACATTACAACGACCGTACTGAAGAACGGTCATTGAAACTTGTGCCAAAATTACAGCTTTGCCACCGCTCTCCTTTCTACATATGTTTTCTTGAAAACGGACATTGTTTGGTGTTGTGGAATCCTCTTCCTGTAGTAGTGAAATTGCCAACTAACATTTGGACCAAAGGCTGATCCTATTATTTATATACAAACCAATACACAAACCAACTACAACTATTAATTACTCATTTGGGATAGCTTATTTTTGGGCAATAAATGCTTATAAATTATGATTTACAGTATACGAGGTAAGTATGTGAGAGAAGTTTTATCTCGACTTACGTAATAAGTGCTTAGTGACCCCCAATAAGCAATACCAAACACACACTTAAGTGGGCTTAACCCACATAACACACCATACAATATAGTTGGGCTTTAGCCCATTAAGCCCATAACTATGCACATAACATCTCAACAAGAACTAATAGATTATAAATTTTCTTTACAATCCTAAGGCTCAAACTGATGAAAATATGCTTGCATGGAAAATGACACTATAAATTAAATAATGGTGAATTAATGTCATCAAGTGTTAGCAATAGGGTTCTTTTGTTGATACTAAGCTGCTAGCACAATTTAACTTGTGAGAACTGTTTGAAGGGCTTCTCCGCAGCAAAAAAAAGTATAATTATAAAATTTACAAATCAAAAGGCAAAATATTTTTACCAATCATACGTGGTGTCATTAAGGATTGACAAGATTTTATTACAGTCAAAGAAGTTGGAAATAAGCAAATTAATAATACTTAGAAATTTTTTGATAATAAGTAGATGCCAAATTTATTTAACACTAAACAAGCCCTAGCTTGATGAGTATAATGCACGAAGAAATTTCCCCATCTCTATAAAATCCTAGAGATATATGAAGTTGTAATGGAGTCTTCCTTACCACACAAGGAATTCTTGTTTCTCAGGTAAAACACCATCACCATCATTTGAAACCTTCCACTCAAAATTCCAAATCATATTGCTACAAATAGAGCAGTTATAACCAATTTATCAAACATAATCTACACTTGCTTGTTAGGTTGATTGGGTGTGGTCCCATGCATCTCATTACATAAGCAACTTGAGTGAGGACGACATTTTTCGTGCATTATTAATGAGTCAGGTATTAGAGTGGTACAATAGATTTGTGGCCACAAGTCTTATCATAAGAATATACAAAATGGTCTCACCACAATGTTAGTATCACAGAAAAATAATTCATAATTAAATTAATTAATTCATTTAATTTTGTGCCAACGTATTTCACTCTCCATAATAAATATATTCCAGTTTTCTAATTATATTTTTTTATTTCTAAAATATATAATTTTTATCAATAATTTATATGTTAAAATAATAAAAATATACAATTAATTATTAAAATTTATATTTTCTATTTATTCTAAATACTTATATATATTCTAAATATCTACTATATATATTCTCAATACTAACTTCGATATGAAAATTGAAAAAGAAATTAATTAATAGATCTTAATTAGATGAAAAATCAAGCTTCAAGTTGGAACAAAATGCATACAAGGTAGGGCCACAATGCATAACACACCACCGACTCAATTGGAAGAAGAAGAAAGAAAATTTGAAAGATAAGGAAGAAGAAAGTAAGAATAAATGAAGAAGGATGCTGCAAAAGAATTATATAGAGCAAAATGCAATGTGGCTTTACGAGTTGAGCATTGGGCTTTGAGCAGGAGTGGATTTGACCAATATAATTAGCTTGTGAGAATCTCAAAGAAAGAAGGCACTCAAGAATCACTACAAAAAAAACTGGCTTTCAATTATCACTTTTAGCTGCAACAATACCGTACTTTTAGCGGCGACTTTAATTGTCGCCGTGGAAAGTTAGTTTTAGCTTATTTTTCCTATGGATTTTTTTATTTCTGACATATGTTATTTTTTTATATATATTTTGTTTAAATTTGATATTTAACATTTGAGGACATTAAATATTTTATTTATTATAAAGAAAAATAAGATAATTATACATTTGCATGTGTGTGGGATCTTTATACATAAGTTTCCTTCTCTTGCACATTTACATATTAAGATGAATGGATGAAAAGCAATTAGATTCAAAGGAAAAGAATATAAATTAAATTAGTGAACAAAACTAACATATAGCTAACTCAGATCGTAAATATATATGATAACAAGGAGTTGTTAGGTAAAGTTTAAACTTTCAAACGCGGAAGCAAACCTATCGTTTGTTAAGTTCTTCAATATTTATTATTCCCCACACTCCCATCAATATATCTTTATAGATTAATAACATGTAATGACACTTTTATCTAAAATAAATTATTTCCCAATTGTATCAATTAATACATATGACCTATACTTGGTTTTCTTTTTTAATTACTTCATTTATATATAAACACACTTAATAAGTTAAATAAATACAAAAAATTAATACATTTTAATTAATGATAGGATATTAATTAAATTTTTAATTTATTCAAAAATAATTTTAAAGTATTATATCAGTATATATACACACACATTAATATATATATATATATGTATATATGTATTTGTTACACATATCTATATATTATAAATAATATATAGTATAATATATAGATATAAGGCGGTTGGTAGGTGATGACGTGGACGGCCGGTGATGGGTGGCTGTTGACCGCCGGCATATTTTTTTAAAAAAAATTATCGCCACTAAAAGTATAGTTTCAGTAGCGACACAAAAGTCGCCACTGAAAGTATACTTTTTTGTCACCGCTAAAACTTTCAGCGACAGTAGCAACAGCAATGAATTTTTTGTCACCGCTGAAAACCTTCAGCGGTGACTTTTGTCACCACTGAAAGTCATTTTTTTGTATTGAATATGGCATACGGGAAGAGAAGGGATAAAACTTATATTGTTAAAAAAGTGAACAATTTCACTTTTCAGTTTTAAAAAAAAAAATTGAATGACAAATCTAGCAAATCGAAGAAGAGGCATAAGTCCTTGTAGGCCTACACAATTTGTTTATAAACCATAATTGGTTTACATAGTAAATAATTTCTAGTGTAGTATTTTAAAGGCAAAATCTCACATAAAGATCATTAAAAATGGTCAAGGAATGAGAGGTGATTCCAATATTTATAATACCAAAGAGGTATGAGACCTCAGCTATCCTTTTTGAAATTAAAAGAAAATAATGAAAATGTCCCTCGGTGAGTTTTGAAAAAGAGAAAAGAAGGTGCGATATTTGGTTGACTTCCCACACAATGCTACCATTTTCTATGGTTATTGTTGCTGAAAAGTTTCCCCATGAGGGGTGAGGAAAGTTGCAATGAAAGAGGAGACTGGGTTGGAAGTTGTTATTGTGGAACCGAGGAGGAGGGAAGGCATTGGCAGAGGGATTTCGTTTGTGAGTTTGCTCTAGCGTGGCTATCGTAGCATGGTGGACACTTCCCTTGCACTTGCAGTTGGGTAAGTTGGTGAATTTGAACATTTGTTGTCTGTTATATTATTGGTTTATTAAAATGAGGGATTGACAAATTTAGTTTTGGATAAATGACGAGAATATATTAGGATTTAACTGGAATTGGATATTGTGGTTTGAAATCTACTTGAAATTTATTAGTATTGTAGAAATAAACTACATGATCGTAGTCATTGACAAGAAATGATAGGGAAATGACTAGAAATGATTAGGGTTTCACTAAATACAAAAATTTTTTTAGGGGAGTTGTGGAATGAATAAGTTATATGTATAGGCATCTGTATAGGAAATGTACATATTTGTTTGTACAAGACATAGAATGACTATTATTTTGTAATGACTATACTTGTTAATGTAATATCCCAATTTTTGATTAAGGGATAATGACAATTATTATGGATAATTGTGAATTAAAGTGTGAATTATTATGTGTTTTGTGGCTATTTTAATTAATATGTCATAATTGGTGGAATATTGGAAGAATAGAATTATTGGCCATAAGTTAGTGATTAATGGAGAAATTAATTACTAGCTAAGAAAAAAAATGAGAAGTGTGATTAAATGGCTAATAGAGGGATTAAGTGATTAATTGAGTGTTTACCTTTATGAGAGCCAATGTTAGTGTGACATGTGGCAAGTTGGAAGAAGAGTGAGAAATAAAGAAAAGTCAAATATGATTTAATTATTATTTTCTCTTTTTTCCTCTTCCTCCATTTCGGCTGACAAGGGGAGGGAGTAGCTTCATCATCATTTTCATCTCTCACACTCCATCTCTTCCTCACTTTCTCTCTCCCATTTGTCCTCCATGGCTGCCAAGTGAGAGGAAGAAGAGATTGTGATTTGGGTGAGTAAATGGCCTCCTTTGCTCAAATTCTTTTCTTTAATGCTGCTCCATGAGTTATGGGCTTCATTTTGATGTTTATAGTGTGCCTATTGGTGTTAGTTTGAGCTCCCACGAAATTTTGGAGATTACAGAATCAAAGAACCTATTTGGAAAAGTGAAAGAGGTAAGTGAGACTAATCTATCTATCTAAGTTTTATGCCAAATGGTCTAGTTTGGAATTTCTGGAAATTGTGACCGTTAATCCGAAAATGAGAGTCATTGGGCTTTTGGCATGTTTTTGGTATAGTAAGGGTATGTTGGTATGAGTTTTGGATAGATAAATTGATTTGGGATTGAAATGGTATGTTTGTATGATTTTGGAAATTTGGATGATTATATTGCCCAAGACTAAAGTATGATAATGGAGTAGGATTTGGATAATTCTGATGATTCCATTGAATTCCGGGTGTTTTTGTGTGGGAGTAGCTTTGGTTGAGGTTTTGGGTCCATTGGTAGCTTTTGGTAAAGATTCTGGAAAACTGTCATTATGTCTGTGTTTTCTGGTTTATGATAGAATCACTAGAGTGATTGAGGTTCACTCGAGTGCAGGATGAATAACACTCAAGTGGTGATGAGTTCGACTCGAGTGCGGTAGTACAAACTTTGTTCTCTACTCTTTGTGTTCTTGTTGCACTTCCGTGGCCAAAGGCAAGTATTGCCTCACTTGCGAGTGTGGTGGGATATCACTCGAGTGAGCCTCCTCATGCTCGAGTGATTGGTGTATTTGACACCCAGAACTTGCCTCTCAGGTTGTCACTCACGGGTAAAGTGCAAGAGTATGCCTTCTCACTCGCGGTTATGTCGTATTCACTCGAGTACAATGGGTTATGCTCGAGTCCTCCTGATCCTTGAAAACTCTTGTGCTCTCAGGTGAGCACTTCCTATATTTCACTTTTGGATGATCGAATGAGCCATTTGGCTATCACTCGAGTAAGGTCTTGTGTGCTCGAGTGTCCCTATTTCTGAAGAAGTTTTTGTGCTCTCGGGTGCTCACTCGCTATCCATAACTCTCTTGTACGCGAGTGCAGACCATACCATCACTCGAGTGAAGCAGTGAAAAATGTCAGTGTTGTGTTTCCAAAAGGGGATATTTGGGGATAGTTTTCCAATCCTTTAGAGCTATTGATAGAGTTATACATGGGTACTAAAAGAGCAATAATGATAACCAATTAAGTGTTAAGAAGATATTGAGAATTGGAATAGAGAAATAACTCTTCGTCACTTATTAAGAATATAGGATTTGATAATTGCCCTACTCGGGAGAGATTGGCGCTAGGACACGCACGGAAGAATCAAGGTAACGACTCTTCTCTCATGTTGTGTATGATGTTTTGGTATGCATGACTTGTCATTGGGTTTTATGAACTGTGTGTACCATGGTCCATTACAGCGCGAGCAATACAGCGTGAGCCATTTAGGGATTGACGCTGGTCATCTATAGCTCGGCCATTGTAGTGCTGTTGTAATCAACATGAATCTTTGTGAATCCGACCCGTGGGGCGGCGTTTGTGAATCCAGCCGTGGGCTATGTGTTTATATCTTGCCTGTTTGGCTTGCGTTATGAAATGCTTTATATAAATCCCAGCTGTGGTGAAATATATTGTGTGGATTGTTCTGATGCAATTTAGCGTGAGCAAACGTAAAGGTGACATGAGTCATACCTGCCCTTGCCGCTATAACTGACATTGTAGTTGCCATGTGTGTGTAATAATTTGCTTTCATGCCTTATTATTGTGCATACTATGATTGATCTGACACTATAGGGATTTTTTACAATCTCACTCTCCCAAATATAAACTTTTAGACAAGGCAGAAGAATCGAAGGGAAAGCGGGTGATGAAAAGCGGCTAGAGCTCTGTTATAGGAGTTCATTTTGATTATCTGGTTGTTGGTTATCATGTAAAATCAATTGGATATCTCCTTTTGGATCAATTGTATATATATTGGGATATGTTGTATAGTTTTGTGTAATCCCCAAGTAAAGGGAAAGAAGTTATGGGCATTATGCCTTGTAAGAACCCTTTTATGAATTAATGGATCCCAAGTGTGTCGGGAATTTATGTTATACTCTGATATGTATGAATGAAATAAACCTTTATAGGTCATTTATGTATTGAAATGTGGATATAAGACCATTGAGAACATGTTTTGTAAAATTTTTTGAAAATCCCGATTTTAGGCAATTCACTTTCTTAAGTCTCAAATCATATATGGTCTCTAATTCTACCTTAATCACATGTTTATAGACGTAAATCTCGGCCTTAATAGTGAAGGGGGTTACAGTTAAGGTAATGATGAGAATTGTTTAAGGAATTCAAATCATAACTAAGTATAAGCCAATGACTAGATTGGATTAGCTAATGATGACATAATTATGGGAAATGAATATATTGTATTAGACAAGGCATTGATTGGCTAATTTTGTTAATTTACCACATTTGCATTGTAAATATGAAATTTGGTGGATTTTATTAAGTTAGTTGATGAGCGTACATTGATTGTTGTGTGGGTGAAGGAAGATAGAATTAGAGAAAAAAGAGACATCAAAATCAAAATTGGTAGAGAGTAATCTGAAATAGAGTAAGCAAGTAAAGAGTAAGCTAGTAAAGAGTAAACCAGCAAAGAGTGGGTTTATTCTATTTAGAAACCAGCTTGCGGCTAACTTAGATGACAAGAAGACAAAAATTATCAGAGATGAAAGTAAGGCAACAGGAAAGACGTGGCATGAGCTTCATGAGGATAAGAAAAAGGAGTACATTGAAAACGCTAAGAAATTAAGGCTAAAGAAGAAGAAGAGCAAGATAATCACAAGCACCAAAAGACATCGTTTGTCTTAATATGTACACACTTGTCATGTTGACGTCCATATTTCAGGTTGTTGCAAGTCTATTTTAGAACTATCGTCGTATACACTTTTAATATTAGGCATTATGTGGCTATAAATGCACAATTGATCTAATTTTGCAAACTTGAGATTAGGTTTTACCAAGTTCGAATGTGGAAATGACAACTCTTCATTTAAAAATGTACTTGTGAAAATGATAAGGAGGTTATGGATGAATTCTAAGACTCTATATGAGTTTACCAAGTTCATATTTGAAAACAAAAACTTTTGATATGGAAATTTTGATATGGAAATGACAACTCTATTTAAAAATGACCATTTGTGAAAATGAGAAGGCAGGCATGGATGATTTCCTCAACTCGATATGAGTTTATCACTTTCGGATTTGAAAATAAAAACTTTTAATACGGAAATGACAACTCTCCACTTAAAAATGACCACTTGTGAAAATAAAAAGGTATGCATAGATGAATTCCTAGCTCAATATGGATTTACCAAGTTCGAATTTGAAAATAAAAACTTCTGAAATGGAAATGACAACTCTCTATTTAAAAATGACCACTTGTAAAAATGAGAAGGCATGCATAGATGAATTCCTAGACTCAATATGAATTTGCCAAGTTCGGATTTGAAAATAACAACTTCTGTTATGGAAATGACAAATCTCCATTGAAAAATGGCCACTTGTGAAAATAAGAAGGCATGTATGGATTAATTTCTAAACTTGATAATGGTTTACTAAGTTCAAATTTAAAAATAATAACTCCTACTATGGGAATGACAACTCTCCATTTAAAAATTACCACTTTTGAAAATGAAAAGGCAAACATGGATTAATTTCTAAACTTATTATGTGTTTGCCAATTTCAGATTTGAAATAACAGCTTTTGATATGAAAATGACAGCTCTCACAATTTCAAATGCATGTAACAATTAACTATTGTTCATAAGAAAATATCAACTTCAATTTAGGCATTACCCAACACCAGCAAGGCCATGACAGTACAACGGTATTACAATATTCAATGACAAGTGGACATCAACACATTACTTCCACTTAATGTTCCTTTGTTATGAAATGATTACTCTTAAAGCCTACCTTTTGTTATTATACACCCTCAAACTTAACACTCATGTCATCAACGAATGCCTTCTTCAATTTTCCCACAACAATTGACTATTCCTCCAAGCTAAAACCAAGCTACTGATCAAAGATACCCATCAAAATGAAGACCAATGACGCCATGGTTAGGAACGTGTGATGAAGAGAAGAAGATTGTGGCGTCAAAAATTACTTAATTCACTTCCTTTCCACGTTTCCAACTCTGATTCCCTCCTCTCGTTCCCCACCTCGTGCCACTTTTTGTCTTTCTGATTCATTCTTTTCTTTTGGTTCATTGAGGGACATTTTCGTCATTTCATTTTAATTTCTAAAAAGATAGATGTGCCCTCACACATCTCTTGATATTATAAATATTAAAATCACCTCAATATCCTTTACCATTTTTAATGGTTTTTAGGTGGGATTTTCCCTATTTAAATACCTTTTACAATATAACATTTTTTTTTTATGTTTGTAATATACAATATACTTAGTGTTTTGCAAAACAAGAGTATGAAGACACTGAAAATACATGGAACTCGTTCCCATCCCCAAAATACCGTATCGATAACCTCCTCCCCAAAATAACAACAGAACCCAAACATAAAAACAACCCAAAAAAACAAATTAAAGTAGAACATAAAATTTGGCCTAGCCCAAGAGTGCCGCGTACTCTGAATAGAGAAGCATGGATTTGATGTTACGTTCCTTCTAAAGCCTTGGAGACAGATAAACCTGCAAAGGATATTTCATCATTGTGGTGAGTGTCTCTTTCTCCGACAAATCTACATCACCATTCGGAGATTTCTAATCAAAACTCTAAACGAGCACTATTATAAAATATAGATTTAGTGATGTTAATCTTATTATACTTTTTTAAACAAATGTTAGAGGAGATCTCTATTTTTTTAAAAAAAATATATGTGGTAGCTATGACATTTGATTAGGAAATCGTTGTAGCTGACTAATACCTTATATGGTGTTTGGTTGGGAAAACGTCATACAAGGGGTTATTTAAAAAAAAATTACTCCCCTTGTATGGCATTTGCCCAAGAAAGCGCCATACAAGGTATCAAGAAGCTATGGCGCTTTCCTGGTTAAACATCATATAAGGGCTTATTTAATACTTATTAAATTCCAAAATCTCATCTTATAATAAATGCACTATTGTTTGTAGGAAAATATAAGCCTGACTGTGAGTCTTTTTTTTTTTAATACAGAAACTTTTGTCAATTGACACTATTGTTTTCTTTTTTTAAAAAAAATTAAAATCTGTCATAAATCTTAAGTTATAGTTTTATGTATGCTTATAATTTTTTTCAAGCATTTACTTGAAGTTACAACTCTCTCTTAAACTTCCAATGCATTATAAGTTTTTTAATTTTTAAAATTACAAATATAATTTTATTAGTTATTATTTGTTTAATTTACTCAATATCTTTTATATTTAACTTATTACTTACCATTATTTTTTTTTAAAAAAATATTTTCTATTTACCTACTTACTTGAAAAACCTTTAAAAAAGGTATATTAAGCCTTTATTAATGACGTTTTCTCAAGGGAGTGCCACTAAAAGCATATAATATATGTCTTTAGTGGCACTCCCTTGAGAAAACCCCTTAGCTTCTCCCACCATGTTGTTATATAATTTTCACAGTCCGTTATTTTCATTTTTATTTTCCCGCACTCCCTCTAACTCCCCCATTTTTCAGACCTTCGTTAATGTACAAAGCTTCCTCTCTCGCGTGTTTTTTTCCTTTTTGTCTCGGCTTTCTTCAGAAGCTTCCTAGCATGTAAGTGTTTTTTTTTCAACATTTGGTCCACATTTTTTTTAGTTAAAATCTCTCATGAATCTTACATGTTTACTCATAATTTTGTTTTCAGGTATTTATTTGAAGTTTCAACTCTATCTTCTTGAATTACCTATATATTGTAAGTTTTTTAATTTTTAAGCTTACAAATATAATAATATTTAGTTTAATCCGCCGTAAAAGCAATGTGTATGACTCAAGTTTAAGCAAGTTAAATGCCAGAATTCTTTTATGCTTGATACATGAAAATGCAATATTGCAAAAGATACGTGCAATGTAATTTCATTTTACTGTGGATTGTATTGTAAATTACTGTGAATTTTGGATTGTCAATGGAGGTTTACATCAGGAAAATAAAATAATTATGAATTTTTTTAAAAAAAAAGGCCATAAGAAGTGCCACTTTCCTATGGCGTTTCCCCTGAAAGCACCATAGCTTTATAATTTAAAAAAAATTAAATAATCAAGTTACGACACTTCCATATATTTTAGAAGCGTCGTAACTTGTTTTAATGGCGCTGGAAGCTATGAGGCTTCCTAAATGCTATATTGTTCTTTAAATTAAGTGCCACAGTTTGTGTATTTTGTAATAGTAGAGATTGGCCACAAAGTATTCCAAGTGGAACATTGCCAGGTTAAAACCACGACACATTCTTCTTCCTACCCCAAATGGCATTATCTTTATCTCTTTGGTTCCAGTCATATCAAATGCTTCACCTTTCTCACTGTTCAAGAACCTTTCCGGTTTGAATTCCATTGGATCTTCCCTCACCTTTGGATCTCGCCCCATCTCTACAACCATAAAATTTACAGTTCCATTTTTAGGTATTAAATAATCATTCAAAACCACATACTCTAACACTGCATGTGGCACCACAAAGTGTTCAGGTGGATGAAGCCTTAATCCTTCAAGAACCACAGCTTTCAGATATGTCAATCTGTTCAAATCTTCCTCCTTCACTTCCTTGTCCTCTCTCTCACCCATCACTTCTCTTATTTCCTCCACAAGCCTTCGTTGGATATGTGAATACTTCACCAAGTTTGCCAAAATCCACTGCAACGCACTAGCAGTTGAATCTGTCCCGGCAATTAGAAACTCAAAACATAGTGTAGAAAGTCCAGCGTCATCAAGCTTGCGCTTCTTCTCATCAGGCAACTCCAAATCAAACAAAGTATCAAGATATGGCACTATAACTTCACTTCTGTTATTATCGTCTTGTGACTTGTTCTTCTTCCTCTATTCCTTGGTTTTCATTCTCGATCTTATTAGCGGAATCAACACCTCCTCTTGTTTCTTCTTAATTTGGAACAATTCCTCCCAACGCTTGCGGAACAATATTCGAGTTACTCTCGGCCAGATATTAGGAAATTGAACTTTATGAGGTTCAACACTAAACTATGCAGAACATTATCAATATCCTTGATTAGCTGGTCATCTAAACCTTCGCCGACCGACATGGATAACAACACGAAGAACATAGCATGTTGGAGATGGTCAATGACCTTAATGGAATTGCCAAATTCTGAGTCAGATTTGAGGTGATCGAGCAGCGAGTCTTTAACCCACCTCCGGATTCCCGAGAATGATTTGATCCGCACTACTGGAAAAATCACTTTTAAGACCGGTTAAAAAAGACATTTTAGACCGGTTCTTAATCTGGTTTTGATACATCCGATCTAAAAAGTCTGCCACTTTCTAGACCAGTTATAGAACTGGTCTTAAAAAATATTTTTAAGACTGATTATTATAAAACCAGTCTAAAAATAAATATTTTTAAACTGATTATCAGAGGAACCAATCTAACAGGTTCAAATTTTAGACTGATTTTCTGAAAAACCGGTCTAAAAAGTTGAAATTTTAAGACCGGTTTTTCAGAAAACCGGTCTTAAAATTTCAAATTTTTAGACCGGTTCTCTCCAAAACCGGTCTTAAATGTACTTTTCAGATCGGTTTTAGAGAGAACCGGTATTAAAAGTTGAATTTTTTTTTTAATTTTCGTTTAAAAGATATACCCAGTAAACCATTTCCCCTGTTAAAACATTTCATTTAGCAAGCAGTAGCCAGCTCAAAGACATTCAAATAAATCTTCTTCTCTTACAGATTATATAACTAACATCTTAATGACATGTGAGAGACTCAAAACTCATTGGAACATATTAAAACTCAACTCCCTTGTGTTTAAACAGTGCTGGCCGAAACAGAAGCAAGGAAAACAACAATGAATAATAAACTCACAATCATAGACAGAATCATAATGTAAGGAAATCATACAACCATGACAATACTGTTTTGACCAAGTTTCTTATCTTTTCACTTACATACATACATCAAAGATTAAATTACATTAATGACAATACTGTTATTCATTAGGGCCAAAATACTTTATACACACTCTTCTCAGGATGATGATCACTAGCTGGCCTGACTTTGGAGAATCTACACTAAGACGTACACCTCATATCCTTCATTTTCCTATGACGACAACAAAAAAAGTAGTTATATATATACACCAATAACAATAAACATAATTCAAATATAGTTCATGATAATTATTTTAGCTAACTAACCTTCAATGTAGTTTTATAAAGGGATATCCTCCCATATCCCTTCATGATGATCGTTTCTTGTGTCGTGTTCATTGTCTGCTTCATCTTCTTTGTTCAATTATGGTAAACCCCTAGAAAAAGGAGTCTCAAGCAAATCATTCATTGAATGACTTTCTTGATTAATATCAACGACCATTTTTCCTTAAAGAGCTACAGACCACATTTTATTTTCATGATCAGTAACATAGAACACTTGTTTCGCTTGATATGCTATAATAAAAGGTTCATCTCTAAAACTTCTACTATTCAAATCAACCAATGTACATCCTAACTGATCAATCATCACACCATTGTTGACATCAACCCACTTGCATTTGAAAATGGGAAGTTTAACTTTAACATAATCAACCACTCAAATCTCTTCAATCACCCGATAATAAGGTATTGCTGCCAATCTAGGATTCTTATCTTTTGAACTAGAGAAGTACATAAATTCAGCCACTAACATCACCCTACTGTTCTAGATGGTGCTCATATCATCAAGGGACTTTTATGTAAAATGTATAACCATTTATCACAAATGAAGTCCAACTTATGACATCAACCTCAGGACCATGTGCTAACCATTTAATTGTATCAGAAACACATTCTTCGCTGTCAACCTTTTGTTTAAACCAATATGCAAAAGTTTTGTTATTCTCCCTAATTAACCTTTGTTCAGTCATTCGAGTATTTCCTTTCCGTACAATTTCTTTATAAGCATTAATGTAATCTTAAACTTCATCAACATTATTCAAGATGTACAAGTGGACTTGTTGCAATTCATCAGGATCCATACTCTTTACTGAGCCCCGCGTCTACCGCCTTCTTTGTCATGACGTTCAGGAAGTCTAATGTGTCCTACATTTGACAAGTAATCTTGACTAAACTCCATGGCTTCTTCAGAAACTTATTTTTGAACAATAGATGCTTCAGGCTGGTTAGGGTTCTTCACATACCCTTTTAGGATTTTCATAGTTCTTTCAATTGGGTACATCCATCGTAAATAGATAGGACCACACAACTTGATCTCCTTGACTAGATGAACAATTAGATGTACCATGATGTCAAAAAAAGAAGGAAGAAAAAGCTTCTCAAGATGGTACAAGATCAGATATCCTTCATTTTCCAGTTCATCCAATTTTTCTGTCTCAATGACTTTACTATAAATAGCATTGAAGAAGAAACAAAGTCTAGTCAAAATATGTTAAAGATCATATTCGGCAATACCTCGAATAGCTACTGGGAGCAGTTGTTGCATTAAGACATGAAATTCATGAGACTTTAGCCCCACTAACTTCAAGTCTTTCATCGACACAAGCTTCCTAACATTTGAAGAATACCCTGAAGGAACTTTGATGCCATGTAAACAGTCACAAAAGCTTCTTTTCTCATCCTTAGACAAAGTATGAGCAGCTGGAGGATAAAAAGTTCTCTTACCATATGGCTTTGGATGCAAGTTTTCTCGTATCCCTATTTCTTGCAAATCTAATCTTGCGTTTACGCCATCCTTAGAACTACCTTGTATGTTAAGCAGTGTCCCAACAATACTATTACAAACATTTTTCTCCACATGCATGAAATCAATACAATGTCTCACATCAAGCTTCAGCCAATATGGAAGATTGAAGAAGATAGACCTCTTTTTCCATTTACTTTTCTCATTACTATTCTTTGTAGTCTTACCAAAGATAACATTCATATTTTTCACCTTTTCATAAACTTGCTCCCCAGTCAATGCCTTCGGAGCATCTTTAAACTCTTGTCCACCAAAAAAAGCTTTCTTTAATCTGCGATACGGGTGGCTTCGTCTAAGAAATCTCCTATGGCCAAGATAAATTGTCTTTCTTCCATGTTGAAGTTGATGGTAGCATATTCCTTCTTCACAAATCGAACATGCTTTATGGCCTTTAACATTATAGCCTGACAAGTTTTCATATGCAGGAAAGTCATTTATAGTACAAAAGATCATGGCTCGCATTTTAAAAACCTCCTTCTTGTTCGCGTCAAAAACATCAACACCTTCATCCCACAACTCTTTCAAGTCTTCGATCAAGGGTTTCAGGTAAACATCTATGTCATTTCTGGGTTGTTTTGGTCCCGAAATCAACATAGATAACATGATGTACTTTTGTTTCATTCATAACAGAGGAGGTAAGTTGTAAATTACCAACAGAACAGGCTATGAACTATGTATACTGCTCAGGCTACCAAAAGGATTCATGCCATCCGTACTAAGCCCAAGCCTAAGGTTCCTAGGCTCTTCACCGAAGGCAGGAAATAATTGATCAATTTTCTTCCATTGAAAAGAATCAGCCGAATGTCGAAAATTTCCATCAGATATCCTCTCATCCACGTGCCATCTTAAATTTCTTGCATCGTTTTCATTAGTAAACAAACGCTTGAACCTTGGTATAATTGGAAGGTACCATAAAACTTTTGCAAGAGCGGTATTTAAGTTGTACCTCAGGATTTCACATATTGGACACTGTTGTTCCTCTTCATGCTCTTTTCTATACAATATACAATCATTAGGGCATGCATGGATCTTTTACTTCATCCCTAGTAGACACAATATTTTCTTAGCATCATAGTATCGAGAAGGCAACACATTATCATTTGGAAGAATGTCCTTAAAAGCCTCAAGCGTTTCTGAAAAACTCTTGTCGCTCCATCCATACTGTGCTTTCAAGCTTACCAATTTCAATACTGCTTTCAACAATTGGTACTTATTACACCTCGGGTACAATGGCGTCTCAGCATCACTACACATATTACCATATACATGTGATTGATCAAAAGTCTCTTCTTCTACATCATGAATAATATCCTCTATCCGATCATCCGTATCCGTGTCATTATCATCAAATTTTACTCCCCCTGTTAAGATGAACTCGGCATTTCTAAGTCTTCACCATGCCATACCCACACTATATAACTCTTATAAAATCCTTCACAAATTAAATGTGTATATATAGCTACAGTACTTAGTCGCTTCTCATTCAAACATACTACACAAGGGCAATAAAACTTCCCACTACCATCATCGTCATTTCTACTAGCGAAGACTAAAAAACCCCTCACCCCATTATCATATTCAACACTCATTCGTTTAGCGTTTATCCAACTATGATCCATATATATCTCAATACTTCTAGCACCCTATATCCAACAACAAAAGGATAGACAAAAAAACAACAACAATAGAGTTTTAGATATTTCAATGAAATTAACAGGCACCATTTAAAACTAGTATTGTTTTAACAAACTAATAACACTAAAAATAATCAAACAACCGCACTAAATTAAAACAGAACATAGAGTGGTATTAATCCAAGCCAAATATTATAGGGATGTAATTAAAAGTCAGAGCATATATCTAACAAGAAAGTGCAGATTTAATTTTTTCCAGATCACGTTTAAGTGCTCAAAACAACAACAAGAACCATTTTTTCATAGAACATTATTAATTATTAAACAACTTACAACTAAATAATAGATCAAACACTAACCTAATTGAAGACCAAGGCGTGAGCTTCAATCCAAAGTCACAGTGGCGTCGACTGATGTTAAAATGAAGTCCTCAAATTCATGGCACTGATAAAGGGAAGTCAAGTCAGAGGAGAATGGTCATTGCGGAGAATAGAGGTGGCAGCGGAGAAGACTAATGATAATCAAAGAACAGCGACGATAAACACAACAACGGCAGTGGTAATGACGGAGGAGAGTTAAGCAAATGAGGGATGGGACGCCATGGACGAGTCAGAACAAGCACGGACAAAGCTCATAGAGAAATGGCCAAAAGAAAAGAAAGGGTTCATAGAGCGCTCGATCTGGGCGCGGGAGTAAAAATACCAGTTAAAAATCTTACCTTTAAGACCGGTTTCTATTAAAAACAGGTCTTAACACTACAAAAAAAACGTGATTTAGTAGCGGTTAAAAATGGGTATTCGTAGCGGTTCTAACCGCTACAAACTAGATTAGTAGCGGTTACGAAAACCGCTACTAAATCGTACGTTGCAAGCGGTTTTGTAGCGGTTTTATAAAACCGCTACTCAATCAAAAATAACCGCTACAACCTTTGTAGCGGTTTATAGTAACCGCTACAAAATCAAGAGATATTTGTAGCGGTTATATAACCGCTACAAATATAAAAAATTTTATTGAGAGCTTTAAAAAAGAATTTTTTTTTGTAGCGGTTTAAAAACCGCTACAAATATATAAAAATGAAAATTTGTTAAAAATGATATTTTTTATTTGTAGCAGTTAAGAAACCGCTACCAATTTTGAATTTCATGAAATTAGTAGCGGTTTTTAAAACCGCTACTAATTTCATGAAATTCAAAATTGGCGCCAAAAAATTTAATTTTAGCTTTAAAAAGGTGCGTTATTTAGTAGCGATTTAATAACCGCTACAAATATTTAAAATTTTTTTTAAAAACATACGTTGATTTTTTTCTTTTTTTTCAATATTATATTAAATAGTTTAATTTGTTATTATTTTATCTATTTCAATTAGTTTATTATTTAATAGTTTAACTTATTAATAAATTAAAAAGAAAAAATGTAATTGAATATGATTAGTATAAAATTTATATTAATAATATTATTAAGGATAGTTAGGTAATAAGGAATTATTATGTTTTATAATATAATGTAATTGTATATGAAAAATAGATGAAAATGAGATAGAGTTATGATATATCTAGAAAAAAATATGTTTAGAATAAATTTTATAGAAAGGAAAGAAGTATTCTAAAAGAAATTGAAAATCTTGTTACCATATTTGATCGTATTATTCAGCTCCTCTACTCATACGAAAGAAGTTGTAAATGAGAGGAAATAAAAGAAGGGTAAGGTGAAAAGAAATTCGGGAGTGTTTGAAATGAGTTGTGATAAGGGTATTTATAGGGATTCACGTATTATTTGTAGCGGTTAATGTAGCGGTTACTAATTAGTAGCGGTTATTTATATTTTTGTAGCGGTTTAATTATTTGTAGCGGTTAATGTAGCGGTTGATGTAGCGGTTATTTATTTTTTTGTAGCGGTTTAATAACCGCTACAAATATTATATTAATTTTTTTTTAAATTTTTTTGTACATTTTATTTTAACACAAATTTTTTGCATTTTTTGTAAAGAAAAATTTTTTACACTTGAATTCTACAAATATTATTTTAATTTTTTTTTACATTTTATTTTAACACAAATTTTTTGCATTTTTTGTAAAGACAAATTTTTTACAATTGAATTTGATCACTCATCGTCGCCATCCCTACAGAAATTTTGTAGAAAAATTATTGTTATTGATGTATTATTAAATTTAAAAAATTTAATTGAAATGACGTGGACTTGAAAAAACTCACCGCAGTAGAGGTAAATTGTCATCGCCTTCAGGGAAGTAGTTTTCAAAATCAGCTGGCTGAAATGGCTCACTCTCGTAGGCGATGTTATCGCCTTCACCCATGTCGTAAAGGTCTCTTGGCTTTAAATGAATGACCATGTGCCAATCCCTATGCCGCTCGTCCTCGACATAATAAACCTGATGTGCCTCTGAAGCTAGAATATACGGCTCATCATCTTGAGAAATACCAGTATGAATCGGGCGTGAGAAATTGACTGATGTGATCCCTAGGTCGTCAGTTGTCAGTCCCCGAGAAGTAGTGGTATTTGCCCACAAACACTTGAACAGCGTTACGGTGAAACGGCCTTGATAATTAAGCTCGACCACATCAAGAAGCTTGCCATAGTAAGGGACGCCTCCGAACTGCATGTTGGCATCACTGCTGCTCGCATAACTCCTTGTCCCAAATGTGCCATAAACACCCGAATTCTGTGTTTGCAATCCTTGATCCCGTGAAACCGTGCAAAACTTAAAACCATTGACATTGTATGCTGTAAACCGTTTTACATGATCAAAAGGGCCGATTGCGAGAGCTCTGAAATCTGGTGAGTGTGGGTTGTGGTCATTTAGTATTCTGCGAGCAAACCAGCCCAGGAATTCTCTGTGGACCCTCCTATAAACTTCTGAGGATGTCTGTGTACGGATCCTGAGCTGACGCTTGACATGACTTCTGAATTCCCTGCAATTAATAATGGAAAGGCGTTAGTGAAATGAAAGTGAGAAATGTTACGAAAGATATAGATCGAATAACATATATGTGAGTGTATAATTCTTACCGTATGAAAGGCTCAACTTGAGTGCAATTAATCAAGACATGTCTATGTGCTTGGAACTTCTCAGTTGCCGTTAGTTTGAAGTTCTCAGTTGCTCCAACTGGTTTACCAACACGAGGGATAAATTCTCCTGATGTCAGCGCAGGTTCAGGACCATCGTCAACACGAGGCGAGCGGTTGAAAGCCGTCTCAAGATCATCAAAGTACCTTGAGCAAAAATATAGCACCTCATCCCCTATATAGCCTTCAGCTATAGAACCTTCTGGCCACGCCTTATTCCTCACGTAAGATTTTAATTTCCCAAGGAACCTACGAAGTACATAAGAGAAAATTGATATAAAATGATGAAAAGGACGACGAGCAAACATTAAATACGGACAATAAATGAAAGCACATATTTAAAATGAGTACCTCTCAATCGGATACATCCAACGATATTGTACTGGTCCAGCGAGCTCTGTTTCATGAACGAGGTGGACTGTGAGGTGAACCATCACAGTAAAAAAGGACGGAGGAAAGATCATCTCCAAGTGACAAAGCGTAAGAATGATTTTCGACTGCAGCTGATCGAGCTCCTCAACGATCAAAACCTTAGAACACAACTTCCGAAAGAAAGAACAAAGTTCCACCAAAATGATGGAAACATCGGGAGGAAGTGTATTCTTTATAGCCAGAGGGAGTAACTGCTGCATAAGAACATGTGAGCCGTGATTCTTCAGGCCAGCAACCTTTCGAGCCTGCAAGTCGACACATCGAGAAATGTTGCTTGAATACCCATCAGCAACTTTTAATTTCTTCAACGTCGCGAGGAACACATCCTTGTTCGGTTTTGTGAGGGTAAACTTTGCCGGTGTAAATCTGTCATGCTCATCTGGCCAAGCGTCTTCACGAACTCCCATGTCGCGTAAATCTTTCCTAGCTTGAAGGTGATCTTTTGTCTTGCCGGGTTCGTTAAGCAGCGTATATAGCATATTGTCGCAAACATTCTTTTCAATGTGCATTACATCAAGACTATGGTGAAGTAAATTAGATCTCCAATACGGAAGCATGAAGAAGATACTTATCTTCTTCCACTGCTGAGGCGCCGAAGTCCTGCGCGTCTTTTGGCAAGTTTGTGCTGAATCGTCGCTTTTTCCAAACTCGAAGTCAACATGCTCAAGCTGCTGTAAGATATCTGTACCGGACAAAGTCTGAGGTGGTCCTCTTTTCTCTGGTTTCCCATTGAAGCGATTCCGTTGCAATCTGAACTTATGCGTTCCATCGAGAAACCTCTGATGCCCCATAAAGCACCACTTTCGGCTGTGGGGAAGGCGCAGTGCGTCAGAGTCGAAATTGCAAGCCGGACACGCCGACCCAGTGTGCACATTCCAACCAGATAATGTGCCAAGGCCAGGAAAGTCACTGATCGTCCACATCAAGGCTGCACGCATGTTGAACAAAGTCTTGCTGTGAGCGTCGTACGTCTCCAAGCCGACATTCCACAGGTCAAGCAATTCCACAATAAGCGGTTGGAGATACACATCGATGTCATTGCCCGGTGACTTTTTTCCTTGAATGATCATAGACATAATGAAAGAGCTTTGTTTCATACACATCCAGGGGGTAAGTTGTAGGGAACTAAGACTACCGGCCAAATGTTGTAACTTGTGCTAAGATTCCCGAAAGGATTGAAACTGTCGGTCGCCAACGCAAGCCGGACATTTCTGGGGTCAGTCGCAAAATCTGGAAAGTCGTTGGCAAACGTTTTCCAAGCAGCTGCATCCCGCGGATGTCTTAATTTACCGTCTTCGTTTTTATCAACGGCATGCCACCTCATGTGCTCCACAGTTTTAGACAACATAAATAATCTTTGTAGACGAGGTTTCAAAGGGAAATACCTGAGAATCTTTGCAGGTTTCTTCTTCTGCTTTTTCCCCTTCCGAATTGTCTTGTACCTCGATGTGTGACATCTCTTGCACGTCTCCCTGCTGGAATCGTCTCCCCAATACAGCATACAATCATTTGGGCACGCATAAATCTTTTGATAATTCAACCCCAACCTGTTGATGATCTTCTTGGCCTCGTAGAAGGTTGTGGGAATCTCGGCGTCGGGGAATGCATCTTGTAATAAGTCGAGCAACATCGACATCCCCTTATCCGTGATCCTACACAAGCACTTGATATGATACAATTTGATCAAGAAAGATAATTTAGAATATTTGCGACAACCTTGATATAAAGGACGATCTGCCTCATCTATCAAGCTGAAAAAATCCCGAGCTGCTTCATTCCCCATAAAAGCCAGCTCAGAGCCGTGCACTTCTTCGTTGAAGTTGTCGCCTTGAAATCCAAACGCATCATGCACAGCATCATTCACAGGATCATCTTCATCTACTTGAACGCCTACTTGAGAACTTCGAGGAAGAGCCTCGTCATATCTAATGCCGGCCTTCTCACCATGAACTGCTCAGAACGTATAGTCCTCAGGGAAAGGCTTCACAAGCAAATGTTCCTTCACAACATTTCGTGGATGCCACTTCTTGAACTTGCATTTCCGACATGGACAGACGATCTTGCCGTTACAGTTGGCATGAGTGAATGCGAAATCTAAGAAACTGTTTAATCCGTACAAATATTCAGGAGAATTGCGCGGCAACCTTATCCAAGATTTATCCATAGCTACAAGTGAGAGAGAAGAAAGTATAGAGAAGAAGATGAGTGAGAAGATAATGAAGAATGCCTAGAACCTTATATTCTGAAAATCCAACGTTTATAATTTTGTAGCGGTTATTAAACCGCTACACCAACCGCTACAGAAATTCCAACGTTTATAATTTTGTAGCGGTTATATATATAAAACCGCTACTAATATTCAAGCCGTTAATTGGTGGGAAATTCAAAATGTACTTGTTGAGTATTAGTAGCGGTTTTATATATATAACCGCTACTAATGTTCAACGAATTAGTAGCGGTTATATATATAAAACCGCTACTAATATTCAAGCTGTTAATTGGTGGGAAATTCAAAATGTACTTGTTGAGTATTAGTAGCGGTTTTATATATATAACCGCTACTAATGTTCAACGAATTAGTAGCGGTTATATATATTAAACCGCTACTAATATTAAAGCCGTTGGACATTAAATATAAAATAATTTTCTCATTTGTAGCGGTTATACATAAGATAACGGCTACAAATGTGCACAAAGGCGACAAATTTCAAAATTCAAATGATTTGAGTGTTTGTAGTGGTTATTAGTGTATAACCGCTACAAACATATATATTTGTAGCGGTTTCTGAAGGGAAACCGCTACAAATATATAAGTAAATTTGTAGCGGTTATGAGTTCATAACCGCTACAAATTTATATCTTTCTAGCGGTTATGAACTAATAACCGCTACAAAGATATACATTTGTAGCGGTTTTAACTTAAAACCGCTACAAATATATATATAATTTATTTTTTTAAAAATTTAGATATAAATCATTTATAAATTATTCCAATGCGATCTAATAATATAAATATAATTATATAAAACACAATAAGAAAATTCTGAAATAAAATCTCATAAATATTTACAAATGTTTAAAAGAAAAGAAAATGTCCTAAACTAAGGAGCTGGGGGCTGATCCTCTGGTTCTCCCTCAGGTGGGGCTCCCTCAGATGCCGCTGAATAGGGCCGCTGCGCAGACTGAACCGCACCATCCTCATCAGCAGGAGGAGGAGCTGTAGCAGTTGGAGTAGTGCTCGGGACGACGTAGCGAGGAACAGGGGGGTCCGCTGGATGCTGCTCGTTCGGGAATAGGCGACTCCATGCTCCCTCGAGCATGGTGTTCGCGATCTCACGCCACTGTGTCTGCTGCGCGTACATCATATCTGCGTGGATCTGCAGCAGCTGCTGCTGCTGCACCTGCATCTGCTGCATCTGCTGCTGCTGTTGCGCCATCTGCTGCTGCGTCTGCTCCAAATCTGACCGCAGCTGGTCAATCGACTCGTCCCTCCGACGTCTGACCCCTCTAGAGCTGCCAGCCTCAGAGGCGGCGCTCCTGCCGTAGATCATGCTGGGTCTGGCGCCTATCCCCATCCCCCACACTCGTCCAGGGTGCTCAGGCTGAGCCAGACCCGCCTTCAAAGGAGCCGTCGGGTTCACTGACCCCTGTGACTCCTCAGGCTGGGTCTGTCGCAGCTCAGCCTGCGACTGCTGCATCCGCTTCTGCCATTTTATGAAACAATTAATAATTACCATTTTTCATTATTAACTTGGTTTTATAAAAACTATAATAATAAAATAACTTACAATGGCCGCCTCTGCCTGCTGAGAGGTCGCAGTCCCGTCACGGTGTCTGTGTGTGATAGCGTACAGCTCCGCATAGTCCGTCTGACAGTTCTCCTGCTGTGCCTTCGTCTCCTGAAACAATTACAAAACAATAATTAGTGTTATGAATCAATCAGCTAAAAGTAAGTGATATTTTAAAAACTTACCAGCTCGCTGTAGGTCACAGCGAAGGTCTTCGATCCTGCTGTGTGGTGGATCGTCTGCTGCGCCCGGATCTCAGTGTTCCTCTGAGAAAGCTCCTGGAAAAACAAATAATTAAATGTATTATAATTTAAAATTAAATACAAATTAAATTGAAATTATAATTTAATATTTAATATTTACAAAATTATATATCAAAAATATAATAAATACGTTACTTGCGCTTGAGGGCTCCTCCTGAACTGGACGAAACGCGCCCAGTTGTTCGGCGGCACGCCGTCCGGGACGCTCTCCTGCAGCTGCTCTAGAGGCATCGTCCCGTCCCCGTCCACCCTGTGGAAGAGACGGTTCCTCCTGTTCCTCCAGGCGTCGCCCATCTTCACAAGGGCGTACCTCTTCCGGTTGGCCCGGAGGGCAAACCGCAGCTGAAAAAAATACATTTAAATATCAATAATTATAAAAACCATAATTTAAATAAAATAATTAAATAGAATTAATTAAAAAATATTAATTAAATAGTTTTAATTACCTGAATCACCTCCTCCCAAGCCTGGTCCTTCGGCCCCCTCGGAATGTGCCTTCAGGTCGGGAAGTGAAGGGGGAACCGCATCCAATTCGCTCCCAGGTCGCTCAGGAAGCGGTTGGGCAAGTGACCCCCATTGTGGATCGGCTGGTCAGTGCCCTCGTTCCATGGCACTATAACTCGCAGGGACCGGTCCATGCTGTTCAGACCGGCCACATCCAGCCTCCTCGTCGACACGTTCCCCTGCTCATCTGCACAGTTGACCGCACGTTAGATAAATTATAATTCAAAGTTAACATTTCTAATTTAAATAAATAATTTACTAAATTAAAATATTAATTTACCTTCGACCTGCACCTCAAACCCAGTGGACCGCGAAGACGACCCTCGTGGGTTGTTCTGCTCCCGAGCGTCCTCCTCATCGAGGAACCGCTCCATCTCCCTGAACCCCATCGGCATCTCGAACTCCTCCTCGTTGAGGAAGTCCTCAACGCTAATCTCTGGCCCCTCCACCTCAGGCACCTCTGCTGCGGTCGTCGCCTGTGGGATCGTCTGCGGTTCCTGTGGGGGGATGGGCTGAGATGCCTCGGTAGCCCTGCCTGCGCGCTGCCCCCTCCCTTTGCCCCATGCCCGGCTGCTGCCACCCCGTAAAGTCGGTCTGGAGACCACAGGGGCCTTCCCCTTATCCTGTCCTGAAGCCATATCAACTGTACAAATTAAAAAAAAAAATTAGTCCATTATTATACAAAAATATAATAAAAATACAAATAAAAATAAAAATACGTGTTATATACGTACCTCAAGTGCAAATATTGTGGAATACTGAGCAAAAACTTCTATAGAGACGTTTGAATGCTCAAATCTCAAAGAAATCACTCAGAGAAACCTCAGGAAACAAAATGAGCAAACGGAGAAATGAAGGAGGGGGGTTTAAATAGGCCAGTAATTAGTAGCGGTTATTAAAATAACCGCTACTCTAACCGCTACAAATATCCAAATTTGTAGCGGTTCTACAATAACCGCTACAAATCTTCACAACGTTTGAAATTCTGTAGCGGTTATTGCCCAGAACCGCTACAAATTTGGAGTCTCTTGAAATTCTGTAGCGGTTTTTACTGAAAACCGCTACAAAATTCTGAGCTTTGGTATTTTGTAGCGGTTTATGTGCATTAACCGCTACAAAGTAACCGCTACAAGTTTTGGCGGGAATTTCGCGCCAAATTTGTAGCGGTTTTTTGTAGGAAACCGCTACAAATATTCTTGCCGCTACAAATTTGTAGCGGTTTAGGTAAAAACCGCTACAAATGCCATAATTTGTAGTGGTTTAATATAACCGCTACAAGTCCACCGCTACAAAATACCTTTTTTTTTGTAGTGTAAAAGAGTAAAATTTCACATTTAAGACTGGTTTGTACAAAAACCGGTCTTAAATTTTTAAAACCGGTTTTTGTACAAACCGATCTTAAATGTTAAAGATTTAAGACCCGTTTTAATATAAAACCGGTCTTAAATCTTTAACTGTTAAAACCGGTTTTTATGTAAACTGGTCTTAAATGTTAGAACATTTTAAATTCATAAAAATTTTAACATTTTAAGACCGATTTTATTTATAACCAGTCTAAATAAATTTTTTAAGACCGGTTGTTTTAAGAACCGGTCTTAGAAGTTCAATATAATTATAAAACTACAACTGCGCAAATTTTTAAGACCTTATCCGTCAAAACCGGTCTAAATGTGGCGGTTTAAAAAGGGTTTTTTCTAGTAGTGCCGGTTCGGTTGAAGCATCTCGGAAGTAAGGTGGCGGCGGAGGACTCACCACGTGGGACCTTAGAAAGCAGAGCTGATAGTATACTGATTGCTGCTGAGGATCTTTGAGGTGGTGAGATGCTTGGGGCGGTTAGAGAAGACGGCGCCGTTCTGAACTAGGGCTTTGTAGGCAAGAGATCGATCGGCAATGAACATATAGAAGGTCGTGAATCAATAATGAGAGTGATGATGGGACCATATTTGGCACAAAGGTTCCGAAGAATAGGTTCGAGTTGGAAGGAAGACTTGCGGAGAAGAAGATAATTGCCGGTGATGAGAATGGGGGTAGGACCTGTAGGGAGAGGATGAGAACGAGAGGGAAAGGGAAGATTGAAGAAAGCTCTGATGATAAAGCACAGAGTGATGGAGATGAAGACGATGAACCAGGCCTCCATGATTGATCGTGGTGTGTGATAAAGCTCAACGGGATTAGAGGACAAATATAAGGGACAGGAAATTAATGGAATATCGGCAAATCTTGGACATTTCACGCAAATCATGTGGATAATAAAATTTGTAATGAGAATGCGATGTCAACAAATGAAAACGAAAAGGAAAGTTGAGGTATGATCATAGAAATGAATGATGATGATAATTAAAATATAATAATACTACTACATCATGCTATCCAGGGAAGTTAAGATATGATTTTGCAGGTGTATGATCTCCAGATACCTTTGCCCCGCCGGCTGTTGATGTCATTGTTTTGTTTTTGCCAATTATTTTTCGTTGAGATGAATTCTCTGAGCCATAGGGGTATCGGACTATCTCAGTTTATGGCGGCAAATATCCTTGTTCCTTGAGTCCAAGTAGATAAAACCAACCTTGCATTATTAATTTTTTTAAACTTCTGTTTTATTTTATTATTATGGTCAATTTACACATGTCAACGTTTTGAGGCCTCGGCCAAACCCAATGAGTAGCGCTGTTACTGGGCAGCTTGTTGCCGACAAACTTCTCTTTTATTTGATTTCCAATGTTGCGTGATTCAATATTAAAATTAACGTCTCCAAATTTGACTAGATATCTAGGAGGTGTTGAGAGCCCCCTTCTAATCACTTTTACACCGTAGGAGATAATTTTCCACACCTACAACGCAAAATCATTTAAAATAAATTAAGTTAAACACTCCTTTAATTATATAAACAATAAATACACATGGTGGGTCTATATTCTTAATCCCTACTTATGAATGTCTCATAAATACTACTATAAAAAACATTTTTAATGTTTTTTTTAGATCTTTTAACGTCTGAAAATAAGACGATGTCTATGTGAGCGACGTAATAAAAAATGGCAATAACGTCCGTAAATAAAAGGAAGTTTAAAGTCTGGACTTTAGACGTCCATATTTTAAAAAGGGATGCTTAAAGTTCTACACTGACACTTTAGAAATCCCCATTTTAAAATAGGGATGTCTAAAGTGTTTTTTTTTTTAAAAAATCGTTTATATTATATATCTGGACTAAACAGTATTTAAAATCAGAAATTACAAATCATTGTTAATAAAATTACAGATTTAGTGTCTGAACTCTAAATTCAAAATCTACACAATAATAACTCCAAAGCTGAAATCTCATAAGCAGAAGATGATAACAATAAGAGGAATCAAGTGCAAAAAACTTATCTCTTTCTATTATTGAAATTCATTTTCTCATAATAACAAATAGAGAAGAGCGACAGAGAAAGATAAACCTTGTTTTCTCGGCAGGAACATGGCCATGAAGCATGTTTCAGAGTCTCAATCTACAAGCTATAACACCACGAGTTAGAAGATAAAATAAAAGGAAAACCCAAAGAAAAAAGAGAAAGAAGATAAAATAATAAAAAATGGTAAGAAAGTATACTAGATCTAGAGGTGAAAAAAGAGAGAGAAAGGAAGAAATAAGAGTAAAAAGAGCATATAAAGAAGAAGAAGCAAGAGTTAAAAGGCGTGATGGTAGTGGTTCTTCTTGCGGTTGCAGCAATGGTAAGGGTCTTCCATTTAAATCAAGAAGAAGAGAAGATGAGTGTAAGAGTATAAAACAAATAAATAAAGACTGCCAATTTAAATTTGAATTGTTTTTTGAGTCCCAAATTTAATTTAGGGACGCCTAAAGTTGTCCAGTTAACTTTATTTTATTTTATTTTATTAAAGAGCAAATTTACCAATAAAATTTTAAGAAAGGGGCGTCTAGTATAATTATATTTTAAGGGGGCAAAAATATATATAAGGAATTAAAAATGGAGCATCCAACACAAAATCATTAAATTTGACCTAACAGCGTTAAATTATTAGAGAAGAAAAACCCTAATAAAGTTATGTCAAATTTAACGGTTTTGTATTGGATGCTCCACTTTTAATTCCTTATGTGTATTTTCACCCCCTTTAAAATATAATTATACCAGACGCTCATTCCTTAAAACTTTGTTCGTATATCTGCTCCTTAACCCTTTTTTTTTCACTTTAAACGTCCCCAATTATATTTGAATTGGGGACATCTAAAGTAAAAAACAAAAAATTTAATCAAAGGGAGTCTATAAAAGGATATCCCTATATCAGGGCAGCCAAAGGGCATCCCTGTATCAGGGCACTACTGCAGAATATAGATTTTACTACCATAAAGAGTGTCTGTTTTTAAAAAATGGAAGTAAAAAACAAAGACGGTAGCATTTATGTAATTCTGTACGAGAACTAGATAGCTTTAGGCGTCTCCAATTCAAATAGGGACGTTTAAAGTTGGGAATGCCTAAAGTTAAAAAAACAAGCTCCCTTTTTTTTAGACGTCCCTATTTAAATTGGGAATATCTAAAACAAACAAAAAAATTTAATCAGGGACACCCTTTGGTATTAGGGATGTCAAAGGGCATCCCTTTGCATGATATCAGGGGCGCCATAACATATATTAGGGACGCGACCTTGGCATATATTCTTGGCTAATTTTAATTGTAATTCTCGTTATATTAAAACATGAATTATTATCAGCGGATTTGTGATTTTTTTAACATTTTCAATAATTGAGGGAATTAAATGTTTTCTAAGGAAAACTTTGTCATAAAAAAATATTATGAATCTCACGCCTAACAATAGCGAACCAAAGTTAATCAAAATTTGTCATCATGTTTTAAAAATTGAGTTTAAATTGTAACTTATAAATTAAATAATAATGAATTAATGCATGAGCTAGTCTTTTGCTCAATGAGTTTCTCTACAACAGAAACAAGTATAATCAGAAAATCACAAACCAAAAAACATTTATTACAGCTTAAGAAGCTGGAAACACCCATCTTAATTCTCAGAAATTTTCTGGTAGGTAGATACCAAACTTATTTAACACTTAAAACAAGCCTTTGATATGTAAAATGTACCGAGAAACTTCGGCAGCTATCTGTGTTGCCAAATTTTCTCATGAAACTTTGATATTCTTTGTCCGTTCAGGGTCAAAATCTTGGAGATATATGAACTTGTAATGGGTTCTTCATCACCACAGTGAATTCAAATTCCTCAGATAAATCAACATCATCACCATCATTTGAAACCTTCCACTCAAAATTCCAAACCAGATTGGCCACAAAGTACTCCAAATGAAACATCGCCAAATTATAAGCTGGACACATCCTTCTCCCTGCTCCAAATGGCATCATCTTTATCTCTTTATTTCCCTTAATATCAAACGCTTCACATTTATTCTCACTGGTCAAAAATCTCTCTGGCTTGAATTCCATTGGATCCTCCCACACCATTGGGTCCCTTCCAATCTCTGCCACCAAAAAGTTTATAATTCCATTTTTAGGTATCAAAGAACCATTCAACACCACATCTTCTGTTACTGCATGGGGCACCAAAAAATGTCCAGGTGGGTGACGCCTTAGTCCCTCCAAGATCACAGCTTTAAGATATGACAATTTGTTCAGATCCTCCTCTTTCACTTCCTTCTGATCCTCTCTATCACCAATCACATCTCTAATTTCCTCCACAATCCTCTCTTGTATATTTGGATACTTCACCACATTTGCCATAATCCATTGCAGCGCCGTAGCCGTAGTATCTGTCCCTGCATTTAGAAACTCTGAACTTACCGATACGATTTCAGATTCTTCGAGCTTACGCTTCTCCGCAGGCAACTCCAAGTCCAACAACGTATCAACGTAAGGCACAACAAGTTGTTGATCTGAGCTATTAGTTTCATCTTTAGCTTTGTTGATTCTCTCTTCCTTGGCTTTCTTCCTCGCTCTAATAAGTGGAATCAGAACACTTTCTTGTTCCTCCTTAATCTGGAAAAGTTCTTGCCACCGTTTTCGGAACAATACGCGACTGACTATTCTTGGAAAGAAATCCAGCACCATGAATCTGTTGAAGCTGGTAAGTGTACGACGTTGGACATACTCGATCTCTTTGATTTGCTTTTCATCGAACTTCTCACCGAAGCACATGAACGCCAGCAAGCAGAACATAGCATATTGAAGATGGTCCATCAACTTGATAGAATTGCTCGATTCGGCATCAGACTTGAGGCGATTGATGAGAATATCCAGAACACATTTCCGGGAACCCGAAAAGGACTTAATCCGGGTCGGATGAAGCATCTCGGAGGTGAGGTTGCGGCGGAGGGCACGCCACTTGGGGCCGTAGAAGGAGGTGTTAATGTCATGTTGGTCGCTACTGAAAACCTTACCGGCGATAATTGGCTCCGGACGGTCGGAGAATACGGCGCCGTTTTGAACGAGGGCTTGGTGGGCGATGGACCGATCAGCTATATATATAAATGGACCAGAGGTAACAGGAGCAGTGAAGATGGGACCATATTTGGCGCGAAAGTCTCGGAGTACATCTTCCATTTCTAAGATGGACATGCGCAGAAGAAGAAGGTCGTTAATGATGGGAATACGACGAGGACCAGGTGGTAGAGGAGCGGTGCGAGAAGAAGAGAGGAGGTTGAAGAAGGCTCGGATGGTTAGGTAGACACTGAGAGAGACCGGGACGATGAACCAGAGATCCATGGATTTTTTTGGCCAACCGAGTTCCATAGTTAAGAATGAAAAAGAGGAAGAATGAGTAGAGAAGATGAGTGAGAAAAGCTGAGTGAAATGAGGAGAAATTTAAAGAGACGAATTCATGAGAAAATACAGTGCGAAGACAATGGGCGAAGTTATCCAGAGAGTTTTAAAACAGAACAAGTTAATCATAGTCAGTCCAACTTTGAAGCTTTTCTTGGCCTGCAAGACATCGATTATTATATTTATATTTTTCTATATATAAATGTCAAATCATAAGTGTTTGTCTGGGTTAAACTGGTTATTCACGAGGTTTTATGTGAAAAACTAGAAGATCATAATCAAATTCCTTTGTTTTTACTTTTTACTGCCAAATGTTGGAATATTTGTATATGATAATTGAATATAATATACATATGGGAGAATTGCCTAAAAATACCTTTGCGGCAAATTAATTATTGATTTCTACCATGCATGCAAGCGATCTTTTATGTGTGCAAGCGATCTTCCATTTTGTGTAAGTCATCTTCTGTGTGTGCAAAAATCTTTCATATAAATGTGCAAACAATCTTCTGTTGTGTACAAAATATCTTCCGTTATATGCAACAAATCTTCCATGGTAGTATTCAGCAATTAATTTCCCAAAAATGTATTTATCAGCAATTCTCCCTATATATATGTGTGCAAGTTTTGTTGGATCATTACTACAAAAAAATATAAGTTGTGGCACTTAATTTAAAGAACACCATAGCTTGATTATTTAATTTTTTTTAAATATAAAGTTATGATGTTTCTCTGTAGAAGTACCGCAGGAAGCTGACACTTCCTATAGCACTTCTCTAGAGAAGTGCCATTGGTAGTATATTACCTCCAATTATACTTCCCCAGGGAAGCACCGTTGGAGGTGATACACCTCCTTTGGTGCTTCCCTGGGGAAGCACCGTTGGAGGGTGATATACCTCCAATGGCACTTCATTGGAGAAACGTCATTGGATGTAATTATTTTTTCCCCTTTTCCTCTATACATATTCAATTCACAGTAATTTATATAGTTTACAAATCCATAGTATTACATTAATCCACAGCAAAAACCTAAATCATAATTACACCAAATCAGAATAAAATAACTCAAATCAAAATAATTACTTCATAAAATCAGTACTAATGTATATATTTAATTTCAATGTAACAAATAATATACAACTAATTTTAAGTACCTATGTATGTAGAATGTAGGCAAGAAATAATTTTAATATACAACTAATTCATAAACAACACAAGATGAATAGGCAAGAAACAACATACGTATGTACCTAAAATATTATCTAATTATTTGACTATATATTCACACCATTCTTCAATAATTTCATCTACTTGTTGGTAAGTTAATTGGGCACAATATTTATCTTCATAATACTACACAAAAAGCATGCACAGAACAAATCAAAATCACTAAAAATCAATTAACTTGGACAATTGTCAATTAAATTTAAAACATATTAACTGCAGGTAAAAGAACTTACTTGCATAGGAACAAAAATTTGATTATGATTAATTATATCTTTCATAAATTTCATAATATAATAACCGCAATCTTTATTGTTTGGTTGGAATGGGCACTATAACAATACAATAAAATAGTTAAGTAAATATTTGAAGAAAAATTTTTGAATAACAAAATTTGAGTAAATTCATATACCGCAATCTTCCTCCAAGTATAGCTACTGACTGGATCTTTGCGTGTAGAATAGCTCAATCCAATGTTGCTTCAGTAAGCGGTCAATACACTAACAAAATAAGTAGTGACTGATTAATTTTGGTAATTCAATAATGACACACACAGATATTTACACATACACCCATGCACTTACTTATTAATTATAATCTTCAAATCAGGCTAGTTGTCTGGATGACAGGCTTTTAGAGGATCTAACTAGTAAATGTCAAGGCCTCCAAGTGACGCTGGATGAATAACAAATAAAATTCAATGTCTGCTAAAATATTTTGAAGATTTTACTTCGACAATCATGTTATAGTAAAAGTGAAATAATAAAAAAATATATATTAAAATATTGTCGCAAATAACTTTCCCTGGATTATATGGCACAATAAAGAGCATATTAGGGGTTGCTCTCTGCATGAAGATGTCTTTAAGATCGTTAGATTGTGTTTCCACATTTAATCTCCCCATATGCTGCTAAAGAGGTATGGGCTGCCAAATACGAATCTATGCGCCCTTTTCGTGCATAGCAACAGATTGTGGTATAAATACCTTTATAGAAAACAAACAATGTCATTAAAACTAAAAAAATGAATGATGAATAATAATAATAATAATAATAATAATAATAATAATAATAATAATAGTGATAGATGATGATGATAAAGTACCTAATCCATATGTTGATGGTCGTCGCATTAAGCCAATCACGACTAAGCACTTCGTTTAGCACACTATCATCAACATGATTGGATATATCTACATGATAGATGTCAATATCGAAACATATTTCCTGACCTCCTTGGCTGATCAAAGACTGGTACCCTTGATGACAATTGTTGGCGATATGAGGGCATTTGTCGGTTTCTTCGGTTGCTGATTGAGGGTTGGGACTTCTGTTCGATTGATGAACACTTTGAGTTCTTCCTACGCCTTTCAATTCATTTTCCTTTAGGATGAGCTACAACCTACAAAAATCATGAAATTAAATCATATAGTTTTAGACGGAAGTGTATAGAAAAAGTAAAAGAAATTGTAAATTAACTACCTTTTTATATGGCTCAATTAGACTTATTGGCCATGCAACATAACCAGGCCACCATTGTTGCTTCATCCAAAGAAGGGATTGGTACAGGGGCATCTTCATTTGTGCATACATCAACCCTTACTCGGAGCGTGTTTGGTGGCAATGGTGAATTATGTAATATATCACTTTTGGTGTTGTAGGCCACACCGACAGCATCTGCATGCTTGAAAGATTTATTGACATGCAACTTGCATACCGATTCACCCTTATGAAAAATACAATTAATATATTAAGGTACACTAATTTATAACACTATAAAAAGTGAGCTAGAGAATAAATTAATTACCCAAGGAATAAGGACTTTAGACATGGAGGGACAACTATCCCTCAAACTCGTGCTATCACACACTGGACTCAATGCTGGCCTAGACTGAAGTAAGGCGTCAATTTGAGTCTTCAATAACTCGTTTTGCTCTTGCATCAAGTGCATATGATCATTACATTGTTCTACTTGATGTTCGTAGCCACTAATCCTCTATTTTATGTGATGCTTGTAGTTAGAAATCTCCTCCTTTAGTTGTAGTAAGTCATTTTTGTTGGCTCACTTTTGGGGCCCAAAGTACGATGTTTAGGTCATTGCAAAACCAGTACCCCAAACACGACCATGATACTCAGGAACTCCAAGCGTTCTGCTGAGCAAATCGTCATGACCAACATAATGCACCAAGTTTGGTTGCTTGTGCGTCATTGAGCACTATCACTAAAAGAATTACAATCATATTAATTATTATAAAATAGAATTAGTTAAGTAAAACTAAATCTTATTGTATGTATAACCCATTACTTACACAATATTCAGCAACTTTTTTGGTTTGTTCACTGGGAATTTTGCCTTTTCTGATCGTGCAGCTAGCCAGCCACAAATCTTGCACAAGTATTCGCTATGCCTCGTATGTCTTAGTTGAAAGTACATTTTCTTCTAGGAGAATATCTTACACAAGCTCAAGCAGTACAGTAAAACCCGAATCACTCAATCCATATCGCGGTTCAAAGTTGTACAATTTCAACACAGCTAGCAATCTTGTGTATTTAGTACTACCAGCATATAATTGTTTCTTTGCATCACCTTTCAACTCCTCAAATTCTTGAGGAAAGTTATGAAGCACCCTTTCAACCACATTTATCATTTCTTAAAGACCATCGTCCTCATCATCACACATGCTTGGGTCAAACTCATTAGAAGGACCGATCGTGGTAAACACCCGATCACTATGTGCATCATCCGTCTCGCCGTTCCTTTTCCATCGTGTATATAATTGATCAATTCCATAACACACTAAATGATCTAGCAAATCAAGTGAACTAATCCGCTTTCCATAACAACAAGATAAGTAAGGACACAAGATTTTGTTAGGATCATTTGTATGCTCGCTTGCAAATCTAATAAACTCTTTCACCCCATCTATATATTCCCTTGAGCATCGATCAGATGATATCCATTGTTGATCCATTTATACCTTAAACATATCTTTAAAAATAGTTAGTTGCTTGTCTCTTGTAGTAACTAATTACTTTTATCTTCTGTCATTTATTTTAAAAAAAAATTCAGCAACAAAACGTCATCAAATTTGAAGTTTTCCAAGTATTAAACACTATTGAAGTCACAAATAATCAACCAATTAATCCTGTAGCATCATAATAAATTTTCACAACTCACAACAAAATAAATCAAAAAAATATTACATAGTTCAATGATATTTAATGCTCTTACTAGTTCAATGCTCATTTAATGATTGGTATGACACATAAGAAATCTTCAGATAATCAACTATTCTAGATTGATGACAAATCTTCAAGCACCCAAATTTAAAAAGGAGCAAGAAAATGTACGACTTAAGCTTCTATAAAAAGAATACATAAAGACTTGCAAGCTAGAAACTTTTGTAAGAGGCTGAGATAGAGGAAAAACAAACAAGCGAGAGATTAAGCTTTAAGAAGACAGTTAAAACTTCAAATAAGTAGCTAAAAAAATCATGAGCACACATATAAGATTCACGGAATATTTTAACCCAAAAAAAAACCAAGAAGAAGAAGAAGAAAATGTACTGTCTTAAGCTTCTATCTTAAAACAAACTTACGAGCTGGGAAACTTCTTGTAGGAGGCTGAGACAAAGCAAAGAACATGTGGGTGGCCAAGCTTTTTACCGTAACGGAAGTGCGGTGACCAAAAAATTTTGAAGAAATGCGCACGAGGAGGCAAAAAAAAAAAGTGGGGACCACCGAAGCTTCTAATACCAACCATCATAGAAAGGAGGGAGTAGGGACAATGAATAAGGAAAGGTAGAGTTGGGACCGAATAGATATAAGATGGTGGACCAATTACTTATGGGAAAAGGATAGCTGGAGAACGCGCAAGAAAGACGATATGGCGGGGAATGAAAATTTATATCACCTTGTACCTTGTATGGTGCTGTCACTTTAAGTGCTATAGAAGGTATATAAAAGCTATGGCGCTTGGACACCAAACACCATAGCATCCCTTCAATGTATAAAAAAAATAAATGGTGAAGGGAGCTATCAGCGCCATCGCATCCCTTATAAAAAAAATTGTACATAGGATAAAAAAAATATGATTAATCTAACCAATCTTTTAAAAATTAATTTATCTTTGATGCCTTATTATTAGCCTTCAAACGTATTACTTAATTGATAAAAAGTAAGATAATTGAATAGTGATATTACCATTATTATTATGATAAAGTCAGACAATGAATAGTGATAAAGTAAGACTAGAAAGTATTATTGTCTCCATTATTGACGTGAAAGTGAAGAAATGAATGGTGATACATAGGTGACCAAACAATGACATTACCAAGTTATTGTAATTAAACAGAAAAAAAAAGAAAGAAATAAGTTAAAATACAAAAAAATTATCTAAAATCCCCCTATTGAAATAATTCTAAGGGAAATTAAAGCATTGACAAATTAAATGGAAGAAAAGATACCAAGACAATGCCAAAGCCATATAAATTAAATGAGGAAGAAAGGTGATGAAGCTTGCCTTAATTAACAGGGTGCCTTAACTACTCAGCTTGCACGTCCTTAGCATATAAAGGAGGAATAAAGGTGATGAAGCTCGCCTTCCGTGATCTCTCCACTTTGGTGTAGCTTTCAATTAACTCTCAGTCTCTACGTGATGTCTCATCTTTCACTCTCTCCTTGCTCTAGATAATATAGTCAAACATGTAAGGCCACATTTTGCCAAGGCCACTGTGGCCATGTGCCTGTCAAGTCCACTGTGGCCTTGGCAGGCATGCCAAGGTGTATGGGGCACCCTGGCCGGCACTTGTTAGGTCCTTACAAGCAACCTTGGTTGGTGCTTGATTAAACAAGGGCCAGCCAAGTATGGAACCTTGGCCGGTGCTTGGTTAGTCGATGCCTGCCCTTGGCCGACGCTTGGTTGGACCTTGGTTGGCGCTTGGTTAAACAATCACTGACAAAGGTCCAACGTGGTTTTCCAATTAAAAAAAATATCCTAAATAATTAATCAAGCTTTTCAAATAAAAAAATTCCCTAAAAAATTAACCCAACTATGGTGCTTTCTTGTTGGGACTTTCATTTTTCTTTTTTTTCAAATAAATGTTTTGTGTGGCACTTGTTTAGGAAAGTGCCACACAAACCTCATACTAGCTATGACACTTATAATAGGAAGCGTCGTAGCTTCTTATTTTTTTTTTATAAAAAACAATTATCTATGGTGTTTCTTTAAAGAAGTATCATAAGAGGATGCCACTAAATCCCTTTTTTATAGCAGTGGATTAAGGTTACTTTTATTCCAACTGAGTTTTGCAAATTGAAATTGAGGTAAAAATTGGTTAGTGTAATGTGACATATGTTTGGATAAACTTTTATGAAAGAAATATAGTTTGGTAGAAATTTATTTAGATTATATATTAAAATTCAGTTTCAAAATATTTAAATATAAGGAAAAGTAAAAAAAAAACTAAAAGCCTAAAAAAATTACTTCAACTTTAACATGACTTTTAAAAAAACTATTTTTTTGCCAACAAGAGAACTATCATTAAACCTTCACAGAAACTTGGTCGTGTCCAAAAAGAAAACACAGAACTGTAACCAACTTAATTATATATACCAAAATTATAATCCTCAACCAGTTTCAAAACAGTATAAATCCTACATTAGCTAACAAATTCTACATTTGTAAAAGAAGTCTCCAAATCCAATCAGACGAACCCAACCCCTTTAAAGACGTTTTAGCAACACAATTGGCCACCTAGTTCACTTCCCTAGAAATCCAAATAAAAGAGTGGCTTCATATCAATTTCCTTTAGAAAAGATATTCTCGATCAAAATATCACATTCCCTTGATTGTCTAGTGCATAGACGGCAGTATCAACCATTGCAAAATAGAATCACCCTTTTGCATCCCAAAATTATTCTAAGTCAGCTGCTTGGGTAAACGTAAAAATTGGATTAGCTGGGATCAACATATTGATAAATGAAATTACAGCTTCCTTTTCCGATTTTCCATAGCATCAAAGTAATCAATGCTTTATACCATTCAGAAAAATTAGCTTTCAGGAGATTGCGAGACAGCCAAGATCTGAGGTCTGCGGGATTTGCGTCATTGAAAGTAAAAGATGGCTATGGGACTTTACAACTGAAAAATAGATCCCTCATATAGTGCATCTTCTCTTTTACAACTTATAAACTGATATATAATCTGATAATACATATAAATATTTCAAAAAGATCATGTAATGTGATATAATTAACTAAATTATTTACATTTCTTACTTTCTCCAAATTAGTCAACTAGCTTATATTAAATCACGAAGGTAGAAACAACAATCTTAATACTCAAAAAAATTTCTTGTTGGTAGTACTACAAATAGAAAACATTGAATTTGTCATAGAATTTGTCACGGAATTAAAAATTTCAAATAGAAATTTTGACAGATTTGCCACGGAAACATTTTTCCGACAGAATCCGTTCCCTCACTGATAGGATCGTGGAAAATTTAACTAATGAGGGAATTATGATTGCCGCCTGTTGCTGTGTGTCTCCATCTCATGCTGAGACGTGTTGCTACCTTGCCCCACAACCTCTCCTACGCACACAAGAGCCTTTGCTAGTTGAGTTGCAATACATCTGCGTTTATTTGTTACAAAATTATATATATGTACACATAAAATATATCATGCACCATAAATTATATATAAATATATATTTGATATATATAGAGAATCCTATATAAATCCAATTAAAATATTAAAATTCAAATTCAGGCCAATACTTTCAATAAATTCTTAATCAGGCTAAGAAGTCTAATCAGAAATTTTTTTAATATTATTAAAAGACTAAAATGCCCCTATATAACTAAAAGGGAAAGTTAAAGATAGATATAAGTATAATTTTGGTTTTTATTATTCCAACCAGATATTCAATTGAGATTTTTCATTTTTTTATTTGTTTATTTGTTTGTTTTGGTTTTATTTTTCTTATAAAACAAACAAGTATTTATCCATATATAATATAAAATCATTTTTTTAAAAACTACACTATTTATCTATGTAGAAAATCATTTAAATTTATGTCTGTGTGTGTGTCTGTATAAACACTAATCACAACAGATATTTTTATTCTTTTCTTTCTTTTCATTTTGCAGATTCATTCCTTCAACATTAATAAAAAGTTACCAACAGGCACATCGTAGCACAAAAATTCTTATGACGTGGTTCTAATTCCTTTCCTTACATTATCAAATTTTCTTTTGTGCATTTCAAATAGTCACCAATTGTCATCGTCGAATCGTTGTATATACTTTAAATTGGGTTTTGTAGCAGTGCATAGCCTAAGTTTGATCTTTGCTAATCAATGAATTTCAGAGAGAGATCGAATGTATGTTGGGAGACGAGAGAGCAACAACAGAGTCAGCCTAGCAAAAGATGATTTGGGAAAAAAAGATATGGCTTTGAGGGGTAATATAGTCTTTTAACAACATCCATAAATTCCTCCTGACCTAATTAAGAATTTATTGAAAGTGTCAGCCTGAATTTGAATTTGGGTATTTCAGTTGGATTTATATAGGATTCTCCCACACACACACACATATGTAATATTATTAAAAAAAAATAATAGTAATTTAAATCAATGTTTTCAGGCCCAAACCGGATGGTCGGACCGGTCTGATCGTCAATTGGAGAGGAGGGTGGTCCATCTCAGAGCATTCAGTTGCTTTAAAGGTCAAGCCGGAATGAGTCGTCCGAAACGGGGAATTGAGCCGGTAGCAAGAAAAAAACCGGGACTCGGAGCGGGTATTGAAAAGCCAGCTAAGTGAAGAATGAACTCAGAACAGCAAGCCATATGTGAAGAAGAAGGAGAAGAAGTAGACGGAAAAAGAAGAATATCAAACCAAATCTATATCTAACCTTAAATAAAACTGTTTTATAAAGAAACTGTTGAAAAAATCATACATGATAAAAAGAAAATCAAAGAGCTTCATTGTTCATATCATCCATGGTGCTTTACTGTTTGCCAACTGTCGTTTTGCCTTTGTCAAAGATGGCCTTGTAGTTTTTGGTTTAAGGTTTTTCAAATGTTTAGAGGAAAGAAGAAAGAGAATGAGATTTTAGAAGTAAAAAGAAAAAAAATGCCTCTATCCTTGGTGCAAGCTGGCAGTTGTTTAAAAAAAAAGAAAGAAAATAAAACGGTGTTTTAGTTTTACTCATTTTCCCTCATCTTTGAGCTGTTAACTTACATGCCTACAGGCAACTAATTTTTATTTTTTTTATTTTTAATAATATTTAACTTTCACTTCATCACAGTCACACTCGTTCACCGAGGCATTGAAAGTTGAAAATTTTTAAAAGATTTTCTTCTTCTTAATTTTTATAATTTAAATGGAAGTTAATGGACATTATATTTAAGTTATGTATTAACTCTCCTTTTACCTTATTTTTTGTTTTATTATTTTTTTTTAGCTTTATATTTTTTAAAATTTATGTCCATATTCTCAATTGATCATTCCATTATCATTTTTTATCTAAATTACGTAAAACAAAATTAAATATGTGGTTATCATTATCATGGGGGAAAAATTAAACGTACGTTATGAGATACCATCTAAATTTATTAACTTATTTAAAAATTAAAATATTTAAGTTTATTATTAAATTATTTGGGAATTTAATATTTTATTTTTTTGCATATATTATTATATAAGCATGTAATATTTTAATTATTATGCTACCGGCCGAATCGTTTCAACCGATTGAACTATAATCCGTTAGCCTTTCTGACTCGATTTCCAATCCGCCTTTTAAAACATTGATTTAATTGATAATTTGAGGAAACTTTTTATATATTTATTATAATGTTTAATATAAATTAATTTCTAACGAAAAAATTTAAATATTAAATAAATTTTCTTATAAATATATTTTTTACGAATTTATTAAATTAAATTTTATTTTTAATTAAAATTAATTAATTACTGGCTATATATATTTTCAAGATATATGTGTGTATTATATTATATATATTATTTATTATTTTATAGATAATATATTTTTTTAAAAAATTACATATATTATATTATATTATAATTTTAACAATATTTATGGAACAATCTAATAAATTTTTAATTTTTCCAACATAATTAGCCACCGAAATTCTATAAAACATTTAGTGTTTTTTTAGTGTATAAAAAAGAAAAAATGGTATACTTTCTTCTCTCTCACTAGTAGCCATGGATAAGTCATGGATCAGGTTGTCGTGCAATTCTCCGGAATATTTGTACGGATTAAACAATTTCTTGGATTTTGCATTCACTCACGCCAGATGTAACGACAAAATCATCTGTCCGTGTCGGAGATGCAAGTTCAAGAAGTGGCATGCACGAAATGTTGTTAAGGAACATTTCCTTCTAAAGCCTTTCTCGGAGGACTATATGTTCTGGGCAGTTCATGGTGAGAAGGCCGGCATTAGATATGATGATGCTCTTCCTCGAAGTTTTCAAGTAGGCGTTCAACTAGATGAAGATGATCCTGTGAATGATGTTGTGCGTGATGCATTTGGATTTCAAGGCGACAACTTCAACGAAGAAGTGCACGGTTCTGAGCTGGTGTTCATGAAAAATGAAGCAACTCGGGATTTTTTCAGCTTGATGGATGAAGCAGATCGTCCTTTATATCAAGGTTTTCGAAAATATTCTAAATTATCTTTCTTGATCAAATTGTATCATATCAAGTGCTTGTGTGGAATCACAGATAAGGGAATGTCAATGTTGCTTGAATTATTACAAGATGCATTCCCCGACACTGAGATTCCCACAACATTCTACGAGGCCAAGAAGATTATCAACATGTTGGGGTTGAATTATCAAAAGATTGATGCATGTCCCAACGATTGTATGCTGTATTGGGAAGACGATTCCAGCAGGGAGACTTGTAAGAGATGCCACACATCGAGGTACAAGACAATTCGGAAGGGGAAAAAGCAGAAGAAGAAACCTGCAAAGATTCTCAGGTACTTCCCTTTGAAACCTCGCCTACAAAGATTATTTATGTCATCTAAAACTGTGGAGCACATGAGGTGGCATGCTGTTGATAAGAATGAAGACGGTAAATTAAGACATCCCCGTGATGCAGACGCTTAGAAAACGTTTGACAACGACTTTCCATATTTCACGACTGACCCCAAAAATATTCGGCTTGCGTTGGCGACCAACGGTTTCAATCCTTTCAGGAATCTTAGCACAAGTTACAATATTTGGCCAGTAGTCTTAGTTCCCTACAACTTACCCCCTGGATATGTATGAAACAAAGCTCTCTCATTATGTCTATGATCATTCCAGGTAAAAAGGCACCGGGCAATGACATCGATGTGTATCTCCAACCACTTATTGCGGAATTGCTTAACCTATGCAATATCGGCATTGAGACGTACGACGTTTACTAGAAGACTTTGTTTAACTTGCGTGCAGCCTTGATGTGGACGATTAGTGACTTTTTTGGCCTTGGCACATTATCTGGTTGGAATGTGCATACTAGGTCGGTGTGTCCAGCTTGTAATTTTGACTTTGACGCAGTGCGCTTTCCCCACAGCCGAAAGTGGTGCTTTATGAGGCATCGGAGGTTTCTCGATGGAAGACATAAGTTTAGATTGCAAAGGAATCACTTCAATGAGAAACCAGAAAAAAGAGGATCACCTCAGACTTTGTCCAGTACAGACATCTTACAGCAGCTTGAGCATGTTGACTTTGAGTTTGGAAAAAGCAAGATTCAGCACAAACTCGCCAAAAGATGCGTAGGACTTCGGCGCCTCATCAATGGAAGAACATAAGTATTTTATTCACTCTTTCATATTGGAGATCTAATTTACTTCACCATAGTCTTGATGTGATGCACATTGAAAAGAATGCTTGCAATAATGTGCTTTATACGCTGCTTAATGAACCCGGCAAGACAAAAGATCACCTTTAAGCGAGGAAAGATTTATGCGACATGGGAGTTCGTGAAGACGCTTGGCCAGATGAGCATGAGAAATTTCAGCCGGCAAAGTTTACCCTCACAAAATCGAATAAGTAAGTCTTCCTCACAATGTTGAAGAAATTAAAAGTTCCTGATGGGTATTCAAGCAACATTTCTCGATGTGTTGACTTGCAGGCTCGAAAGGTTGCTGGCCTGAAGAGTTATTATTCACATGTTCTTATGCAACAGTTACTCCCTCGGCTATAAAGAATGCACTTCCTCCCGATGTTTCCATCGTTTTTGTGGAACTTTGTTCTTTCTTTCGAAAGTTGTGTTTTAAGATTTTGATCAATGAGGAGCTCGATCAGTTACAGTCCAAAATCATTCTTACGCTTTATCATTTGGTGATGATCTTTCCTCCATCCTTTTTTACTATGATGGTTCACCTTACAGTCCACCTCGTTCATGAAACAAAACTCGCTGGACCAGTACAATATCCATAGATGTATCCGATGGAGAGGTACTCATTTTAAATATGTGCTTTATTGTTAGTTTTAATGTTTACTAGTCGTCCTTTTCAGCATTTAGTATCAATTTTCTCTTCTTTACTTCGTAGGTTCCTTGGGAAATTAAAATCTTACGTAAGGAATAAAGCTTGGCTAGAAGGTTCTATAGCTGAAGGCTATATAGGGGATGAGGTGCTATATTTTTGTTCAAGGTATTTTGATGACCTTGAGACGGCTTTCAACCGCCCACCTCATATTGACGATTGTCCTGAACCTGCGCCAACATTAGGAGAATTTATCCCTTGTGTTGATAAACCAGTTGGAGGAACTGAGAACTTCAAACTAACGGTAACTGAGAAGTTGCAAGCACATAGACATGTCTTGATTAATTGCACTCAAGTTGAACCTTTCATACAGTAAGAATTGTACACTCACATGTTATTCTATATCTTTCGTAACATTTTTCACTTTCATTTCACTATCACCTTTCCATTATTAATTGTAGGGAATTTAGAAGTCATGTTAAACGTCAACTCAGGATCCGTACACAAACATCCTTGGAAGTTGAGGAAAGGGTCCATAGAGAATTCTCGAGCTGGTTTACACGTAGAATACTAAATGACCACAACCCATACTCACCAGATTTCAAAGCTCTCGCAATCGGCCCTCTTGATCATGTAAAAAGGTTTACAGCATAAAATGCCAATGGTTTTAAGTTTTGCACGGTTTCACTGGATCAAGGATTGCAAACTCAAAATTCGAGTGTTTATGGCACATTTCGGACAAGGAGTTATGCAAGCAGCAGTAAAGCCAACATGCAGTTCGGAGGCATCCCTTACTATAGAAAGCTTCTTAATGTGGTCGAACTTAATTATCAAGGCCGTTTCACCATGACGTTGTTTAAGTGTTTGTGGGTAAATACCACTACTTCTCGAGGACTAACAACTGATGACTTAGGGATCACATTAGTCAATTTCTCATGGCCGATTCATACTGGTATTTCTCAAGATGATGAGCAGTATATTCTTGCTTCATAGGCACATCAGGTTTATTATGTCGAGGACGAGAGGCACAAGGATTGGCACATGATCGTTCATTTAAAGCTATGAAACCATTACGACATGGGTGAAGGCGATAACATCGCCTATGAGAGTGAGTCATTTCAGCTAGCTGATTTTGAAAACTACTTCCCTGAAGGCGATAACAATTTACCTCTATTGCGATGCTTTTTTTTAAGTCCACATCATTTAAATTAAATTTTTTAAATTTAATAATATATCACTAACAATAATTTTTCTACATAATTTCTGTAGGGATGGCGAGGATGAGTGATCAAATTCAAATTATGTTTTTGTCTTTAAAAAAATGAAAAATAAAATTAAAAATAAAATAATATAATATTTGTAGTGGTTCTTAAACCGCTACAAAAATAAAAATGACCGCTATACTAATTATAAACTGCTACAAAATGGATACATTAACTACTACAAATGGACGTGGATTCTTATAAATACACCTACCACAACTCATTTCAAACACTCCCCCATTTCTTTTGAGCTTACCCTTCTTTCATTTTCTCTCATTTACAAATTTTTTTGAATGAGTTAAGGAGCTGAACAATACGATCAAATATGGTAACAAGTTTTTTAATTTTTTATTTCAATACTTATTTTCTTCGCATAAAATTTATTCTCACCATTTTTTTTCCAGATATTTCATATCTTTATCTCATTTTCATCTATTTTTCATACACAATTACATTGTAGTAAACAACGTAATAGTTCCTTATTACCTACGTATCCTTAATAATATTATCAATACAATGTTTATACTTATCCAATTAAATTAAATTATTCCTTTTAATTTATAAATGAGCTAAACTATTGAATAATAATCTAATTAAATTAGATAAACTACTTAAAAATAAACTATTTAATTTAATATTAAAAAAACTGAAACAAATGATTGTATTTTTTTTTTATTTTCTTAATTTTTGTAACGGTTATTAAACCGCTACTAATTAACGCACTTTTTTAAACTGAAATTAATTTTTTTGCGTGATTTTTGAATTTTCATGAAATTAGTAGTGATTCTACGACCACTACTAATTTCATCAAAATTCAAATTAGTAGTGGTTTATGAACCGCTACAAAATAAGAAAAAAAATTCTTTTTTCTTTTCCTGCCTTCAAATTTTCAATTTTTTATATTTGTAGTGATTATATCGCAGAAAACCATTACAGCTTATGAAGATGTTGTAGCGGTTGGGTTGAACCACTATAAAAGAAGTAGCGGTTATTTTCCTTGAGTAGTGGTTATATCCGCTTGCAACATACGATTTAGTAGCTGTTTTATTAACCGCTACTAATGTTGTTTGTAGCGGTTAAAACCGCTACTAATAATAATTTTTAATCACTATTAAATCACATTTTTTTTGTAGTGGTAGATACCACTGAGTAAAGTTATTTGACTATTAATTAAAGTTTAGATGACAAAGTGACTAATAAAGTTCTTAATGTGTAAAGTATATGCGTCTATTAAACTAAGTGGAATTACTATAAGATAACAAGAAATATACTTTAGTACCAAGAAGTTCCAATTACAATTGAAGTGTTATCATTTCTTACCTTAAAAATTGTCATTGCATAATCCTCAATTGTCATTAATACTTCTTGATAGTTAAGTGCATTACTTAGAACTCGTAGTAGTTTCCCCTCAAACTAATTGTACAATAATATTGCAAACCCCATGCTATATACAAACTTCCCCGGAAGTGGGGTCAACTTTATTCTGAAACTCTCTTGGAGATATAACAACTTGCAATGGATTCTTCATCATCACAGTGAATTCTTGCTTCTCAGATAAGTCGACATCACCATCATTTGAAACCCTCCACTCAAAATTCCAAACCAGATTGGCCACAAAGTACTCCAAATGAAACATTGCCAAATTATAACCTGGGCACATTCTTCTCCCTGCTCCAAAGGGCATCATCTTTATCTCATTGCTTCCTGTAATATCAAACACTTCATCTCCGTTCTTCTCAGTTTTCAAGAATCTCTCTGGCTTGAATTCCATTGGATTCTCCCACACCTTCGGGTCCCTACCCATCTCTGCCACTAAGAAATTTATAGTTCCATTCTTAGGTATCAAGAAACCATTCAACACCACATCCTCTTTGACTGCATGTGGCAGAACAAAGTGTACAGGCGGGTGACGCCTAAGTCCCTCCAAAATCACAGCCTTAAGATATGGCAATTTCTTCAGATCCTCGTCTTTTACTTCTTTCTCCTCTCTATCACCCATCACACCTCTAATTTCGTCCACAAGCCTCTTTTCACTACTACAGAATTGAGATATAACCACCCCCAAAGACGTCCCAAATTGAGAATTGGGTGGTTAAAAAGGGAGGCGGTGGCATTTTCGTAATTATTTTTGTGTAGGGGAACCTTTAGGCGTCCCAAATTCAAATTTGGGACGCCTAAAGTGCTTCCTGGCGCGAAATATAAATTTTATAAATTTTTTTTAGCGCCAGGAGCCCACTTTAGGCGTCCCAAATGAATTTGGGACGCCTAAAGTCCCACTTTAGGCGTCCCAAATGATATTTGGGACGCCTAAAGTGGGACTTTAGGCGTCCCAAATTCATTTGGGACGCCTAAAGTGGGACTTTAGGCGTCCCAAATTCATTTGGGACGCCTAAAGTGGGACTTTAGGCGTCCCAAATGCCATTTGGGACGCCTAAAGTCCCACTTTAGGCGTCCCAAATGGCATTTGGGACGCCTAAAGTCACCTTTAGGCGTCCCAAATACCATTTGGGACGCCTAAAGGCGTCCCTGCATGTCAGACACTTGTCTGACATGCGGTCTTCTCATCACCATCACACCCTCACCTCACATACTTTACTCTTCTTCCTCCTCTCCCACCCACACCGTCGGCCCTCCTCCTCAGGAATTTTTTTCCTTCAACTCCTCCCTCCTCCCTTGTTCAAGCTCCCTCCCCCACCATCGGCCCTAGCTTTGTTGAACTCTTCCCTCCTCCCTTCTTCTTCCTCCTCTTGAACGGCTGCAACCTCACCTCCTCCACGGCTGCAACCTCACCTCCTCCACAGTGGGTTTTGCTCTCTCCTCCATTGTTGTGCGTGGGTGGAGCTCCAACATCTTCTCAACCTCTCAAACATAGTAGCTAGGGGGCGCCCTCAGGTTGGTTTATTTTCTTCAATTTTTTTTTGTAACAGAACATGGTTTATTTTGTTTTTGAAAAATATTTCCGAATGGTTGACATAGTGCTTATTATATATATATTGCTTATATTGAGATATCAAAGATTAGCCTGATGTGTTTGGTGTGGTTATATTGTTTAAATTGCATTGATTTGGGAATGGTTTATTTTCTTGTTTAAATATAAATTTACTTGTGTATAATAGAAACAAGTCTTCTTAGTTCTCACCCGTTCCATTGTGTTAAATATGAGTAAAGTTTAAAAGTTACTCCCTGTTTCAATTTGCCTCTTGTTAATTATTGATTGAACTTTTATTTATTTATTTGTTCAAGTGTAACATAATGAAAGTGGCTCATAAAAGTTTCTTTCAATCATTGATTAGTGTATGCCACATGAAACCAATACAATTCATAGTTGTATTAAAATCCTGCACCATTAATTAGTATATATAATAAAATAAAATATGATTTATTTAAATTAAAGAAATTCTTGTATTAATTACACACAATTGTTTTGTTAATTCCAAATTCTTGAATTATGAAGAATAATTCAAGCCAAAACTTAAAAAGAAAACGATAACCCCAATATTCATTAAATGATTTTTATCTAAATATTTTCAATAAAACAATTTTATTTTTGGAAGAACTCAACTTAAAATTGTTTTGTTAATATGAAACTCGTTTTGTTTTTAATTCTTCCAAACCTCAAAAAAATTCTTTAATTTAATCTTATTGTATTTATTTTATTATACATTAATTTTATATACATATACTTATTAAAAAAATAAGTTACATAGCACTGAAACCCTTTTAATAGGAGAGATGAGGCTAGGAGGGGGCAATAAAGTTATTAAGCCCATATTTTAAAATCCTAAATTGGGTTGATAACTTAATTAGGCAATCCCATCATATGTCCTTGAGAATTGTACTAAACGTGTGAATGTTATTGGTAATGCCTTAGGTGGTAACAAAATGGATCATAGTTGGATGAATGCTTTGAGAACTAGTGAGGAATATGAGAAAGGGGTGGGCGAATTTATTGAATTCGCTAAAAAGAATGCTCCTGCAAGAAATGGGAAGTATTTTTGTCCTTGTGTCAATTGTTTGAATGAGAGTAGACGGGATGTTGATGTCATAAAGGATCACCTACTTTGTGATGGAATAAATCTGCGATACACAAGGTGGATATGGCATGGTGAGGAAATAACTGATTGTCCGTCACACAAGAAGGGAGCTGTGGATGTCATAGATGAAGATAGAATGGAGAGAATGATTAACGATGTTGAGGCAGAATCCTTTGCGCAGTCGCAGGAGTATGATAGCCTGCGGAGTGATGCAGAGACACCATTGTACAGTGGTAGTAAGTACACGCGGCTGACAGGAACATTACATTTGGTTAACTTAAAGGCAACTTGTGGGTGGACCGATAGTAGTTTCACATTGTTGCTTGAACTATTGTGTGATATGTTTCCGGAAGATAATGTACTTCCAAATCGTATGTATGAGGCCAAGAAAATCCTGTCTACAATGGGTATGGAGTATAAGAAGATACATGCTTGCCCTAATGACTGCGTACTGTACAGAAATGAGTACGGAGGTCTTAGTGAGTGTCCTAAGTGTAAAACTGCACGATACAAAGTGAAAAAAGATGGTGGTTGTGGTGATGTGACAAGTAAAAGGCAACCTTTAAAGGTTATGTGGTATCTTCCAATAATACCACGTTTTAAACGTTTGTTTGCGAGTGCAACAAAAGCGAAGAAGTTGAGATGGCACTCTGATGAGAGAATATCTGATGGGAAATATCTTCGGCACCCAGCTGACTCTCCACAATGGAAAAAAATAGATGAAATCTTCCCTCAATTTGGCAGCGAGCCGAGAAACCTACGGCTTGGGCTTTGTACAGACGGCATCAATCCGTATAGAACTCTTACTAGCACACATAGTGCGTGGCCGGTTCTCCTTGTAATATACAACTTGTCTCCCTGGCTATGTATGAAACGTAAGTATATGATGCTATCTATGATGATTTCTGGACCAAAACAGCCAGGGAACGATATTGATGTCTATTTGGCGCCTTTGATTGAGGACTTGAAGAAGTTGTGGGAGGAAGGCGTAGATGTGTTTGATGCTTATAAGAAGGAGTCTTTTAAGCTACGTGCAATGATTTTCACAACGATAAACGACTTCCCTGCGTACGGAAACTTGTCAGGGTACAGCGTGAAGGGTCACAAAGCATGCCCAATATGTGAAGCAGACACACACTTCCAACAACTAAAGCATGGAAGAAAAACTGTCTACCTTGGCCACAGGAGGTTTCTTCATCGGTACCACCCATATCGTAGGCTAAGAAAGCGGTTTAACGGCTTACCGGAGCATGGAATGGCTCCAAAGTCACTAACCGGAGAGGAAGTCTACAGTCGAGTGGAACGTATCCATGTCACTTTTGGTAAGAATCAGAGGGTTGCGGGTGAGAAGAACATATGGAAGAAGAGATCCATTTTCTTTGATCTTCCATATTGGCGTTCGCTAGACGTGAGACACAGTATTGATGTGATGCATGTGGAGAAGAATGTTTGTGATAGCCTTATCAGTACGCTTTTGCACATACCAGGGAAGACTAAGGATGGGATTAATGCGAGATTAGACCTTGTCGATATGGGAATAAGAGAACGATTACATCCACAACTAAGAGATGATGGTAGGAGGGCATACATGGAGCCAGCAGCGCATACACTATCAAAAGCAGAGAAAAGAAGTTTGTGTGGGTGTTTGCATGAAATGAAGGTGCCGCAAGGGTATTCCTCGAATGTGAGAAGATGTGTCTCAATGGACGATTTGAAGTTAGTGGGAATGAAGTCCCATGATTATCATGTGTTGATGCAACAACTATTACCAGTAGCTATTAGAGGCATAATGAAAGATGAAGTACGAAACACAGTGACAAGATTGTGCGTTTTCTTCAATGCTATCTGTAACAAAGTCATTGACACTGAAAAGTTGGATGAACTAGAAAATGAGGGTTACATTATTTTGTCACAACTAGAGATGCACTTTCCGCCTTCATTTTTTGATATAATGGTGCATTTGGTAGTTCATTTGGTGAGGGAGGTAAGGCTATGCGGTCCGGTTTACCTGAGGTGGATGTACCCTTTCGAGCGATACATGAAGATCTTAAAAGGGTATTCTAAAAATCCTTATCGACCAGAAGCCTCAATAGTTGAAAGATATGTAGTTGAGGAGGCTATGGAGTTTTGCAAAGATTATATGTCAGGGAAGAAGGAACAATCTCGGCATGAAGAAGGGAGAAGCAAGGGAACACGAGGACTGAAAGTGAAGAATGTTCCTCGTGAAGAGGTGTTGCAAGCCCACTTGTATATCCTGAATAATATGGAAGAAGTTCAACCTTACATAAATGAACACAGAAACACTTTGAAGAACAAGAATCCAAGGAAGAATGACATGCAGATTGCTATTGAGCAAAACAAGACATTCATGCAGTGGTTCGAGGAAAAGGTTTTGCACGAGATCGGTGTGTCTGAGACAATCGAGTGGCTAGCTTGGGGGCCTTCGTTTCAGGTCATTACTTGGACCGGTTATGATATAAATGGCTATTCCTTCTATACCAAAGAGCAAGATGACAAAAGTACCATGCAAAATAGTGGGGTCATGGTAGAAGCTGAATCTATGCACTTTTCCAGTTCGAGAGACAAAAACCCCATATTAGCGTCTATGGCCTATTATGGAGTTATAGAAGAAATATGGGAGATGACGTACAACAAGTTCAAAGTTGCTTTATTTAAATGTAAGTGGGTTAGCAACAATGCCGTGGTAATAGATAAACAATTTGGTTTTGTCTCAGTCGATCTTGGAAGAGTTGGCTATAGAGACGAGCCCTTCATTTTAGCAAGCCATGCGAAACAAGTGTTTTTTGTCACCGATCCTGCCAGAAAAAATATGTCCATTGTCCTTAAAAGTAAAAAACAGAAGTATGGTGATCCGACCTTCAACCTTGATGACACACCACCTTTCACAACAACTACACCTCGAACAAATGAAGTTGAATTGGTAGATGATGACGAATATGCTGTAAGAAATGACCATGGTGAAGGACTATGGGAAACAATCTAGAGTAAGACCTTAATTTATAAACGAGAACTATGTTTTTTCTGTTTTACTTCCCGCTTACTATATACATGTGTTTTCATTGCAATTTACTTACGTTTCTGATGATGCTTTTTGTGTTAACAGGAATATGGACAACGTTAGTGATGACGAGAGGCGTGGAGATGACGAAAGCTCTAGCAATGACGAAATTCCTAGAGTTGAACCCCCTGCAAGAAGGAGGGTTAGAGGCTGTACAAAGATGGGAGCATTGGTTGCACGTCATGAACATCAACAGGAGAGGCTGCATATAGACTTCGATGACAATCTGAATCCAGTTGGTCCTGAGGAAGACCACTTCATTAGCTACATAGGGCTTTTGGCTCGAAGCAAAGTGCGCATTACCTACGATAATTGGAGATTGGTTCCCCCAAAAACGAAAGACATGATTTGGCAGCAACTTTTGGTATGTAAGTTTTGATGCATTGTAGCTTTGTTCTTATTGTTTCAAATATAATAATCTTATGTTTTACCTTGCAGCAAACATACGATGTCCCCGACACCACAGAGATGCATAGGCACTGGATGGATGAGGTTCGTGTACGATGGAAAGGTTTCAAGAACAAGCTAACAAAGCATTACATTCGAGGGGCCCTTAGGGGTAACGATCCATGTGCACAGTATACATATTTATCTCCAGAGGACTGGAGGTTGTTTGCGGCATCACGAGCAGATCCTGAGTTTTTGGTAAGATTTCTGTCATGATATAGAACTACTTATATATTTGATTTCATATACTTTATATCGTTGATTCATTTTTTGTTGTTTTTCATTCATAGAAATTAAGTGCAGCAAATGCCCAGAGGCAAGCAGAAAATAAATATCAACATTTCATGTCTCGCGGTGGATATCGGAAGCTTGAGCGGCAAATGATGGCAGAAGAGTTACAGAAAATGAAGGAAGCAGCGGAATCTGATCCTAGCGTTGTTATCCAGCCACCGGCACCTCCTCCACGTCACAAAAAATGGAAAGCAGGGAGGATTAAGGCTGGGAAGTACATAAATCCGACTGTTGCTGAGGTTGCAGCGAGGATTGTAAGTAGTTATACCATAAGTACCTAATTTTTTACATGTCGCGAGTGGTTTCGATACATTTACAATAAACTGCATGCTACAGGATGACCTGGACGAGCAGAGTAGCCAAGGTTCATTCAATCCAAGTAGACGGATGGACATCTTGTCAACGGCTATTGGGAAGGCAGATGACCTTGGTCGTGTTCGAGGAGAGACACGGGGAGTTAGTGCCGCGAGGTATTTTGGACGACAGGCACGTTATTCGTCACAAGCTGGACCTAGTAAGGACGTTGTGGCCAAGATTCGAGAGGACCTCGAACGAGAGATCGAGGCCAACCTTCGCGACAAGCTCCGACAAGAGCTGTTGCCAGAGCTTCAACTTGAAATGGCAAAGATGTTTGAAGCACAAAGGGCAAGGGACGAGGCTCGAACTCAGGAATCCCCTGCCTTCAATAGCACCAGAGGAAGTTACAACCCTCTGGAGCAACCACTTGGCCACCCTTCTCCCACTCCAGTGTCGGGACCACTTGGCGACCCTTCTCCCAATCCAGTGTCGGGAGACCCTTGCACCCTCTATTTGGATGATCCACTGCTGCGTGTTGTTGCTGATGCTCTCGTTCACACATATGCTACCACCCACCATAATCAGCAAATTCCGGAGGATTATCGTAGGGTGAATGTGACGAGTGTTAGAAAGGGGGAAGAAGGTACAGCCATCCCTGTTCCCGATCCAGAGGTTGGCACGTTAGGTCAAGCGATAGGATCTTTCATCCTTTGGCCTCACAATCTTATTGGTTCAGACGCAACACCTCCAATGGTAGGAATTACCTTACTGTTACTGAAAATCTGTTGGCATCCTAATAACAATTTGTTTTTTGATGTTCTAAAAGGATGACGAAGCTGCGAGCAAATGGCCCTTCTTAGCACGGCTGCAACAGATCTACAAGGGCATTAAACAGATTGACTTGAAGATGCCTCCAGGGATTGTGGGCCAAGAGGAGTATCCCTACACGATTGACAATAAAGATCTCAAGCAGTTTATCAGGTTGGAGGAGATAGATGCAGGCTGGGTCAAATTTGCAGTCCGGTAAGTTTTTTTTTTCAATTTTCCCATAGAATTCATTTAGTGGTTTTTTGTTTTCATACATTCAATCATTGATTCCTTATTTTAATTCTATTATAGCACCTTGCACGATCTCTGCGCAAACATGGAAAGAGGTAATTGGTATGGATTCTTATGTCCTGCGAATACGACAGGGGATACTTGTACTGTGGCGCATAGGACTCACTATGTCGGCTACCAAATGGCACAACACAAACTTCGTTGTTATCTAGCACCCATTGTCCAACGGTTCGTATTTACATTTTGTCAATTTCAGAAGTTTACTAAATAATTGTCTTCTCACTCATCTAACTTCATTTTAATGTGTACATGTTGTTAAAGAAACCACTGGACTTTGTGTGTTATATGTCCCCGCCGCAACATAGTCTATTGGTTTGATCCCTTGAGTAACAAGCCAGACAGAGATACAAAATCCGTCTTCGACACGTAAGTTATCCTGTTTGTATTTCATTGACAACAAAATAAAGGAATGGTTCTAATTTCTGTTCATTTTGCTTTTCATGATAGTGCTTGTCAAACATATAGAATCCTAGGTGGGTCACGCGAGGGTGCAGTTGTTAAAAAGCCAAAGTGGTTTTATCCCATAGTAAGTACATTCGATCCTACATAATTGTTTCATTGACGGTCCTTTTATACATACCTTTATTGATTTTAACAACCAATTGCATCCCTTTGATTAAAAGTGCCCTCGGCAACCTGGCAACACTGAATGCGGATATTATGTTATACTTTATATGTATAACATAACTCAAAGTGGAATTACTAGCGATTTTGAAAAGGTAATTGCTTCTTCATTCTCAAATGATAATATTTTTGGTGTTCTAATCGAAATGCTAATTAATTCATTTGCTTGAGATTCATTTCATCTAAGCTTATTACTTTCTAATTTTCAGATTTTTGATAATGAAGATGCCTACCTACGTGAAGACCTTGATTTGATCAGAGATCTTTTGGCTGGACATCTTCTTCAACATATAGAGCAGTAAACTTGTTATTTTATATCAGTTTGTACTTGTGTGATGACAGCGTTTTGACACTTTCTGGTTGTTTTTTGTTGATATATATAGTAGTAGGTTGCATGAAAGGTTATTGTATGTATATATAGTAAAGATTGTAGTGCTGGATGTCCTTACCAGTTTGTAACGGACAGTGTGGTTTATGAATCCATCTTTTATTCTGTCTCTGCAGTTTCAATTCGTTGGGTAATACAGAATGTAAATTATGGTATAAAAAAAAACCAAACTTTTAGACGTCCCAAATTAACATTTGGGAGGTCTAAAGTCCCCCAGGTGAGACTTTAGGCGTCCCAAATTAAAATTTGGGAGGCCTAAAGTAACCCAGCGTGGGACTTTAGGCGTCCCAAATTAAAATTTGGGAGGCCTAAAGTCCCCCAGGGTGGGACTTTAGGCGTCCCAAATTGTAATTTGGGACGCCTAAAGTCCCCCAGGGAGGGACTTTAGGCGTCCCAAATTGTAATTTGGGAGGCCTAAAGTCCCCCAGGGAGGGACTTTAGGCGTCCCAAATTGTAATTTGGGACGCCTAAAGTCCCACCCTGTGGGGACTTTAGGCGTCCCAATTCTTAATTTGGGACGCCTAAAGTCTATCATTAGGCGTCCCTATCATTTGGGACGTCTTTTGTTTCAACTTACTACGCCCCCAGCATCTACGTCCCCCCGTTTTGGGACGTTAAAAGTGCCAAATTTGGGAGGTTAAAGCCCCTTTTTGTAGTAGTGTTTGTATCTCAGGGTATTTCACCAAATTCGCCATAATCCATTGCAGAGCTGTAGCTGTTGTATCTGTGCCTCCACTTATGAGCTCTGAACTTAAAGATACAATTTCAGATTCTTGAAGCTTACGCTTCTCCTCTGGCCACTCCAAATTCAGTAAAGTATCCACATAAGGCACAATAATTTGATCTGAGGTGCAATTATAGACTCTGTTCAACCTCTCTTCCTTGGCTTTCTTCCTGGCTCTGATCAGTGGAATCAGAACACTTTCTTCTTCCTTTCGAGTCTGCAACAATTCGTGCCACCGCTTGAAGAACAATATGCGAGTGATTCTCGGCCAGAAATTCAGAACCCTGAATCTGGTGGAGCTCAAAAGCACACGTTGTTGAACTTGCTCGATATCTTTGATTTGCTTCTCATTTAACTTTTCTCCGAAACACATGAACACCAGCAAACAGAACATAGCGTAGTGAAGATGGTCAATAACCTTAATGGAATTGCTTGACTCAGAATCAGATTTGAGTCTATTGATTAGCACATCCAACACCCATTTACGGGAACCTGAAAAGGATTTAATCCGGGTCGGGTGAAGCATCTCGGAGGTGAGGTTGCGGCGGAGGACGCGCCAGTTGGGGCCGTAGAAGGCGGTGTTAATGTCATGCTGGTCGGAACTAAAAACCTTACTGGTGGTATGAGCCGGGGGACGGTCAGAGAAAACAGCCCCATTTTGAACGAGGGCTTGGTGAGCGATAAATCGATCAGCTACAAATATAAGTGGACGAGACCTAACAGGAAAAACAAAGATGGGACCATATTTGTCACGAAGATTTCGGAGTGAATCTTCAATTTCTAAGAACGACGATTTACGCAGAAAAAGAATACTACTAATGATGGGAATACGATGAGGACCAGGTGGGAGAGGCACCCGGCTAGAGGGAGAAAGAAGATTGAAGAAGGCTTGGATGGATAGGCAGAGACAGAGAGAAACGAGGATGATGAACCAGACCTCCATTATTATGGTTAAGAATGAAGAGGAAGAAGCAAAGGTATAGTAGTAATGAGTATGAGTGAGAAAAGCTATGGGAAATGAGGGGAGATTTAAAGGGCGGATTAAGATAAAGAATTACAGTGGGAACACAACTGATGCCGTCGTCATCATCCAGTGAGAACACAATTAGTCTGACTTTGGAGCTTTCTTGTTGCTTGGCCTCTAAGATATCGATTACTATATGTTTTGTGGTTCTTCCCTGAAGTTTCTCCCAAGGACTGAATAAAGATTAGATCTTTACAAAAGGTCAAAAGCTTATTTCTAAAATATCCGGAATGAAGCCTCAATAAAGGATGTAAAGTAAACATGTCAATGGTTTTCCAGTCTGGTATGGAATGGAACTTCTTTATAGAAGTGAAACATGAAGGTTTTTCTATAAGTGAGAGAGCTCGTGGATAATGATAAATTGATATTTTGGGACCTTTACAATCCCAAGTTTTCATTTAAATTGATATTTGCAATTCAATTTTTTAACAATCTGGCCAAAACCTAGTTATCATTAAATTGATATTTTCAGACCTAATTGTCATTCCCAAACTTCCATGTGCATGTGTCAAACACTTGTCAAATAATTGGACAGTACCAACATTCTTTATGCTATAGCAATGGATGTTATAATATATACTCCATCCATCCGGTCTTAAATATAACACAAAGTTAAATTTCTTTGGAGTGATTAAGGAAGCTAAATAAGTTATTTAATCATATCATATATTGTGTATCCTTAGATTATATATTAGTTTATTAGTCAAATTAATTAATTTGGAGGAAAAAATATAAATATAAATACTCAGCTAATTTAATTAGCTTCCTTAATTTCTTCAAAAAAAAATCAACTTTATCATATATTTAAAACTGAAGGGAGTATAATTTTGTTGCTGAACTATTTATCACTTTGATACGATATAGGCGTGAGGTTTTGAGCAAAGCTAGCAATCCTAATGATTTTATTACTACAAAATTGTAAATATTTCACGCTCAATATTTTACAGTTAATGAGATACTATAGAATATAAAGAGGCGGAAATTATGTAAAGCATTACTTTCCTTCTTGTAAAAATTGATAAGTGTAGTCAATTTCTCATTCCTTCACCCAATTAGTTGAGTTTCTCTACCGGTGAAAAATAGTGGTAAATAATGTTATTAAAATGGTAAATATCTTTATAAATATTATCATTTTGCATTATAATATAGTCAATAATTAAACATTACATTCTTTTTATAAAATATGACAATTGTCAATTTCTCACGCGCGCACACTCAATTAGTTAAATTTCCTCAAATGAGAAACTTGTTAAAAGTAATAGAAAATGACCTTATTGAAATGGTAAATATATTTATAAATATTATCATTCAAGTTACAAGTATACTCAATAATTAGGATATTACATTCATACTTGTAAAATTTGACAAGATAGTCAATTTCTCACAATCTCACTCAATTAGTTGAATTTCTCCAAATGGGAACTTGTTAAAAGTAGTAATAACTGACATTATTGAAATGAGAAATATCTTTACAAATATTATCATTCACATAATCAGTAATTAAAACATTACACTTTTACATATATTATCACTACAAAAAAAACGTGATTTAGTAGCGGTTAAAAATAGGTATTCGTAGCGGTTCTAACCGCTACAAACTAGGTTAGTAGCGGTTAGAAAAACCGCTACTAAATCGTACGTTGCAAGAGGTTTTGTAGTAGTTCTATAAAACCGCTACTCAATCAAAAATAACCGCTACAAACTTTGTAGCGGTTAATAGTAACCGCTACAAAATCAAGAGATCTTTGTAGCGGTTATATAACCGCTACAAATATAAAAATTTTATTTACAGCTTTAAAAAGAATTTTTTTTTGTAGCGGTTAAAAAACCGCTACAAATATATAAAAATGAAAATTTGTTAAAAATGACTTTTTTTATTTGTAGCGGTTAAGAAACCGCTACCAAATTTGAATTTCATGAAATTAGTAGCGGTTCTTAAAACCGCTACTAATTTCATGAAATTCAAATTTGCCGCCAAAAAATTTAAATTTACCTTTAAAAAGGCGCGTTATTTAGTAGCGGTTTAATAAACGCTACAAATATTTAAAATTTCTTTTAAAAATATACGTTGATTTTTTTCTTTTTTTTTCAATATTATATTAAATGGTTTAATTTGTTATTATTTTATCTATTTCGATTAGTTTATTATTTAATTGTTTAACTTATTAATAAATTAAAAAGAAAAAATGTAATTGAATATGATTAGTATAAAATTATATTAATAATATTATTAACGATAGTTAGGCAATAAAGAATTATTATGTTTTATAATATAATGTAATTGTATATGAAAAGTAGATGAAAATGAGATAGAGTTAAGATATATCTAGAAAAAAAGATGTTTAGAATAAATTTTATAGAAAGGAAAGAAGTATTCTAAAAGAAATTGAAAATCTTGTTACTATATTTGATCGTATTATTCAGCTCCTCTACTCATACGAAAGAAGTTGTAAATGAGAGGAAATGAAAGAAGGGTAAGGTGAAAATAAATTGGGGAGTGTTTGAAATGAGTTGTGATAAGGGTATTTATAGGGATTTACGTATTATTTGTAGCGGTTAATGTAGCAGTTAATGTAGCGGTTACTAATTAGTAACGGTTATTTATATTTTTGTAGCGGTTTAATTATTTGTAGCGGTTAATGTAGCGGTTATTATTTAGTAGCGGTTATTTATTTTTTTGTAGCGGTTTAATAACCGCTACAAATATTATATTAATTTTTTTTTTAAAATTTTTTTTACATTTTATTTTAACACAAATTTTTTGCATTTTTTGTAAAGAAAAATTTTTACACTTGAATTCTACAAATATTATTTTAATTTTTTTTACATTTTATTTTAACACAAATTTTTAGCATTTTTTTTAAAGACAAATTTTTTACAATTGAATTTGATCACTCATCGTCGCCATCCCTACAGAAATTTTGTAGAAAAATTATTGTTATTGATGTATTTTTAAATTTAAAAAATTTAATTGAAATGACGTGGACTTAAAAAAACTCACCGCAGTAGAGGTAAATTGTCATCGCCTTCAGGGAAGTAGTTTTCAAAATCAGCTGGCTGAAATGGCTCGCTCTCGTAGGCGATGTTATCGCCTTCACCCATGTCGTAAAGGTCTCTTGGCTTTAAATGAACGACCATGTGCCAATCCCTATGCCGCTCGTCCTCGACATAATAAACCTGATGTGCCTCTGAAGCTAGAATATACGGCTCATCATCTTGAGAAATACCAGTATGAATCGGGCGTGAGAAATTGACTGATGTGATCCTTAGGTCGTCAGTTGTCAGTCCCCGAAAAGTCATGGTATTTGCCCACAAACACTTGAACAGCGTCACGGTGAAACGGCCTTGATAATTAAGCTCGACCACATCAAGAAGCTTGCCATAGTAAGGGACGCCTCCGAACTGCATGTTGGCGTCACTGCTGCTCGCATAACTCCTTGTCCCAAATGTGCCATAAACACCCGAATTCTGTGTTTGCAATTCCTGATCCCGTGAAACCGTGCAAAACTTAAAACCATTGACATTGTATGCTGTAAACCGTTTTGCATGATCAAGAGGGCCGATTGCGAGAGCTCTGAAATCCGGTGAGTGTGGGTTGAGGTCATTTAGTATTCTGCGAGCAAACCAGCCCAGGAATTCTCTGTGGACCCTCCTATCAACTTCCGAGGATGTCTGTGTACGGATCCTGAGCTGACGCTTGACATGACTTCTGAATTCCCTGCAATTAATAATGGAAAGGCGTTAGTGAAATGAAAGTGAGAAATGTTACGAAAGATATAGATTGAATAACATATATGTGAGTGTACAATTCTTACCGTATGAAAGGCTCAACTTGAGTGCAATTAATCAAGACATGTCTATGTGCTTGGAACTTCTCAGTTGCCGTTAGTTTGAAGTTCTCAGTTGCTCCAACTGGTTTACCAACACGAGGGATAAATTCTCCTGATGTCGGCGCAGGTTCAGGACAATCGTCAACACGAGGCGGGCGGTTGAAAGCCGTCTCAAGATCATCAAAGTACCTTGAGCAAAAATATAGCACCTCATCCCCTATATAGCCTTCAGCTATAGAACCTTCTGGCCACGCCTTATTCCTCACGTAAGATTTTAATTTCCCAAGGAACCTACGAAGTACATAAGAGAAAATTGATATAAAATGATGAAAAGGACGACGAGCAAACATTAAATACGGACAATAAATGAAAGCACATATTTAAAATGAGTACCTCTCAATCGGATACATCCAACGATATTGTACTGGTCCAGCGAGCTTTGTTTCATGAACGAGGTGGACTGTGAGGTGAACCATCACAGTAAAAAAGGACGGAGGAAAGATCATCTCCAAGTGACAAAGCGTAAGAATGATTTTCGACTGCAGCTGATCGAGCTTCTCAACGATCAAAACCTTAGAACACAACTTCCGAAAGAAAGAACAAAGTTCCACCAAAACGATGGAGACATCGGGAGGAAGTGTATTCTTTATAGCCAGAAGGAGTAACTGCTGCATAAGAACATGTGAGCCGTGACTCTTCAGGCCAGCAACCTTTCGAGCCTGCAAGTCGACACATCGAGAAATGTTGCTTGAATACCCATCAGCAACTTTTATTTTCTTCAACGTCGCAAGGAACACATCCTTGTTCGGTTTTGTGAGGGTAAACTTTGCCGGTGTAAATCTGTCATGCTCATCTGGCCAAGCGTCTTCACGAACTCCCATGTCGCGTAAATCTTTCCTGGCTTGAAGGTGATCTTTTGTCTTGCCGGGTTCGTTAAGCAGCGTATACAACACATTGTCGCAAACATTCTTTTCAATGTGCATTACATCAAGACTGTGGCGAAGTAAATTAGATCTCCAATACGGAAGCGTGAAGAAGATACTTATCTTCTTCCACTGCTGAGGCGCCGAAGTCCTGCGCGTCTTTGGGCGAGTTTGTGCTGAATCGTCGCTTTTTCCAAACTCGACGTCAACATGCTCAAGCTGCTGTAAGATATCTGTACCGGACAAAGTCTGAGGTGGTCCTCTTTTCTCTGGTTTCCCATTGAAGCGATTCCATTGCAATCTGAACTTATGCGTTCCATCGAGAAACCTCCGATGCCCCATAAAGCACCACTTTCGGCTGTGGGGAAGGCGCAGTGCTTCAGAGTCGAAATTGCAAGCCGGACACGCCGACCCAGTATGCACATTCCAACCAGATAATGTGCCAAGGCCAGGAAAGTCACTGATCGTCCATATCAAGGCTGCACGCATGTTGAACAAAGTCTTGCTGTGAGCGTCGTACGTCTCCAAGCCGACATTCCACAGGTCAAGCAATTCCGCAATAAGCGGTTGGAGATACACATCGATGTCATTGCCCGGTGCCTTTTTGCCTGGAATGATCATAGACATAATGAAAGAGCTTTGTTTCATACACATCCATGGGGGTAAGTTGTAGGGAACTAAGACTACCGGCCAAATGCTGTAACTTGTGCTAAGATGCCCGAAAGGATTGAAACCGTCAGTCGCCAACGCAAGCCGGACATTTCTGGGGTCAGTCGCAAAATCTGGAAAGTCGTTGTCAAACATTTTCCAAGCAGCTGCATCCCGCGGATGTCTTAATTTACCGTCTTCATTTTTATCAACGGCATGCCACCTCATGTGCTCAGCAGTTTTAGACGACATAAATAATCTTTGTAGACGAGGTTTCAAAGGGAACTACCTGAGAATCTTTGCGGGTTTCTTCTTCTGCTTTTTCCCCTTTCGAATTGTCTTGTACCTCGATGTGTGACATCTCTTGCACGTCTCCCTGCTGGAATCGTCTCCCCAATACAGCATACAATCATTTGGGCACCCATCAATCTTTTGATAATTCAACCCCAACCTGTTGATGATCTTCTTGGCCTCGTAGAAGGTTGTGGGAATCTCGGCGTCGGGGAATGCATCTTGTAATAAGTCGAGCAACATCGACATTCCCTTATCCGTGATCCCACACAAGCACTTGATATGATACAATTTGATCAAGAAAGATAATTTAGAATATTTGCGACAACCTTGATATAAAGGACGATATGCCTCATCCATCAAGCTGAAAAAATCCCGAGCTGCTTCATTCCCCATAAAAGCCGGCTCAGAGCCGTGCACTTCTTCGTTGAAGTTGTCGCCTTGAAATCCAAACGCATCACGCAAAGCATAATTCACAGGATCATCTTCATCTACTTGAACGCCTACTTGAGAACTTCAAGGAAGAGCCTCGTCATATCTAACGCCGGCCTTCTCACCATGAACTGCCCAGAACGTATAGTCCTCAGGGAAAGGCTTCACAAGCAAATGTTCCTTCACAACATTTCATGGATGCCACTTCTTGAACTTGCATTTCCGACACGGACAGACGATCTTGCCGTTACAGCTGGCGTGAGTGAATGCGAAATCTAAGAAACTGTTTAATCCGTACAAATATTCAGGAGAATTGCGCGGCAACCTTATCCATGATTTATCCATAGCTACAAGTGAGAGAGAAGAAAGTATAGAGAAGAAGAATGAGTGAGAAGATAATGACGAATGTCTAGAACCTTATATTTTGAAAATCCAACGTTTATAACTTTGTAGCGGTTATTAAACCGCTACACCAACCGCTACAGGAATTCCAACGTTTATAATTTGGTAGCGATTACATTTATAAAACCGCTACTAATATTCAAGCCGTTAATTGGTGGGAAATTCAAAATGTACTTGTTGAGTATTTGTAGCGGTTTTATATATATAACCGCTACTAATGTTCAAAGAATTAGTAGCGGTTAAATATATTAAACCGCTACTAATATTAAAGCCGTTGGACATTAAATATAAAAATAATTTTCTAATTTGTAACGGTTATACATGAGATAACCGCTACAAATGTGCACAAAGGCGGCAAATTTCAAAATTCAAATGATTTGAGTGTTTGTAGCGGTTATTAGTGTGTAACCGCTACAAACATATATATTTGTAGCGGTTTCTGATGGGAAACCGCTACAAATATATAAGTAAATTTGTAGCGGTTATGAGTTCAAAACCGCTACAAATATATATTTATAAATTATTTAGAAATGTATATATAATTTATTTTTTTTAAAATATATTTAAAAAAATAAATTATATATATTTAATTTATAAAATTATTATATATTTGTAGCGGTTATGTACTAATAACCGCTACAAATCTATACATTTGTAGCGGTTTTAGTTTAAAACCGCTACAAATATTTACATTTGTAGCGGTTTTATATATATAACCGCTACAAATATATATATAATTTATTTTTTTTTTAAATTTAGATTTAAATCATTTATAAATTATTTCAATGCGATATAATAATATAAATATAATTATATAAAATACAATAAGAAAATTCTGAAATAAAATCTCATAAATATTTACAAATGTTTAAAAGAAAAGAAAAAGTCCTAAACTAAGGAGCTGGGGGCTGATCCTCTGGTGCTCCCTCAGGTGGGGCTCCCTCAGATGCCGCTGGATCGGGCCGCTGCGCAGACTGAACCGCACCATCGTCATCAGCAGGAGGAGGAGCAGTAGGAGGAGGAGCAGTACTCGGGACGACGTAATGAGGGACAGGGGGAACCGCTGGATACTACTCGTTCGGGAACAGGCGACTCCATGCTCCCTCGAGCATGGTGTTCGCGATCTCACGCCACTGCGTCTGCTGAGCGTACATCGTATCTGCGTGCACCTGCAGCATCTGCTGCATCTGCTGCTGCTGCTGCGTCTGCTCCAAATCTGACCGCAGCTGGTCAATCGACTCGTCCCTCCGACGTCTGACCCCTTTAGAGCTGCCAGCCTCAGAGGCGGCGCTCCTGCCGTAGATCATGCTGGGTGTAACCCCCTTCGATAATCAGGCCGAGATTAGTGTTTAATCACATTTAATAATCGAATGGGAAATCCGGAATAATTAAAAACTTTTTAAACACCTGTACAAATGGATCTCCATTCATTTCATTCATTAAAACAAATGGCCTGTTTGGTCTGTTACATATACAATATCAGAGTAAGCACAATTCCCGACGTTCACCCGGGATAATAACATTAATCCAAAGGTCTATACAGGGCATCATTGCCCATCTCAGTATCCATACCGGGGATTACACAAAACTATAGTACTATGATCGATACAATATATTTAAAATGATCCAAAATGATAACCAATTCGATATAAACCAAAATATATGTCTAAGACTACCGCCGGCAGTCCTAATCGTCCTTTGCCACTTGCTTGCCTTTCGATCCACTTGCCCTGTCTAAAATGTTATTTGGAAAGAATGAGATTCTAGAGAATCCCAGTAGCAACAGTTTATTTATATGATGCATATATACAAAGCAAGTAAACATATATCACAATGCAGCAATCAATATTCGAGACCGGGCTTTCGCCACGTTCCCTTCACTTTATACAAGGTCGGGCTTACGCCACGCCCCATCACTTTATCAATATTCGAGTCCGGGCTTTCGCCACGTCCCCTTCACTTTCACTATAATCGAGTCCGGGCTTTCGCCACGTCCCCTTCACTTTCACTACAATCGATGACTAATGCAAACAAGCAATGCAATACACATGATATAGGATAAAGTGTCACTACCTTTGTCTTTCCTTCCTTAAGCAGGCACAGGCCTTCTATGCTCCGAGCAGATATCAAAGCCTAAAGTCATAATTAAGGACGAAACATTATTCTCTATTCCAATACTCAATTAACTCTTCAACTCTTAGATTTGGTTATCAATAATGACCCTTAAGAAGCTACAAATGCCTCTAATAAAACCCCTAAAAGGTTGGGAAACAATAGGGTGAAGATCTCTTTTCGAAAACAACAAGTGCTGGAATATAGGGGTGGGCCGCGGCCCACCATTCCTTGGGCCGCGGCCCAAAACAGGTCAGAAAGGCTTGGGCCGCGGCCCAGAAATTTCCTGACACTGGGCCGAACTTCCAAAATTCATAACTAATTGTAGAAAAATCGAAACGGAGTGATTCCAAAGCCAAATGAAAGGTATATGAGTCCTCTTGCAAGGAAAAATATAGCCCTTCACTGGAAATCATTACACAATTCCAGAATTACACAACACTCATCACTGCCCCCAAAACCGTGTTCTGTTTTTGTACCAAACTTTGGACAACCATAACTCACAGAATACTCAACGAAATGACACAAAATATGTGTCCGTTTTGAAGCTTGGGATGTGAACTTTAAGACTGGAAAGTTTCACAATTTTCTGAAATCATTTGGTCACTCAAAACGTCCACACAAATAAACTGTCCAGACAGAGTTCACATTGACAGCATTTTCCTACTTTTCTACCAAAGTGTTCAATGACTCCAAAATCATTAACCAAGCTTATTCCCATACAATTTCACTCAAGGAACACAATGGTAACCTCAAAATGACCAAATTCATACTCTAACCACATGCCCTGTTTTGACTAATACACCAAAACCAACACCAAGATCCCAAACTTCACTTTCAATGATTCAAAACAATCCCTTTGTCCAAAAGACATCACAATATACCATTTTCATGATCATAACATGCCAAACTCACTAAGACCCTAATATTTTCGAAAATAGGGCAGAAATTCCAGAAAAATCAATCTCAACCAACAACCACAATCTATATATCAAAAGGGAGATAACACTCACCTCTTTCACTTTGCCAAAGAGATTTCTTGATTCTCCAACTTTCACAATCTCTTGAGGTCATAAACTAACACCAATGAACACATTTCAACCATCACAACGAAGCTCTTGATTCAAGGATCAACATTAAAGAAGGAAGTTTGAGCAATAGGAGTCATTTTCTTTACCTTTTTGCAAGCTTTTCTTCTTCCTATTTGCTGCAAAAATGGCGAGAGAGAGAAGGGGAGAGAGGACGAGAGAGAGATGGAGGAGGAGGAGTGAAGAAGAAGCACAAAATGATTACAATACTCCCTCCATTCAGATTTTGCTGCGCACAAGAGGGAAGAGAGGAGAGAGAAACTATAAAAAATTGCATTTGACTTTCTCTTATCACTCCCACATGTGAGCTTGCCATGTGTCATTTCCCCATTGGTTCTCACACACTTAATCACCAATTATCCTCTCTAATCCTTCCATTAGCCATTTTAATTACACTTCTCATTTTCTTTTAGTTAGTAATTAATTTCCCATTAATTACCAACTTATGCCAATAATTCCATTCTTTCAATTTTCCAACAATTATGACATATTAAATAATATTGCCACCAATATACATTAATTCAACTTTAATCCGATAATTATCCTCAATAATTATCATTAGGCCTTAATCGAAAATTGGGGCGTTACATTTCTCCCCCCGTTCATTAAATTTCGTCCTCGAAATTTGTTACACCATTGGGGACATAAACCTCAGCCACCTATTCATGACGGCTTCCGTCCCTCGATTTGCTTCCCATTAGGATAATCCTTTCAAACCATTTGTATCAACAGTACACCACAGGTCCAATTCACTAAAGAATTTCAGCGGACCAACCCTTCGTGGTTCAATTTCTTTCTTTCAATCACTCTATCATTTCTTGTACTCGGAGACACCCTCACGAGTGTGTGATCTTCGATTTCAACCCTTAGAGGTCTTCACCTCACTCGATTACTATGATACAAACTATACTCATTTATTCCGGCTTTAAGCCTCTTCAACCATAGTCATTAAGTCACTTTCCCCTTCTGGGGATCACTCAAAGTACCACAGATTCACTGCGTACAACTGATAGTTTCCGTTGTCATCACATCTCTCAGCTTTTGCTATTTTCCACTATACTTTCGCTTACACTATACTCACTTTCCCATCATTACCCTCACTCGTACACCCACCAATATCTCCACTAGTGGTAACCGGGACCTTTGGGTTTCAATAACAATATCGAGTCTCTCCGGAATCTCAATCTCTTCTATCCGAAGTACCCTTCTATCACAGTCCACCCTGCATACACTCCACCCGTATACCCCCTCCGAGGGCTCGGCCGATGACAGTGCGATTGGCGTGGCGAATACTTTCATTGTTACACCCCACCCGTATCCCTCAACAGGGTTAGCCAGTGGCGGTGTCCACCCTGCCTACACCCCACCCGTATCCCTCAACAGGGTCAGCCAGTAGCGGTGCGCTTGGCGTGGTCACATATACACATTACTTTACGGTCTTAACATTTCATACGGTACATCAACGGCCGATGGTAGAGATGACCAACGTCAAACCCTACGACGGCTCACGTTGAATGAACACTCTGTCTATTACACTTTCTTGAGCTTCTACTCATTATAGTTCTCAAACACATCACATTCACTTCGTTTGGGTTTCTATCTCTTTATCTATGCTTTAACAATGTTAAGTTGATTTAATAAGAGTCCCTTAGGAATCTCCCATTACCACTAACAACATTCACAATCTCTATTTGTTCGTGCCAGACTTTGGCCCAATTCAATTCGAATCATTCCAAACCGTATGACTTTTTATCTCAAGAAAACCCATCCATTAAGGGATTCTTTACAATGCACCATCACTAAGAGCCAACCCTTCCGTAACACTAGTCTATGAGTCAACATCATGGCGACTGCAGTCCACGGTTCATCGTCCAGGTGGCTGCACTCTAGGGTTTGTCGTCACGGCAGTTCCACACTAGGGTTTGTCGTCACGGTGGCTTCACACTACGGTGTGGTACTCTCCGTAGGTAGCCCTTTGCGATCAGACTTCCCATAGGTAGCTTTCTCCGATCAGAACTCTCCGTAGGTAGCCCTTTCCTATCACAATTCTCCGCAGGTAGCCCTTTCCAATTTGAATTCTCTGTAGATAGCACTTTCCAGTTGGTTGTCTTTAGATGAAGGTATCATTGTATTGAAAACTCAGAAGTCAATCCCCACATCCCATTCTTTATCTCAACCTTGAGACTATACCTCTGGACTATTCACGGTCCCATCATTAGCCATTCTCAAGTTAGTGGCACATTCTGTTTTCATAACGTTAGGTCAATATTCTACCACCAACGATCAGTACCCCTCTAGCTTGCACATAGCCACCTTTGATTATACCCTTCAAATTCTCAGGTGACCACATTGGTTCACCACATCCCATCATAATTACAGTATACACACAGCCCTTAAACCCATATTCGATTCCTCGTCTCAACCATGAGACTATATTCCATAGCCACTCGTTGTTCTATCAAGAACTATTCTTATTCAATCAGGGAATGCTCTATTATCATGATTTTGCCCTTTGCTAGAATAACAACTAGCATCCTTGAGAAACCTCATATTCATTTCCAATACATTCCACTTCATGTTCTAGTACCTCAGACCATCCAGGTCAGATCAGGTTCCCAAGAATCAGTTCAACTATTGAGTTAAATCCTTGGATCACAATTCAATTCTTAGGATCTCTACATTAACTAAGCTAGGAAATCACTTTCGCTCATTTCTACGGAGCATCATTAACTCCAACTTAAGTTCAATCATCCTTGCCAGCCTAAGGCACACTGGTCCCCTAGGTCTTAGGGCCTTTGGACACATAAGTCCACTGTAACATCACTGCCATACAATATCATACAGCCTAGGGTCTTTAACCCAACATTTAGGTTCATCAAGAAGTCTAGAACCTCAACATTTCATACATTAGCAATCATTTTCCTCAATCATACCTAATAGGTTTCGCTAAGAATCAAGATCAATAGCACCTACTCTACCTTTCACGGTATTTGGGTAATAACCTCAAAACATTACTGAAGGTTCAACATTATCCATCAGGTTCACGTGGTTTGAGCTTCTGACATGCATCAGAACCACAGTGAAACCACTTCTCATTTCGACCTAAGCACTAATTTAGCTTAGACCTAATTCAGGCTTATTCCCAACCTTCAGTATCGTCAGATCGAATCTCCTGGGATCCACAAACGATATGATCACCATTACTCATATAGTACCATATATCGTATTCACATTCCTTTGACCCTACAATATTACTCAGTACCATCACTTAACATGGAGAGACCACAAAACCTTTACTATGCCTCAAATTGCCATATCCCATCAAATGAACTTTTCTGTCAGAATCCACTACAACAGAACTGTCCCAATTCAAAATCAATACCTACATTATCAATATCTCCATGAATCTAAGAACTCTTTAAACCATCTAACTTAAATAATCATTGGTCATGGAGAAACCTTAAAATCATAATCACTCCTCAAGTCTCCATGGCCTTACTCACTCAAACACTCAAGGCCACCCATCTTAGGGTTCCCCTGAGTTGAGCATGCTTTACATTCACCACCCTTCCACAACTTTATCGAATTCAATAAACTATCTGGAGACCAATCATTCCCTTATTCATACCTCAATCCTTTGATCGACACATCAGAGTTCCAATCTTTATTATCCACTGTATGAAATTAGGTGGATTGTCCTTCAATTCCCCCACTTCTGGGTCCAATGGTCTGACTCTAGTGTGAACCATTCTGTCCTTTAACCTTACAATTGATTCACCCAGTCAGAAATCACAATAGAAGTATACACATATTCCTTAAACCCTTATATACCAATCAATAACAGGAATATTCATGTGTATACAACAACTATCAACAATCACTTAACACTCAGGCAAATAACTAGGGCAACTATCCTAGCAATTCCTACAAATGCCAGGAACATTGCTCTGATACCACAATTGTAACCCCCTTCGATAATCAGGCCGAGATTAGTGTTTAATCACATTTAATAATCGAATGGGAAATCCGGAATAATTAAAAACTTTTTAAACACCTGTACAAATGGATCTCCATTCATTTCATTCATTAAAACAAATGGCCTGTTTGGTCTGTTACATATACAATATCAGAGTAAGCACAATTCCCGACGTTCACCCGGGATAATAACATTAATCCAAAGGTCTATACAGGGCATCATTGCCCATCTCAGTATCCATACCGGGGATTACACAAAACTATAGTACTATGATCGATACAATATATTTAAAATGATCCAAAATGATAACCAATTCGATATAAACCAAAATATATGTCTAAGACTACCGCCGGCAGTCCTAATCGTCCTTTGCCACTTGCTTGCCTTTCGATCCACTTGCCCTGTCTAAAATGTTATTTGGAAAGAATGAGATTCTAGAGAATCCCAGTAGCAACAGTTTATTTATATGATGCATATATACAAAGCAAGTAAACATATATCACAATGCAGCAATCAATATTCGAGACCGGGCTTTCGCCACGTTCCCTTCACTTTATACAAGGTCGGGCTTACGCCACGCCCCATCACTTTATCAATATTCGAGTCCGGGCTTTCGCCACGTCCCCTTCACTTTCACTATAATCGAGTCCGGGCTTTCGCCACGTCCCCTTCACTTTCACTACAATCGATGACTAATGCAAACAAGCAATGCAATACACATGATATAGGATAAAGTGTCACTACCTTTGTCTTTCCTTCCTTAAGCAGGCACAGGCCTTCTATGCTCCGAGCAGATATCAAAGCCTAAAGTCATAATTAAGGACGAAACATTATTCTCTATTCCAATACTCAATTAACTCTTCAACTCTTAGATTTGGTTATCAATAATGACCCTTAAGAAGCTACAAATGCCTCTAATAAAACCCCTAAAAGGTTGGGAAACAATAGGGTGAAGATCTCTTTTCGAAAACAACAAGTGCTGGAATATAGGGGTGGGCCGCGGCCCACCATTCCTTGGGCCGCGGCCCAAAACAGGTCAGAAAGGCTTGGGCCGCGGCCCGCCACTCTTGGGCCGCGGCCCAGAAATTTCCTGACACTGGGCCGAACTTCCAAAATTCATAACTAATTGTAGAAAAATCGAAACGGAGTGATTCCAAAGCCAAATGAAAGGTATATGAGTCCTCTTGCAAGGAAAAATATAGCCCTTCACTGGAAATCATTACACAATTCCAGAATTACACAACACTCATCACTGCCCCCAAAACCGTGTTCTGTTTTTGTACCAAACTTTGGACAACCATAACTCACAGAATACTCAACGAAATGACACAAAATATGTGTCCGTTTTGAAGCTTGGGATGTGAACTTTAAGACTGGAAAGTTTCACAATTTTCTGAAATCATTTGGTCACTCAAAACGTCCACACAAATAAACTGTCCAGACAGAGTTCACATTGACAGCATTTTCCTACTTTTCTACCAAAGTGTTCAATGACTCCAAAATCATTAACCAAGCTTATTCCCATACAATTTCACTCAAGGAACACAATGGTAACCTCAAAATGACCAAATTCATACTCTAACCACATGCCCTGTTTTGACTAATACACCAAAACCAACACCAAGATCCCAAACTTCACTTTCAATGATTCAAAACAATCCCTTTGTCCAAAAGACATCACAATATACCATTTTCATGATCATAACATGCCAAACTCACTAAGACCCTAATATTTTCGAAAATAGGGCAGAAATTCCAGAAAAATCAATCTCAACCAACAACCACAATCTATATATCAAAAGGGAGATAACACTCACCTCTTTCACTTTGCCAAAGAGATTTCTTGATTCTCCAACTTTCACAATCTCTTGAGGTCATAAACTAACACCAATGAACACATTTCAACCATCACAACGAAGCTCTTGATTCAAGGATCAACATTAAAGAAGGAAGTTTGAGCAATAGGAGTCATTTTCTTTACCTTTTTGCAAGCTTTTCTTCTTCCTATTTGCTGCAAAAATGGCGAGAGAGAGAAGGGGAGAGAGGACGAGAGAGAGATGGAGGAGGAGGAGTGAAGAAGAAGCACAAAATGATTACAATACTCCCTCCATTCAGATTTTGCTGCGCACAAGAGGGAAGAGAGGAGAGAGAAACTATAAAAAATTGCATTTGACTTTCTCTTATCACTCCCACATGTGAGCTTGCCATGTGTCATTTCCCCATTGGTTCTCACACACTTAATCACCAATTATCCTCTCTAATCCTTCCATTAGCCATTTTAATTACACTTCTCATTTTCTTTTAGTTAGTAATTAATTTCCCATTAATTACCAACTTATGCCAATAATTCCATTCTTTCAATTTTCCAACAATTATGACATATTAAATAATATTGCCACCAATATACATTAATTCAACTTTAATCCGATAATTATCCTCAATAATTATCATTAGGCCTTAATCGAAAATTGGGGCGTTACATTTCTCCCCCCGTTCATTAAATTTCGTCCTCGAAATTTGTTACACCATTGGGGACATAAACCTCAGCCACCTATTCATGACGGCTTCCGTCCCTCGATTTGCTTCCCATTAGGATAATCCTTTCAAACCATTTGTATCAACAGTACACCACAGGTCCAATTCACTAAAGAATTTCAGCGGACCAACCCTTCGTGGTTCAATTTCTTTCTTTCAATCACTCTATCATTTCTTGTACTCGGAGACACCCTCACGAGTGTGTGATCTTCGATTTCAACCCTTAGAGGTCTTCACCTCACTCGATTACTATGATACAAACTATACTCATTTATTCCGGCTTTAAGCCTCTTCAACCATAGTCATTAAGTCACTTTCCCCTTCTGGGGATCACTCAAAGTACCACAGATTCACTGCGTACAACTGATAGTTTCCGTTGTCATCACATCTCTCAGCTTTTGCTATTTTCCACTATACTTTCGCTTACACTATACTCACTTTCCCATCATTACCCTCACTCGTACACCCACCAATATCTCCACTAGTGGTAACCGGGACCTTTGGGTTTCAATAACAATATCGAGTCTCTCCGGAATCTCAATCTCTTCTATCCGAAGTACCCTTCTATCACAGTCCACCCTGCATACACTCCACCCGTATACCCCCTCCGAGGGCTCGGCCGATGACAGTGCGATTGGCGTGGCGAATACTTTCATTGTTACACCCCACCCGTATCCCTCAACAGGGTTAGCCAGTGGCGGTGTCCACCCTGCCTACACCCCACCCGTATCCCTCAACAGGGTCAGCCAGTAGCGGTGCGCTTGGCGTGGTCACATATACACATTACTTTACGGTCTTAACATTTCATACGGTACATCAACGGCCGATGGTAGAGATGACCAACGTCAAACCCTACGACGGCTCACGTTGAATGAACACTCTGTCTATTACACTTTCTTGAGCTTCTACTCATTATAGTTCTCAAACACATCACATTCACTTCGTTTGGGTTTCTATCTCTTTATCTATGCTTTAACAATGTTAAGTTGATTTAATAAGAGTCCCTTAGGAATCTCCCATTACCACTAACAACATTCACAATCTCTATTTGTTCGTGCCAGACTTTGGCCCAATTCAATTCGAATCATTCCAAACCGTATGACTTTTTATCTCAAGAAAACCCATCCATTAAGGGATTCTTTACAATGCACCATCACTAAGAGCCAACCCTTCCGTAACACTAGTCTATGAGTCAACATCATGGCGACTGCAGTCCACGGTTCATCGTCCAGGTGGCTGCACTCTAGGGTTTGTCGTCACGGCAGTTCCACACTAGGGTTTGTCGTCACGGTGGCTTCACACTACGGTGTGGTACTCTCCGTAGGTAGCCCTTTGCGATCAGACTTCCCATAGGTAGCTTTCTCCGATCAGAACTCTCCGTAGGTAGCCCTTTCCTATCACAATTCTCCGCAGGTAGCCCTTTCCAATTTGAATTCTCTGTAGATAGCACTTTCCAGTTGGTTGTCTTTAGATGAAGGTATCATTGTATTGAAAACTCAGAAGTCAATCCCCACATCCCATTCTTTATCTCAACCTTGAGACTATACCTCTGGACTATTCACGGTCCCATCATTAGCCATTCTCAAGTTAGTGGCACATTCTGTTTTCATAACGTTAGGTCAATATTCTACCACCAACGATCAGTACCCCTCTAGCTTGCACATAGCCACCTTTGATTATACCCTTCAAATTCTCAGGTGACCACATTGGTTCACCACATCCCATCATAATTACAGTATACACACAGCCCTTAAACCCATATTCGATTCCTCGTCTCAACCATGAGACTATATTCCATAGCCACTCGTTGTTCTATCAAGAACTATTCTTATTCAATCAGGGAATGCTCTATTATCATGATTTTGCCCTTTGCTAGAATAACAACTAGCATCCTTGAGAAACCTCATATTCATTTCCAATACATTCCACTTCATGTTCTAGTACCTCAGACCATCCAGGTCAGATCAGGTTCCCAAGAATCAGTTCAACTATTGAGTTAAATCCTTGGATCACAATTCAATTCTTAGGATCTCTACATTAACTAAGCTAGGAAATCACTTTCGCTCATTTCTACGGAGCATCATTAACTCCAACTTAAGTTCAATCATCCTTGCCAGCCTAAGGCACACTGGTCCCCTAGGTCTTAGGGCCTTTGGACACATAAGTCCACTGTAACATCACTGCCATACAATATCATACAGCCTAGGGTCTTTAACCCAACATTTAGGTTCATCAAGAAGTCTAGAACCTCAACATTTCATACATTAGCAATCATTTTCCTCAATCATACCTAATAGGTTTCGCTAAGAATCAAGATCAATAGCACCTACTCTACCTTTCACGGTATTTGGGTAATAACCTCAAAACATTACTGAAGGTTCAACATTATCCATCAGGTTCACGTGGTTTGAGCTTCTGACATGCATCAGAACCACAGTGAAACCACTTCTCATTTCGACCTAAGCACTAATTTAGCTTAGACCTAATTCAGGCTTATTCCCAACCTTCAGTATCGTCAGATCGAATCTCCTGGGATCCACAAACGATATGATCACCATTACTCATATAGTACCATATATCGTATTCACATTCCTTTGACCCTACAATATTACTCAGTACCATCACTTAACATGGAGAGACCACAAAACCTTTACTATGCCTCAAATTGCCATATCCCATCAAATGAACTTTTCTGTCAGAATCCACTACAACAGAACTGTCCCAATTCAAAATCAATACCTACATTATCAATATCTCCATGAATCTAAGAACTCTTTAAACCATCTAACTTAAATAATCATTGGTCATGGAGAAACCTTAAAATCATAATCACTCCTCAAGTCTCCATGGCCTTACTCACTCAAACACTCAAGGCCACCCATCTTAGGGTTCCCCTGAGTTGAGCATGCTTTACATTCACCACCCTTCCACAACTTTATCGAATTCAATAAACTATCTGGAGACCAATCATTCCCTTATTCATACCTCAATCCTTTGATCGACACATCAGAGTTCCAATCTTTATTATCCACTGTATGAAATTAGGTGGATTGTCCTTCAATTCCCCCACTTCTGGGTCCAATGGTCTGACTCTAGTGTGAACCATTCTGTCCTTTAACCTTACAATTGATTCACCCAGTCAGAAATCACAATAGAAGTATACACATATTCCTTAAACCCTTATATACCAATCAATAACAGGAATATTCATGTGTATACAACAACTATCAACAATCACTTAACACTCAGGCAAATAACTAGGGCAACTATCCTAGCAATTCCTACAAATGCCAGGAACATTGCTCTGATACCACAATTGTAACCCCCTTCGATAATCAGGCCGAGATTAGTGTTTAATCACATTTAATAATCGAATGGGAAATCCGGAATAATTAAAAACTTTTTAAACACCTGTACAAATGGATCTCCATTCATTTCATTCATTAAAACAAATGGCCTGTTTGGTCTGTTACATATACAATATCAGAGTAAGCACAATTCCCGACGTTCACCCGGGATAATAACATTAATCCAAAGGTCTATACAGGGCATCATTGCCCATCTCAGTATCCATACCGGGGATTACACAAAACTATAGTACTATGATCGATACAATATATTTAAAATGATCCAAAATGATAACCAATTCGATATAAACCAAAATATATGTCTAAGACTACCGCCGGCAGTCCTAATCGTCCTTTGCCACTTGCTTGCCTTTCGATCCACTTGCCCTGTCTAAAATGTTATTTGGAAAGAATGAGATTCTAGAGAATCCCAGTAGCAACAGTTTATTTATATGATGCATATATACAAAGCAAGTAAACATATATCACAATGCAGCAATCAATATTCGAGACCGGGCTTTCGCCACGTTCCCTTCACTTTATACAAGGTCGGGCTTACGCCACGCCCCATCACTTTATCAATATTCGAGTCCGGGCTTTCGCCACGTCCCCTTCACTTTCACTATAATCGAGTCCGGGCTTTCGCCACGTCCCCTTCACTTTCACTACAATCGATGACTAATGCAAACAAGCAATGCAATACACATGATATAGGATAAAGTGTCACTACCTTTGTCTTTCCTTCCTTAAGCAGGCACAGGCCTTCTATGCTCCGAGCAGATATCAAAGCCTAAAGTCATAATTAAGGACGAAACATTATTCTCTATTCCAATACTCAATTAACTCTTCAACTCTTAGATTTGGTTATCAATAATGACCCTTAAGAAGCTACAAATGCCTCTAATAAAACCCCTAAAAGGTTGGGAAACAATAGGGTGAAGATCTCTTTTCGAAAACAACAAGTGCTGGAATATAGGGGTGGGCCGCGGCCCACCATTCCTTGGGCCGCGGCCCAAAACAGGTCAGAAAGGCTTGGGCCGCGGCCCGCCACTCTTGGGCCGCGGCCCAGAAATTTCCTGACACTGGGCCGAACTTCCAAAATTCATAACTAATTGTAGAAAAATCGAAACGGAGTGATTCCAAAGCCAAATGAAAGGTATATGAGTCCTCTTGCAAGGAAAAATATAGCCCTTCACTGGAAATCATTACACAATTCCAGAATTACACAACACTCATCACTGCCCCCAAAACCGTGTTCTGTTTTTGTACCAAACTTTGGACAACCATAACTCACAGAATACTCAACGAAATGACACAAAATATGTGTCCGTTTTGAAGCTTGGGATGTGAACTTTAAGACTGGAAAGTTTCACAATTTTCTGAAATCATTTGGTCACTCAAAACGTCCACACAAATAAACTGTCCAGACAGAGTTCACATTGACAGCATTTTCCTACTTTTCTACCAAAGTGTTCAATGACTCCAAAATCATTAACCAAGCTTATTCCCATACAATTTCACTCAAGGAACACAATGGTAACCTCAAAATGACCAAATTCATACTCTAACCACATGCCCTGTTTTGACTAATACACCAAAACCAACACCAAGATCCCAAACTTCACTTTCAATGATTCAAAACAATCCCTTTGTCCAAAAGACATCACAATATACCATTTTCATGATCATAACATGCCAAACTCACTAAGACCCTAATATTTTCGAAAATAGGGCAGAAATTCCAGAAAAATCAATCTCAACCAACAACCACAATCTATATATCAAAAGGGAGATAACACTCACCTCTTTCACTTTGCCAAAGAGATTTCTTGATTCTCCAACTTTCACAATCTCTTGAGGTCATAAACTAACACCAATGAACACATTTCAACCATCACAACGAAGCTCTTGATTCAAGGATCAACATTAAAGAAGGAAGTTTGAGCAATAGGAGTCATTTTCTTTACCTTTTTGCAAGCTTTTCTTCTTCCTATTTGCTGCAAAAATGGCGAGAGAGAGAAGGGGAGAGAGGACGAGAGAGAGATGGAGGAGGAGGAGTGAAGAAGAAGCACAAAATGATTACAATACTCCCTCCATTCAGATTTTGCTGCGCACAAGAGGGAAGAGAGGAGAGAGAAACTATAAAAAATTGCATTTGACTTTCTCTTATCACTCCCACATGTGAGCTTGCCATGTGTCATTTCCCCATTGGTTCTCACACACTTAATCACCAATTATCCTCTCTAATCCTTCCATTAGCCATTTTAATTACACTTCTCATTTTCTTTTAGTTAGTAATTAATTTCCCATTAATTACCAACTTATGCCAATAATTCCATTCTTTCAATTTTCCAACAATTATGACATATTAAATAATATTGCCACCAATATACATTAATTCAACTTTAATCCGATAATTATCCTCAATAATTATCATTAGGCCTTAATCGAAAATTGGGGCGTTACACTGGGTCTGGCGCCTATCCCCATCCCCTGCACTCGTCCGGGGTGCTCAGGCTGAGCCAAACCCGCCTTCAGAGGAGCCGTCGAGTCCACTGACCCCTGTGACTCCTCAGGCTGGGTCTGTCGCAGCTCAGCCTGCGACAGCTGTATCCGCTCCTGCCATTTTATGAAACAATTAATAATTACCATTTTTCATTATTAACTTGGTTTTATAAAAAAATATAATAATAAAATAACTTACAATCGCCGCCTCTGCCTGCTGAGAGGTCGCAGTCCCGTCACGGTGTCTGTGTGTGATGGCGTACAGCTCCGCATAGTCCGTCTGACGGTTCTCCTGATGTGCCCTCGTCTCCTGGAACAATTACAAAACAATTAGTATTATGAAATAATCAGCTAAAAGTAAGTGAAGCACTTGAAAAGTTACCAGCTCGCTGTAGGTCACAGTAAAGGTCTTCGATCCTGCTGTGTGGTGGATCGTCTGCTGCGCCCAGATCGCGGCGTTCCTCTGAGAAAGCTCCTGGAAAAACAAATAATTAAATGTATTATAAAATTTGAAATTAAATACAAATTAAATTGAAATTATAATTTAATATTTAACAATTAGAAAATTATATATCAAAAATATAATAAATACATTACCTGCGCCTGAGGGCTCTTCCTGAACTGGACGAAACGTGCCCAGTCGTTCGGCGGCACGCCGTCCGGGACACTCTCCTGCAGCTGCTCCAGAGGCATCGTCCCGTCCCCATCCACACTGTGGAAGAGACGGTTCCTCCTGTTCCTCCAGGCGTCGCCCATCTTCACGAGGGCGTACCTCTTCCGGTTGGCCCGGACGGCAAACCGCAGCTGAAAAAAATACATTTAAATATCAATAATACTAAAAATCATAATTTAAAAAAAATAATTAAATAGAATTAATTACAAAAGATATTAATTAAATAGTTTTAATTACCTGAACCACCTCCTCCCAAGCCTGGTCCTTCGGCCCCTTCGGAATGTGCCTCCACGTCGGGAAGTGAAGGTGGAACCGCATCCAATTCGATCCCAGGTCGCTCAGGAAGCGGTTGAGCAGGTGACCCCCATTGTGGATCGGCTGGTCAGTGACCTCGTTCCACGGCACTACAACTCGCAGGGACTGGTCCATGCTGTTCAGACCGGCCACATCCAGCCTCCTCGTCGACACGATCCCCTGCTCATCTGCACAGTTGACCGCACGTTAGATAAATTATAATTCAAAGTTAAAAAATTAAATAATTAAATAATTTACCTTCGACCTGCACCTCAAACCCAGTGGACCGCGAAGACGACCCTCGTGGGTTGTTCTGCTCCCGAGCCTCTTCCTCATCGAGGAACTGCTCCATCTCCCTGAACCCACTAATCGGGATCTCGAACTCCTCCTCGTTGAGGAAGTCCTCAACGCTAATCTCTGGCACCTCCACCTCAGGCACCTCAGCTGCGGTCGTCGCCTGTGGGATCGTCTGCGGTTCCTGTAGGGGGATGGGCTGAGATGCCTCGGTAGCCCTGCCTGCGCGCTGCCCCCTGCCCGGCTGCCGCCACTCTGTAAAGTCGGTCTGGGGAGCACAGGGGCCTTCCCCTTATCTTGTCCTGAAGCCATATCAACTGTACAAATTAAAAAAAAAATTAGTCCATTATTATACAAAAATATAATAAAAATACAAATATAAATAAAAATACGTGTTATAAACGTACCTCAAGTGTAAATACTGTGAAATACTGACCAAAAACTCCTATAGACTCGTCTGAACGCTCAAATATCGAATAAACCACTCAGAGAAACCTCAGGAAACAAAATGAGCAAAATGAGAAATGGAGGAGGCGAGGGGTTTAAATAGGCCAGATATTAGTAGCGGTTATTTAAAATAGCCACTACTCTAACCGCTACAAATAATTAAATTTGTAGCGGTTCTACAATAACCGCTACAAATCTTCACAACGTTTGAAATTCAGTAGCGGTTATTGCCCAGAACCGCTACAAATTTGGAGTCTCTTGAAATTCTGTAGCGGTTTTCAGTAAAAACCGCTACAAAATTCTGACCTTTGGTATTTTGTAGCGGTTTATGTGCATTAACCGCTACAAAATAACCGCTACAAGTTTTGGCGGGAATTTCGCGCCAAATTTGTAGCGGTTTTTTGTAGGAAACCGCTACAAATATTCTTGCCGCTACAAATTTGTAGTGGTTTAGGAAAAAACCGCTACAAATACTATAATTTGTAGCGGTTTAATATAACCGCTACAAGTGCACCGCTACGAAATACCTTTTTTTTTGTAGTGTATATATTACTATCCATTTTATTAACAAAGAGCTTTGGTAGCTCAAAGACCACCTAACCATTTGGGAACCAAGCTGGGGTAGGATCAAACTCCACTTCCACCTTGGCACCAAATTAAATAAAAAAAATCTTAACCCCAAAAAATAAACACCGGTGTTGGAGCTCCAGCGGCCGGTCACCGGCATCAGGCCTCTGGAGGCCAAAGTATTCTAGCCTACTAACCAAATGTGGTGCTCCAGTGAGGGGTGGTTTTTTCTCTGTTTTTTTAAATGAGGGGCAATTTTGTAAGAAATCCAATATTTAAAAATTCCAGATTACTACCTCTCACCAATATGTCTTTTTATATATTCAAATAAATTTGGGTAATGTGAAATTCATTTAGTTTTTTTTTTTTTGGGATTTTTAAAAGATTATTACCATGATTAAAATACATTTCTTGAAAAAATATTGGATCAAAAGTAATCATATTTAATATAATATACACTTGATTATTAAGTATTATTTTTAAATTATATCAAGTTAAAAAATCAATCTAAAATTTGAAATAAATAAAAAGTTGGCATAAAGAAAATTTTTTTTGATAACCACAAAATCAGCCTATCTCATGAGAAATATCAAGAAATAAATATTATTATAAAGTGATTATTTTTCACACAGAACGAACTTTTTTGAAGGAAAAAACTTTAAATATATGACCTGAAAGTCGAATGCCCTTGCCTGATGCCCCAACTTAAATGGCTCAGGTTAGATCATGTTCCCTAAGTTGCCTAACCGCACAAGAACTTAGACCCACCTTAAGCAATCACCAAACCAACAAAGGAACAATCCTATGTGAGGAAAGCAAACACCTATTATACTCCATTTGATCCTTAATATAAACTATATTTATTTAATTTAATTAAATTAAGGAAGTTAGTTAAGCTAGTTAACGTGACACATTTTTTTTAAAAAAAAACACCCTAATCATCTTTTTTAATTCCCTCTATTTTTCTTTTACTTGATTATGATTATGGTTGATGGAGTATCAATAGAAGTAATTCAAAAAATATTAAAAAATATGAAAAATATGTTTTATATTTAGAACTAAAATTTACTCCATAATTATATCCTATATTAAGGACCAAAGGGATTATCAAATATCATCATCATCCTAGCAAGAGGACTGAAGGGGACTCCCTCCATCTCTTGTTTCAGACCTTAGCTAAGATTTTCTGATCCACCGACACATTGATCAAGCTCCCTCCAAACATGTCTCACCTCTCCATATATCTCCCTTCATTACACCTCAGGTTAAATTCCCCAGCTATGTTTGATACTTTGGTCTAAATCTAAATTTGGAGATTTATGCAACAGCAATCTGTAGAAAATAGATATATGTTTTGTAATATAAATTTGTAAATTTGTACATATTGGAGTTAGTCGGTTTACTGCTAGTCGGTTAGTTATACTAGGGAGTTGCTATATATCTCTATATAGCATCTGATGCTTACAAAAGCACTAATCGGCTGAACCATTCAGTGCGACTTTTGTAATTAATATTTCAGTACAAAATTTTGTATGCATGTTAAAAGGATTAGAAGTGATAATGGTAGTGAGTTTATTAATCAAGCATTTAAAGTTTTTACTCAAGAAAAATGAATTGTACATGAAACCACTTGCCCCTATACTCCAAAATAAAATGGAGTAGTCAAACGCAAGCATAGAACAATTATGCAAGTAAGTAGAAGCTTGATGTTGCAATCCAATGTACCATACAATATTGGGGTGAATGTGTCAAGGCTGAAGCATATATAGTGAATAGATTACCTTCTAAGATTCTGGATTTTCAGACACCCTTTGAACGAGTATATGGAAAGCAACCAGATCTTACTCATTTGAAGGTATTTGGCTCACTTGCCTATGCTACAAACTTGAAGACAGCAGACAAATTTAAACCCAAAGCTATTCCTTGTATATTTTAGGTTACCCAGAAAATCAAAAGGGTTATACGTTATTAGATTTGAGAACTAACACGTTAATGGTGAGTTGTCATGTTAGTTTTACAAGAAAAAAATTTCCATTTAGGGATGCAGAAACACAACAGTAAGGGGGAGTTGATCCAATCCTAAGGGAAATGTTCTGGTATGATTTGGAGACTATTTAGCCTTAAATCTTGCAAGCTGCTGAGCCAGAACATCACTTTCCAGTGGTAAATGAGCAGCATTAGCATATGGACAGTTGTGATGATGGAAAGGCAATTTCTGAGGATCAAGGGAGTGACTAAACAAGGTCTGCCCAGTCATAGCCAGCAAGAGAAAGAAGACCACCAATCTGGTCTAGTGATTATGTGTGCTCATTGTTGATCCCAAAAACAAAACAGGGACATGGAAATAAGTGCTTATACCCCATAAATGATTATGTTTCTCATGACTTAATTGCTCTTGATTATATGTGTTTTCTGTCTTGCATAGATATAGCTTCCGAGCCTAATAGTTACAGAGAGGCAGCCCAGGATCCGTGGTAGATCAAAGCAATGGAGGTTGAAATGCAATCACTTGAGGATAACAAGACATGGGTCAACAGTTAGATTAGTGGTCAATGGTTAAGGTCAACGAGAAGGTAATCAAGTGTCACTACAAAAAAAATGGTATTCTGTAGCGGTGTAATTGTAGCGGTTATATAAAACCGCTACAAATTACAGTATTTGTAGTGGTTTTAACCTAAGCCGCTACAAAATTGTAGCGGCAAGCGACGCGCCAAGTAACGCGACAGAGTAGCATCGTTTTTTGTAGCGGTTTGGTAGCCAAAACCGCAAGAAATTTGGTGCGAAATTCCCGCCAAACCTTGTAACGGTTAATACACAGAAACCGCTACAATAAACAGTGTAGCGGTTATTTGTAGCAGTTACAGCAACCAAACCGCTACAAAATACCAAACGTCAGCTATTTGTAGCGGTTATAGGGATATAACCGCTACAGAATTTAAGGAGTCTCCACTTTTGTACCGGTTCTGGGCAATAACCGCTACAGAATTTCAAAGGTTTTTGAAATTTGTAGCAGTTATTGTAAAACCGCTACAAATTTAAGGTAATGTGGGTGATTTGTAGCGGTTATGGTAGCGATTATTGGAATAACCGCTACTAATATCTGGCCTATTTAAGGCACCGCCTCCCTCATTTCTCCGTTTGCTCATTTTGTTTCCTGGGGTTTCTCTAAGTGGTTTCTTCAAGATTTGAGCGTTCAGACGTCTGTGTAGGAGTTTTTGCTACAGTATTTCTCAGTATTTGCATCTGAGGTACGTATATAACACGTATTTTATTTTTATTTGTATTTTTATTAGATTTTTTCATAATAATGTGACTAATTTTTTTTTAAAATTTTTACAGTTAATATGGCTTCAGGACAGGATAAGGGGAAGGCCCCTGAGGTCCCCAGACCGATTTTACGGGGGTGGCAGCAGCCGAGCAGGGGGCAGAGGGAGGGGGCAGCGCGGAGGCAGGGTGACCGCGGCATCTCAGCCCATCCCCCCACAGGCACCGCAGACGATCTCACAGGAGACGACCGCACTAGAGGTACCTAAGGTTGGGGGGCCAGATATTAGCGTCGAGGACTTCCTCGACGAGAAGGAGTTCGAGATCCTAATTGGGCTTAGGGAAATGGAGCAGTTCCTCGATGAGGAAGACGCTCAGGAGCAGAACAACCCACGAGAGTCGTCTTCGCGGTCCACTGGGTTTGAGGTGCAGGTCCAAGGTAAATTAATTTTTTCATTTAGTAAATTATTTATTTAAATTCAAAATGTTAACTTTGAATTACAATTTAAATAACGTGCGGTAACTGTACAGATGAGCAGGAGAACGTTTCGACGAGGAGGCTAGACGTGGCCAGGGTGAACAGTATGGACCGGACCCTGCGAGTTATAGTGCCGTGGAATGAGGGCACTGACCAGCCCATCCACAATGAGGGTCACCTGCTCAACCGCTTCCTGAACGACCTGGGCGCGAATTGGATGCGGTTCCCCCTTCACTTCAAGACGTGGAGGCACGTTCCGAGGGGGCCGAAGGACCAGGCTTGGGAGGAGGTGGTTCAGGTAATTAAAATTATTTAATTAATATTGTTTGTAATTAATTCTATTTAATTAATATTTTTTAAATTATCTTTTTTGCAATTATTGATATTTAAATAATTTTTTTTCAGCTGCGGTTTGCCGTCCGGGCCAACCGGAAGAGGTACGCCTTTGTGAAGATGGGTGACGCCTGGAGGAACAAGAGGAACCGTCTCTTCCGCAGGGTGGATAAGGACGGGACGATGCCTCTGGAGCAGCTGATCGAGAGTGTCCCGGACGGCGTGCCGCCGAATGACTGGGCGGGTTTCGTCCAGTTTAGGAGGAGCCCTGAGGGGCAGGTAATATATTTATTAAATTTTTTATATTTAATTTTTTAATTGTTAAATATTAAATTATAATTTCAATTTAATTGTATTTAATTTGAACTTTTTTAATTTTAAATGTTTTTTATTGTTTTAATACATTTAATATTGTTTTTTTTTCAGGAGATTTCTCAGAGGAACACCAGGATCCGTGCGCAGCAGACGATCCACCACACAGCTGGATCGAAGACCTTTGCTGTGAACTATAACGAGCTGGTAACTTTTCAAAATATCACTGAATTTTAGCTGATTATTTCATAATACTAATTATTGATTTGTAATTGTTTCAGGAGACGAAGGCACAGCAGGAGAACCGTCAGATGGACTATGGGGAGTTGTACGCCATCACACACAGACACCGTGACAGGACTGCGACCTCTCAGCAGGCAGAGGCGACCATTGTAAGTAATTTTATTATTATAATTTTTATAAAACCAAGTTAATAATGAAAAATGTTAATTAGTAATTGTTTCATAAAATGGCAGGAGCGGATTCAGTAGTCACAGGCTGAGCTGCGACAGACCCAGCTTGAGGAGTCACAGGGATCAGTGGACCCAATGGCTCCTTTGAAGGCGGGTTTGGCTCAGGCTGAGCACCCCGGACGCGTGCGGGGAATGGAGATAGGCGCCAAACCTAGCATGGTCTACGACAGGAGCGCCGCCTCTTAGGCTGGCAATTCTAGAGAGGTCAGACGTCCGAGGGACGAGTCTATTGACCAGCTGCGGTCAGATTTGGAGCAGCAGATGGCACAGCAGCAGCAGTAGATGACAGAGCAGCAGCAGCAGCAGATGCAGCTGCACGCTGATGTGATCTACGCTCAGCAGACACAGTGGCGTGAAATCGCGAACAACATGCTCGAGCGGTCATAGAGTCGCCTGTTCCCGGATGAGCAGCATCCACAGGTTCCCCCTGTCCCTTGCTACGTCGTCCCGAGTACTACACCTCCTCCTCCTCATCCTACTCCTGCTGATGATGATGGTGCGGTTCACTTTGCGCAGCGGCCCGATCCAGCAGCACCTGAGGGAGCTCCAGAAGATCAACCCCCAGCTACTTAGTTTAAGACATCTTTTTTTTGTTGAAACATTTGTAAATATATATATATGAGTTTGTATTTCAAAACTTAAATTCTTATTGTGTTTAATATAATTATATTTATATTATTAGATCGCGTTGTTGAATTTATGAATTAATTGCAACAAATGTTCTAAATTAAAAAATTTAATTTATGAATTAATTGCAACCAAGTTAATATTTATATTCTTATCGAATTTATGAATTAATTGCAACAAATTTATATTTTTTATATTTCTAAATTAAAAAACATGAAGCATATATATATTTGTAGTGGTTTTAAATAAAAACCGCTACAAATATATATATTTGTAGCGGTTCTAAAATAAAAACCGCTACAACAAATGTATATAGTAGTAGCGGTTCTTCTTGTAGAACCGCTACAACTATATGTATATTAGTAGCGGTTCTATAATAGAAACCGCTACAAATACTCATCATTTGAATTTTGAAATTTGCCGCCTTTGTCCACATTTGTAGCGGTTATGTTATGTATAACCGCTACAAATAAAAAAATATTTTTAAATTTGCTGTCCAACGACTTTAATGTTAGTAGTGGTTCTATACACATAACAGCTACAAATACTCAACGTGTAAATTTTGAATTTCCCACCAATGTGTAACGGCTTGAACATTGCTAGCGGTTTTATGTATATAACCGCTACTAATATTTTATAAGTGTAGCGGTTAGTGTAGCGGTTTTAGAACCACTACAAAATTATAAACGTTGGAATTTCAGAATATATGGTTCTTAGCATTCGTCATTCTCTTCTCACTCATCTTCTTCTCTATACTTTCTTCTCTCTCACTAGTAGCGATGGATAAATCATGGATCAGGTTGCCGCACAATTCTCCTGAATATTTGTACAGATTAAACAGTTTCTTGGATTTCGCATTCACTCACGCCAGCTGTAACGGCAAGATCGTCTGTCCATGTCAGAAATGCAATTTCAAGAAGTGGCATGCACGAAATGTTGTGAAGGAACATTTTCTTGTGAAGCCTTTCCCTGTGGACTATACGTTCTGGGTAGTTCATGGTGAGAAGGCTGGCATTAGATATGACGATGCTCTCCCTCGAAGTTCTCAAGTAGGCGTTCAAGTATATGAAGATGATCCTGTGAATGATGCTGTACGTGATGCGTTTGGATTTCAAGGCGCTAACTTCAATGAAGAAGTGCACGGCTCTGAGCCGGTTTTTATGGGGAATGAAGCAGCTCGGAATTTTTTCAACTTGATAGATGAAGCAGATCGTCCTTTATATCAAGGTTGTCGTAAATATTATAAATTATCTTTCTTGATCAAATTGTATCATATCAAGTGCTTGTATGGGATCACAAATAAGGGAATGTCAATATTGCTCGACTTATTACAAGATGCATTCCCCGACACTGAGATTCCCACAACATTCTACGAGGCCAAGAAGATTATCAACAGGTTAGGGTTGAATTATCAAAAGATTGATGCATGCCCAAATGATTGTATGTTATATTGGGGAGACGATTCCAGCAGGGAGACTTGTAAGAGATGTCATACATCGAGGTACAAGACAATTTGGAAGGGGAAAAAGCAGAAGAAGAAACCTGCAAAGATTCTCAGGTACTTCCCTTTGAAACCTCGTCTACAAAGATTATTTATGTCATCTAAAACTGCGGGGTACATGAGGTGGCATGCCGTTGATAAAAACGAAAACGGTAAATTAAGACATCCGCGGGATACAGCTGCTTGGAAAACGTTTGACAATGAATTTCCAGATTTTGCGACTAACCCCAGAAATGTTCGGCTTGTGTTGGCAACCGACGGTTTCAATCCTTTCGGGAATCTTAGCACAAGTTACAGTATTTGACCGGTAGTCTTAGTTCTCTACAACTTACCCCCTGGATGTGTATGAAACAAAGCTCTTTCATTATGTCTATGATCATTCTAGGCAAAAAGGCACCAAGCAATGACATCGATGTGTATCTCCAACCGCTTATTGCGGAATTGCTTGACCTGTGGAATGTCGGCTTGGAGACGTACGACGCTTACGGTAAGACTTTGTTCAACATGCGTGCAGCCTTGATGTGGACGATTAGTGACTTTCCTGGCCTTGGCACATTATCTGGTTGGAAGTGCATACTGGGTCGGTGTGTCCAGCTTGCAATTTTGACTCTGACATAGTGCGCCTTCCCCACAGCCGAAAGTGTTGCTTTATGGGGCATCGGAGGTTTCTCGATGGAAGGCATAAGTTCAGATTGCAACGGAATCACTTCAATGGGAAACTAGAAAAAAGAGGACCACCTCAGAATTTGTCCGGTACAGATATCTTACAGCAGCTTAAGCATGTTGACTTCAAGTTTGGAAAAAGCGACGATTCAGCACAAACTCGACAAAAGACGTGCAGGACTTCGGCGTCTCAGCAGTGGAAGAAGATAAGTATTTTATTCACTCTTCCATATTGGAGATTTAATTTACTTTGCCACAGTCTTGATGTAATGCACATTGAAAAGAATGTTTGCGACAATGTGCTGTATACGATGCTTAATGAACCCGGCAAGACAAAAGATCACCTTCAAGCGAGGAGAGATTTACGCGACATGGGAGTTCGTAAAGACGCTTGGCCAGATGAGCATGACAGATTTCAACCGGCAAAGTTTACCCTCACAAAACCAAACAAGGAAGTCTTCCTCGCGACGTTGAAGAAATTAAAAGTTCCTGATGAGCATTCAAGCAACATTTCTCGATGTGTTGACTTGCAAGCTCAAAAGGTTGCTGGCCTAAAGAGTCATGACTCACATGTTCTTATGCAGCAGTTACTCCCTCTGGCTATAAAGAATACACTTCCTCCCGATGTTTCCATCGTTTTGGTGGAACTTTGTTCTTTCTTTCGGAAGTTGTGTTCTAAGGTTTTGATCGTTGAGGAGCTCGATCAACTGCAGTCAAAAATCATTCTTACGCTTTGCCATTTGCAGATGATCTTTCCTCCATCCTTTTTTACTGTGATGGTTCACCTCACAGTCCACCTCGTTCATGAAGCAAAGCTCGCTGGACCAATACAATATCGTTGGATGTATCCGATTAAGAGGTACTCATTTTAAATATGTGCTTTAATTTATTCTCCGTATTTAATGTTTGCTAGTCGTCCTTTTCATCTTTTTATATCAATTTTCTCTTCTGTACTTCATAGGTTCCTCGGGAAATTAAAATCTTACGTCAGGAATAAGGTGTGGCCAGAAGGTTCTATAGCTGAAAGCTATATAGGAGATGAGGTGCTATATTTTTGCTCAAGGTACTTTGATGATCTTGAGACGGCTTTCAACCGCCCACCTCGTGTTGACGATTGTCCTAAACCTACGCCGACATCAGGAGAATTTATCCCACGTGTTGGTAAACCAGTTGGAGCAACTGAGAACTTCAAACTAATGGCAACTGAGAAGTTGCAAGCACATAGACATGTCTTGATTAATTGCACTCAAGTTGAACCTTTCATACAGTAAGAATTGTACACTCACATGTTATTCGATCTATATCTTTCATAACATTTCTCACTTTCATTTCACTAACGCCTTTCCATTATTAATTGCAAGGAATTCATAAGTCATGTTAAGCGTCAACTCAGGATCCGTACACAAACATCCTCGGAAGTTGATAGGAGGGTCCACAAAGAATTCCCGAGCTGGATTGCGCGCAGAATACTAAATGACCACAACCCACACTCACCAGATTTCAGAGCTCTCGCAATTGGCCCTCTTGATCATGCAAAACGGTTTACAGCATACAATGTCAATGGTTTTAAGTTTTGCACGGTTTCACGGGATCAAGGATTGCAAACACAGAATTCGAGTGTTTATGGCACATTTGGGACAAGGAGTTATGCGAGCAGCAGTGACGCCAATATGCAATTCGGAGGCGTCCCTTACTATGGCAAGCTTTTTTATGTGGTCGAACTTAATTATCAAGATCGTTTCACTGTGACGCTGTTCAAGTGTTGGTGGGAAAATACCACTACTTCTCAGGGACTGACAACTGACGACTTAGGGATCACATCAGTCAATTTCTCACGGCCGATTCATACTGGTATTTCTCAAGATGATGAGCCATATATTCTAGCTTCAGAGGCACATCAAGTTTATTATGTTGAGGACGAGAGGCATAGGGATTGGCATATGGTCGTTCATTTAAAGCCAAGAGACATTTACGACATGGGTGAAGGCGATAACATCGCCTACGAGAGTGAGCCATTTCAGCCAGCTAATTTTGAAAACTACTTCCCTGAAGGCGATGACAATTTACCTCTACTGCGGTGAGTTTTTTTAAGTCCATGTCATTTGAATTAAATTTTTTAAATTTAATAATACATCCATAACAATAATTTTTCTACAAAATTTATGTAGGGATGGCAACGACAAGTGATCAAATTCAAATTATGCTTTTGTCTTTTAAAAAAATGCAAAATTTTTTTTAAAAAAAACGTAAAAAAAAATTAAAATAAATAAAATAATATTTGTAGCGGTTATTGAACCGCTACAAATATAACATTAACCGCTACAAAATAGAGACATTAACCGCTACAAATAGTACGTGAATCACTATAAATATTAAACCGCTACAAAAATACAAATAACCGCTACTAACTAATAACCGCTATAAAATGGATACATTAACCGCTACAAATAGTACGTGGATCCCTATAAATACCCTTACCACAACTCATTTCAAACACTCCCCAATTTCTTTTCACCTTACCTTTCTTTCATTTTCTCTCATTTACAACTTCTTTCGTATGAGTAGAGGAGCTGAATAATACGATCAAATATGGTAACAAGATTTTTAATTTTTTTTACAATACTTCTTTCCTTTCTATAAAATTTATTCTAACCATTTTTTTTCCACATATTTCAGAGCTATATCTCATTTTTATCTATTTTTCATACACAATTACATTATATTAGACAACATAATCATTTCTTATTACCTACCTATCCTTAATAATATTATTAATATAAATTTTATACTAATCCAATTAAATTACATTTTTCCTTTTAATTTATTAATAAGTTAAACTATTGAATAATAAGCTAATTAAAATAGATAAAATAATAACAAAATAAACTATTTAATTTAATATTAAAAAAAACAGAAACAAATGATCGTATATTTTTTTAAAATTTTTTAAATATTTGTAGCGGTTATTAAACCGCTACTAAATAACGCTCCTTTTTAAAACTCAAATTTAATTTTTTGGCGCTAATTTTGAATTTCATGAAATTAGTAGCGGTTTTGATAACTGCTACAAATTTCATGAAATTCAAAATTAGTAGTGGTTTGTTAACCACTACAAAATAAAAAAAATGTCATTTTTTTATGCCTCAAAATTTCAATTTTTTATATTTGTAGCGGTTATATAACCGCTACAAATATCTTTGAAAAAAATTTCGTTCATGAGGGTGTTGTAGCGGTTGGATTAAACCGCTACAAAGGATGTAGTGGTTATTTTTGATTGAGTAGCGGTTTTATATAACCGCTACAAAACTGCTTGCAACATACGATTTAGTAACGGTTCTGGTAATCGCTACTAATGTTGTTTGTAGCAGTTTAAACCGCTACTAAAACCCATTTTTAACCGCTACTAAATCACTTTTTTTTTGTAGGGTGTAAGTGGCTTTACAAGATCAAGTATGATGCAAATGGTAATGTTGATAAGTATAAGGCTAGATTAGTGGTCAATGGTTAGGGTCAACAAGAAGGGGTAGACTATCATGATACCTTCTCATCTGTGGTAAAAATGTTCATTGTTAGATTAGTTCTCAAGCTAGCTTCATTGTATTCTTGGAATCTCTTATCAAATGGATGACTATAATGCTTTTTTGCATGGCGATTTGAATGAGGAGGTGTATATGAGAATACCTCAGGGCTTTGAAAATGAGGGGGAGCATATGGTATGCAAACTAAATAAGTCACTCTATGGGCTTAACAAGCTTCAAGGCAATGGAACTTGAAGCTGTCTCAAGCCCTTGTTTCGGGTGGTTTTAAGCAAAGTAAGAACGATTATTCCTTGTTTACTTTACAATGTAGTGATGGTCTTGTGTTGATTCTAGTATATGTAGATGATTTGTTGATAACTAGTAGCTCTGAGAGTGGAATACTGTACGCCAAGGACTTGTTGCATAATAATTTCAAAATCAAAGACTTAGGACTCATGAAGTATTTTTTGGGTATAGAGGTAGCTAAGTCAGATTATGGAATTATATTATCCCAAAGAAAGTATGTTCTTTATCTCTTGTCTGAAACGGGTTTCAGTGGGTGTAAGCCACTAAGTATTCCAATGGCTCAAAACTTGAAACTAATGCCATTTCAGAAAGGGAAAGACAAGAAAGAGGATCTAATCAGAAATCATGACCGTTATCACCGGCTAGTAGGTAAGTTAATTTACCTTGACGAGACCTGACATATGTTTTTATGTGTAGACCCTTAGCCAGTTTATGCAAATGCCAACAAAAGTACATATGGCAGCAGCAAGAAATGTTGTAAGATATCTTAAAGGTTGTCCAGGCTTAGGAATTTGGTTGAGCTCAAAAGGGAGACCTTCAATTAGAGTGTTATTGTGATTCTGACTATGCCTCTTGTGGAATCACAAGGAGGTTTGTAACTGGTTATGTGCTAAAGTTTGGAGGTTCATTAGTATTGTGGAAGACGAAGAAACAACACACTGTATCAAAGTCTTCAACAGAAGCCGAGTATAGGGCACTCAACATGGCAACTTCAAAAATTACGTGGGTGCAAGGTGATTTAAATATATTGCATAAGGAACTGGTTGTTGTATACTGTGACAGTATTGCCACAATTCATATAACAGTAAATCTCGTTTTTCACATGCCACGAAGCATATTGAGGTAGACTTCCATTTTGCTCGTGAAATATGGTAGCAGCGAATGATTGACCTCAAACACGTTAGATCCGCTGAACAAGAAGCTGACTTGTTGACTAAAGCAGTTTCAGGAGATATGCAGCAAAGGTTATTGTGCAAGTTGGGGTATGCCAATTTGTTTCATCCCCAACTTGAGGGGCGTGTAGAAAATAGATATATGTTTTGTAATATAAATTTGTAAATTTGTACATATTGGAGTTAGTCGGTTTACTGCTACTCGGTTAGTTATACTAGGGAACTGCTATGTATCTCTATCTAGCATATGCTTATAAAAGCACTAATCTGCTAAACCATTCAATGTAACTTTTGTAATTAATATTTCAGTGGAATAAGATCATTTTTTCTCTCACTAAGTATATTGGGCTCAGGGATAATAGATTTCTACACAATCTAAAAGGAATCCTGTAGTTCCCACAACTTTATATCTTAAAGAAAATTGTCATCACTGCCACCAACAATAATGTACTATCACATCCTATATGGCCTCAGAAGCGGGAAACAATAATATTCATTTTCAGAAATTTTCTGAAAGGTAGATACCCAACTGAGAAAATTTATTTGACTTTTATATATTAAGAGTTTAGATGAGAAAGAGACACTGACAAGTACTTAATATGTAAAGTTTATGCACCTATAAAACTATCTGTACATTACTATTTCAAACCTCATGCATGCTATATGCAAACTCCCCCAGATGTCTGGCCAAAAAAAAAAACTCTCCCAGATGTGGAGATGTGGAGTCAACTTTATTATGAAATTTTGATATTCCCTAAACAGGCTTAAATTCTTGGAGATATATGAACTTGTAATGGATTCTTCATCACTACAGTGAACACTTGTTTCTCAGATAAATCAACACCGCCATTTGAAGCCTTCCACTCAAAATTCCAAATCAGATTGGCCACAAAGTACTCCAAATGAAACATTGCCAAATTATAACCTGGACACATTCTTCTGCCTGCTCCAAAGGCCATCATCTTTATCTCTTTGCTTCCTGTAATCAAACACTCCATCTCCATTCTTCTCAGTGTTCAAGAATCTCTCTGGCTTAAACTCCATCGGATTCTCCCACATATTTGGGTCCCATCCCATATCTGCCATTAAGAAATTTATAATTCCATTTTTAGGTATCAAGAAACCATTCAACACCACATCCTCTTTCACTGCATGTGGCAGAACAAAATGTGCAGGTGGGAGACGCCTTAGTCCCTCCAAAATCACAGCCTTAAGATATGGTAATTTCTTCAGATCCTCCTCTTTCACTTCCTTCTGATCCTCTCTGTCACCAATCACATCTCTAATTTCCTCCACAAGCCTCCCTTGTGTGTTTGGATACTTCACCAAATTTGCCATAATCCATTGCAGGGCCGTAGCTGTTGAATCTGTCCCTGCATTTATGAACTCTGAACTTACAGTTACAATTTCAGATTCTTCAAGCTTGCGCTTCTCCTCTGGCCACTCCAAATCCAGCAAAGTATCAATGTAAGGCACAATAAATTGATCCTCTTCTGCTCTGTTCAACGTCTCTTCCTTGGCTTTCTTCCTTGCTCTGATCAGTGGAATCAGAACACTGTCCCGTTCCTTTCGAGTCTGGAACAACTCTTGCCACCTGTTGCAGAACAATATGCGTGTGATTCTAGGCCAGAAATTCAGAACCCTGAATCTGATGGAACTCAAAAGCACACGTTGTTGGACATGCTCGATATCTTTGATTTGCTTCTCATTCAACTTCTCTCCGAAGCACATGAACACCAGCAAACAAAACATAGCGTAGTGAAGATGGTCAATCACCTTAATGGAATTGCTTGACTCAGAATCAGATTTGAGCCTATTGATCAGCACATCCAACACCCATTTACGGGAACCTGAAAAGGATTTAATCCGGGTCGGGTGAAGCATCTCGGAGGTGAGGTTGCGGCGGAGGACGCGCCAGTTGGGGCCGTAGAAGGCGGTGTTAATGTCATGTTGGTCGGAACTAAAAAACTTACTGGTGGTAAGAGCCTCGGGACGGTCAGTGAAAACGACACCGTTTTGGACAAGGGCTTGGTGGGTGATAAATCGATCGGCCACAAATATAAGTGGACGAGACCTAACAGGAAAAACGAAGATGGGACCGTACTTGGCACGAAGGTTTCAAAGTGAATCTTCAATTTCTAGGAACGATTTGCGCAGAAAAAGAATACTCCTAATAATGGGAATACGACGAGGACCGGGTGGAAGAGGCGTGTGGGGAGAGGGATAAAAAAGGTTGAAGAAGGCTCTGATGGTTAAGGAGAGACAGAGAGAGGCGAGGACGATGAACCAGACCTCCATTATTATGGGTACGTTTGGTATGATGGAATTGGGGAGGATGGAAATGGAATTGGGTCTCAATTCCATGAAGATGCTTGTTTGGTATGATGGAATTGAGCCTTAATTCCATTTCCATGTGGAACTCAATTTGCCCAATTCCATCAAAATGGGTTCCACCAAAAAAGCTTTGATTTGTAATTCCATGTTCTCTTTTCCCGCATTATCCTACCTCCTTTCTTAGTCACCAAGCTCGACCCCTCCCTTCTCAGTTACTATACTCGACCAGCCAACCACCTGGACTCACCACGCTCACGTCGTCTCACCCCGCTGCCGGCAATGACAATACCTCCGCTGATCTAGGCGAACGACGACGATGGCCGCCAGATCTACTCCTTCTTCATCCCCTTCGACGGAGGCACCAGATCTGAACTCCTTCTTTGAGTCCCTCCGCCAGTAAGCTTCTCACTCCACTTGCGACGGCGTGGTGCAGATGGAGGGGGTCGACAGATGCAAGCTTGAGTTGGAGATTCTGAGTGGAGATGGTGGGTTGATGTGGTGATGAAGATGGGTTCATGCGTGGGTCCGTTGCTTTTTTGGCTCGGTCTTGCGTGAAGTGTAAAGATGAAGATTTAGAAATCTCCACGTGGGGCCCGTTTTGGTTAAGATGAAGAAGGGTTGATATGCTGAAGATTTTTTTTTTTAAAAAAAAGGAGGGCATTTTGGACTTTTGATATAAAAATTAAGTCACATTTCTATGACATACCAAACATACTTTTAAATCTCATTTCCATTTCCATATCCATCTCCATATCCATATCCATTTCTATTTCAATTTCCATCTAAATCAATTCCAACATACCAAACGGACCCTATGTTTTCGAGAGGAAGAAGGTATAGTAATATAGTAATAAGCAGTGTTCTTGGACCCGGTCCGGACCAGCCAGTCCGGCTCGGAACCCTCTGAACCGGTCAGTAAACCGGTCCGGTTTCAGGTCCGGTCCGGGTCCCAATTTAAAAAAAAAAAATTTACTTTTTCCTTTAAAATATTATACTATAAGTATAAAATCTTCAATTGCTCATTGGTTTGATCCCGGTTTAGCTCCGTTTTGGCCCCAATTTGACCCACTGACCCTTAACCCAGTACCCCGATGGATTCAATACCCGATCCGAATTTTAATACTTGCTAATAAGAATGAGTGAGAAAAGCTGTACGAAATGAGGAGAATATAAAGGGAGGCTTGAACTAAAGAATTACAGTGAGAACGCAATTGATGTCCACGTCATCGTCCAGAGGGATTGAACACGGAACGTGATAGTCTGACCTTGGAGCTTTCTTGTTGCTTAGCCCCCAATATACTGATTAATATATGTTTTGTGGCTCTTCGCTGAAGTTTCTCCCATAGACTGTTTAAAGATTCGACTACAAAATGCCAAAAGCTTATTTCCACAATATCCGGATAAAAAGAAAATTAGCCATACACTATTTTCAATTATAAAAAGAATGATGCCTCAATAAAGGTTGTGAAGTAAAGAAGTATGTCGATAGTTTTGCTGTCTGGTGGAATGAAACTTCTTTGTAGAAGCTACGCACGAAGGTTCTGTTTTTCTTTTTTTCTTTTTTTTTTCCTTTTTGCCTTCGCATGAAGGAAATTCTATAAGTGAGCTCGTGGTCATAGGTTTAATTTCATTTGTAAACTCAAGTGTTAATGATAAATTGATAGTTTGGGACCTTTGCAATCCCAAGTTCTCATTTTTAATTTATATTTGCAATTCAATTTTTTAAAAATTTGGCCAAAATTAAACCTTATTATCATTAAATTTATATCACTATTATAGAATCTTATATATATATATATATATATATATATATATATATATATGACGCTTAATAAATTATAGTTACATAGAATAACTATCATGTATGTTATGGAGTTCACATAAGAATATATAATACTAAAATTTAAAGATTAAATATGTGTACCATCATATATTGAGAGGTGGAATTAGCGGAAAAAAATATAACGGTTGTAATTATTAATTTTCATGTATTTAGGGATGAAAATGTTTGTTCTTACGAAGCAACGATTATGTAACACTTTCAAATTATTTGTCCTCACAACTTTACATCAGCAAAGTCAAATGCATAACGGTTATAATAATTAATAATGAAGTATGATTTCTAAATAATCATATTTTTTAAGAATAATTAACAGTTAAAAATAATAATCGTCATATATAATAAGGCATGATTCTGAAAAAAAAAATTTATTTGATAATATTTGACAGTTCTTCACAAAAAACCCTTATGTATTCTTAAAGAATACTTAACGATTAAAAATTATAATTGTCACATATAAGGCATAAAGAGGCGGTAATATAGATTCAAACCGCAGCCCACAGTCCGCGGATTAGGGCAAGGTTAGGATTAGGAAAATCTCAGCCTACAAAAGTGCTAGCCGCATAGGCAAGCACTGTCAAGCCCATGGGCTGATGTTAGGCGGTCCACTGGTTGGCGGGTTAACCCACGCCAATGTTCTTTTTTACATATGATAATGTCATAAAACCTGTAAATCTCACACTCCCACCTTAGTACCTCCCAATCCCAAAGAGAAAAAAAATCCTAGCCTCCTTCCTCCTTTAAACCAAATTATTATATCTTAATTGCTTGAGGATTATTTAATATTTTTTTGTTTGTAAAATTTAATAAATTTGATAACTTTATCTCTTAAATTATGAATTATGTTTTTGAATTTTTATAAGTTTAATGGTTGATATTAGGAAGGCAAATTTTTGATAACTCATATATAAATGCCTCTGACTTTTAGCCATCTTAAGAAAATAGGAATTTTTTTTAAAAAATGCGGGCCCACAAGTTAGGTTTGGGACAATCCCAGTCCACAAAAGTGTGGGCCGTAGATACCCGCGTTGTCTGGCACGTATTCCCAACTAGGGGTGTACATGGGCAGGGGCTGGGCAGTAGAGCCGGGAATTCGGGCCGAGCCCGTTTAAGCCCGAGCCCGTCAAGGGCCGGGCCTATGATTTAGAGGCTGAAAATGGAAGCGGGCCTAAAAGGGCCGGCCCTGTAGGGCCGCAAGCCCTGTAGGGCCAGCCCTGAAGCCCTGCGGGCCGGCCCTTTTAGGCCCGTTTAATATTTTTTTAAAATAAATTAGTAAATATAATATCATTATATCAAATTATCAATATAGAGACACCTAAGTTCCTAATAGAGTATTAATAACAGGCAAACACTTATTAATTGGTTTGATTTATTTTATTTTCTACAATGTTTTATTCATTTAAACTTAAAAAAAAAAGCTAATTTGGACATTAGATGATTATTTTAACTAAAAATTTATGAGTTTTAAAAATAATGTATACCAATTTAAAGCAAAATAATAAATAAATTGTAAAACTTAAAAAAAAAATTGAATTAAAATGAGTTTAAGCCGGTTTAGGCCCGAGCCCATGAAGGGCCAGCCCTGTAGGGCCGCGGGCTTAAAAAATATGGTACTTTTTAGGAAACGGGCCTAAACGGGCCGGACCGTTTAGGCCCGAGCCCGTGAAGGGCCGGCCCTACCGGCCTGTTTTCCCAGCTCTACTGGGCAAGGCGAAGCTCTTGCCCAATGCCCTGCCCTAAAAATCATGGGGCTGCATTTTACAGCCCGATGCCTAGCCCTGCCCGTAGAAGCCCAGACATTTTTGGACTGGGCGTGGGCGGGCTGGGCGAGGGTGGGCTTCGCCCTGCCCAACATTTATCAACCCAATTTTGAAGTTATTCTTCAAGGAAGCACAAACATGTTCACAATCAAAGATGCCCTACGCACACCTTATGTGGGAAAAAAAAATAGCTTCCATGACAATAACCAATATGGAGAGCTAAAAAAAAAAAAAGCATCTTCAATCACCATTAGCCAACCATACCCATTACATTCTTCCTTCTCCAACTGCTGAAAACAAAACCCTTGACCTTAACAAAACCAAGCTCAGGAAAAAAAAAAGAAAATCATATGGAGAGAAATCACAAGCTTTACACAACAAATAAATGCTAAAAACAAAACTTTCGATCTTCTATTGTCCAGAAAAAAAAACAGAACCAAGCTCAAGAAGAAAAAAAGAAGAAAAGAAAACGAGCACTAAGTTTTAAAACTATCCCAGATAGAACTCTCGAACCCTAAGGATCTAGACCAAGCTGAGAAAGAAAGGATCTAGACAAAGAAAGAAAAATAAAACCACAAATAATATATAATACCAAAGGAGCCTAATAAAATAAAACATATAATATAATATAATTATATAAAGTTATAAACTGTTATTAAAAAAGATATTTACATAAAATATTTTAATAGGGTTAAGGTGCAAAAATAGCAAAGAACTATTTCGCGAAGTGCACTCAGCACAATTAACTATTTTCAGGTGCAAAACTAGATATCAACAATATTTTTGGGTGCAAAACTAGACATCAACAATATTTTTGGGTGCAAAAGTAGCAACGCCGTTAACTCAAGATAACTTCCGTTACTTTAGTATAATTTTAGAATGGGTAAGGTGCAAATTTAGCAACAAACTATTTTCTTATGAACACCAAACACAATAATTTTTCACACGAGCATTTACAAGATAAATATGGGCATTTACACAGGAGCATTTACATTAATGATCTTACTTTATTTTTTTCATAAGAGCATTTATAAGACAGATAAAGGGATTTTAAAGAATCCAAGGAATTAAAAAATTTTGGTCTTTCATATATTTATCTTGTAAATGCCTATATTTATCTTTCCATTGACAAAACCTAACTTTTACTTGACTGAATGGGGTGCAATAAAATTTTGTTAACTCACTGTATTCTTTTAAATCTCTTTATTTGTCTTGTAAATGCTCTTAAGAAAAATAATTGCGTTAGTGCCCATAGGGAAATAATTCATTGCTAAATTTTCAACTTAACCCTTTTAGAAAATATGGGTGCCACCAATTTTCTAATAAGAGAATTTACAAGACAAAATAAAGAGATTTAAAAGAATACAGTGAGTTAACAAAATTTTATTGCACCCCATTCAGTCAAGTAAAAGTTAGGTTTTGTCAGTGGAAAGATAAATATAGGCATTTAAAAGATAAATATATGAAAAACCAAAATTTTTTAATTCCCTGGATTCTTTGAAATCCCTTTATCTGTCTTATAAATGCTCTCATGAAAAAAATAAAGTAAGATCATTAATGTAAATGCTCCTGTGTTAATACCCATATTTATCTTGTAAATGCTCGTGTGAAAAATTATTGTGTTTGGTGTTCATAAGAAAATAGTTTGTTGCTAAATTTGCACCTTACCCATTCTAAAATTATACTAAAGTAACGGAAGTTATCCTGAATTAACGGCGTTGCTACTTTTGCACCCAAAAATATTGTTGATGTCTAGTTTTGCACCCGAAAATAGTTAATTGTGCTGAGTGCACTTCGCGAAATAGTTCTTTGCTATTTTTGCACCTTAACCCATTTTAATATATATAATTATATACCTATTGGGCAGGGCCAAATGGACAGGACGGCATACCCTGCCCGATGCCCGGGCCTGCCTGCTAAAATGCCCAGCCCGATTGTGCCTAATTTTTTTCGGGCTGCTTTTTTTTGGGCTGGGCAGGGCAATTTTTTATTGGGCCAAGGTGGGCGTATCGGGCTCTGGGCTTCATGAACACCCCTATTCCCAACTCTATTAAGGCAGGAATCTAAAAAAAAATTATTTCACAATCCCTAACAATTATTCACAAAGAAAAAATAATAACTGATAAATCATAATTTTAATATATTTTATCCCACCTTATTCATTTATTTTGGAAATTATTTTAGGCTAATTTGAATTTATTAGATAATATTTGGATAATTAGTCAATTTTGGGAAATAATATAAATCTGAATTGATTATAATATTATTGGGCTCAAAAAGTTAATATCTTAATTGTCATATTGTGATTGAAAAATATTTCTAATTATATGATAAATCACGATTTTATTGTATTTTTGCAGGATAAGGAAAAGCAGATTAAAAGATCCTACGGTGCAGAACTTTTCTTAGAAACTAAAAAAGAATCCAATGATGGAATTTTATTGAACTTTTAGAATTTTAATAGGCCCAAATTAGTACCCAAAACTCTCCCCTCCCTTCTTAAAAATACCCTAGCCGTCACAGACGCAGCAGAGACGACGCTGAGAAGCACGGACAGACGCTGGACGGCTGGAGAGGGAGGCTGCACGCTCTCACAGATACCGAGAACGCTGAAGCTCCATGTCTGTTCGGCACACTATCCACCACCACCTTCAATTCTATTAATCAATTCCATTCAAACCCTTTTCTTCATTCACATCACAGCGTGACCCCACCTCCACATTTGACAATTCAACGCATCAATTCTAATTGCACAGTGGCGGAAGCAATTAAAGGCATTGATTCTTCTCAACTTTTCCTCATGTTTGTGACGTGTTTGGCTTTTGGAGAAAGAAGGGGGGCCATGGGTGCTTAATCCTTTTGGGAGGCAACTTAGGAGGAGCATGGAGGAAGCTAGAGCCTAGGAGCTTACACTTAGAGATTACGAGGGAGTGTCTTTCTTTTATCTTTTTTATTCAAGACTTGAGATTGTTTAGTTTTAAATAATTTTGGGTTGTGTTAATTGAGAACAATCTAATTTTAGATTGTAGACTTATTTTTTATTTGGATTGAATTGATAATTTGGATTTGATTTATTCTTAATTGATTATTGGGATTTTTGTTTGCAAACCCTTGATTGTCAATTAGATTATTAATTGAGTTTTCATTATTAATTTAATTGTCAATTTAGATTTAATCTCTTGATTGTTTAATTAGGTGATTAATTGTCGAATTGTTTAATTAGGCAATTGTAAACATAATTTCCAAAATATCTTAAGCAATTGTGATTGGTTTTTAATGGATTTAATTAACCACCATTTTTTCTATTATGAGTTTTCTAGTGGATTAGGTGTTATTGAGCATGAGGGTTTCTCATGTCTTGATTAGGTGATTAAATTTATTAATTCCAATTTTTCATGAATCTCCCTTTGGTCTAATAAATTAAATGGCTAAGAAAGCTAAATCCATGTGAATCCTAAGTTGTTCCCTTTATCACTATAACTGAACGAAATCCTTGTTGATTGTCTTGCTTTTGATTATTTTCTTTGCTTAGCATCTTAATTCATTTTTCACTAAAAAACCCCAAAGATTGCATTCCAATTTATTTAGGTTAGTTTCATTCTCATATAGATTTTAGAGTCATTTGCATTTAGGTAGTAGAATCTTGTACTTTAGTTTAGGTCCATTCTATTACATCTTTTGTTACTTAAAAATCAATCCTAAAGAAAACCCATAGCTTACTCTTTGGGAGAATGACCTAGGTTGACCCTAAACTGCATAATAATTTAGGACCTAGTTTAATTGATTGCTTTAGCTACAGAAGCACGCATCAATAACATTCATATATCAGAAAATGGGATTATGAAAAATGTCAAAATGTAAGATTCTAGAGAAAAAAAAATTTGACAACACGTTACAAACCTTCACAAAGAATCCTTAATATTATTTAATATAAATAAAGGTGAGATTTTGCAAGATAATATATATAAGGAGGTGGCATCCTAAAAAAATTTGACAATATATTACATTTCTTCACAAAGAACTCTTAAGTTTTCTTTAATATAAAGAAAGGCGGGCTTCTAAAAGATATCAAATAAAAGGAGGCGGGATTCATAAAAAATCTATTTGACAATTCATTATGGTTCTTCACTAAGAACCGATAAGTGTTCTTCAATATAAAAATATAGGGTTCTGAAAAATATCATATATAATTATTTGACACAACTTTTTCAAGTCCTTCTCAAACATTTTTTTAGCTTCATTAGTTGGTCTAACTCTTTCTTCCATAGGTTTTGTTTTGTCGTTTCGAGTCTTGTCCTCCACCACATTACGATGGGTCTTTGCCCTACAACTCATTCCTCTCATGATTCTTCTTCATGTAAGCTTTCATTTTTTTCAAGTAACGTTTTTAGTTTCATTTTACTTTTTATTTAACAAGGGAGAAAAAAACGCGTGAGAAAAATAAAGAACATGAAAAAATAACAAGTTAAAATGCTGAATTTTCTTATTGTTGAGCATATCACGTTCCTAAACTTTACAACCCAAACTATATATTGAAATCAAGTTTATTGCATTAGGTTACTATATTTGCTCAAATTTTTATATTTTCCAATCTTCACTATATCATGATTTTCATAGTTCTATTATGAGATGTGTTTAAGTATTTATATTAGCTTATTTTTACTATATATATTCTTGTTTTCATAATTATATTATCCTTTTGTAGTTAAGGATATGCGACGAAAACTATTCGAGTATTTAATGATCTATGGACAATATATACAACAAAGGCATCGGATAATATTGTGGATCTTTTTTATTAATTGATTTTCTTTTAAAATCCAAAAAATTATAAGATAATGTTCTATGGTGAGAAGTTTAAATGATTAGCTTCTTTTACATTATATGATGTTTATCTATAATGTATTGAATTTTGAATACTATAAATATAATTTTTTTTATTTAATATTATTATCTTATTATTATCAATAATTATATTGTGTCTTAAATAATAAATATTAACAGTAAAACTAATAAAAACAAATAATAGAAAATAATTATATATAATAAAAAATAAAGTCACTTTATTAACCATTATTAACAAAGAATTGTCAAGTATGTCCTCAATGCATTACGACTTGGAACCTTTAAGTATCTGCGCCGAACATATATATAGTGCATTCATATATGACGGTTTGAAATCGTGATGTATGATAAAAAATAACAATGATTAAAGATCTTTTTTGCATCAATATGTATTTTCAAACCTAACTATCATTCCCAAGTTTTCTTGTGTATGTGGGAAACACTTGCCAATTATTTGGATAGTACCAACATGCTCTATATTAGAGCAATGGAAGTCAATATAAATTATTGGGTTAATCGAATTTTTGGTCCCTCAAATTTCAAACCATATGTTTTTGTCCCTCTAAAAGCAAAATGGTCTTAAGTTTTTATTGAATTATAGGGACCAATGTTTTAAACAAAATGAAACTTGAGAGACTAATACCTATGGTTTGAAACTTGATGGGCCAAGAATTATGTTAACCCTATATAATTTTGTGGCTAAATTATTTAGGGAAAACTGCAACCAAGTCTCGATTAAAATGACTTAATGGCAACCAAGTCCCACAAAATAATCAAATTGCAAAGAAGCCCCAAGGGACCTGGGTGCTATTAATTCCAAACATCAAAGTACACTTTTACCCCTTTGTTAGTAATGATAAGTTTAGAGCAATCAATGACAAGTTTAGAGCATCCAATGACAACTTACATAACAACAAGGAACTACAGAAAATATTAGTTCAAAAAGCAAATACAACTTACGCATGTTGTTCATCTCTTGCATAATCCCTTATTGGTTGTGTATTGTCATCTATACATTCTCTCGTACATACATATGTCCACTTTCTCCATTGAATTTAATAAAATGTTCTACTCCTTCATTATCTAAAAGGTCCACAAAGGTTGATGCATCAAATGTCAACGTGAATTTCGTGGAAATTCTACTACTTTCTTTTCTAACAATTGATTCTATAATTGTTCTTAACTCTTCATACATAGTGCCTTCCTTTATGGTTTTTGTTCTAACGCTGCCCCCCCCCCCAACATATTACAAATCATCTTCTTCTCCATTTAAAAATTGTCCCCCTATATGCAAGAAACATAATATATGCTTTTCAGACATACCATGTGATTGAACCATATTTTATATATGATTTTTAATAATTAAATTAGGATTTTGATACATTTTCATGGACATTATTGTAAGATTAAATACTAATTTTAGTTAGGAACAATTGTTTTGAATTAATTGCAATTAGGGGCAACATGATCATAATTTATTAATTATTTTGCGCAATTATTTCTTAGACTTTTGATACTACCTTATGCTTAATCTTGTATTGTAGGTATTTTGAAAGAAAAGTGGAGATTTTGGAGGTCAGAATTAATATTTAGATGATTGGAGAAAATTACAAAAGGGGCCCTAGAATGTCCGAAAATCACAAATTTGTGAAGAAAAGGGGGTCAATGAAATTAGAGAAGAGGACCCACCTGTTCGGGAAATTATAGTTAAGCCTAAAAAAATTCAAAAATTCACTGTAATCCATCATTAAATGTTTATAAATTTTCATGTAGGTCCCTGGTCAAAACAATTACGTTACTATTTGGGCTGCTAAGGGCTGAAAAGAAAAAAAAAGAAACAGGGTCTGACATTGAAGAAAAGGGAACTGGGAGTCGGATGTGAGGGGGGGCACCGAGACAGACCCATGGGAGGAGGCGTATGGAAGTTCTGTGAGGAGGCAACACAGAGAGCTGACTCAGCTGAGTGTGTAGATCTGGAGATCACAGCTCCGGTGACCTTCTTGATAGAAACTCAGACCACCGGTGAAGGCAAGAGTTCAGAGTTTAGAATCGTCAGTGAAGAACTGAGAGGCCACCGGAACTCGGTGCTGTGAACAGAGAGGAGGAGACCCGACATCGTAGAGACCACTATCTCAGTTCTTCACACCACCATCACAGACCACTATCACCATCAGTTTTTTTTTTCTCTCTCCCTCGACATTTCAGAACGGTGACAACACTGTGAGGAGATTGGCTGGAGATCGCATTATGAGCAGCGCCGAGGACTGACTATGAAGAACTCAGAATCTGTCTAGAGCATGTTTCCGTCTGATTTTCGCCGTGTTTCTGTGTTCTCTAGCAATGTTCATGCAATTTCTAGTGGCATTTCCAGATTCCGCCGAATTCTTCGCTCCTTCTCTTCACCATAGTCAATTGCCTTCATACTCTTACCGTCATCGTCATCTCTTTCTCACTCCCTCTTCCATATCGTTCCTCTGTTTCTGTCTACTTCCATTTGCTCCAGCTCAGTCTCGTTTTAACACCCCACGTTTTTCTCTCTATTCCCCATTAAGTCGACAATTACATTAGCTTCCATGGTAATTTTAGTTGGGTGCCTGATTCTGGAGATGACAGTAGCTATGTGTGGCAAGATTTCATTCAATCTTGATGGTAGAGGAGGTAGCTAGAGCTCCAATGTGCTACAAAAGGGAGTTCAATAATTTCCATTAGCTCAATTGCCGCACAATGTTCTGTTTTGGATTAATTTTGCATTTATACATGCGTATTTTTGAGATTTAGATGAGTAATTATTTATCTATGATGAATTATCTTGTGTTGAATTTGGTATTTGTGCACTTGGAATTTATTGAACTTATTTCCTTTTGGATTAATGAAGTTATGTATTCTATGTGATTACTAGTGTGTATGATGGATTTAATTTAATTTGAATGTTACGATTGTGCTTTTAATTAAGAGGAAGCAAGTGCATTAAGATGATTTTCAAATACACATAAAGTGGTCTTTAACAATTTGTCCAAGAGGTAACTTTGAATGCAATTATAAGACTAGTCATTAATTAGGTAAATTGGACATAATATGATTGCTTAGGGTTTTGAATTTGACTTGATGTAAAAGTAATTCCCAAAATATTTTAATAAACTAGGAAAGCCACCAAATTTTCCACCAAGGTTCATTGTATCATATAATCCATTTTTAATCCAAGTCATTTCTTTATTATTTTCCAAAAATACCAAAAAGATTAGGAATAGCTTTATGTTTCATGAATTTTGATTTAAAGAAAACCAATTTCAAAACCCCACTTCTAACCATGTTTTTAGCATTTAGTCTAACCTAGGGAATCAAAATAAAAAGGCTCTTCGTATAAGATGACTTAAGTGTTGCATCATACTGTAATTCTTGGATACAAATGTTTTGCATTTGACCCCAAGAGACAAAGACAAGGTCAAATCAATGGCGCCATTGTCGAGGAGTCAATTTTGACTCCTTTAGTTTACTAAGTGTTAATTGGTTTAGATTGACCAGGGTTTTCCCTTGTGAGTCTATTAGGTTTTCTTTTATTTTATTTTTTTTCATCTCTCTTAGTTTTTAACACTTTTTCATAGTTAGTCTAGATTTGTAAAGTATTTTACATCAAAATTTTTGGGAAAACTAACCAAATTCTTGATTTTTCTTTGTTTTTGCATTTGCATGATTGCATTTATCACTTGAATTCACTTGCTTTGTGCTTGGTTGATTCATATTGGTGTTCATTGCATTTGGATTATTTGTGAATAACTTGCTTTTGATGCTATTCGGGTTCATGATTCCAATCTTCAAGTCACAATTTTGGTGATATATCTTTCCCATTGGGATTGTGAGCATTCATACTTGTCTATACACATCATACACACTCACATACACTTGTACTCTTCCCACTTCATACCTTTTTGCTTGAACTTGTGTGCAAGATAATTTTGACACTTCATGGATCCATTGCTTGCTTGCTAGCTTTATATGTCCGACCAACTTGAGAGGGCATTTGATCATTCCTCTAATCTTGAATTTTTCATTGACTTAAGTAATTGTGTTTCTCAAGGTACAACTATGGAAGGAAATGGTGAAGATCCACCAAAAAGGAGAACTATTAGAGATGTGACAAGATCGGATGCACTTATGATCCTTTCAACATCGCATACCCAAACTTTGAGGTCAATTTTGAGCTTAAGGGTCCTTTGCTTATGGCACTACCTCATTTCCATGGACTTGAAAAGGAAGACCCGTACAAGCATCTCAATGCATTACACTTGGCTTGCTCGAATATAAAGCCAATTGGTGCTCGCCTAGAAGATGTGCAGTTGAAAGTGTTATATTTCACTTTGGAGGGGAAGGCCAAAGAGTGGTATATGATGCTTCCTACGCATGTCAATGATGCTCTTCATTCATGGGCTAACTTGAAGAAAGCCTTCTTAGACAAGTACTTTCTTGATACTAGGATTGCTGAGCTTGAGAAGGAGATTTACTTTATCAAACAAGATGCTTTGGAGCCCTTTTATGAGTATTGGATCCGCTTTCAAGAGCTTTTGGTTAAGTGTCCACACCATCAAATCAGTAATGAACAATTGATTCAATATTTTTATGATAGCCTTCTACCTAATGAGAAGGGCATTTTAGATGCTTCAACTGGAGGTTCTTTAGAAGATTGCACTACTGAGGAAGCGTGGGCTCAAATTAAAAGAAGAGCTCGAAACACTCAACAATACAATGTGAGAGAGATTAGAGGAGTCTGTGATATAGGATCCAACCAAAGGATATTCTCACTTGAGTAAAAAATAGATACAGTTACCTCACAACTTTCTCTCATCACATCTAAGCTTCATCATTTGAGTATCCACCAAGCACCTCCTTCTCCTACTTTAAAAGCTCTTGTTGCACCTAGTTGTGATTGTTGTAGTTCAGTGATGCACATTACAAGCTTATGTCCTAATCGCCATGAGAAAGTTAATGCTATATATCAAGGAAGGCTTAATCAACAACAAAGATGAGATTCTAACACTACCACCTACAATGAAAATAGAAGACCTAGTTTTACTTTTGGTTGGAGGAATCAAGAAGGGTTATCTCATTAAGTCCAACCATATAGGTCAAACCGTGGGCAAATAGTGCTACTTCAAGAGTTTAAAGGTGATAAGACTAATCAATTGTTGAAGAGTATGGCCGCTTGACTTACTAGTATTGACAACAGGATGATGGAAGATAAAGCTTTAAATGAGAGTCAATTCTCTTCTATTGCCTTAACTTTACAAAGGCTAGAAAGTGATAGGGTAAGCGATAGTACTCAAATAGCTCATGTATTTAAGAAATTGGAAGATTGGAGTTGAAGAATAACACTGTGCAATCCCACTTAACCCAATTCTCCAATTCCTTGAGTGATGTGCATCTAAGACAAGTGGCTCCATTTATTCAAACACAGTCATCAATCCCAAGTCTCTAAATGCTATTGAATTGACGAGTGGCAAGAAGGTGCACTTCCCTAAAGAGATTGACAATGAGGTGGATGAGGAAATCAAAGTTGAAAGTCCACCCTTGAGCCCAATGAAGCTTCCTGATTTTGAGAGCTCAAAAGAGAAGGCTATCCTTGACAAGAAGAATGACAAAGTGGTTGAGCAATCTCAAGTGGAACAACAACCACTTCTGAGAGAGGTTGGCTCTAACAAAAGAAGCACTTTTAAGGAAGGCGAGTCAAGCAAGCAAGGCACCTTATCCAATGCTAATGGTAAGGAGGTAAAAATTTCCCAACTCCCTTTCCCTAAAGCTTACTTTCATACAAGAAAATGCATGAGGAACACACTAAAAAAGAAATGTATGATTTGTTTAGTAAGTTGTATATCAATGTTCCTTTCTTTCAATTGGTTAAGTCTATGCCTAGCTATCGCAAATTCTTGAAAGAGCTTTGTACCAATAAGAGGAAGTTTAGGCCTAATGAGAAAGTTCAAGTTAGCTCTAATGTGTCTGCCCTATTCAAACCCCAAATCCCTATTAAGTGTAAGGATCCTGGCTCATTCACTATACCTTTTACTATAGGTAATGTGCATGTAGCTCAAGCCTTGTTAGACTTAAGTGCAGCCATTAATGTCATGCCTAGTGCCATTTTTAAGTCTCTTGGTGTCAAGGAGCTTAAGAGGACTAGTGTAGTTCTCCAACTAGCTGGTAGGACCATTAGGGAACCACAAGGTATCATTGGGGATTTACCTGTCAAAGTTAAGGATTTGGTTTTCCCTACTAACTTCTCTATGTTAGACATGTCTCAAGAGTCTAGTGAGTCTACCCTTATTTTAAGGAGACCATTCATGAGAACTGCTAGTACCTTGATAGACATGAGAAATGGGTCAATCGCCATGGAAATGGGTAACCATAAGCTAAGTTTCAATATGTATGAAGCCATAAAGCACCCTTTTGAAGATTACCTATATTAGGTGTGAATTCAATTGACTTAGTACTTGATGATGTGGTTAATGAATATGAGCTTGACTTACATACTGATGATTATGATCTTAACTGTAGTATTGTATTTGATTCTTGTGATGAATAATTCTCTTCTTCTGTTGATGATTTCGATTCACGTGGGAGTGAGATTTCCAACCTTAACTCATCGATAGTTGATTGTTGGTTATCCTCCCTTAGTGATTTTTCTCTCACTTCTCTTAGTTCTTTAGAGTTTAATTCTTCCACTAATACATATTTTAGTGATGATGCTTGTGATGAAGGTGTTTTGTTAATGTTTCAGGTCACAAGCTAGTAGAGGAAGCTGAGTTTGAGGTTGGTAGCCAAGACATGGATGATTTGATTTCTAAGGGGATAGCCCTCACACCAACCAAGACATCCTCTCATGTTACTCACTTTGGGCATCACCATGTAGTTAAAGGGCCACTTCCTAACTCATCACCTAATCCTAGAACTAAAATCACTTTTCATACCTTACAATTTTTGAATGAGCTAATCACTCCTTGTGAAGTAGATACGAAGGAAGCTATTTTCCCTAAGTCTGTTGCGACTGTAAACCAACTGAATGTTGGTTCAACACATGGGAAGACCAATCCACAAGTGGTAGAATCAAAGGAGCTTAGAATAAGTCATGCATTACCTCCGTCTATAAAAGGAAGTATATCTACGACCCTTGATCTTCCTAAACTAATTCCCTTTATTGTTCAACCCCCTGATTTAGAGCTTAAACCTCTCCCATCTAACTTGAAATATGCTTTCTTACTTCTGATGGGAAATTGCCTGTGATTATTGCAAATTCTTTATCCGTGAGTGAGGAGGATAGATTGCTTGATGTTTTGCGTAGGAATATAAAAGCTCTAGGTTGGACTTTAGCTGAAATTCCTAAGATTAGTCTAGCTATTTGTACCCATAGGATCCTCTTGCATGAGGAATCCAAACCCCTTAGGCAGCCCCAAAGGTGACTCAACCCCTTGATTCTAGATGTGGTCAAAAAAGAAGTGATCAAGCTATTGAGTGCGGGTATCATTTACCCAATTTTTGATAGTGAGTGGGTTAGACTAGTGCAAGTAGTGCCTAAGAAGAGTGGGATCACATAGTAAAGAATGAAAACAATGAGTTGATACCTACTAAGGTGCAAAATGCTTGACAAGTGTGCCTAGACTATAGGAAATTGAATGAAGCCTCTAAGAAAGATCACTTCCCCTTGCCTTTCATTGATCAGATGCTTGAGCGGTTGGTAGGTAAGAGCTACTATTGTTCCCTAGATGGTTATTCAGGATATTTTCAAATCCCATTAGCTCTAAAGATCAGGAAAAGACCACTTTTACTTATCCATTTGGTACCTATGCCTATTGGAAAATATCATTTGGATTGTGCAATATACCTAGCACTTTCCAATGTTGCATGATCTCATTATTTTGTGATTTCCTTGAAAATTGCTTGGAGGTTTTTATGGACAATTTTACAATGCATGGCTATTCAGTAGATGCTTGTTTAGCTAGTTTGTACAATGTTCTTGCTAGATGCATTGAGAAAAAATTGGTTTTGAATTATGAAAAGTGTCATTTCATAGTTGATCATGGAATAGTACTTGGTCATTTGATATCTAGCAAGGACATTGAAGTTGATTGAGCTAAAATTGAGATAATTTCATCCTTGCCCTACCCTACTAATGTTAAAGTACTTCATTTTTTCTAAAGGCGTATGGGCTTTTACCGGCAATTAATAAAAGATTTCAGTAAGATAGCTCTACCATTATCCAAAATATTGTAAAAGGATATTGATTTTGTCTTTAATAATCCTTGTAAACAAGCATTTGATAGATTAAAAGCACACTTGATTTCTCCTCCTATCCTAAGTACACCAGATTGGACCTTACCTTTTGAACTAGCATGTGATGCCTCCAATTTTGTTGTGGGGGTCATGCTAGGGCAAAAGCGTAACAAGTTGTCCTATGTGATTGCCTATGTACCCAAAACTTTGGATAGTGCATAAAAGAATTACACAACCACTGAAAAAGAACTGTTTACTGTGATATTTGCATTAGATAAGTTCAGACAATACTTATTCAATTCCAAAGTAGTTGTGTATACATATCATGCAGCTATGAAGTTTCTCTTCACCAGGCCTTAAGCAAAACCAAGGCTCATTAGATGGATGTTACTGCTACAAGAGTTTGATATTAGTATTAAGAATTGGCCTGGAACTGCGAACCTTGTAGCAGATCACTTAAGTAGGCTACCGGATGGTACAAGGGGAGTACTTGACTCTGACTTTGTTTGTGATGACTTTCCTGGTTCATCCCTTATGTCTATCTCTATCTATGTTCTTTGGTTTGCTAATCTTGTTAACTATATTATGACCAGTCTAATCCCTAAGCATATGTCTTCCTTTTAGGCTCAAAAACTTAAACGAGAATAGAACACTACATTTGGGATGAGCCCTACTTATGGATACTATGCAATGATCAAGTGATCAGAAGGTGTATTCCAGAGACCGAATCCAAGGACATAATTTCTGTTTGCCATTCAATGATTTGTGGTGGACATTTTAGTGCTAACAAGACCTCTAAGAAAGCGTTAGATGCTGGGTTTTACTGGCCTACCCTATTTAAAGATACATACTTGTATTGTAAGGCATGTGATAAATGCCAATGGTTTGGGGGGTTAGGTAAATGGCATGAGATGCCACAACAACTTATGTTTTTTTGTGAGGTATTTGATATTTAGGGTATATATTTTATGGGTCCTTTTTCACCATCATCTGGCTTTACCTACATCTTACTAGCAGTAGATTACCTCTCTAGGTGGGTAGAAGACATTCCTACTAGGAAAGATGATGCCCAAACAGTTTTCAATTTTCTCAAGTCTAACATCTTTTGTAGATTTGGAGTACCGAGCTTTATAGTGAGTGATAGAGATTCCCACTTTTGCAATAAGGTTATCAATAACCTATTTGCTGAGCTTAGAGTAACCCATAAAATGTCAACTCCTTATCATCCACAAATGAATAGGCAAGCAGAAGTCTTCAACCAAGAGATCAAGCACATTTTTGAAAAGATAGTCAAGCCTTCAAGGAAGGATTAGAGCTCAAGGTTGAAGGAAGCACTATAGGCCTACAGAACCTCCTTCAAGACACCGATAGGGATGTCTCCTTACCAGCTTTTTTATGGAAAAACTTGTCATATTTTCGGTGGAATTGGAGCGCAAAACCTATTGGGCGGTGAAAATGTGCAATATGGATTTAGAAAAAATGGGTTTGGAGAGGAAGTTGCAACTCCAAGAACTTGAGGAAATGTGAGTAGACGTTTATAAGAACTCTTGTATCTATAAGGAAAAGACCAAAAGGCTTCATGATCAGAACATAATGTGGAAGGAGTTCAAAGAGGGTGATCGTGATTTGATGTTCCAAGCTTGATTCAAATTTGGACATGGGAAGCTCAAATCTAATTAGTATGAGCCTTTCACTGTCACTAAGGCCCACTCATTTGGCATGGTTGAGCTTGCGGATGAAGCCACCAGTGAGGAATTCAAACTCAATAGGCATCTCCTCAAGTTCTACCATAATGACTCATCAAAGCCTCCTTGAGGCCAGGTTGCTTCTTTTCCTTTCACTATCTTTTACTTTCAGTTTTCCTGGATTGGTGGTCATGTATGCTTGACTGATTGTTTGAGATAAGTATGGGGGAAGGGTATTCCAGTAGAAAAAGTAGAAGTAGCGTAGCATACCCCTTTGTATGCTTTGCATTTTTTGCTACCACATACTTAATTATCATGTGCCTCTTCATCTTTATTTTCTCTTTTATTATGACTTGTTTCTCCTTCTCTCTCTTTGTGTGATATTGATGTGTTGTGCTCCAATTGCAACTGGAATTCACAACTTTCCACTTCACAAAGGAACAAGTTAGAATAATAGAGTTGCTTTATACATTGAGGACAATGTGTTGATTAAATGTGGGGGAGGGACATACAGTTTGAATCCCATTGGTTGTTTTAAAATGAGAAAATGCATTAAACTAGAAAATTTTTCAAAATTTTTTCAAGAATGACTTGCTTTGACGCACGTCCTAAGTGGTAAAGGGTCATATTTGCTACTTTGAAAATGTGATTTGTGAGAAATTCTTTAAGATTTCATGTGATCTAGTGTTTTGGCAACTTTTTGAAACCATGTTTTGCTTTTCAAGTGAATGGGAAAAGATATGAACCCACAATTAGATTTTTGCTTACTTCTTGTTTTGAGAAAAGAAAGTTTCTCCATCATTAGTGCTTTTAAGAGTTAAGCATTTTTATAATTGATTGCAATATTTTGATTGATTGTGTTTGTAAAGTTAACATTAGGAATAGTTAAGAAGATGTTTTGTGGTTAGCTTGCTATGCAATTGACTGTGTTGGAGTAAGCATTAGAGAAAACCTTGTTGAAAAGTTAGTTGAGCCTTGAATTCTTTCCACGTGTGCATTTCACTTATTTTTTCATCTTCTAGAACTTGTTTCAACTCTTTTTCAAAACGATATTTGCATTAGTGTGATGGAAATGAAAGAAGCAGTCAATTTTAAACCCTTTCACCCAAACACAAACCCTTATTCACTTACCTTTGCTTATCCCTTTGAGTCATTCCTATGTTATATGCATGTCATTTATTCATAGTCTTCATGGTATTCTAAAATCAAAGTGATTTGCCAATAGAAAGTTGAACAATATATATATATATATATTGAAATGCCATGTATATAGAGAAGAGAAAGCAAGTAAGTCAAAAGAAAAAAATGGTTTATAGTTTTGAAAAAAAAAGGGGAAGAAGAAAATTATTGAAAAAAAATGAAAAAGAAATAAAAGAAAAGTGTTTTGTATATAAAAAGAAAAGCAAAAGAAATATAAAGAAGGCATTTGTTCATGAACTTTGACTTGCATATCAACAACTCCTTTTTCTAACTAATTCATTTTATCTAGCCTTCATTCAACATTACAAGCCTTTTAAGTCCTCTTGATTCATTGCACTGAGTGCTATTAGTAGTGGAGATATTAGAATTGTTACAAGCCTATAGTAAAGTGTTGATTAAGTGAACTAGAGAGAAATGACTCCAATAAGGTGAGATGAGGTAGACACTAATACCTTGTGAGTTCTCTTGTACTTCATTTTAATATTTTGGATTGTGTAGTTGGCTAATTTCTTTGCATCGCTTGACTATGACTAACGTTGGCTTGAAGAATTTGATTAATTGATCTATTACTTTCTAATTATGAAATTGCTCATCTTTCAATTGTATTGATGATTGGAACTTAGGAAACTGTGCTTAATTGTCTTTGTTCAAAAGTACAAAGGTTTAAGTGTGAGGAAATTGATTGAACCACATTTTATATATGATTTTTAATAATTAAATTAGGATTTGATGCATTTTCCTAGGCATTATTAAGTGATTAAACACTAATTTTAGTTAGGAGAAATTGTTTTGAATTAATTCCAATTAGGGGCAAAATGATAATAATTTATTAATTATTTTGTGCAATTGTTTCTTGGACTTTTGATGTTACCTTGTGCTTTTTTCTGCATTATAGGTGTTTTGAAAGAAAATTGGATATTAGAATTAATATTTAGATGATTGGGGAAATTACAGAAGGGGCCCTAGAATTTCTTAAAATCACAAATTTGTGAAGAAAAGGGGGCCAGTGAAATCATAGAAGATGATCCACATGTTCGGGAAATTATAGTTGAGCTTAAAAAAATTCAAAAAAAGTTTCACTTTAATCCCTCATTAAATGTTTATAACTTTTCATTTAGTGGTCAAAACGAATTAGGTTACTATTTGGGCTGCTAAGCGCTGAAAAAGAAAAAAGAAAAAAAGAAACAGGGCCCGACGTTGAAGAAAGGGGCGCTGGGAGTCAGATGTGAGGGGGTGCCGAGACAGACCCGTGGGAGGAGGCGTATGGAGGTTCTGTGAGGAGGCAACACAGAGAGCTGAGTGTGGAGATCTGGGGATCACAGCTCCGGTGACCTTCTTGATAGAAACTCAGACCACCGGTGAAGGCAAGAGCTCAGAATCGTCAGTGAAGAACTGAGAAACCACTGGAACTCGGTGTTGTGAACAGAGAGGAGGAGACCCGACATCGTACAGACCACTATCTCAGTTCTTCACACCACCATCACAGACTACTATCACCATCGGTTTTTTTCTCTCTCTCTCGACATTTCAGAACAGTGACAGCGCTGTGAGGAGATTGGCTGGAGATCCCATTATGAGCAGCGCCGAGGACTGACCATGAAGAACTCAGAATCTGTCTAGATCATGTTTCCGTCTGATTTTCGCCTTGTTTCTGTGTTCTCTGGCAATGTTCATGCAATTTCTAGTGGCATTTCCAGATTTAGGCGAACTCTTCGCTCCTTCTCTTCACCATAGTCAATTGCCTTCATACTCTCACCGTCATCGTCATCTCTTTCTCACTCCCTCTTCCATATCGTTCCTCTGTTTCTGTCTACTTCCATTTGCTCCAGCTCAGTCTTGTTTTAAGACCCCACGTTTTTCTCTCTATTCCCCATTAAGTCGACAATTACATTAGCTTCCATGGCAATTTTATTTGGGTACCTGATTCTGGAGATGACCGTGTCTATATGTGTGGCTAGATTTCATTCAATCTTTGTGGTTGAGGAGGTGGTCAGAGCTGTGCTGTAAAGGAGAATTCAATAATTTCCATTAGCTCAATTTATACCTAATGTTTTATTTTAGATTAATTTTGTATTGATACATAGGGGTGTACATGGGCAGGGCAAAGCTCTTACCCGATGCCCTGCCCGAAAAATCATTGGGCTGCATTTTACAGCCCGATGTCTAGCCCTGCCCGTAGAAATCCAGACATTTTTGGGCTGGGTGTGGGCGAGGGTGGGCTTCGTCCTGCCCAACATTTATCAACCCAAATTTGAAGTTACTCTTCAAGGGAGTACAAAAAGGTTCACAACCAAAGATGCCTTAAGCACACCTTATGTGGGAAAAAAAACAGCTTCCATGACAATAACCAATATGGAGAGCTCAGAAAGAAAAAACCTCTTCAATCACCATTAGCCAACCATACCCATTACATTCTTCTTTCTCCAATGCTGAAAACAAAACCCTTAACCTTAACAAAACCAAGCTCAGGAAAAAAAAAGAAAATCATATAGAGAGAAATCACAAGTTTTACACAACAAATAAATGCTAAAAACAAAATTTTCAATCTTCTATTGTCCAGAAAAAAAAACAGAACCAAGCTCAAGAAGAAAAAAAGAAGAAAAGAAAACGAGCAATAAGTTTTAAAACTATCCCAGATAGAACCCTCGAACCCTAAAGATCTAGACCAAGCTGAGAAAGAAAGGATCTAAACAAAGAAAGAAAAACAAAATCACAAATAATATATAATACCAAAGGAGCCCAATAAAACAAAACATCTAATATAATATAATTATATAAAGTTATAAACTGTTATTAAAAAAATATTTACATAAAATATTTTAATATATATAATTATATACCTACTGGGCAGGGTCAAATGGGCAGGGCGGCATACCCTGCCCGATGCCCGGCCTTGCCTGCTAAAATACCCAGCCCGATTGTGCCCAATTTTTTCGGCCTGCTTTTTTTTGGGTTAGGAAGGACAATTTTTTATTGGGCCAGGGTGGGCGTACCGGGCTCTGGGCTTCATGAACACCCCTATAATGATACATATGTATTTTTGAGACTTAAATCAGTGATTATTTCTCTATGATAGATTATCTTATGTTGAATTTGGTATTGAGGCACTTGGATTTTATTGAACTTATTTCCTTTTGGATTAATGAAGTTATGCATTCTATATGATTACTAGTGTGTGTGATGGATTTAATTTAATTTGAATGTCACAATTGTGCTTTCAATTAAGAGGAATCAAGTGCATTAAGATGATTTTCAAATACACTTCAAGTGGCTTTTAACAATTTGTCTAAGAGGTGACTATGAATCCGATTGTAGGACTAGTCATTAATTAGGTAAATTGGATCTAATATGATTGCTTAGGGTTTTAAATTTGACTTAATATAAAAGTAACTCCTAAAATATTTTAAGAAGCTAGAAAAACCACCAAATTTACCACCAAGGTGTATTTTGTCATATAATCCATTTTTAATCCAAGTCATTTCTTTATTATGTTCCAAAAATACCAAAAAAGATTAGGAATAGCTTTGTGTTTCATGAATTTTGATTTAAAGAAAACCAATTTCAAAACCCCACTTCTAACCATATTTTTAGAATTTAGTCTAACCTAGGGAATCAAAATAAAAGACTCCTCAAGTGAGACGACACGAGTGTTGCATTGTACTGTAATTCTTAGATACAAATATTTTCCATTTGACCCCAAAACAAAGACAATGTCAAATTACCCTACTACTTGCTATCTTTTTTTGTCACCCTACAAAATAAAGTTGTTATTAACAACTACATAACCTTTGATCAAAAAAAAAAAAACAACTACATAACCAATACTAACAACTTTATAGCACTGTGTTAACGACACGTTTTTGAATAATTGCATAACAGAGGTTATAAACATATAAAGCTCTATCTTTTCCATTTATTCATGTCTAAACATACAAAAACATGGCACAATCTCAATAGCAGAAATTCAATACCCCCCCCCACACACACTCAATAATACAATAACATAAATCATAAAAACAACATACAATTAACTATCATTAGATACTCTAAATTTGTTATTGATTACTTTAAACTTGTCATTACTAGCAAAAAGGCAAAATTGTACTTTCATGCTTAGAATTCCTAGCACCCAGGTTTTTTGAGACTTTATTGCAATTTGATGATTTTGAGGGACCTAATTGTTATTAAATCTGTTAATTGGAACCTGGTTATAATTTTCCCAATTATTTATCACTGTGATATGATATAAGTATGAGGTTTTGAGCAAAAGTTAGCAATCTTAGTGCTCATTTGGAATGGCTTATTTTTATCCAAAACGTGCTTATAATTCGTGATTCACGGTATACGAGGTAAGTATATGAGAGGAGTTTTTTCTCGGCTTGCGTAATTCGGGCTTATTTTTTAAGCTGCCGTGAAAACAAACAAGCCCTTAATCATTTCATTACTACAGAATTGTAAATATTTGACAATTAATATTTTACGGTTAAATTAAGAGTATACCGTAAAATATAAAGATGCGCAAATTGTAAAGCATAACTTTCTTTCTTATGAAAATTGACAAATGTACTCAATTTCTCATTTCCTCACCCAATTAGTTTTTTCCTAAATGTGGAACTTGTTAATAAAGTAGTAGTAAATGGTGTAATTGAAATGATAAATATGTTTATAAATGTTGTTATTCGCATTATAAGTGTAGTTAGTGATTAAAACTTTACATTTTTTTCTTATAAGATATGGTCAACTTCTCACACCCTCTCAATTAGTTAAATTTTCCCAAATGCATAACTTTTTAAAATTAATAGTAAATGTTGTTATTAAAATAGTAAATATATTTACAAATGTTATCATTCGTGTTACAAGTATAGTCAGTGATTAAAACATTACATTTTTATTTTAAAAAATTGACAAATATAGTTAATTTCTCACACCCTCACTCAATTAGTTAGTTTCTCTAAATGGGAAACTTGTTAAAAGTAGTAATAAATGAAGTTATTAAAATTATAAATACCTTTACAAATGTTTTACATATATTATATATTGTTATGCATAGAGTTGGTAATTTGGGCTGGGTTGGGCCAGCCCGCCCAAAAAAACCTTAAATGGCAACCCGTTTAAATGCGGGTTAAACGGGCTGATGTGGGCCAGCCCGCGGGCTGGTGGGCTGGCCCGCTTTTTTTTTTTTTTTTAAATAAAATAAATTCAAATACTCTTATTATTACCTTTCATTTGATGCCGTGTTTAATTAATTCATCATACTTTTTATTTGATATTTTTATTTTCATATTATATTTATTTATTCTATTATTATTAAATTTAAAAGAGATGTGTTTATATGTTTTTGTTATGTGAGTAGATGAAAAAAAAGGAAAGTAAGACTAAATTGACTTCATAACACAAATGTATAAAAAAAAAAGTGATATGAGCGGGTGAAAAAGAAAGAGAGTAAATCTTTTTAAAAAAAATGAAATTAAAAAAAAAAAAGAATGCCGCCAGCCAGCCTAAACAGGCTTTGGCTGGCAAAAGCCAGCTTGCAGCCCGCCTCGTGAAAGATTCCAGCCAGCGCAGGTTAGCCCGCAACCCGCGGGCCAGCCCGCATTCCCAGTACTAGTTATGCATTATATTGAGCTTTGGTAGCCCAAAGGCCACATAACTAGAGCTGAGAATCAGGGTCGGCCCTTAACGGGCCAGGACCTAACAGGGCCGGCCCTAAAGGGCTCGAGGTCAGGAAAATTGCAGTTTTTCAAGGCCCGGCTCGAGAGCATCAGGGCCAGGGCCGGCCCGCAGGGCCGGCCCGCAGGGCCGAGAAATTCTTTTCACAATATTTAACTATTTTTCCTGCTTATTTTCCCCATAGAGATATAATTAGTAAATAACAACGATTAAAGTTCTAATTTAATACATATATGTTGTCAACATTAATGTTTAAATAACACATCTCTTACAACAAACAAACAAAGTTACTAATGTACAATCAAAGGTAAAATCATGTCTATAAATAACTCACACAAAGGCTAAAGTATTAGAAGGTAAGAAGCTAAATACTCTAACCTCTAAACAACATGAGTATGACGACAATCATTTTCACCTTCTTCGCCACTACCATTAATTTCAAGGACATTTGATTGTTTTTCACTTTGAGCGGTAGGTTCAAGTAGTCAAATTATCACAACCTCCATAAAAAATCATACTCTATCAAGTAGAATAGTATATAATATGATTTTAGTCTAAATAGGTAGAACAATATACTCAAAAATCATACTCAAAAATCACAATATGATTCAATTAGACAAAAAAATATACTCAAAAATCATACACTATACAATATGAGGATAGAGTAACAATAAGGTAATTCAAAATGTAACATGGTTCCTTTTCAAGTAAAAAAAATAAAAAGTAAACGGGCTTAAAGGGCCAGCCCGAGGCCCTCCAAGGCCGGCCCTTTTAAGCCCGAAGCCCTACAGAGCCGGCCCTTTTAGGCCCGACTTTCTTTTGAGGTTACAATTTACAAACCCGGCCCTTGAAAGGCCAGGGCCTAAAAGGGCCGGCCCGACGGGCTCGGCCCGTTTTCCCGACTCTACACATAGCCATTTGGGAATCAAGGGGGGTAGGATCAAATCCTAGCTCCTCTGCCTTTGCCCCAAATAAACCAAGGTGGTTGTGTATTACTTTTAAATTGTATTAAGTTAAAAAGATGACCTAAAATCTTAAATAAAAAAATTAACTTTTGATGATTATCACAAAATCAACCTATCTCATGAGAAATATCAAGAAAAGTAATAGTACTATTATAATGAAATGATTTTTTTACAAAGAATGAATTTTTTTTTAAAATAATAAGAACATAAATATGTTGACCTAGGTTGGTTGCATGCCCTAACTGTTGTTTAGTATAAGGGATTTGGAGGGAGGAATGGGGAAGAGATGGAAAATTTTTGTGAGTTAGACTTTAAAAAAAAAATATTAGAGAAGTGGGCTTACATGATTTTGATTAATTTTTCTGATTATTTTATCTTATATCTTTTCTATATTAAAATTTTACAACCCTACTTCTCCAATTTTTTTAAATCCAACTAACAAAATTTTTTTCTCCCCTTTGATTCTGTCATACAAAACAGCCCCTAAATGGCTCAGGTTAGATCAGGTTCACTAACCTGCCTAATAGTACAAGACCTTAGACCCCACTAAACAATCACCAAACCAACAAAAGAACACTCCTCTATGAGGAAAGCAAACACCTATTATATCAAATATCATCATCATCATCCTAGTTAGAGGACCAAAGGCAGCTTCCTCTCCATCTCTTGTTTCATAACTTAGCAAGTTTTGCTGATCCACCATCCCAAGACATTCATCAGCCTCCCTCCAAACATGTTTCCCCTCCATATCTCCCATCACTAAGCCTCAGATTCCCCAGCAACGTTTAATTCTTTGGTCTAAATTTGGTGACTTATGCAACAACAATCTAAAAGGAATCCTGTAGCCTCCACAATTTTACATTTTAAAGAGATTCGTCATCACCACTGCCAATAATGTAATATCACTTCCTATATGGCCTCAGAAGCTGGAAACAACAATATTCACTTTCAAAAGTTTTCTGGTAGGTAGATACCAAACTGAGTAAATTTATTTGACTTCTATATGTTAAGAGCTTAGATGAGAAAGAGACACTGACAAGTTCTTAATATGAAAAGTTTATTCACCTATAAAACTTAACTGTACAGTAGTATTACAAACCTCATGCTTTATTCAAACTCCCCCAGAAGTGGGGTCAACTCCATTCAGAAATTTTGATATTCCCTATTCAGTTTTAAATTCTTGGAGATATATGAACTTGCAATGGATTCTTCATCATCACAGTGAACACTTGTATCTCAGATAAATCAACACCACCATTTGAAGCCTTCCACTCAAAATTCCAAACCAGATTGGCTACAAAGTACTCCAGATGAAACATTGCCAAATTATAACCTGGGCACATTCTTCTCCCTGCTCCAAAGGGCATCATCTTTATCTCTTTGCTTCCTGTAATATCAAACACTTCATCTCCATTCTCAATGTTCAAGAATCTCTCTGGCTTAAACTCCATTGGATTCTCCCACACCTTTGGGTCCCATCCCATCTCTGCCACTAAGAAATTTATAGTTCCATTCTTTGGTATCAAGAAACCATTCAACACCACATCTTCTTTCACCGCATGTGGCAGGACCAAATGTGCAGGTGGGTGACGCCTTAGTCCCTCCAAAATCACAGCCTTAAGATATGGCAATTTCTTCAAATCCTCCTCTTTTACCTCTTTCTCCTTTCTATCACCCATCACACCTCTGATTTCCTCCACAAGCCTCTCTTGTATATGTGGGTATTTCACCAAATTTGCCATAATCCATTGCAGTGCCGTAGCTGTTGTATCTGTGCCTGCATTTATGAACTCTGAACTTACAGATACGATTTCAGATTCTTCAAGCTTGCGCTTCTCCTCTGGCCACTCCAAATCCAGCAAAGTATCCACATAAGGAACAATAATTTGATCCTCTTCAGCTCTGTTCAAACTCTCTTCCTTGGCTTTCTTCCTGGATCTGATCAGTGGAACCAGAACACTTTCTTGTTCCTTCCGAATCTTGAATAATTCCTGCCACCGGTTGCGGAACAATATGCGAGTGATTCTAGGCCAGAAATTCAGAACCCTGAATCTGATGGAGCTCAAAAGTACGCGTTGTTGAACATGCTCGATATCTTTGATTTGCTTCTCATTCAACTTTTCTCCGAAGCACATGAACACCAGCAAACAGAACATAGCGTACTGAAGATGGTCAATCATCTTAACAGAGTTGCTCGATTCAGAATCAGATTTGAGTCGATTAATAAGCACGTCCAAAACCCATTTGCGGGAACCTGAAAAGGATCTAATCCGGGTCGGGTGAAGCATCTCAGAGGTAAGGTTGCGGCGGAGGACACGCCATGTGGAGCCGTAGAAGGCAGTGTTAATGCTGTGTTGGTCGGAACTAAAAAACTTACTGGTGGTAAGACCCTCGGGACGGTCAGAGAAAACGGCACCGTTTTGAACAAGGGCTTGGTGGGTGATAAATCGATCGGCCACAAATATAAGTGGACGAGACCTTAAACGAAGAATGAAGATGGGACCGTATTTGGCACGAAGATTTCGGAGTGAATCTTCAATTTCTAAGAACGATTTGCGCAGAAAAAGAATTCTGCTTATGATGGGAATACGAGGAGGACCAGGTGGTAGAGGCGTGGGGCGAGAGGGAGAAAGGAGATTGAAGAAGGCTCTGATGGCTAGGCAGAGACAGAGAGAGGCAAGGACGATGAACCAGACCTCCATTATTATGGTTAAGAAAAGCTATCCGAAATGAGAGGATATGTAAAGGTAGGGTTGTGCTAAAGAATTACAGTGAGAACACAATTGATGTCGTCGTCATCAATCATCTAGAGGGATTGGTCACGGATCATGTTAGTCTGACTTTGGTGCTCTCTTGCTGCTTGGCCTCCAAGAAATTTTCTCTATTGCTGCTTGGCCCCCAATACGGAATATGTTACTCTGACTTTTGTGGATCTTCGTTCAATTTTCTATCATGGGACTGAATAAAGATACAAAAAGACAAAAGTCAAAAGCTTGTCCTTAAAATATATAACAAATTAATTAATTCAATTAATTTTATTAATATAATTAAATTAGATAAATATATCTTATATTAAGAACATAAAAATATAATAAGTATGCATGTGTGACATTTATAATAGAATGAAACACAATATAAGATAGCATTGAAATGGGCTTATTCATTAATTTAAAAAATACAATAACTATGCATTGCATTGGCTGGATTTATAAACATATATCTCATTCCTAAATCTGGAGGAAGAAATTGCCACTTTGTTTTTATAACAAAAAATTTTGGTAGGGGTTGGAGTCACCCACAAGCCAAGGGGAAGATGCCTGTTCAATCAGACACAACTCAATTGCCTCTTAATTATACACTGCCCTTTGAGTAACCTCAATGTGTCTAGATCATTGGCTAAGGTAGAATATTAACCTTGGTATGGAATGCCTCCTCAATGCTGCCACGGGCCTAAGAATAGAGCTTACTCTATTTAATGAGCTTGTTCAACCTTCCAACCGTTAAACCCACGTAATTACTAGTCTAATGCTAATAAAATTGCTCAAAATTCCATATGCACACAAATTCCACTAGCTACACGCATAATGAAGTTCACGTAAAAGCCACAAACTTGGGGAGCAAAATCCATGTCACTTACAGGGACCATTAATTCAGTATCAGTACAAAAGGATGAATCTAATATATATTCCTCTCGCAGGTCTAAATCTAAAATCTCGGACACAAACGAACTCGTAATGGATGTTTCATTACTATCGTAAATTCTTCGCTCTGACAAAATCAACACCATCACAAGCTTTCCATTCAAAATCCCATACAAGATTGGCCACATAGTATTCCAAATGAAGCAGGGCCAATACATAACCTGGACACATTCTTCTTCCTACACCAAAAGGCATCATCTTTATCTCTCTGCTTTCTGTAATATCAAATGCCTCACCATCATTTTTCTCAGTGCTCAAGAATCACTCAGGCCTGAACTCCATTGGATCCTCCCACACCTTTGGGTGCCACCTCATCTCTCCCACCATGACATTTAAAGACCCATTCGTGGGCACCAAGTAATTGTTCCAGGTCCTTTGACACTGCATCTGGCAACACAAAATGTGAAGGTGGGTGTCGCCTTAGGGTCTGCTTGGCATGAGGGGATTCGGAGGATAGGGGAGGAGAACCTTTTATAAGTTGGAGTTAAAAAAATTAAAGAAGCAAAGTTACAAAATGTTAATAAAAAGGATATGTAAGATAAAAGAGTTAAAAAAATTAATTAAAAATTTTTAACCCACTTCTTTAATTTTTTTAAAATTCAACTTAAAAAAAATTTTCTCTCCTCTCCTCTCATACCAAACAAGCCCTTAGTTCCTCCAAGATCACAACTTTGAGATGTGCCATTTTGCTCAGATCTTCTTCTCTCACTTCCTTATCCTCTCTTTTATCCATTACCTTTCTTATTTCACCCACAAGCTTTTGTTGAAGAGGTTGGTACTTCACTAAGCTTGCTAGAGTCCATTTTAATGCACTAACTGTTGTATCTGTTCCTGCATTTAGAAACTTTGAACATATTAGAAACCATTTCACCTTCTCTTATACTTTGTTTGGTTTAACGGAGGTGAGGTTCATTAAAGTTAAATTAGAGGAGGTTATAGCTTTGTTTTGTTCAAGAAGAGGAGAAGAGAGGTTTATTTTCTTGTTTGGTTCAAAAGAGTATGTGAGAGGAACTAATTACAAGTAAACAAATACTACCTCCGGTCCTAAATATAGGACATAGTTTGTAGTGTAAATTGCACTATAAATTATGTCCTATATTTAGGACCGAATGGAGTATATCGTTTTCTCTTTATCTATATATTTTCCTTCTTATTTTACAAATTTTTTATTAAAATTATTATTTCTTAAATTATTAATAGAATTTTAACTTAACCATCATGAAAGGTAAGAGTGGAACAAATTTAATATACTAACTTGAATTGGAAATCATAGTCATAACCAGATTTATTGTTTCTATTTTTTGAAGAAGAAAACTTATTACTCCAATTATTTACATTCTAAGATTTTGGGTAACAAAAATAATTACCTTTACATTATGAGATATTGTGAAGATATTTCAAAGGGACAAACAAGTGAAGGAGAGGAGTGAAATGGACCAGCGAGTGAACGCTCATGCAATATGATGGGAAAATGGGGTTTTTAGTTCAAAAGAGTAGCTATAGAATATCAAAAAATTGCCACAGGCATTTTGGTCAGAATGGTAAATAAAATTTCTCTCACTCAGAAAACACCCTAAATTTGAAGGGTAGAGAAAGAGGGGGAGATGAGCATACGAGGACAAAAATTTTTCCCATCCCACGACTCCCCTTCTTCCAACTAAATAGGATTTTTATATTTTCAACTCTCACCTCACCTTTTTGGTATGAGAGAAGGGGAGGGAAAATGGCGAGAGGGAAAATTTTTTTAAGTTGAATTTAAAAAAATTAGAGAAATAGGGTTAAAAATTTTTAATTACTTTTTCTTATTCTTTTGTCTTATATATTCTCTTTATTAAAATTTTATTACCCCACTTCTTCAATCTTTTAGAATTCAACTCATAAAAATCCCCCCTCCCTCCAAATCCCTCACACCAAACAAACAGACCCTAAAAGACCGCCAACGAAACAGACCCTTAGCTTTCTTTTCTCTCCATGCAATTCCAAATCCAATAAGGTACCCACTCATGACACTATTTGTTCATCTGTTTCATTGTTATCATCGTCATCTTGCTCTTGGTTTAATCTCTTTTCCTTCAGTTTTTTTCCTGCTCTTATCAATGGAATCAAAACATCTTTTTGCTCCTGCTTAATCTGCAAGAATTTCTCCCACTTGTTGCGGAGCAACACTTAAATGATTGCTGGCCAGAGATTTAGCATTCTGAATCTTTTAAGACTCAAAAGTATGTTCCTCTGAACGCGTTCTACGTCTTTGATTTGCTTGTCGTTTAATTTGTCACCGAAGCACGAGGACGCGAGCAAGCAAAACAGATCATATTGGATATGGTCCTTCACTCTAATGTGATTGCTGGATTTTGAATCAGTTTTAAGTCGAGTCAGCTGCAAATCCAAAATCCATTTAGGTATGCTCGGGAAGACGAGGACCAGAAGGTAGAGGAGAGGAAGAAGAGGGAGAGGGAGAGGGAGAGAGAAGATTAAAGAGAGCTCTGATAGAAAATCAGAGACAGATTATGACAAAGACGATCGACCACAACCCCATGATTATGGTTGAGAGAGTATGACTTTAGCCCTTAATCAGAGAAATTTTAGACACCAAGCTTTCTACCACGTTTGTGTAAAGATAAATATAGTAAAGCATGACATGTTGTCTTGAGTTTCAGCGCCAACACACTTCAAGGTAGACGATTTCTTGAGCTGCTTAGTTAACAAAACGAACAAATGCACACAAAGTTGCATTAAGATTATATTGTAAATTTTATCACATGAGAGAGGAAGGTGGACCGAGCAGCATTTAGTAAATGGCATACATTGGAGTTATGAAAATTCTTAGGCAAAATTTCTCAGATGATGATTCAGGCAATATGTGTGTGTGTGTGTGTGTGAGAGAGAGAGAGAGAGAGAGATTGTATATATCCTCTGTTTTTTATCAACACATTAAAAAATTAAGCTTTAGTCTGAAGAAGGTGATCCGAGGGGCATTTTAGTAAATGGGATACTTGGGAGTTATGAAAATTCTTGAGCAAAATTACTCGGATGTTGATTCGGCTAATACACGCACATGTATATAAATATAAATATAAATATAAAATTATATATCCTCTGTTTTTATCCGCACACATAATAAGCTATAGTTGAAATAAGGCTTCAAAAGACACAGCTAAAAAGTTAGTACAAACAGATTTGGCATCCAATAAGGAAACTAAAGTGGAAGTAACAAAAAACACCACAATTTTGGGAGTAGTCTTATTGTACAGTACATGTGCCCCAAAAATGACATTCTCTATATGAACAAAAACATGGAGATCATGCTCCCAAACTCTATAACCTTTGACACCGAAAGGTTAAACTTTTTTGATTGATCTAAGATCTAGGAGATATGTCTTTTTATATACTCAAATGACCTTTGGATTACGTGAAATTCATTTAGGATCTTTTTGGGGGAGTTTCCCTTAAAAAAAGATTATTACTATGATTAAAATACATTTCTTGACAAAATGTTGGATCAAAAGTAATCGTTTTTAAGATCATATATACTTGATTATTAGGTATTATTTTTAAATTGTATTAAGTTCAAAAAATCAACCTAAAATCTTAAGTTAAAAAATTAACATTTTATGATTGTCACAAAATCAACCTATCTCATGAGAAATATCAAGAAAAGTAAAAGTACTATTATAATGTAATTACTTTTTACAAAGAATTAATTTAAAAAAATAAAAACATAAATATGTTGACCTAGGTTAGTTGGATGCCCTAACTTCTTATTAGTAGGAGAGATTTGGAGGGAGGGAAGGGGATAAAAGGGAAAATTTTTATGAGTTAGATTTAAAATAAAAATTAGAGAAGTGGAGTTAAAAAATTTTGATTAATTTTTCTTACTCTTTTATCTTACATCTTCTCTATATTAAAATTTTAAAATCCCACTTCTCCAATTTTTTAAAATTCAACTCACAAAAATTTCATCTCCCTTTTAATCCTCTCACAACAAACAGCCCCTAAATGGCTCAAGTTAGATCAGGTTCACTAACCGGCCAAACAGCACAAGACCTTAGACCCAACTAAACAATCACGAAACCAACAAAAGAACACTCCTCTATGAGGAAAGCAAACACGTATTATATCAAAGATCATCATCATCATCATCCTAGTTAGAGGACCAAAGGCAGCTCCCTTTCCATCTCTTGTTTCATACCTTGGCAAGTTTTGCTGATCCACCAAGACATTCATCATCCTCCCTCCAAACATGTTTCCCCTCCATATCTCCCATCACTACGCCTCAGATTCCCCAGCAAAGTGTAATTCTTTGGTCTGAGTCTAAATTTTGTGACTTATGCAGCAACAATCTAAAAGGAATCATGCAGTCTCCACAATTTTATATTTTGAAGAAATTCGTCACCACCACTACCAATAATGTAATATCGCTTCCTATATGGCCTCAGAAGCTGGAAACAACAATATTCACTTTCAAAAATTTTCTGGTAGGTAGATAGCAAACTGAGTAAATTTATTGGACTTTTATATGTTAAGACCTTAGATGAGAGAGACACTGACAAGTTCTTAATATGTAAAGTTTATTCACCAATAAAAGTCAACTGTACAGTACTATTACAAACCTCATGCTATATACAAACTCCCCCAGAAGTGGGTCAACTTCATTCAGAAATTTTGAAATTCCCTAACCAGGTTTAAATTCTTGGAGATATATGAGCTTGCAATGGATTCTTCATCATCACAGTGAACATTTGTAACTCAGATAAATCCACACAACCATTTGAAGCCTTCCACTCAAAATTCCAAACCATATTGGCTACAAAGTACTCCAAATGAAACATTGCCAAATTATAACCTGGGCACATTCTTCTCCCTGCTCCAAAGGGCATCATCTTTATCTCTTTGCTTTCTGTAATATCAAACACTTCATCTCCATTCTCAATGTTCAAGAATCTCTCTGGCTTAAACTCCATTGGATTCTCCCACACCTTTGGGTCCCATCCCATCTCTGCCACTAAGAAATTTATAGTTCCATTCTTTGGTATCAAGAAACCATTCAACACCACATCTTCTTTCACCGCATGTGGCAGGACCAAATGTGCAGGTGGGTGACGCCTTAGTCCCTCCAAAATCACAGCCTTAAGATATGGCAATTTCTTCAAATCCTCCTCTTTTACCTCTTTCTCCTTTCTATCACCCATCACACCTCTGATTTCCTCCACAAGCATCTCTTGTATATGTGGGTATTTCACCAAATTTGCCATAATCCATTGCAGTGCCGTAGCTGTTGTATCTGTGCCTGCATTTATGAACTCTGAACTTACAGATACCATTTCAGATTCTTCAAGCTTTCGCTTCTCCTCTGGCCACTCCAAATCCAGCAAAGTATCCACATAAGGCACAACAATTTGATCTGAGTTATTATTTTTGTCCTCTTCAGCTCTGTTCAACTTCTCTTCCTTGGCTTTCTTCCTGGCTCTGATCAGTGGAACCAGAACACTTTCCTGTTCCTTCCGAATCTGGGACAATTCCTGCCACCGGTTGCGGAACAATATGCGAGTGATTCTAGGCCAGAAATTCAGAACCCTGAATCTGATGGAGCTCAAAAGTACACGTTGTTGAACATGCTCGATATCTTTGATTTGCTTCTCATTCAGCTTTTCACCGAAGCACATGAACACCAGCAAACAGAACATAGCGTACTGAAGATGGTCAATCACCTTAACAGAGTTGCTCGATTCAGAATCAGATTTGAGTCGATTAATAAGCACGTCCAAAACCCATTTGCGGGAACCTGAAAAGGATTTAATCCGGGTAGGGTGGAGCATCTCGGAGGTCAGGTTGCGGCGGAGGACACGCCATGTGGAGCCGTAGAAGGCAGTGTTAATGCTCTGACGGTCGGAACTAAAAAACTTACTGGCGGTAAGACCCTCGGGACGGTCAGAGAAAACGGCACCGTTTTGAACAAGGGCTTGGTGGGCGATAAATCGATCGGCTACAAATATAAGTGGACGAGACCTTAAACGAAGAATGAAGATGGGACCGTATTGGGCACGAAGATTTCGGAGCGAATCTTCAATTTCTAAGAACGATTTGCGCAGAAAAAGAATTCTGCTTAAGATGCGAATACGAGGAGGACCAGGTGGTAGAGGCGTGGGGCGAGAGGGAGAAAGAAGATTGAAGAAGGCTCTGACGGCTAGGCAGAGACAGAGAGAGGCAAGGACGATGAACCAGACCTCCATTATTATGGTTAAGAAAAGCTATCCGAAATGAGAGGAAATATAAAGGTCGGGTTGTGCTAAAGAATCAACTCAATCAAGTCACTGTCTCGGGTAGCGGGGAAGGAGTTTTTGTTAGATGAGTTTTTGAAAAAGTAAGTTTATAAGTGTGATTTGTGTTTGAATTGGTGGTATTAGAAGTGACTTTTTTTTAACCTTAAATCTATTTGGATTATTATTTGAAAAGCCCGTTTAGATAGAAAATGACTGGAAAGAGCATGAATCATATATATTATTTGTATAAATTGTGATAATTGAAGTGAAAAATTAAAATTTGATAAAATACAAAAAGTCAGATTAATGCATTTTTTGGGACATTATTACATTATTAGCACTAATTTGAGTTAGGGACATTTATATTGAATTAATTATAATTAGGGGTAAAATGGTCAAAATTTGTTAAATATTCATACAAATGATCTCTTGAACTTTTGATGCTACCTTGTATTTAATCTTGTACTGTATGTGCTTAATAAGAAATTGGAAATTTTGGAGGGTTAGAATTAATATTTTGAGGACTGGAGAAAATTACAGAAAAGTTCCCTAGAAGTTATGAAAATTACAAGTGAATAAAGAAAAGGGATCGGAGAAATCACAAAAAAGTACCCATATTTTTCATAAATGACAATTTTATTCTACAAAGATTTCAGAAATCTGCACTTTAATCCCTCCTTGAGAACTTTTAAAGTTTGCAATTAAATCCCTGATCAAATCCTAATTTGACCAAACGTTCTTCTTCCTTCTTGGGACAGACCTGAACCAGGAAAAGTGGAAAATAGAGCAGAGCTTCAGTTGTACACCCACCACTGAAAGACCACCCACCGACGCCCATATGATCAAATGAAGACTGAAAAACTAGACATGCAACAACAGCTTTTCTTGCAAAAGCTTTAACGGTCACCTACTGTCACCGCGAGAAGCTCTCAAAGTTGGCTTATTCTCTAAAGCCGCTTTTCTTGCAAAAGCCCAGTCGTGTAGAAGCTTTGCCAAACACCACAGCTTTTGCCCACTGTGCTTTTCATGCTCCACCGCGCGGTTTGGACCTCCAAACGCTTTGCCAAACATGCTCTCAATTGAAAATAAGTGACTTTTGAATAAGCTCCTGAGTGTGGCTTTTTTCTTATAGCTCATAGGATATTACCGTTAATTGCATTAAATGCCCTACCTGTCATTTCTTTCTCTTCTCCTCTAGTCTCCTCTCCTCTCAGCCTTTCTTCATGCGGCTCTTCTGGTCCTTGACTTCAATAGTGGTGATCTTCCCTCCCTCATTTTTCCACCTGAATCGAGTTGCAGCTGGATCTTGTGGTTTTCTCCATTGATATGTTAGCTAGGTCCTGTAATCGTTAGCAGTGGCAGTGATAGTGGCGGTCGGTGTTAGTAGCCATTGCTCTTGAGGTCAGGCTGCTAGTACTGGAGTCGGACAGAGTCGTCTAGAGTCCAGTGGGAAGATTCGTATGCTGACGATGGCCGATCTGTGAGTACAATGCAGTTTGGGTGAGTTTGGTCTGTGAAGTGTGGTTGTGTCGTCTCTGCTGTCAACTTCACTCTACTTGTCAACAGCTGGCTATCCAGTTTGTGGTAGTCCACCTAATATCTGGCTGTGTGTGCTTGTCCATGGTAAGGTTTCGAGCTTGTGAGGTTGGCCGGCGTGAAATCTCGATCTACTGTTGAAGGTCATGTGGTGGTGGTTCTGCTTTGTCACGGTGATCTATTCACGTAGTCAGGGGGCGGCCGCTCTATCTCTTGCTTTGTCGTAGCTATTGGTTGCTCAGGTATGTTTGCTCTTCCTTTCTCTATGTTCAATGAAACACTGATGTTTGCTCTGGTTTTCTCCGATCTGTGATCTGCGGTATGGGTGGATGGGTGTTGTATGTTTGCTTGTGTTGTATGACTGTTCATCTGGATTAGGAATGCAAATTGTTATATTGATATGTTTTGATTAAATTCTAAAATGTGAGGTCTTCTTGAGGATTCTAAAAGTAGAAACTGATAACTGTATATAGTTATAATATTGTGATCTCTGAGTAACTCAACCAAAGAAACCTATCTCCACTATCTTCATCATCACCAAGTTTCTTCATTTAAGCTTTTTGATAAAAACCATGAAGTGGAGACTCTGTTCCCTTATGCTATTTCTGCAATTTCTCGTTTGGGTTTCTGTAGCAACTAGATCATTCCCTGTTACAATTTAGTGCTATTTGGCATCCAGGTACAAAGCATTATGTGTGTTGTGTTCACTCTTACGAATATTATATGAGTTTAGCTGTGACATTTCTTCAAACACCTAGTTGATGACTAAGTATATAGAGAGAGAGAGAGAGAGAGAGAGAAATCGATATAAATTTAGGATATGGGAATACATATTAGTTCAAGAAATTATAGGAGTTTGTTATGGAGAATATTCTACTACAAATGAAGATGATAAACATGTGGGGAAAAAGAAAAATCCTCGAAAACCCAAGGAAAAGTTCTCTTGATTCTCTAATACTAAGGGATAACTGGTAGAATTGTAAGAGTGAGTTTAATGAGTTAATGATTTGTAAATGATATTAGTCAAAATTATTTCAAATAATGTGGTTAGTATAGAAGATTAAAGATGATTGTATTTAGGAGGGGATATTGACTCTTAAATATTAATGGTGTTGTAGGTATATATAAAGATTATTGTGGATTATAAAACTACTACTAGTGCTAATTAAACTGTATAGCGAATATTTCGGTATGTCTTCTGTGTGATATATGACCTTTTTCGTATAGAAATATGGACACAAAAGTTGTATGGGATTTAGAGTCAACAGAGATATTTATCAACGCATGCGTAGAACAAATATACAAAAAAGAATGTAAAGGCAGTCATTTACACCAAAGGGATGGAAGAATATTATTTCCACATTCACTGAAAAGACTGGGAAATAATACAGGAAGAAACGATTAAAAAATAGATTAGATATCTTAAAGAAAGATTTGAGGATATGGGATTCTTTAATCAAAGAGATTGGTGTGGGCAGAGACCCTGTTACGAACAATATTGTTGCATCAAGCAAGTGGTGGAAGGAGAAATTACAGGAAAAAAATTTTAAGTGCAATTTACAAGTTTCATTAGTTCACTTTTTGGTATGTAATTCATTTAAATATTAAATTTGACTCCTTTTACTTGTATGCATGCAGGAGCATCCTGAATATAAGAAATTTAGGTACTCATGCCTAAAGAATGAAAGGGAGTTAAGATTAATATTCAAAGATGGCATGGCGTTGGGAGATCACATTTTCTCACCCTCTTGCATACAACTACAGACAAATGAGGAAGATGAGGATGATGTTTACAGACCCACGATGGATAAAGAGGAAGGCTCTGGGGACAGTGAGAATGAGCATTTCGACGCTGACCCTATAGTTAGTACCGGAGTGACAGATGAAATGGCAAGTATTGTAATAACAACATCAACACCATCGGCACTGGTCCCAGCGTAGGTGGAAGTGAACAAAAAAGGAAGAGAGGTGAAGGATCTAGTAAAAGCAAAAAATAGAAAGTTATGGCTGCAAAGCAAATAACTGATGCTGTCAGTGTCATTGATAATGTTTCTATGGATAGAGTAGCAGCTTTAATGGCAACTCAAGAAACTAGCATGCCGAGGTTATGAAAACTCTGCTTTCCATTGACGAGATAAAGGAGGACAAAGCCTTTGGAGTTTGGTATATGAGGGCTCTGGAAAGCAAGGCACGCCGGGAAGTGTTTATGTCATTAAAAGAAGACCCTGAGTACTTGATGACATGGTTGCGTTGGCATGGTTGCATTTTATCGTAGGCGAGCAATAGCTCCAGTTGCATTTGATGTTTGGACACTTGAATTAAGACACTTTTCATTTTTTGTTTTCATTTCGGATTACTTGACCTGTCGTTTAGAACAGTTTTATCCTGTTGCTATTTTGCTTATCACTAGTGGAAAAATCACTTTTAAGACTGGTTAAAATGACATTTTAGACCGGTTTTGGATCCGGTCTTAAAAGTCTGCTATTTTTTAGACCGGTTTCGTAAAAATCACTTTTTTAGACTGGTTGCTCAAAGACCAGGTCTAAAAAGTCCAAACTTGTTAGACCGGTTGTTTAAAAACCGGTCTAAAAACTTTTTTTTCATGACTTTAAAAGTCATACTTTTAAGACCTGTTGTTAAAATAATCGGTCTTAAAAGTACTTTTAAGACCAGTTTTTATAATAACCGGTCTTAAAAGTACTTTTAAGATCGGTTATTTTAACAACCGGTCTTAAAAGTGATATTTTTAAAAAAAAATAAATAGGGCCTTTTTTGTAGTCAAACATACAGATGAGTAGAAGGGATTACAGTGCAAAATCGATTGTGGATACTTCCAAGCAAATTACCACCATCAGATTTCACAAAAACACCTTCCCTGTGAATCCCGCTGCTAAAATTTCTAAAAACCTAAATTCCTGTATCGTTCACTAAGAATATCAAACAATGTAGAAAGATAATGAACAACTCTTGTAACAAAATTCAGGCACACCTGTAAGTTTAACTTTGTATTCATATTCAGTTTCTTAGTTGAAACTATGAAACTATTTTCGCCACCTTGCAGTAGATACTCAAAAATTAGTTTACTAATTAATTAAGCGTTTAAAAGGAAAGTTTATTCAAACCTCATAACATCAGTTGCATCTTCTTCACGCATCTCTGGGTCAAAGCAAAAGAGCAAGCAGCTCATGGCAGCAAAGAAGTGAGGCTGCCAAGGTAGGTTGCGATGAAGGATGGATGTCAAGGAGAAAGAGAAAAGTTGCGATGAAGGAGATCAGAGCAAGCGATGTTGTGGCGGCAACAAACTTATTCAGTGCAAGGGTAAGAGCACCACAGCAACAAATATGAGAATGAAATTGAGCGAAGATGACCAAGCTCATAGAGTAATCGTATCAAGAAGAGAGGTTTCATATTTAAGGAGCAAAATTTAGACACGGCAAACAGGAGATTCAAAAATTTAGGGTCACTTTTTTAGACCGGGCATATATAAAACCTGTCTTAAAAGGGTGGGTAGGAAAAAAATAATTTTTAAAATCTTCATATTTGGGAATTATTAATAACCGATCTTAAAATTTTAAAATTTTTAATTTTTTTTAAATATTTTGATATTTTTAGACCGGTTTTATTTAAAAGTACTACATAATTACAAAACTACCACCGGTCAAATTTTTTAGACCTTATCCGTTATAACCAATATAAATATGGCAGTCTAAAAAGGAAATTTTGTACTAGTGTATATGTTATGTTTGTTAATCATCCTGCTCACACCACAAGTTCACCACAATAACAGGTACGTCAATGGCAAATCGTAACAACCAAAATAGGTAGCAGGGGATGGAGGAAGATAAAGATAGTGATGACGCCTCAATTATTGAGGCTGAGTTGGATGAATATGAATAATTATGTGTGTTGCTTTGTCAATATTTAGTGTCATATGTGTGCAAACAACCACGTAGAATGAGTAAGCGAACAAGTCACTATTGGGTACAAGAAATGTTGGTAAATGAAGGTTCAAAATGTCATCAGATGTTTAGAATGGAAAAACATGTATTCGATAGCTTATGCATTAAGTTATGTGAGCATGGGTTAAGAGATTCTAGGAATACCGGTGTCAAAGAAATGGTTGCGAGGTTCTTGCTTACTATCGGACACGGAGTAGGAAATAGGCTAGTACAAGAAATATTTCAACATTCGGGTGAAACTATAAGTAGGATTCTACACACAATTTTGAACACTTGCCTGAATCTTGCAACCGAAATTATTAGGCCACATGATCCACAATTCCGTCAATGTCATCCAAAAATATGTGCTTCACATTTGTGTTAGCTGGATGGGAAGGTTCAGCACATGATGCTCATGTTTTTCACTCCGCTGTCTTAGATCCAACCATAAGTTTACACATCCACCACAAGGTATATTTTTGCATACTTCAATTACATTTCTTTGTCTTCATTTCACATTTAACTTAATATCACATTTACAATGCTTTTAACACATGTTAGGCAAATATTATTTGGTCGATTTCGGCTTCCCAACATCAGTTGGGTTTCTTGGTTCATACAGATGTGAATATTATCACCTCCCAGAATTTAGGAATCAACGGGGGTTTTGGAATCCTAATGAGGCCTTCAATTTTTATCATTCAAGCTTGAGGTGCACAATAGAAAGGACTTTTGGAGTGTGGAAAAATATGTTCGAAATCATAAAACATATGCGCAAGTACAGCTTCGACATGCAAGTCTGTATTGTCTGTGCCACAATGGCTATGCATAATTTCATTAGAAGAAATTCCCAAACTGATGTGAACGTTAAGGAAGCAGAAAATGAGAATAATATAGTTGATGTATATAATAGTCAAGATCAAGAACCATCGTCGACAAACGATGCTCGGACATATTCAACCCAAATGAATCTTGTTCGTGACACTATCAAGGACTAAATTGTATGGGACCTTTAATCTGATTAGTTCTATTATATTTTACTTTATCAAAAACTTTAAGTTTGTATAATTTTAAATTTATTCTCATTTTAATTGTAATTTTATTTTTTTAGTTTACCATTACCCAATTTGATCTGTTAGAATGCTCTGCCGTTAGAATGCTCTGCTGTTTGATTGGTATGAGTCAAGCGCAAAATTATGTATTTTATATTTTGCCAATATACATGAAACTAAAGCAAATTTGTATGTGAAGACCGTGCAAGGAATTGTTTTATGCCTTTCGTTGTGTCTTTTTTGATAAGGTCGCTACTGGTTTGAAGGTTAGAATTATCGGACCCAATTATGTGCCTAGAGAAAAGAAAGATTTGTAAGTGAAGAGTGTGTAAAGAACTGTTATCTGGATGGGTAAAGGGTATGAAACTTTTGAGAATGTGCCTTGTGGTAACACTGTCGCCATTGGATGGTTTGGATCAATTTAAAACTAAAAATGTCACTTTAACAAATGAGAAGGAGGTGGAAATGGCTGTCTTGATGTGTGCCTTTTGCATTACTTGTCATGATGGTCATAACTTTTAAGCATTTTATATATAATTTTACCATTGCCAAATTTTCAAAGTTAAATTTTGGGAAAATTGTGAAAAAATCCTTTCGTATGCAGATATCTTCCTAGGTCTCATTTGGCAATTAAGTTGCCAATGAGGTCTTTTTTCACAATTATCCTTTCATTTTTTCATTTTTCATAAATTTTAAAATTTTTGCTCTTAAATAACACAAAAACCACTTATGCAAAAGTCAAACGAAACACCTTTCACTTTTACAAAAGCACTTATCTAATCACTAATCCAAACATTCATCATTTTACCCAATCTTACTTTTTTCCAATCTTATATTTCTATAAGTCAAAGTAAAAATAAGTCACTTATTCAATCGTCAATCCAAACACACAAGTGAGAACACAATTGATGTTGACGTCATCAATCATATAGAGGGATTGGACACGGAACATGTTAGTCTGACTTTGGTGCTCTCTTACTGCTTTGCCTCCAAGAAATTCTCTCTGTTGCTGCTTGGCCTCCAATACGGAACATGTTACTCTGACTTTTGTGGTTCTTCGTTGAATTTTCTCACATGGGACTAAATAAAGATTGGACCTCTACTAAAAGACAAAAGTCAATAGCTTCTAAAATATATGCTAGCTAACTCAATTAATTTCATTAATTTAATAAAATTAAGTAAATATGTCTTATATTAAATATAAGAGGGAATAATAACTATGCATATGTCACATTTATAAGAGAATGAAACATAATATGAGATAACATTGAAATGAACTTATTCATTAATTTAAAAGAATATAATAAATATGCATTTGCTGCATTATTAAACATATATCTCATCTCTAAATCTGGAGAAAGAAATTGCTACTCTGTTTTTATATCAAAATTTTAGGTAGGGGTTGAACTCACCCACAAGCTAAGGGAAAGGGATTGTCCAACCACACAACTCAATTGCCTCTCAGTTACACACTGCCCTTTAAGTAACCTTGGTGTGTCTATATCATTGGCTGGGGTAGAGCATTAACCACGTTGAAATTAACTCCAAATTTCATACCTTACCAAAAGGTATTGGATGCCTCCTCAATGCCACGATGACCTTAAGAATAAAACTTGCTCCATTTAGTGAGCTTGTTCAACTCTTCTACTGTTAAACCCACGTAATTGCTAGTCTTATGCTAATAAAATTGCCTAAAATTCCATATTCACACAAACTCCACTAGCTACACACATAATGAAGTTCACATAAAAGTCACAAACTTTGGGAGCAATATCTATATGTCACGTACAGGGACCATTAATTTAGTGTCCGTTTGGGTTAGTGGTAGAAGTTGCTTTAACAACGTGATTTAAGGTGTACGAGATAAGTATGTGAGAAAAGTTTTGCCTCAACTTATGTAAACATGCTTCTCAAATGCCAACTCAAACAAGCTCTAAATATAAGTATAAAAGGATGAAGCTAATATATATTCCTCTTGCAGGTCTAAATCTTAAAATCTTGGACACAAATGAACTTGTAGTGGATGCTTTTTTTACTATGGTAAATTCTTCTCTCTCGAACAAATCAACATCATCACAAGCTTTCCATTCAAAATCCCATACAAGATTGGCCACATAGTATTCCAAATGAAGCAGGGCCAATACATAACCTGGACACATTCTTCTTCTTACACCAAAAGGCATCATCTTTATCTCTCTACTTTCTGTAATATCAAATGTCCAACCACCATTTTTCTTAGTGCTCAAGACTCTCTCAGGCTTGAACTCCATTGGATCCTCCCCACACCTTTGGGCCCAACTCATCTCCGCCATGAAATTTAAAGGCCCACCCATTCTTGAGCGCCAAGTAATTGTTCAAAACCAGGTCCATTGACACTGCACATGGCAACACAAAATGTGCAGGTGGGTATCGCCTCACGATCTATTTTGTATGAGGGGACTTGAAGGGAAGGGAGGAGACCTGCAAGTGTAATTTTAGCGGTTATTTTTAACCACTATTCAAGCGACAAAACCGCTATTATATTTCTAATGGTTCATTACCACTGTTACAACATTCTCAATCGGGGCAATCATTTTCTGGGTAATTTGTAGCGGATATATAACCGCTATAAATGGCAAAACATGAATTTTGGATAGCGAGAAATTTGACTTATTTTCTGTAGCGGTTTTAAATTGAATTTAAAAAGGGCGGCAAATATTAGTAGCCGTTACATAACCGCTACTAATTTCAATAAAAATTCAAATTTTGTGCCAAACATTAAATTTGACTTTTAAAAAGGCACCTTATAGTAGTAGCGGTTATATAACCACTACGAATATCAATAAAATTGAAAAAAATATATATATAATTATCTGTTTCCGTTTTTTTAAAATTAAATTAAATAGTTTATTATTCTAATAGCTTAGGTAATTTAATTAGCTTATTATTTATTATTTTATGTCGTTTATAATTTAAAAGGAATGATTTAATTAAATTAGATAAGTTTGAAGATTGTATTAATAATATTATTGGAGATATATAGGTAATAAGGAACTATTATATTATCTGCTACAATGTGATTATCATTATGTAAAGAAAATAGGAAACAATGAGAAAATGTTCTTAAATATCTAAATAAATAATAGTGAGAATAAATATTATGCGAAAGAAAAAGTATTGAAATAAAAAATTTAAAAATTTATTACCATATTTGACTACCTTGTTAAGCTCCTCGGCTCATAGAAAAAAAAGTGAAAATGAGAGAAAACGAAAGAGAGGTAAGATGAAAAAAAATGGGGGAGTGTTTGAAATGAGATGTGGTTAGGGTATTTATAGGGATCTGCGTGAAACTTGTAGCGGTTAGTGTCATGGTTTTGTAGCGGTTAATGTATGTTTTTGTAGTGTTTTGTAACCGCTACAAATATTTTATTAATTTTTTTAAAAAAATATTTTAAAAAAAAACAAAAACATAATTTGTTTGATCAGTCATTCTCGCTATCCCTACAGAAATTGTATAGAAAAATTGTTAGCGATGTATTTTTTTTGTTAAAAAAATTTAATTAAAATGATATGAATTTAAAAAATGCATCGAACTATAGGTAAATTGTGATCACCTTCAGGGAAGAAGTTTTTGAAATTGGCAGGCTAAAACAGCTCACTCTCGTAGGTGATGTTATCATCATCACCCATGTCGTAAAGGTTTCGGGGTTTTAAATGAACAACCATGTGCCAATCCCTATGTCCCTCGTCCTTAACATAATAAACCTGATATGTATCTGAGGCAAGAATATATGGCCCATCATCTTGAGAATGACCAATGTGAATTGGCCGCGAGAAATTTATCGATGTGATGCCTAAGTGTCAGTTGTGAGTCCCCGGGAAGTAGTGGTATTTGCCCACAAACACTTGAATAGCGTAACGGCGAAACAGCCTTGGTAATTAAGTTCTACGACATCAAGAAGCTTTCTATAGTAAGGGACGCCTCCAAACTGCACATTGGCGTCATTTGCTACTCGCATAACTCCTTGTCCCAAAGATGCCATAAACACTCAAATTTTGAGTTTGCAATCCTTGATCTCGTGAAACCGTGCAAAACTTGAAACCATTAACATTGTAAGTTGTAGACCTTTTTGTATGGTCAAGAGGGCTGATTGCGAGAGCTCTGAAATCTAGTAAGTGTGGGTTGTGGTCATTTAGTATTCTGTGCACAAACCATCTTGGGAATTCTCTGTGGACCTTTTGTCAACTTCGGATAATGTTTGTGTACAGATCCTGAGTTGATGTTTCACATGACTTCTGAATTCCCTGCAATTAATCACAGGAAGCCGCCAATCATAAAATGTAAGTACAAAATGTTATGAAAGATATAGAATAACATATGCATGTACAATTCTTACTGAAGGAAGGGTTCAACTTGAGTGCAGTTAATTAAGACATGCCTATGTGCTTGCAACTTCTCAGTTGCTATTAGTTTGAAGTTCTCAGTTCCTCCAACTGGTTTACCAACACAAGGGATAAATTCTCCTGATGTTGGTGCAGGTTCAAGATAATCGCCTACACGAGGTGGTCGATTGAAGGTGGTCTCAATGTCATCAAAGTACCTTGAATAGAAATACAGGACCTCATCCCCTATATAACCTTTAGCTATAGAACCTTCTGGCCACACCTTATTCCTTAGGTAAGATTTTATTTTTCTAAGAAACCTACAAAGTGAAGAAAGGAAAAATGATACAAAATGCTCAAAAGGGTGACTAACAAACATAAAAACTAATAATGACGCATATATATAAAATAAGTACCTCTCAATAGGATACATCCATCGATATTGAACTGGGCTAGCGAGCTTTGTTTCATGAACAAGGTGGACTGTAAGGTGAACCATCACAGTAAAAAAGGATAGAGGAAAGATCATCTTCAAATGACAAAGCATAAGGATGATTTTGGACTGCAGTTGATCGAGCTCCTCAATAATCAAAACCTTGGAACACAACTTCCGAAAGAAAGAACAAAGTTCCACCAAAACGATTGACACATCGAGAGGAAGTGCATTCTTTATAGCCAGTGGAAGTAACTGTTTCATAATCACATGTAAGTCATGACTCTTCATGCCAGCAACCTTTCGAACCTGCACGTCAATACATCGTGAAATATTGCTTGAATACCCATATGAAACTTTTATTTCTTTAACGTCGCGAGGAAGACTTCCTTGTTTGGTTTTGTAAGGGTGAACTTTGCCAACTGATATTTGTCATGCTCATCTGGCCACGCATCTTCACGAACTCCCATGGCACGTAAATCTTTCCTCACTTGAAGATGATCTTTTGACTTTCCTGTTTGTTAAGCAACATGTATAACACATTGTCGCATATATTTTTTTCAATATGCATGACATCAAGACTGTGGAAAAGTAAATTAGAATTCCTATATGGAAGAGTGAAGAAAATGTTTATCTTTCTCCATTGTTGAGGAGCAAAAGTCCTGCCCGTCTTTCACCTAACTTTTGCTGCATCGTCGTTTTTTCCAAACTCGAAGTCAACATCCTTAAGATGCTGTAAGATATCTGCACCGGATAAAGTATGAGGTGGCCCTCTTCTTTCTGGTTTCACATTGAAGTGATTCCGTTACAATCTAAACTTGTGCCTTCCATCGATAAACCTCCAATGCCCCATAAAGCACCACTTCTGACTATGGGGAAGGCGTACTACGTCAGAGTCAAAATTGCAAGTTGGACACACCGAGCCAGTATGCACATTCCACTCAAATAATGTTCTAAGGTTAGGAAAGTCACTAATCATCCAAATTAAGACTGCACGCAAGTTGAACAATGTCTTCCTGTAACTTGTGCTAAGATTCCCAAATGGATTAAAACTGTCGGTTGCCAAAGTAAGCCTAACATTTATGGGGTCAACAGCGAAAGATGGAAAGTCTTTATCGAACATTTTCCAGGCGTCTGCATCCTGAAGATGTCGTAATTTACCATCTTCATTCTTATCAACATCATGCCACTTCTTGTGCTCCACCGTTTTAGACAACATAAACAATCTTTGTAATCACGGCTTCAAAGGGAAGTATATGAGAATCTTTGCATGTTTCTTCTTCTACTTCTTTTCCTTCTGAATTGTCTTGTACCTTGATGTGTAACATCGCTTACAAGTCTCCCTGTTGTCATCATCTCCCCAATATAGCATATAATCATTGGGGCATGCATCAATTTTTTGGTAGTTCAATCCCAATCTGTTAATAATATTCTTAGCCTCATAGAACGTTGTGGGAATCCCCTCGTCAGGAATGCATCTTATAATAATTCTAGCAACATCAACAGTCCCTTATCTGTGATTCCACACAAGCACTTGATATAATACAACTTGATTAAGAAATATAATTTAGAGCATTGTCGACAACCTTGATACAAAGGACAATCTGCTTCATCCATCAAGCTGAAAAAATCCCGAGCGGCTTCATTCCTCATGAACATCAACTCTGAGCCCTGCACTTCTTCGTTGAAGTCATCATCATGAAAACCAATGCATCACGCACAACATCATTAACAAGATCATCTTCATCTAATTGAACTTCTACTTGTGAACTTCTAGGAAGAGCATCATCATATCTCATACCGGCCATCTCACCATGAACTACCCAAAACGTATAGTCTTCCGAGAAAGGCTTCAAAAGCAAATGTTTCTTAACAACTTGTCATGCATGCTACTTCTTGAACTTGCATCTCTAACACGGACAGATAATCTTGCCATTACAGCTGGCGTGAGTGAATGCAAAATCCAAGAAATTGTTTAATCCATACAAATATTCCGGAGCGTTGTGTGGCAACCTAATCCATGACTTATCCATAGCTACTACTGAGAGATAAGAAAGTATAGTGAAGAAGATGAGTGTATAGAGAATTACAAATGCCTGGAAGCTTATATTCTGATTTTCTAATGTTTAATATTTTGTAGCGGTTCCAAAACCGCTGCCATAACCGCTATTTGATAAGTAAAATATTTGCATTTTTATTTTTCCTTATATGATGATTTTATGGATGATATTTGAGCTCAATTTAATAAATTTGGATGTAATTAATAAATAAATAATGATTTTGGCATAAAGTAAAATTTCTTGGAAAATACTAAATTAGACCCTCTTTCAGTTTTCAGGCAATATCTGGAGCTCTAGATGTCGGATTGAGACATTATTTATATGGATAAAAAGTTAAGAAAGAGCTCTACAACTTTTATGTTGAGACCAAATTCCAGTTCTATCTTCAAGGGTTTCGAATTTTGCTTGAAAGTTGAAAGCGGGAATCATCTACCATTCCACCAACCATTTCATCTACCTTTTCATCTTTCTTTTCAACTACTACTTCATTTACCACATTTCATCTACCACTTCATCTTCCTTTTCACCAACTATTTCATCTACCACATTCTATCTACTACTTCATCTATCACATTTTATCTACCACTTCATCTACCTTACTCCATTTTTTCCTATATATAGCCACCCTTTCCTTCACATTTCACTTACACCAATTCATATCCATTACTCTCATCTCTTCTCCACACATACCATTTCATTTCCATTACTCTCCTATCTTCTCTACTTACACACCATTTCATTACTCTCATCCCTACTCCACTTACTCCATCATCTTAGAATTAATTTTATGCATTGTATTACTTTTTGCATGCCTCCATCTTGGAAGGCTTAGGATTGTATTACTTTTTGTATGCCACCTACATGGAAGGTTTTACCTCCTAAATGACAACTAGATTTTACATTTTTCATATATCTTTTGGTTGTATATTTATGTTTGAGAATTTAATATTCAAGTTTTATGCAATATTTATAAGGATTTCATTCTAGCTTTATATAATGTCAATTAATTTTGGTTTTGTTTTTAATTTTATCATGAGCTAAATTTTCATTTTCCTAGGGTGATGACGTAGCTTACTAATAACGGATTGAATATTAACTTATTAAATCTAGTTTTATGTTTCCTTCATGATTGAGTTTTAATTATTATTCTTAATGCTTTCATTTGATTGGCCATCTTTTGAATGATTTCAATATATATGTTGAGACTGGAAGGATATACATGTGTGTAGACCCTATAATTAAAACGATAACTTGCATATGAAATAGGAATATTCATATGAGTTGTGTAGTCTTATAGAGTTCCATAAATTTTAATGCATAATTAATTGCTTAAATTCATATAGGAATATATTGGATTAGCAATTAATTATAGAATTGTTTGACCTTGGAAGAGGCTAGTAATTAAATTAGGGAAACTCAACTATCAATCATGTGGAATAAATTAGGCTAGAATAGATAAGTGATTCAATCCGAGATTTGTTAAGTGAAATCTGACCCCTAGGACTTTTTCTCATTGTTGTTTTATATCATTTGCATTTATATTTGCTCATCTTTTATTTCGTACTTTCAATCACCAACGAATTGATCGACTAAATAGAATTAAAATTACCTATTTTGGTATTTAGTGATCAATCCTCGTGGGAACAATACTCTACTCACTTCTATATTACTTGATTATGATAGTGTACACTTGCACTATTTAATAAACCATTTACACTCGTAACACTATTGTATTCCAAATTTGTAGCGGTTATATGAGTAAAACCGCTACAAATTTTCTACCCATTGGAATAAATTAGAAAGTTTTATTTTAACCTTGTAGCAGTTCTACAACATAATCGTTACTATTATATATTTGTAGCAGTTATAAATTATTAACCGCTACAAAGTTCTGGCGGAAGAAGAATTTCAAATTTCAAATATTTTAACTTTATAGCGGTTATAAGAAAGGACCGCCACAAATATTCATGACCATTGAACAATTTTAAAAAAATTGGATTTTCAATTTGTAGCAGTTATTGGCGTAAACTGCTACAAATTAGAATACAGTGGGGGGAAATTCAAAATTCAAATGTTGAATATTTGTAGCGGTTATTATTGTAACCACTACAAAGAAACAACATTTGATTTTTGAAATTCCCTCCCTCAGTGCTTTACATTTGTAGCGATTTATACTCATAACCGCTACAAATTGAACGCCGAATTTGTAGCGGTTTTTAACATTGACCACTACAAATATGGTACAGAATATTTTTTTAAAAAATATTTGCAGTGATTTTACAATAAAACCGCTACAAATATATGTGATTTTTTTTTTTTGTAGTTAGTTTTAAAAATATGAATAAAACTTATGTAAATGCAACAAAAATTTAACAAGGCTTTAAAAATATAAATATAACTATTGTAAACGCAACAAGAATTTAAGTTCTGAAAATAAAATATCCAAGTTTATTTATAAATGTTTCAAAAAGAAAAAATATAAATGTCCTAAACTAACTAGCAGGAGGTTGATCATCTAGTCCTCCCTCAGGTGGGGCTCCCTTAGGTGCAGCTGTATCGAGGCACTGGGCAGAGTTAACAGCACCATCAACATCAGCAGGAGGCGGAGGTTGGACGATGAACCGAGGGACAAAGGGAAACTATGGATGTTGCTCATCCGGGAACAGGTGACTCTGCGACTGCTTGAGCATTTAGTTTGTGATATCGCGCCACTGCGCATGCTGAGCGTAGTAGAAATCAGCCTGCTACTATATCTGCTGCTACTCCAGAGCCACTGCAGCCTATGTCCTGGCCAAATCTGAGCACGGCTCTTCAACAGACTCATCCCTCGGACGTCTATGAGCTGCCAGCCTCAGAGGCGACACTCCTACCATAGACCATACTAGGTCTGATGCCTATCTCCATCCCCCGCACACGTCTGGGGTGCTCAACCTGACCCAGACCCGCCTTCAAAGGAGCCGTGGGGTCTACAGACCCTTGTGACTCCTCGGTCTGGGTCTCTCGCAGCTCATCATGTGACTACTGCATCCCCTCCTACCATTTTATGAAAAATTACTTATTATTATTTTTCATAATAAAGTTGATTTTATAAACAATATAATAATGAAATCACTTACAATGGCCGCCTCTGCCTACTGAGGAGTCGGAGTCCCATCATAGTGTTTATATGTGATAGCGAACAACTCCCCGTAGTTCGTCTAATGGTTCTCCTGTTGTGCCTTCCTCTCCTAAAATAATTACAAAATTAAATTAGGATTATCAAAACAAAATACTAGATTTATAATATGAAATAACTAGCTAAAAGTAATTGATATTATGAAATATTACCAGCTCGCTGTAAGTGACAGCAAAGGTCTTCGATCCTACTGTGTGGTGGATCGTCTGCTGCCCACAGCACCTCGTGTTCCTCTGAGAAAGCGCCTGGAAAAAAATAATATTAAAAGTATTAAAACAATGTAAAACATCTATAATTAATAAAATCATTAAATTAATTAAATTAAATTGAAATTATAATTTAATAACTATAAATTAAAAAAATATATAATTAATTATATAATTAATTAATATTTTATAATTCATATTAATATTTATATAATCTAATCTAAATCTAATTTTTTATATAATTAATATTTATATAAAAAATTAAATATAACTATTTAATTTTTTATATAATCTAATCTAAATCTAATAATGAAATAATCTAATAAATACATTACTTGCCCTCAGCGCTCCTCCTGAACTGGACGAAACTCGCCCAGTTGTTCGGTGGGACGCCGTCCGGGACGTTCTTGATCAGCTACTGCAGATGAATCATCCCATCCTTATCTATATTATAGAAGAGACAATTCCTCGTGTTCCTCCAGCCGTCGCCCATCTTCATCAGCGTGTACCTCTTCCAGTTGTCCCAGATGGCAAACCTAAGCTGTAACACCACTGGAAAAAAATATTTAAATATGAGTAATTACAAATAAGATAATTAAAAATATTAATTAAATATAATTAATTACAAAAAATATAATATAATTAAATACTATTAATTACCTGGACCACCTCGTCCTACGCCAAGTCCTTCGGCCCCTTCGGAACGTTCCCCTACGTCTTGAAGTAAAGGAGAAACTGTATCTAATTCGAGCCCAGCTCGTTCAGGAAGCGGTTGAACAGGTGACCCCCATTGTCGATGGGCTGGTCTGTGGCCTCATTTCACAGAACTACAACTCGTAGTGTTCGGTCCAAGCTGTTCAGACCGGCTACATCCAGCCCTCTAGTGGACACGTTCCCCTGCTCATCTGCACAATTTACCGCATGTTAGATAAATTGTAATTCAAATTTAATATTTTTAGTTTAAATATATAATTTATTAAATAAAAATATATATATTTACCTTGGACCTGCACCTCAAACCCAGTAGACCAAGAAGACGATTGTCGTGGGTTATTCTGGTCTCGTGCCTCCTCCTCATCGAGGAACCACTCCATGTCTCTGATCAGAATCGGGATGTCAAAGTCCTCATTTGCGTCATTGATAAGTATATACTTTATAATTAAATAGGTATATATTTTGGATATATTTATTGAATTTATTAATATTTTATGCCTATTTAATTATCTTTTATATACTTTTCTATTTTTACATTAATAATAGGATAATAAGAAATTTTAAAAGAAAATCTATTCATATCATATCCTATTTTCTCTTGCAGGAAATTAGCTGGCAAGGAAGTATTAAATAATATATTATGGAGCAATGAGCAAGCATTGGAGCAGGGGATTCATTAAATTATATATATATATATATATATAAAAAAATCTACACGTTTAATGGATTATATATATATATATATATATCATATCTAAAGAAACAGAGATTTCGGATCAAGATGAAAGCAATGGACCCTATGCTATGAAAAGATGAATAACAATATGAAAGATATTGGAAGAAAGAAAAGCAATTAGAAGGCTAAAGAAAAGTCACGGGTCCCACGTGAATGAAAGAAAAATCAACAGGAAGATGCAGATCCGAACATATATGATATATTGATATATCATATCTTCAAATGCATATTATATCTTCAAATTCGGATAGCAAAGCATGGACCCCGCAAGCAGAAAAGGCAGCTCGAAAATACATCTATTAAAGGCACAGAACGTTGAGACGGAGACACAGATCCAGACGAGAGACAGAACCGAACAAAAGCGAGAGAGACGCGAAGCTGAGATCCAGATAGCGACCCTCAGGCAGAGACGAGGAGCGGAGCGAGAAGCAGAGATTAGGGAGCTGGGGTTTGAAGATTCAAAGAGATTTGGAGTTTGAAATTTGGTTTTTCATTAAATTTCTTCTCTCTTTTTCTTAATTTCTGATATGAACCGAATTATTATTTATGGTTTTGATTTGTTGATGAACATGAGTAGCTAATTTTCTCGTTTTAGGATTTTCTTGAACCTATTTATGGATTGAATTATTTATTTACTCTCTTTTTGCAACGAATGAGTGTTTGTATTGATTTAATCTTGCTCTTAATGCCTCTAAATGCCTAATCACCATTTAGTTGTCTTGTTCATTTAAAATTAATCTTGAGAAAGATAATTTTAAGTGTAGAACTTGGGTAAACTCATGTTAGACTTGAAGTTTAGGTATATTGAACGGATGGTTTGTTAGTATCATAGAGATATAGTTACTAACCTAGTATTGTCAGATTAAGATTGGTGTTTAAAGTTAGTCCTTATAAATTAATACAAGAGATTGATTAGTTTATTAAGATAAATATTTGGTTTTGACTCGAGAGAGCGTTATCAAATGTCTTTGAATCTTAGACAAATACATATCTTCATTTTATTGCTTATTGAGGGTAAATTAATTAGTTCTTGAAATAAATAGGGGATAGATAATCATAGGCTCCTCCTGTCTTTAAGTTTTTGATTTAATCAATTAATTCTTAAGTATAAAATTTCTTTCAAAATATTCTCACTTAACCTGATTGATAACTTAATTAAGATAATTAATTTATTTTTGTCATAGTCCTCGTGGGAACTATCTTTTTATATTACTTTCGACCTGTATGCTTGTGGTAAAGCTAGATGGCTAACAGTCATAATCACTGACACTGATATCCCCCTCTCCCAGATCAGGCACCTCTGGTGTAGTCGTCTCCTGTGGGACCGTCTACAGTGGCTATGGTAGGGCTGACTCCTATGGCTGCTCTGGGGAGATAGGCTGAAATGGCGCGGTCCTTCTCCCTCCGTGCTACCCCCTCTTCTGCTGCTGCCACCTTGCAGAATCGGTCTTGGGACCTCGGGCTCCTTCCCCTTGTCCATCCCTGAAGGCATATCAACTGCAAAAATTTAAAAAAAAAACAAACCAATTAGCCACATTTATATGTAAAATTATAATGAAAATAAAAATAAAATATGTATTGTCCATACCTCAACTGAGAATAATGAGAAATGCTGTAGTGAAAACTCTCCGACAAATGTTAAAACGCTCAAATCTGAAAGAAAACTCTCAGAGAAACGTCAGAAAACAAAATGGCCGAACGTGAAAAAGGAAGAGGCGGCAGGCTTTTATAGGTTTGGAATTTGTAGCGGTTCTTGAAAAAAAAGCTATAAAAAAGTTAGGGCGGCAAAACTTTATAGCGGTTAAAAAATAACCGCTACAAATGTGCAAACCTTTGAAATTCTGTAGCGGTTATGAAAACCTAACCATTACAAATGTGATGATCTTTGTAATTCTGTAGCGGTTATGAATACCTAACTGCTACAAATAGGTTACCTTTAGCATTTTTTAGCGGTTTAGTTCGTTGTAACTGCTACACTATTGGCGCGGCTTAGTGGTGCCAAGTGGCGCAAACTTTATAGCGGTTCATATGTTGTAACCGCTACAAGTTAACCGCCACAAATTTTGGTGGGAAACTCGCGCCATATTTGTAGCGGTTTTACACTTTTAACCACTACAAAAAATATTGCCAATCAATCATGCCACTTGGCGCGTAGCTTATCGCTACAAATTTGTAGTGGTTTACATTATAATTGCTACAAATGTCACATTTAGTAGCGGTTAAGGTTAACTGCTACAAATGCACCGCTACAGAATCCCTTTTTTTTCTAGTGTTATACCTAGTGTAAAAGCATCCTTCATATAGCATTTGGCCCATTTCTCCTTAACATTATAAGTGAATTTCAACCTCCCATTTTCATGAACATTAAAAGAAGTTAATAATTCACCCCGTGCTTCTTTCAAACTTATCTACCTGAACATAGTCAAACATGCACTTTTTTGAAGTCGGTTAGAAAGTGTGAGCCATCTTTCGTCAAGTTCCCGAAGTGTTTAATGCCATTTTGCAACAAATTCCAAGTGCACAAACAATGTCTTATATTAGGAAGCACTTCTTTCAATGCTAATGCCATAGCCTGATCCTGGCTAGTAAACACAATATGAGGCTTGTTTTGTGTGTGAGCATCCAAGAAGGTTTCTAGTAGCCACTTGAAAGACTCAACAGTGACCACACTTCTATGATGGTTAAAACCAAAAAAGAGTGCAAGGGGTCGATGATTCGTATTTGTGCTATATGTTGTGTCCAGTGATACAACTTCACCAAAATGTGCATAGTCTTGTAGCATACGAGCATCCACCCAAAACACATTGGTGATATGTCGTTCTATGTCCAATTGGTATTTGTGATAAAATAAAGGATTCTCTGCAATTTGTTTTTGAAAATATTCAAGTAAACACCTCACCTCTCCAAACTTTACATGTCTTTGCCTTTTTTTCATCAAATAGTAGCATATGTACCCATCAAGTCAAAAGCTTCCTTGGGTTCAAGCCTAGATTCATCTGCAAGAGCTATTTCATGAGTTTGCGCTTCTGTTAAATTTCTCTGTTATGGTAACAAGTGCTTTGTTTCTTTTGTATGAAGAAGGTGATTATGTTTTTCATTAAACTTGGTAACTTTGAACTTTTAAGTTTGACCAACATGAGATACAATCATTTTCGTCTCACACTTGGTTTGTGTCTTCGGCCGACATCTAGAAAATGTTGCCTCTCTTTTATCTCTTTTCCAAACACCCTCTTTACAACATACATATTTATATGTAATAATTGAACCATCTTTTTTACTCTTTGTTCTATTATACTTTCTAACTGCAAACCCCATTTTCTTCCCATTCTCATTCCAGAATTTCCATGCTTCATCCAAGTTTTCGAATTCTTTCCTTATTTCGAGTATAAGTTCATCTTCCATCATCTAGCACCTATAAACAACAAAAATATTATAATGTTAAAAATATCATCTTACAAAAAAATATATCATGATAATAAAAGGTTAAACAAGAATTTCCATTTTTTATATTAATTCCAAATATAGAAAAACATGAATATTTTTCAAATAACACTCTTCAAACAAAAATATAAATATGACCTACAACTTTTTTGCCAACAAAATCTAACCTATAAATTACTCAAACAATAAAGGAGTTGAGTGATATATTTTAATTGTATACATTATTTTAAAAAATAAATAAATAACTAAATCCACATAAAACCTACCTCAATAAATAAAGGATATGATAGTGATTTTGTCTATTGCTATTTCAATGGCAACGCCCTTCCACTATTTTTGTTGAAAATTATTGCTATCTTAACAAAATTATTGTTTTCAAACTTCTCGATAATTACGGCTTTTAGTTTATATATAGTTATACACACACACCCCATAGACTTCGGCATTCTTCTTCGTTTTTGCTTTTTGCTAACGCAGACTTTGGCATTTTGATATCTACAACCCTTATGTCTATATATATATATATATATATATTTGTATGCCAGCAGCAGGGCAAAAACTAAGAATAACATTTTTCTTCAATCTAAACTTTTTTTTTTTTTTTGCAATGAAAAAAGCATAAGCCAACGCCTTCATCCAATATTCAATGGATTGAAAGCGTGAAAATCCAGGTAATCAGACCTAGACAACCGACCGGTAGACCCGTTTGGTCAGGTGAACCGATCCAGGTCTGATTTTTTTTATTTTAAAAAAATTGATTTTTTTTAATTTTTTTAGAATTTTATATTAATAATCCTAAAATCTTTAATTTCTCACCAGTTTAGTCCCGGATTAGCTCCGATTTGACTCTGATCTGATCCACTGACCCTTGACTCAATACCCCAACTGGATCAGTAACTGGTTTGGATTTAATTACCTTGGTCAAAATGCCCTTTCCCTTTCTCTCCAAAAGTTGGCGCCAAGCTTGCTTAGGCTAGAGAAGAGATCAATGGAGTGAGGAGTGATATATATTAATGGTTTAATGAAAAAATTAAATGACGGTTGAGATTAAAATCGAATGAACGACTAAGATCACTCTTTTTAAAGAAACGGAGCGTAGCATAGACGAATGCCCCTTGCATATTGCTGCATGGAAACTGGATCGGAAAATATGTGGAGAGGAATGCCTCCACCACCTCTCTCACTCTCTCAACTTCCTCTTCACTTAATTTCTCTACCGTTGGATTGATTTTTAATGATTGAGATTTTATACTATATTAAAAATATTATTTTAATATTAAATATTAAATGATAATTATATTCTCATAGAAAAAATCCCAACTATTAAAAATGATACAATATGTCTCAAGTATTAAAGTGATACAAAAATTCTACCTTTTTTTTTGCCAAGGATACAAAAATTCTACTACTGCCAGAGGCCTTTATATTACGTATATACAACTTATTCAGATAGATTAAAGAGAAAAGTGATGATTAGTGTTAATATTGCGTATGAACCTTACACAATCACATTTTTTTGTATCATTTTCCCCCTTGAATGTATGAGTTTTATGAAGTACTGAAGACTCAAATTCTTTACGGTAACATATTTTCGAGGAGAAAATTTGGGATTTTGGTAATTAAGGGTCTGTTTTTCTATATTTTATGTTTTTTCCTCAAAATAGTTTTATAAAATTATTTCTAACAAGAAGTTTAAAAAAAAAATTTATTTGGATATTTTTTCTACAAAATCACATTTAAAAACAAAAAAACATAAAAATTTGTTTGAAATAATTCTTCTTATAGCATCAACTTAGATAAGAAAAAAAGGAAAAATTGTTCGATTCACTTTATATAACTTGTTTGACAGTGACGTGGTGGGGACTGTTGCCAGTTGTGCCTCGGCTTCGGCCGTCATGTGATGGCATCGCCAACGACGTGGAGGTGGCTGGCACAAGCAGTGATGTGTCGCATATTGGTGATGTGCATTAAGGGTGTGTTTGGAAGAGTGATGGAAAAAAAGAGTTTTTCAATTTAGCGTTTGGTAATTTTAGTTTTGGTAAAAGCTCGATTGTGTAATGTGATTTATGTTTGGAACAGCGATGGGAAAAATGACATTTGTACAAATAAAACTTGTTTGGATTGACTTAAGCACAAGTGACTTTTGTGATAATAGTAAGAGAGAGTGGGTGGAAAAATATTTTAAAGGGTTAAAAACATCAAAAAATAGTTTAAAATAATTTTTGGAACTGAAAAAGTACATTAAAGATAAAATTGCAATCAGTCTGATAACACATTAGGTACAGTTGAAAAAATATTTTAAGGGTTAAAAGCACCAAATAATAGTTGAAATTAATTTTTGTAGCAAAAAAAGTACATTAAGGGTAAAATTGCAATAAGTCTGATAGTATACTGGACACAACTGAAAAAATATTTTAACCATTCTCACTCTCCCTAAAAGCTAAATCAGTAAAAGCTCCAAATTTAAGCTTATACCAAAAACTATTTTTTCAATCTTAAGCTCAGTTGGCAATTGGGGGTACCAAACACTCACTTTTTTTTCCCCAATTGCCAATTAAGAATTTATGGCCAATTTAGCGTTTGGGGCCCAAACACTACTCCCAAACACACTATAAGAGTGGACAAGTTGCAGTCTCAAACTTCTGAATGCGATAAAAAAGAGTTTCCTCTTTTTTAAAACAAAAAATAGAAAGTAAAAAAATAAAAATAAAAAAGATCTAAAAGTTGGTTTAGTTTTTTGGTATTTAAAAACAAGTTACTCTCTTTGTTTTGTTTTTTAAATTAAAACACCTCAGCAAAAACAAATTGGTCAACAAGTTTTTTTTTTAAGAAAAAAACTATTTTAAAAATGGGAAACAAACAAGGCTTAAGCTTTTGCCCCTCTTTTGGCAGACCACATTAGTGGAAGGTGCAATTGCAATCAGTTAAACAGAAGTCATCAAATATCCCAATTGGTTGTACCATTAACCCAAATATCCTCACCAACCTTGTCATAGGAAAAATAAAGGACAAGTGCGCGACTGTTTTCGTTTTATTTAACATATTAATATATTGATTTATATTGAAAGATGATGTTGAATTTCTATAATTATTTTATTGTATACATAATTTTAACTTGAAATTTTGATTATAACTTTTACTAATATAATTGCAAGGTAATTGGATGTTGTAACACCAAAGGGAGTGCTGAAGAAGATATAAGAGAACTTTTCTCTTGCTTGGGTCCCAAATTTCATAAACAAAATAGTCCATTGACTAGTTCAGTATTATCAACCGGGGATGCATTCCATTTTCTGCATTGTCACATTTTGAAGCAAGACTCCAAACCATGATGATGCTGATTTGTGAACCATAACATGCATAATGCATTGATCAAGATGCTCTTAATCCTTGATTTATATGCTAATGTAGATTAGTTTTAGTTGTAAGTAGAGTTGGAGTGGTATCTATTGTGAAAAAAAAAAGGTAGAAAATTGTTTAAGATAGTTTACACATACAAATAATGTCATTGAATGCATGAATAAAATAGGTAGATTAAGCAATTTGGAGATTTTGGGAAAAAGGTGAAAAAAACTAAAAGAAAAACCTCAATAAAGTTATTAAAGGAGATTTATTGATTAATAATTTATCTAAAGATTTGGTTGGTAGAGCTCAAAGGCGTTGTGTGATTCATTTATCCAACCCATTTATGTTGGATAAGGCTTGTTGTTGTTATTGATGTTGTAAGTAAAGCATAGCACCCATCTAGTCTGAATGTATGTATGATCTAATTAGAGAATTGATGTTGATCCTAAATGCAAGGCCTATTTTACATATTCATTAATTTATTCCCAAATTAACCCTATTGAGATATTCCCTCAATAATAATCAAATAGAAGAATGAGAGAAAAATTAATAAAGATGATTAGGATATTTTAGAAAAAAAAAATCATATTAACTAACTTAACTAACTTTCTTAATTTAATTAAATTAGTTAATTAGATCCCGCAAACAATTTAAGCATCTAAAATTAAGGACACGAGCCGTACTAATGTAATTTTATTTAGGTTGACTGAGAACAGAGGCAGTTATAAGATAAATTAATGAACCATACAAAACCCTACATTGAGTCCTAAGAAGCTGGATGCAGCAATCTAGTAATTGTCCTAACAAAAGAACTCTTATTTGCACTAGTTTATCAAAGAGGAGAAATGACCAAAAATGACATTAATTAGCTATGAAATAATCCAAGAGTTCTAAATCCTGGGAGATATATGAGCCTGTAATGGACTTCTCATTACCACAGTGAATTCTCGTTTCTCTGAAAGGTCAACATCATCGCCATTTGAAGCCTTCCACTCAAAGTTCCAAACCAAATTGGCTATGAAGTACTCTAAATGAAGCATTGCCAACTGATAACCAGGACACATTCTTCTTCCTACTCCAAAAGGCATCATCTTTATCTCTTTGCTCCCTGTAATATCAAATGCTTCTTCTTCTTCTTGTTCGCCTCCATAATGTTTCAGGAACCTCTCTGGTATGAACTCCATTGGATTCTCCCACACCTCTGGGTCTCTTCCTATCTCTGCCACCATGAAGTTTATAGTTCCATTCTTGGGCACCAAGTAATTATTCAAAACTGTGTCTTCTGAAACCGCATGTGGCACCAAAATATGCGCAGGTGGATGACGTCTTAGTCCTTCTAAAATCACAGCTTTCAGATATGGCATTCTCTTCAAATCTTCTTCTTTCACTTCCATTATCTCCTCTCTTCTTTCACCCATCACCTCTCTTATTTCCTGAAACAGTCTCTCTTGAATATGTGGATACTTCACCAAGTTTGCCAGAATCCACTGTAAGCCAGTGGCCGTTGTATCTGTTCCTCCGTCAAGAAACTCCGAGCATAGAGAAACCAGTTCGCCGTCGTTGAGGTCGCGTTTCTCCTCCTTCAACTGTAAATCCAACAGAGTATCCACATATGACACTATGGCTTGGTCTGGGTACTTGTCCTCTTTGGCTTTTCTCAACATCTGTTCTCTGACTTTCTTCCTTGATCTAATTAATGGAAGCAAAACGTCTTCTTTTTCCTTCCGAATTCGCAGAAACTCCTCCCACCGCTTGCGAAACAAAATTCGAGTGACACTTGGCCAGAAATTTAGGACAGTGAATTTACTTAAACTAATAAGTGAACGACGCTGAACATATTCGATCTCCTTGATTTGCTTGTGTTCTAGAATCTTCCCGAAGCACATGGACACCAGCAAACAGAACATAGCATAATGGAGATGGCCAATCACCTGAAAAGAGCCGCTTGATTCTGAGTCAGACTTGAGGCGACTGAGAAGCAAGTCCAGGACCCATTTACGGAGACCCGAAAAGGACTTTATCCGGGTCGGGTGGAGCATCTCGGAGGCGAGGTTACGACGGAGGAGCCGCCATGTGGGACCGTACAAACCGAAGCTGATGATATGCTGGTTACTGGTGTTTATCTTGGTGGTGGCATCGGCGACGGGTCGTGTAGAGAAGACCGCGCCGTTTTGAATGAGGGCTTGGTGGGCGAGAGATCGATCGGCGACGAAAATGGCGGGACGAGAGCCGATGGGGAGAGTGACGACGGGACCGTACTTGGCATGAAGACGGCGAAGAATGGGAACGAGTTCGGTGATTGGATTGTGAAGCCAAATGGTACTTCCGATGATGGGGACCCGGAGAGGGCCAGGAGGGAGAGGTGGAGATGAGTGAGAAGGAAGGAGAAGGTTGAAGAAAGCTTTGATGAGAAAGGTGAGACAGAGGGAGACGAGGATGATGAACCACGCCTCCATGATTATGGCTCTATCTCAAACTTGAGACGATGAGTGTGTGGTGGCGATAAAACTTAGAACAAAAATAAGGGAAATATAATTTGAATATTTAAACACAAAGATAAGGCTACGTTTTTGAGTTTTCCGGTAAAATCTGAAAGGTCAATCGCTACCAGATTACATGCACTTCGTGACGCAACCGCATTCCCAACTTATCTGGCTGATGAGAAAAAAATTTCTCATTATCAAAATTATCAAAAAGAGAAATATAATCTATTGATATAAAAATAAGAGTAAAATACATTGACCACCCCTCTGTTTTACCTAAATTACACAAACCTCCCCTCTATTTTGAAAACACATATAGACCTCCCTTAAAATTAAAATGCAAGTTACAGAGACATCCCTTACGTATTTAATATTCCATTTCCATCCACCCAATCGTTAGTTGACCGTTAAATTTGACTATTAAACATTTATTTTGACTAAAATACCCCGTTTTCAACAAATGAATACGCATTTATATTTGCCTAAAAATAAATTTTTATATAAAAAAATAGTTCTAATACATGTATGTTCAAAATTTCCAATATATTATAAAATTTTTTAATTTTTATTATATTATAAAATTTTTAAATTTGTATCATATTTATTGAAACTTATTTATTTAGTATTCTTTTAAATGACTGAAAAATATGCCATTCAAATGAAAGGCAAAAAGAAAAAGAAAGAAATATGTTTTATTCACAATATGTTATTAATAATGTAAATTTGATCCAGTATATGATTTATATTAATTTTAAATTTTAATTTTTTAAATACATTTTTTGCACAAACATTTATAAATATGTTTATTTTAGTATGCATCTATTAATAGGATGAATCATATTTTAATTAAGTTTTCTATGTCTACATTAATTAAATTAATTAAGTATTTATCTTAATATGAAAAAAATTTAACATATAACTATTTTCAAAAGTAAAAAATAAGTTAAGAAAAAGAAAAAGAAACTCTTAAATTACTTAAACAATTTTAGTTAAAATTAGGAATTAGTAACGATGAAAGATAAATTAGTAAATAAATTTTATTTCAATATAACTTTTAATTAAAAAATAAAAATCCTTAACGGAGTTAACGGTTTGGACTTAAGTGTATATTTTTAAAATAGAGGGGAGGTCAGTGTAATTAAGGCAAAACGTAAGGGAGGTTAGAGTATTTTACTCTAAAAATAATTAGTGTTGTGTGTAACATATTTAATATCGTAAAATATTTTTTAAATAGCATAAAATGTCCTAAAATAATTTATAATATTATTAACTCTTTAAAATATTTTTTAGTTATATTCAGTATATTAACAAACTAATTATAATTTTTTTCTTAATATATTTTTTCAGCTCTAAAAATTACTTTAAAATATTAAATACTACTGAAAAATATTTTAAAGTGTGTGAAAATCAATAAATCAGTATCCTAAATTTTTATACTCGTTACTACTAAAAAATACATTAACGGTAAAATTGTAGTCAATTTCCTAAAATACTAAGAACAATTGAAAAAATATTTTAAAATAATTTTTAGAGTTGAAAAAATATATTAATGGTAAAATTGTAGTATATTGGATATAACTAAAAAAATATTTTAAAAGATTAAAAGTAATACAAAAATTTTTAGGATGAGAAGAGATATTTAAAAACTATTTTAAGATATTAGATATATGATAAATAATTTTAATTATTTTTATATCAACGGCTAAACTCTCATTTTTAAACGATACTGCATTATCGATTTGGTGATGAGAATTTTTTTTCTCACCACCCTGATGAGACGGGAATGCGGCGCGTGACTTTGGTGCTCTCTTACCGCTTGGCCTCCAAGAAATTTTCTCTCTTGCTGCTTGGCCTCCAATACGGAACATGTTACTCTGACTTTTGTGGTTGTTCGTTGAATTTTCTCTCCCGGGACTGAATAAAGATTGGACCTTTAGAAAAAGACAAAAGTCAATAGCTTACTTCTAAAATACTTGCTGGCAGACTCAATTAATTTCATTAATTTAATAAAATTAAAAAAATATATCTTATATTAAATATAAGAGGGAGTAATAACTATGCATGTGTCACATTTATAATAGACTGAAACACAATATGAGATAACATTGAAATGTGCTTATTCATTAATTTAAAAGAATATAATAAATATGCATTTGTTGCATTTATAAACATATATCTCATCTCTAAATCTGAAAAAAGAAATTGCTACTCTGTTTTTATAACAAAAATTTTAGGTAGGGGTTGAACTCACCCAATAGTCAAGAGAAAAGGATTGTCCAATCACATAACTCAATTGCCTCTTTGTTACACACTGCCCTTTAAGTCACCTTAGTGTGTCTATATAATTGGCTGAGATAGAACATTAACCACATGGAAGTTAACTCCAAATTTCATACCTTACCTTGGTATTGGATGTCTCCTTGATGCCGCAATGGCCTTAAGAATAGAACTTGCTCCATTTAGTGAGCTTGCTCAACTCTTCTACCGTTAAACCCAAGTGATTGCTAGTCTTATACTAATAAAATTGCTTAAAATTTCATATTCACACAAACTCCACTAGCTACACGGATAATGAAGTTCACACAAAAGTCACAAAACTTTGGGAGCAATATATATATGTCACGTACAAGGATCATTAATTTAGTGTTCGTTTGGGTTAGTGGTAGAAATTACTTTAACAAAATGATTTACGGTGTACGAGGTTAGTATGTGAGAAAAGTTTTATCTCGACTTATAAAAACATACTTCTAAAATACCAACTCAAATAAACTCTAAATATAAGTACAGAAGGATGAAGCTAACATAAATTCCTCTTGCAGGTCTAAATCTTAAAATCTTGGACACAAACGAACTTGTAGTGGATGTTTTTTTTTACAATCGTAAATTCTTCTCTCTCGGACAAATCAACATCATCACAAGCTTTCCATTCAAAATCCCATACAAGATTGGCCGCATAGTATTCCAAATGAAGCAGGGCCAATACATAACCTGGACACATTCTTCTTCATACACCAAAAGGCATCATCTTTATCTCTCTGCTTTCTGTAATATCAAATGTCCAACCACCATTTTTCTCAGTGCTCAAGACTCTCTCCGGCTTGAACTCCATTGGATCCTCCCCACACCTTTGGGTCGCACCTCATCTCTGCCGCCATGAAATTTAAAGACCGACCCATTCTTGAGCGCCAAGTAATTGTTCAAAACCAGGTCTATTGACACTGCATGTGGGAACACAAAATGTGTCGGTGGGTATCACCTCAGGGTCTGTTTGGTATGAGGGAATTTGAAGGGTAGAGGAGGGGAAATTTTTATAAGTTGAAGTTAAAAAAATTAGAGAAGTGGAGTTACAAAAGGTTAACAAAAAGAATATGTAAGATAAAAGAGTTAAAAAATTGATTAAAAATTTTCATCTCTACCGAACGAAGACCTTAGTTCCTCCAAGATCATAGCGTTGAGATATGCCATTTTGCTCAGATCTTCTTCTCTCACTTCCTTGTCCTCTCTCTTACCCATTACCTTTCTTATTTCACCCACAAGCTTTTGTTGAATAGGTTGGTACTTCACTAAGCTTGTTAGAGTCCATTGTAATGCACTAACTATTGTATCTGTTCCTGCATTTAGAAACTTTGAACATAGTAGAAACCATTTCACCTTCACTTAAGCTTTGTTTGATTCAATGAAGGTGAGGTTCATTAAAGTTAGATTAAGGAAGGTTATAACTTTGTTTGGCTCAAAAAGAGGGGAGGGGAGGCTTGATTTTTTATTTGGTTCAAAAGGATAGGTAAAGGAAACTAATTATAAATGGACAAACATACCATTTTCTCTTTATCTATATATTTTCCTTCTTATTTTACAATTTTTTTTATTAAAATTATTATTTCTTAAATTATTAATAGAATTCTAACTCAGCCATCATAAAAGGCAAAAGTGGAACAAATTTAATAGACTAACTTGAATTGGGAATCATAGTTATGACCAAATTTATTGCTCCGTTTTTTGTAAAAGAAAACTTATTGCTCCAATTTTTTGCATTTTGAGATATCAAGTAACAGAAAATAATTACCTTTGCATTATGAGATATCGTGAAGATATTTCATAAGAATATAAACAGGCTCGGATCTATAGGTATATGGCAAGTGGCAATGAAGGAGTGGGCGGAGGCGCCGACTAAGGAGCCGAGAGCGACGACTTTGCTAGATGGTCCGGCAATGGCACTAGAGGAGCGAAGTGGACAAGCGAGTGAAGACACATGCGATATGATAGAAAAAGAAGGTTTTTAGTTCAGAGGGGTAGCTATAAATATCAAAAAATTGTCACGGGCATTTTGATTAGGATGGGATACAAAATTTCTCTTACTTAGAAAAAATTCCAAATTTGGAAGGGTGAGAAAGGAGGGCTGGTAAGCATAAGAGGACAAAAATTTTTCCAACCCTTCACCTCCCCTCCTTCCAACCAAACAGAATTTTTATATTTTCAACCTTCACCTTACCTTAAAAAACCTCCAACCAAACAGACCCTTAGCTTTCTTTTCTCTCCGTGCCATTCCAAATCCAATAAAGAACCCACATATCTTCATCTTGCTCTTGGTTTAATCTCTCTTCCTTCAGTTTGTTTCCTTCTCTTATCCATGGAATCAAAACATCTTTTTCCTCCTGCTTAATCCGCAAGAATTTCTCCTACTTGTTGCGGAGCAACACTCAAATGATTGCTGGCCAGAGATTTAGCATTCTGAATCTTTTAAGACTCAAAAGTATGTTCCTCTGAAGGCGTTCTATGTCTTTGATTTGCTTGTCGTTTAATTTGTCATCGAGGCACAAGGATGCGAGCAAGCAAAACAGAGCATATTGGATATGGTCCTTTACTCTGAGATTGCTGGATTTTGAATTAGTTTTAAGTCGAGTCAGGTGCAAATCCAAAATCCATTTAGGTATGCTCGGGAAGACGAGGACCAGGAGGTAGAGGAGAGGAAGAAGAAGAGGGAGAGGGAAAGGGAGAGGGAGAGAGAAGATTGAAGAGAGCTCTGATAGAAAATCAGAGACAGATTATGACAAAGACGATCGACCACAACTATTGTAAATAGATAAAATGTTTTCAGTGTTGGGTTATTGGGCTTAGGCCTATACGTATTGGTGTCTAGCCTATATATATGTGGACTATTGTACTTGTAATACTGAGTATTGATATTTTTCTGGTCAGTAAATATGTTATTTTTCTGGGCCTTCAGTTTAACATGGTACCAGAGCTTGTTGCAATTTTAGCCCTATACGTTTTCTTTTTGGGTTCCGGATCTTGTTTTCGGGTTATCAAGATCCTTGCATCTTCGTTTCATTTTCATCTTGCCCGAAGCCTCATCTTCGTTTCTCATCTCTGTTCGCTATTCTGGGTTGCTGAAATCTGATCCGATGGGTGGTTCTTGAAGTTTCGATCAGATTTCGTTTCTTCAGAAGCATCACGTTCTTGAATTTGTGTGCGTCGCTCCCTTTGAATCCTTCTTGCCATTTCCATCGAGTTATTGTCCGAATGGATTCTGGTTGCTATACTTGGTAAATCTTTACGATTCAATGAATTTCGAGTTTGTCTTGTGGTTCTCAGCGGTGATCTAGCGACTCCGTCTCTGTCTCGTGGTTCTCGGTGGCGTTCTGTCCGTTTCGATTGTTCTCAGTGGTGATCTAGTGACGCACACGACACTCCACGTTGCCGACCGTCTAATCCCAGGTCTGATTCTACTGATACATCTTTCTCACTTAGAATGACTGATTCTGCTGACAATCCCCTCCAATCGGTTAATTTCAATCATCCTCTCTACCTTCATCCTGCTGATACACAAACCACCACGTTGGTTCATCAAGTTCTCACTGGTGCTGAAAATTACGCGACCTGGAGTAGGGCTATGAAGCTGGCCCTTCATGCCAAGAATAAGCTTGGTTTTATTCAGGGGACTTGCACACGTGAGCAGAAGGTGACAAGTTGAAGGACCTTTGGGACCGCTGCAATTCGGTCGTGTTATCTTGGCTGATCAATTCTGTTGACAAGGGGATTGCATCTGGTATAGTATTTTCCCTCAATTCCCACCTTGTCTGGATGGACCTCAAGGAGAGGTTTGATAAAACTGATGGTGTCAAAATTTACTCTATGCACCGTGCTATCAGTTCTTTGGTTCAGGGGAACGCTTCTGTCTCTGTCTATTACACCAAACTAAAGGAATTATGGGATGAATATTCTACTCTTGTCCCAATGCCTAATTGTCGCTGTAGTTCTGTTGTTGAATATTCTAAGGTTGCACAGGAGCAGCGCTTATTTCAGTTCCTTATAGGGTTGAATGATAACTTCCAAAGCACTAGAAGCCAAATTCTGCTTATGAACCCTCTTCCTTCGGCTAACCAGGCATATTCCATGGTAATTCAAGAGGAAACACAGCGTCAAATAACCACTAACCCATCTGTCTTTTCACAAGACTCTTCGATTATGGCCACTAACTCTGTCAGAGGTGGTAGAGGACGTGGACGAGAGAGGGGAAGAGGACAATCAGTGGATACTTGCACTTATTGCAACAGAAGGGGTCATCGTCGTGATAATTGCTATCAGTTAATTGGGTTCCCAAATAGTTCTGCATCTTAAAGACAGAAGAAACCAGAGGATGATAAAGGAAGTCAGAACATTCAGACCATTGAACACATTCCTCCTAAGGTCTCTAATGCAGATGTGACTTCTTCTCAGGTCCCCCTTTTCACACAAGAACAATATAATCAGATTTTGGACCTGTTGAAGCGGGACTTGGATCCTAAAGAGGTTGCGGTCAGCGTACAAGCAACGGCACCAGGTTTGCATACTAATGTCTTAACTCATGATTGGATTTTAGATTCCGGTGCTAGTTGTCACATAATAAGTAGTTTAAGCCAATTAGATAAATCACAACCTTACCTAGGACCATCCAAGTGAGTAAGAGTCCCAAACGGTCAAAGAATTAAAGTCACTCATACCGGTGAAATAAAATTAACCAATCATATTATATTGCGTGACGTTTTGTATGCAAAGGAATTCTGCTACAATCTGATTTCTGTTGCTAAATTGACTATGGATTGTTCTTGTGTGGCTTCCTTTTTCCCTTATTATTGTATATTGCAGGATATGACCAATGGAATGAAGAGAGGGATTGGTAGACTCTCTTTGGGTTTATATGTGCTCAAGAGAGAGAATAAGACTAAGGAAGATGTAAACATGCTTGATTCATGTAATACTGATAAAACTCTGTTATGGCATTGTAGAATGGGGCATCCCCCTCTTGATACTTTGAGAAACTTGAATGATGTTAGAAAGTACTGTGTCTCTGCTAATGGCATGGACAACAATAAATGTGATTCTTGTATTCGTGCTAAACATACCAAATTGCCTTTTCCTTCTAGTTGTCCTAAAAGCACATATTCTTTTCAAATCTTGCATATAGATGTATAGGGACCTTATAGGACACCCACACATCATGGCTACAAGTATTTTTTGACTTTTGTGGATGACTTTTCTAGAGGAACTTGGATATTTTTGATGTCACATAAATCTGAAGCTAGCAAGTTTATTAAGTTGTTTGTTGCACATGTTGAAAATCAATTTTCTGTGAAAATTAAAATTATCAGAACTGACAATGGAACTGAATTTGTTAATCACACTATGCATGATTTTGTTGGGTCCAAGGGCATAATACATCAAACTTCATGTCCTAGCACACCGGAACAAAATGGGGTGGTTGAGAGAAAACATCGACACCTCTTAGAGGTAGCCAGAAGCATAATGTTTTACTCTCATACACCCATTAAATTTTGGGGAGAGGCAGTATGTACAGCTGCCTATTTAATCAATAGGACTCCATCCAAGATTTTAGGAAATATGACCCCATATGAATTAATCTATGGTGAACCTCCTGTTTTATCCCATCTAAGAGTATTTGGTTGTTTGTCTTTCGCTGCAACTTTAAATTCTGGTGATAAGTTTGCGCATAAATCTGATCCTTGTGTGTTTTTGGGTTATCCCTCTACTCAAAAGGGATATATTTTATATAATATGATCTCTAAGAGGTTAATTGTAAGCAGACATGTTACTTTTGTTGAAAATAAATTGCCTTTTAAGGACATGTCACAAAATGAACAACAACAGGTAAATAAGGTCCCTTTAGACCCCTTTAATCTCTTATATGAATCTCGACCCATTTATGTTCATGAGGATAGGACAGATGATGTGCACAGAAACCAAACAGAGGTAATGGATGGTTCTCCTAATCCTTCACCCAACAATAATCCAACAATTTCCAGGCCTACTAGGGTGAGGCATCCTCCATCTCATCTCAAGGATTACCAATGTGAGTATTTACCTTCTTCTTCTACTCATAATTTAGGTGAGTATGAGACATACTTGGTTAATGATAATTCTTCTCTTGCTACTGTTTGTTATGATGATTTATCCTCACAATATCAAACTTTTCTCACCTCTATTGACAAAGAAATAGAGCCAGACTCATATGAGCAGGCAGCAAGGGATCCTAGGTGGGTCCAAGCTATGCAAAACGAAATTAAGGCTTTGGAAGCAAACAAAACTTGGAAGATTGTGACACTACCAAGGGGTAAGAAACACATTGGTTGTAAGTGGGTTTATAAGGTTAAATATAAAGCTGATGGATCTTTAGATAAGTTTAAAGCTCGCCTTGTGGCTAAAGGATATAGCCAAAGGGAGGGGATTGACTTTTATGAAACTTTTTCTCCGGTGGTAAAAATAGTTACGATTAGAATAATGCTAACACTTGATGCTGTCCATAATTGGTTTATTTGTCAAATGGATGTAGATAATGCTTTCTTGCAGGGAGACCTACATGAGGAGGTCTATATGTATATCCCCCAAGGTCTTGAGAAAAAGGGGGAGGATAGTTTCAAGGTGTGTAAATTGGAGAAGTCTTTGTATGGCCTTAAGCAAGCTTCAAGGCAATGGAATGAGAAGTTAACTCAATCCTTGATTAAGGGAGGCTTTCTCCAAAGCAAGTATGATTATGCCTTATTTCAAAAACGAACCACCACTGATATTGTTTTTTATTCTTGCATATGTTGATGATCTAATGATTACCGGTAGTAGTATGCTAGCTATTAACAAAGTAAAAAGGTATTTGCATAGTGAATTTAAAATTAGAGATCTTGGCCCTTTGAAATACTTCTTGGGCTAGAGGTATTGAGATCCCATCAAGGGATACTTCTTAATCAAAGAAAATATGCTACTGAACTTGTTGACTTGACAGGTTTAGATGAGGCTAACATAGAGGAAGCCTTTACTCCATTTGAGCAACATCTTAAACTAACGGCCGAGGAGACAAAGCATGACCATTTCCTTAATGATTCCGGACCGTATAGAAGACTTGTGGGTAAGTTATTATATTTAACTTTAACTAGGCCTGATATCTCGTTCACTGTGCAGGTACTAAGTCAATATATGCAACTACCTAAGGAATCTCATATGAAGGCAGCCTTGAGACTAGTGAAATACTTGAAGAATTGTCCGGGTCGTGGAATCTTCTTGGCATCCAGAAGTGCAATTAACCTTGAATGTTATTGTGATTCTGATCATGCGGGGTGTGCTGATACAAGAAGATCAGTCATTGGATTTTTGGTCAGATTAGGAGGTTCTTTGATTTGTTGGAAATCAAAGAAGCAAAACACTGTTTCTATTTCTTCTGCGGAGGCTGAGTATAGGGCATTACGTATGGCAGCTTCCGAACTAACATGGATTGTAGGTCTTATGAAAGAGATACATATATACAATATTGAACCAGTGAAGGTATTTTGTGACAACAAAGCTGCTATTCATATCGCTACAAATCCGGTTTTTTATGAAAGGACAAAGCATATCGAGATAGATTGTCACTTTGTCCGGGAAAAAACTTGTGCAAAAGATTATTGTTTTTCAGCATCTTAGGTCATCAGAACAACTTGCGGATATTCTTACGAAAGGTCTCGGTGGTCCACAACATGATTATATTTTGAGTAAGTTAGGAACTTGTGAATATAGGGTTCCTAACTTGAGGGGGGTGTTGTAAATAGATAAAATGTTTTCAGTGTTGGGTTATTGGGCTTAGGCCCATATGTATTGGTGTCTAGCCTATATATATGTGGACTATTGTAATTGTAATACTGAGTGTTGATATTTTTCTGGTCAGTAAATATGTTATTTTTCTGGGCCTTCAGTTTAACAACAACCCCATGATTATGGTTGAGAGAGTATGACTTTAGCCCTTAATCAGAGAAATTTTAGACACCAAGCTTTCTACCACGTTGGTGTAAAGATAAATATAGTAAAGTATGACATGTTGTCGTGAGTTTCAGCGCCAACACACTTCAAGGTAGACGATTTCTTGAGCTGCTTAGTTAACAAAACGCACAAATGCACACAAAGTTGCATTAAGATTATATTGTAAATTTTATCACATAAGAGAGGAAGGTGGTCCGAGCAGCATTTAGTAAATGGCATACATTGGAATTATGAAAATTCTTAGGCAAAATTTCTCAGATGATGATTCAGGTAATATGTCTGTGTGTGTGTGTGTGAGAGAGAGAGAGAGAGATTGTATATATCCTCTGTTTTTTCCCAACACGTTAAGAAAATAAGCTTTAGTATGAGGAAGGTGATCCGAAGGGCATTTTAGTAAATGGGATACTTGGGAGTTATGAAAATTCTTGAGCAAAATTACTCGGATGTTGATTCGGCTAATACACATACATGTATATAAATAGAAATATAAATATGCATATAAGATTATATATCCTCTGTTTTGATCTACACACATAATAAGCTATAGCTGAAACAAGGCTTCAAAAGACACAGCTAAAAAGTTAGTACAAACAGATTTGGTATCCAATACGGAAACTAAAGTGGAAGTAAACAACAAACACCACAATTTTGGGAGTAGTCTTATTGTACAGTACATGTGCCCCAAAATGACATTCTCTATATGAACAAAAACATGGAGATCATGTTCCCAAACTCTATAACCTTTAAAACCGAAAGGTTAAACTTTTTTGATTGACCTAAGATCTAGGAGATAAACAGACTTGTAATGGATTTTCCATCACAACAGTGAATTCTTCTTTCTCTGTCATATCAACTTCACCTCCATTCGAAGTTCTCCATTCAAAACTCCATATTAAATTGGCCACGAAATATTCCAAAAGAAGAATGGCTAGATTATAACCAGGGCACATTCTCCTTCCTGCCCCAAATGGCATCATCTTTATCTCTCTGTTCCCTGTAATATCAAATGCTTCTCCTCCATTTTTCTCAGTATAGTTCAAGAATCTCTCTGGCTTGAACTCCATAGGACTCTCCCACACATTAGGGTCCCAACCCATATCTGCCACCATGAAGTTAACAGTCCCATTTTTAGGCACCAAATAATTGTTGAACACCACATCTTCTGATACTGCATGTGGCAACACAAAATAGGCAGGTGGGTGACGCCTTAAGCCCTCCAAGATCACAGCTTTCAGATATGGCAATTTACCCAAATCTTCCTCTTTCACTTCCTTTTCCTCTCTATCTCTCATAATTTCTCTTATTTCTTCCACAAGCCTCTCTTGCACATGTGGGTATTTAACCAGATTCGCCATAATCCATTGCAGAGCTGTGGAAGTTGTATCTGTTCCTGCATTTATAAACTCAGAACACAAAGACACTATCTCACCTTCATCAAGCTTTCGCTTCTCCTCAGGCCACTGTAAATCCAACAGGGTATCCACATATGGCACTATAACTTCAGCATCTGGTTTATTAAAGGCTTCCTCCTTAGCTTTCTTCCTCGCTCTAATCAATGGAACCAGAACATCTTCTTGTTCCTTCCGAATTTGCAGCAGTTCTTCCCAACGCTTACATAATAGAATCTTGGTGAGTCTTGGCCAGAAGTTGAGCACAGTGAATCTGTCAAAGTTCAGAAGATAACGCCTTTGAACATACTCTATGTCCTTGATCTGCTCATCGTCTAGTTTCTCGCCGAAACACATGAAGACTAGCAAGGAAAACATGGAATATTGGAGATGATCGATGACCTTGATGGATTTTCCTGATTCTGAATTAGACCTGAGGCGGTTGAGAAGCGCGCGCAGGACCCACTTCCGGGTGCAGGAAAAGGATTGGATCCGAGCGGCGTGGAGCATCTCGGAGGCGAGATTGCGGCGGAGGAGGCGCCATGTGGGGCCGTAGAAGGTGGAGGTGACACTGTGTTGATTGCTGTTGATGACCTTACTGGTGGCCAGAGACTTGGGACGGTCGGAGAAGACGGCGCCGTTTTGGATCAAGGCTTTGTGGGCGAGGGATCTATCGGAGATAAATACAGAAGGACGAGAGCCAATAGGGAGAGTGACAATAGGGCCGTGTTTGGCATGGAGGCTTCGGAGAATTGGTTGGAGCTCTGTGAATGATCGCCGGAGCCAGAGAACAGAGCCGATGATCGGAACACGGAGAGGGCCAGGTGGGAGAGGATGGCGGGAATTCTTGGAATGTGAGGAAAATAGAAGATTGATCAAGAGGCAGAGAGTGACAGAGATGAGGATGATGAATATGAACCAGGCCTCCATTATTGCTTAACGGGAGGCTCCACTGATGGTTAATATCTTTGAAGATTTGTTGTTTGTTTGTTAGTTGGAGTTTTTATACGAGCACGTTGACGTTGCGTGTATAATTTTTCCTTGTCTTTGGTCATTTGACGTTCCAACTTCCAAGTGGTATATAATTTCCGGAAAGAAAAATTACATGGAAAAATGAATTTATCATGCTTGAAATTTTAGTATTTTACATGATTTTTAGGTATATGTATGTGTTTTTTTCTTTTTAATTACGGTTAATATAATCTTTAATCCCTTAAATTTATAATTATTTTAATTTTGGTCCTTTAAATTTTAAATAATAAGTTTTGGTCTTTCAAGTTTCATTTATTTTAAACTTTAATCTCTATAACTTAATAAAAACTTAGATTATTTTGCCCCTACGATGATCAAAATCTATGATTTAAAATTTGATGGACTAAAACTAAAATAAGGGTAAACTTATGGGAAAAAACATGATATTAAACTATAATTTATTTGATACACGCCAGTTTCTCCCACATAAGCATTAGTGTGTAACTTTGTATGGTTATAAGGGTAGATGTGATGATCACATGCAAGTTGTGATAATATAAAAAATGAAAAAGAAATTTTTAAAAAATAAAAAATAATAAAATAGATTTATTTATTAACAACACAAAATAAAAAAAAATTATTATGCTTATAACTTATAATCGTCTCCTTGCATATGTATATAATCTTTTTTTTTTTTGCCATGATATGTATATAATTAGAATTTTATTTAGTTGACTTTGTTATCTCCATGCAGCAAAATAAGTCTATCCTAGATGTATGATGTCATTAATTACTAACGTGATTTTTTTCTTTAGATACCAATACCTACAATTAAGAAAAATATAAGAACTCATTAAAAAGGAAAAGAACCTAGGACAAAAACTGGTTAAGAATGAGGTAAAATTATAGATATTTATATATTAAAATAAGAAAATTTTAAAAAAATACCATTTGAATTTTGAATTCTTAAATTAGTTATTTAATAAGAACTTACATTATCAATCTCATTATTTTTTTTGTATCAATCACATTACACTTTTTATAAACAAAATTTAAAAATTTAAATGGTATTTTTTTAGAGCTCTGCGATTAAAATTCCCCTCATACGGGTTATTTTTATATGTGAGTATATACTATATACAGATAAAGAAGTGTCAAACTGTCAATTATTCTTGTACCGGGTGAGTTTGAAAGGATCAAAATTTGTGAGAGAAAATCGTACGTCGAGGATTGAGTTTTCATCTAAGTTAGGAGAGTGGGACGAGGAATGATTTTGACTCTTGATTTGTCTCCTTCCTTGGAATAGGGGCAACCCGGGCGGCGCAACGCTGTCGTTGACGTAATTATTAATTATTTGATAATTACAGTAAAATTATAATAACATGTAGATTCAATAATTTTTTAAGAAAATTATATAATTACTTCATGAAAAATAAGAATAGACATTTATGAACATTCAATATTTTAAATAGTAAATATAAATATAAAATGCATAACGTATAATTTAAAGAAAATACCATAAATTTAAATTCATTCCATACGTGTTTGAATGGTGTCAAAGTTCAGTTTTATCTAGAATTGGGGCAGAGCCAGTCAGCTTCATCAATTGATAAAGAATGGACAAATGACCTCAACAAATAGTAAGGTCAAATCAGCAATGAGAAAGGAAAAATCATACGACTAAAATTTCTACAACATTTGAGAGCAAGAAAAAAATTAAACAAATAAAATTTCCAGAACATATAAGACTTAACATGGAGGCTTGGCCTGGGGGAAGCTTTAACTGAGATGATATCCCTAAACTACCCTCATTACCTGGACCCTCCCTCCTCCAAGTCAACTTTCTTATTTTCAATAACTTAAAGTATAATTTACAAAAAAAAAAAAAAATGTTTATGCATGTTTTAACTCATTATTTGCAGTAACTTTTAGGAAAATTGCTTGAAGATTCCTATTGTAAAATTTATTGCCTAAAGATGCTTAAAGACTGAGATCTTTGAATAGGTGTAATATATCTTTAACTACATACAAATGTTTTTGATTTTACATATAGTTAAAGATAGGTAGCACACAATTGAAGAAAAAGGTGTAGCCACTCATAATAGATTGCATGTGAGTTTTTAAACAAATTTCAGATACATTTGGACAACAATTTATGCAATGGAGGATTTTTCAATGTTGTCCCTCACTTTTTATGAATGAAAAAGATTTAAATTAATTTTTTAAAATACATCTTCTTTTTCCTGGGTGCGGAGATTCTCCTTTATTGCATCACTGGCTAACTTCTTTTATGGGACACTTTTTTTGTCTTAAAGACTCCTATGACCTTATTTATAAAGCATTTCTAGCATATTGCACACAGATCAAGAAAAACCGTAACTTGCATTAATTCTGTCTTAAAATTTAATAATTTTCCAACTTTATCCATATTTATTATAAAATATGTCATATGATTTGTGACTGCTCTTTTTAACACAAGTGTCTCTTCTGGGACTAGAACTCGAGACCCAATGAGATCAAGCGGAGCCTTATATTGCTCAACCAACTCTATGTTGATACATACTCTCTATTCTTATTGGTCTTTTAGAAGTTTTTGTGTCTTTATAAAAACTATGACGCAATTAATATTTTTTTTCCAACAATAGCCTTCATATCAATAAGCTAAGTATATTTATGGTGGAGAGGGGTAAAAAGAGATGAGTTAGATTACGTTAGAATTTATTGTAACTTATTCTCTCTCTGGTTCATAATATAAGGCACTTCGACTAATTCATCAGGACTAAAAAATGATTGTTAAATCATTAAATATGCTTTAAATTTACAAATTTTTTCAACTTTACCTATATTAAATTAGGTTTCAAATGAGAGAGAGCATATAAAAAATCATATTTAAGCATTAACTATAGGTATAAAATTGATAAATAAGCATTAATTACTCTTAAAGTGACTTATATTGTAGACCTATGCATTTTTCTAGAAGTGACTTATATTATGAATCGAAGGGAGTATTAAGAATTTTCCACTCTTTCCTTATTATAAGTCCAGTTTGGTCAGATCTCACATATCAATAAAATAGAAATTAAGATATTTCATATGTCTTAAATTGATTCACTTTTTTAAATTCACCCTTATTTAATAGTAATATTGTTATTAAAGAAAGATGTTATTATTTTCTCTCATATACATTTTTAATAGGATAAAATTAAAAAATAATCATTAATGACTGGTGAATTTATATTTAGAGCCAAAACTTTTTGACAAATTCGATTTATAATAAGGATCACGGTGGTAATATTGAAAAGATGAGATAATTTAAGAATATCAACTAAATTTAACCCAAAATAGAAATATTCGTTAGAGACAACCATTTAATGATATACATGTGGGTTGGCAAAAAATAATGATATAGACGTGGCTTGTATTTTAATCAACAAGTCTTGTCTCATCGTGTGAGGCTTAAGATCAGCTAATATAGGTGGAGTTTTTAATTCTAAAACTAAAAAAACAATGGGGGATCCAATAAGAAGATTCAAGGGATGCTGCAGTAATTTCACTTTGGAAGGATTCATCTTACGTGAGTGCACACGTTATTCTCTTCGGCGTAGATTTAGTGTTCGTTTGGAATAGCTTATTTTTAGGTAATAAGTGCTTATAAATTGTGATTCACGATATACGAGGTAAATATGTGAAATAAGTTTTATCTCGGCTTACGTAATAAAAACTTATTTTCTAAATTTAAGTGATCCCAAACACACACTTAATCGTACCAAGCACAGAAAATAAAACTCTGGCAATATAGAATGTCAACGTGCATAAGATCGATATACATACATTCATATTTGAATTCTTGCGTCCTTAATCGTATGTTCTATTTTGTTTTGTAGCTATAGAATGTCTCTGTTCTTGTAAGATGATCCTACAACAAAAGTCATATGATTTTCCTTCAAATATACCACTTTATTCATTATTATAAATCCAATTTGTTAAAATCTTACATACTTCTTCCAATCCATAATATAAGACATTACAATTAATTAATCAGAACTCAAAAAAATAGTAATTAACTTATTAAATATGCCTTAAATTGAAATTTTTTTCCAACTTTAGTCAATTAAATTAGATTTCAAATGAGAGAGAACATATAATAAGTCACATTCAGGCATTGACTGTATGGACAAAATCGACAAATAAATATTAATTACTCTTCAAATGATTTATATTGTGAATCAATGTATTCTTCTAAAAGTGACTTATATTGTAAATTAGAGGGAGTACCAAAAAATGAAAATTAAGACATTTAATATGTCTTAATAATTTATTAAATTTTTAAATTTGCCCTTATTCAATAATGATTTTTTTTTAAAGAAAAGATGCTATTGCTACATTTTCTCTCACTTATTTAAAATTGAAAAACAATCATTAATGACTCTTACCTTATGTTTGGTGTGAGGGATTTGGAGGGGAAGGGAGTGGAGGGAAAATTTTTATAAGTTAAATTTTAAAAAATTGAAGAAGCGGGGTAATAAAATTTTAATAAAGAGAATATATAAGATAAAAGAGTAAGAAAAATTAATTAAAAAATGTTAACCCCACTTCTCTAATTTTTTTAAATTCAACTTAAAAAATTTTTCCCTCCGTCCACTTCCCCTCCCCTCTCCTCAAACCAAACAAGCCCTTAGAGTAGACTTATATTTAAGACAAAAAACTTTTAACCAATTGGACTTCTAACAATGACAAGATTGGTAGATTCCCTCCGGTCCACAATATAAGACGATTCTAAAAACATAACTTGGTCTACAATATTAATTACTTATAAGACAATTAATACTTTTTTTTAATTTTGTACTTATAACTAATGCTCATTTTCAATTTTACTCGCTCGTTATATTTTCAAACACATTTTTTAATAATGATAAAAGTAAAAAAATATTTTTAATTTAGGACACATTTAATAAATTAACTATTATTTCCTCTTTTCTGTGAATTAGTTAAAACAAGACAAACAATCATGTACGCTGCACGGATTTGTTTATTCTACATGTGGAACAATTAATCCCATAGACTTAGGCACCTAGTTCCCCAATTGAAGACGTTGCCCAAAGTATCTCTGCATAGCCAAATGTTTTTAACAACTGCCTCCGGAGAGATTAATTAAAGCCCAACCAATTTTAGTATAGAATGCCCAACCAATTTTAGTATAGAATGTTGTTGGATATTAAGTACAAATTTGATTGAAAAGAATTTTTCATAACGACAATCTCATTGAATAATTAAGTCAGCCATACATTAGTGAAATTACATCATTTTTTTTTTTTTGAAAAAAAAGTACTGGCGATCGCTATGTAGGAAGGTATGGTCGTAACAATCAACTTATACTATACAATTATATTTTTATAAAACTTGTTAATCTCTATGTCAATTAAGCATGGTAAGAAGAAATACTTCGCATAGCTTGGAAAACCAGTTTTGCTTTGATTGATGCATTGTAGTGTTGAATTTACTTTGAATAAATAGTGAATTCCGTCAAAATTAGATAAAAAGTACATGATATTTTTGTAAGAGAGAAATACTTTTACATTGATTAGAAAATAACAATATGTATATAAGTATAATTTTTTAATAAATTTTGTTTTAGATATTTATTTTTTTTCAATTTATTAAATATGCAAACATTTTAAATTTTGGTTTTATTGTTTATATTTGTATCCCGTTCAAATTTTAAAATAATTTTCAAACAAACAGAAATGGAATAAATAGGAAAACGTCTTATTGTCTTACTCACTGTTACTTCTCATCATGTTAAATGCAGACAACAAGAAGATAGATTTGATAAATACTGCCTTCTGTCTCTAAATTTCCCTAGATATGAACTTTAAACTTGAGAATAGGTTGGACCCAAAATATAATTAGTTTCACTTTAGGTTTGTTAAAACATTTATTGCATATTTTCCAACTTTATTCTTAACTTTATTTATAACATTTATTATCTCTCTCACTTATCCTCTTTACAAATAAGAGAATAGTTGAAAAAAACCATATTTAATACTCTTAACTAATTTTAACTGCTTTTTTTTATAACTATAAATCAGTTATTTGAAACTTTTATTTAGGGACACAGAGAATAGCAGCGAAGGTTACAGCGGATATTAATCTCAACGTAAAAAAATTAATGAAATTGCAGTTGGACACATATTGGTACCTCACAATGGACGATAAAACAAAGAGTGAATACGTTCAAACGTTTAAATATGCAATAACTATTCAAGTAACATTCGCGTATGTCCACGTATCTTTGCTGTCCTAAGTACCTTCGTGTGGACAGACCATGTATGCTTGCTGTCGTCCACGTTCCTAAACAGATCCTTCTTCATCATCTGTTGACAGATCATATAAATGTAGGCAAAATCTATAAAGAAATAAGAAAACATTTGATTCGAGTCGAGTCCGAGGACACTGTCTTTAAGAGATATTCCGCAGCCCCCTCAGTAAATAGGAAACGGCATCTCCTCAGGATTAAACGAACCCTTCCTGTTAGGATACAGGGCAATAGAACTGGCGGAAGATAAAATAATTCAGTGAGAGATTATCGAGGCTTCTATTTCTCTCTTCTCCAAATGGTGTCACGGTTGGGGTATTTATAAACGTGAATCAATGCCTTAAAAAGGTGCCTCTTAAGACTACATCTTTTCAAATAGAAGTCATAACCATATATTAAATTCATGAACCATGTTAATTCATGAACCAACATAAATCCCTTAATTTATTAGGACATGACTTTTCAAGACGCATCTCTTCATTTTAAAATATTTCATAATATTGGAGAGACTCTTTTTTTGACACACCTATACGCAATATTTACAACAATCCCCCACACATGTCAAAGAAAACATATCATTTGCTGAGTTACACCCATTGATATAACCATGGTATCTGGTGGTCCGTAGAACTATGAACCAGACCTAGACCAATAACACTTGATACACAGAAATGTCAGCGAAGCATGCTTCTATGAACTAACAAATCTTGGTGTGTATCAGAGACATTAAGAGTCAGATTATATCCTAACATTTTCACTGTTAACGACGGTTTTGCGCGTTATGTCGGCTATGCGCGTGCCTGGTGCATAATGAGTGCTCTAGAGATTTTGCCAAGATCTCATAGAAGTGACCACACTCCACATTCATAGAGGTGATTTCATTTAAGTTTGTGCCTGCACTATACACATTGCCTTGTTGAACTTTGAAATCATTAAGAGCTTTGCTCAACCTACAATAATGCAGTCTAGCACATTCAAAGTATTATAGGAAGGAACGTAAAATATATTTGTGTTAATCAGAACTGATGAACGACTTGTTCTTACCCATTGAACCTTCTTCATGGGATCACCAATCACAAAGGTTGGGTTGCCATCGTTGTCAATTAATAGCTGGCTTTAGTTCCATTCCTCTTGACATTTCAACAATCATTTTCCTCTCAAGAGGTTTCGTTAACGGATCCGATAGGTTTATTATTGACCTCACCAAATCAATTGAGATAACTCTACCATAATTCTTTAGCGCTTAAAAAATTTGCTAAGAGGTTTTCAACATTCTTAGCACTTCACCCATTTCTAGAGTAATCAACTCTGACTCACATAATATTTTATTTTTACCACTACTAAAAGTGAATTTTCTCACATAAACTGAATTTCAGTCAACATCCGTGTATTTCTCTACAACGGGAATCCATTGTATATGATGTCATCATTTATGACATCCCTTAACTATTTCTTTCTCTTCATGAAAGTTTATATATGCTCAATTTCCACACATCATCTGCTATGTCATAGGATTAACATCTATCAGTGCTATAAATTCTCAACAATTTGTGCATACATTGATTGAGCTTTAGAGTAATCTCAAGTAGTATATCATAAGGAATATTCACATAGTGGTTCTCAGAACCAATCTTTAGAAACATTTCTTATTTATCACTATTCCTTATGATTTTAACATCCAAAATCATATTAATTCTCTCATGCTTTCAAGTGCATGACATGATATTTTTGACCATGCAAGTCATTAAAATTCAATATTTGTTCACAATAATCATGCATGCATATGCGAAGATAAATATAAATCCACAAATCATGAAAATTTAAAACACTTTTATCTTAACACTAGATAAATAATTAAATTTCCATATCACTATTGTAATGCTTATTTAAATCAATATGCAAAATTTAATAATTCACATTACAAGATTTGCTCTTCACAGTAAATAACAAAGCGTTCATTAAATTAATTTTAATCATAACACATGTCATATATGGCAATTTTATAATTTTTCCAATACATCAATATATATATTCCAAGGTGCCCCACAAGATACTCTATTATCTTAGACACCCCCACACTTTCAAATATTTCAACAAAAATTTAATTCTAAGTAAATAGAATCTCATGATATAATTCCTTTCCATGATAGTTAAATTAGAATTTCTCAAATTCTAATTTCACATAAGATAACAAAATTTAGATTCAAAATTTGTTTTCCAGAAAATCACATAAATATGATCTCATATGTCAAATATATTATATAAATAATATCACGCAAGTTTTTAAATACTGCAATTACACCATGCATAATAGAATTGTTGTAGATACGTTGATGTCAATAACTAATATTCCCACTACACTCTTCCATCTAAATATTTTAAGTATTTATATATAGAGAAACCAAATATCCTCATCGAAGAATAGAAAACCTCCCATAGAAATATTCCAATTATATAAAATTCTAATTCTGATTAAATTAGAATCTCCTAGTATTTCCCCTTTCATTCTAATTAATTCAATTAGAATTTTTCAAATATATCAACATCCTAAAATTTAAGACTTAATATCTTTACTCATAAATTTATCTAATTTATGCAGTCAATTAGACAAAAGGAAAACACAACGATGTCATGGAAAATTAAATATAAGGTGATTATTTTTACTTAATAAATTCAAACATCCAATCTGAATTATCGGATTTATTAATTTGATATGTCCTTGTTGTCTAAACCAATCATAATAATAATCTCATGACCATCAGAATATTATCTTCATAATATCGCAGATAACATTTAATCAAATTCTCATTTAAAAAACTGGAGATATAATAGGAGTTTTAGTTACTACCCAATCAAAATATCACATTCGAAAATTCACTCCAATAGGAAATCCAAAATTTAATAATTAAATAATATACTAATTAAGTTCAATGAACACAAACCTATAACTGCATGATTTTTTTTTTAACTGTGTTCCGTTAAATTTTCTTATTCCACATATATTTTTAATATGCCTATCAATATTCCTATTAACATTAAAATAAATTAAATTGGACACGTACTTGTTAGAAGACCGATTCACATACATCAATAACGGTAATTCCAACATCTCTCTTCTTCTTCATCTTTCAGTACTGTTTCAAAGATAGTTTCTTCTGATCAGACTTGCAGACTTCTTTTCTGCCTCTTGCCTGTTTTTGCAAGTATCACATGACCCTCAAAATCTCTTTACCATAGAGATTAAAATAGTCCGATTGTAGGGGAAATTGGATATTTGTCCATGACAGTAATCATGGCTCTCCTTGATCATAAACTTATTTTAGTATACTTTCATCAGATAGATACAAGACCCAATTCTCACTCCCTCCATTCTATGTTATCATCGGACCAACATACCTTCTCTAAGACATAGCCATATCTGCTTTGCCTATCATGAAGCACCCCCACATTTGGGCAATATACGAAAAATGTCAAAAAACTTCAAATCTTTGTAAAAACCCAAAACAGAGATATTGGACGCGCGCGGCAGCACTTAACAGGAAGTGAGTCGCAACTTTCCAAGGCTTAGTCAAAATGAAAAGCATATCCAAAACCGTCAAGCACCCCCGCAATTAGGTATTATACAATCATCTTCTCCCATAGATATATATAAATATTTACTGATATATGAAAATCATTCAAAGCAGTAAACAAATAGTATCAATACTTTGATAATTGCATGTAACTACTTTGAATCACAACACATGGAGTCACTTCGAGGAAACTACCCATGATGCATTAAAATATAAATTAAAGAGAGAGAATAACCGCATAAATTCAAACCGAAGGCTATAGGCGCATTTTTACTAATGCATGAAACCAACAGCTTGCTGTCTTTTATATTCTGGTTCAAATTCTGAATTCGATGCGTACCGTGTTTTCAGTTTGGGAAAACAACCATCATTCAACTGGATTGATGTGAGATTTCACGGTAAAGGGTGGATGAAAAAGTTTTGAAAGGAAAACAACCATGACTAGTTGTGGTGGAGTTATGTCAATCAAATTAAGGAATCTCATTGGCAAATTTCAAAGTGACCATCAATATTTAAATCTCCCTATAACGGTTTTTCTTTTTGTGCCTGTACACTTGCCCTAGTTTCCTTTAATCGTCTCCTTAATTTCAAGAACCAGTATTGGTTGAAAACTCATGTACACACACACATATTCATATTGAAAATAATATTCATATCGGTCAAATTGAGGCAAACTAATACATGATACTCTGTAACTTTTCCAAATTATTTTCTCAGTCAAATTGTTGAAATCGCATTTCATCATGAATTCTAGTTGTGAAAATCAAATAAAAAGGTAGAGATTGGAATTCAGACTTATCTGATTTCTCTGTCCGCCTCAATCACATGAATAGGAGAACACCCATAACGACTCAATATCAGCAAGAACTATCTCTTAAGATTGTAGGCAAAATTTGTAAAGAAACAAGAAAATATTTGATTTGAGTCGCGTCCGAGGACACTGTCCTTAAGAGATATTCCGCAGCCCCCTCAGTAAATAGGAAACGGCATCTCCCCAGGATTAAACGAACCCTTCATGTTAGGATACAGGGCAACAGAACTAGCGGAAGATCAAGTAACTTAGTGAGAGATTACCGAGACTTCTATTTCACTCTTCTCCAAATGGTGTCAGGGTTGTGATATTTATAAACATGAATCAATGCCTTAAAAAGGTGCCTCTTAAGACTACACCTTTTCAAGTAGAAGTCATAACCATATATTAAATTCATGAACCATGTTAATTCATAAACCAACACAAATCCCTTAATTTATTAGGACATGACTTTTTAAGACACATCTTTTCATTTTAAAATATTTCATAATATTGGAGAGACTCTTTTTTTGACACACCTATACACAATATTTACAACAATAAACAGATCCTTCTTCATCATCTGTTGACAGATCATAATGTGTGATCAGATTATGAGTTAGCACGACGAGAGTGTTGTACTGGAAGGTGAGGATGGATTGCAAATTAAACGTTGGAAAGAAGATTTGCAAATGTAGATGATATGCTTTAGGAACTTACTGTTTGTTTGGGTGGGCAAATGCACGTTTGCTGCAGATATGTCCATAAGTTGTCGGTGCATATTAGCACAATTAAATATGCATAATTGGGCAGGAAAGTGTACCGCCAAGAAAGAACTCGTTTCAATAGGTTTGAAACATAATGAGAAAAATCTAGTGTTTTTTCCTTCATTTCATATTGGTTCTTTGGTTCTTTTTTTTTTTTTTTGGTTGGGAATGGGATTGTCCTACAACTATCAAGGGTAGACTTAATTTCCAATGCTAACCTAAAATGCTTGTGGCTGACAAGGACATGGCAAGCCTTCATGCATGCTGACAGGTAGAAACAACCTGTACGATTAGTTTCCATGGGACTTTTGCTATGATTTCTCCAGTTAATTCATCATTACATTAATTGATCATGTTGACAACGCCGACAAACCTTTTCAATTATTCATATTTGCACTAATCACTTCTTGCTGAAGGTTTTTCGCAGAGGATAAATCAGAAAATCTAAATTAGAGCTCACAAATTCCTAACCATAATCACGTGTGGGAATTATTTAGATCATTTTGGTCATATGGACGTTTTCCTTAAAGAAGAAGCGGTCCTTCCCATTACAATAGATGTGCTATTTTTCCCCATGTTTCTATCTACGCTTTACTACATGTAGTGTGGTCCAGTTGTTGCAATACATGTTCTTCATTAGTGTTTTGTTCCAGCCTCTACAGGGGAGCCAGCCCCTACAGGGGAGCCAGCCCCTAGAGGGACGCTCAAGTTCATTCCCTGTGAGACTATAACCATTACTAAGCAGAAGATAGGCAACAATTAATAACACGTTGAGTTCATGTTTTCAAGGTGAGGCGGTGGAAAATCATATCTTCCACTATGGAGTTGACAAAAGAAAGCGTCTCTTGAAAATTAATGAAAAAAAACCTCAATAAACCCACTATTGTTATTATTATACACCCTCTAGTCATATTTATTAGTAATTTTTCCTTTAATTGCTCAAAACGAATGAGTAGTTAAAAGCAATAAGTGTGTCAAAATTATCATATCTTTTTTCCATATATGCCCCTATTTATGAAAAGAGTATAGGAGAGAGAATGTATAAAAAGTATGAGAGATAGTAAAATATACATTTTCGCAATGTTTTGTTGATTTCATTCGCTTAGTCTCTTTCTCCTTTTCTCTCTCCTAAATATAACTCTTAGTGTGTGTAATAACTAATTATAGATTATGTATTTAATAAGGGTAAAATAGAAAAAAGAAGTTAACATTTTCAGACATAAAGTAAAAGTTGCTTATAAAAAGGATCAGTCCTATGAGAGAGAAAGTTACTTATAAATAAGACCGGATGGAGTATTTTGTTAGGGTAGAATAGTTGCACTCTAATTTATTACTATTACCAGAGTGGTCTGTATTTGGTCCATCTTTATTTAATTCTTGTGAATCATCAATATTTTAACAAAAAAATCAAAAAATGACACCAAAAAGTTAAAAAATGTAGCAATACTACCCTAACAGGTAATAAAGTTAATTTTAACCATAAACTCTTTTGCTTAAATGAACTAAGACACATAAATCTCTTACCCCGGCACTCAATATGACACTTAAAACAAAAGAAGATAAGGCGGTGTAATCACTAGTTGTGTCAAGTAAGAGTGTCATATATATTATTTCAATCAAATTAAAGAGTCAACTATCAAAATTAACTTTGGGCTTGCTTGAGATAGCGTTACATAAGCCGTATATTTAGGTAAATCAAGATAAAACTCCTCTCACATACTTATTTTATATACCGTAAATCATGTTAGAAAAGTAACTTATACTACTCATCTAAATAGACAATTTATTAACAGTTAGGGCAACATCTTGCCATGTTTTTAAACTTTCAAAGCAACACTGTGACCAAGCAAATTTCCTTGGCAACTTTTGAGATATCTTAAATACTTCCAGGCGTATTTACACCTTAAGCCTATTTATTTTCAATATCTTGCTGAAATTTGGCAGGAAGTCGTTGGATGTCGTTTTCCTTCCGTCAAGTTCGTAGTTTCAATTTAATGCCTGAACATTTAAATATTTAATTTCCATTTCGTTCTCTATATAAATTTGATCTCAAGCATCAATTAATGACAAGTGCTTCATTATTTTCCAAACGAAGATAATGGAGATCTGCTGTAGCCTCTTCCTCTCTCTCTTCGTCCCCATTTCCCTTGCTTTCATTCTCTCTCTTCACCGTCGACGACCTTCTCCACCGCCGACCCCTCCTCTCCCTCCCGGTCCATTCCGTGTTCCGATCATCGGCTCGCTTCTCTGGCTGCAGAGATCTTCATTCACTGAACTTGAACCACTCTTTCGAAACCTTCATGCTAAACATGGCCCCATCATCACTCTTCATATTGCCTCTTTTCCAGTTATCTCCATATCTGATCGATTCCTTGCCCACCAAGCTTTGGTTCAAAACGGCGCCGTATTTTCCGACCGTCCCAACACTCTTACAACCCCCAAGCTCATCAACAGTCACCAAGACAACATCAGCTCCGCCTTGTACGGCCCCACATGGCGCCTCCTCCGCCGCAATCTCAGTTCTGTGATGCTTCACCCGGCCCGGATCCTATCCTTTTCTGGTCCCCGTAAATCGGTGTTGAAAGTTCTTATCAGTAACCTCAAGTCAGGTTCAGAATCAAGAAAGTTCATTAGAATCATTGACCATCTTCAACACTCTATGTTTCACTTGCTAGTATTCATGTGCTTCGGAGAAAACCTTGATGATGAGAAAATCAAAGATATCGAACATGTCCAACGACGTTTACTCTCAAACTTTAGCAGATTCACTGTGCTAAATATCTTGCCAAAAGTTTCTCGCATTATAATTCGCAAGCGTATGAAGGAATTTCTCCGGCTTCGAGAGGAACAAGGCGATATAATGGCTTCACTGATAAGAGCTCGAAGGATGTTGAAGGAAGAGAGAAAGGACAACAAGAAAGATGACAAGAATAATGAATTCTTAGTGTCTTACGTTGATTCTTTGTTGGATTTACATTGGCCTGAAGAGAAGCGAAAGCTTGAAGAAAGTGAAATCATAACGTTATGTTCAGAGTTTTTGAATGCGGGGACAGATACAACAGCAACAGCACTGGAATGGATTTTGGCGAATCTGGTGAAGAACCCAGAAATCCAACAAAAGCTTGTGCAGGAAATAAGACAAGTCATGAGTGAAAGAGACATGGACAATGAGGAGGTGATCCGAGAGGAAGATCTCAGCAAAATGCCATATCTGAAAGCTGTGATCTTGGAGGGACTAAGGAGGCACCCACCAGCTCACTTTCTGATCCCACATGGAGTATCAAAGGATGTGACTTTGAATGGTTATTTGGTGCCTAAGAAAGGTTCTGTGAATTTCATGGTGGCTGATATGGGATGGGATCCAGAGGTGTGGGAAGATCCTCTGGCGTTTAAACCAGAAAGGTTCTTAATAAACAGTAACAATGAGAAGAATATTGGAGAAGGCGAAGCATTGTTTGATATTACAGGAAGTAAAGAGATGAAAATGATGCCATTTGGAGTAGGAAGGAGGATTTGCCCTGGTTATAACCTTGCGATGCTTCATTTGGGATACTTTGTGGCCAATTTGATTTGGAATTTTGAGTGGAAAGCTTCAGAAGACGATGTTGATTTGTCTGAGAATCATCAATTTAATGTGACAATGAAAAACGCATTAGAGGCATATATACATCCAAGGTTGATGACTTAATATATCTAAGTATGTATGTACGTGTGTGGTATGAATGTATTTGATCTTTGTTGTTATTTATGGCTAAAGTGGATAACATGGTATGGCGGATACATTTAATGCAATAACATGATCAATTCCATACTGGTGATCTGGGAGGCAATGGATGGACTATAGTTCTTCAGTAAAACTGCGACAAAGGAAAATTATATGTCATAAATGGATTTCTTTTCATGGACAACCACTTCAATATTTTCAATAGATTCGGAAAAATAGGGGTGATACTTTCTTCAACTATAAATGTCTTAGGTCTACCCTTTGCTGGATTATCAACTCTTTTTTCTTCTCTCATGGAATTGCCCCTTTGAAGATCATGGCTTCTATGAAACAACTTGCCAGACTTACAAATTTCTCAGCTTCATCAGGAGACATCTTTATGGAGGATATTATTGCTTTCTTTTCTTCCTTTTCCCATTTAAAAGTTGAAGTGTTTAGTTCTTTTCCTTCTTCTTTTTATGATTTCCTTTCTTGTTGTCCTACTGTTATTAAGACTCAGTAATGTAGTTCTTTTTAATTAATATCATTTTGACCTTTTTATAAAAAAAATACTTATTAAATTTTACTTTGCTTTTGAAGTTTATTCTTGTTCTATTATAATTTGTGAACAATATGTTTATTAATATAATTATATATAGAGGCACACAAAAATTTATAGTTACTTAAATGTAATTATTTTCAGAAATTGAACAAAACTTTTCACATCAAACTATATCATGAGTCGGGGACTAGAGATCATTGTCATTGGATTCATAACCGAATATAGGAGACTGAAAAAAATATAATGGCTTTGATCATTAATATAAGATGTATTTACCTAATTTGATTAAATTCAGGAAATTAGATAAGTTAGTTAATATAACATGTATTTTCTAAAACTCCCTAGTTATCTTCTTTAATTCTCTCATTCCCTCTCCTCCTTAATTATTGTTGATGAAGTATCAATAGAGGTAAATTAAGAAAAAAAATTGATAAATATGAAAAATATATCTTATATTTAGGATCAGTATCAACTCTCTAAATAGGTCTTATATTAAATATAGGAAGAACTACTATATATCTTCATATAAAAATACAAACTGTTGACTAGAGCTCTTGGCTATTGATCAATGTTGTTTTCCGAAAGCTTTTGTGCAGGTTTTAATTTAAGGGACTTTAAATTGTGGAATAGCATCAATTGCAAAGTTGATTTGGGCTAAGTTGAGGAGAAAAAAGATACATTATGGGTTGTTATTAATTAATTAAATTTATTTTTAATAAAAGGGAGAATCCTATTTAAAGCTAGTTGAAATACTAAAATTTAAATTTGGGACTTCACTTTAAACAAATTATTAATCAAGCCAAAAGGCTTCATTAGGGATTTCTAAATGTTGTTGAAAGGCAAAAATGTCCCTATGTAGTTAAGAAAATTGAAAATAGGCTTAGGCCAATTTTTTTAAATTTTTTTTAAAAAGATTTAATTGAGATTTTCCCTTCTTTAAACATTATGGGTAGCCAAGAACAGAAAAAATCAAGATTAACTTTACAATTTCGCAAATCACATTGGGCTGATCAATTCGTCTTCAATTTTTAGTCCTCAAGATTAAGTCAATATCACATTTTCATTTTCATTGTATAAATAAAAAAAGAACTAAAAAGCCATAATTGAATTGATGCAAATTTTAATTACAATTTTCGTGATCACTTTGTGGGGCTAAATATTCACGATGGTTAATACAGATGCAAATCATCATAAGCTATTATTATCTCAAGGATTGTTTTACCAGATATTATCTCAATGATCACACTTTCAATTTTAAACCAAAACAATGATAAGTGAATGAGTTGAAACGTGAATAAGAGATTATTGTATACATGTAAGAATACTACCTAAAAGTATAACGAGCCCCCTTTTCTTAGACAAAAATTGAAGATGAATTGATCAGCGTCAACATGATTTGTGTAATCATAAAATTAATCTTAACATATATCAGAAAATTCCATAAATCTTTGATTCGTTATCATGTATTATTTTATCTTAATCTTTCAGTTGTTTTATTGAAAAAGAATCTTAATTAAATTTAGTTGAAATAATCATTACACCTACCTTCAATTTTCTTTCTTAATTATAGAGGGGCATTCTAGACTTTTAACAACATTTAGAAATTTCTAATGAGTCCTCTTAGCTTATTTAAGAATTTGTTGAAAGTGTTGGCCTAATTTGGATTTTGGTATTTTAACTGGATTTAAATGGAATTATCCTTTAATAAAAATATATTTCCTCTAGTCCTATATAAAATACAATAAACCAAATCACATAGATAAAAATGTTGGTTAAAATTAATTAAAGCAATAAATAATTTTTTTTCTAAATATTGATGAAGGAAGAAAGTGAGAGATAATGTGTGGAAAATTTTGAGAGAGACAAACATATAATTAATGGGGTAAAAATGAAAAGAGAAAAAATGTACTTAATTTAGTAGTGGACTAGCTAGACCATAAAGTGAGGGAACTATATTTGAGTCCCACCTAGACTGCAAAGTTTCAATCTAGATTATTAAGTTGCTTTTTTTTAAGAAAAAAATTAGATGAAGGGTTTTCCCCTCAAGGCTTAAAAGGGAAATAATTCTCATCTCTCCCAAACAAGTACGTGTTTTGGAATTTGAACTTGTGTAGAGACGTCTTACCACCTCAACCAATAACTTGTTGGTGATTATTGAGTTGATTTGATGCCTCATAAAATGTAAATTATATACAAAATCAACCCTATCCCAAAAGTGTAACTTGCGTATAGGATTGGACGGAGTTACTGTACCTTTGAGACAAGGAGTGACATTGGACTTGTTAGGTGCGGCTATCTAGTGGTTGATTTCATTAATCCTTGCGTTAAATTTGTGGTTATGACATCAAAAAATGGAATGAATTGAATCTATCTATCTATTCTATCATATTTTAAGAAAGTGCGTAGAAACAGTGCTTGAAATCAAATTAGCAAACGGTACCCCTGATTTTACTTGGCAGCCTGTATTCCAGAATAATGGAGTGAGAAAACAGCACCACAAAGTCTTGAAACCATTTCCCATGACTGCTTATTTGCCCATTGTTCCCATAATAACCGCTTAATTGTTGATCATTTAAATTTTCATTTAAATGCCATAAAAAAGTCCCATTATTCTCATAATAACTATTTTATTGCCCATTATTTAAATTATCATTTAAATGCCATAAGAAAGTCGGCTGGTAATTAACTGACTACAACGTGCACAGACAATAAAACTAGCCGCCAAACATATATTCCGCCATTTGATTTTTCACACTTAAATGCGCATACGTTTAAAACGGTAAACAAATCTAAAAAGGTTTACAAAGTTTTATATATATATATATATATATATATATATATATATATATTTTAACAATGTTTACAAAATTATATGAGAGACATCAATTTAGGAAATTGGTTTACAATGTTATATGAGGAACATTAATTTTGGAGACCCGATGGAATATAAAAAAACGGACCTGATGAATTCATTTACTTATTGTTAAAAAACCCATTATTAAAACCCCACTAAAAGGTTACTGCGTTTAAAACGGATGAAAGGAAATCAATTAACAATAGATTTTTAATATATGTTAGGAGCATTAATATTAGGAGACGTAAAACACTTTTGAAAAAAACTAGATCAATATATTAAATAGAGATTTAGAATTTGGGATATTATTGAGTTAGTTAAGATTTTGGCCATAAGGCTTTTTAACTAAAAAAGTTCTTTGAACAAAGGGATATAATTACAAATTTGTCCATAGAGCATAAATTAGCAAGGTATTAAAACCTAGACTGGGCATTGAACCGGTCGGAGTACTGGGTTAAGGGTCAGTGGGTCAGACCGGGGCCAAACCAGGACAAAACCGGTGAGAAATTGAAAATTTTAGACTTATAGTATGAAATTCTAAAGGAAAAATTTAAATTTCTTTTAAAAAAATAGTAACCCGGACCGGACCGGGAACCGGACCGGTTTACCGGGCCGGTTCGCATGTTTCCAGGCCGGACCAGCCAATCCGGTCCGAGTTACATAACATTGCAAATTAGAAAACAAGAATTAGGAAAAACGGTCCTATTGTAATTTATAAATTAAATCTCTTATTATTTAATAGATTATTTAATAGATGGAAACCTACAATTATCTTAAAAGCCCAAAAAATTAACAACCCCATTCACATTCCAACTATCATATTTTGTTTCCTTCATTGCTAAATGGGTATCAAAGAATGACCCATCTAACATACACAACCTTGCACATTTGGTACACACTACAAAACTATTGTTCTCTCCAAATCTCCAAATACGACAAGCATTTAGCATGATCTTATTTCCCAAATCAATAACAACAAAGACACCTAGGTTATAGTTGCACATGTACTTAGGAACCTGGTTGGTCACAAAAGTACTCCTCCATATGATGCTTGGAAAGTCGGCTTGATTCTGGTGGATCAACATGTTTGACAATCATGTAGACCCGCTTATTATGCACTGACTTGTACAATGTCTCTTGCAAAATTTTGTTCCAAATCTATAGGAAACCACAATTGAAGGTTTTGTCACTTAAAAGTGCTTGAAGGAACGTTACATGAAGGAGCTCCAAGAGGGTGAGGTTTACTAGTTCAAAAACTTTGAGGTGCTAGATAACAGTAACCAATATAAACTGACTTGGAAACCATAGAGGATCCACTACAAAAAACACTGAATTTCTGATGAAATTTAGGGTTTCGGACAGAAATGGATTTCCAACGGAATGGATTCTGTCGGTAATAACAGCATAACAAAAAATTTTCCAATGGAATTAAGATTCTATCGGAATTTCCCGACAGAATTTTTTTCCGTCGCAATTTCCGACGGAATTCAATTCCATCAGAAATTCTCTCTCAATTTTTGACGGAATATTCCATCGGAAATTTCCTCGCAACTTCCAACGGAATTCAATTCCGTCGTAAACTTATTTTTTAGTTGTTTAAATTTAAAAAGCCACGTGGCAACTCCAGTGACCGCCCCGTCATTGTCGGTAGCAGCGCGTGGCAACTCCATCAGGGTTTACCTTGTCACCGACACCCAGATCTGCCACGTGTATCAACCTCGCTCTGCCACATGTTGCAACCTCTTTATTCCTGAAAATGCAACTCAACTTGCCCCTCCTTTGGTTTGAACCCAAGATCTCGTCCGTACGCGTGTGATGCCTTACCAGATGGGCTCGACTGCTTTGGCGTTCTATTACTACAAAATTATATATATATATATATATAATCATATCATACATAATCAATTATTTATAAAAAATATATTTGTCTCTTATATATAAATGTAATGGTAATATAAAATAATTTTATATATTCTTATATTTTTTAATATAAATTAACTTCAAATTAAAAAATTTTACGTCTTAAATAAATTTCGTATGACTATATTTTTTCTAATTTCTAAAATTAATTTTTTATTAACATTAATTAATAACTAATAAATAATTATTAACTAATATTTTTATCTAATATTAATTAATAAATAATAAATTTTATTTTTTATAAATAAATTTTTATATGACCATTTTGCCCTTACAGGAACCAAAACCTATGATTGGAAATTAAAAATATTTTAGAAATTAGAAAATAATAATTAAAAAATAAATTTAAAATTAAACTTAAAATATTAATTAATAAATAATAAATTTTATAAAAATAATTTTTTAAAATTTAATAATTAATTAAAAAATAATTTTTAAATTTTTCGACGGAATTGAATTCTGTTGGAAGTTGCGAGGGAATTTCCGAAGGAATTAAATTCCACTGGAAATTGCGATGGAATTCATTTCCATCGTAAATTTCTGTCGGAAATTTGTGACTGAATTATTCCGTGGCAAAAAGATAGAATTTGCCATGAAAAAAATTCTGTCGGAAACTTTTCAACGGAATTTCCGCCAAAAACTTTTTCTGTGGAAAATTTCGTAGGAAATTTCATATTTTTTTGTAGTGATCAAATTTCACAACAAGACAATTGTCCAAGAATTGGATTTGCACATTTGGATGGGGGCACTCAACATTGTCCCTATTAAAAACATTGCAAATTACACAGCAGTTAATGAAGAACTAATTGGTAAGTTGTAATGCCCTAAATTTTGATTAAATACTAATGATAATTATTGAGAATATTTTGTGAATTAAATTTTGAATTATTATGTGTATATGACAATTTCTGTTAATATGTCATAATTAGTGGAGAAATTGAAAGAATAGCAATTAGTCAGTGTTCAATGGACGAATTAATTACTAACTAGGAGGAAATGAGAAATTTAACTAAATGGCTAATAGAGTTGTTAGAGTAACTAATTGGTTCCCTACTTTGTGAGAACCAATAAGTTTGAGACATGTGGCAAGCTTATATGGAGAGAGTGTGTATTGAAAAGTCAAATGAGGATTAAAAATCATTTTCTCTCTCTCTTTCTCTCCTCATTTTCGGCTGAAATGGTATGGGGAAGAGACGCACCATCATTTCTTCATCTTCAAGCTCTCCTTTCTCATTTTCTCTCTCTTGTGTGAGCTGCCATTGTTGCCAAAGAAGGAGGAACAACTTTGTGAAAAAGGTGAGCATTTGACCCTTCTTATGACCTCAAATGTCAAAACTCCTTTCTTTGATATTGCTTCTTGGATTTAGGGCTTCAATTTGATGGTTTTAGATTTTCCATTTGGTGGTGTTTGAGCACTCAAGGAAATCTAAGGATTGGTGAAGTAAAAAACTTTTTTGGGAAAGTTGTTAAGGTATGTGAGATAAACTTTTCAACTTAGGTTTTGTGGCATTTAATTGAGCTTTGAAATTCTGGGATTTTGGCCTCATTTTTGAAAATGTGGGTCATTGTGGGTATGGCATGTTGATGTTATGGAATTGGTGTTTTGTGAAGTGTCTTGGATAGATAGAATGAATTTGGGTTTGAATTGTGGAGTTTGAAGATTTTGGAAAAGTGTATTGTGTTGTTATTGATGTTATATATTTTGAAAGCACTGTGAAATTGGTCATTTTGGTGTCTCCATTGGTTTCCTTGTGAAATTTTGTATGGGAATGAGTTTTGGATTAGATTTTGGAAGCATTGGAGACATAGGTTACAAAACTGGAAATTTTGGAAATGTTAAGTGTGAAATTGCTGTGCAAGTAGTCAACTTTACATGGTAATTTAAAATAACAAATGGTGATGAAAAATTCTGAAACTTTTCAGTCTTAAATTTCACATTCCAAGCTTCAAAATGGACATATAATTCATGTCATTTCGATTTGTGAGCTAGGAGTTATGATTTTCCAAAATTTGGGGTTGAAATTGGAAGCAATTCTGGAGTAGTAGGCGATTTTGTGTAATTCTGTATTTGTGTGGTTATGGACATCCTTGATTCATATTTTTCTTGCAAAGATGACTTAAGAATCTTTAATTAGGACTTGGGATCACCTCATTTCAATTTTTCTATAATTAATTATGATTTTTAAAAATTCAGCCCAGAAACTGAAATTTTTCATGGCCACAGCCAAAAAGTTTCTTACATGCTTTTGGCCATAGCCAGAAGACTCTCGGACCTGACTTTAGCCACAACCAAAGATGCTTGGCTGCAGCCAACATCCAAAAATCAGAACTTTTCATTATCGTAAGGTGGTCTTTGGGATAGTACTTCCCAACTCTTTAGGGCTTTTGTTAGAGACAATTGTAGCCACTTAAAGAACATTAATGATAACCAAATCTAAGTATTGTGAATTCATTTGAGTGTTGAAATAGAGAATAACACTTCTTCCCTCATTATGAATAATAGGATTCGATATTTGGCTTGCTCATGAGAGACTGGTGCCAGAGCACGCCCAAAAAAACCAAGGTAGTGACTTTTCTCTCATGTTGTGTATGATGCCTGGTATGCATGACTTATCATTGTGTTGTTGTGAAATGCATCTATGAAAACTTGATGTTGCGAAATTGTGGGCATGATGCCATTGTGAAAATGTGAATGTGAATGTGAATGTGCCTTAGTGCATTGTAGCGTGAGCACTTCAGCGTGAGTAGTCATAGGTGATGAAGTGTGTCACACCTATCCCTGTCATTGTAACTACCGTTGTAATTGTTGTGGTGATGTGATGGAATTATGAATTCCTACTTTGAGAAATATGCCAGTGTGGCTACATGTTGTGAAATGCTTTATATAAAACTCAGCTGTAGTGAAATATATGGTTGTGAACCATGTTATGGTGCAATATAGTGTGAGCACTTCAGCTGAGCATACGTAAGGGTGATGCACGTCATACCTTCCCTTGCCGCTATAATTGTCGTTGTGATTGATGTATGTTGTGTTATGATTTGCTTACATGCTTTGTGATTGTGCATACTATAAGTGATTTGTTACTACGGGGATTCCTTAGAATCTCACTCTCCTATAAAACCATGTTCAGACAAGGCCGGTGGTTTTAAAGAGAAGTAGGTGACGAAAGGTGGATAGAGCTCCGGATTAGGAGTTTTATTTTTGGATGATTGGTTATCAAAACAAAACTTGGGTTTTAGTAGACTTTCCTCTAGGAGAAAAACCTCTTAGGTGTACATGGGTGTTTAGGAAAAAATACTTTCCTGATGAATTTATAGACAAATATAAAACTATATTAGTTTCCAAAGGCTTTACCCAGAAAGAAAATATCAATTATTTTGATACCTTTTCACCTATAACCAGGATTTCCTTTGTTAGAGTCCTAATTGCCTTAACATCAATTTATAATCTTGTTATTCAACAAATGGATGTCAAAACAACGTTTCTAAATGGTGACTTAGAAGAGGAAATTTATATAGTTCAACCTGAAGGATGTATTGTTCCCAGGAAAGAAAACAAAGTTTTCAAATTGGTCAAGTTATTATATGGTTTGAAACAAGCACCCAAACAGTGGCATGAGAAATTAGATCAAGTTTTGATAAGTGGTGGTTTCTCTACTATTGAAGTAGAAAGATGAGTTTATATAAAGTTTGTGAATAATGATTGTGTGATTATTTGCTTATATGTGGATGATATGACTATCTTTGGTACTAGTTTAAATGTTGTGCTTGAGACAAAAAGTTTCCTTGCTTCAAACTTTGATATGAAAGATCTAGGAGAAGCAAAAGTAATCTTGGGTGTAAAAATCATAAGGAATGAACATAGTATTCAACTTTCTCAAGAACATTATGTTGAGAAGATTATGAGAAAGTTTGAACAATTTGATGAAGTTTCTTTAAGTACTCCTTATGATGATAGTTCACATTTGACAAAACACGAAGGAAATCTAATAGCTCAATCTAAATATGCACAAATTATTGGGAGTTTATTCCATTTGATGAATTATACTAGGTCAAACATAGCATATGCTATGTGTAGATTGAGCAGATATACTCACTGCCCAGGCAGTAAACATTGGGAGGCTCTCATAAGATTATTATGATACTTGAAAGATACCATGAATTATGGTATACAATATAGTGGATTTCCAGCTATATTAGAAGGGTACAACGATGCTAATTAGATCTCAGATTTAGACAAAACAAAATCCACTAGTGGCTATGTCTTTATTCTTGGTGGTGGTGAAATCACATGGAAATCAGCTAGGCAAAACATTATAACACCGTCCTTGAGGGACTCTGAGTCTGTTGCTATGGAGTTGGCTGGTACTGAGGTTGAGTGGTAGAAAAGCTTCTTAGCATATATCCCATTGGGTGACAAACTAACATCATCAGTGTCATTGCATTGTGATAATAAAGTAGCGATAGCCACAGTTAAGAACAAAGCCTTCAATGGTAAAAGTAGACACATACGATTGAGACATAATATTATAAGGCCGTTGCTAAAGGATGGTGCTATCTCAATCGATTATGTAAAGTCAGAAATGAACTTGGTGGATCTGTTAAGAAAACACCTTGGGAAGAAAATGATTATTGAAATGTTGAGAGGAATAGGACTAAAGCCAACTCATAATTGACAGCGATGGCAACCCAACCTTTACGATTGGTGATCCTATGAGGAAGATTCAATGGGTAAGAACAATTCGTTTGTCAATTCTGACTAGTACGAAAAATATCATTCGTCCCTTCCTATAACAATGGGAGTGTGATAGAATGCATTTTTTTAGGTTGAACAGAGCTCTTAATGATTTCATAGTCCTACAGGACGGTGTGCTTAGTTCAAGTACACTTATATGACATCACCTTTACTATGGCCACTCCTATGAAATCGTGGCAAAATCTCTAGAGCATTCTTTATGCACCAGGCACATGCAAGGCCATCTTAATGCACAAAATTGTCGTTGACAGCAAAAATGTTAGAGTATAATCTGACCCTTAATGCCTCTGGTACACACCAAGATTTGTTGGTTTATAGAAGCAGGCTTCATTGACATTTCTGTGTATCAAGGGTTATTGGTCTAAGTTTGGTTTCATAGTTCCAAGGACCACAAGATACAACAGTTATATCCTGTGGGTAACACAACGAGTTTCTTTGACACATGTAGGGGATTGTTGTAAATATATGCATATGTGTGTAGATGTGCCAAAGAAACTAGTCCCACGTTGCTTGAGAATAAAAGAGTATCAGCCTATATATATCATCATATTATCTTGGGCTTGGAAAAAGGCCTAGAGTAGTGGTGGGCTTGTGCGCACAATAACGGGCCACTGAAAGGCAAATGTAGTGGAAATCTGGCGATTTCCCCCTATGTGTTAGTAAATACTTGGTACTGGCACTTTTTGTGAAAATATTTTGCTCCTCGAAAATGTTATTTTTAAATAATTATTTATTTAGGCTTGCTGAAAACACTACTATAGAATATAGATACTGCTACCCTAAAGGACTTCCCTTTTTAAAATAGAAACGTCTAAAACATAGGCAGTGGCATTTTTGTAATTATGTGTGGGAACTTGGTAGCTTTAGACGTCCCAAATTTAATTTGGGACGTCTAAAGTAAAAATTTTTTTTTTTTTTTTACACTTTAGAGGTCCCAAATTTCATTTGGGATGTCTAAAGTGGTACTTTAGACATCCCAAATTCAATTTGGGACATCTAAAGTGATGTCTAAAATAAAAAAAAAAAAAATTTTACACTTTAGATGTCCCAAATTCTAAAGTGATGTCTAAAATAAAACAAAAAAAAATTTTACACTTTAGATGTCCCAAATTCCATTTGGGACATCTAAAGTGTAAATTTTTTTTTTTTTTTTTACTTTAGACGTCCCAAATTCAATTTGGGACGTCTAAAGTAAAAGAAAAAAAAATTTTTACACTTTAGATGTCTTTAGACGTCCCAAATGGAATTTGGGACGTCTAAAGTGTAAATTTTAATTTTTTTTTTATAGTTTAGACGTCCCAAATGGAATTTGGGACGTCTAAAGTAATTCAAAAATTTTCCCCCGACCTGTATTGAATATAAGGGACGCTCGTGCCTTATATTAAATAAAGGGAAGCTTTCCTTCCTTTCTCTCTCTCTCTCTCTCTCTCTCTCTCTCCCACAGCAGGTTTCAATTTCTTTGATAAGAGTTGCAGAGAAAGACCCACATTCTATAGATTCAAATAGCTTTTTCCTTCAGTGTTTTCGCCATCGTCCCCCCTCTCATCATGCCCTTCTATGCATAGCTTTTTCCTTCGGTGTTTTCGCCATCGTCCCCCTTCTCATCATGCCCTTCGATGCCTCTATTTGTGACGGTAACTCTCTCTTTATCACTTCTCAAATCTTACATGCTTGTATATTTATTATTATTATTATTATATAAGTTCCTCTCTTTTTTCACAATCAGATCTGGTACAGTGCATCTAGGTAAAAAATGGATTTTTGAATTTTAAAGTTTGACTAAAAGAAGTTTGAACAAAGCTAGCAAAGTGGTGGAAGTGTGGTGATGCTAAAAAAGAAAATTCCGAAGCCAAAAAGAGAATGGAGAAAGCTAGCATTTATGTTCAACAAAACTATTACAGAGGATTCTCGTCTGGAACTTGTGTTTGCTTTCGTAATTGATGACCTCAACATCTACAGGAAATTTGAAATTCAAATGACTTTAGACCTCCCAAATTGAGATTTGGGAGGTCTAAAGTCCAACACAGGGGGACTTTAGACGTCCCAATTTTAGATTTGGGACGTCTAAAGTGGAGGACTTTAGACGTCGCAAATTGAGATTTGGGACGTCTAAAGTCCTACACAAGGGGACTTTAGACGTCCCAAATCTCAATTTGGGACGTCTAAAGTCCTCCCTTTAGACGTCCCATTTTTTTCGAACGTCTTTTCTTAAAACATATTACGACCCCCACATAGACGTCCTCCCAATTTTTGGACGTTAAAAGTGCCAAAATAGGGACGTTAAAACCCCTTTTTGTAGTAGTAAAAGTCTCCATATTTTGTGGTTTGAAGTTTGTAACCCTTTGTGACTAAAAGTTGTCAATAGTTGGATGCTTCCCCGAACATTCTCTTCATTGTTAGCGTACATACCTATCTTTCGAATGGTGTCTGCTCGGTCTCAAGGGACGCATTGTCCGGACTATCTTGTGTTCGGTGGCTATGCGTGGAGTAAAAATCTAAGGATAACTTTGGAGATGACTTTGAAGACTTAAGGGCCGTTTGGTACAGGAAACATATAGGGAGGAAAAGGAAGGTAAGAAAGTTCCCTTATTTGGTATACTGTTAGGGCCCAATCTTCTTAGGAACTCAAGTTCCCGAACCCATCAATCTTATTTTAAAAATGGGAAGATGAAATTCCGTCAAAATTGGTGCCAATCCAAGTTCCCTTCATGAACAGTGGCACTTTCAGACATATTTGCCCCTTAAAACTTCATACTGGATAAGCAGCTTTGTCTCCTCCCAGTTTTGGTTATTTGCCCCTTTTCAAATTGAAATGGAATAAGACCCAAGTTATTTGCAGGAGGGAGTTTGTTGCAACTTAAGAATCGACTGTGAAAACGGAGGAAAACATTATTGCTAATCAACTGGGATCAAGAAAACTAAAGCTAAATGAAGAGGAGAAGAGTGATGGCTTACCCGAGAAATTAACTGACACTGGGAGGAGACGAAGATTCTTCGTTGAGTCCACGGATGAAATTGTCGCTAGGAGGACAAAAAATCAGCATCGATCAAGACGAGAGAAGTAAGAATCCCCTGTAGGCATGAAAGATGAGAAAACCATACGAAGAAGAACGTAAAAGAAAAGGGGAAGAAATTCCCAGCAATTGAAAAAAGGGAACGAAAGAAATTGGGCTCTGGCTTTTAAGCCATTAAAGGATGAGCGCTTGAAACTGTTGCCTACTAGAAAATCATGGAGGTCAATGAAAATTCAGATCACATTGTGATATACTATTTCCCCTGTTTTATCCCTGAAAAAACAGGGAATTTTTTTTCCTCCAGAAATAAATGCTTCGCCATTACATTTGAATTTGCTCCTGTAAATTTGAATTTGAATTTGAATGTGATGCATCAAATTTGAATTTGATGATAAAAGAAAATAGCAAATATTTAAAATAAATTAAATAAATATGTATTCCTAATATTTTTCTAACTTTCGATACCATCCATTATCTTATAAGTCAAAACTTCTATCAAATATCTACATTTACAATGATTTTTATATTGATTTTTAAATACTTATATTAATTATAATTTTTTATTCATCATCCCAAGAAATTAAAGATGCAGGACTTATTCCTCCCATCTCAGTTGTTCTTCCATTTATAAAAAAACATTTTTCCTTTTGTTTTTAAATTAATTTCAACACAAGTTGTTCAATTCGGTATCTTAACTTCTTCAAATTTTTATTTATATTATTTATTATTTATTTTATTTTATTTTTTATTCATTTAATATATACTGTTATCTTTTTAAATATTTGTATTTACTTATTTAAATTATAATTTATATTTTATTCACTTATTTTATTTTTAAATTATTTTTCTACTAATTATTGAGTTTATGAATTGAAATATAGATTTAATTAATATATAATCATTAATTCATTTTAATGGTAAAATGAGTATTTTATTTTTCTTTCTCAACTGCCACCCTTCAATTTTATCAAACAACACATCTTCTCTTAACCCTCTCAATCTTCCCTACCCTTCACTAGTTCCTTTTACTTCTTAAATTTCCTTCATACCAAATGGGCTCTTAATGGGCGGTAAAGATTATGAGGCCACACTTCTTCTTTCCACTTATACCAAAGCTATATATTTGTTTTTCTTTAACATTTACACTACTTTTTTATTTATAATTTATGACACTTCAACTATAATACGAGAAATAAGAAATGACAGTTAAATTATTTAAAATGTCCTAAAATATAAATTTTTTTTTTCACTTTTTTTCTTTTTGAGAAATATATTTAATTGCATTATGAATGTTATTTTAGAGAGAGACGATATAATGAGTTGCAAATTTGAAAAGTAAGTATTAATCAAAGAGACAAAACAGTAAAAATAGCATTAATTAAACTGGAGGTGACTTATATTTTGAACCATGTTTTCCTGCTAGAAGTACCCTATATTGTAGACCGAAGGGAGTATCCTAGAAGGTCTCTTTTTCCATACAATATATTTTCTTAGAAAAAATTCACTCCATTTTATTTAAAACAAATAAAGAAAACTTTATTTGATTATTCTAGTCTCAAAAACTGTCTATTTGACAACTACCACGACCACCACTCCTTCTTTTCACTTATACTGAAGCTATATATTTGTTTTTGGGAGAATGACAAAAATAAATGTCATATTTTTTTTTTCATATATGCCCCTATTTATAAAAAGAGTATAAGAGAGATAATGTATAAAAAATATGAGAGATAGTAAAATATAGATTTTTCCAATATAAGAGAGATAATGCATAAAAAATATGAGAGATAGTAAAATATAGATTTTTCCAATATAAGAGAGATAATGTATAAAAAATATGAGAGATAGTAAAATATAAATTTTTCCAATGCTTTGTTGACTTTATTCACCTAGTCTCTCTCTCTCTCCTGAATATAACTCTTGGTGTATGTGATAATTAATTATAGAATACGTATTTAATAAGGGTCAAAATAGGAGGAAAAAACTTACATTTTCAGACACAAAGTGAAAGTTGCTCATAAAAATGACCAGCCTCATGAGAGAGAAAGTTGCTTATAAGTAAGACCAGAGGGAGTATAATGAAGCATTTTAAAGTCTATATGTAGGTTACGTGTCAACCCTTAACATTGCAACATTAAATAGCCAATTGTTGGTAGTTAATCATGCCATGTAGGATGCTTAATAGGACCAATATTAATGTTTCAATTACAACGTTTAAAGGCATACCCATTCCATGGTTATATTAGAAAAATTTGGATTTGAAATTTGAAATTGAAATCTGATTATATTTTAAAAAATAGAGGAATTTGTTATATTTAAAAATGTATGAGAAAGATTTGGATTTGGATTCACTACTACAATTAGGTGATTTAACGACTGGAATTAACGTCCGTTTTTAGAAAACAGTATTGAAAACAAGGCTGTGGCAAGGATGGTAAATAAGCCAAGATTTTCAATGATTGTTTCTATGGAAACAGTCATTGAAAACTAGTTTCAACGATTGTTTCTAATAACAGTCGTTGAAACTTAGCCCTTTGCTCTGTCTTCAGATATGATTAATTAAGAAGACCCAACTGAACTCCTGCATGCTGTCTCACGTCACAGCTGATAATTACTACCCCATGAGGGCTCATGTAAGTTTGCTTTTAACACTTGTTCCCTCCAGATATAGAGCCAGATATAGAGATAGAGGTATAGAGGTAAGCATCAATAAGTGTGTAAGAGAGATTCTCAATCATCATGTCTCCCTCTTCTTCCTCCCTCTTCTTCTATGACAATCATTATCACCCCAACAAGCCTCCTATATCTCTTTCTTTATCTTCATCTTAGTTATCGTTAGAGTCAGGAAAATAGGCTGAGCCCGTCGGGTAGGTCCTTTTAGGCCCTAGTCTTTCAAAGGCCGGGTTTATAAATTGTAGCCTCAAAAGGAAGTCAGGCCTAAAAGGGTCGGCCCTGTAGGGCCTCAGGCCGGCCCTTTAGGCCCATTTATTTTTTATTTTTTTTACTTGGAAAGAAACAATGTTACATTTTTGAATTACCTTATTGAATCTATATGTCACTCTGTCCTCATATTGTATAAAGTATGATTTTTGAGTATATTGTTTTGTCTAATTGAATCATATTGTGATTTTTGAGTATATTGTTCTGCCTATTTAGACTAAAATCATATTATATACTATTCTGCCTGATAGAGTATGATTTTTTATGGAGGTTGTGATTATTTGACTACTTGAACCCACTGCTCAAAGTGAAACATAATCAAATGTCCTTGAAATTGATGATAGTGGCGAAGAAGGTGAAAATGATAGTCGTCATACTCATATTGTTTAGAGGTTAGAGTATTTAGCTTCTTACCTTCTTATACTTTGGCCTTTGTGTGAGTTATTTATGGACATGATTTTACCTTTGATTATACATTAATAACTGTGTTTGTTTGTTGCAAGAGACGTGTTATTTAAACTTTAATGTTGATAACATTTATGTATTAAATTAGAACTTTAATTGTTGTTATTTACTAATTATATTTCTTTGGGGAAAATACGTAGGAAAAATAGTTAAATATTATGAAAAGGATTTATCGGCCCTGCGGGCCGGCCCTGCCCCTAATGCTTTCGGATCAGGCCTTAAAAAACTGTAATTTTTCTGACCCCGAGCCCTTTAAGGCCGGCCCTATTAGGCCCTGGCCCATCAAGGGCCAGCCCTAATTCCCAACTCTAGTCCTCATCATCCCTACTGCTAATTGTTCTTGCTGGGCATCTTCAACGACTGTTTTGATAAACAATCGTTGAAGATAATATCAAACGACTGGTTTAATAGCCAGTCATTGAAACTTACAGTTTCAACGAATGGTTATTAAACCAGTCATTGAACATATGCAATTCAACGACTTGTTTAAAACCTGTAATTGAATCATCCACATTCAGCTATTGGTTTGTAAAAGTCAGTCGTTGAAATAGCGGCCTAGTCAAACCTGTCAGAAAAGCAACTCATCTTGGTCAGTAGATGCAATAGCTTCTGGACATTCAGAGTTTCAAGTCTCAATTTCTCCATTGCCGAGGGTTCTCTTGCTCAAACTGGTGTAGCGCCTCCGTCTGTGACCATAAGACGGGACCTCTACCTCCATCGACGACTCTTGCTCAAACATTGCTTCATTCTATTTCCTCTTCTCAGTCCTCCATTGCCGTGAGTCCTGTAGCTCTGTCTTTCATCCCTGTTTTCGTTCTTCTTCGTCAGGACAAGGTAAGGCATGGAAGCTTTCTTTTATTTGGTTGGGTGTTGCATGCCGGCCTCTAAACTTTGATTGCTGGTTTATTGTTTCTGAAAATTGCCCAAGTTAACAGCTTTATGAGTTTGTGGACATTATTTTCTAGGTCCTTCTTTCACGCTTTTTTAGTTTTTGTAAATCTGTATCATGCCATTGAGATACATTAGCTACCAGAATGGGTATGGTTGAATTGTTATTGATAGCTTAAATAGTGATTATCATGAGTTGCTAGTTGAATTATTAGGTCCACGAAAGTCAATTTGTTTTGTTCTGGAAGTTAATATTGAGAGTCCGATAGATATAGATGTTGGAAGAGTAGAGAGAGAGAGAGAGAGAAGAGAGAGTGACAGATATGGATGAGTAGAGAGAGAGAGAGGAGTATGTGAGGTTAGTTCCCCTGCTCCCATTTCTTTTTGTCATGTGTAATTACCCTATACCCATTATACACTAACCCTTAACTAACCTAAAAAAAAAAATCTGCATTTTACTATTTTCTCTCACAATTCACAAATTTCACCTTCATGCATAGTTTTTCTTTTCAAAATCATTGGTTCTAATATCATTATGCTTAAGCCATGAAATTATTTGTACCTCCATGTAGCACATATTAGATGGAATCTCATCCATTTTTCCTCTGTACGTGTAATGACTTGGCTCTAACATGAATTAAATCTTCTCCAATTTTACCATCTTTCAAATTATCTCTGGAAATCGATGTTTCCAGTTTCAACGTACCTCAAGCACAACTTTTAGTTTCATACTTTAATTAGGTAAACTTGAGTAATTGAAATCAAAGTATAGAATCAATTCAAGTCATTTTTTGTATATACAGCTCTGTTTTTTGCAAGTGTCGGAACTTCTTCGGATCCAAAGATTAGTGACCTTTATAAAGAAATGTACCACCCCCTCTAGTCCCTACAATAAGAGCTACTTAATCAAAGAAATTGATTAATTTAAACAAATGTAATGCATACGTAAAATTGGGAATTTTTTAAACTAAGTGAATTGGGAAACAAGTGCTAAACATTTTCCTTCTGTTCCCATATTAAAGTCCAACAACAGCAGCTTTTTGCAACAGACTTCTCCCCAAACGAAGAAGCAGGACCCTGTATTGATAAGTTTTTGTTAATTTTTTTAATTAGCAGAATGTTAAACGTTTGGTAGTGATTTATTTTCTAGGGATTGGAAAATGTGAATAGTTTGCAATCTAGTTATTAGTGAACTTCATAATGTTTCTGTTTTTTGGTTCCATTTTTTGTATACAGTATTTATTTTGCGTCTTTAAATTTTCCAATATATGTAGGCTCCTGAATAGACTTTTCAATTTTCTTTGTCTTTAAATTTTGTCAATTTTTTTAATTAGCATAATGGTAAAGTTGAGTATTGTTGAAAATTGATTAGGTGGTAATAAAATGAATCACAGTTGGATGAATGCATTGAGAACTAGCGAAGAATATGAGAAAGGGGTGGAAGAGTTTATTGAATTTGCTAAAATGAATGCACTTAGTAAAAATGGGAAGTATTTTTGTCCATGTGTGAAGTGTTTAAATGAGAGTAGACGAGATATTGATGATACAAGAGATCACTTAGTTTGTGATGAAATAAATCTTCGGTACACAATGTGGATATGGCATGGTAAGGAAATAACTGCTTGTGCGTCCCATGAGAAGGAAGTTTTGGAGGTTTGAGATGACGATGGAATGGAGAAAATGATTCATGATGTTGAGGTAGAATGTTTTTCACAATCACCTGTATATGATAGCATGCGGAGTGATGCAGAGACACCTTTGTACCTTGGGTGTACTAAGTATACACGCTTGTAAGGTATTTTGCACTTGGTCAACTTAAAGGCAACTTGTGGGTGGACCGACAGTAGTTTCACATTATTACTTGATTTGTTGTGTGATATGTTTTCAGAGGATAACGTACTTCCAAATCGTATGTATGAGGCCAAGAAAATCTTGTCTACGATGGGTATGGAGTATAAAAAGATACATGCTTGCCATAATGATTGTGTATTGTACAGAAATGAGTATGAAGGATTAAGTGAGTGTCTAAAATGTAAAACTTCGAGATACAAAGTGAAGAAAGGTGATAGGTGCAGTGATGAGACAAGTAAAAAGCAACATTTAAAGGTTTTGTGGTATCTTCCAATCATTCCACGATTTAAACAAATGTTTGCTAATGCAAAAGAAGCAAAGAAGTTGAGATGGCATTGTGATGACAGAATATGTGATGGAAAATACCTTCGGCACCCGGCTGACTCTCCATAATGGAAGAAAATAGATGAAATGTATCCCAGATTTGGCAGTGAACCAAGAAACCTTCGGCTTGGGCTTTGCACAGACGGAATCAATCCTTATGGTACTTTTAGTAGTACACACAGTGCATGGCTGGTTTTGCTGGTGATTTACAACTTACCTCCCTGGTTGTGTATGAAACGCAAGTATATGATGCTTTCTATGATGATTTCGAGACCAAAACAGCCGGGGAATAATATCGATGTCTACTTAGCACCTTTGATAGAGGACTTAAAGTAGTTGTGGGACGATGGCGTAGGTGTGTTTGATGCATATAACCAACAGTCCTTTAAGCTACATGCAATGATATTCACCACGATTAACGACTTCCCTGCATACGGGAACTTGTAGGTTATAGTGTGAAGGGTCATAAAACATGTCCGATATGTGAAGCAAGCACACACTTCCATCAACTTAAGCATGGTAGAAAAACGGTCTACCTTGGTCATAGATGATTCCTTCCTCAGTTCCACCCGTACCGTAGGCTAAAGAAGGTTTTTAACGGTTTGCCGGAGAATGGAATGGCTCCAAAGCCATTAATTGGAGATGAGGTTTATAGTCGGGTGGAAAGAATCAATGTCACTTTTGGTAAAAATCAAAAGACTACGGGTGAGAAGAACATATGGAAGAAGAGGCCAATTTTCTTTGATCTTCCATATTGGCGTAGTCTTGATGTGAGACTTAGTATTGATGTGATGCATGTGAAAAAAATGTATGTGATAGCCTTATTGGTATGCTTTTGCACATAGCAAGAAAAACTAAAGATGGAATTAGTGTAAGACTAGACTTGGTTGAAATAGGAATAAGAGAATGACTGCATCCACAACTAAAAGATGATGGTAAGAGAGCGTATATAGAGCTAGCAGCGCATACATTGTCAAAAGCTGAGAGAAGAAGTTTGTGTGGGTGTTTGCAAGGCATTAAGGTGCCACAAGGGTATTCTTCTAATGTGAGCCAGCTTGTGTCAATGGAAGATTTGAAGTTAGTTAGAATGAAGTCTCATGATTGTCATGTTTTGATGCAACAACTATTACCAGTAGCTATTAGAAGCATTATGAAACACTACAAAAAACACATGATTTCTGACGGAATTTCTAACAGAACGCTTTTCCGATAGAATTTCCGACGGAATGGATTTCGTCAGTAATAATAGCGTCACAAAAAAAATTTGCGAACGAATTTTAATTCCGTCAGAAATTTGCGACGGAATTTTCGACGGAATCTGTTCCGTCGCAAATTTCGACGGAATTTTCCGTCGCAAATTTCCGACGGAATTCATTTCCATCACAATTTTTAAAAAAAATCGAAAATTATTTTTTAAAAGAAAATAATTTTTTTTTAATTTACAAATGCCACGTGTTTGCTCCTCATAGTGCCACGTGTCCCTCTCCCCTGGCTACCAAGTGTCCCCTCCCCTGACTGCCACGTGCCGCCTCCTCATAGTTCCTCCAAATGCCTCTGCTCCCGTTCGAACCCGCGACCTCAAGGTGCAGACTCCTTTATGCCCAAGTTTTTGCTAGTTGCGCCGGAATGAACCTGTGTTATATTATTACATATTATTATATATATAATATTATCATATATATATATAAACATACATACATACATATAATTAATTATTAATTAAATATAATATTATTAAAAATAATGAAAAATTTAATAAAAACGAAAAAATATTTATATATTTAAATTAAATAATTTTTTAATTAAAATTATTTAATAAATACTTATTGAATATTATAAATATTATTTTTAATATAAAATTATAAATATAATATTAATAAAATATATATATATATATATTAATAAACAATAATATAATTTTAATAATTAAATTTTAATATAATTATTTAATAATTAATATTTAAATTTTATAAATATTATTTTTTTAAAAATTAATAATTTTCAATTTTTCAGACGGAATTTTCCATGGCAAATTGTGATGAAAATTTCTGTCGGAAATTCCGTCCGAATTTGCCACGAAAAAAATCCCGTCAAAAAATTTTAGAAGACAAATTCCGACAGAAATTCTGTCCAAAATTGCCACGGAAAAAATTCCGTGGCTAAATTTGCCACGGGAAATTCCGTCAGAAAAATTTGCGACGGAATTGCTATCGGAATTTGTCACAGAAAATATTCCGTCGCAAATTCCGTTGGAAATCTGGTGTTTTTTTGTAGTGAAAGATGATGTGCGAAGCACGATAACAAGGTTGTGCAATTTCTTTAATGCTATTTGTAGCAAAGTTGTTGATATTGGAAGGTTAGACGAATTGGAAAATGAGGGTTATATTATTCTATCCCAACTAGAGATGTATTTTGCTCCCGCATTCTTTGATATAATGGTGCATTTAATATTTCATCTGGTAAGGGAGGTAAGACTATGCGGCTCAGTTTTTCTAAGGTGGATGTACCCTTTCAAGCGATACATGAAGAACTTAAAAGGGTATTCTAAAAATACTTATCGATTTGAAGCCTCAATTGTGGAAAGATATGTCATTGAAAAGGCTATGGACTTTTGCAAAGAATATCTATCAAGGTCGAAGGCCCAATCTCATCATGAAAAGGTTACAAGTAAGGGAATACGAGGGCTCAAAGTAAAGAGTATGCATCGTGAAGAGGTGTTGCAAGCACACTTGTATATTTTAAATAATACGGAAGAAGTTCAGTCATACTTAGCCGAACACAGAAAGAGTTTAAAGGAGATATATCCAAGAAAAAATGACATGCAGATAGCTAATGAGCAAAACAAGACTTTCATAGAGTGGTTCAAGGATAAGATAGCGCACGAGATCAATGTGTCTGAGACAATCAAATTATTAGCTTGGGGGCCTTCTTTTGAGGTCATAACTTGGAGTGGTTTCGATATAAATGAGTATTCTTTCTATACAAAATCCTAGGATAACAGAAGTACTATGCAAAATAGTGGGGTGATGGTGGTACCTGAATCAATGCACTTTTCTAGTTCAAAAGACAAAAACCTTATTTTGGCATCCATGGTCTATTATGGAGTTATTGAAGATATATGAGAGATAAGCTATACTAAGTTGAGGGTTCTTTTATTCAAATGCAAGTGGGTTAACAATAATGCTGTTGAAATAGATCAATTTGGATTTACTGCAGTTAATCTTGAAAGAGTAGGTTATAAAGATAAGCCATTCATTCTAGCAAGTCAGGCAAAACAAGTGTTTTATGTCATTGATTCAGCAAATGAAAAGTTGTCTATTGTACTCCAAATCAAAAAACAAAAGGATGGTGATCCGAGTTTGAATATTGATGACACACTGCCTTTCACTACAAATCCACCCATGCCATCTGAAGTAGAATTGGTAGATGATGATGAATATGCAGCTAGAGTTGATCATTGTGAAGGAATCTGGGAAAACACTTAAACTAAGATTTTGAATTGTTTAAAGTGTGCATGTAATTTCAATTTACTTATCATATGCCATATTTATTTCTTAGTAACATTTTGAATTGTTTAACGTGTGTATGTAATTTCAATTTACTTATCATATGCTATATTTATTTCTTAGTAAGATTTTGAATTGTTTAAAGTGTGCATGTAAATTCAATTTACTTATCATATGTTATATTTATGTCTTAGCAGGATCATGACAAGTTCAAATTCGAGCAACTTTGCTGGCTCACCTGTTAAGAAAAAGGTTAGAGGAAGCACGAAGTTGTGCTTGTTGGTCAAACGTCATGAGGAACAGATGGAGAGGGTTCACGTGGAATTTGATGCTGATTTGAAGCTACTCGGTGAAGACGGAGACAAGTTCATTAGCTACGTTGGCTTTTTGGGTAGGAGCAAAGTTAGCGTTCTAATTCCAACCTGGAGGGAAGTTTCAAAGGACACGAAGGCTATGATTTGTGAACAACTTTTGGTATGTAAAGTTGTATTGTGATATGATCTCTATCTTTATTTCTATTTATTCATATATAATTATTATATGTTTTGTTTTGTAGCAAACCTATGATGTTCCCAATATGAGGCAGATGTATAACCATTGGATGGGGGAAGTTCGTGAGCGATGGAAAGATTTCAAGTCCACGCTCACAACCAAGTACGTTTGAGGGCCAAGGAGTCATGAGGATCCTTATAAAGAGTATTCGTTTCTTTCTCCAAATGATTGGAGGTTGTTTGTGGCATCACGGCAAGATCCCAAATTCCTGGTAAATTTTGTTCATCTTAGTGTTAAACATTTGAGTTGAACTTATTTGACATGACTAACTCAGTTTTCATTATTCTTTCTTTATATAGGAATTGAGTTAAGCAAATAAAGAAAGGTGAGCTAAAAACAATTATCTGTACTACATGTCACGTGGGGGTTATCGGAAGCTCAAAAAGAAGATGCAGGCTGAAATGCAAAAATTGGAGGAAGCAGCCCGACCAGATCCTAGTATTGTTGTGCAGGCACCACCTCTTCCCCTACGTCACAAAAAATGGAAGCAGGGAGGATAAAGGGAGAAAAATATATAAATTCATTCGTTGCTGATGTTGCTAAAATGATTGTGAGTATTTTAATAACAAGTATATTTAAGTGTGTTTTATTTTCCTAACAAGATTGCATGTAATTACAAGTTATTTATCTATTGTATGCTACAGGATGAACTTAAAGAGCAGAGCAGCTAGGGTTCCTTCACTCAAACTGGAAGGATGGATATCTTAGCAATGGTGCTTGGGAATCTAGATTACCCTAGTCAAGTTAGAGGGGAGTCAAGGGGATTTGGTCTCTCTAAATACTTTGGACGAGGTTCACAACCTTATGGATGAGGTGAAATGAGTCAGGAGTTTGTGGCGAGGGTTTGAGAGGAAATTCTAGCAGAGCTAGCGACACAAATGTGTCAATCACTTCGAGATGAGCTTAAAGAAGAGTTGTTGAGGAGCTACGTGGTGAGATGAATTCTATGGTGTTGTCTCACATGCAAGGCGGGATGTGTAACGTGGAGCCTAGATATGAGGTTTGTAAATACTTTCATTTAATATAACATTGAGTTTTTTCTTATGTTATTTTAATTAATTCTTTCATTTCTCTTACTCAGGAATCCTCGGCCTTTCCCAGCACCAAAAGCAGTTACAATCCGCCAGAGGTTAGACATGGCGATCATGGTCCTTCATTAGAGCCTGGAGAACCTTGCACTCTATATTTGGAAGTCCCTTACCTGCGTGTTGTTGCTGATGTTGTTGTATACATGCATGCCACCACTCACCAAAATAGCCAAATCCGGGATGATTAACGTAAGGTCAATGTCACATGTGTTCGACCGAGGGAGGAAGGTGTAGATGTCCCGTTCCCCGATGGTGAGGTTGCCAAACTAGGTCAGGCAACAGGATTTTTCATCTTGTGGCCTAAATATCTTGTTCAGACTGTGCCAGTCCCTTCAATGGTAGGAAACACCTTACTGTTACTTGATCCTTGACATTCTACTTATAATCTTTATTTTGTGTGTTACTAGGAAAAAGATGATGCAACAAACTTTCCCTTATTGGCACAACTGTAAAATATTCATCAAGATAATAACATGGTCAACTTGCAGATGCCTTGTGGGATTGTGGGTTGCAAGACCTCATATAATTATGGACTTGATAACAAAGATATTAGAGAGTTCCTATCTTTGGAGAAGATAGACATAGGATGGGTCACATTTGCAATCATGTGAGTTTAGTTATAATTTTTAACTATAATTAATGCACTGATATTTAGGAGTTTTAGGTTTCTACATTTACTGAGTCATTTCTCATTTCATTTATATGGTAGCTGCTTCCACAAATTGTGTGCCGAACGAGAGCTCAACACTATATATGACTTCTTATGTCCTGGATATATGTCACGGCGTAATAACCAGAGGTTGCAAGATTGGATGAGCTATGTAGGCTATATAATAGGCGAGGTTCAGCTGCCTTGCTATGTAGCACCAATTGTTGAAGGGCAAGTAACTTTATGTGATATATTTATACACATTCACTTTGCTAAGCAGTATCATATTATCTAACCTCATTTTAATCTATATATGCATGTGATTATAGTTATCATTGGAGTCTCTGTGTTCCTTATCCCTCGATCAACATTATCTTTTGGTTTGACTCATTGGGTCGAAAGCCAGACACAAATATCAAAAACATTTTTAACACGTAAGTAAATTTATTTATCAGTCATTGATTTTTTATTTTACTCAATTTTTTTAATGTCTTTTGTTTATCATTTTAATTATTACAGTGTACTAAAGACATATTATATAATAGGTGGGAATCATGAAGGTAAAGGTGGTCCGACAAAGTGGTTTTAGCCAAACGTAAGTTCTTTACATTCAAGTTCTTTGATTGACTATTGCTTTACATAGGCCTTTATTCTTTTTTACCGTTTTCTTTTGATGTATAGTGTCCTCGGCAAGCATGGAAAACTGAGTGCGGTTTCTATGTTATATTATATATGTATAATATCATTTTCAGTGGCCTTACTACAAATTTTGAACAAGTGATCATTTCTTGATTCTCAACTGAATTTCATTTCTTTTTATGTAATTGAATTGTTAGTTATTTCATTCAATTTATGGATTTATGTTAACATATTCTCCATTTTGCTCACAGATTTTTGGTAATCAGGACCTCTACACAATTGAAGACATTAATTTGATCCGAGACCTTTTGTCAGGACATCTTCTACAACACATAGATGAGTGATGATATGTAGAGGTTTTTTTACATAGTGCAATGGTTTTGTACAGTGCTATATAAGTTTGCATATTCGAATACTTTTTTTAGTTTCTTATTTATGAGTACTTTGAATTTGTTTAGGCTTTATGCTTTATAGAGAACACTTTGGAAAATGATGATGAAGCATAGGGATTTCATGGAAGTATGTCATCTTCTCTTTGGCCATATGATTGTCATGATTTACATTGAAAGTTGAAGTTTGCACATTGAAATGATGTTAGGATGATATATGTGCTATATGTCATGATAGAAAATTTAACATGTGATTTTCCCTTCCATGAAGTAATAGGGGAAGTTAGAGAGTTAATCATAAGAGAATAGTTCGTGAATCTAGTTTTTTCTTTTAAAGATAGCAAGTAAAGGTTAGAAAACTCGCGTTAGTATAGGTTCATCTAGCATTGAGGTTTCAAGAGTGAGTTAGTATGCTAATTATTCACCCTCAAATCAGTCCTTCCCATGGGTTCTTGTCAGTGCTGTTAGTCTTGAGGTTGTAGATGATGGAAGGAGATAGGTTTTAGATGATGAAAAGGTAGGATTATTCATTCCTGTGTAACCCACCATTGCCCACTTTGAAGATTCAAAATGTAATTCTCTGGGTTGGTACTTTTTCAATGGCATTGCTGGTTGTAATAAGTAAAACATTTTTTTTAAAAAAAAACAAACTTACAATGACTATTTTAGAAAAAACAGTTGTTGTATCTCTGGGATATAACGACTATTTTTATAAAACAGTCGTTGTAACTCTGATACTATGACTATTTAAAAACAGTCGTCTTTTCTCGACTTTTCAACGACACTCACATAAACGTCCCCCCAAAAACAGTCATCTAAAAGCCATAAAAACGGTCGTTAAAAGTCTTTTTTGTAGTAGTGATTTGAAATTTGAAATTGCAATCTTGTTATATTTAAGAAAAAAACAGAAAAGGATTTTATTATATTAAAAAATATATTGGAAGGATTTTGGATTTGAAATTTGCAATTTGCAATTTGAAATTGAAATATGACAAATGAGTGGAGGAAAGGTATGGGAATTGAGAGAAAATTGGGGATCAAAGATTTGAAAAGTTAAATGAATAAATTAATAATTAATAAATATATTTGATTTAACCGATTATACTTCCTTTTTTGCCGGATGACCGATTATACTTCCAACCAGCTTCTTTATTATTCAGGCAAAATAATGTATTGGCCAACTGATTTGAGAGAATCTTAATTGGGACGATTTGTTTTTTTCCCCTTGCTGGAAGAATCTTGGGACGATTAGGGTTTATTTTCATCAAACGAATGCATTTAGAAAAAAATATTGGCCGCCTGATATAACCAATTAGATTGAGACTCGTTGGTTCTTGAAGCCGTTGGAGAGGACCATGATGACTAGTGGGAATAAAATTGAATGGTGAAGGCATGGAGGATTAGGGAATGTACAGGGTAATAAATGCTTTTGCATGATACGCATGGCATGACCCAATGGTATTTTAACCCAAGACGGCTAGCAGACTGACTTTTGAGCATTTACCTTATTTTTATAATGACGTGGATATGTTTACCTTTTTTATTTTGGCGATTAGTGAGTGGTTTTAGAATGCCGAATAAGATGATTAGTAGGACTATTCAAAGTTCAGCCACAAGGATTAGTAGAATATATTTGATGATTGATGCATACAACAACAACATAGATTTGACAAATACTCCCCATGTCTCTAAATATAAGCTTTAAACTTGAGAACAAGTCCGACCCAAAATAAAAGTTTCCCTTTAGATATGTTAAAGCATTTATTGCATGTTTTCCAATTTTTCCCTTGACTTTATTTGTTGCATTTATTGTCAAAGAGCATAGTTGGAAAAAAAAAACACATTTAATATAATCTTAATTAATTTTAACAGTTTTTTTAATAACAATAAATCGATTATTTGAAACTTATATTTAGAGACAAAAGAGAGTAGCACCTAAGGTTACAGCAGACATTAATCTCAGTGTTAAAAGAATTAATGAAATTGCAGTTGGACATATACTAGTATCTCACAATAGATGTTAAAGCAAAGAGTGAATACATTCAAACTTTTAAATATGCAATAACTATTCAAGTAACATTCGCGTATGTCCACGTATTTTTGTTGTCCTAAGTACCTTCGTGTGGACAGACCATGTATGCTTGTTGTCGTCCACGTTCCTGAACAGATCCTTCTTCATCATCTGTTGACAGATCATACGTGTGATCAGATTATGAGTTAACACGACCAGAGTGTTGTACTGGAAGGTGAGGATGGATCGCAAATTAAACGTTGGAAAGAAGGTTTGCAAAAGTAGATGATATGCTTTAGGAACTTACTATTTATTCTGGGTGGGTATATGCACGTTTGCTGCAGATATGTCCGTAAGTTGTTGGTGCATATTAGCACAATTAAATATGCATAATTGGGCAGGAAAGTGTACCGCCAATAAAGAAGTCATTTATAATGAGAAAAACCTAGTTTTTTTCCTTCATTTCATATTGGTTCTTTCGTTTTTTTTTTTGGGGGTTGGGAATGGGATGTCCCTACAACTATCAAGGGGTAGACTTAATTTCCAATGCCTAACCTAAAATATTTGTCGCTGACAAGAAGGACATGGCAAGCCTTCATGCATGCTGACAGGTGGAAACAACCTGTACGATTAGCTTCCGTGGGACGTCTGCTATGATTTCTCCAGTTAAGTCACCATTACATTAATTGATCATGTTGACAACGCCGACAAACCATTTCAATTATTCATATTTGCATTAATCACTTCTTGCAGAAGGTTTTGTTGTAAATATTGTGTGTGAGTGTGTCAAAGGAAGAAGTCTTATATAACTCAAGATTGGGAACACCCTAGTATACAATTAAATATGAGCTTGAGTTATTAAAAAGGCTAATAAGAGGAGTCTTTGAACTGACCGTTGGAGATGACCGTTGGAATTTTAATTGACCGGTTTTAATGACAATTAAAAGGTTTTATTACATTAAATTGTCATTAACACCTATTTTATAACTGTCGTTTTAATTGTCATTAAACCTTTGTTAATTGTCATTATAACTCCTTAACGGTCATATGATTTCTGCCTATAAAAGGCAATGTACGGAGTAAGTTCAAGAGTACCGAGGTGAGAGCACCGAGGTCTAGTGACACCGAGGTCCCCAAGCTCCTCTCCTCTTTACATTCTTCTGAGTTACACTGATATCTTTCTGCAGTTCTGTCACTCTGCTTTATGCAGGAAGGGTTCGTTTTATCCTGGGGAGTGCCGCTTCCTGATCTACTAGGGGGGTTGCGGAATATCTCCTAAGGACAGCGTCCTTGGACGTGACTCGAACTATTTGTTTATTGTATTTCATCAGGTGCTGTGACTAACAATTTGTACGGTGTGAGGCGATGACACCAACAGGTTTTTCGTGGAGGATAAGTCAGAAAATCTAAATTAGAGCTCACAAATTCCTAATCATAATAACTGTGGGAATTATTCAGACCATTTTAGTCAAATGGACGTTTTCGTCAAAGCTGAAGCTGGCCTTCCCAATACGATAGATGTGATATTTTCCCCCAAGTTTCTAACTACGCTTTATTACCAGTAGATGCAAAACTTCATCTTTAATAGTGTGGTCCAGTTGTTGCAGTTTGATATTTTTCATTAGTGTTTTGTTCCAACCTCTACAGGGGAGCCAGGCCCTAGAGGGATGCTTAAGTTCATTCCATGTGAGACTATAATTATTACTAAGCTGAAGATAGGCAACAATTAATAACACGTTGACTTCATGTTTCCAAGGTGAGGTGGTCGAAAATCATCAGCGTGTTTGTTTCGGCGTTTTGAGGGGAAAATCGGACTTCAATAGTGTTTAATTGGACTTGAACAGTGTTTTGATCAAAAGTGAGTGTTTGTTTCAGCGATTGGATTTAAGGTGAAAAAAGTCATAAGTTGAAAAAAGTCATAAGCCTCAAAATGAAGTTTATTGGAGCTTATGTGCTTGTATGTGTATAAAAAAATATTGATAGGAGTATTTTCATATTTTTGAGGATCAATGAGGTACTCAAAATCACTTCTAATCACAAAACTTATTTTATGAAAAATATTTTAAATAATTTTCTCTTTTTTTAAATAGTAATCTTCTGCTAATTAGAGAATACTTTGGGATAAGAGTTTAAGCAAGTTTTGAGTTTTATTAATATATGACTGTAGAAATGTAGAGAATAATTAATAATTAATTTTAATCAGTTTATATTTATTATTTAGTTGTTTTATGATTTTATAATCAATTTTTTTTATAAAAATGTCATAAATTACTTTCTATATAGTGTTTTTACCCATTAAATTTAGTTTAAATAATTTATTTGGATTATTGGAGGTATTATTGAGATTTTAATTGGTTTATTTTGTTAGATTTTGAGCTATGTGAAAATATAAGTTAGGATTTAATATTTAAATTAGAGTTTGATATAATTTATAAGATTTAAGCTTGAGGTGCACAGTAGAAAAGACTTTTAGAGTGTATCAATTTAAATTAGAGTTTGATATAATTTTATTAAAATTGTACCATTACCAAATTTTCAAAGTTAATTTTTGAGAAAATTGTGAAAAAATCCCTCCATGTGTAGATATCTTCCTAGGTCCCATTGATAATTAAGTTGCCAATGATGACTTTTTTCACAATTATCCCTTCATATTTTCATTTTTCATAATTTTTTCAATTCTTTTCTCTTAATTAATACAAAAGTCACTTATGCAAACACTACTACAAAAAACCAAATCTGTGGCGCTTATAATTGCATTAGCTGTGGCGCTTGCGAAATGCCACCTATCTTAACGCTACTAAAAAAAGCTGTGGCGCTTGGAAGCGCCACAGCTATTTAATTTTTTTTTTTTTTAAATAGCCTCCTGTGGCGCCTGACCAGTCAGGCGCCACAGGAGGCTACCTTCCTGTGGCGCCTGGCTGGCCAGGCGCCACAGGAGGGATGGTCTTTTGTGGCGCCTGGCTGGCCAGGCGCCACAAAAGGCCTTTTTTTTTTTTTTTTTTTTTTTTTTTTTTTGCGTTTTCTTTTTCTTTTCTTTCCTGTGGTCCTTTTTTTTGCTTCCTGATTGTGAAGCTTTATTTTATAATGAGTTGCTTTCATGTTTATCATCTCTCAAATTTTCAATCTTTCTATTTTATATTTCAACCTATTATATATATATATATATATATAATTTTCACATTTAAAATTCAAGTTCCCCAACAATAATTTTCTTACACAACAATATATTTATTATCATTTCCTCAACAATAATGTTCTTACATTAATACTCTCCAAAACTAACATAAAAAATATCGCAATACAAGAACTTGATATGTGAACACAGTACATCAACAACTGATTAAGTAAATTAAAAGATTACTAAAAAAATTTAAACAAAGCAAGCTAGAATGAAACAATCTTCTTCTTACGTTGGTGACGCTAGCTTGAGTGACGAGGATGAGCAAATGTGAGCTGTGGAGTGGATCAGTAGGGATCAACTGTAGTGGGGTTCAAAAGAGGAAGAGAGACAGAGAGTATGAAGAAAAGGGAACAACTAGGAACAAAAGCGGGGACAGACGAAACAAAATGGAAAAAGGGACAAGAGAATTTAATGAAGAAGACGAGTGTGTGTTTTTGTTGTGCAAGAGAAAGTGATATCTTTTACGGGGGAGAGGCGTCAACATGAGCTATGGAAGAGGGAATAAAAAGGAAAAAGAGAGGGAAAAGATAAAAAGTAAAGTTAAAGGAGGGAAATATGATTGGCGGGAGAGTTGAAAAAATTCATTATTCAAGCAATTGTGGCACTTCTTTAAAGAAATGCCACAACTGCCCATTTTTTTTATCTATTTAATTTTTTTTTTTTTTTAGGACCCAATTGTGGCGCCTGGCAAGGCAGGCGCCACCTTTGGGTGTAACCAGCTGTGGCGCCTGGTCCACCAGGCGCCACAGCTGGCCAATTGTGGCGCCTGCCTTGCCAGGCGCCACAATTGGCCCCACCAGCTGTGGCGCCTGGTGGACCAGGCGCCACAGCTGGTCCCAAAAAAAAAAAAAAAAGGGCAGCTGTGGCACTTCTTTAAAGAAGTGCCACAAAATATGCGCCACCTTTCAATCTTTTTGTAGTAGTGAAAAGTCAAACCAAACATCCTAACTTTTACATAAGTTACTTATCCAATCGCTAATCCAAACACTCATCATTTTACCCAATCTAACTTTTTTCCAATCTTAAGATTCCATAAGTTTAAGTAAAAATAAGTTACTTATCCAATCATCAAAACAAACACACCCCATATCTTCCACTATGGAGTTTACAAATGAAAGCTTCTCTTGAAAATTAATGGGGGAAAATAAAACTCAATAAACCCACTAAGCTATTGTTATTATTATATTTTGTTGGGGTAAAATAGTTGCACTCTAATTTATTACTTTGATCAGAGTGGTTTGTATCTGGTCCATCTTTATTTAATTCCTGTGAATCATCAATCTTTTAATAAAAAAATCAAAAAATGACACTCCAAAAGCTTAAAAATATAGCAATATTACCTTGACCGGTAACAAAGTTAATTTTGACCGTCAACTCTTTTGTTTGACTAAACTAATACACATAGATTTCTTACCTCGCAGTGCGTATGACACTTAAAACAAAAGAAGATAAGGTGGTGTAATGACTAATAAGTATGTCATGTTTATTATTTCAATCAAACTAAAGAGTCAACTATAAAAATTAACTTTGAGCCTGTTTGAGATAACGTTATATAAGCCACACTTTTATATAAATTGAGACAAAATTTCTCTGACAATCTTATCTCATACTCCCTCCGGTCCTAAATATAGGATAAAATTTATAGTACAATTTGCACTATAAACTTTATCCTATATTTAAGACCGGAGGTAGTATATCATAAATCACGATAAAAAAAGAACTTGTACTGCTAATCCAAAAAGACACTTTGTTAATGGTTAGGGCAACATATTGCTACGTTTTTAATAACGTTGTGACCCAACAAATTTCCATAACAACATTGAGATATTTTAAATACTTCTTGGCGTATTTACACCTTAAGCTTATTTATTTTCAATATCTTGATGCAATTTGGCAGGAAGTCGTTTGATGTCGCTTTCCCTCCTTCAAGTTCGTAGTTTCAATTTAATGCCTGAACATTTAAATATTTAATTTCCATTTCGTTCTCTATATAAATTTGATCTCAAGCATCAATTAATGACATGTGCTTCCTTATTTTCCAAAAGAAGATAATGGAGATCTGCTGTATCCTTTTCCTCTCTCTCTTCGTCCCCATTTCCCTTGCTTTCATTCTCTCTCTCTTCATCGTCGACGACCTTCTCCACCGCCGCCCCCTCCTCCTCTCCCCCCCGTCCATTCCGTGTTCCGATCATCGGCTCGCTTCTCTGGCTGCAGAGATCTTCATTCACTGAACTTGAACTACTCGTTCGAAACCTTCATGCTAAACATGGCCCCATCATCACTCTTCATATGGCCTCGTTTCCAGTTATCTCTATATCTGATCGATTCCTAGCCCACCAAGCCTTGGTTCAAAATGGCGCCGTATTTTCCGACCGTCCCAACGCTCTTACAACCCCCAAGCTCATCAAAAGTCACCAAGACAACATCAGCTCCGCCTTGTACGGCCCCACATGGCGCCTCCTCCGCCGCAATCTCAGTTCTGTGATGCTTCACCCGGCCTGGATCCTATCCTTTTCCGGTCCCCGTAAATCGGTGTTGAAAGTTCTTATCAGTAACCTCAAGTCATGTTCACTTGTTCAGAATCAAGAAAGTCCATTAGAATCATTGACCTTCTTCAACACTCTATGTTTCACTTGCTAGTATTCATGTTCTTCGGAGAAAACCTTGATGATGAGAAAATCAAAGATATCGAACATGTCCAGAGACGTTTACTCTCAAACTTTAACAGATTCACTGTGCTAAATATCGTGCCAAAAGTTTCTCGCATCATATTTCGCAAGCGTATGAAGGAATTTCTCCAGCTTCGAGAGGAATAAGGTGATATAATGGCTCCACTGATAAGAGCTCGAAGGGTGTTGAAGGAAGAGAGAAAGGACAACAAGAAAGATGACAACAATAATGAATTCTTAGTGTCTTACGTTGATTCTTTGTTGGATTTACAATGGCCTGAAGAGAAGCGAAAGCTTGAAGAAAGTGAAATCATAACGTTATGTTCAGAGTTTTTGAATGCGGGGACAGATACAACAGCAACAGCACTGGAATGGATTTTGGCGAATCTGGTGAAGAACCCAGAAATCCAACAAAAGCTTGTGCAGGAAATAAGACAAGTCATGAGTGAAAGAGACATGGACAACGAGGAGGTGATCCGAAAGGAAGATCTGAGCAAAATGCCATATCTGAAAGCTGTGATCTAGGAGGGACTAAGGAGGCACCCACCAACTCACTTTCTGATCCCACATGGAGTATCAAAGGATGTGACTTTGAATGGTTATTTGGTGCCTAAGAAAGGTGCTGTGAATTTCATGGTGGCTGATATGGGATGGGATGCAGAGATGTGGGAAGATCCTATGGCGTTTAAACTAGAAAGGTTCTTAATAAACAGTAACTATGAGAAGAATATTGGAGAAGACGAAGCATTGTTTGATATTACAGGAAGTAAAGAGATCAAAATGACACCATTTGGAGTAGGAAGAAGGATTTGTCCTGGTTATAACCTTGCGATGCTTCATTTGGGATACTTTGTGGCCAATTTGATTTGGAATTTTGAGTGGAAAGCTTCAGAAGACGATGTTGATTTGTCTGAGAATCATCAATTTACTGTGACAATGAAAAACGCATTAGAGGCATATATACATCCAAGGTTGATGACTTAACATATCTACGTATGTATGTACGTGCGTGGTATGTATGTATTTGCTCTTTGTTGTTATTTATGGCTAAAGTGGACAACATTAGGCGGTAACATTTAATGCAATAATATGATCAGTTCCATATTGGTAGGCAATGGGTGGACTTTAGTTCTTCACAAGGTAAAACTGCGACAAAGGAAAATTATATCTCATACGTTGGATTCTTTTCATGGAGAACCATACTTCAATATTTTCAATGGATTCGGAAAAATAGGGGGTGATATTTTCTTCAACTATAAATGTCTTAGGTCCACTCTTTGCTGGATTATCAACTCTTTTTTCTTCTCTCATGGAATTGCCTCTTTGAAGATCATGGCCTCTATAAAACAACTTGCCAGACTTACAAATTTCTCAGCTTCATCAGGAGACATCTTTATGGAGGATATTATTGCTTTCTTTTCTTCCTTTTCCCATTTGGAAGTTGAAGTGTTTAGTTCTTTTCCTTCTTCTTTTTATGATTTCCTTGTTTGTTGTCCTACTACTATTAAGACTCAATAATGTAGTTCTTTTTAATTAATATCAATTTGACTTTTTTTTTTAAAAAAATAGTTATCAAATTTTACTTTGCTTTTGTTATTTGATTTTGAAGTTTATTCTTGTTCAATTATAATTTGTGAAAAATAAATTTATCAATATATATATAGAGGCACACACAAATTTATAGTTACTTAAATGTAATTATTTTCAGAAATTGAAACAAACTTTTCACATCAAACTATATCATGAGACGGACACTGGAGATCATTGTCATTGGATTCATAACCGAATATAGGAGACTGAAAAAAATATAATGGCTTTGATCCTTAATATAAGATATATTTACCTAATTTGATTAGATTCAAGAAGTTACATAAGTTAGTTAATATAAAATGTATTTTCTAAAACACTCTAGTTATCTTCTTTAACTCTCTCATTCCTTCTCCTCCTTAATTATTGTTGATATATAAAGAATCAATAGGGGTAAATTAGGAAACAAATTGACAAATATAAAAAATATGTCTTACATTTAGGATCATGATCAACTCCTCAAATATGTCTTATATTAAGAATAGAAGGGACTACTATATATCTTCATATAAAAATATAACTGCCTCCTGACGCAAGCGCCACAGGAGACCCCCCTCCTGTGGCACTTCTTCCAACAAGCACCATAGGAGGGTATTTTTTTTAAAAAAAATTTAAATGATGTGGCACTTCCAAGCACCACAGCTTCTTTTTGTGACGTTCAGATATATGGCATTTCTCTAGCGCCACAGCTAATACAATTATAAGCACCACAACTTTGCTTTTTTATAATAGTGTCCCTCCACTTCTTTATTTTCATCATTAGATTAACTCTCAATAGTTGAGATTCAATATCCTATAAAAATATTAGGGTTAAGGGGCAAAACTACCCTTAAACTTTTCTCAAAAGTGCACCCACCACCATAAACTTTTTTTTGGTGCAAAAGTAACCTTGAATTTTTAAAAAAGGGGCAAAAGTGACACTACCGTTAACGGCCGTTTATTCAAAAAATTTTAAGTGACAAAAATACCCATAAACTTTTCTTAAAAGTACACTCACCACTATAAACTTTTTTTTTTGTGCAAAAATAGCCATAAAATTTCAAAAATGGGGCAAAAGTGATGGTTATCTTACTGAGTTTAAATGTAATCTTTTGATTGTTCTAAGTTCAAGAAAAAAACACATCGACTTGTCCACCATGATTTTTCCAAGCCAAAAATTGAAAAACCCATCTTCAATGAAGATGACATCGCTATTCTGCTCTCACCGACGTGCAGTAAATAGAATTTTTGAGATCCTTCCCCATCAACAATTTTGGCAACTGCGTTTACGACACCATTGATATCAACAATTCCATTTACGGCATGTTGGTGAGAGCAGAATGACGATGTCATTATCATTGAGGATCAGTTTTTCAATTTTTGGTTTGGAAAAATCATGGTGGATAAGTCGAGGTGCTGTTTTCCTGGATTTAGAACAATTAAAAGATGACATTTGAACACAATAAGAGAACCGTCACTTTTGCCCCATTTTTGAAAGTTCATGGTTACTTTTACACAAAAAAAAAAGTTTATAGTGGTGAGTGCACTTTTGAGAAAAATTTATGAGTATTTTTGCTCCTTAAAAACTTTTGAGTAAACGGCCGTTAACAGTAGTGTCACTTTTGCCTCTTTTTTGAAAGTTTATGGTTACTTTTGTACCATTTTTAAAAGTTGATGGTTACTTTTGCGCACAAAAAAATTTTTATGGTGATGGATGTATTGTTGAGAAAAGTTTAAGGTTAGTTTTGCCCTTTAACCCAAAATATTATTATAATATTAAATAAAAAATGTATATAAATAAATTTAAATCATTAAAATTTGATATAACTAGTTCATATTTTTATATTTTTATTAAAGTATTCTATATATATTTTTTATAGTATATTGAATCTCAACCGTTTAAAGTTAATCCAGTGTTGAGAATAAAGGAGTGGAGAGAAGTGAATGATAACAGAAATGGAGAGACCCATCTCCCATATTCCGCCATTTGATTTTCTGCACTTAAATGTGCTTGCGTTTAAAACGGAGGTAACAGATCCAAAAAGGATTACCAACTTTGGAGACCTGATGGAATATAAAAAAAAACGGACCTGATGAATTCATTTACTTATTATTAAAAAACCCCATTAAAAGGTCACTGTATTTAAAACGGATGAAAGGAAATCAATTAACATATATGTTAGGAACATTAAAATTAGGAGACGTAAAACACTTTTAAAAAAACTAGATCAATATATTAAATAGGGATTTAGAATTTCGGCTGTTATTGAGTGAGTTAAGATTTTGGCCATAAGGTTTTTTAACTATAAAAGTTCTTTGAACAAAGGGACATAATTGCCAACTTGTCCACAGAGTATGCATTAGAAAATAAGAATTAGGTCTGGCAAAAAATAAAATAAAATAAAATAAGAATTAGGAAAAGCGGTCCTATTGTGATTTATAAATTAAATCTTTTATTATTTAATAGAATATTTAATAGATAGAAAACCACAATTATCTTAAAAGCCCAGGAAATTAACAAGCCCATTCATATACCAACTATCATATTTTGTTCCATTGGGGCAAAAAAAAAAAGATCATATTTTGTTTCTTTCATTACAAATGGGTATAAAAAGAATGACCCATCTAACATACACAACCTTGCACATTTGGTATACATACTACAAAATTATTGTTCTCTCCAAATCTCCAAATATGACAAGCATTTAGCACGATCTTATTTCCCAAATCAATAACAGCACAGACACCTGGGTTATCATTGCACCTGTACTTAGGAAGCTAGTTGGTCGCAAAAGTACTCCTCCATATGATGCTTGGAAAGTCGCTGGCTTGATTTTGGTGGATCAACAAGTTTGACAATCATGTTAACTCGCTTATTATGCACTGACTTGTACAATGTCACTTACAAAATTTTGTGCCAAATCTATAGGGAACCACAATTGAAGGTTTTGTCACTCAAAAGAGCTTGAGGAAATGTTACTTGAAGGAGCTCTAAGAGGGTGAGGTTTATCAATTCCAAAACTTTGAGACACTAGAAAACAGTGATCAATATAAAGTGACTTGAAACTCGTGGAGGATCAGATTTCACAACAAGACACTTTCCAGGAATCATATTTGAACATTTCAATGGAGGCATTTATACTTTGTCCCCATTAAAAACATTGCAAATTACATAGCAGTTAATGAAGAATTAATTGGTAAGTATTACTCAGAAAGATATTCTTAACAACTAAAATCTCTGAGAGGAAATTGTCATGTATGTTTTTTTTTTTTGATATCGAGTCTTACATTATAGGCAAATCTTTTTTCTAGATATCATAGGGTTCCTTCAAGCATTTGGTGATTTGAAAGATCAACAAAGAGAGTTTGAGACCTTCAAGCGACAACTGAATCTCACTGTTGTAGATAAAGAGTAAAGTTCATATCAAGTCATTTCCCACTATTATTATATTGACTACAACACTCCATAATTTCCTCCCATGCACACATATATGCACATGGTTTAGCATGGCCCTATTGCAAACGATAAAGTTATATACAACGCCTAATATTAAAGAAACTAGATTGAAAATTGGTAGACGTTTTGTGGAGTGATGTTACTGTCGACGTAGTACTATTTGAAAACTCTGCAACTGACACATTTAACAACCTTAATGCTAAAATAGAGCCACCGATTGTAGTTGTTATCACGTTTGCAAAGCAGAATAAAGATAAAGGTACAAAATTGAGTCAGCTGTAGAAGACTAATGTATAGATTCCCTTCCACGTAACAACATTTTTCATTGTATAGCATACGACCTTATTATTAATGCCCTGTGAGCAACAAGAGTTTTGTTTAATCCTAAAATCCCTGAGCTTAGAATACTACAGGACAGGAGGGCATCGTTTTTGGAACCAAGCGTCAATAATTGTGTTTGACACTCATAAGTTTTACGCATGTTTGCTTATTTGTCCAATTTGACGTGATGAGCAACCTAAACGAGAACCCAAGCATTGCTCAAAGCTTCTACTAGATCACCAACATTGTGAAACCGAACTTCAACAATGAAGACATGTTGGCATTTCCGACTAGGATACCCCTTGGTGATTTAAGCAACATTACAAAGGTAATATTTCATGATTTTGGATGGGGATACCGGTTAGATTATTCTTATGGCATGGTTCAAAATCATGTAGCCATCTCATGCACTTGCACTGTTGGAATTAGGAGTGTGAGATTGTCTCAACAGTATGCATCCAAAAGCTTGAAACAGCATACGGGTGGACTTATGATGGGTGCCCATGTGACACTAAACCAACCTATGAAAAAAACAAGCTAACATGCAGCAACTATAAGAAGGAAGTCCTCATAACTTAACCAAATTATGCGCACATTGTTGTGATGTGACCTTTCGCTTTCCTCCCATTTTATTTTTTATATATATTAACATTTGGATTCAAATTCCATGCACTAAATGTGAGAAATTTATCACAAATTCAAGGTGCGTCACAGGGTATTTGATGCTATCGGGAAATGTTTTGTGTTGTTTTTCAATAGGCATACAACTGAACTTTTGGGTTGCATAACTGAGCATTTGACAAAGAAACTGGAGGAGGTAAACTAGGAATTATAACATATTTTATGATTGAGTGCACTGAAATTAATATACCAATTATTGCTTCTCATCTTTGGCCAGGAATGTACACCATACTCTTTCTCATAGGAATTGAGCAGTTGAACAGGGAAAAAACTCATAATCAAGTTTAGGATCAAAGAACACAACATACAACACCCATCAAGCAGTATGACAATTACGCAATTCTAAGATGCTCCACAGCTTTTAGCCAAATTTACATATTCCAATTCTAATACCCAGGTGCCTCACAATTCAAGAACAGTAGAAGAAGTCAATGAGGTAGTTCCACAACACCATAACTCTCACAAGCAAGTGTCCAAGAGAAAGAAGACTACAATACTTGCGCCGATTCTTTGTAAGTATGCTAATGTGTCATTGCCTTTCAAATCCATCAATGGTTTGGGAACAGACAAAGCAGATGATTTGTGAGGACCTGCCCTACATTCCACATCATGACCCCGATTCCTTGGTATGTCCACCATTTGTCTTGCAAAACATTTAACCATAAAAGCCTTTTAAATTGCTGTTTAAAAAACATAATAAAGCCTTTTGAATTTTTTGTGGTTAAATATTTTGCAAGACAAATGGTGGAGATACCTAGGAATCGGGGTCATGACGTGGAATATAGGGCAGGTCCTCACTAATCAGTTGCTTTGTCTATTCCCAAACCATTGATGGATTTGAAAGGCAATGACACATTAGCATGCTTACAAAGAATCGGCGCAAGTATTGTAGTATTCTTTCTCTTGGACACTTGCTTGTGCGAGCTATGCTGTTGTGGAACTGCCTCAATGACTTCTTCTGTTGTTCTTGAATTGTGAGGCACCAGGGTATTAGAACTGGAATATGTAAATTTGACTAAAAACTGCGGATCATCCGAGAATTGCATAATTGTCATACTGCTTGATGGGTGTTGTATGTTGTGTTCTTTGATCCTAAACTTGATTATGAGTTTTTTCCCTGCGCAACTGCTCAATTCTTATGAGAAAGAGTATGGTGTACTTTCCTGGCCAAAGATGAGAAGCAATAATTGATGTATTAATTTCAATGCACTCAATCATAAAATGTGTTGTAATTCCTAGTTTACCTCCTCCAGTTTTTTTTTCCAAATGCTCAGCTATGCAACCCAGAAGTTCAATTGTATGCCTATTAAAAACAACACAGAACATTTCCCGGCAGCATCAAATACCCTGTAATGCATCTTGAATATGTGATAAATTTCTCACATTTAGTGCGTGGAAATTGAATACAAATATTAATGTATATGAAAAATAAAATGGGTGGAAAGCAAAAGGTCACATCAAAACAACGTGCACATAATTTGGTTAAGTCATGAGGACTTCCTTCTTACAGTTGCTATATGTTAGCTTGTTTTCTTCATAGGTTGGTTTAGTGTCACACGGACACCTATCAATATCATAGGTCCACCCATATGTCGTTTCAAGCTTTTGGATACATACTGTTGAGACAATCTCACACTCCTAATTCCAACAACGCAAGTACATGAAATAACGACTTGATTTTAGACCATACCATAAGAATAATCTAACCAGTATCCCTATCCATAATCATAAAATATTACCTTTGTAATGTTGCTTAAATCACCAAGGGGTTTCCTAGTCGGAAATGCCAACATGTCCTCATTGTTGAAGTTGGGTTTCACAATGTTGGTGATCTGGTAGAAACTTTGAACAGCGCTTGGGTTCTCATTCAGGCTACTCATCACATTGAATTAGACAAATAAGCAAACATGCATGCCTAAAACTTATGAGTGTCAAATACAATTATTGACGCTTGGTTCCAAAAACGATGTCCATTTGTCCTATAGTATCCTAACCTCAGGGATTTTAGGATTGAACAAAACTCTTGTTGCCACCAAGGCATTAGTAATAGGGCTGTATGCTATCCAATGAAACATATTGTTATGTGGAAAGGAATCTATACATTAGTCTTCTACAGCTAACTCAAATTTTTACCTGTATCTTTATTCAACTTTGCAAACCTGATAACAACTACAATCGGTGGCTCCATTTTAGCGTTGAGGTTGTTAAATGTGTCAGTTGCAGAGTTTCCAAATAGTACTACATCGATAGTAACATCACTGCACAAAAAGTCTACCAGTTTTCAATCTAGTTTCTTTAATTGCATTGTATATAACTTAATCATTTGCAGTAGTGCCCATGTTAAACCATGCACATATATGTGTGCATGGGAGGAAATTATGAAGTGTTGTAATCAATATAATAATAGTAGGAAATGACGTGGTATGGATGTTACTCTTTATCTACAACAGTGAGATTCAGTCGCTTGAAGGTCTCAAACTCTGTTGATCACTTTACATTTGCCTTTGCCTTAACGTCAACTTTGTTGTGCACATTTGAACCCTCCCTTCTTCTTCATCATTACATTATCATGGGAGAATTACAGCTAGGTCCCAAGCAAGAAGGAAAATAAAAATATGGTCCTTTAAAATTTTAAAATGAAAAAATGGTTTTAAGAAGTTGTCAATAGAGGCTCTTGAAGTTGTCAACGGCCTGCACTTGGGGTTGTTAATGAAACCGTTTTTTCATTTTGAGATTTTAAGGGACTATTTTTTTCATTTTCCTTCTTCCTTGGGACCTGACTATAATTCTCCCTATTATTTTTATCATCCACTCCGTTCCTTATTCACACCCCACGCTCCTGGCTTCCTCAATCGTCCATATTAATAAATACTCTTCTGTTGTTTCTTTTCTCCTCCACTCACAGGCCCTCCTTGCAGTCTAAGTCAAACTTTTTATTTGGATTCATTTAATTCCTGTTCAAACACATCCCCCTTTAATTAAGTTTTGTGCTTCTTTCATCTTTCTTGTTCACACTTCACACCACTGCTTTGGTCGCTTCAAGGATTTGACCCACCTTATATATATATATATATCGTTAAATTATTCCCTGAGATTTGCGTTCCACATCTTTAACGGTCAAAAACTTATTTAATTCTGAGTATGTACTAAAACGATGCCATGATAGATATATGAAAATGTTCGGCTGAATCTGAAGTTTTTTAAAATCTGGCTAACCATTGTGAACTGCTAATTTCTGGTATGTGAACGTAAACTTTGAGAAGGACGAAGTTAATGGATAAGGAACATGCGAGGAGTTTCCTAGGTTAGCAGTAGTTATAAATAAACAATAATCGAAACATGTTCGATAACAAACAAGATCTAGATATCAACGAAGTTGGTGGTGACCTTGCTAACTAGATGATCGCCATACACGACTCTTTTGAACTTGTTGGGACCATTCGCACTCGTTTTAAATGTATCCAAAGGCTCCACTACCGTATCAAAGTTTGTCTGTTCCATCACATGTGCACCACAAGCACACCCCATATTAGCTACCAAACAGTCCAAAACAAGCAGCAGTTCAGAGATAAGCTCGCAGAAAATTGCATATCACCTCGTAAAAATATACCACGCTGACTCTGTATCTTTCTGAGTTGTTTATCACTCGATGCAGAGTTGACTCATACAAGCCATTGGAATATATCTGCACTGCCAATCCCGTTACTCATAGAATCCCAGAAAGTAAAACGATTGTGATTTACCGTGTACAAAATAAGCTTTGTTTTGGTTTACATGAACATGCTTATAATAAGTCGATCCAATATCCAAGCAAGCCCTTAATGAATGAAAAGATGAAGTTCAACGTTTGTGTACCTTTAGCATGTCACCGATGTTGCACACAAATGCTCCCGGAACCGGAGGTGCTGATATCCATTCCCCGGACAGGTTTCTCACCTTCAACAATATGAATTTTAAGATGAGTGATAGGTTTCCTAAAGAATCCAAGAAAATGAATGTAATATCCATCGTTGTGCCCTTACAGGACTGATCTGAGTGAAGTGCATACCTGGAGTGCATTTATATCGTCATCCTGATTAAGCAATGTCAATAAGCCTGTCAAGCAAACAGACCAAGATGACAGGAGTGATTTGCCAAGAATTCTAGGTTTCTAACAATTTTAAGGTCAGCAAGATTTACCGTAATCAGTGTGAGCTCCACTGGATTAGTTATGGAGAAGTAAGAGGAACAAAATGTGAAAGACATCAGTCATGTAATGCTCAATGATAGAAATAGAAGGGCAAACCCCAAGAACTGCAATTTTCCATTACCATCCAATGTCATTTTTGACATCAGCTTTTCCATTTGCAGTAGATGCCCCCGGATAACCAATGAGTCTCAAAACCCAAAATGGATCCCCAGCTCTCTGACCTTCAAATTCATCTGATGATCCTCCCAATGCTAAAGCAATTCCCCTCATAATTTTTCCTGCAAGCCCTGCGGGTACCAAGAAACCACGTAAGAAAAAAGAAGTTCAACCATAAGAAGCCGATTTATATGAAGTACGAGCAACAGAAGTGAGGGAGACCAAAACACGCCTGTGCAAAGACTAATATACTCCTCCATAAGAGCTTTGAAGTTTGGAGGATTTTGTGGCCTGCGCAATTGACCGAAATAAAATGGGAAGTGAGTCCAAACTTCATGATGGTCATGAGTTCCAAAGTACGTTTACTTACTATAATAACCTCTGCTCAATGTTAATTCTCCATCATACAACCCAAATCCTTCCTCACTAACCCACGCCTAGTGAATCTAACAAGGGCATTATATTTATTTACTCTCATGAGCATGATACTCAGCCAAACTTTGTGGGAGGGGAGGGGGGAATACAGGCATCAATTATAGATTTCACATACCACTGGTTGCATCCTTCCATGGTTTTTCCAAGCGTTCCATACATCCCCTCTGTCACTTCCTTGTAGCACTGTTCCAGGAAAAGGAGTTGTTGGTTAACTTATTAAGCCGGTTATGCTGGTCCCCAATCGCAGAATAAAAGAACAAAACAAATTATGAGAGGTTTCTATACATTCCGCATCATCAAGTTGATTTTGATATTTCTGATGTACAAAATACATTAGATCACTGAGAGAAGATCAGATGGTTGTCTTCAATGTATGTAGTTTTGTCACGTAAGCTAGCGACAAAGCATTGAAACAAGAATAATTACTTTGTGTCGAAAGGAAAAAATTAAGACCTACATCTATAGCTTCCTGCATATCAGGTACGTCGTTAGTTATGTTTTCTCCGATCCTCTGATATCCTCTGCATTCAATTCAGAAGTTAAATGGTTAAGTCTGATGTAGAAAACGCACAAATGATCTACATGTAATAATTTGTTTTCATGGAATCTATGTGCAGTGAAACAAACCTGTAGCCTGTACCCGCAGTCATTTTAATCTTCGTCTTTTCTTCGTATGGAAGTTGAAAGAATCTGCGTGTTACATCTTTAACCCCTCTGAGAAGAGTATCAGGAATACCATGACCTTTCTGATCAATGAGGAAGAATTGAAAACACCAACCACTTTAATGGCCATAGTCTTGCTTTGAAACATGCAGAAACTATGTAACTTCACAGAAATGACCCATTGGGAGATGGCAATAAATTTTCTAGAAGCCATATACACGTAACTTTATCTAATTTACAAGATAAATGCAAGTCAAACGCATATATCTCTTCAGTTACTCTTCACTAAGTTAATAGAGAGAGAAGGAAGCAACTGAGTAGGCCTTATGTCCCAGAAAACAAGGGAAAAATAAACAGATTGTAGAATTGCAGAATGTAATGATTCTTCCCAATCTCCAAAAATAAAATTGTGCTATTTTTCCTCCAGCCAGAATACTAACTAAACCAAGGGAGAGAGAAATAGAAACAAATGTCAAAAGATACAGAGAATCGATGGGAAAGTACCACGTAGAAGAACCCTGCCTCTCTACATGCCTCATCCAATTGTCTGACAACCTCAGAGACAGCAGGGTCCTCAGCAATATTTGGGTCATCGGACTTGGCTATAAGGGCGCTAATATCTGCGTTCAAGAAAGAAACAGTGATATAAGAAACAAAGCACACAACGCGGGACTCCTCGACTCTAGAAGATTTTACTCCATACTTCTTCACTCATGAACTACAAGCATAAAATATTTTCAAATGTAACTGGTAAGCATTTAAGTTCACTTGCAAAATCAAATACATAACGTGTTATTGAAAAAATGTAGAGTCCAAGTGAAGAAAAGAATCGAAGGTTATCAAAATTTGAGGATAATCAAGTTCCTAGTACGAGAAGATTGCGGAACTGGATGCGGAGTTTACCAATGATGGGGATGCAACTAAAGTCGGTGGCCATCGGTTGCCGGGATTATCTCTTTCTGTTCGGAAGGAGGCTCGGCGGAGGCTGCGATTATATTGAAAGTCGAATTTTCCTACAACATGGTGATTCAGCGCTTGATTTCCAGTGATGTTGAGCATATTTATTATGATTTTGAGATTGCTTATATATATTTTTTTAATTAAATTGAGATAAAATTCATCTTAAATATTTATCTTATATATTATAAACCTCGATTAAAAAATTATTTTTAAATATTCTCGATGCTGCAAATGAGCACATCGTCGCCATCGCGATCTAGAAAAGCTTGACCACGGACCACTTTTCACAGAATACGAGGGACCTCAACTCCTCAAGACGAAGCACATGATGATTCTGAGCCATAAAAGCATTAAAAAACATCAATTATAAGATGCGATCTCCTTTTCCTGACCATCTAAAGAGATCCTTCCTTTTTAGGCAATTTTCTAATTTCTATTTTGTTTTGATTCTTCGAGTTATGATGCCATCAAATTTATTTTAAACAATAAAGAACACATATATTTTTGTTTTATACTTTTGGTCGGATGATCAGGTTGAAGAGTGTGCCAACAGGTTGAAGAGTGTGCCAACCAATTAATCAATAATGAATAGCGCCACCGTACTTGGCAATTTGACGAAGTTTTACTTCCATGATTTATGAATAATTAGCTAGATTTGTTATAAATTTGTAGTGATATGTTGAAGATTTAAATCCTTGAAGCACTCTTTATAAGTGCTATGTTATAGTGTAATTTTATTAACAAAGTTTTTCTTGATGAATGTATGATACAAATAAGTAAGTGCTTGGGTAACATTAAAACCACAATTTTAAAAATCTTTTTTCACAAGCTGAGATAAAACTCCTCTTACATACTTACCTCATAAATCGTAAAACTATTTTTCAAAAACTAATCCAAACACACACTAAGTTTTAGAAGGAACAAAAATACCAATAAATAATTTAAAATAGTATAAATTCACTAAGACCGTTAAATCTCATCGAACATCTATGAGATTTATATTGAGGGAAATGTTGATTTCCATCTCATACGGAAATTCCAAAATTTATCATCAAGAGTAGATTATAGCAAGGTTTTTTAGAGCAAAGCCGGATTAAAATGTTCGACTGGTTAGACTATTAGCCAGTTATAACAGCAGTTCAGATTTTGCCTTTACGCCGCTTTAGACCGTTATTTACTTGTCATTGGACCGAAAGCTATTATTGAGCCGTGACCTAGAACAATTTTATAAAAACCGGATGGGCCAACATAAAAAGATTTGAATTTTTTTTTTAAAAAAAACATGTATAAAATGTTTTAGCTGTGTTTTTTGACTCAATTTTCACTCTTATAATTTTATTATAAATAAGTTAATATCCCGCCACATATTTTGAAGTGCAAAATATTTTAACAATATTCATTTTTTATATTACATATGTCATAATATCATAATTTTAACAATTTTAATTTTTTTAAATTCAATAGTGTCAACTAATATAATTCAAAATGCATTTTTGGTATTTAAATTTTATTCTTAATAATTGATATATAATTAAAATATATTTTTTATTTCATCTTGTTGGATATTTTTTATGACTTTGTTAACTTTTTTATCAACCAACATAAAGTTGATCTAGGGATGTAAAGCCTCACTAAATCCTTATGAGTATCGAGTTTAAGTCCCAATCTACTTAATGAAGGGGTTATTTTCTTTTTGTTATGTTGTAACTAGTCCTTTGTAATATTTCTGTTTTATTATTAATACCATTTTTCCTTATTATTAAAAAATGTTAAATTTGATTAAGGATTAATTATATTTTAATTAGTATATATTTATAATTATTTTAATTATTGTGTCACCAACTCGACTAGACAATCCAATCAATGTAACTGTTTGAATTATGACTCGTTCATCTTTCCAACTCGACATTTCTTCTTACTTTTAAAACATTGGATTATAGCTAAAAGAAACGAACGATGCTTCATAAATAAGGATCAAAATATAGAAGTGCGTAATGCATGCAGGATTGCAGGTGACTTTCAAATTGTTTATTGGCAATTGGCTATTGACAGCTGTCTCGTTTTTTTAAAAAAAATTAAAAACTAGTTGAAGCGATATATCACTTTGGTCCTGTTTATAAATTCTTTTTAATTAATTCTCATATATCAAAAGGAGTTAGTTAACTCTTTAATTATGAGCTAAATTTTCAATTTTACCCTTATCCATAATTGGTTCCAAAAGTCAACATGAATAAATTTCTTTTGTTTATTGCAATTAATAGGGGTAAAAAAGTATAAAATGCATTTACTACCATGAAACTGGACTTATAAATAGGATCAAATTTTTTGGTAAAAAATGACTTATAAATAAGACCAAAGTGGTAAGCTATAACAAACAAGACAATTTGTAACGATCTGTCACGCACAATGTACTGCCTTAACTGGAAACACTGAATCATATTCCCTCTGGCTCTATTTATAAATAATTTTTCCTTTGATTGCATAAAGGGACAGATAGTTAAAAATAATAAGTATATAAAAAATGCTATGTTTTTTTCATATATGCCCCTATTTATAAAAAGAGTCTAGGAGAGAAAATAGATATGAGAAATAATGAGTATAAAATATGAGAAAGAATGAACATTTAATAAGGGTAAAATAGGGAAAAAAAAAGTTTACATTTTCAGATAAAAAGTAAAAGTTGCTTATAAAAAGGATCAGTCCTATGAGAGAGAAAATTACTGATAGAGCAGTTTTTTTTTTAATCCAAGGCAATAATCGCTTTCCTCGCGCCGTCGCAAGATAAAGCGTGAAGTTCCATCGGAGAAGCCTTCCAAGTTTCACCGGCCGACGAGACGTCAACACGCAGGTGCTTTCCTCCCTGTTCTATGCTGTGTTGGCTTGCTTGAGTGTTGAATCCTCTGGCTTTGATTGCGCTTAATGTGGCCTCTCTAGGGATTAGTTTTAGGTTTCCTTGCCCCCCCAATTTCTGTGTTATACTAGCCACTGATTGATGCAAAGTTCTAATATCTCATATATGCTCAAGCAATCTGCTTAAATATTTTCTTTATTTTAACTTAGTTGTCTATGAACTCCATTATTAGCTGAAGACTCAAGACAACCACACATTAAACGTATCTTTCTACAAGTCCTAATTGCTTGAGGAGATCGGAGAAATATTATTAAGAAGATGAGTTCGCTAATGGTTCCTATTATAGACTTGATGGATGAAAACCTAAAACCTGGTATAGAGACATGGATTTCAGCTAGCCGAATCGTGCGAAGTGCATTAGAGGCTAATGGTTGTTTTTATGTGATGAGTAATACGATTTCTAAGGAGCTTCACAACTCAGTACTTGCTCTAATGAAAAACTGTTTGATCTTCCACTCGAAACAAAAAAGCGAGAGACCAGTAATAAGCCCTACTATGGTTACATGAACAAACACCAAAATCCCCTTTATACGAATATGTTGGAATTGACTTTGATGGCCTCATTAATAAGAACGATTCAAAAGTATGCCAACATCATGTGGCCCACAGGATATGATCATTTCTGGTACTGATACTTAAAACTTTGTTTACCTTACCTTTCTTGTTATGTTGTAATCAGTGTTATTAAAATTCGGACCGGGTATTGAACCGATCGAGGTACTGGGTTAAGGGTCAGTATGTCAAATCGATTCCAAACTGGAGCTAAACCGGGACCAAACCGGTGAGTAATTGAAGATTTTAGGCTTATAGTATGAAATTCTAAAGGAAAAAGTTAAATTTTTTTTTAATTGGGACCTGGTCTACTGACTGGTTCTGCGGGTTCCGGGCCGGACCGGCCGGTCCGGTCCGGATTTGAGAACCCTGGTCACGTGAGAAAATCTCATAAGTGGAGTGGGGCTTAAAAGTTTAAAGGCTTTTTCTTTTAATGGGTTAGTCTTCTGGGATTGGGCTCTCCTTTTGGGACCCTCTTTCACGAAAAAGACTACCATAGAGGGTTCTGACTGACAAAAGTTATATATGGGATAGGAACTTTCCGATCCCAAATATATATAAATATATATATTATTTTTTTCTGAATTTCCTAATATCTAAAACTATCCCGAATATATATATATATATATATATTATATCATAAATTTTAAGAATTTCAATATCCCAAATATATATATTATATTTTTTCCTTAATTCCCTAATATCTAAAACTATCCTGAATACATATATATATATATATATATATATTATTTTTTAGAAATTTTATAAATTTGTAATTTTAATTTGCTTTAAATATTTGTATTGGACTAATTGGTATAATATGATATTTATATCTTAACTATTTTAAAGGAAATATAGTAAATTGAGCCCAATTCAGGTCAAAATTAGGCCAAAGTCATTGCAAGAGAGAAAAAAGGCAAAATTTTTGAGAAATCTAGATCCATATCAGGACGGGAAATTTTCGGAATCGAGATCAGGATTGGGACTGATGTCCCTTCCCAAATCCCATCCCATCCCATGAGCACCCCTATACCCTTGCGTATGCTTGAATTTTCTACAGCCATTAATTGTTTCTTTCATTTTTTTGAGTAGTAAGACAATCAATCAGTATGCAAAGTTGCTAGTAGAAATTGACCAAACAGTTAGAAGATTACTTTTTTATGCTTATGGTTTGGACAAAAGGCACTGTGATTCACTGCTTGAATCAACCAATTACTTGCTCCAAAGCTTTAAGTACTTAGGGCCTGTTTGGATTAGCGGTAGAGAAGTGGCTTTTTTTTCTATCTGACTTTTGAAAAAGTAAGGTAGGATTAAAAGAGAAAATGTAAATGTTTTTGGATTAGCGGTGGTAGAAGTGACTTTTTTTTTCAACCTTAAACCTGTTTGGAGTAGGGCTTGAAAAGCCCGTTTAGATGTAAAATGACTGAAAAGGGCATGGATGCTATTGAATACTACATACATCTGATTCCTTTCATAACCCGGGCCATGTTCGGTCAAAATCATTCTGGTTTTCTTCATTCTTTTCTAGTAAATATTTTGATTTTTGTAAGTGTGTCTATGTCTTTTCAAATAATTTTACATTTTTTCTTTTAATAATTCAATTATGTATAAAATAAGTAACATTTTGATATCTTATGAATATAAAATGGGATACTTGAATTTTTATGATTTTTCATGGGTTAAGGTGCAAAAATATACATGAGCTTTTATCAAAAGTGCATCCAACACCAAATGTTTTTTTTAGGAGCAAAAGTGCTCATAAGCTTTCAAAATAGGTGCAAAAGTCACATCGCCCGTTATCTTAAACTGACGTCAGTTAGCTCAAGAATTTTGCTGCCAGGTAGAGAACAAGTGTGATTTGAAGCATTTGACTGAGCAAACGTGGCACTGGGTTTGGCTGGAGTTGGGGTCGGAAATCTCATGTGTGATTTGAAGCGTCAATCACGGCATCCTCAAATGCTTCAAATCACACTTGTTCTCACTGGTCTGGAGCTCTTGGTAGACTTGGAAGTTGATGGTGAAACACAGTGGAGGAGGAATGTCACTGGGTCTCGTCGGAGTTGGGGCCGGAAATGATAATGTCGCCGGAAAAGTTCAAGAATTCACTGGAAAGTTTCAAACTTGCTGAATTGACTTAGAAGGTGCTTACAAGACTGAATTGATGGTGCTTAGAAGGCTTACAATGGCATCAATGAGAAACAAGGAGTAGAGACCGCTGGAAGTGAGGTTCGCCAGAAATGGGGGCCGGAAAAATCAAGAAACTCGTCGGAAAATGCACAACTCCTCCGGAGAATTGCAAACATAGCTGGAACTCACAAAATACTTGCTAAAAATCACAGAGAATCTGACGGTGTGACAATGAGGGATGGAGGAGCAATAATGGTGGAATGAAAATAAAGAAAGAGGTCGCTGGAAATTTCAGAGCTTTACCGGAATGGGGGAGTTATGAACAGGGTGATCGCAACAAGTTGGGACTGAATATGTATTGAAGTCAATCCCATCCCGGCCAACTCCTCCTTCCTCTTATCTACCGCATTGCGCTGTTGACTCCGACAATGAATCCTCCATTGCGGTATTCTCTTTCTCAGACTTTGAAGAAAGCTGCATTTTCCATCACTTCTTTCACGCTCATAGATTCTGGAGCTTGCAAGAATCTATGCGGCGAAGCCAAGGAATCTTGTTTAAGATCTTCACAGAAACAGAATGAGGGCATCATTATAATAGGAGCCAATAAAGATGTCTCTGAGCTGCCCAATGTTGCTGAAAGCAATGGTTCTCTAGTGCCTATAGCTCCTGATGCAGATAGAAAGAATGGGGATTTTTGCATTGATCTTCAATCACCCCCTTATAGTGATGAAGAAACCATTTCAATTACCTGATATTGATTCTAAAAAAAAAAGAATATTTTGACCACTTGCAAAAAACAGGACCCCACTCTTCCCATTTTTAGCCACATCATGCTCCTAGTCAGCATTTTTAGTCAACAAAGTTAAAATTCACGGTCAACGTTCTTAAGATAACAGAATATGTGACTTTTGCACCCATTTTGGAATCTCATGGGCACTTTTGCCTCTAAAAAAAGCATTTGGTGTTGGATGCACTTTTGACAAAAGCTCATGTGTATTTTTGCACCTTAACCCATTTTTCATTAAAAAAATTAAATTCGTCAATTTATATATATATATATATATATATATAATTCAAACAAATTTTTGTCTTAAAGGTGGCAAGTGGACATACCCCACATATATTATTTAGTAATCTAATTCTTACATTTAAAATACGAGCAATATTGTGAATTTGAATATGAATTTTGGTGATTGGATGGAAGAGAGAAAAGTAAGTAAATGTAATAAGAAAACACAAAATATTCAACTGCAATCACCCTGTCCCAGCTAGTATCCCCCTTGGAATCTCCTAGTAACAGCCCAGATATCGCCCACCTCTTTTGCATCATGATATCACTCATCGCAAGAAAATCTTCATCATCCACCATCCATCCAGCGACGGCGAAGTTCTTTATGGGTTGACGGAGGCGTCGTGACTCCTTTATGATTCTCAATTCAGCTTGGCTCCGATGGTGATAATAGAGGACCATCCATTGCAGCTTTCCCTGTGGCATTTCTTGAGCACCTGTGCTAGAGAAGGTGCGATTGCCTTCCAAAAGGCTCATGGTGCGATATGTGGGACTTCGCCTCCAAAAGTGCAACGGTCTTCTGTCTCGCCCCTGTTCTTCAATGAATGCTTCGCCACCATGATCTCCTTGAGAAGTCAGAAGCTCAAATTTTGGGCTTCTCCTGAACACCACGGTAAGTTTAAAAGCCCAGCGCAAGCCAACGTGAACCCAAACGGTGTTGTTCCAGCCGACTGTGCTTTTTTTGGTTAAACGCGCGGTAACCCCTCCACACCGCTTTCTCAAACACACCCTTAATACCTTGGAATAATGAGGATGATTTAGGATTGTATGCTCACACAGAAGCATCATACTTCAGCATACTGCATCAGAATAATATGGCAGGTTTACGAGTTAAGCTGAAAAGTGGTGAATGGATTGATGTTGATCCCTCACCCTGCTTGTTTCTGGTTGGGGCAGGTGATGCATTAAAGGTGGGTTATTGTTTTTTTTTCACATCTTTAACTCTCCTAATTTAAAACCACTTTTCTATAATTTTGTTGACAAGTGAAAGCTTTTTTGCTATGTGAAAGGTTTGGAGAAATGACAGAATACCGGCTTGTGAACACAAAGTCGTTATAAAGGAGGAGAAGAAAAGGTGCTCCATGGGATTATTTTCATTTAATAGAAACATGTTGCAGAAACAAGAAGAGTTAGTTGATGAGGACCGTCCAAAACGATATAAATCAGTTATCCATTATGAATACATGATATTTGGTGAAAGTTTCCATCACAAGTTTCCAGTTTTCTTCAGGTGTGATGTAATAATGCTAAATGGAAAGGATGTGGATGAATTATGATGAAGTCTCTCTCTCTCTCTCTCATGTTTTCTTACTCTTTTCGTGTGTTCGGTATCCTCCCTTTCTATTAGTTTCTTCTTCTTTCTAGTAACCTCTTCTGTTATCTTATTGTATCATTTTCCTTCTAATAATTGTAATTTGGTTTTATCAGAATTTCTTGTACTGATTTGAGTTACTGGTGTTCATGTAAGCTATAGTATAATTTTTAATAGGAATTATGCCCTCTGTCTGTCGTTCATAACAAGTAGTTCATTCACGTGTGCTGTGAGTATCCCTTTAATATAATAAATCTCTATGATTTTACTGTTCATATGAACAGTATCGGCTCAAATCTTGCTTTGGGCTCCGTGCATAGATCACCAGCAGATTTTGCTCCGTATCTTGTAGGTTTGAAATTTGAAACTCCCTTCTAATTTACAATCCCTTCCCTCTCATTCATTTATCGTTTTTTTCTTCCGAAGCCATTGCTTCTCTTCCTCTCTCTTTGCTGCTATAATGGTTCATTCTCCAACCCTTTCATCTCTTTATCCTCCATAAAAAGGCTTCTTCCTTAATCGCAACATGCCTCTTCTGCAACCCTAAGCTCATTAAAGTCTGCTTCTATCGCATTGCTGCTGGAAATCACGCCTCCATCCTTGCCGGTGTCTGATGCAGTCGAACAGAAGTATTTCTAATGCTCTTTTCCTAAACTCAAGACCTTCTTTGGATATGGTTAGGAAAACTTCTTTCTCAGGCCTGATTTCTGAATGGTGCGTACTGGTTCAAAAGATCAAAAAGAAAGGCAATACAGAATATCATGGAATCATTTGTGTTACTGATAAAGTTCTTCATTTTTTCATCTGGAGGAGAAAATATGCAGATCCTGCACTTTTTTATCTCTTATGCTGCAGGGCTTCCTTATCTTGGATTATAAATTCAGAGCATGCTGCTAATTATGGAACTCGGAAGCTTCATATCGTTTGTGAGAAGAAACTATTTATCCAGCTGCATCATTCAGTTGGATTGACTAGCATTACTGTTGAGCAGGACATCTTCAAGTTCGTAGCTTTTTTCCAGTCTTTCATTTCACTATTTCTTTTCGTAATTATTTAATTCAAACTGCGATTATCTGAGAAATTATTTGGTATATTGAAATTGAAATTATGAGAAAAGGATGGAAACAGTGAAATGTGTCACATAAAAATTGGTCCTTTTTTATATATATGAACAAATAGGATCGATGGATCTGGTATGGACCTCAGAAGTAAAGCCAGGGTAAATGCCTTTTTTTCTTCTATGGATGATTAATATTTAATACTATGTGATTGTGAGCAACAAGCAAAAGCCACTTAAAAGTTGGAGGACGACCAATTACATTAGAGTCTTACTTTGTGGTTGTTTCTGAAGAGGGCTTTCACTCGGAGAATAGGAAACTTGGAGTCTACGAATTTCATATCACTAGGTAATTACACCATTTCAAAGGAGCATCATTCTTTAGTTGAAATTTTATGGCTCTTCATCTCTTCTCAGTGTCAACTTAAACTCTAGATTAAACCAGCGCTAGGGAAGCTGTTTTGATTTTCCATGCTATCATCCATGAAGAAATAACTTTGAAGAAGGGCCATCCTGTCTAAGTGAGGTTTTGACGAAAGCGTGATATATTAAATTTCAATCTTTTTTAGCGAGAGAAATGTGTCGTTTTGGAAAGTTTTCTCCTAGAGGACGAAGAGCTTGATAACATCTTTATTTATCTTTGCTAAGACAGGGTGAAAAAGTTACTTAGTATAAGTTATGCCAGTGTTCAATTTTGCTGTATCCTTACAAATGATTCTTGTGTGAATTTTTTAGGGCAGAGATTTATTTGTGTTATGCTATTATACCTGTTTCCTAATAACATCTTTATTTATCTTTGCTGAAATAGGGTGAAAAAGTTACTTAGGATACGTTATGTCAGTGTTGAACTTTGTTGTATCCTTATAGATGATTCTTGTGCGAAATTTTTAGGGCAGATGATTTATTTGTGTTATGCTATTATACCTAGTGATAAATATTCCATCTCAGACACTTCTTTTATCATGGATTTGTATATGTGGATAGATGGTAGGGTGCTCATGGAAATGGATTGCTTTGCTCTGTAGGTAGTTTCCATAAAGATCATACGTAACAAGATTACCGGACAGCCTGAGGGCTATGGATCTGTGGAGTTTGTTTCTCATGCGGCAGTAGAACAGATTCTGCAAACTTATAATGGGACGTAAATGCCTGGAACAGAACAGACTTTCAGATTGAATTGGGCATCTTTTGGTATTGGGGAGTGGCGTCCTGATGCTGGGCCTGAGCACTCAATTTTTGTGGGGGACCTAGCACTTGATGTTACAGATTACCTTCTGCATAGGAGACATTCTGAGCCCATTATCCTTCAGTTTGAGGTGCTAAAGTCGTGACTGATCCTAATACAAGGCATTCCAAGGGATCTAGGTTTGTTAAATTTTCTGATGAGACTGAAAGGAATCGTGCTATGACTAAAATGAATGGTGTTTATTGCTCAAGTAGGCCAATCCGTATAAGTGCTGCAACCCCAAAGAAGACCACAGGTTTCCAATAGCAATATGCTGCAACTAAAGGTGATTATTGCATTGATACTTTTCATATATTTCCTGGGGAACAGGGACTATACTCCCCTCACCACAAGTGATTTAATAAAAGTCAGTACCAATCTAATTGACAAGTCTGAGGTGTGCCTTGGTGGTGCATGTGTTACATTAAAGTCTTCTAGTGCTTTTAAAATATAGCTGGATTTGTTGTTTTGAAAAAATAAATAAAGGAAAAAAATTACTTCACTTTAAGGAATGAACATGAAATTATGGAGTACTGTTGTATTTGTTTTTGCGCTACTCTACTAAAGAAGTCAAAGCAAAAAAAAAAACTACTTTAATTAGTTCATGTAGATATGAGAAGAGATCTGAAGATTGGTACTCAAGACTTGGTACCTTGAATAATTAATGGCTATATTTTAGAATTTTGCTATTTGAATTTATTGCTACTTAAGTGAGGCACTTACTCAAGGATCTCTTTGGCAGCTATATATCCGATCCCGGCATATACTACCCCAGTTAATGCAGTTCCACCGGATTATGATATGAATAATACAACTGTAAGTTAGACCCACAATATTTTATAAATTTCATTCTTTTATGATTGTCTTACCCCAGTTTTTATTGCAGATTTTTGTTGGTAATTTGGATCTTAATGTCACTGAAGAAGAACTGAAGCAAACCTTCTTGCCATGTAATTGTACTAGGATGGCTGGGGAGCACAGATGGACCCGAGCCAATGGAGTGCCTACTATGGATATGGACAAGGCTATGAAGCCTATGCTTATGGAGTAGCTCAAGATCCATCCTTGTACGCGTATGGTGCATATGCTGGATGAAAAGGGATATGATGATTATTAGTCATTAGATGGACCAGGTCGTCCTTTTGTGTACTGAAAGTATTGCAACGGTGTGACTTTCAACTGTTTCATTGGATTTCTGTCATGCAAAACTGAAGATTGAGGCAAGAAAGGAGAGGGAGATATTCTGCCGTATGAGTCACATTTTTATTCTTGTACTTGGTTTTTCTGGCATATTATGTTCCTTTTAGTTTTGCTTCGGTGCATCGTGCAGGGAGTGAATGTGTGATCTGGAATGATATAATGTTAAAGATATGAAGAAGAAATTATGACATTTAAATAAATATGAATAGCTTAACATGAGTATGGATATAAGAATAATCTTTAAATGTCTCTTGGCTGGAGCACATTCAGGGACACAAGATTTGAGAATGAAAAAGGGAGGTGAATGGATGTTTTCTTTTTTATTTTTTCATTTAGTTGGCCTCTAATGGAACAATGCGTGTTTTAAACTATACATGTATGAGAAATCTTTATATGAGAACTAATTTATGCATGATTGAATATATTAAGAATATTGATTACGCATAAACTAATTCATACCGCGCATCGCGCGGGGGAGTTAATACTTGTTAGGTATAAATAAAACAATATGCTGTTGTTAATAAGGGAGCACATTTTATGCCTATCTTTTTTATGAGAAAAAATGTGCTCATTAGTCATTACACATCTATGTCGTTGATTAATTTTGACAATCTAGATTTAATTTAATTTAATTTTTATATTTTAATAAATTTTAATATATGTAAAATTTAAAATAAATATAATCTTATAACCATTACTTCTTGTAAAAATGAATTTATCATTTTAAAAATCATGAAATAAAAATTTTAAATTCAAACCATTGAGATTAAAATTAAACGTTTGATATCTCATCACATTAATGCGAAATTAGGTGTTTATTGCTGTGATGAGCACCGAATTCGAACCCTCTTAATAATAAGGGAAGACGAAGAGAAGGTGCTCCACAGAGTTTGTGATGTGGATATAACAACATACTCTCTCTCTCTCTCTCTCTCTCTCTCTCTGATCATAAATATAGAAGCTAAATAATTAATTTATAGATATTATGAAAATTAATAAAATCAAGTATTTATTAAAAAAATGTGTATTGGTTTTCTTAAGATGCCACATTTAATCATTTGCATTTGAAATTATCCTATTAATAACAAAACAAAAAAAAAACCTCTTTTAATAAGTGCAATTAATAGAAATATTTTATTAGAAAAGTTATAAACATTTGAAAGACAACGTTGATTGAAATAATATATTTTGAACTAAACTAAAGTCATCAACTAACTTCTGCATATAGAAGTAGAGGGAATAGTTTGTTGGATTGTTCGGTTAGGACCTGCCTGGTTTGTCTACGCATCTTTGTCTCTTTGATATGTATTCAATGACAAAATACTCCCTCTGATTTACAATATAAGAGCTAAATACATACTTTAAATTTATCAATAAGCTAGTAAAAAGTAGTTAAAGACAATAAACATGTAAGATGTTTACTTTTTTTTTCAATATACCCTTATTTATTAAAAGAATAAGTAAGAGAAATGGCAAATGGGAAAAAAGAGAAGGTAAGGGAGAACCGGAGAAGTATGATGAGAGAGAGAGAGAGTGGAAAATTTAGGAAAAAAAGGCATTAAATGTAGAGATAAAGGCAAAGTAGGTCTTATAAAAAAACACTCCACCCTACATAAGTTTGACTCTTATATTTTGAACCAGAGGGAGTAATAAGTTTGATGCAGGAGCACTACAAAATTTTATGATGTTGTAGTACAGTAGTTCTAATAAACAAAGATATTAGATATCACAGAAATTATATTGCATTGGAATGCTACCTCTACACAATTATATTTCTAACGATAGTGATGTTATATGTACGCGTATGTAGACCAAACTCAGGGTGTGTTTGGAAGAGTGATGGGAAAAATAGAATTTCTCAATTTAGCGTTTGGTCATTTTAGTTTTGATAAAAGCTCGATTGTGTAATGTGATTTATGTTTGGAACAGCGATGGGAAAAATGACTTTTGTAAAAATAAAACTTGTTTGTATTGAATTAAGCACAAGTGATTTTTGTGATAGTAGTAAGAGAAAGTGGGTGGAAAAATATTTTAAAGGGTTAAAAACACCAAAAAATAGTTTAAAATAATTTTTGGAACTGAAAAAGTACATTAAAGATAAAATTGCAATCAGTCTGATAACACATTGGGTACAGTTGAAAAAATATTTTAAGGGTTAAAAGCACCAAATAATAGTTGAAATTAATTTTTGTAGCCGAAAAAGTACATTAAAGGTAAAATTGCAATCAGTCTGATATCACACTGGACACAACTGAAAAAATATTTTAACCATTCTCACTCTCCCTAAAAGCTAAATCAGTAAAAGCTCCAAATTTGAGCTTATACCAAAAGCTATTAACTCAATCTTAAGCTCAATTGATCATAGTGCTTGCCAAACATTCATTATTTTTTTCAAAGTTGCCCATTGGGCTTATGGTGGCCGAACCAGCGTTTGGGGGCTCAAACGCCCCCCCCCCCCAAACACACGCTCAATGAATCAAGACATTGATATTTTTTTTTATATAAGAAACTGTATTTCATTGAAACTCAAAAAGAGCCAAAACCAAACGGTATCAATATATACCCTCCATCAAAATCCACCTCTTACCTAAGAGGTGGAGATTGATCAAGGATACAAAAAATTATGTGAGGTCTTATCTAAACAATTAGCAAAAATCATATGATCCTTAGAAGCACGCTTAATCAAAACCTCTCAGTTTCTGAACAAATAATCTAGTATCATGTATAAAATCTCTTAAAAGGAGTATTCCTATCCCATCCCCTATTGATCAGGTTAATGGCATCAATACCATCAGAGTAATAATATTCTTGAAACCTTCAAACTAGCATAAATTAAGTTCATGGATGATTCCTATAAGTTCTACAATAGATAGAGTTATGGAGGAGCATGTTAGTTTACAGCTGAAGCCACTTATCTAGAAGTTAATGGAGGATAGATATGATTTTTTTTCTCTTAAATTCTTAATTAATTACTCCTTAATCATTGAACAAATTAAAATACTGAAAGAGATTATGTTTCTTGAATTTAATTTCTCTTTTTATTCATTTCTTTATCTCTCTCTTTCTCTTGATTCAAAGGCTTTTTTCAAAAGCAGCTTTCCGATGCACAATAGACACCTTCAATGTTTAACGGGTTAATGCAACATTTGGTCCTATAGTTTATCCTCTTTTCAGTTTTGGTCCCTATATAATTTTAGTTTTAATTCTTCAAAGGGAAAAAAGATCTAGGTTCTTTTAATGAAAAAATAAATTGTCAAAGTTCTTATTAAATTATAAAGACTAAAGTTTAAGATGGAAAGAAACTGGAGAAATCAAAACTTATGGTTTAAAACTATAAGAGCCAAAATCAAAATGAGAATAAACTATAATAACCAAACATTATATTAAACCTTGTTTAATTTTAAAACCTGACTTGTTGTAATTTGTCTTGTTTTAGCACCCTAACTAGATTACCCATCGAGAAAAGGAACTAATTAAAATATCTTGTATTTTCTAAGTTACGACAACTATTGATATAGCCTTGCCTATTTTCACCCCTATATTTAGCTTCATTATCTATGGTAAGCTTGTAGATTTGGTTGTTTATCTAGTTGTTTGATAAATACTTATTTCTATATAATTTATCCCACTTTATTCATATATTTTGGGGATGATTTTAGGCTAATTTGGATTTATTGGAAAGTATTTGGATTATTAGCCAATTTTAGGAAGTAATACAAATCTGAATTATTTGTAAGATTATTGGGTTTAAATTTTCACTATTTTAATTTCCTATTTTGTGATTGGGTAAATATTTTTAAATATATGATAGATCACGATTTTATTTAATTTTTGCATGTCAAGGAAAAGTATATTAGAAAATCTTATGGTGCAGAATTTATTTTAAAAGTTAAAAGGGAATCTAATAGATGAAATTTATTGTGCTACTTAAATTTTAATAGACCCAAATTTTACATCAAAAGCTCTGATCTTTTCCTCCCCTCAAAAGACCAAGCTACCAACGTCAAAGACATTGAGAGCTAACCCTTACTCTCTCTCGGCTTCCAATTCTTGTCTCCTCTTTATCTCCATTAAGCCATCATTAATCTCACCATCTTCTATTGTCCAATCAACACACACAAATCCACGCCATTCATCATTCCTTCTCAAATTTATCTTATCATGGCCGTGGTTATTTGCTTGGAGTTTGGAGGTGGAGGCGCTTGGATGGAAGCTTGAGTTAATTTGGGAGACAATTCGGGATGAGCCTGAAAAAAGATAAGAGCTTAGGAGCTTATACTTAAAGATTAAAAGGGAGTGACTTTTTTTTTTTATCTTTTTGATTCAAGACTCGGGACTATTTAATTTTAAATAATTTTGAGTTGTATTGCTTGAAAATAATCTAGTTTTAGATTGTAAAAATATTTCTTTTGAATTGGATTGGTTTTGTGCATGAGATATTTGTTGGAATTTTTTTTTTGCAAACTTTTAGATTTTCAATTGAATTATTAATTGAGTTTTCATTTTTAATTTAATTGTCATTTTGATTTATACTCTTGATTGTTTAATCGGGTTGGTTAATTTTCTAGTTGTTTAATTAGATAATTGTAAACATGATTTCCAAAATTAATTTGATAGTAATTGTGGTTGATTTTAACGGGTTTAATATAGCCCACACTTATTTATGAGTTTTCTAGTAGATTAAATGTTATTGAATTTGAGGGTTTTCCATATTTCTAATAGGTGATTAGACTTTTTAATCCCTCTCTTTTACCAATCTCCTTTTGGTCTAATTAATTAATTTAGGCTAAAAAAGTTAATTCCATATGAATCCTGAGTTGTTCTCTTCACCATACTTGAAGTAAACCTTCGTTACCTTTTCTTATTTAATTTCTTAGCTATTAGTTTATTTCTTTTTCTTAGAATTTTAATTCCCCTTTTCACAAAAAAAAAAAAAACCCAAAAAATTGCATCTTTAGGTTTGTTTCATTCTCATATAGGTTGTAGAGTCATTTGCATTTTGCACTTAGGTAGTAGTATCTTGCATCCTAGTTTAGGTTCATTTCACTGCATTTTTCATAATCTAAATTCAATTCTAAAGAAAAAATCCATAAATTGCTTCTTAGAAGAATGACCTAGGTTACCACTATATTGCATTAGTTGATCCTACTTTAATTGATTGCTTTAATGACAAAAAGCAACATCATTGTCCTCTCTTGTTTTTGCATTTGTTATAGACTTTATTATACCCTATTTCGATCATAGTAGCTGATTTTCATTAGTTTGGATTAGCCAGGTTTTTCAGCCTGCATTGACGTGATCTTCATGTTATGATTAGGCTAAAATATTGAAAACCTTATATATACTAGTATTATCAAATTGAAGGAAAATTTAGGAATGTTAAAAATTCATAAAGTGATTTTGGTTAATTAATAATTGGCTAAAATATATGTTTCATCCACTATATTTGTATCAAATTTTAGTTTAACGCTTTAAGTTTATATATAAAGCGTATTTATTAGTTTCCTTTATTTTAACACCGTTAACGAAAAAATGTTGACTTGACAATCGAAGTTAATGGTTACTCTACAATTAAATTCCAACAAAGCATGTTTAATAATCCTTTAACAGAATGTTTTATATTGGGTTAATACCATCTTTGGTCCCTCATGTTTATTCTCATTTTGGTTTTAATCTCTCAAGTTTTAAATTATTGGTTTTACTCCTTGTAAGGGCAAAATGATCCAAATTTTTATTGAATTATGAGACCAATGTTTTAAACTAAGTGAAACTGAAAAAACTAAAACCAATGATTTGAAACTTAAGGGACCAATATTAAAATAAAGTCAAACTTAAATGACCAAAAATTATATTAACCCTTTTATATTTTACCCCTCATCCATGGATTTAGTGCTTGAGGGTTTGGACAAGCTCATTAAAGGGAGTGTGTAAAATATGGAATTTGAAGTTGATTCTCACATATGGTTAATGCTCTACCTAGCCATTGGTATAGGCACACCGAGGCTATGCAAAGGGCAGGCGCCTTGCCCTTGCCGTGTGAAAGAGCCCGACCCCAACCTATAATTTTTCTATAAAAAACAAAACTAATGTCTTTATATTTTAAAACTAAAAAATGATATCTACACATGCACGTAAATCCTCTCATATAATATCATATAAGAGGGGCAATAAAAAAAATAATTAAGACCAGACGAAAAGAAACAAGTTACAAAACCATCAATAAAAAATTGGCTCCTCAACACAACACTTGGACTACAGGTACATCTTAACTATTCATGCATGAAGCCACGTATTTTCCTTTTTCCTCTCGTGATTATAATCTTTAATTTCATATCCTACCAACCATTTGGAGGTCCCCCCCTTATATACAACAAATCCCTTTCATTCTGATTTTAAGCTTCATTGAGTTTCACACCGCCGACGATCTCAACACTCAGGTGCTTCTCGATCCTTTCATGCTCTTACCTGTTTTCTACTGTGTGGAGATGTTTAATTTCTCTACGAACTTGTTTGGATACCCAAATCTGATCGGATGTTTCAGATTTATTTTTTGTTTTCTTCATTATTTAAAAAAAATTATGTTAATGACTATAAAATCTAAAATAAAGATAATATTTTAACTATCATTTTTTTAAAAAATAATGTTTTATTAAAAAAAAATCATCACTTAAAAATCTTTAAACCCCAACCGTTAGATTATATCTAGACAGTCAAAATATAGAGGGTTAAGGGGCAAAACTTCCCTTAAACTTTTCTTAAAAGTGCACCCACCACCATAAACTTTTTTTTTTATGCCAAAGTAACCATGAACTTTTAAAAATGGTGTAAAAATAACCATGAACTTTCAAAAAGGAGGCAAAAGTGACACTAACGTTAACGGCCGTTTTCTCAAAAGTGCACCAACCACCATAAAATTTTTTTTTTGTGTAAAAATAACCATAAACTTTCAAAAATGGGGCAAAAGTGATGGTTCTCTTATAGGGTTCATGGAATTGTTGAGATCTTTCCCCATCATCGTCGCAACTCGGTAAGAGTAGGATGGCGACATTATCTTCATTGGAGGAGCAAGATCGGCGGCATGATGGGGAGAAGAGAAGGTGGCAACCTCCCCCCCCCCCCATTTCTCTCCTTTTTAAGTATCTTGATGAGTGACTTTATATCATTTTACCATTGAGTGATGTGTAGGACAAACCAGCAAGTATGTCTCTCATTATGCTTTCAATAAAGCCATCATATATTCAAAACCCCAGCCAGTATTGTAAAAATTCTATATAACTTTGGGCTAATCTAGAGTATATATTCATCTCCATCCATGGAGGAAGTTGCAAAGTTACCACATATTGTAAGAGAATCTTTATAGAAATATTTCAAAATTGTAACTCAACACCAAGTATTTATAAGGTGTTATTCAACTGTAGTTGAAATAACTCCAGACAAGTTTTATGTACCAATTAATCTGCATAGATTGGGAACCACCAAGAAACCCTTAGAGTATGAGCCAGAAATTAAAGAAGAAATAGAAGATGATGACAAATTCCAATTCAAAGTCTTAAATATAAGAGCCCAAGATTATCATATCATATTTCAAGATCCAGAGTAGATTATAGCAATGAGGATTTGAGATGGATGTGCGGTCATACAATAAAAAATAAGATTCATAATATTACTTCTTAGGGTGTGTCTGTTGCAATCCATGTTTTGATGATAACAAAATGTTAATAAATTGTTTTGCAAGGAAATGTCAAAGTTTAATTGAATGAAATTGATTATCAAATGCATTTCACAAGTTAACAAAAACATGCTGCTGAATATATTTGATGCACTCGAGTTTTGGAGACAATGGATTGAATTAAGGGTCTTCAAGCGGGATATTTTTTTACCTCATTTCTTTTGATTGGTTGAACATATCAATTATTCAACTTTTTTCTTAAGTATGCAATTTTATTTTTGAATTTAACATTTACGTTTTTTTTATTTCTTCACTAACTTATTTCCCATTTTCATAGGTATCTCCACAATCTCTGCAAAGAATTGGGTAAGATTAATAATTATGAATTCTTGTGCCTACATTCTATTCAATCATCTGGAAACAATAACGTAAGTGAGAACGTCATATATTGGAAGGAAAATTAAAGAAGGGGATAAAAAGTGTTGGTTTGCACAATTTATAAAAAGGTATTTAATTCTAATTCATCTCTCACTTAAATAAAAGCTTTCTTAATGACATAATATTAATATGAATTCATATTGTAGTAATCATTGGATGCTTGCTATTATTTGCCCACATGAACACGCTATATATTGGTTATGTTCTTTACAATGGGCAGTGAGTGAAGATACGAAGTGGGTGTTTGAAACGTAAGTTTTCTACAAAACTCTATTCTATAATATTCGAATATATCATTTTCTTACAATTATTTGATAATAGATCTTTGAAGATGCATTCTATGTTGGTGTTAAAGAATGGTCAAAGTGATGTCAATTGGGTCCTTTTGAAGGTAAATACTTTAAATTTAAACAATGGATTGATAAATTATATTTTTGGCTTCTAAATTTGATTGTTTTTGTTTGTGTACATTCAAGTGCCATAAACAACCCAAAAGTTTTGAGTGTGGATATTTCGTGATGCGCTATATCTATGAATTCATCACTGAGGGCATCAATAACTCATTTAACAAGGTAATAATATTATATATAAATTATAATTTTAGTTTAGACTTTCGTTTTTCTCATAATATTGCTTACCTGCATTTTTTTTTTGAATTTGCATCATTTTCAAAGTTTGGAGTCATATTCTAAAGCGCAAATAAGATAGATGCGTGACATTTGGTCTGAATACTTTCTACATTTAACAAAATTAGAGTAAAATAATAAGCTGTACATGGTTCTCTTTTGTAACTTGATAATATTAGATACACACTTTTGTTTTGACCATTTATTTTTGCTATACATTGGTTGCATGACTTGCATTGTTGTACAATGGCTCCATGTGATAGCAGGTTATCGAATGAGGAGTTAATACAAGTTTAGCTCTCTCTTTTTTAAAAAAAATATATTACAATTATGGCGTCAGTTATGACCATAACTGATAGCGTAATTGGTAATTATGTCATCAGTTTAAATACGAAAAGACACCGTAAATAACTAAATTACATCTCTATTACGGAGTCAGTTAAGTATATGCAAGATGCCATAATAGTCTATTACGATGTCGGTTTAGTTTGAATGTGATACCGTAATATATTCATTTACAATGTCATATCTTAATTACGGACTCATATCTTGAGCAAGTGACGCTATAATATATATTTTTTGCTACATCTATTTCCGCTACACCCCATATGCTGTGACGAATATATAATTTTAACTGATGCCAAATATAGCTTTTTGCACTAGTGATGCGGCTTGGAAGAATTCCCAATCTGATTATTGCTAAAAGTTGTGACATAATCGAAGCGTCAAAATGAAATGTGTTTTCTAGCATAGTTATGCCCTGAGATGAGAAAATAACATTCAACCGTTTACTAATAAGCATTTGTTTTGGTGGCATCCTTTTCATTGGATAATCGTATTTTTCCTTGTTTCCATTTCAAGCATGACGATGCTCATTGTTGCCATGAGAGATTTGGATCATATAAATCTAATTTCATCTCCTACGGAACACGATAATTGCTTCACCAATTGAATCGAGAAGGAATCTTTACTACAATTTTTAAACTAGAGAAATATATATTTGAAAAAAATTAACTAATCATAAGAAAAGGGTTAAGGTGCAAAAATTAAAAATACAGTAATATTGTCAGTAAGATGTCTAAGGGCCTATTTTAGTTAGCGTTGGAAAAGTATATTCACATAAGTCGAGACAAAATTCCTCTCACAAACTTACCTCATATAACGTAAATTAAGTTGGAAAAGTAGCTTCTACCATAATTCATGAACCCGGACCGGATCGGCCTGTCCAGCTAGAAACCGGCGGACCGGCTGATAAACTCTTTGGCTTATTGTTGGGTAGGGCCGAGCGTAGGGCAAGTGGTAATGCCCTATACCTATTTGGACCTGCCCAAATATATATATATATATATATATATATAATTTTATTTAAAATATATATTATTCAATATATAATTAAATTTTTTTTTGCCTGGCTTTTAATGGATCATGAATGTTATGTAATTATTGTGAAACATGAATATTGTGTTAAGGCCTTTGGCAATATTTTGAATTTCATGATTTAAGTTGTAGACTTATGTACTTATGATATTGTCTTTTGTTTTTACTCACCACCTTATCATTTTTTAGCTCTTTGTTTGTTTTATTTGTTGTTGAGATTATGATGTAATCAGGCTTTGACCCTTGTACAGCCGCACTGGTTTGACAAAAAAAAAATTGATAATACCTATTATGTTATTTTTTATTATAGAATTATAGAATGATAATATTTGGATTTGGGCAAGGAAGCCCGCCCTACCTAGCCTGCAATTATCCAACCCAAAACTACTAGGGCTTTTACCGGGCAGGGCCGGACATCAAGCTGCAAAACTTTCAGGCCAGGCATCGGGCATAGGTTATGCCTTGCCCATGCACACCCCTAATGGCCACCGATAATCATGGATATATTTAATAAATTAATAAGTACAAAGAGCTATGATATTCTTAAAAATTGAATTTTAAGACCGATTTTATACGAAACCGGTCTTAAAATAACTTTTAAGACCGGTTATTTTTATAACCGGTCTTAAAAGTATTATAATTTTTTTTAATTGTGTGTGATTAGCTTAATTACCAGAATGCATCCTAGAACTGCTACTTCCAATGCCATACTTATTAAGTGACATAAAGTTATTAATTGTAATGTGTTGTTTAAAACCATCATATATATATATATGCATAATTGTTTAAAACACATACAGGCCAATGACATGGCTCAAACAAATTCACATGTATAAATGCATGGTTGCACATAATCAAAAAAACAACAAACATGTCAAATCATGCAACCAACAATATTTGCAACCAACCAACATGTCAATTCATCAATATATACACAAAATTTCTCAGTTTTACTAGAACTCACTGTTATAAAAGTTCATAAATGAATTCAGCACAATAATTGTGAATGTGATCAATATCTTCTTCTGGAAAGGGGTCAGCAAGTTTAAACATCTAAAACACCAAAGCCAGAAAAAACATTAACTTCATTTTAAAAAAATAAAAGTAATAAAAAAATTTTGAAATATATATACATACCTCTTCAGTAAATTCTGTCGTGCCTAGGGTAATAATATTATAAATGTGCCTCAGAACATACAACCTACATAAGTTGGACCCCGGTGGCATTGGAAGGTTACTTATTTTACATAAATTCCATAAATTTTGCACATGAAAGGTAATTAATTATGCAAGAAAACTTATGAGTTCAAGCTCTTCTTCAATTCACTAGTTGGCTTGCTGAGGTGAAGGTAGCATAAGAGGATGACAAAATAACTCTTCTTGCACAAAATAGCCAATGATCACTGAAAAAAGGGATGACTTTTAAGCAAATATAAAATATTATGTATATTATGAAATATAAATTTGTTTCTTACCCATGCAAATAAGGAGCCAAGAAACACTCAATTGGGGTTTCACAAAGCCTGTGCGATAAGTATGTGTGTCTGAAAGCAGCAATGGTCCCTTTGTCATAGAGTTGATGTGGGCATAGGAGTCCAAATTTATTGGTTTTGTCAGAGTCAACCAACCTACGATTCAGGTACCTACAATAATGCAAGCACAAAAATCAAAGTTTAACGGCGTAATTTGTAAAATATTAACTTCCAATTTGAGAAGATACTTACATTAAAAAGAGTTAGACAATCGAAATCATAAGCTATTGTAAAGGAGCTACCAGGGATATTAAATCATCCCTCTCAAGAAGCATTGCGCCCCTGACTTGCCAACAGCTAACTCAGTAGGCCAATCTCTTGTTCGAAAGGACGTATCATATGCTATCAGAATCACTTGCTGCATGACATTCAATGAAGGCCATGAAATATCTTGAGTAGAGGGAGGTGGAGGTGGAGATGGAGGTGGCGGGGATTCCTCAGCTCGAACAGAAACAAGGTTCTTTTGCCACAAGATGAAAGAGTTGAGGACATCACCCACAAACTTGAAGTCATCAACAGGGATAGGGAGAGGTGCATCTACAACGATCACCTCTTCAACTGCCATTCTGACTTGATCATCCTTTATTTCTTGGTGGTAGGCAGCTGATCCCAAGTTGTTCATGCTCCCCCTTGTAACTAATCGTCTCAGAGGATCCTCCACAAACAAGTCACAAGGATCACCAATTTCTTTTCCAAGACCCTCTGATGACTAACCAATACAACTCTTTTTAGTGCTCTGTTTAGGGTTTAGGGAATGGCCTAGGGAGCATTGGTATCTGCTTGTCGTATGCTTGTCATGATCATCCATTCCTCCTCTATCTTGCTGGACCTTTCTTCAAATCGTGCTTCAAATGATGCTTCTGCCTCAACCCTAGCTTCCGCCCTCACAGTGGCCAATATATGCTCCATCTCCTCCCTAGTCACCATACTACTTGAGGAACGGCGTGGGGGTGCTCCAAAGTAATCCCTTATGCCTACCCCTCCTCCAACCCCCTGACATGGCTGAGATGCTCATGTTTTCCTGTAGTTACGGTCAAGATGTCATTCTTCCCATCCGACCTAAAGGATCCCTCGGCTTGTTTTTTTTTGAAGCTCCTCCTATAAGACACGGATTATAAACATTAGTAATGAAATTTGTTTACTAAATAATTAATAATAACAAGTCAACAACAATACTTACAATTTTCTCATAAACTATACAAGATTGTTCACTCATATAAGACTTGCTCTTCTTTTGGTGAGCGAACAATCACTTCTCTTAATGACGTATAGGAGATGGTGGAGAAAGAAGAACAAAAGGATCAAATTGAGCTGCTTCTTCCAATCTCTTCCGTTTGGTCGCCAACAAGTCTTTTTCGGCCTTCACATAACCCCCACGAGACATTGTATGGGGGCAATCATTCTTTCTACCACTCTATTAGGCCTTTTGCCTTTTTTCCTACAAATAAGAAATCAAAATTAAGGTACAATCAATAAAGACAATTCACAATTCATAAGTAAATCAAATGCAAAATAAGTCAACTCACCAATGCTTCTGGAATAGTCCAAAGCCGTCTAAATTCTTGCCAAGTGTGTTTGCCAATATAAGAATACTGGTCGCACGGATTAGGACGAAGCTAACCTTCTTCCACCTCGATATACATGTAATTCTTGGCTAGACTTGTCTTAAACTTCCTCCAGCGTTCATCATAATATGTCTTTGTCTTGTTATATAGGGCTTCATTCTCAGGAATGTCGTAAGTGAGCTGAATAGTTTCTCAAATATGTTGCTTCACATTTTTATCCACATTTCTCCACTGCTCTATCAAGATGTTAGGCTTGTTGCGTGCTAGGAGGCCAATAAAACTCCTATATCATTAGGCATTAGGCTTGATTGGTTTCCAATATCTATCAAACTCAATCGGAATCTTTTCCCCGGTATTCCGAGTGAGAGGAATGTCTCTCAATCGGGTGGCTCTCATACCCCTTCGTCTAGGCTAGTTATGTGGCTCACTGTGTTCCTGGCTCAGAGCATTGCTAGGCTTACTTTGATTAATATTAGTTGGATCCGGAGTACCCTCACTAGGTTGACTTATTATCCTCACTTTAAGAACACTATTTAAGGATAGCTAGTGATGGTTTAAGGAAATTTTGCTATACAGTGCTTATTGCTATAACACAGCACTATCTACAAAGACATCATTCAAAAGAAATTTCTAAGTTATGCAAACATGAACAAATAATTAATTGTAATGCACAAGTTGATAACCAATATCAAGCAATATCAGCACTATGAATCCAGAGTTTTACTATATTGAACATACATGCAAAAATACAGAATTAGAATTGAAGCCAAGCCATCCAATTAGGCAATATGAACACAAGCAAGTTTTCATTCATCAAAATGTTCCTGCAAGAGTTTATATAGTATGAAGCACCATGAACACGTAGACAGTCCTAAATGCATTAGGAGGCAGACTCAGAAGCAACACCAAAGTCCAAGGAAGTATAACTTACAACAATGAACCCTTCTCATACACAACCAAAATAAACCCAGGTCTACAGAAGCATAAGGACATTAACCTCAAACACATGCATATAGTAAAACTCTTCAAAATAATTAACGGTACCTTCAACCTTTGCTTGAGGATCCTCTTCTTCCTCTAGATTTGAACAGTCTTTGGCCACTTTACGAATCGAGTAAGGTCACTTGTTGCAAGAATCGAATAAAGAAAATGGAGGCCAAGTCATCTCATCACAATTTCAATGAAATCCCCAAAAACAAAACCATTAATTTAATTGAACGCCTGGCAATTGAAACACAAACCTGAAAATAAAAATGAGGTTGAGAACGAAACCAATCGGAGGAAACAAACGATAATAGCCTTACGGCAATATATTCAACCGTAGATCTGCGTTGACGGCGGCGAAGGTTAAGGATGGAGGAGAGAAGGGGAAAGGAGGAGCTGTCGCAAATCGACAGACGGGTTTTGCTGATGTGCTTGAGTATCAAATTTCAGAGTTAAAATTAGGCGCGTTATAAAATTTAGATCAGTTTTAAGACCGGTTGTAATTAAAAACCGTTCTTAAAAGTAATATTTAGGACCGGTTATTAATAAATAAACGGTCTTAAAAATACAAACTTTTTAAGACCGGTTATTAATAATAACCGGTCTTAAAGTTTTAATATTTAAGACCGGTTTTTATTTACAACCGGTTTTAAAAATAATAAAAATTTTATTTTTTTAATTGTCTTTAATTCTGATAATATTTTCTATACCGGTTATATTTAGAACCGGTCTAGAAAATATATTACATATATTTATTTTTTTAATTGTATATATTTTAAGACCAGCTTTTCTTATAACCGGTCTTAAAAGTATTTTTAAGACCGGTTATTTTAAGATAACCGGTCTTAAAATTTAATCATAATTACAAAAATGCTACCGGCCATATTTTTAAAACTTTATCCGATATAACCGGTCTAATTGTTCTGGTCTAAAATCCCTTTTCTATACTAGTGATTTATATAGTCTTTTTATGTTGAGCTAATTTGGGTATAGACCTCTCCCACCCCACGTTGACTTGCCCAGTATTGTTAAATGTTCATGAAGTATCTGGAACTAGTTTGAGCAATAGCAATGGTGAGATTTACGAAGTACATATTCAATTTTAATGGTTCAGATTTTAAATTTTTTAATGATAATTTTGAATTTAAAAATTATTTTTTTGAAAAACTAATAGTTAAGAGATTATTTTTATTTTAAATTATTACACATTAAAATAAATTTTGAAAAATAAAAATAAAAAAAATTAAATTTAAATTGTCCAAATCAGACCTTGACAGTTTAGATTTTGTTGTTCATCACCCTTTATGAGCACTAAAACCTTTCTACCTAATTTTCCTTTAGCTGCTTGCTGGGATTAAGACACTGCAAGAATTAATCTATCAGAGACATTTATTTATTATTCATAAGGATTAATAAAAAGGTACTCATACATGCTTAGTTTGTGTAATGTGAAGCATCTATTTAATTAATAATCTCTCATTACTTTTTATTGCACTGCTATATAATTGTTTATATTGTTATTTTTATTCATATTTAACGATTCTGAACTATCAAATGATCATGCATCATATAAAAGCTGAACAGATATTTGACAGTTATGAACCGCGTGTCAAATATTTGGAGACATATTTAACAGTTTGAGACAATAACAGTCAAATAAATTTTTGCTTATTTTAACCGTCAAATAAAGTAGAGATTTTTTTTTAAAAAAAAACAATTACATTGTATGTAAAAGGGATGGTGTAAATGTTGAAAAACAAATATAAAGCTAGTAATAATGACGACGGGTTCTGACACTAATAGAAGCACCCTAGTTGAAGCGCCAATGGTATAAGTTATCAAGTTCAACGTGACATGCAAGTCATTAATATATTCTTGGTTTAAATTAAGGGAAAATCTCATATAAATACCATTTGAAATAGTAAAATCCATAAAAATCTTTTATAACATCAAAAAGATAGAAAAGTGATCAGGTATATTTCAGGGATATTGAAGTGTTGTGTAAAATACCAAAATGCCCCCTTTTACTCATTACACACACTTGGTCGGGGAAACACTTTCAGAGAATTTTTTCAATGATATTACTCATTACACACACTTGAGCCCTAGCCTCTCGTCGTCCCCAAATTGGAATCGGTTGTGGGTGCCATTCTCTTCTGTTGCCGCCGACGTGGATGTGGGTGAGGGAATCTTCAGCTATTGCTTGGTCCGTTTAAGCTTTGTGTTTGATTTCTTCTCCTCCTCGTGGTTATTTGCAGATGTTGCTGTGAGCAAAAAAGGGAATCTTCAAAACCGAGCTTCCTTCTCCTCGTTATTGGACACTGCTGCTCCTTTTCTATAGCTGGTTGGTGCGTGTAAGTGGCAATCCCTCTCCAATCTGGTTTTTTTTATCCAGTTCTCCCCCTCGAAATCCCTTTCCCTCATCTCATTTGCGCGACTTTCTGTTGTTGAGCGTCGTCTCCTTCGCTGCGTACTCCGTCAGTTGATCCTTGTTCAGGTAAGATTTGAATCTCTACCATGATTTTCCTAGTTAAAAAAAGAAGAAGCTTTCTTTCTTTGTCGATTTTGCTTGTGCTGGTGGTTTTTCCACTATAATGTGCTTGTGATTTATTGGTACTTCTCTTGCGATGATTGAACTTGCTTTTGAACTACTTTCTCGTGGTAAATCTACGTGTTCTGAGTTCCGTAAGGGCCAGGATTGGACCTAGCAAATGGGTTAGTTTCATTAATTATTCTGAAGGAGACATTTCCCCCTTTTTGTGTATTGTTTGTAACAATGGTATCAAATAATCAATTGACCTGGATACAAAAAAGTTAAAATATTAATAACTCTTATATGATAATAAACCTACTGGTATGAAGATTACTATGTTATCTGTCCCCATGCAGCCCAATCAATTTATTTTCAATTGTTACCTCTGTTTCAGCAATGCCTCCACCTTTTACTTGGTTTACCTCTGTTTTTCTATTCAAAAAACTAGAGTATATTCTCATTGCTCATAAATTAAATCTTAATCCACGTATTACTTTGGCCTCATAAAATAAACTCCAAAATTACATAACAAAATACTCTACTTTGGAGTCTGCCAAATAAATCAAAACCATGATAGAAACTGTGGATTCCCTAAGATCAGTCACTAGAATGATATGTTTACCTGAAACAAGTGGTCCAAATTCTTACTTGTCAAATGATATGAGTGCATGCTAAGACTTCCATTCTGATGTTCCAGTTCCTTGGCTTATTGGATTCAAGTCTTACATTCAAAACATCATTTGCTTCCACTAATTCTGTGATGTTGGCTTGAGATTGAATTGTTTTCTTGATGCCAATTGTTGGCATTTTTTTCCGTTGAGATTGCTTCTCCAAGATCTATACGAGTATGCCATTTTTCGTTTCCTCCTTGTATTTTGCATTTTTTTCCTTCGTGTATTTGATTAGGAATACTCCTGTACTTTATTGTTGTCTTTGTTAAATGATTAAGACATTTATGCAAGCTCAATCGCTGTTACTTTGGTAAAAATTTGGACAGCTTCGAATTCGACCATAATCTTATGTTTTGCAATTGGTATTCATTTACAATTGACATTGTCTTGCTGAATAATAATACAAGGATCGACATTAAAACAAGGGACCACTCCACAAAAAAATATGCTTTCTTTCTTTGAAGTTAGTGTGTTTCCACTTGAGTCTGATGAAGTTACTGTCTTGTGGATAATTTTTTGTTTTTGGTTTGAGTCAAGCAAGTTTAAGATCAACATTTAAACAGTAATACAAGAATCTGCTTGAAGTTACTGTTGTTTCTGGATTCTGCTATGATTTGTAAATCTGATTTGAGTTGAATTTGCTCAAATTGTCTCCAAATGTTTGTTTCTATTGGAAAACTGAATAAATATCTTCTTCTTCATGTTTTTCTCTCAGAATTGAAACTGAATAAATTAAAGAGACCCTAATGAGATGTGGATAGATTATCAAAATAGGATAATGATATGTGGTGGTAATGTGCCTTTATTTGTTAGAAGTTTATACTATGATGAACTTGTTTCAAGTTTTAGTGTTCATGTGTTTTAGTATGTCTTGGAGTCGAATAAGTTTTTGAAGTTTGGATTTTAATGTATTGTTTATTTGAAGTTTGGATCTTTAATATTGATATTATTTTTTCTCTCGAGAAAATGTTAATGTGTTAATAGTGGTTCTGCTATCTGAATTGCTCACCTCTCTGCATTTTACGATAAATACTAATGCATTGAGTTACTGAAGTATTAGATCTAAGTATAATTTATAAAGAGAAGAATGTTGTATATATCTTTTATTTTCGTCACATGAAAAGTTGCTTTCTTCTTTTGCTAATATATTGAATGGAGACTTATGCTTGTGTGCATAAATCAAAGAGAAGGGCCCAATTTGCAAAGTCATGTGGGGTAAAATGCTAAGAGCCCAAACTTGAAAGTATTGATTACGATAATGAAAATTTTATGAATATATGAAGATGAATGCTAGTTGGATTGATTTTTTAAATTTGAAAATGGTAAAAATGCTCACTATTTGTATAGTTTATATAGTCAGGTTCGTTGAGTTAAATGGAATTGAAGAATTATATATGCATAGTGTCTAAAGTGTATTGCGTGAGGAAATTGGATGTTGCAAACTTTTCGCCCCTATTCCCTGTTACTGCTAGCCATTATTTTATTAAGAAATGGTTGAATTTCATTGAAATAAAATGCTCTAAAATGTTTGGAAGAAGAAAATTTCATTGAGAAACACATTGAAATTTAGATATTTCCCTTTGGGTATTTGGACTAATTAACACGTATTACCATTATAGACCCAATTGTTTGATTACTTGTAGTCTTTTTGGTATTCTCTTTTGCTGCAAGTCGAATTTAGCTGCTGGTTTGCTGAAACAAGATTGGTTTTTGATTGTGCATGTTAGAATTAGCTAAAATCTTATGCATAAACTCATTGAGTTGTAACAGATTCCTTCATTCCAGTTGAATTAAACTGTGATATTAATTTGTAGCTGCAATTTATGGTCTTATCCAATGACAACTGAAGTGGATATGCAAACAAAAGATGTAAAAAATGGTTATATTTTGTTTCAAAGTGAGTTTGAAAAGGGGAAGGAGGGGCTAAATTTTCATGAGAAGGTTAGGGAACCAACAAAGGCCTGGAGGAATTTGAGTGAGGAGGAGAGGAAAAAATATAATAATAGGGTGAAGCAAGGAAGGCCGGACAAGCAGAAGAGGAACTATCCAGTTGCTTTTCACTCCCGTTGCTCTCTAAATCAATTCACCAAGCTAGCTGCTCATGTAAATTGTAATCCACACTTAAAAGCTAAGGTACAAAGGTTAGGATTTGGAGCCTTACTTGATGTGGAATGTATGAGGCTCCCCCGGGAAATTTTAGTTACTATAATGAGAGCATATCCCCCTACCAATCAATTTAGAATTAGGGGGAAGATAGCTGAAATAGAAGCAAAAGATGTTGCTGAATTCCTTGGGGTCCCAAATAGTGGAGAGGAGGTGAGAATAGACATTAGTGACACAGATGACATGTATAAGAGATTGAAGGCAGAGTATGGCAAGGTCAAGTATGAGAACATACTTAGTGACATAATATCTGGGGAAGCTGATGACAAGTTTGAATTTTTATTCATATTGCATATGTTGGGTACTTTTTTAGCTCCCACGGCAAGCTCAACAATTAATGACAAGTTGCTCAAGCTCATGTGTTGTACCACAAGATTTTGGTTATAATATGGTTTAGCGTTGGTTTTTCATGTCACTGTGTCTTACAGGCATGACTGTGGCGTCAATGTGATAATTTGGCTGAACAATTGGAAGCCAGGTGTAACCTTCGACTATGGTGCTGATGAGGTTGGGGCATATAGGCAAGACCTAATGTGGTGGGTGGTTAACCATGAAATGAATAGGAAGAGGGAGGATGCATTGAAACTGCTACCTTCATAAATGATGCTGACCAACAAGATATGACTGATTGACAAAATTCTGTTCTTAATGTAACTTTTTGTTCTTCCAGAAACAATTGTTTATTTTTGAACTAACCACTGTTGTAAAGAGAGTAACATCTGTTGTCTAACTTAGTCACCAAGCATTGCATTTTGGGGTGACATTGTAAAGTTGATATTTTTGTAACTGATATTGTATACCTCTTCATAACAGTGTCCTTTTCCATGTAATGTTACTATTTATGTCAATTTACTAAAGTGCAAGTCCCTTTATTCCCACACTATGGCAATATGCACTTATCTTATACAGGAAATAGGTAAATGAAGAAATACTGTGTGTTATAGTGTTTCCCCACAAGGGGAGGCCGCTGACAAGTTTAATAATGGGAATGACACGTTTTATAATGGTTTTGATGAGAATGGTAATGGGAATGACAAGTTAGGCTTAAAAACTTTGTTATTGAAAGTGTTTCCCCAAAAGGGGAGGCCGCTGACAAGTTTAATAATGGGAATGACAAGTTTTATAATGGTTTTGACGAGAATGGTAATGAGAATGACAAGTTAGGCTTAAAAACTTTGTCACTGAAAGTGTTTCCCCAAAAAGGGAGGACGCTGACAAGTGTAATAATGGGAATGAAAAGTGTTTTAATGGTTTTGATGAGAATGGTAATGGGAATGACAAGTTAGGCTTAAAAACTTTGTCACTGAATATTTCCCCAAACGGGGAGGACGCTGACAAGTTTAATAATAGGAATGACAAGTGTTTTAATGGTTTTGACGAGAATGGTAATGGGAATGATAAGTTAGGCTAACCAACTTTGTCACTGAAAGTGTTTCCCAAAAAAGGGAGGCCATTGACAAGTTTAATAATGGGAATGACAAGTTTTATAATGGTTTTGACGAGAATGGTAATGGGAATGACAAGTTAGGCTAACCAACTTTATCACTGAAAGCGTTTCCCCAAAAGGGGAGGCCACTGACAAGTTTAATAATGGGAATAACAAGTTTTATAATGGTTTTGACGAAAATGGTAATGGGAATGACAAGTTAGGCTAACCAACTTTGTCACTGAAAGTGTTTCCCTAAAAGGGGAGGCCCCTGAAAAGTTTAATAATGGGAATAACAAGTTTTATAATGGTTTTGACGAGAATGGTAGTGAGAATGACAAGTTAGGCTAACCAACTTTGTCACTGAAAGTGTTTCCCCAAAAGGGTAGGCGCTAACAAGTTTAATAATGGGAATAACAAGTTTTATAAAGGTTTTAACAAGAATGATAATGGGAATGACAAGGTAGGCTAACCAACTTTATCACTGAAAGTGTTTCCCCAAAAGGGGACGACGTTGACAAGTTTAATAATGGGAATGACAAGTGTTTTAATGGTTTTGACAAGAATAATAATGGGAATGACAAGTTTTATTCTGACAACAACTCGCAAGTAAAGGGTCCAAATGACAATTTAACATTACGCATTACACCTACACCAAATGCATAGAAGTCATTAACCCAAAAGAAGGTGTCCCTTCATGTAAAATGTAATTACAATAAGCTGTCATCATTAACAAGATTAGTAATGGGAATTACAAGTACAGTAATGGAATTTACAAAACACCAGATTCTTATTGACAGCAACTACCATATGCATAGTGAAAAAAAATATAACATTACTAATTCCACCTACACCCAATGCATAAAAGTCATTAACCCAAAATAAGATATCCTTTCATGTATACTTTAATTATAATAAGCTATTATCATTAACAAGAGTAGTAATGGGAAATTACAAGTGCAGTAATGGAATTTACAAAACACCAGATTCTTCAGGACAGTAACTACCATATACGTTGTCGAATGACAAGTGAACATTATAATTCGACCAGCACCTAATGTTTTCTTGTCATTCACATGGTATAACCTATTGTTTAACCTAAAAACAGCACTTACATAAAGGAGATCATATATGCCATAGCCCTTCTAACCAAAATATCTGAAGGGATCCAAGTCATTATACATAAAACAAAAGATGACTTGCAAAATAGCTACTCCCGAGTCTGCACACCCAGGATTAAGTTGGGTTAGGATTCTTGCACGTTCTTCTGGAGTGCCTTGCTTGATGGCATGAGTTGCAATGGTATACTTTCTTGTTTTGGAACTCTGACTCTTTCCTTACAAATCTTAGCCTACCGGAAGGTCGACTAGTCTTAGGTGGTGCAAGGAACGGTTGAGTTGCTATATTATCTAGCCGGTAGTCATTTGGATTTGGCATGTCTATTGTGACGACTGAGATCATTGTTCTGCTATATATCTTTTCTTGACATGTACTCTTGAACCACTCATCAATAAAATTGTAGACATTTCCATGAACTCCCTTTATGGCAGCACAAGCGTGAGGAAAAGGAATACCTGACATTTGCCATCCTCTACATGTGCACTCGTGTAAGGACAGCTTAACCTTTAGTGATCCAGTTGGTGTATGGACTTTCACCCTACCACCTCCATATACTTCTACATCCATGTATTTAGCCCTTTTAACATTTTTCTTCACTTCTTGTTCTATGTTTGTCCCGACACCGTTTTTCCATTTACTTATTCCCAAGCTTGCTGCATACATCTTTTTCGCTACTTTGTCACGATGCTCGTGGATAAGTTGGGCAACATTAGGGGTGAGCATGGTGCCCAGTGGCCCGGTGCGCCACCCTGGCCCTGCAAAAAATTGCCCAGCCCAGCCCTAAAAAATTGGCCCGAAAAATTTTTGGCCAGCTTTGGGCGGGCTAATAACTTGGCAGGGCCGGGCATCGGGTAAGGGGTGTTGCCCTGCCCATTTGGCCTTGCCATGAAAATTATGTTCATTTATTTAAAATATAAAATTTCATATCAATTAAATATTATTTCATATATATATTTTTTATTTAAAATATATATTGTCTATTGTATAATACTCTTCTGGTTATCTCTTTTTTGCCCTAGTCACTAAACACTATTTACAAGTAGATTTCTTCATTCCTTCTTTACTTTGTGAAGTATTAAACTATAGTTCTTTTATTATTTTTCCAGATGCTTCATCATTTGATCAACTTTTGGGACATTGAATTGATGCAAACTACTTGACTTCACGGCTTTAATTACAATCATTTTGTTTTCTTATTTATAATGGATTATGGATGTTTAATTTTTAAAGTATGGATATTTGTTAAGACATATGATAGTTTTTAAATTTCAAGACTCAAGTTATAGACTTATTTTGAAATATCCCAAGATGTGGAATCATCAAATGTATTTAAAGTTTATATTACTTACGGTGAAGTTAAGACATATGGTATTGGTAACTACAGGAATATTCATGAAATTTATATGGAATTATTTTTTTTCATATGCAAACAAGACAAGGTGTTATCACTTGGACAGGGAAGCCCACCTTGCCCAGCCCACCCTTACCCAGCCCAAAATAATTAGGGCTTTTAGTGGGCAGGGCAGGGCATCGGGCTGAAAATTGCAGCCCGTTCATCCTTCGGGCAGGGGTCTCGCCCTGCCCAGCCCTGCCCATGCCCACCCCTAGGCAACATAATGACGTCTCTCCTTTACCATCCAAGCATTGAATGACTCAGCAAGGTTTGTCGTTATTTTATCCCAACGTTTAAATGGGAACTTACTCATGGCCCACCTTTCAATATCACCATGGTTGATCAACCAGTCTTATATTTCCTTATTGAAAAGCCTCATATGTTCCATTGCAGTCTCGAAGTCACTTTCAAGCCTTGTATATGCAATTGCATCAAGCAAGTCCAGTGCATTTTAACTTCCTTGCCCCATGTCTTCCTCTTTCCTTTTTTCAACTAAGGACTTGGGCGCTGAAGTTTTCCTTAATGTGCCTGTAACAATATGCATGCCTCTCACCTCCAAAAATTCCTCGCACAGCAGTGATTATCGCATTATGTCGATCTGATACAATTATGATATGTAACGAACCTAATATCTTCTTAATCATCTCAAGGAGCCATCTCCAGTTTTCATTTATCTCTCCTTTCACTATAGCGATGGCAAATGGCAACAATTCATTGTTTGCATCAAATGCTGAAGCTGACAATAGAGTTCCCTTATATGGTCCACTTAAATGAGATCCATCAATGTACAATACAGGTCTAGCACCAGCAATGAACCCCTCTATACAACAACCGTAGGCTATAAATACATGCTCAAAGGTGTTCCTCCCACTTGCGACCCATTCAGCCACTGTCTTGTCATCACTTTGCTTTAACCGATCACATATCCATGGTATAAACATGTATGTCTGTTCAGGTCTACCATAAATTTCCTCTATAGCCTTTTTCTTTGCCCTATATGCTTGCTTATATGTCAATTGCACTCCATAATCTCTAGCCAAACTCTTCCTTATTTCATTTGCACACTTGTCTGTGTTATTTCTAAGTTCATCAATGATAATTGATGATGTCAAGCTAGCACTTCGAGCGTGTGTCACATCAAGATTGTGTTGGGCTGTATGAACATGTTCTTTGGTATATCTCGTCGCACGTACGAAATGAGTGTTCTTCCCAATTGCCCTCACAGTTATTCTCCATGGACAATCTTCAACCTTACATTTAACATACACACAATATCTGCAATTCTTCACATATGTGTACTCAAATTTGTGCGTAATACTGAACTTGTACAGCACCTTCTTGAAATCATCTGCATGTGCAAACATTTGATTTACTCCTACCAATAAATCCTTCCACTTCTTATAGTTCATCTCTGGTATCGATGTTGGGACGCTCTCAACTGCACATGGAAGGCTAAGAAGAGGTCTTGCATTGCACTCATTTTGTACATATTCATCATTCAATCCATAACACATAACCTCATCAATGTACGACATTTTCTCTGCAGCTCCCAATAATTGATCAACCCTGCATGGATATTAACAAGTGTTGTGAACACATATTACCAATAACACTATACCAAATAACTTTTTATGTAACAAAAAAAACTGACACTTGCCTTTCTGTATCATCCATGGCCCTTTCTTCATTATCACTTCTTTTGCATGCTTTTTTTTTTTGCCAAGCACTTCTTTTGCATGCTACATACACATGTGCACTACTATCATTATAATAAAACAGATTTTCCATTTCAGAATCATCGATGAAATCTACTAATATCTTTTCATCAAAGCTCAAAGTGTATTTAATGTTGCACCTATGCCCATCTACACCAAACCATTCTCCTATCATTACCCTCAATTCTTCAATTGTCATCCCCTCCTTCATTGATTTTACCCTCACTCTCCCACCACTATATTTAACATCACCTTCAACATTACTTACAAACTCCCCCCAACGTGGAAAAAACATATAAGTGACTTTGAGGAAGGTGTTGCTTGAATATTTGATGTCATCTTGCATGATAACCTGCAAGAAAAAATTCAGATTTCAGATTTCAGATTTCATGACATTGTTAGTCTCATACCAACGAAAATTCATCACTAAAAAAATTCCCCACAACACACCTTCTTCAACCATTGACTACTTCATCTATATGTTTGATAATATCACTTTATTCCCAATTAATAACAATGTTAAGCCTTTACTAAGTATTTAACCTCCAACTCCACACCCATGTCATGACATCATACATTTCTCAATAATTTCACTAACTTACTACTGCTCTTAACAGAATTTGTTTTGGGATTCACAACAATAGTAAAGGTGTTGACAAAGTCTGTAATGGATTTGACAAGAATCACTAACTTATAACAACATGTGTCAAACGATTGAGCAACACTATTTCCTTGTTATCAATTAAGTTATGCGAGTTATGGGCCATAAATTAGTAATTAATGGAGAAATTAATTACTAACTATGGAAAAAATGAGAAGTGTGATTAAATGACTAATGAAGGGATTAAAGTGGCTAATTGGTGACTTATCTCTTGGGAACCAATAATAAAGTGACATGTGGCAAAAGTTGGGCAAGAGGGAGAGGTGTAAGAAAAGTCAAATGATATTTTAATATGATTCTTTCTCTCTCTTCCTCTCCCTATTTTCGCTGCTGCTAAAAGGAGGGAGTAATCATCACCATTTTCTTCATCTTTCCACTCCATCTCTCACTCTCATCTCTCTTCTCTCGCTTGGCGCCATTATTGCAGAAATAAAGGGGGAAAAGCTTGCAAAAAGGTAAGGCAAATGATCTCTATTGCTCAAACTTACTTCATGAATGTTGTTCCTTTGAGTGAGAGCTTCATTTTGATATTTATAGTGTACCCATTGGTGTTGGTTTGTGGCCACAAGAAATTTTGGGAAGTGGTGAATCAAGAACTCCCTTTGAGAAAGTTGATAAGGTGAGTGAAACCTATCTATCTATCTATCTATGTTTTGTGCCAAATGGATTAACTTGGAATTTCTGAAATTTTGGGCCCATTTTTGAAAATGAGGGCCATTGGGAGTTTGGTATGGAATTGGTATGTTTGGAATGCATTTTGGATAGATAGAATTGATTGGGTTTGAAATTGTTAAGTTTGGAGAATTTAAGATTTTAGTGTTTAATGTTACCCAAAACCAAAGCATGATAATGGAATAGGATTTTGGTGATTTTAAAATTTCCATTGGATTCCTTGAGTGATTTTGTATGGGAGTAAGCTTGGTTATTGATTTTGGAGTCATTGAACACTTTGATAGAAAATTGGAAAATCTGTCTTGTGTAAACTCTGTCTGGGCAGTCAGTTTGCACGAGCGTTTTGAATTACCAAATGGTGTTGGAAAATTCTGAAAGTTTCCAGTCTTAAAGTTCACATCCCAAGATTCAAAATGGATATATATTTTGTGTCATTTCGTTTAGTATTCTAGGAGATATGATTGTCCAAAGTTTGGGATGGAAATAGAACTCTGTTTTGGAGTAGTGTTTGGTTTTTAGTGATTCTGTATTTTTGTAGTGATTTCCAGTAATGGGCCATATTTTTCCTAGGAAGAGGACTTAAATACCTTTCATTTGGCTTTAGAATCACCTCGTTTCGATTTTTCTAGGATTAGTTATGAATTTTGGAAGTTCAACTAAGAATCAGGAAATTTCTTGGCCGTGGCCCAAACCTTTCTGGCCTGATTCTGGCTGCAGCCCATGAGTGGCTACCCGTGGCCAGTGGCCTTCTGACCATATTTTAGCCGCGGCCAACCCCCATGTTCTAGCACTTGGAGTTTTCGAAAGGAGACCTCTAACCTATTGTTTCCCAACCTTTTAGGGCTTTTATTAGAGGCATTTATGGCCTCTTAAGGGTCAATTATGATAATCAAATTTAAGTGTTTCAAGTTAAATAAGTCTTGGAATAGAATATAACTCTTCGTCCCTAATCATGATTCTAGGATACGACATTTGCCCTAGGCGAGAGAGACCGGTGCCAGAGTACGCCCGGAAGGATCAAGGTAATAACTTTTCTCTCATGTTGTATATGATGTTTTGGTATGCATAACTTATCATTGAACTGTGAACTGCATGTACCATGGTCCATTACAGCGTGAGCAGGTTAGCGTGAGCCGTGTAGGGATTGACGCTGGTCATCTCTAGGTCGGCCGTTGAACTGCCGTTGTAATCGACATGGAACTTTGTGAATCCAACCCGTGGGGCAGCGTTTGTTAATCCAGCCGTGGGCTGTGAGTTTTGAATCTTACCTGTATGGCTTGTGTGATGAAATGCTTTATATGAATCCCAGCTGTGGTGAAATATATTGTGTGGATTGTTGTGATGCAATACAGCGTGAGCAATCGTAAGGGATGACATGTGTCATACTAACCATTGCTGTTGTAACTGCCGTTGTAGTTGCTTTGTGTGGATAATGATTTGATTTCATGCCTTATTGTTGTACATACTATGATTGATTTGACACTACGGGGATTCCTTAGAATCTCACTCTCCCAAAAATCATGTTTTAGACAGGGCAGAAGGATCAAAGGGAAAGCGGGCGACGAAGAGCAGATAGAGCTCCGATTTAGAAGTATATAATGGGTTATTGGTTATCATGTATATCTTTGGGAAACAATTGTATATAATGGGATTGGTAGTATAGTTTTGTGTAATCCCCAAGTTAAGGGTAATTAATTGTGGGCTTTGTGCCTTTGTAAAACCCTTATTAATGAATGGAACCCGAGTGTGTCGGGAATTTGCTTTATACTTTGATATTTGTGAATGAAATCAACCTATACAGGTCATTTAGTATTGAAATGTGAAGATGAGACCGTTATGAACAGGTTTTGTAAAAGTTTTTGTAAGCCATGATTTTGGGAAGTTTGATTTTGTTTAAATCACAAAATCATCTAAGGTCTCTAATTCTACATCAATTACGTGTTTATGAACTAAATCTCGGCCTTTATAATGAAGGGGGTTACAGTAATGACAACAACTACCATGCACATACAAATATGCTTATGACATCTTCATTGTAGATCATTCATTCCACTTACACCTACTCAACGGTTAATCATTACATCAATTCAATGCTACCTATTTCAAATCAATAACCTCTTCATTATGCTCCCTCTCACAACTAACAAGACCCAAGACATAAATAACCTACACCACACTGTCGATGCCGCCATAAGTACATCAAGTCCGAACCTTTAATCCCACTCAACCTATAAATCCACTTACCCACAACCAAAACTACCATAAATAATATACAATCGCAGCACCATTGTCATTCTATACCCCTCATTGACAACCCAAAATAAGTTAGCTTCCTTACACCACGTGATTGCTCATCTATTTACTATTCATGCACCTTCTGACCCATCAAACCACACCCAATAACCACCAACATGAATAATGACGATAAAATGGATATAGTCCGATTCATCTAAAAAAAATTATGTTTCTCAAAAAATTACTTACACTTGTCCGATTCAACCTTGATTGACTCCTTATTCTTCACCTTCAACATTGCTCTACACACACCCTTCGACTGTGTTTTTTTTTCTTTAGCCTTTATCCACAACAGCCACCTCATATGTGAAACAAATGTAAAAAAGGGCATTTTGGTATTTAACACAACACTTCAATATCCCTGAAACATACCTGATCACTTTTCTGTCTTTTTGATGTTATAAAAAACTTTTGTGGGTTTTTCTATTTTAAATGGTATTTATTTGAGATTTTTCTTTAAATTAAAGTTATTAATGACTTGTACCGTTTGCCCACCATAATATGGAGAAAAATGTTACTCACATCTCAAAAGTGCTTACCGTGAAATCACACATGAGCTATATATTATAGGGTATATTTGAGTTATCGTTTGAGAAGCATGTTCACGTAATCGAGATAAAACTCCTCTCACATATTTATCTCGTATATCGTAAATCACGTTGTAAAAACAGCTTTTACTACTAACACAATAGGCGCATAGTTTTTCAACATACTCCCTCTGGTCCTCAATATAAGGCGCTTTTAGAAGAATAGCTTGCTCTAAAATATAAATCACTTATAAGATAATTAATGCTCATTTTTCAGTTTCCCCCCTGTAATTAACGCTCATTTCCAATTTTGCCCACTCATTAAATTTTTAAACACATTTTTCAATAAGGGTAAAAGTGGAAAAAAAATTCAATTTATGATATATTTAATGAGTTAACTATCACTTCTTGTTTCTTGTGAATTAGTTAAAGTTTCTTATACTCTCTTTGGTCCACAATATAGTACACTTCAATTATATCACGGAAAACAAAACATGACAATTAAATCATTTAATATGTTCTAAAATGTAAATTTTTTCTACTTTTACCCCCTTTAAGAAATGTGTTTAATTGCATTGGGAATGCTATTTTAGAGAAAGTGAATATAATGAGTAGGCAAAGTTAGAAAGTGAGTATTAATCATATGAGCAAAATAAAAAAAAAAGTATTAATTAAATTGGAGGTGATTTATATTTTGAACCATACCTTCCTTCTAAAAATGCCCTATATTATGGATTTTAGTGAGTAGCATACTATATATCCCAAGGCCCCATATGCAAGTAAATGCTATCTTATTGACTTCAAAGACTATAGTATTATAATACACACACACACACACACACTCCTTTGGTCCTATTTATAGGGCAAAGTGGGAAGAAAATTTTTAGTTCTATTCATAGGGCAAAGAGAGAAAATTTCCATATGAATGTTCAATTTGGCCCTTTATTTATTATTATATTGACTTTATTCTCATGGAGTATAATATCTATTAAATAGGGGTAAAGTTGAAAAATTGTTGAATTTTATGGAATAGTTAATAAGGTTTAAGGATTTTTTATCTCTATCAAATATGTTGGAAGTATCTTAAAAATAGGACCAGATGAGCATATATATATATATATATATATTGTATAATACATAGTTAGCGTGCGTTTGGATTAATAGTGATAAAAGTAACTTTTATTTCATTTGACCTTTTTAAATTTAAATTTGAGAAAAAGTCAGGTAGTATATTATGATTTATATTTAAATTGATTTGTTTAGATATGGCTATTGGATCATTTAAACTAATTTTATCTTTTTTAATTAAGTGAGTGTTTGGTTGGGCTTATTATGTCTAAATAAGCACTTATTACGTAAGTCGAGATAAAACTCCTCTCATATACTTACCTCGTATACCGTGAATCACGATTTATAAGCACTTATTATCCAAAAATAAGCTATTTCAAACGAGCACTAAAGCAAGGTCCCACGTTTCCTCTCTCCACCCATTGCAGCAATGTACTTTTTTTCCCTCTCTCTCTCTCTCTACGTTTTCTCCCTCTTACCTTATTCACAACCGGACCAAAAGCAACTAGAGGTTGCTTCAAATTGATTGCAAAATCAAGTGTTTGTTTGGAATAGTGATTGGAATATTTAAAAATAATTTTTTAATTATAATTTATAATATATGAGGTAAGTATGTGAGGAGTTTTATTTCGATTTACGTAAATAAATAATTTTAGGAGTCCCAAACGTGATCCCAAATAAACACTAAAACAAAAAGCAAGGTCATAAAAAAGTTGTGCCAAACATGTTTATTGCCTTCATTATACGTTTTTTGCACCATGGCATGATTCCGTCTGCGTAAGGCGGATCCAAACACGCACTTAATTACATACACATCTTCATCAAATGCCTTGATCATTATTTGTGACAACTTGTAGAGTCTGTCTTTGAACCGCTACTACGTTTGCCATCGGATTTAGTGAAAGCTTGATTGTAAAATTTGGAAGATTATTTTTAAATTAGTTATAAATTATGAAAGTATAATAGTAAATTACAAAACAGAGTTATAAAAATATGAAGATTAATTACAAATCAATTGTAAATTATTAAAGATTGGTGAATTTTAAGAATTTAACTATAAACAGTGAAAAATATAGTTGTAAGTTGTGTAAGTTTTATTAAAAATAATTGAGAACCCAATTCAATTACTTGAGAAATTAATTGGTTCTGTAGCATTTACAAATAAACTTATATGGCTTACACCTTAATTTTGTATCTTGGTAAGAGATGTGATTTGAACCACTAAGTAGAATAATACTCTATAAAAAAAAACAATAGATGTTCTAGAACTGGCAATACTTAAGAGTAGTTGTTTGGTTTCTCTCTCTTGAAAAGCGTGCACACCTTCTCCTTCCTGGTATGGGCGACCACCGGAAACTGCCACCGGACCGGCCGTCTGATTCCATTCCGAATGGCAGTAAAAAACAGAAAAAATCTGATTCAAATCAAGAAATTTTTGACACTCCTATGTCAGAAGAAATGCCTCACCAGAAAGTATCTGAGGAAAGTAGTTCCATGGAGTGTGGACAGTCTTCGGCTCAGTTGCAAAAACAGACTACCACTCCTCTGCTTTCTTACAAGGACTCACTTGTTGGTTTCAATGGGATAGCTAATGGAGGAAGTAATATAGATAACGAAGAACTCCTATCGGATGTCCTTAATAAAGAATGGGAGATGCCACCTCTCACTGATGAAGTCCAAGCTCTCATGCAACATCATCCTGTGGTGCCAGTCACATTAGAGGAATACAACGAATGGTGCAAGCCCTGGAACGCCTCACTGATCATTACTGTGTTAGGTAAGCGCTATAATGTATATGCTTTAAGAACCTATCTCAGTCGTATATGGAGCACATCTGACTTTGATCTAGTTGATTTACCAAACAACTACTTCATTGTTCGTTTCCTTCAAAAGGAAGGATGGGCTCATATATACCAGAAGGTCCTTTATGAAGGTCCTTGGATCATCCAGCAGCATGCTATCCTAGTTCAAAAATGGACCCCAAATTTTGATCCCTTCAATAATCCTTTAGGTCGGATAATCACTTGGGTTAGGATCCCAAATATTCCCTTGCAATGCTATAATCCAGAATTCATCACCAGACTGGGGAATAGGATAGGGAGAACAATTAAGGTTGATCTACTTACCCCATCAGAAAACCAATCCAGCGTTGCTAAAATAGAGCGGGGCAAATACGCAAGAGTGTGTGTCGAACTCGATCTTCAGAAGCGTCTGGTCTCGCGTGTCATAGCGGCTCACTCGGCATTCCATGTTGAATATGAAGGATTGGGAATGATCTGCTTCTCGTGTGGCCGTTATGGTCATAGGAAAGAAGATTGCCAATGGACTTATGTTGAGACTAGTAAGGAAAAAGATGAGCAAGCCAAAGCCGCGCCCATGGTGGTAACACCCGTGCTGGATTCGGAACTTAAACCAGCCAACAGTGAAGACCAATTTGGCCCATGGATGCTGGTCGGCCACCGCAATCGGGCACCACGAAAAGGCAACTCAGTGGGAGCTCCAAAACACCTCAACTCCAGAACACCCATCTCCAAACCGGCGTCTCCGGCGACGCAGCACAGTCGTCCGTCTAAGGTTGGCGCAGGGGACTCAAAGCACCGTGCTCGGGAGTCGAGATTTGGACCTCTGGCAGACTTGGAAGACGGTGAGAACTTGACGGGTGACCCAGCTGACCCTCGGCTTAACTCTGACATCGGTATGGTGCTGCAGGCCAAAATCGATGAGGGCGAGACCGAGATCCATGCTGCAGAAGTGGCTCATAGAGATTCACGCAGAGCATCAAAGACACGTCACCAATTAACTCCAAAACATGGTGGGGGTCAAAGGGGGAGTGATGGACCAAGGCCGAATGGGCCTTCTTTAATTGGTAAAACCCAATATGTTAAAAAGTCTATGGAGAGTAGTGGACTAGGGAAGGAAAAGCCAACTACAAATGATGGGCCTAATAGAAATATAGTGGGCCGAAAGGACTTAGTCATTCGGGAGCATGTAATAGTAGGAGGTAGCATAAACCAAAGGAATTCTTCCCAAATTTCTTCTCCCTTGAGTCATACTTCTCACAGCCCTCAAGACCGCCACAAAAATGTCCTTCTTCTAGAAGGACCAGCAACCACTCCTGGCCAAGTACCTGATGATGCCTTTTTGAAAGAAAAATGTGAGCATAGTGATCATATGGACCGTGCTCTCTCTCTCTCTTTCCCCCTAACTCCATGGCATTAGACGATGATATAGGTGATGATTTCATGCTTGCGGAAGCTGGTGAGCCGGAAGCTCACAATATCGAGTAAGTTTTTTACTCCCAACCTTTCCCGTTTAGTGGTAAATATGATTATTGCTTCTTGGAATTGCAGAGGGGCTGGGAGTAGATGTTTTCCCACCACCATCAAAACCATTGTGAAAGATAATGCCATTGATATCTTATGTCTTCTCGAAACCAGAATTAGTGGTGCCAGGGCTGATAGAGTGTCTCGTCAACTTGGCTTCAGCAATTGGATCAGACTAGAAGCCTCCGGTTTTGCTGGGGGTATCTGGATTCTGTGGAATGACACTGATTCCCAAGTGGACTACATTCTCTCCACTACCCAACTTGTCCACTGTAGGGTTATTGATAAGAAAAATAATGATACCTTTCTTGTCACTGTAATTTATGGAGAGCCGGTCATGCATAAAAGAGATGGCCTATGGCGCTCTCTTCAGGCCATTGCTAGTAGTACTGCGGATCCATGGCTGGCTCTTGGAGACTTTAATGCCTTCATGGAACCAACTGACAAGATAGGAGGTCGCTGCCCCTCTCTCCGGTCTATGAAAAACTTTGCTGATTGCGTCAAAGCATCCGATTTACTTGAAATACCTTTTGTTGGAGATCGATTCACATGGGAAAAGGAGGGAGTGAAAGAACGTTTGGACTGGGTTTTTGGGAACCTGGCTTGGGAATTAAGTCACCCCCAATATAAAGTTCTCCATAAACTCCGTTACAAATCTGATCATCGACTTCTTATTGTCTCCAATATGGCAAACTCTACCCGTAGCAGAAGAAGGCACCATATTAAATACAATGCTGCATGGGTCTTGGAGGACAGCTTCTCCAACATTATTTGTCAAGCTTGGGACAATAAAGACTGGTTTGAAGGGAAGCATAGGTTTGATATTGAAGCTCCTATATGGCACAATACCACTCTTGGTAACATCCCCAAGAAAAAAGAAAACCTCCTCAAGCGTCTTGAAGGTATTGATAGAGCCAGGCAAAGCAACGATAACAATGGCTTACATAAGCTTGAAAGGAAGCTATGGAAAGATTATAGTAAGCTACTTGCGCAAGAGGAGCTTGTTTGGTACCAGAAAGCTAGATGTAAATGGTTAGCTTGGGGTGATAAAAATACTAGATTTTTCCATGCCTCCGCCAAGATCCAGAAGAAAAAGCAGAAAATTGAAGCTCTTCAGGATACAAACGGGAACTGGATTTCTGACCCAAAGACTGTGTGACATGGCTGGGAAATTATTTAAAGATCTGTACACTAGTGATAGTAGAGTCCAGGACTCGTCTAGTTGGTTTGCAGACTTTCCGCCGCTCAAGAACTCGGATATTGAAATTATTCACAGGGGGGTAACGGACATTGAAATAAAAAATGCAGCCTTCATGATGGGGGCTCTTAAGGCTCCAGGGCCGGATGGCTTGCAAGCTCATTTTTTCCAGTCTCAATGGCACAGGATAGGAGATCGAGTCTGTACCCTCATCCGGGAAATTTGGCAATCCCCAGAAAAGGTTCGGGATATTAATCACACACAGCTTATTCTGATTCCCAAAATTGATCATCCTGTTGGCCTGACAGATTTTCGCCCTATCTCTCTATGCAATGTCATTTTCAAGATTATCACTAAAGTCATTGCCGAGAGACTAAAGGGGGCTATGTCTTATCTGATTCAACCACAGCAATGTAGCTTTCTTACTGGGAGGCAAAGTTGCGATAATATTATCATTGCACAGGAGGCTATCCATACCATGCGGAACAAACGAAGGAAAAAAGGTTTTGTTGCCGTTAAAGTAGACATGGAGAAAGCCTTTGACAGATTAGACTGGGGCTTCATTCGCTCTACCCTTATCAAGGTTGGTATACAAGATCCCCTGGTAAATCTAATCATGGCATGTATCTCTTCGGTTTCCATGGAAGTCAGATGGAACGAGGAAGAACCCTCCACATTCCTCCCTTCTCGTGGGGTGCGCCAGGGCGATCCTCTAAGTCCCCACCTCTTCATCCTCTGTATGGAAAGGCTTGGACAGCTGATCACTAATGAAGTCAATCAGGGACGGTGGAAAGGCCTTACTTTCAATAAAAATTCTCCCACTATCTCCCATCTATTTTTTGCTGATGATCTTCTCCTATTTGGGGAAGCTTCTATGGCCCAAATTGAGTTAATCAGAGACACCATGTCTGCCTTCTGCCAGGTCTCGGGTCACAAGATCAATCCGGCTAAATCCAAGGCATTTTTCTCAAAGAATGTTAATTTTAACCGTGGATTAGAATTGAGTCAACGGTTAGGTGTTGGAATTACTGGAGATCTTGGGAAATATTTGGGTGTTCCCCTCTTACACCATAGAAGTACAAAGACTACATACTACCCTATCCTTCTCAAAGCACAGAAGCGTCTGGCAAATTGGAAAGGCAGGTTTCTCTCTATGGCAGGACGCATGGTGCTTATCAAAGCTGTCCTCTCAGCCCTCCCCAGCTACCAAATGCAAACCACGCTCCTCCCCAAAGGTATTCTGAAAGACCTTGAAAAGGAAAGTCGTCGTTTTCTTTGGAATCAAGGTCAGGGCAGCAAGAAGATGCACCTCATATCATGGGATCAAATAAAGCAGGAGAAAGATTGTGGAGGATTGGCCATCAAGGATTTACGGAGCCAAAACATTGCTTTCATTATGAAATTATGCTGGGGTTTGCTCACCAAGCCTGAAGCCCTCTGGGTGAGATGCCTTAAAGGGAAGTATGGTTGTGGGGACGGTGATTATCCCCTTGTCTATCGAAAGACGAGCTCCTCTAATGTCTGGCGTAGCATCACTACGATTTGGGGGTCATTCTATAACGGGGTAGGACGAAGTTTGAAGGGTGGTAATACCTGTAATGTGTGGTGGGATCTCTGGACCCCGATCGATGAGCCATTAATTCATTTTGTGACTACTGGTATCCACCGATTGGACCCGTGTGCAAAAGTTAATGACTTTGTCCTGGCACATGGTAGGTGGGATATTCAAAAATGGAGTGAATTCCTTCCTCATTGGGTAATAAACATCATCAGCAAAATCAAACCCCCAATTGAGAGAGGTCAAGATACTTTTTGTTGGCGGAATGCTTCTGATGGCAATTTCAGTGTCCAATCTGCCTATAAATTTGTGTTTTCCCAACGGAAACAGCATCGACCGTACCTGTGGCAAAAAATCTGGAAAGTCCCGGTGCCAGAGAAAGTTAAGATGTTTTTATGGCAAGTTCTTCATGAGCGGTTACCCACTAACTCACTCAGAGCTATGAGAGGTTTAATTGATAGTGACGAGTGCCCATTTCAATGCCAAAGAACCGAGAGTATCCTTCATATCCTCCGAGATTGTGAGAGTGCCCGTGAGGTGTGGCTTTATTTTCTTGACACTAACGCTCGTTTTAGATTCTTTCAATCTGATTTGCAGGTATGGCTAAAGGAGAATATATCTGAGACTAAGATTATGGGTTGTTTCTCTCAGTGGTTATGGCCCAAAATCTTTAGTCTTATCTGCTGGTCCCTCTGGAAGAATAGATGTTGCGGAGTTATGGAAGGCTCTCGATCTCACCCTAACGAGATCATCCATGCAATCATGTACCTGATGATGGAATCTGGATCGCTTGCCACCTTTAAGCATCAGATCTTCCAATACAGCGATACAGAGTACGATAGCTGGCATCCGCCACCAGAAGGAGCGGTTCGACTCGATACAGATGGCTCCATTAATCACCAGGGTCTTGCGACCTGCGGAGGATTAGTACGTGATGATCGTGGACAATGGGTTCTAGGCTTTCAACAGAAGCTGGGTTTCGCTCCCTCTACTTCGGCAGAGCTCTCTGCACTCCTAACCGGTCTCCAGTTGTGCAAGGCACGGAACTTTCACAGGATACTGGCTTACACAAATTCCCTTGAACTTTACAACCTGATCATGAGGGATGTGAGCATACATCATCCATTGAGGACAGATATCAGTGCAGCTAGAGACCTACTGTACTCGGACTGGGATATAGAGATCCACTGGGTGCCAAGGGAAGGTGTTCGGTGCGCTGACCTATTGGCTAAGGAAGCCCATCATCTTGATGTTGACCTGGCAATCTTGCCCGACCCACCCCCCCAATGTCTTGTTTTTCTGGATCATGATCGCAACTATGCGGTCTAACTTGTCTTTTGCTTTCTGATTGTAACTTCCAAGCTATGCTTGGCCGCCTTTTATCGAAAAAAAAAAAGAATAATACTCTATATATCCTTTTATATATATATATATATATATATATAAAAGAATAATGCTCTATGCATAGATCAAAGAATAATACTCCATCCAATTCTTAACATAAGAATTTAATAATTAATTTAACTAATTTATGGATATTCAAAAAAATAATTAAGTTAGTTATTGATAACAAATGAGGATTGATTTCCCTATAATATTCTTTTTCTAATCATCTGCATTGTAACCATGATAAAAATACTCTTTCAAATAAAGATAGGGGTACTTTGGAGAAATAATCTCTTCCTCGCAATTATTGATTCTTCATCCACACACGGACAAAGCGGAGTTATCTTCTCTGTTAAAGCTAGCTAACGTCCGTTAGTTATAATGTGTAAGTAATAAAATACCCCTAATACAAAAGAGTAAAGTCTCCCTCAAAAATCTCCATTCATCTTCTGCTCATCAACACAAATCTCCAGAAGATTCTAAACTGAAGAAAAAAAAACCCAAAAACTTCAATGGAAACAACAGATCATCAACAAAGTCTTCTGCTCATCAACAAATCTCCAAAAGATTACAAACTGAAAAAAAGTAAGCACCCAGAAGTTTCAAAAGAAACAATCAATCATCAACAAACCAGAACCAATCCAAACTGAGAAAAAGAAATTAAAAATCTAGAACCAAACAATCAATCTTCAACAAACCAGAATCAATCGATCATCAACAAAACAAAAGGGGCAAAAAAAAGCCTCTCCCTCTGAACCTCTTGGTCTTCATCATCAACAACTGAAAAAGCTGAAAAAATAAAATAAAATAACCCAAAAGCTTCAAACACTAAAGCACTATACGCCAATTTCTTCTTCCCCACCATTTGGGGGTTGATATTCCATAAGCTTCAAAACTTTGGGGTTGAGCTTAACATAGCAAAACTTATAAAGTTCATATCTTTCTGCCTCAAATAGCATCAAAAGAGGGAATCATACAAGCGAAGAAATTTATGATGCATGGCACGACACCAAGCTCTCTTCCAGGGCCGACTATTATTGGAGGACCTTGAAGAGTCAGATTTCTTGGAGGAAAAAAACCTTCCCATGAAGACCATGGCGAGGGGTGTGATGGAAGTTTCACATTGTGATCTGCAATGGCAGCTCAACACCGTCGTTGTTACCTAATCTAAGAAGAAAATGGGTAATCGACGGGAAAGGAAGGGAGAGTCTGAGAGGCAGATGAAAGGGACAAGGGTAGAAAAGGAGATCAAAAAATTTAGGCTTTTTTTTTAAACTATCATGGGGCCCATTGTAAAAGATAACAAAAGCTATGGTATTTTGATGAATGCGTCATTTTTGTTTTTTTTATTTTAAGTTTATGGTTACTTTTACACCTAAAAAAATTTATAATGTTGAGTGCATTTTTAAAATAAGTTGGTGAGTATTTTTGTACCTTAACCCAACTCTAAAACTCTACCCACATTTCGTCTCTTGGGTTCGGAAATGAGCGAACTGTACACCACTGATACCCTAAACCCTAAAACTCTACCTACATTTTGTCTCCTGGGTCCGAGAATGAGCGAACTGTACACCACTGATAGCCTAAACCCTAAAACTCTACCCATATCTCTTCTCCTGGGTCTAGGAATGAGCGAACTGTATACACCGATACCCTAAACCCTAAAACTCTACCCGCATCTCGTCTCCTGGGTCTGAGAATGAGCAAATTGTACACTACCGATACCCTAAACCCTAAAACTTTACCCATGTTTCATCTCCTAGGTTTGGGAATGAGTGAATTGTACACCACCAATACCCTAAACCTTAAATCCTAAAACTCTACCCACATTTCATCTCCTGGGTCTGACAATGAGCGAACTGTACACCACCGATACTGAAAATGTCTAGCACATTCTAAAAAGCCAGTTCAGTAAGTACAACAAGGGCAAGCATGATGAGGATATCATGGTTGATCTTTTTTGGGCAATGGATTTTCGCTTGAAATGTGGATGCAGCAGAGGAAGCTCGCCAGCTATGAGTTCTTCACAAGGGTTCTTAGGGATTTCAGCTGCTCTACTTTCAGAACCAACGCTGCCAAATTGGTTGGAGTTATTTCAGGACTCTCCAAGGAGAGTGTGGCTTTTGATGTACATGTAAGTGTTTTGATTATTTTCCAGGAAATTTTGATGTGGTTCTGTTTAGGAGAAGTGACAATTGACTTTGAATTCTTAGCAAGATATCTATAGGATATATTCATGAGAGTCACGTTGGATTCTATATTCAAAGCTGGGTTTGGAGTGGAAATGAATTGCTTAGAAGGATCAAGCAAGGAAGGGATTGAATTCATGAAGGCTTATGATGATTCGAATGCTATAATTTCTTGGCGCTATGTGGATCCGTTTTGGAAGCTAAAGAGATTTCTCAACATTGGTTATGAAGCTACCCTTATGAAAAATGTGGAGGTCATTGATGATTCTGTGCATCGAGTGATTAGGATCAAAAGAGAACACTTGGCTAATCAGCAAGATCAGGTGAGTTGATCACATACGCGTTAGTGCTTATGCAGTTCTTTTTATATGTTTTTGTTTTGTTGTGCTTCAATTTCATTGAAATTTTTGTTATTTTTCATTCCCAAAATCTGATTATCAAAATGCTCTGTGACTAGTAGGCACTCTGTTTTTATTAAAATCATTTGATAAAAGCATTTACCAATTTCATTAGTATTTAGCCAGTATTAAAAAAATTATTTATTTCTATTGAATTGCTAAAATGACATATTTTGAACATAGATTCGGATGTTATTTGTGGTTTTTGATTTAGGGTGCTTTTGTCTGAAAGAAAATTAGTTTATACTACTTATAAAAAGCTCTATCTTTCTCTTTGTTTTTTTTCTGGTCTCAGAACAAAATAGTGTTTTCCTTAAACCAATTTGTTGATAGAGCATAATGACGTCATGTGATCTATGTAGCTAACCCAACCTAATGAGATAAGGCTTCTTGTTGATGTTTTAGTCAAAGGTCATTGATAAAAAAGTCCTTTTCAAGAAAATATGCAGTTTTTCCTTTTCAGAAAAGTATGAAACTACTGCTTATCTTCCTGTTTATTGAGAGTTCTTTGAACTGATGATGAAATTTGAAACTTTCTTTTTTGGGAGGTTTTCAGATTGAGAAAGAGGACATACTTTCTAGGTTTGTGGTGGAGAGCAAGAAGGACGCCACTGTAAATGATGAGTATCTAAGGGATATAATTCTGAACTTCATGATTGCAGGCAAAGACACAACAGGAAGCACCCTATCATGGTTCTTCTATATGCTCCGTAAGCACCCTCTCATCCAAGAGAAGCTTGTTCAAGAGGCTATACAAGTCACTCGCATGCAGGAAGGTACGCCCAACATCGACGAGTTTGTGGCCAATATAACTGAACATACCCTGAGAAAATGCACTATCTTCATGCGGCGCTCACAGAGACCTTAAGGTTGTACCCTGCTGTTCCAATTGTAATTGCTTTTTTCTTATGTAAATAAATTTGGAATTGCATAATAACAGTTCGCCGCTTATTGCTTAGGATGCATCCTGCAGTTTCATTTTCAAAACTGTTTCATGTTTTGTCTTCTAGACCATATTCAGTAACCTCCCTTGTTCATGGTTTTTTTTTTTTTGAATTAAAAGGTAAGACATTGACGGCCTGAATTTATAAACAGGATCAAACCTTTATAAGAAAGTATTCATGCCACTAGACTACAAGACTATTAACTTATTGATGTTTGATATAAGGTTTTATCAGAGGTTGCTAATGCAATTTGTGCTTTGTATTCGTTAACTAAGTCAGATGTGCTAATTGATTTGATTCTGGCTGAGGAAAACTGAATTTGCTGAGACAACCCATTTTGGATAACTTGTTGAAATATGTGCTTGTGGAATGAGCAGCTTTTGGCTCATCTCCTCAAACTGTAAAGCAAATTGCCATACTTGACTTTCATGTCACTTGTCACTATTCTCACAGAGCATGTTGAAACCTGATCATGGGCTGGGCTACATGGGCCTGAGTTTTCTCAACTTGTTAAAAATTGCACCTCAAGCCCAGCACATTCCCTATTTTTCATCTGTCTATTTAACTGGATAAGATTTGAGTATTATCAAACCCAATTGAAAGTAACTCTTCTAAAGACATTTTCTATATACACATGACTCAAAATTAAGACCTCATGCTTAAGCGACCTAGACCTCTTCCACTAGGAGCACTGTGTATTGGTGAATCCGACCACATTCCTATTGCTATACAAAATGAAACCCAATGCCTGACTTGTGGTAATGATTTGTTCAAACTGCATTGTGCTACTAACTTACCTATGCAATTTGAGTGATGTGCATTTTTAATGTAATTAATTATTTTATGTTTGAATTTTAACTCAAGGATGGGAGGACAACAGAAGTAGATGACATCCTCCCTGATGGCTATGCTATGGATCGCTTACCCTACATTTGGGGTGAGGATACCGAGGAATTTCTCCCCCAACGGCGGCTCTTAGACGGGTTTTTAAACCCAAATCTCCATTCAAGTTCATTGCTTTCCACGTTGGTATCATTTTTTTCCTCTCCCATTTTCTTCACTGCTGACAATGTTCACTCATTCTGGTACTAATATTTGCAGGCTTAACCTCGAATGTGTTTGGGGAAGGACTTGGATTACAGGTAGATGAAGATACTTTCAATGGCTCTTCTTAGGTTCTTCAGATTCAAATTAGAGGATGAAACAAGGAAAGTGACTTACAATGTCATGTCAACACTTCACGTTGACAAGGGTCTCCCTCTATGTGCAGTACCAAGGTCTTAGTTCGTCACCTTGATGTTTCAGAATTGTGATGATTCTTAATAAAAGGGTGAAATATAATGCTCCATCGTTTTATATTTTCTGCATTTATGTAATGGTGAATCATATTGGTGGGTTGTATGAAACAAATTATGATACTGCCTCGATAGTGTTATGTATCATATTATTATCCAGCCGATTTTGTTTTTCAATGTTTTGTATTGTTGACTTTACAACTATGTCAACATTCTCATGTGCTCAATGATAAGATTAAAAGAAAAAATTGATTTTGGCAAATGATGTCATGGAAGTAATGATGCTGCTAGAAATGAAATTTCTTGCAGTTGTTATGCGATTGCCCACTTCATTTGGATGGAAATGTTTTTTTTTTTATACAAAAATTTTAGGAAAGTAGTTAGGCTCACCCACAATCCAAGAACAGGACTCCAAATTGGGATGTCTCCCCCAATGTCTTGACTGGACCACAACTAAATGGACTTTCCCGGAATCAAACCCTCTCCCATTGATGAGAGTATCTTGACCCATTCACTAGATGAACCCAAGAATGAGGGGTTCAATGGAAATGTTGATACAACTCATAAGGACAACAATCAAACCTTTTTTGGTAATTTGCTGCTTGTAAAAAACGGATCACGATACATGGGCCTGCAGCTAAAAGCCTAAAACCCGTAAGTCCTAATTTCTTGAATTATAATTTCTTCAGTGGAGTTATGATTTTTATCTTATCCCGAGTCCCTCAAAAATAATTAATGTGATTTGTTTAAGTTATGATCCAAATGATAGCACTATTTTTGTTCCTTAATATAATATTTATCTTGTAATTCAATTTAAGCTACAAGTGGATATTATATTTAGGACCGGTGATAATACCTTTTTAACAAGAAGTAATCAACATTAATCAAATATCCAGGCAAAAAAAAAAAAAAAACATTAATCAAATACATAAACACTTCCTCTAATTTAAAATATAATCCAAGTTCTAAAATCTTTCCGAGATTCTTGATTCAAAATATAAATCATTTTTGGATAATGTTTGTTGCATTAATTATTTCTCTCTTGTTCTGGGCTTAAGTACAATGAATATTACTACTAGTATATTTCTTCACGTATTTGATAAGAGCATTTTAGTTTGTCAATTCATTAATTTGTAAGAGAGAGAGAAAAGCTATTACTAGTTTTTTATGATAAAAGATTTTGCTTAGTCAAGGTTTAAGAATTCATAAGGCTCATAACATGTTTCTAGATTCAAAGGATGTTACTGTTTAGAGCATGGGAATACTTTTTTGGGAAAATCCCTGTAAAATACGCTGGAAATAGGGTATTCCCTATTTGGTACATTGAAAACCCAAATCCTTGATTACTCTTGCTGTAGGAATCAGGGATTTTAAATTTCAGTGGAAAAGACTCAACTAGCCTTGAAAAAAATGCTGGCCGAAATGCATAAGAGTGGGAAAGAAAAGAAGGAAAAAAAAGCATGAGAGGAAAGAAAGGACAGTGGCGCGAGAAAGACATAAGTTTCGGAACGGTTGAAAGCTGAAGACAAAGCAGAGGTAACCAACAGTAAGTAATTCTTCTAGTGTAGAAATGATGTTGTATTGTGAATCTTCCATCTTCGTCTTCTGAGATTATGAATAGTTGCGATGGATTTCTGGTTTTGGATGCTTGCTTTTATGGGTAAGGGGGTCGTTTGTTGAAGATGGAGAAAGGTTGCAGCTTTAAGGTAATGGGAGATTATTGATGGTTGTGCGGTGGATTTCATTGTGTTTGGCTGTAGGAATGGTAAATATTATGAGTTTTTTGTTGTGAACCGTAATGGTTACTGCGAGCGGTGATAAACTTGAGGCATTTTGGTTGGGGGATGGTGTTGTTTTCAGTGAAGAAGGAGATGTGAAAAGATACCGTGTTATTATTAATGGTACATGGAGGGTAATGCTATGAGGGGTGTTGTTAATACTGAATATGGAGATGTTAAAGTGAATGGTGTTGTTGTTAATAGTTCATGCAGGGTGATGATAGGGTGTGTTGTTAATAATGGAAATGGATAAGTTGAAATAAATTGTAATGTTAAATGAGAATACAGAGTTGTTAAAACATACTGTAAAATATAACGTGTTGCTGTTAATAGATATAGGGTGATGATATGTGGTCGATGTTGTTAATGATGAATATGACGATGCTAAAACATACAGGTTTGTTGTTAATTTCCCCTGTTTGATGATGAAATGAGCAGTTACTGTGTTTCATAAAGAATGGCTGACAAAATTACTTAACTACATAATGATAAGCGGCTTTGTTTAATTAATTATCTCTTTTTGTTTTTTATGCAGGTAGGCATGTACAATGACATGCAACAAAGGCTCAAAATCTGTGAAGGAACTATTTTGTTATTTCCATGTTGGAGGAAAATTTGTGTGGAATGATGAAGGTAAAATTAAATATAATGGTGGTTATGTGAAGTTGAAGTGCCTGAAAGAGGTGATAACACTTAGAGATTTAAGGTTGATGATATCATCATGGCTTGGTATTGATTGCAACATGTGTGAGATGAAGTATATAGTGAGGTTTAATGAAAGCATACTAATAGATTTAAATGATGATGGTGAAGTTGAAAACCTTTTTGAATATAATGAAAGGAGTGGCCATGTGTATATAGAAGCAAAAGGAAATGATGATGTATGCCACATATAAGATAACCCACAAATGTAAGTGCAAATTTTGTAGGGATGATAGTTGTTATTTGTGAAACCGTTGTCGGTTATTAAGTAACAAAAGTTGTTATTATAATTGACTATAGGTATGTAAATTCCTTGGGACTCTCACAAGGAAGATCTGTTGATTGTCAAACCAGTGTGGAAAACCAAGATGAAGCGTGGTACTATGAAAGTGTTGCTTCGTGTACGACGGCCGAAATTACTGGAGGATCTAATAAGCTACTTTGTGGAGTAGAGAGTGCACCTACACCTAGCCAAGAGTTGAACTGCACAAAATGGAAGGGGATAATTTCAGGAGTGATGCAGATATTTGCATACGCATATGCTTTTAAGCAGGCACTGTACAAGTACAGCATAGCACACAAGTTTGAGTTTGAATATGTGAGAAATAGCAAGCATAGCATTTCAGTAAAGTGTAGGAGTTTAGGTTGTCCTTGGAGGGTTACAGCAAATGCTATCAAAAAGACAACTACAATACTACGTGTGACGACATTCAAAGATGAACATTATCATAGTGCACAAGACAATCTTAAGGTGACCCATAGTGGAAGATCTAATTTGACATCTTCTATTATAGTTGATGAGGTGAGAAATCACATTGACAAACGTCCCAATGAAATAAGGAAGATGTTGCAGACAGAATATGGTGTCACCCTTACATACAAGTAAGCATACAAGGCAAAGGAAAAAGCGATGGAAGACATACAAGGTAGACCAGAACAATCTTATATGTTAATACCTTGGATTTGTAAGCGATTGAAGGAAACATATGACAAAACTGTTGCTGAGTGGGAAGCAAGTAGGAATAACATGTTTGAGAGAGTATTTATTGCATATGGGTGTTGTATTGAGGGATTCATGGCTGGTCCAAGACATGTGCTATACATTGATGGAACCCACTTGTCCGGACCATACAAGGGAACAATGCTTTCAGCTTCTAGTTATGATGCGGACAATGAAATTTTGCCGTTTGCAATAGCAATTGTAAAGGGGGAGACATTAGAGGATTGGTCATGGTTCTTACAGAAGATTAAACAAATAGTTAGGTTAATTGAACTCATAATAGTGTCATACCGTCACAATGCAATTAAAGGTCAGTGCAAATAATTTTTGGTAGTGAACGGCATGCTTATTGTTATAGACATGTGAAGGAGAATTTCAGTTCAGAATTGCTTAAATTAAATAGAGGCAAGAGGAAGCCAAGTGGTTGCTCAAAGGAAGATGCACTACGGTTGCTTGATAATGTTGCATATGCAAGGTTGGATGCAGATTTCGAGAAGGCAATGGATTACATGCGCAAATCCTATAAAGAGATGGCTGATTGGTTGATTCACCATGGAGATATCGATAAGTGGGCGTTGAGTAAGTTTCCGTTCCAAAGGTGGGATAAGATACAACCAACATAACCGAATCATTTAATGCGTGGTTGGTGAAGGAAAGAAAGCACAATGTCGTACTACTTATCCATGAACATTATGAGAAGGTTGCCAAGAAGATGTATTCATCGAGTATGGCAATACTGAAATGGAAAAATGGTGTTGGGCCCAACATAGAGTCCATAGTGAAGGAAAATGTTTGTTATGCTGAACATATGTCACCAGTTAACTATGGAGGCGGTAGGATTTGTGTCCATACCAAATATGGATCCTTAAATGTTGATCTTCGTTTGTGTAGTTGCACCTGTAAAATATGGCAAATGTTGGGGATCCCTTGTGCTCATGCTTGTGCAGCCATTAAGTATGTCCATGGCAATGTCTATGACTATGTGGAAGGATGCTACAAAATAACAGCCCAACAAATGATTTATAAGCGTTCCATGACTCTAGCAGTGACAATCGACAAGCCAGACCCAAACAACTATATGCTGGGTCATCTGTTTGCTCAGACATTATTGCTGCCACCTAGGACAACTAGACCTGCTAAAAGGCCAAGAACTAGTAGGCGTGAATCACAATTCCAGAATAAGAAGATTTACTATTGTACAAGATGCCATGAAGCGGGGCATACTATACGGAAATGCACAAATCCAAATCCAAATTGAATTTGGCAAAAATTAGCTTTTGAAGTAAGCATTTTGCAGATATAAGGAGCTGCAATATTTTGAAGTAAACATGTTGATACTAATATAAATTTTCTGAACTTACCCTGCTCATAGTTAGCAAGTCTATTGAAGTAATATGTATAGTTCTTTTTTAGGGAAAGGGGTTGTTGCATATGTCTTAATTTTTTGGTTGTCACAAGGAAACATTAGAGTGAAGTGCAATGTTAATGTTCCCTTGTCATTAGTATCAAACATCCACTGTCACAACTTTAAGGGTATACCTTATATAGTTATGTAATTATGCAGGACATTATGATATAAGGTTAATGTAATTATGCCACATATAATCCTATTATGTTAATGTTATCACTGTGTTGTGTGACACAGAATGTGGCCGAATTTCCCCTGTCCATATCTGTGTTTTCCCACAAAGTAGGTTGGCAAACAGGAATATTAAAGTTGTTCAACAAGAAAGCTATAGTGTTAACCAAGACCAAAAAGTTGTTACTAATGAAATTCATGATGTTATTGCATCACTGTTGTTTTCAAAGGAATCATGTAAATTCTCTAACAAGAAACAAAAGTTGTTAAAACAGAGAGTAACGTTGTTATTTATGAAACTAATATTGATAAGGGTCCCTTAGTTGTTGCTCTCCCAAGCTACCCTGGACCTGTACTGTTGTAAATTTTTGAAGTTGTTTAACAAGATACGACAGTTGTTAATAATAGAAGGGTAATTGTTAATAGTGAAGTTGAAGTTGTTATTTCACCTCTTTTTTTGATAGGTCAAAGAAGATAAAAACGTTGTGAAAAATGAGAGTGTAGTTGTTAACTATGAACCTTCTGCTGTTAATGATCCCCCGCTTGTTGAACTCCCACACTACCAATGCCATGTACTTTTCTGAACTCTTGAAGTTGTTTAACAAAATACGACAGGTGTTAATAATGTAAGCGTAGTTGTTAATAGTGCAGTTGAAGTTGTTATTTCAACTATTTTTTTCAGAGGTCAAAGACGATAACAAAGTTGTGAAAATTGAGTGTGTAATTGTTAAATATGAACCTTCCGCCGTTAATGATACCCCACTTGTTGAACTCCAACGACAAGTACTTTTCTGAACTCTTGAAGTTGTTGAACAAGATATGAAAGTTGTTAATAATGGAAGAGCAGTTGTTAATAGTGAAGTTGAAGTTATTATTTCCCCTTTTTTTAGAGGTTAAAGAGGATAACAAAGGTGTGAAAAATGTGCCTGTAGTTGTTAAAGAAGATACGAAAGTTGTCAAAGAAGATAAGAAAATTGTCAAAAATGTGTGCACATTTGCTAATGGTACCCTACTTTTTTCTATTCGAAGCTACCCTCAACATGCCCTTTTTTGAACTTTTTGAGTTGGTTTACAACAAGCGAAAGTTGTTCAAAAAGAGCAGCACGTTACAGGCGACATGTATAGTGTTTCAATCTCCTAAGTTGTCAAACAAGATAACCTAGTTGTTAAAAAATTACATATAGTTGATAATATAGAAACGCTCCTTGTTAAGATGCGTAAGTTGGCAAACAAGATCAGAAAGTTGTAAAACAAGAACTTGAAGTTGTTAAATATGAACTTCCTAACAGTGGGTTGTTACACATGTCTCATGGCATGTACACTCTTCTACATTATAATCATGTACCCTGGGTAGTACGATAATATTGAAACTTACAAAAGAACACATCCCAGGTCAAAAAACAACAACTGCATAAAGTTTCCCTGTAGATGTCTAAAATAAAGCAAAGAACTATTGTGTCAAACGTTGACGTTTGATTGGCTATCGGGATAGAAGATCCAGAGCATCGAGTCTGGATGAATTTTGATGGTGATTCACCAGCCACTATATAATGTCCCTTCTGTATTGTTTGACTTGAGCTTGTACACGACCCAAACAGCAAGAGTTCAGTTTATTGTACTTTCAAAACCAGACAAAAGTCAACATACATATGAACTATTGTGGATACCTCTGTGTAATCAAGTACTACAAATGGACTCCATTGGAACAACCAAATCAAGACGTGAACACCGTAGTCAAGGCTACAAAATCCAGATAACAGTCATATACGCAAAAAAATAAGGAAATGGATACAACAGTCATATACACAAAATACAACAGTCAATTCTTATAAATTATTTTGCTGAGGTACTTGAGCACGAATGATGTCTATCTGTTGCTTCTTCCCATGTCGATTGTTATTGACGAAATCCACTATATCAATAAATCTGTCCCTCTACAAAAAAACACAAATATTTGGGTTCAGTCGGGGAAATTTAATTGCTAATGTTCATGATGATGTTAAAGCATAAAGTTCATTACACATGTCTCTGCTGCCAATGATTGCGGATCTTCTAAGACGCTATTTTTCTTCCTTTTCTTTGTGGTGTCAACAATGGGTTTCATTGAGTCCAGAATATAGAAATTCCGTGTTTTTGGTTTCAGGCCTACACAAAACCAATGTTCCCGGACAAGTACAGGCCCTAACAGCAAATCACAATATGCAAGATTGTACCCTAATCGATCAGGCAATAATTGCCCCTTGTAATATGAAGGTCTCCAATTCTTTCCTTTACCAACGATTTGCATCTACAACAAAATTTATATCAGTACCCAATAAGCTAACATATGAATACCCATAATTTATTTGCTGCTTACCATAAAGTCAGCATAAAAAATATGCCTCTTCACTGGTCCATATAGTTTCAGATCTGCCATCAATGCCTTGCAAACAACAAACACCACTTGAAATGCACAAGTACGTAATGAAGTCGTCCCCATAAACTTAAAATACAAAGTCCTAAAGCCATGGTAATACTGACCCGATTGTTAACTTTATGGATTCCACTTAATCCCGAGTGACGTATTCATCTTGCAATATAACCAATTCCCTATAATAGTTTTTTATATAAATAGTCAATACAACATTGCAAGAAAAATTTTGCACGTCCTCTTCCTTACAAGTACATCATGAAACATACATAAATCACTCACTTTTGGCTATCAATGGGTCGAGGATATTGAAAAATTATTGTGAAAAATCTTTCCTTGTCATCAATCACCATCTTCTTTCGCGATATGGCCTTAGGCATAACAAAGGGGGACTCAATTTTCTTTTCTCTTCTAACCCTAGTTGATCTTCGTAACACATTATCCTTGGTAACCTCTTCCTCCTCCACAATGTCTGCTCCTTGTCTTTGACTATCTGAGTCCTTAGAACTTTCATGTGAGTGCCGCTCATTTTTTCCATCATTCTCTTCTTCTTCAACATTGACAACGTCCTCTTGTTGGTCCACTCCTTCTCTTCCAACCTTTTTATGTTCCCCTCTCATCACTTGAACCTTTATCAACTCCTCTGCAATTACACTCGTCAACCGTCTATACATATCCTTCAGGTCCTGAAGCAAAAAATTAAATCAAAACTTGTTACACACATATTTGTATTAATGCATACAAACATTTATAAATTAACAAATACCTGGTCCAAATGATAAATTCCAACGTTTCCCTCTACAGGAACATTCAATTTAGATGCCCTTGCTCTAAATATTATGCCCATGTTGCTGTCCCTCTCTAACTTAACCATGGTTTTTAATCGATCATCAGTCCAGTAGTTAACAGCATCAACATACTCATGTTTCTCAGTTGGCATCATTGCAAAGTGCACACCAAAAAATATCTACCAAACAAATAGCATAACAATAACTTAAATACTTGCCACTTAAAGCATACTATAACATAAGTAAATTTAAGTACATACCAACAATAAGTACATGCATCCACCGACATTAGAGTTGCCCCTCTTGTTGTTTCTCACATCCCTTACATAGTCTTCCATCTCTTTCCACAAGTCCTTAATGATAAAGGTCGCCCAATCAAATTTCTGAAATCCTTTCATTGTTAACCTCATCACCTTCAGTAACCGCTCACTAACCTTTGAGCTTGCAGTGGGAGCTAGAAAGGTTCCAAGTGTGTACAACATAAAAAGGAACTCAAAATTTTCATTGTCACTACCGTTTACAATAGCCTCTACAATGTTACTGTATAGGAGTTTTGAATATTCACTCTGTAACTTTGTATAAACCATGTCATCATCATCCACCTTAGTCCTCACCACATCCCTACAGTGGGGAAGCCCAAGTAACTGCTTCACATCTAATGCAGAAATTTCACGTGTCTTGCCCCTGATTCGGAATTGGTGTGTTGCTGGATCATATGAGCGGAGCATTGACACAATCAGATCTTTTGGCAGTTTCTTGCAACCTCCAACCTCTAACAGCTTGCTGAATCCTAATATCTTCATTCTTTCCTTTAAACTTTCATCTTTATTTATGAAGTCAACTAATCGCTTGAATTGCCAAATTGAGCTACGAGTGATAAAAGCTACTTTCCTCTTTGCACTCTTCTTCTCTTGTCTTTCTTTCTTAGGTTTCTCAGTGTATTTAGACTTCTCACAATATTCCTTCCTCTCTTGGACACTCAATGCTCTCCATGCTTTTAGAACCTCATCATTGTGCACAACACATTTGTCAAATTTCTGTGGCTTAAATTTCTTAAAAACCTCAATTCTAAACAACTGCAACCCATTGTTTAAGGCCTTACATGTATCCCCTTTATGCAACACCTTCTTCCCTTGTTCGTCTAAGTTCTGCCCTTTCTCCACCACCTTTTCCCCTTCTTTAACCACCATATGCCCTTCTTCACTTTTGTTCTACCCCTCTTTAGCCCCCCTGCCCTTGTTCAACCACCATCTTCTTCTGCAAAACAGAGTTATACAAAGTCCAACCTCTATAACTGATTGGTAAAAAAATCCATTATTTATCTAATATCATAGACATTACAGCTTTCATTCTCAGGAAACTAATGTTCAAAAATGATGTGTCTATTACCAATTGACACACATTCCACATGTTATTCATACAAACACATCATTTGAAAATATGAAGCTCGAACTGATCAAAGATGACAAAAAATAACTACCCCTCCATAAATATGCCACAATAATTACATACATTCGTTGAAAGAACGTTAATGAAATAAGGACTAATCAAATATCAGTACCTTCAAGTGGACTCTGAGGTTTGAGCCACTAGCCTTGCAAATCATTCATGCAAGAATCTACATTTAAACATCATAACACTCTCAAACCCCCAAAAAATATACTTCTAAAAAAGTAGAAAAAAATGAAGGAACTACAGTAGGAAACCCATCGTCACATAGCTCAAACAAGAACGAAAAGTTGTTATTTTTCACAGTTGTGTCATTACTGTAGAGCCTGAACTTGTTATTTTCCCCCCATCTTGTTATTCTCATAAGTTTTACTGGCCATGTTTTGGTTTTTCCAGTCATAAGTTGTTAAATAAGGATGGATTGGTGTTATTTCTTAACGTTGTATTGTACCTATAGAATCTTAAGTTGTTAATTGGCCCCCAACTTGTGAGTGTCAGAAGTTTCCCTGCCATTCCTTGGTTTTTCACATCAGCAGTTGTTAAACATGAACGACAGGTTGTTATTTTTAAACATGTAGATGTTACTGTAGAAACTTAAGTTAGTGCTCGTCCCCCTACTTGTTAGTCTCCCAAGTTCCACTGGCCATGTTTTCGTTTTCCACATCAGTCGTTGTTAAACAAGGATGATCAGTTGTTATTTTCTTACATGGTGTTGTTATTGTTGAAACCTTAGTTGTTAATGGCCCCCCAACTTCGTACTCTCGCAACTATCTCTGGGCATGTCTTTCTCAATGTTAAAAAACACTTGTTAAACATTATGCCACAGTTGTTATTTTTTAACTAGGTGTAGTTACTGTACAACAAACGAAGAGTCAAACACTTACCATTCCCACTTCCATCTCCATATACACATCCGACAAAGACACATATCAAGAATTTGATAGAAAACCCAGGTCATTACAATCCCTTCACCCACTACATACAGGATGTTCTCAATGCGGGAAAAGGGCAATATACGATAGGAAACAAGTTCATCACATTATTGTTCACCAATTGAAACCAGCACCACCAGAGACAATCACAAACAGTAAAAGGCAACACATGACAGCAAATAAGCACATGTCTTCATATTGCATCTTCCAATTATTATATGAACCAAAAATTTGAAAAAATGCCAACTTACCGCCGTCGACCGTCTCCACGCACACCCACAACTGTCAATGACGATCGAACTATGAAAACCACCACAGAATGTCACCCAATAACCCATTATTCGAAGTCCCTACAATGCCACCGAAAACCCCAGCCGAATCCCACCGAAGAACCTCCCGTTCCTGGCCGACAACGCCCCCCACGAAGAACCTGCCATTCGCTCACCGACAACCCCCACCGTCTCTCCCCCGACCGTCAGCAACCAAACTCTGCCACCGACTGTGACCAGAAATTCCCTCGTCCCCTCCGCCTTTAGTGTTTTCGCCCCCTTCACTCTGCCCTACCACACGGTCCAAATACACAAGATCGAAATGCTCAAGGTTACTTAGAACTAAAACTTAAATCATTTATGACTCCACATCTGCCTTCTTTTCTTTCCCGCGCATGCACCTCATCAGTCTTTTTTCCAGGGCTATTTGTGTCATTTGCACTGAAACTTAAAATCCCTTATTCATACAACAAGAGTAATCAGGAATTTGGGTTTTCAATGTACCAAATAGGGAATTCCCTATTTCCAGCGTATTTTACTGGGATTCTCCCTCCTTTTTTTGTTTTTGAAATATCAAATTTATTCCAAAAAAATATTATTCAGTGATGACGCGTAGCCAGATTGTGGGGGAAATTAAAGAATAGGTAGGCGTCTTATGCCTGGTTCGGTACACTGAAATTGGGATATGAGAAGTGGAAGTGGAAGTGAAATTTAAAAATTGGTTTGTTTGGTAGATTGGAATTCACCTCCATACTTCCATCAAAATTATGGAAGTCACTTCCTTAGCTAGACCTATGGAAGTGGGGTTGGTTCCATGGAAGTGAAAATTATTGACTATTATACCCTCATATATTTTATCAATTGACCATGTTGCCCACATGACCTTTCTTCATTTTTCTTCACTTCCAGATTTGATAGCCTCCCCCTCCTCCTCTTACAATGACGATGCACCCCCTCCCTCTCTTACGGCGACGGGGAGTAGAGCGATGGAGAGCCACAATGACGACAATATAGCAATGGCGACGGTGGCTATTTCCCCCACTATCCTTCTACCCTTTCTTCTTCCCTCCATCGGCAACCATGATCTTCCACCACAACAGCGACGATGGTCCTCCATCTTCTTCTGCAAGCTCTGTCTCCTCTTCCCTCTTCAACCTGTCATCTTCGACTACCTCCGTCGACCATGCTCCACAATTTGTTATCTGGGTTTTTGGTTCTTCCCCTTCCCTCTTCAACCTGACATCTTTGGCTACCACGACGTCTTCCCGGTGTCGATTTAGAAGCTTAAATCGAATTCATATCCCTCTCTTTAGAAAGGACATTGTCGAATTCAGATCTCTATAATCTTCAAGTTGAGATCCTCGCTTCTCGATCTCCATTTTTGTTTGAGTTGGTTTTCAATATTTGTTTGGATTTGATTTATACTCTATAGTTAAGATTGATTTATGGTTGAGTTTGTGTATGAGTTATTTTGCAACTGATGGTCAATTTCCGGTGAGATGCCATCGTGGATGCCTTTTTGGTCGGTGGCATTGATTTTTGTTGGTTGGGAGATTTTTTTTAGATCAAGGGTATTTTGGTATTTTTCTATTATCAATATGAATTTTAATTAAAATTTATATCCCGCTTCTATGCTCATACCAAACACACTTTAAAACTCACTTCCACCTCTAATTCCACTTCTAATTCCATAAAAAACTCTTTCAACGTACCAAACGGGGCATTAGATTTTGGATGGAAGGAATTAGCATCATGGAACGGAATGAAAAGATACAAACTGATACCACCTGGGTTAAATATAAGATACTTACAGGAAAAAGTTTAGTTTAAAATATTAGTTATTTGTAGCATAATTAATAATATTTTCTCAATTTTACCCAATTTAATTTCTATTGAAAATTGAAAAGGATGAAAAAATATGAAAATCATTTATAAAGTGGAGAAAAAAAATTCAATAAAAACAAATGTAGAAAATTTTATCAATTTATTAATACATTCATTAGTATGCAAGAGTGAGGTACAAGTGACTTATACCTAAGGTTGTCAAACTCACGAGTTTAAGCAAGCACGTGATTGTGACATGAAATTATATCGTGGACTCAAATTGTAAACTCATAAATCTTATCAATAAATAAGTATTAATAATGTATAATTAAATAATTAAAATATAAAAAATGACAACAATTTGGTTTAAATATATTTTAAATCCAAATAATTGAAATTAAATCCATCAAAGTTCATAATTTATCATAATCAAGAAAAATTATTTTATAAAATTAACTTATAAAGCCACTGAGCATGATCAAATCAAAAAAGTTAGCACAAGTTTAAAAGTGAGTTAACATAATTTTGTAAACTAGAAATGTACAAACGGTAAACTCAGTGTGCAAAATTAGTAAGTTTGACTGAATTTACAACTATTACGAGTTTAATAGTGACTCGTCACAATTTTATAAAGTAAAAACGTAAAAATGATAAACTTGGAGAGTTAACTCGTGATTTTGACAACAATGTATCTAAATACAAAGTGGTATGTCATCAGGCAATCTGTCAACATATTAGGAAACAAGATGAGATTAAGGGATCATAATTTTATTTAGTGCATGTATGGCACCAGCTGCATTATGAATGCAACTAATTAATTGCTTGTAAATAGAATAACTTGTCTACAAAAAAGGGATTAAGGTGCACCCAACACCCTAAGCTATTTTCTCAGAGGCACCCAGCACCCTAAAGTAATTATTGGTGTAGTTCCACCCCTAAAGCAATTAAAATAGTGTAATTTCATTCAATCTAATAGAACTGTTACTTTGACTATTAATAATGATGAATCAGCAACAGCTTAACCCAAAAAATATGACTTGGCATATGAGATAAGCATATCAATAACATAATTTTTATTTATTTGAGGAAGATATAACGGGATTGTATCAAATAAAAAAATAAGGGGATTATATTGTTGGATATTTTGAAGAACTTCTTGCTGATGAAAAATAGAATAAAGGGCATAAGAGAGTTAGAGTTCATTCAGAAAGCAAAGGAGTTAGGGTTCGTTCAGAAAGCTTTATCAACTATCAAAAGTCTTGGTGTTCTGGTGAAGATTGTCAATTGAAGAATCTCTGTCTTCGTCTATCAAAGAGATTGGCCGAGGTAAGAATCATTGTATAGGTTTGCTTTTTCTCTTTGGGGTTTTGTCTTGGGTTTGACCAACTAAAGTTCTGGAGTTTTTTTAAGCAGAAAATGGGAGAAGATGCGTATCTAGGAGATGATGCTCACTAGGGAGAAGATGATGTGGTGGTGGACGCGAAGGACTTGGAGGTGGACAAAGATGACTTGGAGGTTAATGAAGATGATGGAGAGGTGGAGATGAAGAAGCCCTTTCGACAAACAGATCAATCTTATATGTCCGTCAATTTCAAGAACAATGATGTGAGTCACTTTCCTTGTATGAACTTGATTTTGAACTTAGGACCTCAAACCTGATTCAAGTTTGTTTCCCAATATGTTGATGGATACATAAGCTTTTGTTATTTGAGTTATTCATGGTTTTTGTTGTGAGTTATGAACGTAGTCCCTATTGTTAGAAGTCAGTAATACCGTCCGCCGCCTAAGAAGAATGTGATGAAAATGTACAGGATTAAGGATGGTTTCATATTGTGTTTTTTGTATATAAATATGTAGTTGTACATTTCAATAAATGAGAATTCGAGATTTATCTAAGAACATGGTACCAGAGCCTATTTCTTCTGTTCTCCTCTGTTTTCAGTTCCCTTCTTTTTCCGACGAAGTTCTTGTTTTGATCTCTTAGTTCCAGTTCAGATCCCTGTTCGTCGGTGTACATTTGAGAGACACGCGCCTTCCCAACACCTTCCCCAGCCTCAGATCGGTCAGACCCTGAAACGGCATCCTGAAACGATGGAGCGTGAGCTCTCACGAGCCTCTAGAAGCCTCGCCGTCTCTACCACGCGTCGGCTCGTGGTCATCTCTCCGGCCACCTTTTCCGATAAGTTTTAGGTGCTTTCCGATCGATTTCTCGAGCCTGTTCCATTCCCGGTGGCGGTATCCTTCAGTTCTACACTTGGTGTGTCGGGTACCTCTCACTATTTGCTTCGTTTGTGATATACTTTGAGCTCCTTGTTTATTACACTTTGAGCTACTTTGGTTAAGAAAATCTATGACAATTATTGCTTTATTTACGGTGGTGGGCTTCATTTTGTCTTCTTGTGGCTTGATCCTGATTGGTTGTTCTTATAATTCTTAAACTTTATATTAGTTTAAGAATTGTTTAGTTCCATTTATCTTGGACATTTTATTCTCGTAATATAATTTTTGACTCTCGCCTCTTTGCTATTAGTCTACAGGGCTGAATCTAAGCACTCTGATATGTTGCCTATGTCTGCTAAGATCACTGCTTCACAATTGAACTAGACTAACTATAGTGATTGGAACAAAACCGTTAGAGTTTATATTTTGGGGATTGAGATGGAGACCCATTTAACTGAGGATCCTCCTTCTGGTGATGAAACCAAACTTTTGTCTTGGAAAAGAGCAGATGCTCGACTTCTGTTTTAGATTCAGAATTCTATTGAACCATGGATTCTATCTCCTATTAGCCATTGTAACACTGTTAAAGAAATTATGTGTTATCTTGAATTTATGTTTTCTAGCAAAGGAAATATTACTCGGGTTCATGAAGTCTGTAAAGGTTTTTATCATTCCCAATAGCAAGACCATTCATTAAAAGATTTCTTCTTGGATTTCAAGAAGATGTATGAAGAAATGAAGGTAGTCATGTCTCCGCAAGTAGATCTCTCAACTCGTATCAAGAACTTGGAACTTCAGGCTATCATAAGTTTCCTTGAAGCTCTCAATCCGTCTTATGAGACTATTCGTTCTCAGATTCTGTCTAGTCAAGAGCTTCCTTCTCTTGAAGATGTTTTCTCCCGGGTTCTTCGTGCTGATAGCTTGATTCACTCCTCTGTTGATACAACCGCAAGTGCTCTAACTGGGCGTGGTCCCTTTGAGAACAGGAATTATGGGTACAAACAAAATAATAATCCTCCTATAATGACTTCTGGCAGTATTATCTGCAATTATTGCAAGGAACCTGGACACATTAAGAAAAATTGTCGAAAATTGCAAAATAAACAGCAGCATGATCAACAGCGTGGCCTTGTTCATATTGCCCAGACACCTGGTACCTCTAATTCTGGATCTGGATCGTCTTCTGTAAGGGCCCTAGCCACAGGTACTCTGTCCTCTGGTCTTACTACTGCTTCAACTAAGTGGGTCATTGATTCTGGTGCCACCGATCACATGACAAGTAATCATCACTTATTCTATTCATATGCTCCCTATGCCAACCCGTCATCCATATGTGTCGCCAATGGTTCTCTTGTCTGTGTTACTAGCTCAGGCACTGTTAAACCAACTGCATCCCTCTCATTATCTTCTGTTCTTAATGTTCCTGATCTCACCTTTAATCTTTTATCTCCAAGTAAACTCACTCATCATTTAAACTGTTTTATCTCACTCTTCCCTGACTATTGTTTAATTCAGGATCTAACGACGAAGCAGATTATTGGTAGAGGCTATGAATCTGGTGGGCATTACATACTTGATGATCAGGTGTCACGTTTTGTTGCTTGTTCTGGTGGGTCATCTCTCTTTGAAGTTTATTGTCATCTCCGTCATATGTCGTTGTCCTCTCTCCGAAAATTGTATCCACAGTTTTCTTCTGTGTCTACTTTAGATTGTGAGTCATGTCGGTTTGCCAAACACCATCTTGTTCATTTGGCACCTAGCATCAATAAACAGGCTGCGTCCCCCTTTGAGTTAGTACATTCTGATGTTTGGGGTCCTTGTTCAGTTCTGTCTCAGACTGGTTATCGTTATTTTGTCACTTTTGTTGATGATTTTTCCCGAACCACCTGGCTTTACTTAATAAAACAGCGTTCTAAATTGTTTACTCATTTTCGTAATTTTTGTGCTGAAATTCAAACCCAATTTAACATCCCTATGAAAATCTTACGAAGTGATAATGCAAAAGAATATTTTTCCGCACCATTCACCGATTACATGCAAAGTCATGGTATTCTTCACCAATCCTCTTGTGTTGATACCCCTGCTCAAAACGGTGTTACTGAAAGAAAGAACCGTCATCTTTTAGAAACTGCCCGAGCTCTCATGTTTCATTCCTTTGTCCCTAAAAGTTTTTGGCTGATGCTGTATCTACTGCCTGTTTTCTCATCAATCGCATGCCTTCGGCTGTTCTTGGTGGGGATATTCCGTATTCCACTCTATTTCCTACAACTAAGTTGTTTCCAATTGATCCTAAAATCTTTGGTTGTGTCTGTTTTGTTCGGGATATCCGTCCTATTATTAGCAAACTTGATCCCAAGTCCCTAAGATGTGTTTTTCTTGGCTATTCTCGAGTTCAGAAAGGTTATCGGTGTTATTCTCCTGATCTCCGTCATTACTTTGTGTTCACTGATGTTATGTTTCATGAGTCCTCTTCTTTTTTTAAGACTTTGCCAGTCTCTGAGTCTTCCTCTGTCATGGATAATTCGGATGATCTCTTAGTATATCCTGTCTTTGTCTCACCAGTACAGGCTACTATTCCGGATCCTGATATCATCAATGATGTTGATGTTGCCAATGATTCACCTCTGCTAGCTCCTGCTTTGTTGAATGATTCTGTTGATGACTCCCTAGTTCCTGCTTCTGTTTCTGTTGAGTCTCCTCTTGCTGTTGCTGAACCACTTGTTCCTGCTTCTCTTGGTGATACTTCTGATAACTTGCCCATTACACTTCATAAAGGTACCCGTCCTCATTATCCTCCCAAATGCTATGCTGACTGTACCTATCCTATCTTATCTTTTGTGTCCTATCGGTCTTTGTCTCCTATTTCATCTTCTCTTGTGGCCACTCTTGAATCCATCACTACACCTACTAACCTTTACCAAGCCCTAGCTCACCCTGGTTGGCGTGCCGCAATGGAAGAAGAACTCTTGGTACTAGAAACAGCAGGTACCTAGACTTTTGTTGATCTCCCTCTTGGCAAGAAAGCCATTGGATGTAAATGGGTCTTTGTTGTTAAGACTAAGGCTGATGGTTCCTTGGAACGCCTCAAAGCTCGCCTTGTTGCTAAAGGATATGCCCAAACATATGGTCTTGATTATTCTGAGACTTTCTCTCCTGTGGCGAAACTCACTTCAGTTCGTCTTCTTATTTCTTTGGCGGCCACATATCATTGGGATTTACATCAATTAGATGTTAAGAATGCGTTTTTGAATGGCGACCTTCTTAAAGAAGTTTATATTGAGCAACCACCTGGGTTTATTGCTCAAGGGGAGAATAAGAAAGTGTGTTACCTTCAGAAGTCACTATATGGTCTAAAGCAAAGTCCTCGAGCCTAGTTTGATAAATTTTGTGATGTGGTCAAGAAGTTTAGGTTACGTCAGAGCAAGTGTGATCACTCTATGTTCTACCAACAATATGATGCAGGCATGATTCTTTTAGTAGTATATGTTGATGATATTGTGATTACAGGAAGTAACTGTTCTAGAATCTCAGAACTTAAAATCTTCCTGAACTCTCACTTCCAGACAAAAGATTTGGGATCATTAAAGTACTTCCTTGGTATTGAGGTTTTGAGAAGCAAGAAAGGTATTCTTTTGACTCAGAGAAAATATGTTCTTGATCTCTTAAAGGAGACTGGAAAACTTGGAGCTGCACCAAGCAGCATCCCCATGATTCCAAATCCCTTTCTGGATCTTGATGCTAGTATGTTTGATGTGCTTCCTGATGATTTGAAGAAGAGGATTGATCCAGAGAAATTAAAGCCATTTCCATTTCCTGAGAGATATAGAAGACTCATTGGAAAGCTGAATTATCTAACAGTAACTCGTCCTGATATAACCTTCTCAGTCAGTAAGCTCAGCCAATTCATGGCATCACCAACAGTGGCACAATGGAAAGCTTTAGAACATATCTTGCATTATTTGAAAGGCTCTCCAGGTCTTGGTATTCTTTATACATATTATGGGCACACTAAAGTTGAGTGCTTTTGTGATGCGGATCATGCAGGATCAAAGGCCACAAGGCGATCCACTACTGGTTACTGTGTGTTTGTTGGTGAAAATTTGATATCTTGGAGAAGTAAGAAGCAAGGGGTTGTGTCAAAATCAAGTGCAGAAGCAGAATACAAAGCCATGCCACAGTTAGTACAAGAAATTGTGTGGGTACTTCAGCTTTTGAAGGAAATTGGCATCATCACAACATTACCTGCAAAACTATGGTGTGACAATAAAGCAGCACTTCATATAGCATCGACTCGGTGTTCCATGAACGTACTAAACATATTGAAATTGATTGCCATTTTATTTGTGACAAGATCAAAGATAATATTGTATCTACAGGGCACATACGGTCCGATGACCAACTGGCAGATCTTCTGACAAAAGCCTTAAATGGGACATGGGTTGAATATCTTTGTAACAAGTTGGGCATAATAAATATATATGCTCCAACTTGAGGGGGAGTGTTAGAAGTCAGTAATACCGTCCGCCGCCTAAGAAAAATGTGATGAAAATGTACAGGATTAAGGATGGTTTCAGATTGTGTTTATTGTATATAAATATGTAGTTGTACATTTCAATAAATGAGAATTCGAGATTTATCTAAGAACACCTATTATGATCTCTTTTATGTCTAGTTGCTACTTTCAATAAAACATATGTAATCTCTGTATCATGTGTAATCTTTGCTGTCTTCTTTGTTTCTATGTAAACTCTGTATTTTATGTTATCTCTAGTTGTTACAATATATGCCTCAATATTTGACCAATGTATTGAGGAGGAAGAGTTAGTTAATGAAGAATGTGAAGGTGATAGGCAAGATTCTCTAAATGAAGAATCTAAATGTGAAGACGAAGAGCCGCTAAATGAATCTGACTATCGTGAAACACCTTCACACACTTCCAGTAGCTGAAAGCCCTGTGCGTATACTTGTACTGGGTCTAAAGTGTCCTGAAATCCTTCAATGACTTCGACCTTGGATGGTGGATGTTGTTCTGACAACCTTCGACGCAACAATAACATAGGAGCCTCAGAATCAAAAACGCTGGTTTTGCCCCTCTCAGAGATTCTGAACCTTTCCCCTTCAAGACACTCTTCAAACACCGTCTCGACTTCGACTTGCCTAACCATAGCAACCTTTTGTCTACTTATGGGGTGTGTTTGAATTGGTGATTGGATAAGTTGACTTATTTTTACTTTGACTTATGAAATCTTAAGATTGAAAGAAAGTAAGATTGGGTAAAATGATGAATGTTTAGATTGGCGATTGGATAAGTGACTTATGTACAAGTGAAAGATGTTTGGTTTAGCTTTTGCATAAGTGGTTTTTGTATTATTTAAAAAAATTGTAAAAATTATGAAAAATGAAAAAATGAAAGGATAATTGTGAAAAAAGACCTCATTTGAAACTTAATAGCCAAATGGGACCTGGGAAGATATCTGCACATGGAGATATTTTTTCACAATTTTCCCAAAAATTAACTTTAAAAATTTGGCAATGGTACAAATTTAAATAAAATGCTTAAGAGTTATGACCATCATGACAAGCAATGAAAAAAGCACATATGAAGACAACCGTTTCCACATCCTTCTCATTTGTTAAAGTGGCATTCTTGGTGATAAATTGATCCAAACCATCAAATGGCGACAGTGTTACCACAAGGCACATACTCAAAAGTTTAATGCTGCTTACCCATCCAGAAAAATACAGGAAAATACTTAAAAAAATATAGGAAAATACTTAATTAAAAATGGATAAATCTATAACATATTTAATGAATTAAGTGTAACTTTTTATCTTTTATCTTTAATTAAAGCTCTTATATTATAGATCGCTGAATAGTTGATGACTCATTTAATAGAATTAATATTTTGATGATTAGAGAAAATTATATAAAAGGACCCCAAAATTTATGAGAATTACAAGTGAATGAAGAAAAGGGACTAGAAAAATCACAAACAAATACCCAAATGTTTCATAAATTACATTTACCCTACAAATATTTCAAAAATTTTCACTTTAATCCTTCCTTGAGAACTTTTGAAGTTTACAAGTGAGTCCCTAGCTCATCTTCTTCCTTAAAACAGAGCATTGAAACGAAAACAGAGCTCAGAGAATGACTGTGACTACCTTCACTGCCAAAACCAGACGAGATCCACATCGAAGCTAGCCGCTGCTTCTGCCGTCGCTTGTGTACTTTGCGGAGAAGAGAATACTTCTTTATTTGTGAGAGAGAGAGAGAGAGAAGTGATAGTCAAATAGGCTGATTCAGAAGCAAAATAAGCTCCATTTTGAAGCTTATGCAAATCATAGCTTATTGCTTCTTTTTTCTCAATCATGATCGTCCAACCAAACACCCAAAAATTGTTAAAGCATTGTTCAAGGCCGATTCAGAGACTGAATCGCCCAATTGGGCTCTCAATCATCAAAACAAACACACACATGGTCGTTGAACTTGAGGTTGATTCAACCATCAGACATCTAATTGCAAAAGTGAACGGGTAGAGGAAGGGGAGCCTGAGGAGTCAATGGGGGACCACCATATATGCCTTGTCACCTACTTATCTCATATGCCAAGTCAGATTTTTTAGGTCAAACACTTGCTGAGTCATCATTGTTAATAGTCAATTTAACAGTTCTGTTAAATTAGATGAAATTGCACCATTTTAATTACTTCAAGGGTGGAATTGCACCAATAATTACTTTACGGCACTGGGTGCCCTTGAGAAAATAGTTTAGGGTGCTGGGTCCACCTTAACCCCAAAAAAGTAAACCAAATAACTTGATATTTGAGCCAAAGTTAACTCCATGAACAATATTTCCTCCATCGTTCATAACAAATTCCTGATTCATTATTTCCTCCTATGGTTTAATTTATAGGGCTAAGAAAGAAATTTTTTTTATGAATGTAGAAGTACAAAACCACTCATTTATTATATTGATTTTTTTCTCCTTTTTGTTATAAAAAGTATTGACTTTTGTCTCATTTGGCATAATATATACTACTTGGTCTTATTTATAAGTTCAAATTAACTAATACTTACATATCAAAAAGAGTTAACTAACTCAATAAATATCGACTAAATTGATAATTTTTTTTAATTTTATCCTCATTTATATACACTACAAAAAAAAAGGGATTTCTTAGTGGTGCATTTCTAGTGATTACAATTAACCGCTACAAATTTGTAGTGGTAAGCTACGCGCCAAGTGGTGCTATTGATTGGCATTGTTATTTGTAGCGATTAAAAGGATAAAACCGCTACAAATATGGTGAGTTTCCCGCTAAAATTTTTCACTACTAACTTGTGGCGGTTACAACATATAAACCACTACAAAGTTCGCGCCATTTGGCGCCACCAAGCCATGCCAATAGTGTTGTTGTTATTTGTAGCGGTTATAATGAATTGAACCGCTATAAAATACCAAAAGTCGAATATTTGTAGCAGTTATATATTCATAACCGCTACAGAACTTCAAAGGTTATCACAGTTGTAGCGGTTAAGTTTTCATAACCGCTACAGAACTTCAAAAGTCATCACATTTGTAGTGGTTAGTTTATAACCGCTACAAATATTTGCCGCCCTAGGTTTTTTGTAGTGGTTTATGTAGCAGTTTTTTCAAGAACCACTACAAATTCCACAACTATAAAAGCCTGCCTCCCCTTTAATTTTCTCATTTAACCATTTTGTTTTCTGACGTTTCTTTGAGAGTTTTCCTTCAGATCTAAGCATTTTGACGTCTATCGGAGAGTTTTCGCTGCATCATTTCTCATTATTCTCACTTAAGGTACGGACAATACATATTTTATTTTTATTTTTATTATAGTTTTACATATAAATGTAACTAATTTGTTTGTTTGTTTTTTTGAATTTTTGCAGTTGATATGGCTTCAGCGAGTGATAAGGGGAAGGAGCCCGAGGTCCCCAGACCGATTCTATGGGGTAGCAGCAGTAGAGGAGGGGGCAGCACGAAGGGGGAAATGCGAAGGGAGGGTGACCGCGCCATTTCAGCCCTTCTCCCCACAGCAGCTATAGGAGTCGGCCCTACCACAGCCACCACAGATGGTCTCATAGAAGATGACCGCACCAGAGGTGCCTGATCTGAGAGAGGGAGATATCAGTTTCAGTGACATGATGTGAACGAGGACTTCAACATCCCGATTCTGATCAAAGACATGGAGCGGTTCCTAAATGAGGAGGAGGCGCGGGACCAGAAAACCCACGATAGTCGTCTTCTCGGTCTACTGGGTTTGAGGTGCAGGTCCAAGGTAAATATATGTTTTTATTTAATAAATTAAATATTTAAATTCGAAGTGTTAAATTTGAATTGCAATTTATCTAACGTGTGGTAAATTGTGCAGATGAGTAGGGGAACGTGTCCATAAAGAGGCTGGATATGATCAGTCTGAACATCTTGAACTGGACACTACGGGTTGTAGTTCCATGGAATGAGGCCACTGTATTCTGAAATTCCCCCCACTGTATTATATATTTGTAGCGGTTTACTCTCATAACCGCTACAAATTTAAAACCAAATTTTTTTAAAATTGTCCAACAGTCATGAACATTTGTAGCGGTCTTTTTCCTATAATCGTTGCAAAGTGAAAAAATTTGAAATTTGAATTTTTTATATTGTCAGAACTTTGTAGCGGTTATATATTGTAAAACCAAATTTTTTTTAACCATTACAACTATTGTAAAAATATATATTAGTGGCAGTTACATTATAAAACTGCTATAAGATTAAAATAAAATTTTCTAATTCTTTCCAATAGGCTGAAAATTTGTAGCAGTTTTACTCATATAACCGCTACAAATTTTGAATGCAATAGCAGTTATGGTAGCGGTTTATAAACTGCTACAAAATGTTAAATGTTGGGAAATCAGAATATAAGCTTCTAGACATTCGTAATTCTCTATTCACTCATCATCTTCACTATACTTTCTTCTATCTCACTAGTAGCTATGGATAAATCATGGATCAGGTTGCCACGCAATTCTCTAGAATATTTATACGGATTAAACAATTTCTTGGATTTCGCATTCACTCACGCCAGCTTTAAAGACAAGATCGTCTATCCATGTCGGAGATGAAAGTTCAAGAAGTGGCATGCATGACAAGTTGTTAAGGAACATTTGCTTGTGAAGCCTTTCCCAGAAGACTATACGTTCTAGGCAGTTCATAGTGAGAAGGCCGGTATGAGATATGATAATGCTCTTCCTCAAAGTTCACAAGTAAGAGTTCAACTAGATGAAGATGATCCAGTTAATGATGCTGTGCGTGATGCATTTGGTGTTTATCACGACAACTTCAACGAAGAAGTGTAGGGCTCAGAGCCGGTGTTTATGAGGAATGAAGATGCTTGGGATTTTTTTGGCTTGATGGATGAAGCAGATCGTCCTTTATATCAAGGTTATCGAAAATACTCTAAGGGCCCGTTTGGTTCGATCCCATTACACCCTGCGATGCAGTGCAATGCGATGCAATGGTAATGCAATGCGATATTAATTACAAGGGTAGTGTTTGGTTTGATTTTTAAGCAATATGCAATGAGTTAATATTTTAACAATTATTTAAAATTAATATATTACACAAAGTCTATTTTACCCCTTAATATAATCTTTGTAGAAAAAATAGTTACAAGACGGTGACGGCGGGGATGGAGGAGGAGGAGGTAGTGGCGGTGGGTAGCGGGGGTGGAGGAGGAGGTGGTGGTGGCGGTGGCGGTAGGCGGTAGGCCGAGTGTGGCTGAGATGGCGGTGGGGGGTAGAGGAGGAAGTGGCGGCGGCGGTGGGTGGAGGAGGGAGGTGGTGGCGGTAGGCAAGGGTGGCGGCGGAGGAGGAGGTGATGGTGGTGGCGGCAATAGGCGGTGGGGGTGGAGGAGGTGGTGGTAGGCGGTGGGCGGTGGGTGGTAGGGGCAGCGGTAGAAGGGGAGGTGGTAGTGGCGGCGGGGAGTGGAAGAGGTGGTGGTGGGTGGTGGGCCGGCGGCGGCGGGTGGGGGGCCGGAGGCAGCAGGCGGGGGCAGCGGCAGGCGGTAGGCCGGTGGCGGCCGGTGACGGCGGTGGGTGGAGGTGACGGCGGTGGAGGAGATAATGGTGGCGGCAGAGAGTGGAGGTGATGGCGGTGGAAGAGGAAGAGGTTGTGGCGGTGGCAGTTGTGACGTGATGCGGCAAGTGAAATGAGATAAGTGAAACAAAGATAAAGGAAACTAAAGGGTAAATTGGACTTTTTAGACTATGTAATGGGATGGTAATGAGGATTCATAGGGGGAGGTATGAATGAGGATTACCAATTTTTTGGTAATCTTCATTACCATGGTAAACCCTATTACCATGCTAAAGAGCTACCAAACACTCTTCTCTTGGTAATGCAATCATGATTACCATTGCAGGCATGCAATGGGGTTGAACCAAACGGGCTCTAAATTATCTTTCTTAATCAAGTTGTATCATATCAAGTGCTGGTGTAGAATCACAGATAAGGGAATATCGATGTTGCTGGAATTATTACAAGATGCATTCCCCGATGCGGAGATTCCCACAATGTTCTATGAGGCCAAGAAGATTCTTAACAGATTGGGCTTGAACTACCAAAAAATTGATGCATGCCCCAACAATTAGTGACTTTCCTAGCCTTGGAACATTATCCGAGTGGAATGTGCATACTGGCTCGACATGTCCAGCTTGCAATTTTGACTCTAACGCAGTACGCCTTCCTAATAGTCGGAAGCGGGTCTTTATGGGGCATCAGAGGTTTCTCAATGGAAGGCACAAGTTTAGATTATAAAGGAATCGCTTCAATGGGAAACCAGAAACAAGAGGGCCATCTCAGACTTTATCCAGTACAGATATCTTATAGCAGCTTGAGGATGTTAACTTCGAGTTTGGAAAAAGCGACGATGCAATAAAAGCTGGGTGAAAGACGAGCAGGACTTCTACGCCTCAGCAATAGAGAAAGATAAGCATTGTCTTCATTCTTCCATATAGGAATTCTAATTTACTTCATCACAGTCTTAATGTCATGCACATTGAAAAAAATATATGTGATAATGTGTTATATACGCTGCTTAACGAACCGGGAAAGTCAAAAGATCATCTTCAAGCAAGGAAAGATTTAGGTGCCATGGGAGTTCGTGAAGACGCAAAGCCAGATGAGCATGACAAATATCAGCCGGTAAAGTTCACCTTTACAAAACAGAACAAGAAAGTTTTCCTCGCGACGTTGAAGAAAATAAAAGTTTCATATAGGTATTCAAGTAAATATTTCATGATATATTGACATGCAGGCTCGAAAGGTTGCTGGCCTGAAGAGTTATGACTCACATATGCTTATGCAACAGTTACTTCCGCTAGCTATAAAGAATGCACTTCCTCTTGATGTGTTAATCATTTTGGTGGAGCTCTATTCTTTCTTTCGGAAGTTGTGTTCCAAGGTTTTAATCGTTAAGGAGCTCGATCAGCTACAATCCAAAATCATTCTTATGCTTTGTCATTTGGAGATGATCTTTCCTACGTCATTTTTCACTGTGATGGTTCGCTTTACAGTCCACATTGTTCATGAAACAAAGCTCGCTAGCCCAGTTCAATATCTATGGATGTATTCTATTGAGAGGTACTTATTTTATATATGTGCGTTATTATTAGTTCTTATGTTTGTTAGTCGCCCTTTTGAACATTTTGTATCATTTTTCCCTTCTTCACTTTGTAGGTTTCTTGGGGAAATGAAATCTTATGTAAGGAATAAGGCGTGGCCAGAAGGTTCTATAGCTGAAGGTTATATAAGGGATGAGGTCCTGTATTTCTGTTCAAGGTACTTTAATGACATTGAAACCGCCTTCAATCGACCACCTCGTGTAGACAATTGTCCTAAATCTACGTCAACATCAGGAGAATTTATCCCTCATGTTGGTAAACCAGTTGTAGGAACTGAGAACTCCAAACTAACGACAACTGAGAAGTTGCAAGCACATAGACATGTCTTGATTACTGTACTCAAGTTGAACCCTTCCTTCAATAAGAATTGTACACGCATATGTTATTCTATATCTTTCGTAATATTTTGTACTTACATTTTATGATCGGTGGCTTCCATGATTAATTGTAGGGAATTCAGAAGTCATGTGAAACATCAACTAAGAATCCATACACAAACATCATCCGAAGTTGACAAAAAGGTTCACAGAGAATTCTCAAGCTAGTTTGCACAAGAATACTAAATGACCACAACCTACACTCACCAGATTTCAAAGCTCTCGCAATCGGCCCTCTTGACCATGCAAAAAGGTTTACAACTTACAATGTCAATGATTTCAAGTTTTGCATGATTTCAAGAGATCAAGGATTGCAAACTCAAAATTCGAGTTTTTTTGGCATCTTTGGGACAAGGAGTTATACGAGTAGCATTGACACCAACATGCAGTTCAGAACCGTCCCTTACTACGAAAAGCTTCTTGATGTCGTAGAACTTTATAACCAAGGCCATTTCACTGTTACGCTATTCAAGTGTGTGTGGGCAAATACCACTACTTCCTGGGGACTCACAACTGATGACTTAGGCATCACATCGATAAATTTCTCGCGGCCAATTCACACTGGTCATTCTCAAGATGATGAGCCGTATATTCTTGCCTTAGAGGCACACCAGGTTTATTATGTTGAGAATGAGAGATATAGGGATTGGCACATGGTTATTCATTTAAAGCCTCGAGACCTTTACGATATGGGTGATGGTGATAACATCGGCTACGAGAGTGACCCGTTTCAACCCGCCAATTTCGAAAACTTCTTCCCTAAAGGTAATCACAATTTACCTAGAGTTCGGTGCATTTTTTAAATTCACATCATTTTAAATTTTTTTAACAAAATAATACATCGCTAACAAATTTTCTACATAATTTTTGTAGAGATGGCGAGAATGACTGACCAAACAAATTATGTTTTTGTTTTAAAATTTTTTTAAAAAAAATTAATAAAATATTTGTAGCAGTTTTATAAACATAAAATAACCGCTACAAAACCCGTTACACTAACTGCTACAAGTTCCACGCAGATCTCTATAAATACCTCCACTACATCTCATTTCAAACACTCTCCCATTTCTTTCCACCTTACCCCTCTTTCATTTTCTCTCATTTTCATATTTTTTTCTATGAGCCGAGGAGTTTAACAAGGTAATCAAATATGGTAATAAGTTTTAAAATTTTTTATTTCAATACTTTTTTCCTTCGCATAATATTTATTCTCACTATTTTATTTTGCCAGATATTTAAGAAAATTTTCTCATTGTTTCCTATTTTCCTTATATAATCATAATCACATTGTAGCAGACAACATAATAGTTCCTTATTACCTACGTATCCCCAATAATATTATCAATACAATATTCATACTTATCTAACTTAATTAAATCAATCCTTTTACATTATAAATGACCTAAACTAATGAATAATAAGCTAAACTACTAGAATAATAAACTATTTAATTTAATATTAAAAAAACCGAAACAAATAATTGTATATTTTTTTTTTCAATTTCACTAAAATTTGTAGCGGTTATATAACCGCTACTAATATAAGGCACCATTTTAAAATGCAAATTTAATTTTTGGAGCAAAATTTGAATTTCCTTTGAACTTAATAGCGATTATGTAACCGTTACTAATATTTACTGCCTTTTTTAAATTCAATTTAGTAGCGATTTTTTAACCGCTATAAAAAACAAGCTAAATTTTCATTTTCCACCATTCAAAATTCATGTTTTGACATTTGTAACGGTTATATAACAGCTACAAAGCTCCCAGAAAATGATTGTCCCAATTGAGAATGTTGTAGCAATGCTAATGAACTACTAGAAATATAGTAGCAGTGCTTGTTCTTGAGTAGTGGTTATTTCTCTTGCAACAGTGGATTTAGTAGCAGTTTTATGAACCGCTACTAATTACGTTTGTAGCGGTTAAAATCACTACAAATGCACACTTTTAACTTGAGGTCGATTCAACCATCAGTCATCTAATTGCAAAAGTGAACGAGTAGGGAAGGGGAACCCGAAGGAGTCAATGGGGGACCACCATATATGCCTTGTCACCTACTTATCTCATATGCCAAGCCGGATTATTTTGGGTTAAACACTTGCTAAGTCATCATTGTTAACGGTTAAATTAACGGTTCTCTTAGATTGGATGAAATTGCACCATTTTAATTACTTCAAGGGTGGAATTGCACCAATAATTACTTTAGGGCACTGGATGCCCCTAAGAAAATAGTTTTGGGTGTTGGGTCCACCTTAACCCAAAAAAAAGTAAATCGAATAACTTGATATTTGAGCCAAAGTTAACTCAATGAATAATATTTCCTCAATCGTTCATCACAAATTATTGATTCATTATTTCCTCCTATGGTTCAATTTAAAGGGTTGAGAAAGAAATTTTTGTTTTGAATGTAGAAGTACAAAACCACTCATATATTATTATATTTATTTTTTTCTCCTTTTTTTTTTTTATAAAAAGTATTGATTTTTTTTCTCATATGGCATAATATATACTGCTCTGGTCTTATTTATAAGTTCAAATTACCTAATACTTACATACTAAGGAGAGTTACCTAACTCAATAAATATGGACTAAATTGATAATTTTTTTTAATTTTGTCCTCATTTATATATGTGTATTATCCACCTCTCTCTCTCTCTCTATACTTTTAATATGGGCAAAATTGTAACACTCTCATTTATTAATCAAAAAGTAGATTTATAATAAGGATCAAAAGTTTTTTTCAAAATGAACTTATAAATAGAACCAGAGTAGTATTAAATATGGGTAAAATTATAAAGTTATTAAATTTTATGAAGGAGTAATGCCATTTAAGGTTTTTCTTGATCTGAATAAAACATGTCGATAGTGTCTTATGAATAAGGTAAGATGAGTAAGTCACTTAACAAGTCATGAATGAACATTTTTCCTAAATATTACCCCAATTACAATTTATTAAAGGGTCAAGGTACTAAAATAACCTTCAAACTTTTATCAAGAGTGCAACAGTGACTATAAGTATTTTTTGGAGCAAAAGTAACAATAAACTTTCAAAATTGGGGCAAAACTGTTAAATCTAACTAATGTTCATCTATTACAATCGGATAGTTAATCTCTTAGCCCTTAAAATTTTGGCTCATTTATAACTCAGTCCTTGGTGTTTGACTCGATATAAATCAGTCCCTGAACTTTTGATTCTCTTGCAACCTAGTTCTTGATATTTTTGAGTCATCCTATGTGGAAAAATCTTAAAATATTGTTAAAATTGCTTAGGTAGATTTTACATAAATTAAAAAAAAAAAAAAGCAGTGTCCTCGTCCCTACCAACTCGCATCTATATGCCTCTGTTTTCTAGAAACCTCGCTGAGCATCTCCGGCATCCATGGAAAATCCTTCTGAAGCACCAAAGGGCAGCGAACAACTCATATTGAAGAAAAGGTTGGAGGCACTTATGATGCTTTTAACTTTGATAAAGTACCCAAATATATATATATATATATATATATATATATATAAAAGCCATTGTAGAAAAAGATATTTGTTAACTTTTGAATGATAAATGATGAATAGTGCTTGGAAGAGGATGAGATTAAAAAAAGTTTAAGCAAACCCACTTTACAACATACATACAATAATCTCTTCTTTTAATAACAAATGGAACTACAGATTATTTACATTGTGCTCATAATTTTGAAAACCCTTTAATATAAGAAAATTGATCTGTTTGAAAGGAACTTCTAAAGTATATGTCATGAACACTGCAGATGCCCAGCTAGATTTATAGAAAACAGAGGTGGAGGAGGATTCGAGTTATTTAGGAAGGGGATGCTAGTTATTTTTTTTAATTTATGCAAAATTCATCTAAACAATTTTTAATACTATTTTTAATTTTCTTTTTGCCACATAAAATGACTAAGAAATATCATGGGCTGAGTTGCAAGTGAGTCAAAAGTTCAAGACTGAGTTATACCGACTCAAACTCTAGGGACTAAGTTATAAATGAGTCAAAACTTTAGGGGCCAAAAGATTAATTTTCTCCATTGTAATATATGAAAGTTAGTTGAATTTAATGGTTTTACCTCAATTTAAAAATTTATGGTTACTTTTGCTCCAAAAAATAATTTATAATTATATTACTCTTGCACTTTTGATAAAAATTAAAGGTTGTTTTAGCATCTTAACGCTTTAGTAAAAGAATATTTGAAATCTAATAGTGTAATGTTTCTCCATACTGTTTAATATAAGCAAAAATAAAAAGTATTTTACTTTTGGATAAAGTTAATAGGGTTAGAGACAATTTTACTTTAGAAGTTGTCATCAAGAAGCAATTTTGCCCTAAAAGTGTCAAAAAGGGGGGCAATTTTGCTTTGGCCGTTATTCTTATTAATTTTGACCGTTAGTTAACTAAATATATTGAATTGGTAGTCCACATGTCAATCACATCATTTTTATTAATGTGCAAATTTTCTCCGGAAGTCTGTGTGTCCATTTACTTCAATTTTTTTCAAAGTTAGAATTAAAACTTTTGAGGAAAATTTGTATTTTAACAAAATTGACATGGATAAAATGTAGACTACTAATTCAATATATTTAATCAATTAATGATCAAATTGAGATAATGGTCAAAGTAAAATTACTTCATTTTTTATAGTTTTAGGCAAAATTGCCCCTAAAAAGAAACTTCCAGAAATTTTACCCAAGTTTACAATATGAATAGAGGCGAGTGGTGGCTATAAATTGGGGTGGATGCAGGGGGAGTGAGCGTCTTCATTGATTTTCTTCTCTATTTATTTTTTATTGGATGTATTTATTATTGGATCAACTTTTAATGGTTGAGATTTATCATAATATATTTTTATTATAATGATATTTTTTATATATTATTAAATCTTAAACATTAAAAATTGATCTAATAATAAATATATTCAATAAATAGTAAAAAAAGAAAAAGAAATTAATGGAGATGCCGCACTCCCAGAGATAGGGCCCTTTCCGAAGCAAGGCAGAGGCTAGCACTGGCAACCTTATCGTTAGTACACAAAAACCTGTGATGAACTAACCGACAAATCTCAATATGGACACTTTATTCCATTGGACCACTATATCCCCCACCCCCCACGTGATTAATGCCCAGGTTGTGAAACCCGGACCGGACCGGTCGGTTCGGCCCGGTAACCGGCGAACCGGCCGATAAACCGGTCCGGTCCGGGTTGGTGTTTTTAATAAAAAAAAAAAAAAAAATTTCCTTTAGAATTTCATACTATAAGTCTAAAATTTTCAATTTTTCACCGATTTGGTCCCGGTTTAGCTCCGATTTGGTCCCGGTTTGACCCACTGACCCTTAACCTAGTACCCCAACCTGTTCAATGACCGGTCCGAGTTTTAATACCTTGATGAATGCTTCTCATTATTTTTCACTTTAGCATCCTCCCTCCTCTTCTCCGTATTGGAGCATGTGACGTGGTAACCCCAACCCCGTCCCCATTTACTTGTTACTATATTCAACCATTTATGTATAACTAGTTAGAAAAAGATTAAAAAATTATTTTAATTAGTTGTTTATAATAAATATATCTTAGTTTTTTAAAATATTCTTCTAATTATTTGTTATGAATATTACTTTCATTGATAGAACCTTATTTAATATAGAATTATTTTTAAAATGAATTATAAATATGAGAGATAGAGTGAATTAAAATTCTTATAGGTTAACATGCATCAAACATCCTAAAATATCTTTTAAAGTATATGACAATTTAAAATATTTTATGATATATTTATCATAGTAAAATATTTTTTTTAAGTGCGTCCATTATTTTAAAATATTTTTTGTATATACAGTATTTAAAATATTTGTTTTTTGATGCATCAAAGGCCTTAAATTTTTGTTCAATCAGCACCGAAGTATATGTAAAATGAACAACTCGTTATTATTATAGTAATATCTTGGTAATAAACAATACTACTATATTATTATTTTCCGTATAAGTGTTTGGCATCACTTATTTCTGAAAAATAAGTGTTTATTACATAAGTCAAGACAAAACTTCTCTCACATACTTAACTCGTATACTGTGAATCACGAATTATAAACACTTATTGCCCAAAAATAAATTATCCCAAACGAACAAATGGTCTCATTGCATTCAGACAAACTAATCGGGGGCCAAAAAAAAGAAAAAATCTGATGTCATTATTCTTAATATTTTGCTTCAACGAGGCGGGCTCCCGGTATTGGTTCGAGTGAGTCATCGTGAACACTTGTCAAAGCTCTAGTGGTTACACTCACCTGAGGCTCAAATAACGTGCTGCTTTAAATAAGACGATTTTTTATTTTTATTTTTTTTAAGATCAGGGCCTCTTCCTATTGTGGACCGTTTCGTCTTTTTGCCTTTTTTTCGTTTTTTGCCCACATCGTTAAACATTTCCTACATGCATCAATTAATATTTTTTTGCCAATTCATATTATACTTTAGTTTTCTTTTGCCAATCATAATATACAAACTATAGTGGGCTACCTCCATTTAGAATAATATCAATCATATAAAAAACCCTGTATATTTAACTTATAAACAAGAATATATTTATACATACATAAAAACTATATCAGATTTATTATTTATAAACTGAAAAATATAAGCACTGCTTCTCTTTTTTGCTGTCACTTATCTGATTCTTACTTTCTCTCTGTTTTACCCCTCTTTCTTTTGGATTATTTTCTTACTTGCTTTCTATCTAATTCTTTAGGAGAAACAAATGAATATTTTTATTTTATTAAAATAATTTTGTACTTCTTTGGGCATAACCAGAGCGAATAATCTGTGGTTGCCCTGTTTGTATGACTCAATCAAGTCTGCAATGAAAGAATTCTTCAAAAGAAAAATACCTTATTGTTTTTTTCATAGGTTAAAAAAATTATATATTTCTTTTTTTATTCAAATTTATATATATATATATATATATATATATATATAATCATTTACCATGCATTGTTTGATTGACATTAAACTAATCAGTATATAAATATTAAAATACAATTTCCATGTCCGTGCACATATAGATAGGTATCAATCTTTTGTTTTTCTTTATGCAAGTGTTGCTTTCTAATTAAAGTTTTGAATTTGTATACAGTACACTTGTGCATCTGCACTTAAGGGGATATTTGATATTAAAATTAAATTTAAAATGTTTTAAATGTGTGCGTATTAAAATCTTAAATTTATGCTGGGAAAAAATAATAAAAAACTCAAATTTATTAGATCATATGATTACTTGATCAATTAACCACTAATTATACATTACTCATTTCTTATTACTTGAGCTACCTTTAAGTAATTTAAATTTTAGGTGGCTTAAGTCTTTGAATTTATAATTAATTGATGTGCAAATCAGGAAAAAAAAAAGCTAACACTCAAACATAAATTTATAATGAAAAAGTAAATTGGCATGAAAATGACAATAATAAATAATTAATTGGATAATTTGGCCAAGGCCCTATATATGTTAGTTTCAAGGAACAGCTCAACCCATAATTGATCTTCCAATTCTTTTCCCTTGAGGCGTCTCATCAAGGAACCTACATATCACTTCCAGGATAAACGAAAATCTAAAATAAAACAATTTTAAAAAGAAGTCCAAATTTTTATCAGCAATACTGATATACCCCCCCTCGTGTTTTCCATGCATATAATTTTTGTAAGTGTGTGTTTGGGTAATTCCTTCAAAAATCTTTTTTCATAAATTGAGATAAAACACTTATAATATAATTATCTCATAAATCAGAAAAACTATTTTTCACAAGTTAATCCAAATACACACAAAGACACTCTTAATTAAAAAAAACTCTATAATAAACTAATCTAAACACATATTAGATACTAACATTGAATTGGTGTATAACGCTAGTTGGATCCCTCTGAATCTCAAATTTAAGGTTTAAAGGAGATATTTATATTAAAAAGGGTAACTAAAAATACACGTATCTAAATCTAATACTAACAATAATAATATTCAAAATTATGAATTATTAAAGGCAAGTCTTATCCTGTCTTTTTCGATTCAACCCATCTATATACTCCAAAAGAATTTACTAATCAAGTGTAGTTTGTGCATTAAATAAGGTTATCTAATCAAACTGCTCCCTAATTAAGAAATGAGAGTGCCTGTGATCGGTATTTGTCCCACACTAGACTAGAGGGTCTCCAAAGTGACCCGCCTGCGTCTCCGAGTTCCCACAGCTTCTTCTGCTGACACAAACGATATTCGTTTGCTGTTTGGCGATAGCAATAACAGTTCTCTCCTTTTTCCCTTTCGAGAGCTGCAAAACTAAATAACTATTCTGGTGAATAAGATAAGGGTGCAGAGAAGGAATAAATTTGTTTTCTTTCGAAGCTAACCCACCCTGATATTTTTTTGGGTTTAAAGATGAAGCTTCGGAGGTCATTGCTGATGTTCTTTCTAGGGTTTCTGCTACTGTCCTTCGCCCCATCGTCAATGGCGAGATTTGTGGTGGAGAAGAACAGCTTGAGGGTGACCTCGCCGGACAAAATCAAAGGTACGTATGACAGTGCGATCGGCAACTTTGGGATTCCTCAGTATGGAGGTAGCATGGCTGGGATTGTTGTGTACCCTAAGGATAACCAGAAGGCTTGTAAAGATTTCGATGAGTTTGGGGTTTCCTTCAAATCGAAGCCTGGAGCTCTTCCCACAATCCTTTTACTCGATCGTGGAAGTAAGAACTTGATGAATTTGCATGTCTTGTTGTGGATTGAGGTTAAATTAATCATTTTGCTTTTGGTTAATTGATAGTCGTTATGAGTTTTGTAGTTTGGTTCGCTTTACTGCAGATGCTCACTTCTTGCTCAATTGATTATTTTGCTTGTCAATATCCAAAAATCGGCTTCTTTGTCAGTGGTAGTTCTCTTGGTTTGCTTTAGTCAATGGATAATGTACCTCTTCATGTCATTTTGCATTTATGCCATATGATTTAATTTTGGCTATATTTTTTCCGTGCTCGTGTTTTTTTTTGTTCTAATTTTTATTCGACAAGATTTTGTTTACTGGAGTAACTGTTTCACTTTTGCTCTGATTCGTTGGATGCTTTTTTTTTTTTTTTTAATTAATTGAACCATAAAAGGGGGCAGTTTGTGGCTCCTTTGAGTGGTTTAATGCTTAAATTAGATTCCGAATGTTAATTGAACACCTTGACATTTGGATGTTTTTTGCTTTTCTATTTTTAGATGGTAAGAACTTGTTCATTTTGAGTGTTTTGATGCTTAAACGCATACCTTTTGATTTTAAATGATAATGGAACGCGTAGAAATTCGGATATGGTTTTTGCTTTTCTATTTTTAGATGGTAAGAACTTGTTCGTTTTGCTATAATTATTTTTTTTCCCGTCAAAGATTTGAGTAGCACGTGATACAGTTTTAATTCTAAAAGTGTTGTTTTGGGGGTGTACTTATAGTCATTTTATCTGTTCCTGTCAGATTGCTTCTTTGCTTTGAAGGTCTGGAATGCTCAAAAGGCGGGAGCTTCTGCAGTTCTTGTGGCGGATGATGTTGAGGAACCCTTAATAACAATGGACACACCTGAGGAGGATTTGTCATCTGCAAAATACATAGAGAACATAACAATACCCTCTGCTCTCATTGAGAAAAGTTTTGGTGAAAGATTGAAGAAAGCAATAAGTAGTGGAGAGATGGTCAATGTAAATCTTGACTGGAGAGAGGCCGTACCCCATCCGGATGATCGTGTGGAATATGAGCTATGGACCAACAGCAATGATGAGTGTGGGGTCAAATGTGATATGTTGATGGAGTTTGTAAAGGATTTCAAGGGCGCAGCACAGATACTAGAGAAGGGTGGTTACACTCAGTTTACTCCACACTATATAACTTGGTACTGTCCCCAGGCATTCACTTTAAGCAAGCAGTGCAAGTCCCAGTGCACAAATCATGGAAGATATTGTGCCCCTGATCCAGAGCAGGACTTCAGCACAGGTTATGATGGGAAAGATGTGGTTATTGAGAATTTAAGGCAGCTATGTGTCTTCAAAGTGGTAAATGAATCTAAAAAGCCTTGGGTTTGGTGGGACTATGTGACTGATTTTCAAATAAGATGCCCCATGAAGGAAAAGAAATACAATAAGGAATGTGCAGCTACTGTTATTAAGTCACTTGGTAAGTAATTTATCACTTCTTACTATGCTTTCTTTGGGTGCTGCCGTGCTGGATGTTGACAATGGCATCTCATATATCTTTATTTTAATTCTGCAGGTCTTGATAATAAGAAGGTTGAAAAGTGCATGGGAGATCCAGATGCTGATTCTGAAAATCCTGTTCTGAAAGAAGAGCAAGATGCTCAGGTACTCTCCTTTACTATTACTTTTACTATTATTATTTTAATTTTAAATTTAATTTTATGCTATTATTCCATTGGTTATGTTCGTTTATCTATCCAGGACTGTTACATAACACTACTAATTTCAGGTTGGGAAGGGTTCGCGAGGTGATGTTACCATATTGCCTACTCTTGTTGTCAATGATCGACAGTATCGAGGTTTGTCTTTCTTGCCTTGTATAATAGCTAATGATATGGCCTTTTCCAATCCTAAGACTTTTACTCTCAGGAAAACTGGAGAAAGGTGCTGTTTTGAAGGCTATTTGTGCTGGTTTTGAGGAAACTACTGAACCAGCTGTCTGCTTGAGCTCAGGTTCACATTCTTTTTGGTGCTATGATATAGAGTTCCCCCCTCTCTTTTTGGGTTTAATTATTTTGTCAATCTGATTTTTTTAAACCTTGATGGCATTTTTTTTTCTTGGCAGATGTAGAGACAAATGAGTGCTTGGACAACAATGGTGGTTGTTGGCAAGATAAAGTGGCCAACATCACTGCATGCAAGGTATTTATCTCTGATTGAAAATCATGAAATAATTCATTCTGATCAACAGATAGCTATTCCCCTATTTACACGTGTACATTTGCTCAGGATACATTCCGTGGGCGAGTATGTGAATGCCCCCTTGTTGATGGCGTGCAGTTCAAAGGAGATGGTTATATTATGTGTCAAGGTTAAAATACAATAAAATTTTTCTTTTTTTTTTGGTATCATTTATCTGATTATGTTCATGATGCTTGGAATTAAAAAAAAGAAGGATATAAAAATGGTAAATACAATGTGGATAATGATCTTGATTAGTTTGTGGCTGACTGTTTGATATTTGCGAAATTCTTGCTCCACTCTTTCCAAGCATGTCGTATAAAATTTAGAATACCTATCCAAACTTGAATGTTAACTGTGATTTTTCTTATTCACTTTTCCTGCCTACTTCTGTAACTTCTACGGTAGTTTATTTATCCAAGGAAATTGATATCTGATATGTTTATGAGTGTTTGGATGCTTGTTACTTCGTTTATGACACAATGTTGTTTAAATAATCATTCATCTTAAATGTTGCTATGGCAGCATTGGGAGTTTGGGACTCATGGATCCTTGTGCTACGCAGAATTTGGACTCATCAAACAGTTCCTTGTTTGAAGATACTAGGCATCTTACGTGTCTTAATTATGGGGAGGGTAGCCTTTTCATTAATAGAGGTTTTGGCATTTGCTTTCTTTTCTTGATCATGGTGAATTAAGCTAGATTTCATCTGAATTGTTGTCATTGGGCACGCTCAATGTTGTTTCCCTGCCCGCACCCCCCCTCCCCCTTTCTTCCTTTTCTGGGAGCTCCTTGATGGTTTGCTATCAGTAACATTGTCACTTTGTATCTTGATTTGAGATTTCGTCCTTCCATCAAAGAAATCATTCCATTTCAAATTACTGGCATGAAGCCTTGCAATATTTTGCTAATTGGTGTGGCACTTAAATGTAGTGTGGTCCTTTCTTTGTGTGGATGTGTTTTGTCATCAACTACGTCATATGCGGTTCTTTTGCCTCTGTATATTTGATAGTTCCATTAATTCTGGTTTCTTCTGGGTTTTCAGCCAGTGGACCTGGCAGGTGCAAGATAAACAATGGAGGTTGTTGGCATGAAGCCCGGAACGGACATGCATTTTCTGCTTGTTCAGTGAGTTACTTGAATAACTTCTGCCCATTTTGTTTCCCTCCCTCAAATATATGATAGTTGAATTTCATTTCCTTGTAGCTGACCAAATTTGTTGTTATTGGCTAGGATGATGGAGAGGTTAAATGCCAATGTCCTCCAGGGTTTAGAGGGGATGGTGTCAAAAATTGTGAAGGTGAGGGATGCTGAAACCTTGTGGTTCATTGTTGTTATCCATGACACTAGCTAATTACAGCGTTTATTATCAATAAAATGCTGGACCTCATATAATATTTTCTGTGAAGCTAAAGTGGAACATTTTAATGGTTTCTATAAATTTTAATGTGAAACACTGTCAGGGATCGGATACATGGTTTAATATTATATACTATGAGTACTTGAGCCCTTCATGCCAGTTGCCTGGATCAAGCCTTGTGACTGAAAAATGACTGTGAGATTGAAATAGGTCATCTATTATGGCATTTTTAATTTCCCCCATGTGTCAATTGAAACCTTTCTTGATGGTGAAAATGAGAACTTTTTACCCTTTATCATTCCATTTTATTTGTGAAGCAATTGTGCGGTCTCAATCCTTGATTTTTGGACAAGTGTTCCTAACTTGATTGTGTTAACTGGAAAGTGAATTGGTTCAAGAACCTACAGAATGTTTCCCACACAACTGGAAGATGATAGAATGAGATTGAACTCCTTATTCTATTTTGCAGATATTGATGAGTGCAAAGACAAGAAAGCTTGTCAGTGCCCTGAATGTAGCTGCAAGAATACCTGGGGAAGTTATGACTGCAGTTGTAGTGGGAATCTTTTGTATATCCGAGACCATGATGCCTGCATAAGTGAGTTCATTACACTATCCGTTTCTTTTTCATGTACTTCATTTGAACATGAGTTCATATTCGCCGTTGGATAATCCACAGGTAAGACGGCAAGCGAGGGCAGATCAGCATGGGCAGCTTTTTGGGTGATTTTATTTGGCTTAGCGATTGCTGCTGGTGGTGCATATCTTGTGTACAAGTATAGAATAAGGGTAAGCTCAATGTTCCGAATCTGCCAAACTCAAATTAGAAATCTAAATTGTAGAACACAAAAAAAAAAGGGGAAAAAAGAAGAGGTATTTGATACACTGTTATCTCCGTTTAGTATTTTGGACGCCTTGGGTCATCCAAATGCATGTTGTTGGGATACTGACATCCAAGACGAATTAGTATTAATAAAAGAGACTAGGTTTTTTTATATGATGCCACTTTGTTCAACATGTTACACCACTCAAAAACTGTGATTCTTGAATCTCATCACTTTTACCTTTGTTAATTTTTATATAATAATTGTGTACTAGATGATTCCACGGCATGAAGATAATCTGACATGACATTTCTTGATTAGTAATATTTGGTGTTGGTTATTGATGAATGATAGTTACTGTGTAATTTGTGTACAATTGGGTGATGTATCTGTGTGGGTGGTTGTGCAGCAATACATGGATTCTGAGATCAGAGCAATCATGGCACAGTATATGCCACTTGACAGCCAAGCAGAAGTTCCAAATCATGTCAATGACGAAAGAGCGTGAGAAGGAGAATTTGGCAATCTCTTGGGATATCTCATGGATGAGGCTTTTCCTATTTTCTTTATGAGCCCATTCTGAAAATTCTGTGCATTGAATTTTATATATTAGCTTTAGCTGTATCATATATGGACACACTAGAATACCCAGAAGTTGCTTTTTCCTGCATTATGTTTTTGTTCTTGTTGGGAATGTAGCCTGCTTCGTACGGTAAGGGCTGAATCTTTTGGGCTGGCCACGAAATTTCACTTCAGAGTGTTCACTTTAGTAGAACTTCGATTGTCTGATTGTAATTTTTAACCCTTTTTTCCCCCTTCTGACTTTATTTTTAGACTGATTTCTTTAAGTATATTATACTTTGGTAGGACAAGAAAATGGGGCTTGGAGTCTCATATTTTAAAAAATTGATGGGTTCCTTTTAAATGACAGATGAAGAAATAATTTTGAAGGAAGATATCCTGGGAAAAAGATCAAGTTGTATAGCTGGACATTTTTGTACTGTTCAAGATTATATGTTATAACTTACAATATTATATAGTTTCTACAGGAAATTACTATAATGACTGTATTTTCGCCAAAAATAAGCTAAACCATGTGAGAGCCCTTTCATTGTTCTGTAGCCATCTGTTAACTGTAATAACCGTATTTTAACTAGCTATCTGAGGTAGCAATTCCGAGTAGCATTTTCCTCAACGTGTTAGTACCTGAATAAAATTGAGTGTTGCGAACTTTTTGTTTTCTAATAATACCTTCCTTCCGCACTTTTCTTTTTACGAAGAATATAGATTTCCAAAATTATCAATAGCATAAAATGCATATGTTGCTTGATTTAGAGTAACTAATAACTTTCTATTATTAATTTTCATAAAAAAAGAAGAACAACATTATTAATGAATTGAAAAGACTTTGTTCCATGGTTATTTGAAAACTTAATTATGAACATCTATATATGGGAAGGTTAAAATATAGAGAGGTCGTTTATTTTTCTCATCCCTTCTGATTACAAGTTTGCAATATCCCTCCGCAATGTGGTGGTGGCACCTTCTTTAGTTGACCTTTATTTTCTCTTCTCTCAACAATCCCTATATATATATATAGAGAGAGAGAGAGAGAGAGAGAGAGTCAAACCCAGCTATGCCAGACAGTTCCCAAATAGAAAGACAGAAACAAAGAATGCTCAAGAGATTTATGCATTTATTGTTTTTCTTGTGGTGATTGAATCCTACTAGTAAGTTCCACTCTGCTATCTTATGCTAAGCACAATTGGTATCTTTGGTCAAAAGGTATAACTATTACTCAGGAGTCAATACACAATTGTGATTATCTTATTGCACTAAAGTAAACATTGCATTTCAATTTAGTCCTCGCGCCATTAAGTTTAATGACAATTTAGCCCCTCCTAATTATTTGTGAAAAATTAATTAATGACACTTTTAGACATGTATTATTTGTGATCAAACGATACGAAGCATGTGTCTTTACTGAATATTATCTTAGTGTTCTGATTTGATAGTTAGAAAGACAATATTACTTTAATTAGCATGTAAATGACTAGATTTCTCCAACATATAAACAAACAAAAAGGGCATCATTATTTCTCTGATTCAAACAACAGGGGGCAACTGGAAAAAGAACAAGAGACTAAATTGCTCTCTTGACTAAAAGATATAAGATTGAAAGCATAATCAAGCCATTTATTTGTTATTGCAGGTCAGTTCTGCAGAAAATTAAACAAGATCTGTACTTTATAGATTAGAAACTTAAAGGCAGCCTAGTGCACAAGGCTCTACCAGGTGAGATATGAAGAGGGTCAGATATATGTAGCTTTACCCTCACAAGTAGAGATTCTATTTTCAGGATTTGAAATCGTGACCTCTTGATCATATAGCAACAATCTTTACTATTATTCCAAGACTCACCCCGCTTAGAAACTCAAGTTGATTTCAAAATTATTAGTTTTACATATGGTGCGCATAAGAAGCCGCTTACAATATTATACATAAGAAGCCAATGACTTGATATCAGTGAACCAATACAACTCTTGGCACTAGTTCTCTGCTCCCAAACCCAATGTTTTTCCTAAGGAATCAATAAATCAACTCACATTGATATATTATCTATAGTTCAAGAATACTTATAAACTTTGCCTAATTTATTACTTTAGTCCATTCTCTGTTGGAATCAGTGACTGAATATAATTGCTGCTAATGCTATGGTTGTTTGGTGGGTATGATGTTAAGGTCTAGTCCAATGTTCAATCCATTGTAAGCAATAGGAGCATACATCCACAGATCATCAGAGCTCAGAAGCTGTCATAGAATTAAATTTGAAAATAAATGTGAGATAAAAGAAATGATATAAAATTCAGATTTCAGATGAAAAGTAGAGCTGCTTTTCTTGTTGTTACCTTTATTTGAAGCTGTAAGAACTTCACATATTGAACTGCTTCCTCAAGCATGGTGCTTATATCCACCTGCAATTCATCAAGGAAGAAAAGCTCAGAATCTAATAAGCATCTAAATTAAAGGTTTTAACAAGAGTAAAACACCATTCGATCCAAATCAAAGATAATTTCTTAGGGAGCCAGTTAATAGTGAAGTTACCTTAGTTCCATTGGGGACAAGGTTTTGTAGGATTCTCAACCTTTCGTTGATTCTTTCTCTTCTTCTCTGCACAATGCAAAAGGAAAACCTTAGTTCTTCTCTTTTACAACCTTAGTTCTTCTCTTTTACCCTTGGGATAAAAAAATGGTAGATAGAAACTCCTTTTTCAGGGAACTTACTCTTGCATATACGCTCTGGGGATCAGTGGCAGGACTTTTAGCGGACATTGATTTTCCATTAGATTTGAGAGATGCGTCTTTAGGACTTGAAGTGGACCCCACATTTGGCTCCTGAGAAGCATTGGAATCATCCTCTGAGCAGCAACTGCTCGAGCTCTGTCTCTGAAAGCTCTTCTTCTCTTCATTTTTTCTTATAGATTCAGATTTTGTATTCTTCCTTGATTTAACATTCCTCTTGTTCTTCTGTCCCTGCATAACCAAAAAAAAAAAAAGAAGAAGACACTTAGCTTAAATTCTGCCCAAAAAAAACATTTTTAACATTATGGGCATGATGTTTAGTATTATGTTACCTCCAATATGCTCCTAGATCTTTTCTCTGACTTCTCTAGATTGGTGCTTTTACCCTTTTCAGCTGGTTCAGAAGAAACTAGTTCTTCATATTCCCTATCAGCAACAGCAATAACCCTCTTAACTGGGTCAAGAAGACCTGAATCTTCATCAGTATTTTCATTTATCTGAAGGTTCAAATGGTCATTGTCTTGACCACTATATGGGACAATTTTGTCATCCCCCAAAGAAAAATCCATAGACACAGAATCAAAATTAGTCAATGGATCATTAGGGCGGTAGCTAACAACACCACTATCAGTACTGGAGCTACTGCCTTGTGAGAAACTGAAAAAATGAGCATTAGAATTAGCATCATTGGAGGGAAAATATGAAGTGTTGTTATTGATTCCTGTGACGCTCACAACTGTTGATTCATGACCAGGCCAAAACGCAGATGGAAATCCCAAATTTGAATTTCCATATAGTAGCTCTTCTGAGACTGAACAGTTGCTACCAACAAGCAGTTGATTCATAAAATCAGCTTCCTCAGCTGTGTACAATCCACTAAGAGAACTCCACTCTTCAGAAATCCTCCCAGAAGCCTCCATTTTTCTCTGAAGGTGTTCTGTTTTTTTTTTTTTCCTTTTTTTGTTTTTTTCGCCTCTCTCTCAGAAGAAGCTAGATTTTGTTTCTTTGCTTCTCAGGAGATGTGGGATGGGTATTGCTCTATTTATACTCAACTAACAGAAATGAGACATAAGACAGGGATCGGTTTCATTATCACCAATAATCAGTAATAAGACAAAGTCCTTGTAATGTGGAATCAAATTTCAGGCCAAGTCCTTGTTGGGACCTCTTGAAATTCTCAGAGGACCCACTTCAAGCACTTGGCGTGCATTAAAATAATTCATCATCTTGAGTGGCCAGAGAGAAGCACAATGGTCAAATATTGCATAGTACTAAACTGGTAGAGAGAGAGTTACAACTGTCAATTTGGAGACGTGGGGTAGGGAAATGAATATGATATTTGGGGTTAGAGAGAATGAAAATGACATCTGAAGAAGGACGGCTTTGAGATCGTGGGGATGAGTCCGAGATTATTAAAAAGCTAAGAAAACCAGAGACAGGGTTATCTTGCTGACTGGATTTTTGTCTGAAACATAGCTATGACATGAAAATCTTAGCTACCACATTAATGTTTCTGTTCAAGAACATAACAAAGTTTCCACATTGTTTGTGATAAAAAGTAGGAGTATATATGAATCTGCAGGCATTAGGTGGATAGATTGTAAAGGCAGATTCTTTTTGTGTAGATTATCATTTTCAGGGATTTGCTAGGCTTTTCATGTTAATGCTAAGTTGGTGATCATGGCAATCTAGGCATGATCAAGTTTTTCCAACTGTCCTCCATTCTGTTATATTCAACAACTTCAACAGCCAACTGTCCTATCTCTTCTCAAAGATATTATGAAATGATTTACTCCCTCTTCTCATTTATCTCGGATCTTAATAATTATTCTGATAATTTTATTTATAAGTCACTTTTAATGATTCTATCTTTAAATTTAATAACTTTCTAACTTTCCCTCATTTAATATGCAATCTACCACAAGAGTAACAAGTCTATATAATAAGTCAAGGGTAACATTGCATGCTTGTATCCAGATGAATATACCAACAACACTAGAGTGTTTTAGTTTTTTTTTTCCTTTTTGAATTAATCCACCGGTATCTGGTGCTACTATAAACAAGAAGTCCGGTTCATAGTAATTATTGTGGCTGCATAATTATAGGGATTGAATACGAGATCACTGGTTAAACTGAAATAACCCACATCCAGTTGATTCAAATGCCCAGTGGTCTGTCTTGATATTTTTAAAATATGTCCAATACCTTAAAATATTTTTTTCAATATTCTTTTCAATATTCTTTAGGGTGTTCCACGCACCTAGAAAATATGCTAAATAAACCTTGACCAATTTTTTTCTGAAAAGAAGTATTGTTATCTCTAGACTCTAATGATAAAAATATGTAGAGATAATCAACTAAAATCAATATATATCCATATGTCAATATATAATATAAAATTTGATAATAAAATGCTATAACTAATTCGAAAGTTATATATTATTATTATTATTATTATTATTATTATTATTATTATTATTATTATTTCATTCCAATATTGAGGTTAGAAAAAAAGTAATTGACCAGATCTTTTTTTATTCAAGTGTCAGAATTCTATTCATGAAACAATCAAGGGTATATGTTAGCTTTCAATCCTCACTTTCGCCCTGCTTCTTTGAAATGAGATCTTAAACATAGCACATAATAATCATGGCACAAAAAGCAAACACCTACACAACCTTTGATTAATTAGACCAAAAGCATATAACAATAAACTATAAAACTTGCTAGCTAATTAAATACATGTTTTATCAAAAGCATTCAATTGTTTTACTTGGTATCCCTAACGAATTATAAAATTTCCTAACTGATCAACCAAACTCCTATAACTCATAGTTTTTATTGATGGTAATTGTAATATTTTATGAGAAATAATTAATTTTAACTAACTTTATTAATTAGTATAAATTGTTATTATTACATGCATATATGATAAGAATGGGGGAGTATAAAAAAAAAGGAAGACGCTACTACAGATTGGTTTATATTTAATGATTATTTTTATCTATATTTTATGGTTTTAACCGTTAAATATCCGAGTACTAAATATATATGTAAAATAGTTTTTAACCACTAAATATTAGGCCATATATTTTACGATTTTTCAAACACGATCATTATTTATAAGGCCACATGCCAAGAACATTATTTTCTCTAGAACTAAATTATGATGCACATTATACCTGTTATCCACGTGTTACTTCGACCATACTGTGAATTGTTTATTATGTTCTTTGGCATACCAACTCTGTACTTTGTTGGGGTTTTGCCTCATAAGCTCATCTATATGAATATCTACATACTCGTCAATCTCTTTGGAGTTGTGAAGTGTGTATAGGTGTGTTTGCTCCCATTATTAGTTTGAGATAGCGATAACTTTCTTTCCCCTCAACTCTATCCAGATGTCTTTCCTTCATGTTGAGACACCAAAAGGCCAATATCACATGCATCTTTCAAGTAATCGGTACAGATCGATTCAGCCACCTTTTCACAAATGTATTGTTCAACAATGCAACCCTTTGGCTGGCTCCGGTTTTCACATACCCTTTCAAGTCCTTCATCTTGTGTTTGACTGGGTACATCCATCTCATATAGATTGGGCCACACCATTGTACCTCTATAACCAAGTGAATAGTTAGGTGCACTATTATGTCAAAGAAAGCTGGAGGGAAAAACATCTCTAGCACATACAACGTAGTCACAATTCGGGTTTGTAACCTCAACAATTTCTTGGAGTCAATCACCCTACTACATAGTGACTTGAAGAAGAAACATAGCTTCGTGATTATAGCTCGCACCTTATCAGGTAAAATGCCTCGTATTGCTACATGAAAAAAGTTTTCCATTAACACATGACAATCGTGTGATTTAAGACCCTTCAGCTTCAAGTTTGTCATTGACACAAGGTTGCTAATGTTTGATAAGTAACCTTTGGCACTTTCACTGAAGTAAGAAACTCAAAAAAAAAAAATTTCTTCTTTAGATAGTGTGAAAGTTGCTGGTCGAAGGAATGTGTGAGATCTCCTCTCCTCCAGTGCTAATTCCTTCTTTATTCCCATCTCAACCATGTTTAGTCTTGCATTTATACCATCCTTTGTCTTCCTAGGAATATGGAGTAACGTTCCAAAAAAACTCACAAATACATTTTTCTCGATGTGCATGATGTCAAAAAAATATCTAACATTAAGGGGACTCCAATATGGCAAACTAAATTAAATAGACCTTTCTTCCACCCACTTGTCCCAACATATTTCCCAAATTTACAGTCTAGATGTTTCGTGTTTTCAAAAACCTTCTTACTAGTCAAAGGTTTAGGTGCCATCCTTTCATTTGATTCCCCATTAAATATTTTCTCATACGGCGATACATATGACTCTTTTGCAACCATATGGGAAGTCCCATAAAGGAATTATTCGTACCTTGCTTCAACTTAATCGACTGTGTACCCTCTTCACAAATCGGGCATCCGAGTTGGCCTTTAATACTATACCCTGACAAATTACCGTGCGTAGGAAAGTCATTGATTGTGCCAAACAGCGCATAGCCTTCATACTGAATGTGTTTTTTCTCGTGAGCATCATATACAACCGTCACTTCGTCCCAAAAATTTTTCAAGTCTTCAATTAGTGGCGCAAGATATATATCTATGTCATTCCTTAGTTGCCTTGGCCTTGAGATTAGAATTGATAACATCATCTACTTCCGTTTCATCGAGAGCCATGGAGGGAGGTTATAAATAAACAACATAACTAGCCATGTACTGTCAGTACTGCTTTGCATTCCAAATGGGTTCATCCCATCAGTAGCCAATGCTAGGTGGAGGTTTCTTGGTTCTTCAGCAAATTCGGGATACTCAAAGTCAAACTTATTCCATTTAGCACAATCTGTAGGACATCGAAGCATGCCATCTTGAACCCTTTTATCCGTATGCAACCTTAAATTTTTGCCATCAATTGCATTGCTATGCAAGCGTCTAAATCTAGTATAATTAGAAAAATACCATAACGCCTTCTTTAGACTCTTCCCATTCATTGGTAGCGAGAGATAGAACATAGAGGATACTCAGTTAACGACTCATATTCTTTTGTGAACAAAATACAATTATTGGAGCAAGCATGTATCTTTTCATATTTCAAGTCAGTGGTGCCCATCACTTGTTTTGCATCAAAAGTCTTGGTTGGCATATTGTTTTTCAGTGGTAGCATTTTTCTCAAAAGCACAAGCAATTTTGTAAAGCCTGAGTAACTCAAAGCATATTTTGCTTTCCAGTTGTACAAGTTCAACACTACAAATAATAGTGTGACCTCAGTGCAATTCTCATACAAAGGCTTCTCTGTAGTGCTCTTCATCCTTTCAAACTTTTCTGGGCATTAACTGAATTCCCCTTTAATTGCATCGGCCATATCTTGAAGATGATCAGCATCAAATGTACTTGTGTTAAAGTTAGGTGATTCATACCTTTCCAAATTCGGCCGACTAGCACTACTGCCTACATCCTTCTCCCTATGTTTTGTCTAATAGGTATAATTCTGATCAGTTTCATACATCACTAAGTGCAACTCACAATTGTCTGGATTAACATGCTTCACAACACTATACTTAATGCAAGGACAAATATTCAAACTGCGATCACCAGCATTATGATGAATCACCAACCTTATGAAATCACCCACCCCATCCCAATACTCCTTCGATAGACAATTATCATACATCCATTCTTTTTTTTTTTGTACTCTCCATCTAGAGCATATACAAAAAATAATATTTACATACTCTTTACCCAATATAATACTAACAAATAACAACTTAGCAACAACAAATACTTAAAATCAATGTCAAAACCCTATGCATATACAAAATCACTCAAAAAACAATCTTTACATACTCTTTACCAAAATCAATACTAGCAAATAACAACTTTAGTAATAACAAACACTTAAAATTGGTGGCAAAATCCTATGTACATACAAAATTACTCAAAAAACAATATTTACATACTCTTTACCCAAATCAATATCCAAAAAACAAGATTAAAAACCACTAGTATGAGAAACTAAACTGAACTCACCTTTAGCAAGAAGAGATGAGCTCCAAGCCCCTACCCACGAACCCTAGAAGAAGAAGTCACAAACCCACTCCTGAAACTCATGAACCCATGAAACCAGGAACTCACAAAAGCGACGATGGACGAAGGCGAGCTATGGAGGAGAACGGTGGAGGAAAAAGGAGTAAAACCACAAATGGAGCGATGAAGGAGAGCGAAATAGTAGTGGAAGAGCCAGAATGGAGTCGTCGAAGGTTTTAGAAGTGAGCTCTCCGTAACTTGTAAGTTTCAAATGCAAACAAAAATGGGTCTGGGAGGGGATTTTAAAAGTGTATACTTAACGGTTGTTAATAAACAACCATTAAGTATATTATATTTGACGGTTATTATTTGTAAGCAACTGTCAAATATATATCATCTATATTTGACAATTTTTCATAAACAACCGTCAAATAATATATACCATTTTTTCTAAAATAACCATACTAATATATAATTGTTGGAGTATAAAATCGTTAAATAGTTTGTTATATACCTAACGGTTGTTTTAAAAAACTGTTATGTATGTCATTATTGAAACTCTGCCTCTGTATATTTAACGGTTTCTCTTTATCTTTCTTAATTGTTATGCATCTTTTATACTATCAGAAATTAAAACTATCAAAATTCGATTTTTTTTTCACTTCATTAATATGCTCAAAACTCTCTACCACCATCTATGGTGGCCTATACATCCAATATCTGCACTTGCATTGAGTATGCTTAAAGTCGAGGGTCTTTTATTGCATATTCCTTTTAATTGGAATCATGTTCAATGGAACAACTCTGTTTTACCGAGAATATACCCTACTGCTATTGTTACTTCTATTTTGAAATCTCCCATTTCATTTTCCAAGCAAAAGGATACATTTTTTTGGTTTGGATATCTTCTTAGAACGTACACAACAAATACATGCTTTAAATGTTGCCTACGTTCCTTTTTATCCTTCTTAGGCTATTCAGATGATTTCTGGAAGTTCGCTAGAGCTATTTCCTTGCCATATAAAAATCTTTTTCTGATATGTAAACTAGTTCACAACAACCTACCCACTGGGGATGTTTTAAGGGGTCATCATTTGAGTAATAAAAATTTTTGTCGTTTTGGTTGCGATGTGGAGGAGTCATTGGATCATATATTCATTAATTGTCCTTACTCTTGAGCCATGTAGTATGGATGTTTCTCAAACAAGTTCATGGATTATAATTTCAGGTCCTTTGAATCTTGCTTGCAATGGGTCCTTATTTCACTCAATAATGATGGTCTTCTATACATGATGAGAGGCCTTATTAATTATTTTAATCAATGTCATCTGGCAAAAGAGAAACGTTGCAGTACATGATCGGAAAATGTCACCACCTCTGGTGGTTATTAAAGAAATCCTTGACTCTATTAATTTTGCACAGATGGCCTTGAAATATAAATGGTTAATCGGAAAGATATTACTTTGCCTCAATATTCAATCAAGTTACAAGGCTGGTCAATGATAGTGTCTAAAAGGAAGATAAATAGAAGAGCATCATGTTTAATTATAATATGTCTGAATGGTTTGATTTTATTGAGGCTTAGTTGCAGTCGGAAATATGTAGAATCACAAATGTTGCCTGCACTTTTCATTAGATGAGCACTGACCCGGATCAAAGCTCCTGCATCATCCAACATGCTTCCTCAAATGTCCTTGCAATTAATTTGTGTGAGAAAACAAGTTTTTTTACAAAAGGATCGGCCTTGGTGATCAGCAGGATTATCACTCTGGAAAGACATTAGTTCATTGCTACTGACATTCAAAGGGATAAAATTATGCTATGTCAAATTATTGTTCTTGCACCAATTTGCAAATTTATGTATTACCTCTACTTTCTACTCTCATTAGTAAAAACTCTCAAAATTCTTTTAAGAATATTGAGTACGTACAATTTGGTTTGAAGAAAACACGTTTCTTTAGTACCTGTTTGGATTAGCGGTAGAAGCTGCTTTTCCAACGTGATTTATGGTATATGAGATAAGTTTGTGAAATGAGTTTTGTCTCGACCTGTGTGAACATGTTTTTCTACCGTTTTCTCAAACAGGCCCTTATTCACCCAAAAGTAATAGTGTGTATAAATAAACAAATGAAGCTGAGCTATTATAACAAAAACAAAAAAATAGAGCAGAGTAAAACAAAATTGTTTGTGTCCACCGGCCATGAGTCCATGACATGGCTGGTTTTCATGCTTACAAGTTTACGCGTAAACTCTATCGTCAAAGATGCTTCCTCCAAAGCACAAACTCAATGTCAACTGTCAAACAAATCGTAGTTAAGCGACCTTTTTTTGTTAATTTTTGGCTAAATTACATAAAATACACCTAACTTTAAAAGTATATATAAATAACCTCCTCAACTTTAGAAATTTAATTAAAAAAAACCCTAATGTTTTAAGTTTACAGATATAATGCTAAACTGTCAATTTTATACTCCTTTAAACTTTTTTTTTTTGTATGCATATAACTACTTTAAACTTCTATTGATATGCAGATAAATCTCATAGCACACTGGGCAAGACTACAATTTGGGTTCGGGTTCGGGTTCAAACTTTAAATTGAATCATTTACAAATAAATAATGAACACAACTAATAGTATATGATATATCTATATAAATCTAGGAATTTAAGATTTTTTGTTCAATTGTTCTCCTTATTAAATTTTTCTTTTTTAGAAAAAAGAACAACAGAATTTTCCAACTAACTAAATTAGGGTTAAGGTGTAAATTTGTACCGAAAATTTTCGTTAAAAAGTAATGTTGTCTTTGAAGTTTTTTTAGGTTCACATTTTAGCTCGGAAGTATTAAAATGGAGTAATGTTGTCCTTTATTGTTAAAAATTAACCATCAAAGCCAATTTTTTAATAGTATGGAGCATGATTGCTATGTTTTGACACTTTCGGGGTGATATTAAAATTGAAAAAATTTTCAGGATAATATCACTATTCAGCAAATACTTCCAAAATAAATTTACACCTTAACCTATTATATTATTATGCGCACACAGACTGATGGATGTTTATTATTTTTGATCCTTAGAGCCTGCCATGTATAGCACAAACACAGCCTTTGAGGTTGTACGTGGCATTAATTTGTACGTCTAAATTGAGGAACATGCTTAATTAATCTTTTTGTGGGAATCAAAATCTTATCACTCCAAAAGTATTCTTTCTTGTTTTGTACTTTCATTATTCCATAAATAATTAATCTTCCGAAGTTGCAAATTCCTTTATAATCTGATTTTATGGTCCTCTCGCATGCTATCATATGTTAGGTTAATCCTTATCGTCATGTGTATATGTTAATTCATCTATGTATGCATAAATTTCTTTCATGATTTATTTATTTATATGAGTCGGCAGGCACGCCTTTAAAAGGAATTTAATATAATATTAATTTGCGGGGAATATTTATAACATGAGAAGGCTGGCATTATTTGATTAGTATTATCTTTATTATTAATATAACTTTTAGTGCTATTTTTAAGAGAAAACCTTTTGCAGAAAATTGTTTTATTATGTTTGAATGTATGTTATATATAATTAATTATTTTTACTTTCTAGAAAAGGAATAATGAGTTGGTTAAGAGGTGCTTAATATATATATTTTCTGTTGCATCAAACACGTTAATGCATTATTTTAATTAGTCTCATTCATTCATCTTAGTTATATTTGCTTTGCAAAGCTTATTTCTAATGTTATTACAAAATTTACAACATTATGTGCATAAAGAGAAGAGATTACAACATCATTGATGCTTTTTTTGTAAGTTTTTTGAAACAGCTAATTTATTATTGTTTAGAGATTTTCACTAATCCTATGACCATATAAGTAGGAAAAATTTTAATATGAATTTTCTTATATTAATTTTATTAGATATTCTCTAATCAAACATGCATAACAAGTTATGTGTTTTTAATAATAATTAAATAAATCTATAATTTTCATAAATAACTATATAATTGTGCTTGTTATATTTTTGCATTAAAAATTAAGTTATTTTAATTGAAACTTTCAAATACAAGTATAGAAGATATTTTATTCAAATTTAAGCTCAACAATAAAAAAAAACTACGTAAATCATATCCAAATTAAAATAACCAAGTGGAGTCCTCTAGATCTACATATATAAGTATATTATGACAATTTTTTTTACAAGTACATTATACAGCTAAATCGATGTACCTCAAATATAAAAACGAAGAGGCGAGTAAGGAATCGCACCAAATACAATATAATAAATTATAATTTACATAAACTTTTATTTATTTGGGGCCATTTGACAAGGAAAGAGAAAGTACAGAATTTAACAATTATGAGGGGATCATGGCACCAACATCTTCATTTTTTTAATTTAAAGAATCTCACTGTTCATGTGAGTGAAATATGTTACAAGTACCAGATATAACATTTCCAACAATATTATATGACACCCCTATAGTTCAGAATTTTGATCAATTGCTTTTTATACACATATATTAAAGGGTTAAGGTGTAAATTTAACAATTATGTTTTACGAAAGGTGCGTCTTGCACAATAAAGTTTTAGAGGGTGCAAAATTACACACAAACAATTTAAATGGGGGCAAAAATAATAAGACCGGCCAATGTTGCAAAACTTCTGTTACTTTATTCCTATGGGCCTCACAGTTTGTACTCTCTCTTCCATGTCATCTCTCTCACCCACAAGCCACCCTCCCCTCTTCCACTCTCTTTCTCTTTCTTCTCTTCCTCTCATCACAGACATTTCTGCCGCCGGCCACTCACTTCCTGGAATGTGATGAGAATTTACAAGAAAGCATTCAAATTGGACAGTCTTATTATTTTTTCCCCCATTTAAGTTGTTTGTATGTAATTTTGCACCCTCTAAAATTTTATTGTGCCAAACGCACCTTTCGTAAAATATCATTGTTAAATTTGCACCCTAACACTATATTTAATTAAATATTTCGGTCTCTTCAATAATAATGTGAGACTCCAAAGATTTAATATTATAAATCAAAATTTTAATTGAAAATGATAGTATAAAACTTAATAAATTTATTAACATGAAAAAGGCAACAACATGATTTTTAATATTATAAATCAAAATTTTAATAGAGTTAAATTTAAATATTAAAATGTCAATAGGGTTATTTGTAACTAATCAAAGTTCAAGGGGTTATCTGTAACTGTTCAAAGTTTAGGGGGATTTTTTGAAAGTAATAATTTACACAGAATTTCATATGTTATTTCATCATCTAACATGGCAATTTGCATTAAAAAGATAACAGTCACTTAATAACATGGGGTTAATAGTTAAAAAATGAAAGGTCATGGGGTTAAATTTAAACTTTAAAATATCAAGAGGTTGTATGCAACTGATCCAAAGTTTAGTAGGGTTTTATATAATTTAGCCTAATTTTTATTGGTTTAAGCGGCAGAAAATTTAATTTTTATTCTCTTATAAATATGTTAAAAAAGTAATCGGCAATTTTTTTGCTTCACTTAATTAAGTGATGTTAATTAAATCTAATCAAATTAACTAAATTTTACTAATATTTTTTTTTAAAAAAAGGAGCTTATTTAATTGAAATAATGTCAAATATATTCTGAATTAGTACTTGTTTCATTCTTTGGCATATTAAATGCTACCTCTGATCCTTAATAAGATATAGTTCGTAGTAAAAACCATAAGATTTGATTTGTAGTGTGAAATATAATTAGTAAATTGCAGAACAAAAAAGAGCTTATATATTAAGGATCGGAAGCAGTATATATTTAGTGTTGGCTTAGCCCTCTCACTCTATCTTTTAGACTCCTCTAACATATAACACTACAAAAAAACACTGAATTTTCGATGAAATTTGCTATGGAATTCAAAGTTTTCGATGGAATGGATTCCGTTGCTATTAATAGTGTAACAAACCAATTTCCAAAAGAATTAAAATTCTGTCGCAAATTCCGATAGAACTAATTTCGTTGGAAATTCTCTCACAAACTTATTTTTTATTTTATAAATTTTAAAAAGCCAAGTGACAACTCTGGTGGCCTCCACCTCATCACTGATGACGGCGCATGGCAGCTCTGGCGGCCTCTACCTCGTTGCCGACACCTAAATCCGCCACGTGGTGTAGCATGCCTCAGCCACGTGTCGCAAACCTCGCTTCGCCACATGTTTCAACCTCGCCCCGCCACATGTCGCAACCTCTTTTTTCCAGAAATGCAACTCAACTTGCCCTCCTTTGGTTCGAACCTACGATCTCGTCTGTACATGTGTGATGTCTTAATGGATGGGCTCGATTGCTTTGGCATTTTATTATTACACAATTATATATATATATATATATATAATCTTATTATATATAATCAATTATTCATAAATATATATTTGTTTCTTATATATAAATGTAATAATAATATAGACTAATTTTATATATTCTTATAATTTTTAATATAAATTAACTTCAAATTAAAAAATTTTACATCTTAAATAAATTTCATATGACTATATTTTTGTCTAATTTCTAAAATTAATTAATAACTAATAAATAATTATTAACTAATAATTTTTTATTAATATTAATTAATAACTAATAAATTTTATTTTTTATAAAAAAATTTTATATGACCATTTTGCCCCTACAGGAACCAAAACCTTTGGTTGGAAACTTGAGGAGCCAAAATCAAAATGAGAAAATACTTGAGGGATGAAAGATGGTATTAATCCTAATTTTTAAATATTTATATGGCTAATAATATCATAATTTTAATTTTTATAAATATGTTTTTAATTAAATTTAATTAAATAATAATAATTTTTTAATTTTTCAGACGGAATTGGCCACGGAATTTTTTGCCACAAAAAAATCCGTCAGAAATTTTGCCATTGAAATTCCGTGGCAAATAATTTTGCTACGGAAAACCAACGGAATACTTTCTGTGGCAAAATTATTTGCCATGGAATTTCTGACAGAATATAATTAGCCGCTGAAAAATTTCATCAGAAACTTTTCTAACGGAATTTGTCACGAAAACAAATTCCATGACAAATTCTGTCAGAAATTTAATATTTAAATGTATGTTTATTGAGTTTGATTGGTCATTCACATACCGCATTTATATATCTAAAGATATTCCAAATAATTAATTTAAATGTAATTGACAAGTTAATTTTGTACCTGCATGGCTTACTCGTGAAGCTTATCAAGAAATACCAATTAATTGCTCAATGATGAAGGGAATGATAAAGTACTCTATAGCATTCAACTAAAATACAAGGTACTGAAAACCAGACCAAACATTAAATCGACTGAGGGACTGGGTTAAGGGTCAGTGGTTCAGACCGGAGTCAACCTGGGGGTCAAACCGGGGTTCAAACTGGGGTCAATGAAAAAAAAAATTTTAATGTTCATACATACCATTAAAAAAACTATATGAGAGTTATTTTTCAACTAATAGTCCAATATAACTTCCTAAACCTAATACCTACAAAAATATTATTAAGTACATAAGGATTTTTCCCCAACCAATGCCAAAAGTATTCCACAATCCTTTTAAAACTCCTTATAAATCAAAAACTGTTGGGAAAATATTTTTTTTAAAAAAAAGCCAAAATGACTTTATTTGGAGTGTAAAAAAGTAAAAAAACAAAGGACAAACTGTGACTAGTCCGGGTCATCCCAGTTCAGGCCGGTTCACACTGGGTTGACCGATTCACCGGTTTTTTTCCCTCAACAGGACCAGACTAGCTACCAGTTTTCGGTCTAAATCGGTCGGTCTGGTCTGATTTTCCATGCAACGCTAAAATATAATTATACATAATAAAAGAAAAATTGGACCGGACCGGTAGGCCAGACTGAAAAACCAGCAAACCGATCCCAAGCCTGGTCCAGTTAGCTATCAGTGAGGGGAGGAGGGTCGAATCCATTTTGGCCAGTTTGCCTATGGCTCGACCAAACCGCTGAGTCACCAAAAAAACTAAAATTTTGTCCCAAAACGGCGACGTTTTGGGACATTAAAATAAAATCGCTGAGATCAGAAACAGAACCGAAGCAAAGCGTGAGAGTGAGGCGAAAGTTTTAGAATTAGATCCCCTTCCCTCCCGAGTCCCGACCTGTGCCCTAGCTCCGAACGGCAGTGGCTGCTTGAACGATGTGTGACGACGGCGAAGACGACAAGCGGCGAGGAGCAAGCTGCGACATGAGCTATGGCAACGGCGACTGAAGGTATTTTCATTTTTAGATTTTCTAATTACTTGAGATTTGGCCATTTGGTTTATGTTGGTTTACTAGCTAGCTTTCTGAAATGGCTTGATGATAATTGTTGTTGCAATTTTAGATTATTGTTTACGTTCTTCATTCTTTTGATTCTCAGTAACTGAAAGAATCAGTTTTTCGAACGAAAAATCAAAGAATGTTCGTACAATAGTTTCTCTAATGAAATATAAAATTTGTGATTTGAATTTGCAATCTTATGTGACTTTTTCAAATCTTAAGATTTAAGAACCATTCTCTTAGATCTTGTAAGTGAGTTGTGAAAGTTTTCTCCAATGAAGTCTATTTCTTGTATCTTAGAGAACGTATTCCATCTTAATTATTGCAATCATGATTCAATAAAGTCGCTATTTTTGAAAAACAGAGTATGCAACCTAGCCATTTTGTTAAGCAATATTGGCTTTGTCAAATTTCAAATCCAAAAACTATAGAAAATGAGCTACTTTGTATCCTTTTTTTTTTGGGAACAACTACTTTGTACCCTTAATTAATAATCTCTAAACAATGATGAAACCAAGGTGAAAACCTCTAAACAATGATGAAACCAAGATGAAAACTATGTCTGGCTTTCAAAGTTTTATAATACCTACCTTTCTCGCCAATCAATCCATCACATTCTCTTCTTTCTATTAAAATTCCTTCACTTCCCTTGGTTGAACCAAACTCAAAGTAAATTAATACTTATTCAGTGCAACATCTAACCAATTAAACCAGTTACATAAAAAATATTGCCTAATAAAACTCCAATATAAGGGGGAAAACAACAAGAAAGAATTTTCAATTACCTCTGCTTGCTATTTATTTCATGTCAATCATTGATCCTCTTGTTTACATTGTTTAGAACCAATGTTTATAACTAATAAATTCTTTGCTTATAACCAATGTTGTTAATATCTGGTCATGAATTCCATGAATAATAGTATTGTTACAAGGATGGATATATCAAGTTCAGAAAATGAGAATGTCACTCCTAGTCCTAATACCAAGCTTCACACTTCCAATTCCAACACGAATCCTACTCCTACTCCCAATACCATAATTCGTGGTAAAACTAATACAGCATGGGCATATGTTGCCTTCAAAAATGAGGGGACACATAATGTATACACATGTCTCTTTTGTGGTAATAGCTATAAAAGAGGAGGCATAAACAGGATGAAGCAACATCTTGCTGGTGTGGTTGGTCAAATTGCTTCTTGCAAAAAGGTTACTTCTGATGTGCGTTATAGGATTGTATAATCTTTGAAAAAAAGTTCAAAGAAAACGTCAATTGAAGATATGAGAGAAGAGGAAGTTGAAGAAGAGGAGGTTGATAGTGTAGCTAAGAAAAGGAAACCTGGAATAATGGATAAATATTTTGCCCCTAGGAGAACTCCTGGAGCTCAGCCAACCATCAAGAGTGCCTTAGCATTGAAAGAAGCACAACACAGTGTGAAGATACATCTTGCTAAATGGGCTATAGTTAACTGCATTTCATTTAAAGCATTGGAGTGCCCTTTATTTCAAAGAGTTGCAGATGGAATGTGCTCTATAGGGCTTGGGTTTAAAGCCCCTAGTACTTATGATTTTAAAACCAACTTGTTGAGAGAATGGAAAAAGGAATGTCAGTTACTCATTGATAGTTATAGGGCTAAATGGAAGAATAATGGCTGCACACTTATGGTAGATGGATGGACTGATGTGAGACAACAGACTTTGATAAACTTCTTAGTATATTCTACCCATGGAATGATGTTTGTTAAGTCTGTTGATGCATCAGACTTAGTCAAAGATACTAAAACTTTGTTCTCACTATTTTCTGAAGTGATTGAGTGGGTTGGTTCGAAGAATATTGTCCATATGGCGACTAACAATACTGCCAACTATGTGGCATGTGGAAGGTTGATCAAGGAGAAATATAAAAATATTTATTGGACTCCTTGTGCTGCTCATTGTTTAAATCTAGTATTGAAAGACATTTCAAGCATGCCTTATGTGTCGGACATTGCAGCAAAGGCATCAAAGATAACAGTATTTGCTTACAATCACATGATATTCTTGTCTTGGTTGAGGAAAAGGCTAGGTTGGAAAGAAATTATGTGTCCTGATGCTATAAGGTTTGCCACTACCTTTATTACATTACACAGCATATACATACACAAGCATGACTTGCAAGCCCTTGTTGTTGATAAACACTTTGTGGACCATAAGCTATCTAGGACTACTCCGGGAAAATTTTTTAGTGCGATTATATTAGATAGCCAGTTTTGGAATGAATGCTATCAAATTGTGAAGATTGTAACTCCTCTGATAAAATTGTTGAGAATTCACTCAGATGAGAAGCCTTCACTTCCATATATTTATGAAGGCATGCAAAGGGCAAAAAGTGGAATTAAGAAGATGTTCAAGAGGAATAAAGATCACTACAAGCCCTACACAAGTATCATTCAAGCGAGATGGGATAAACATTTGAAGACCAATCTCCATACAGCTGCCTATTTATTAAACCCGGCATTCGTATATGGTCCAAAGTTTGTTCACAAGAGAGGGTTAGTACAAGCTTTGATTGATGTGGTGGAGGCTAACTCGATGAAAATGTTGATTGCTACAAGATAATGAAGCAAGAGACATTATATTTTGATGACAATGAATCTTTCAGCAGAGAAACATGTAAAAAGGGAGTTGAAAAACTTGATCCTTGTAAGTAACTAAGTATTCATTTTTATTGTTTTAATGTTTAATTAACAACATATTAATTGATTGCAATTAATATTATGTACATGTTTTATTTTATAGATAAATTGTGGATGTACTATGCCTATTCAGTTCCAGAATTGCAACATGTTGCAACACGTATTCTTAGGCAAATATCTGCTTCTTCTGATTGCGAGAGAAACTGGAGCTTATTTATGTGCATCCATACAAAAAGGAGAAATAGATTGCAACATCAAAGACTGAATGATTTGGTTTACACTAACTATAACTTGCGATTAAAGCATATGTAACTTTAGATATTATGAAAAATACTTTTAATTAGGATTAATTTTTAAATTTTAACTGAAATTATTTATCATTGGAAAATTGAAAGAGTGCATTGAATAAAAATAAGTTATGATCCTATTGACTATGAGTCTTTTGATGAGGTGGATTTTTGGATGACTGAAGAAGATCCTATTCCAGATTTCAATGATGAAGATGCAAAAAATCTTGAAAGTGTTCTTAATAACGAAGGCGCTGCACTTTCATCAACTCTGGATAGGATTAATAAAGGTTTATATAATTATATGTCCTATTAATATCCTGTTACTATTTATTATCCTTCCATATAATTATTTGTTATACATAACCATTGATATTAATTATTGTTGTGCATATGCCATAGGTGACGAAGATAGGGACATTCATGATCCACCAGCTTTGAATGATGATGTTACTACCATTTACCCTTTCCCCAATCTAGCACCTATTGACTCATCTCCAATAGATCAACTTGATGAGTTGTAGAGTTTGTTGTCAATTATTACAAGTGGGAAGAACTAACTATGTTATCTTTTAACTATATTTTGATGTTAGTTATGTTTGACGAATGATGATTGACATTGTTATGTTTTAACTATATTATGTTAGTTATGTTTTAACTATTTTGATGTTTTTAGTTATAAATGGTGATTATTTTGTTATTTTCAATTAAATTGTAATATTTTAATATAACCGGTTCGACCACCAATCCGACCCCCGTTGACTTACTAATTCTTAAACCTGTGCCGTGATCAGTTCTTTGACCGGTCCGGTTTTTTGTTCCTTGGTTATACGTCTTTTTGAGCCCAGTCAATATAGAATGACACTTTCGCCCAAATATATATATATATATATATATATATATATATAGAATGACACTTATAAAATAAAGTTGGGGCGGCCCTGTTTTAAATGTAAGAGTTGTTGAAGGGTTTATTTTAATTCTAAAGGTAAGAACGAAATATATTTTAATTTATTTTCTAAATTTATATTTTGCCCCTCAAATTATCTTTATTGTGACGATGGCCTTATATTTAGTTAGCCTCATGGTATAAAAGCTGCCAATAAGTAGGAGGCTAGGGGTTTGATTTTACTTATAATTCCAAATCATTAGTGCATGTATTTTTAAATAAAAAAATATCCTATTAATTGTACATATTATTTTAGGAAAACTAACATGTTTTTGCAAATAACTGACTAAATAAACTCTTAATATCTATAAATTAGTTATAGAATAGGAGGCCTTATTATTTTACCAAACACAGTTTGCAGCTTTAGATTAATAAATTGAAACATGTATAATTAGACATTTATGTTTGCATTTCTTTATTCTTTAGGTCAAATGGCTGTTACGAAGCAGACAAGTAACATTTAATTCAATAACCTTTTTTTTTCGATACAGCGGAATTAAAAGTTAATTCAATAACCTTTAATTAGACATATTTTTTTATTTAATATAAACCGCGTAATTGATCATGAATTTCATTACACACACAGACATGAATAATATATATATATTCCTAACTATACATTGATCGTTTGCCAAAAGATTTTCCCTGCGAAAAGGTAAAATTCTTTGTAGGACGACTCTTCTAACACATTATTTTAATTTGGAGTGGCTTCTACTAGAATAATTATTTTAATATCAATTTACTAATTTTACTAGCAGTTGAACACACACACACACATATTGGTAAAAAATCTTAGGTAACTTGGGTCTCATAAGGTCAAGACATATCTTTCGACTCAAAGGGGCTTATAGAGGTGCTTTCAGATTATCCATCAACAATAAGGTCCTCACATCAACAATGATATTTGAAATCATGGACTTGTGAGTTATGAGCTAACTTACCAACCAGATAAATGTATGTATGTATGTATGTATGTATGTATGTATGTATGTATGATGTAAGCCTGATTATTGTGATATAAATAGCGGTTGTGAAAAATTTCAACTTATATATGACATTTAGGACAGGGAGCTTGATTGCAGTTATTCTTTTAAAGAACAGGGAAGAGCAAAAATATATAAAATAACATATTTTGTTGTTGTTACTATTACTACTACCACCAGTATTACTAAAACTGCTACATGAATATTAAAATTATTCTTAAGCAATTTATTAGTTAGTGTTTGTTGGAGAAGAACATGTAGATTATATTGGAGACACAACTAGGGCTTGCCTTGCGGTGCTAGATGGAGGCAGGAATATTCTAAATCAAACCAAGTCAATATATATATATATTTTTTTGCCGTGAAACCAAGTCAATATTAAAGTTCTCAGGTTGAAGAATATATATTTACATATATGTTTAAAATATCATAATTACTTAATTAGAGTAATGACACTTGATGTTAATTTAATTAGTGTGAGTGTGTATATAGCAATAATTATATTGATGTCTTAACTCCTAAGTGACTCTTCAGATGCATATATTATAGCGCTGGATTATTAATTGTGTAAAATATACATTAATATGAATTAATCCAGCTTGAATTGAAGTAGACATTAATCAGCAGCGTCGAAATTTTAAATTGAATTTAGTATAGTTAAGTGAAAATGGATTTGTGTTGTTCAGTTTTAAGCCAAAGGAGTGAAAGGACTCAGAGACGTTAAACAAAAAAGAAAGGACTCAGTCGGATTTGGTGTCTTTCCTACGCCATTCCCATCCTTTTTCCTTTTTTTATTATTGGATTAAGATTTCAACGGTTCAGATTTAACTTATTATAAAAATATTATTATAATTTTACCTAAAAGATAGAAAATAATTTTTTTGATACAAGATACAAAATATATTTGAACTCTTGAAATTATTTTTGTATCTTTTAGGTAAAATTATAATAATATTTTTATAATAGGTTAAACCTAGATCATTAAGATATTAATTCAATAGTAGAAAAGGAAGAAGGAGGTAAAATGATGAAAAGAGGTATAGGGAGAAGCTAAATCCCTCGTACACCAATGACGATTTAGCATTTCAATAAACATCAAATCACAAAATTCCTCAGATTATGCTATCCTAATATGACAAATCTCAATATGTATACAGTATACGAATTTAAATACTATTGTTTTTCATAATTGACCCACATATAAATTGATTGATTAAGCAGGCGAACTAAAATTTAATGTGTCTTTTGTATTTGATGAAGGGTATCCTCAAGTCATTTTAACCCTGTTTGATACGATGGCCTGAATTTTGATGAACTAGGGGCAATGATAATATATTTGAGACTTCAAAATTACTTTTGGTATCATTATGATAGAAAATATTTGCACTAATTTTTATTTTATAATCAATCATATATTATTAATTTACGACTAAATTTTTTTGAGGCTTAGAACGTAAAAGATTTTCATCTTTTCTAACAAAACATTTCTTAAAATTTGAATTTGTGTTATCATTTTTAGGAGGATGAGGCCACAATTTGTGGGTAGAATTTACCATAGGTTTATCAAACAACTATATCAAAATTTTCCCGCTGCAAAATTTAGAGTGTATATATATATAGATATATATATTTTGTCTGATTTAATTAAAAATAATTTTTAATATGATTTTTTCAAAAAGATTTAAATTTTGGGAAAATTCCATTTAAATATAATTTAAACTTGGAAAACTCCTAAAAAGTCTATTAATATATGAAAAAGGACACATAAGTTCTTAGAGGGGAATCTAGAATTTTGAACTGTTGTACTTTTACCAAAGTGCCCTTCACTTGCGAGTAATCTAAGATTTCAAAAAGGCAAAAGGGAGGGGCATTTTGGTAAAATCACAACATTTCAAAATCCTCAATTCCTCCATTATGACCTATGTGTCATTTTTATATGTTAACAGACTTTTTAGGGTTTTGTAAGTTCAAATGGTATTTATCTAGAATTTTTCCTTAAAATTTTTAATTTATTCAAAGAGTATTGAGGGTTTTTTAAAGTAACTCGAAAAAATTAAAGTGTTTTTATGTGTGACTATAAATATTATATCATGTCTAATATTGATGTATAACAACATAGGTAAGAAATAAGCAATAAGCATCACTTCGTTCTACGAAGTTCTATATTTCTTCGTCGTCGGTGTTGTTTTAATTTTTTTTAAAAAAATCATTAACTGCAAGAAATATACAGATAGTCGATGATGGAGAAATTGCAATAAACAATGATAAGGACAAGCAAGTCAACTAAAGAAAATATGCAGCTTTATTATCTTTGATTCTAGAATGGATTTTGATTTCTGTTATAGCATAAGAATAAGATATTAACTATTAAGATGACCTTTTTAAAAAGGATTGACTTCTGAAATTCAATAATTTTAATAATCATTTCAACCAATACAAGTCAAATGAAAAGAATTCTACATCGAATTTGGCCCCAAAAAATATTGAGTTGACTTTGATTATTCTTTCAAATTAAGAGATCTGGTCAACAATTTATATTTAATCTGAATAATATACATTTTAAACGTTTATTCTCAACTTTACACAATTATTTGTTTCATTCTAATCAACTTTTCTTATTTGATGTTCTAGCCTTAAAATTTTTTATAAAAAAAATTCAAATCTGAGCCATATTGAACCTCTTGTTGGTATAATCAATTTTTCATTCATATTTCTCTTTTATCTTCTTTGGGTTGACTTCTGCGCATGAAAGGGTTAGAGTTTTCATTCTGAGTATAGTCAACGCGAAATTTTGCCCTTTTTATATTAATTATGGTTAATTAAACTTTGTCTTTGATAGGCTTAAAGTCAAATACACCATGGTACCGTACAGTAAGTTGATGTATTGCTAGAAAGGAAAATGATTTAGCGATTCTTTACGGCCGGAAAAAAGAATAATTTAGTTATATAAAAGGGATTGTGCTTGCAATGATACCCATAGCCATAATATCAATAGTCAGATCAAAACAAGTATTTATTCAGTTTTCCGTTTTATATTTTGAACTTTGAGGAATGAATAAGTAGCTATCAATAATAATTTCTTTAAGGGGAAATTACACTTGGTTCTCAAAAGATGAATTTGATCACAGTTGAGTTCTGAAAAATTTTGCTGAAAGATAAGTTGCAGATATACGAGCCTCAATTGCAAATCAGGCATTTGAATTTTACCAGTCACTCCCTATAATTCTGTCATTGTTTGAACAAATATTTGCAACTCATTTTTTTTAGAAAAATTTGAATATCTAATTATCATTAAATTTATGTTTTGTATTCAAGTATCATTCTCCTAACTTTTTAAGGGTATTTTCGGGAGTTGGGAGGAGTCACAAAGAAAAAGAAAACTCCAAAACTATAAATTAGGGAAAAAGACAGAAAAATACCACATGAATTAACAAATCCCCAAAAAGTCTTTTAAACATATAAAAAGACATATAGGTGAAAGGATAGGAATTTGGGTATTTTAAATTTAAGTATTTTTATAAACTTGCCCCCACATAACAAAAGCCCTACCTTTTCTCCTCCAAAAGCAACCTCCCTCTCTCTTTCTAATCAACTATGGATGAACACTCCTCTCACTCCCTCTGGTTCGGACACTCCATTGAAAATGGTGAGAAGATGAATAGTGGTATGGGTGCTCAATGAGGAAGACAATGATGATAGTCTTGAAATGCTTCCTCCACAATTTTGATTCCTTCATCTTTTCCCTTTCCCCTTTGCTCTCTCTCTCTCTCTCTCTCTCTCTCTCTAAATACAAGATTCAGTCCGCCTTTGCTTGAATCGAAAGGCATGGTTTGGGATTACATTTTTGTGGTGGATTACATAACCCAACCAGGAAAGGAAGATAAAATTGGAAACGAGAATGAGAAGGATGAAGTAATAGGTCATCATGAAGTTGGGATTGTTAGTGGAAGCAACACGAATGAAGTTGAATTGATAAACCAAGACAATTGCTTGGTTTCTAATAACTGCATCTTCATGCTTTCAAAAGTTCCAAATGTTTACTTTATGTGTATTGTAGTTGCTATCTGTTAGCCGTCTAACTTTACAGCAAGCATACGGGTCGCAAGTAATATAAAAAGATCGTTCCCACGAGGACTATGACAAAAATGAATTAATTATCTCAATTAAGTTATCAATCAGGTTAAGTGAGAATATTTTGAAAGAAATTTTATACTTAAGAATTAATTGATTAAATCGAGAATTTCAAGACAGGAGGAACCTAGGATTATCTATCCCCTATTTATTTCATGAACTAATTAATTTACCCTCGATAAGCAATTAAACGAAGATATGTATTTTTCTAAGATTCAAAGACATTTGATAACACTTTCTCGAGTCAAAACCAAATATTTATTCTAATAAACTAATCAATCTCTTGTATTAATTTATAGGGACTAACTTTAAACATCAATCTTAATCTGACAATGCTAGGTTAGTAATTATATCTCTATGATACTAACAAACCATCCGTTTAATATACCTAAACTTCAAGTCTAACATGATTTTACTCAAGTTCTACACTTAAATTATCTTTCTCAAGATTAATTTTAAATGAACAAGACAACTAAATGGTGATCAGGCATTAAGAGCAAGCTAAAATCAATACAAAAACTTTATTCGATGCAAAAAGAGAGTAAATAAATAATTCAATCCATAAATAGGTTCAAGAAAATCCTAGAACGAGAAAATTAGCTACTCATGTTCATCAACAAACCAAAACCATAAATAATAATTCGGTTCATATCATAAACTAAGAAAATGAGAGAAGAAAATTAATGAAAAACCAAATTTAAAGCTCCAAATCTCTTTGAATCTTCAAGTCCCAGCTCTCTAATCTCTGCGCCTTGCTCCGCTCCTCGTCTCCGCTTCCCTCGGTTCTGTCTCGTGTCCGGCTTCTGGATCTTTTCGTCTCCGCCTCTATGCGTCTCAGCTCTCTCTCATGCTCTGCTTTTGATTCCCTTTTATAAATGTGTTTTAGGGCAGCTTTTTACACTCGGGATCCATGCTTTTATTTTTCAATTCCTTAAAGATATGATCGTCATATCTTTTTAACGAATCTGCATCTCATATCATTATATTTGGTTTCGTCTTTTCCTCACGTGGGCCCTATGCTTTCTTTTCTTCTTATTTTCTTCAATTTGTTGCAGCACGTTTTACTATATATATATATATATATATATATATATATATTTAAGCCATTTGATTCCTTTTTATCTCTTTCTTCATATAATATCTCCTGCATAATAAAATAGGATTGGATATGAATAGATTTTCTGTTAAAATTTCTTATTATCCTATCATTATCAAAAGATAGAAAAAAAATATAAACTATAATTAAATAGGCATAGAGCATTAATAAATCCAGTGAATATATCTAAAATATATACATATTTAATTATAAAATATATACTTATCACTGTCATACAGATTCTAGTTTTTTGTAAATGTTAATACTGTACTTATCATTACCATTACTACTTTTGTTAATTGTGACAATTTTTTGTAAGTAATGTATATGGGAATGACATGTTCTCTAGGATAGATGACTTGTACGCATTTGGTGTATGTAGAATCAGTAATGTTCATAAGCCATTTGGTCATTTGCATGATAGTTGTTGTTATGAACATTTTTTATTTTTTGTCAATGCTATCATTGTACTTATAATTAACATTACTAAACTTGTCAATACCATTAACAAAATTAGTCAACACATTTACTCATTTTGTCAGTACCTAATAATTTTGTTAAAACCATTACAATTTTTGTCAAAATCATTACTGTTTTAATCAGTCTCATTAATTAATTAGTCGTAGCTCAAAACTCTTAGCCAATCCTTTCACACATTTTATCAAAATCATTATGAATTTTGTCAAAATAATTATTATTTTAGTTAATCCCATTACTCAATTGGTCATAGCTCACAACTTTTGGCCAATCATTTCACACATTTTCTCAGTACTTATTGATTTTATTAAAACCAAAGCGAATTTTGTCAAAATCATTATTGTTTTAGTTAATCTCATTACTCAAGTAGTCACAACTCACAACTTTTGGCCAATCATTTCACATATTTTGTCAGTACTTATTCATTTTGTTAAAACCATTACGATATTTGTCAAAACCATTATTCATTTAGTCATTCCCATTACTCAATTTATCATAACCACACCTTTTGCCAACCACTTTAACACATTTGGACGTCATGCAATAATTGTCATTCCCATTAAAAATTTTGTCAGAACCATTATTCGTTTAGTCATTCCCATTACTCAATTTGTCATAGCTCACATCTTTTGCTGAAGAATTTAACACATTTGACCGTTATACAGTACTTACAAAAATGACTCCCACAGCTTAATATCCTTAGTACTCGCTCCCTCTCACTCTCCCACAGCCCAATATCCTTAGTACTCGCTTACTTGTTAATGGGAATGACAAGTTTAATAATCGTAATGACAAGTTCAATTATGCCGTTGACAAAAAACCACAAATATTCATGACAACAATTATTGCGCAAATGGTCAAATGGCTTGTGGACATCACCTACATTTAATGTATACAAGTCATGAACCCCAAAGAACATATTCCTTCACGTCTACATTACTTACAAAAAAAATGTCACCATTAACAAAAATTGTAATGGTAATGACAAGTACAATATTGGAATTTACAAAAAACCAAATTCTTCATGATAGCAACTACCACATAGATAGTTAAATGACAAGTTAACATTACTCATTCCACTTACACCTAATGCATACAAGTTATGAACCCAAAATAACATGTTCTTTCATGTATACTTTACTTACAATAAACTTTCACCATTAACAAAAATAGTAATGGTAATAACAAGTACATTATTGGAATTTACAAAAAACCACATTCTTCATGATAGCAACTATCACATACATAATCAAATGACAAGTGAACATTATGATTCCACCTGTACTTAACGTTTTCTTGTCATTCCCACCAGACAAGATATTCTTTTCCCTATACAGTACTTACGAAAACGACACCCACAGTCCACAATATCCTTAGTGCTCGCTTACTCTCACTCTCCTTCAGGTGACTATGCAACGGATTGCACCTACCATTGCAGATTTGGAGACACCGATGCCGACTGTGATAGTTTGAGGAAAAAGAAGTTGGAGCCCGTGATGCGCACCCACAGCCCAATATCCTTATTACTCACTTAATCTCACTCTCCTTCAGGTGAGTATGCAACGGATTGCACCTATCATTGCCGATTTGGGGACACCGACGCCAACGCCGACTATGAGAGTTAGAGGAATAAGAGGTTTTTTTTGAAAGGCCAAAGGATGAAGAAGTGAAGTCCCGACATTTCTTTCTGTTTTGAATTCATTTAGTCTTGAGGGTATTTTGGTCATTCAATCAAAACATCAAAAACCCAGATTCCCACCCCATCCCTTATCTGTCTTTTGCAAGTGTTAATGGTGTTTTATGAGTTCTGCAATTTCATGTGGTCTTTAATTGTCATTTGCCCTATAAACTATGAAGGGAATGAAAAATTAAATAATAAATTCTCTTCTCTTTGTTTTGGGGAAGTAATCAAAGTAAATTGATCGAAATTGCATATGTATATATATACAATAATTTATTTTAGTTAAATGATTTATTAGTCCTTAAATATTTCATTCAATTCTCAAGTTGGGAACTAGAGTATTATAAGTTTAAAACTTTTGAATTTGCTCCATCAGGTTAAACTTTTCTCATAATATCATAAATTTTTATCAATGTAACCATTTGAGAGTCATTTTAGTTCTCTCTCTCTCCATATGTGTGTGTGTAGTTGTGTACCCACACACTGAGAAAGGAAGTACATTCATTCGCAGGCACAAGCGTCATCGGTCTTGATAAATTTTCCAGTCATGGATGGTTTGAATAGAAAGTGACAGAACAATGATCAATCTGACAAGGCAAGTAATTGAGGATCTATGTTTGAGGCAAAATTAAACTGCAAGAACTCTCGATAAGCACTTGGTAATTACATACAACCAATGGTAAAAAAGATAATATTAAACCTGATTATCCAAATACTATTCCAATGGACACGCCAAAACCAAAACCGGGGGCAAAGAACAAAGATGACTGAGAAGGAATTTATGTAACAATGCCGTCATCAGATTTCAAACAAAATTGTATACCATTCACTGGCAGGCTTTAAACTTAGGGAAGCAAGTGACCAGAAATATATGATAAAAGAAGCAAGTGTATACACATCTGGCTTTCATAACCTATTGCTCGTCACCTCTGCTCATCCCTGGGAAGTTCTTCACCAGGGCCTCGTTGGGCTAGTCTGTAATACAATATAACCATAGTTGCCAAGCATGCCCTGCATATGAAAATGATTATAGTTTCATTAGTTAAAAAACCAGATTTCCAATCCAAGCCATATCTTGAAAGGTATAACCGAGGTAATACACATTTATAATTATTTGGATGCAACTGGGATATTTTCTGTTATGATAGCATTCTTGTTCTGAAAGCGCGGCCAGAATCATCCTAATAAAATTAACATATAATAAGGATGCAATTATTGACATAAATTCACCACACAAACTGCTTTTAACTGCATCAACATTGGACTACATGCCACGAACAGCAAACAGAATTCCAGCAAAATCAGTCACTGCTTTCCTATTTACCCTGAATAGTACTCCCCAGTAGTCATTACCAGTGACTCAAAACCCAAAGGTAACTTGGAAGACAGAAAATTCAGTTCAGACTTCAGGTCCTTAAAATTTAATCAATTTCTTATTCTTCTGAGCTTCCTACTTTAGTATTAATAGATAGGAGGATATGCAAGTCATACATGATGGCAATCATGAGAAGTATTTTTCTTGGGTCCATCCTTGATGATTTTTGATGTCGTGTACGGCTTTCTGAGACATCATTTGCATTTGGTGCATCTTTTCTTGGAGGTGCGGTCACTGGCAGTGTAGGTAAAGCATTAGACCAGAAAGGAAGCAATGCTCTAAGAAACTTATGGCGGAATGGACCTGCACATGCAAATATTAAAGGTTCAGTAGGTAAATTGAAAAGTACAAGCTAATTTAATTTGCACATGATAAGATAAGAGAAATCCAAAATGGAAAAAAAAGGCAGAAAGTTTCTAAAAAAGGGTATAAATCCAGCATATGAATAAAGAGCATATTACCTCTCCTTGTGTATTTTTTACGATTCCCATCCTCATCGTCAGCATAATATGGAACTTCAGAAATTTGGCTGTCAACATGGAGTGCGCCCTTCCTTGTAGTAGCACCAGGCTGAATTATTTGCAAAAATAAGAACAAAATTACCAGTTATAGAGTGAATGAAATAAGATAGAATACTCGCTGAGTCGCTGGTGAAAAACAAGAAAGAAAATTCAGATTGAATTTTGAAAATGTCTGCTATATGCAATAGTGCAATACCGATAATGAGAAACAAAGATGCAATAACTAAAGTAAAACCCGCTTACAGCAGTCGGACTTGAGACTTTCATGAAATTCCCTGCTGGAGTAGGCCCATCTATCTCCACAATATCTGTAACTGAAACTGTAGAAGGTTCTGCTCCATTTGCAGGTGAGTATCCTTCTACTGAGTTTGAGTTTGTAATTTTTTCCGTACTAATCAGTGGATCAGAATCAAATGCAGGTGGAAGACTGGTGGATTTGGTGACCGGCAATGAAACTGGATGATTTCCAAAGAGATTCTTTTCCATACCAGTCTGCACAAAAAGCAGTCATAATCTATTCAGAATTTTTTTTTAATGAACATTTTAGAATTCTTTTACCATGAGCAAAAAAATAGAAAAGGGGAGGGAAGGCATGACAAATAATAGTGAGTGCAAAGAAAAGTTCCTCTATTTCATTTCCAAAACATACATACATTTCCAGTTTCAAGCTATAATACCTCCAAAGACACAATTCATTTCTCATCCATAACCGTGAGACATTCACAATGATAATATAGCCCAGTTTATACTATGAGGCAATTTTATGTATAGTCAAGAAAGCTACCCTAGTATTATCTTATAAAAGCATAAAGCAATATATCAAGAACTTCATGCATTACCTGCATGATAGCTTCCTTCAACTTGGAATAAAAACGGGATCCTGAATCTTTCACACTTTTAGGAGGCCATATCTGCATAAACAAATGAAACTTGATCGCATTTATACAATAAAGTAAAGATGCAAAATCTGCGACACAAGTACACAGAAGAAACTCTAAAAGGTGAAAGAATGATTTCAAAGCAAAATTATCATATAAACATACAAGTCACATGTTGCTAACAAAGTTTATTGTTTTAATCGCAGGACACTTCTATTTGACTAGCAATTACCTTCATGGTAGTCTACAAAGACCAACCATCGATTAATGATTTTGACTTTTGAAGTATAAGCAAAGGCTTTCTCAATAACGAATGATGTGGCTTCTACTTATAGCATTTTTAACATAAAAGACATAGATATATGGTTAATTGTTTTAATTATAGTTCATCTTCAGGTGCTTTCAAAAAAGCGCAGCAATAGGGAATACCATTTCAAGCAATTGAGACTACAAAAAAAATTATTGTGCCTAAAATGATGTATGTCATTAAATTTAAACTTAATATAAATATACAAACATGCCTTCATATAAAATATTTCTTGTACATGATTAACCAGCTTCTCTACAATCTTTTGGCAGTACAAAATAAAGTTCTTTCTGGCATATTAAGCATAATGCTTATTTTCATTTTACATGTTACAGCAACATTTCAAATCAAATACGCTATCAATCAAATTTCTTCACCTATCAGTGGCTTTTACAAATATTTGACCAAAGATTATCTTTTGCACCATCTAAACAACAGCTATTTCTTAGCATCCACAGTTCAGCAGCTTTTCAAAAGTTAAAATATTTCCAAAATAAATCCTAAATCAGAATAGAATTTTTGGGAGGTTCTTTCAAGTACTTATTAAGAAATTTAGACTAAGAAAGAAAGAAATAGAGGATAATAACAGACAAGAATAAAGCATGCCTTTCCGTTTCTCCCTTCACAGATAAAATTCAAGGCAGCTATAACATCATTAATCAACACCACTTTAAACTCTAAGCATGAATAGACAAAATAAAGAAACTTACAATGAAGGATACACAAGGCCCAAGTTCAAGTTGCGGCCTAAAATCTTCCTACTGAACAAAAAGAAGTAATTTGAGGTAAATCTTATGATTCTTACCGAAGTGGAACATGCAGGACAAACATATCCTGCTGGGGCAGTGTGCGGAGGAAAACTCTTGACATGGGAGACCAAGCAGTTTGTGTGGATAACATCTATAAAATCATAACATCTAATTCAATATGGATTTCAACTTTCAACAGGATTTCCTCAAACCACATTAAAAAGGAAAATGACATACGCAAGCAACCAAGTCGAGTAATTTGAGATCCATCCCCATCCTCAAGAATAGCTTGGCATTGACAGCATTTAGGAGGCCAATCGTAATCCCCATCTACAACCCATTCTGAATATGTTCGAACCTATAAAATGTGGTAAATAGTAAGCTCAGAAACTCCAAATTCAGCACAACAGTAATTTGACTTTTCACATGAGACCTAATCCAAATAAAAATCTCATGAGTTGCACCTTAAGACAGCGTTCAAGAAAATTTAAGCCAAAACTAGAATGAAACTATAGTTTATTACCTTGGAACTTGGATATTATATATGATGAAAACACAAAATCAACTAAATTTAAAGATCAACACGAGAGAGTAAGAGTTCCTGGCCACGATAGCATTAATTTGAAATTAGTCAAAGATCTAAGTTGTGAATTTACCACACAAATTTGGTGCTCTGGGAAACAGATACATTCTCCGCAGACAGGAACTTTGTGCACGAAGCAATATAATTTAGTAGCCTGAACACCAAAGAAAACCCATGGATTTCGTTAGTATGAATGAATTAACCCGACATCAAGGAACCCCAAGCTAAAAACCAAACCAACATGTAACAATATGCCTAGAACTAAATGGCATCAAACACCCTTATCCAACACGCATTTGGATAAAAACAAACGAACGCGAAAGCTCATAGATCCCCCATTACATGAAATTACGATGCAAATCCGATCAATATATGCCCAGTGAACAAATCAAGCATCACTGCCCAACAGAATTCAAAGTAATGCAAGAATTCGAACGAAGAAAGGATAGCCATCAAAAGAGAAAGAGGGGCAAAAACCTTGCGACACTTGCAGACCACCATTGCATTGACCGCAAAATTCCAATGACAGAACCTTCGAATGAACTCAGCTTAATTTGCAAAGGAAAATAGCAATTGAAGCCAAGTTCAAGAGCGAATCAACATTTTGTCATCACCCCTCCTTCAACATGAATCTGAATTTGCAGTTTCTCATGTTTGCTTTGTCGTTAAGATCCGTTTCAGTTGTTTTGTCCAAATACCAATTTACTCCGGAACGACGGCCAACAAATGGAGGGAAGTAAATAAAAAAAAACAAAAAACTGTACTTGGGCTGGGACTGCATATTTATTGGGCCTAGTGGATAAACGACGAGAAAAGCCCCCACCTGTACCCGGTCACTACCTGGCAGAGGACAAGGCTGGAGAGAAATCATTCACGGCCACTTTATTTTTTAAGGGTTTTTCTTTTCTGCAAAATGAAATTTTATTGAAAAATAAGAGCACTTTTTCTTTCCAAAATGCTCATTTCAAAATAAAAAAGTCTATAAGTACTTTAATAGTGTAACGTAGCTGCCAATGAACCTTGGCTGCCACGGCACCCACCCCTCAAAGGGGGGAGGGAACATCTTAGAACCTGTGCAGCGTATGTGACTGTGTTTGTATGTGATAATATATATATATATATATATATATATATATGCGCCCTTCAATTGACCCTTATAAAAAAAGAGCCAAATATAGGTTGATTAAGTACTCACTAGAACAAAGTATGTCTACTAACTCACTCAGAGCTAGGAGAGGTTTACCAGTTAGTGAGGAGTGTCCTTTTTAGTGTCATCAACCATAAACCATTATACACATTCTTCGTGACTGTGAGATTGCGAGATCAGTGTGGTTACATTTTATTACTCATAACTCTCGGTTTAGTTTTTTTTCGATTTGATTTGCAAGTATGGCTCAAGGACAATTTGTCACTTTCACCGGGGAAGCCTTATTTTTACTGCTGGCCATGGGTCCGGATATTCAGTATCATCTGCTGGCTTTTATGGAAGAACAGATGTAAGGGCGTCATGGAAGGAATTTGCGCTCTACCGAATGAACTCATTCATGGTGGCCTGTATCAAATCATGGAGTCTACCGTTTTGGACAACCTGAAGCATTGCATTTTTTGCTATAATGCTGGAGAGGATCATTTCTAGAGATTACCACAAGAAGGATATGTTCATCTAGATACATATGGCTCAGTTGATGTTCACCACAATGCAGCATGCGGAGGACTTGTTCAGGATCATAGAGGCAGGTGGGTGCTCGGCTTTCAAAGTAGACTTGGATTTGTCCCACTGACTGCTGCTGAGCTTATGGCCTTATCCCATGGCCTCCAACTATGTAAATAATATGGATTCCAAAGAGTTGTTGCTTACACAGATTCTCTCGAGGCGTACCATTTGGTTATGCAAGATAGTGGTCTACATCATCCACTCAGATTGGAGATTAATACAGTTCGGGATTTGCTTTACTCTAAATGGGATGTTGAACTTCACTATACACCAAGGGATACAATCTAGTGTGCTGATTACTTGGCAAAGGATGCTCAGAACTTAGTTCAACGTCTGATTATCTTACCGGTTCCCCATTCTGGGTGTATTCCCATAATGCGAAATGACTATGTACAATCTTATGATGTGTAATGTGTTTGGTTGTATGAACTATCCAAACTAGCTTGGCCAATTTATATATCAAAAAAAAAAAAGAACAAAGTATGCCAACACCGTTATAGTGGGATTTGGAGGCTCTAACGTGCCTCTCTCTAATGCTCCTAATGATGCCCCAACCTCTCAAAAGTTTTTTTTCTTATTTCTTGTAATCATTATATTATACATAAAATAAATGATATTTTGATATCTTAGGGATAAAAAATGATGATGTTTTGTTTTGTTTTTTATGATTTTAAAGAAAAAATACTCTAAAAATGTGTAATATTTATTTTTTTATTTATTTTTTGGAAAAATCATAAAAAAATCAAAACTTCATCATTTCTTGTCCCTAAAATATCAAAATGTCATTCATTCTATGTATAATCTAATGATCACAAGAAATAAGAAAAAAACACTTGGAAAGTTATGAAATTTTAAGGAATATGAGAGAAGGCACATTAGAGGCCCTATCCTGATACAGTGTAGTGGCATGTTGGTTGTCCTATGGTGGCATAGCTTATGGTTTTAAACCCTGCCTATGAGCATTTAGCTTGCCAACTCAAAAAATGTATGTATCAGGTCATTGGTATTTTGTTTTTGATTAAAAGGTCACGAGCATTTCGAAAAGAAAAAAAAAATCTATGTCGTAGTTTATGTAAATATATTTTTTTTTAAGATACAAAAATACATATAAGATTTTCTTAAAAGTGCTCCTAACAATAAATACTTTTTTGACGAGCAAAAATAACTATAAACTTCTAAAATAGATGCAAAAATACACATTGATCGTTTGTTTGAATTTTTTAGGGGTTAAGGTGTAACCCCTTTCCGTAATTATATCTGAAATACACAATGAAAGTGAAACAGAGACCAATAATAATCAAATAACATTTACTAACCCGTCTACCAGATGGGCTTTTCATAAATACATTTCAAAATCTTTATAACCTGGTCTCATATTCACATTTCGAATACAATTACTACGCGGAATCTCACATTCATAACAAATCAGAGTGCACAACAATAATCCCGGCAATCCCGAGTTCCATACATTAACTCAAAGCCTTATAGGGCATATTCGCCCCTACAAGCCCTCATATAGGGATTACACAAATCTCATCTCAATACATAATCAAATATATATCCATATCGAATACAAATATCCCAACTACAATGATAACCAACTACCAAAATGACAACCCGAAGGAGTCCTTGTCGCCCCTGGCTGCTTGCTCCAACCTCAAACCACCTACCATGTCTAAAATGTTGGTAAGGGAGGGTGAGATTCTACAAAATCTCAGTAGGAAATAAATACCAATATGCATGCAAGATAGATGTTTAATGCATGGCATGCTTGTAATACATAACTCATGCTCACACAATGACATATCTGCATGCTCAATGTTTCAACAACATACTTATGGTCATAGCATAAATACAAACAGAATTACAATCATTCATATATGTTTCACATAATCAAGCAAAGCAATACATGCATCAATACACCAACACAATTATCAAATACATGCAGAAGATGTAAGTTCCCTACACTTGTTCTTTCCATGTAAGCTCCAGCACCGCTTACTCACGACCAGGTGAATATCGAACCACGTTCAGGGCCAACATCAAACCTATAACCAAAGCAAGGACATAGGTTTATTCTCTATTCCAAATCTTTACTTTCATTACACTTAAAGTTGGTTACCATTTATGACATTTAGGTGGCTAATCAAAGTCTAAACATATGCCTAAAGGCTTGGGAAACACTTGACCAAAGATCACGTTTTAAAAGTCCAAAATGCTGATTTTTGGGGGTTGGCCGCAGCCCACAAATCCACTGGTCATGGCCAAAAACTGCTCAGAAACATTTGGGCTGAGGCTAAGAAAATTCTGTTTCTTGGCTAAACTTTCAAAAATCATAACAAATTCCAAAAAACTCGAAATGAGGTGATTCCAAAGCCAAATGAAAGCTATTCAAGTCCTCTACATAGGAAAAATATTGTCCATTACTAGAAATCACCACACAAATACAGAATTCCCCAAAACTCAAAACTGTCCCAAAACAGTGTTCATTTTCAATCTCAAACTTTGGACAGTCATATCTCCCAGTTCCCAAAATGAAATGGCACAAATTATATGTCTATTTTGAATTTTGGGGTGTGAAATTTAATACTGGAAAGTTTCATAATTGTCTGACATCATTTGCCTAGTCAAAACGTCCACATGAGCAGACTGCCCAAAACAGACTTCCAATTGACAGATTTTCAAATTTTGCACATTTGCCTCCAATGGTTCCATTTTCACATCAAACATCATTCCCACACAAAATTTCACAAGAAATCTATTGGAATCACCAAAAAAACCAAATTCAAATCATATTGACATGTTATACCATAGCCACAACATGTCACACAATGTCAAAATACAATGCACCACATTGCAATCCTTTCCAACCAAAGTTCCAAACAAATACCAATGGTCATAAAACAGAATAAAAGACCATTTGCAACACTCTACCCAATGCAATTCCTCCATTTCAAAATCACATAAAATCAGGGCAAAATTCAAAATTCACAAAAATCATCCACAAATCACAAAACATAGATCAAAAGGCTTCAAATACTCACATCTTCCTCTTTCCCAAACCAATTCTTAGATTCCTCAACTTTCCAAATTCTTTAAGCTCTCAAACACCTTCTTTCACAAATCTAAAACCATAGAGATGAAGCTCTTATCACTATAAACAACATTATAGAAGGGTATTTGAGCTAAAGAAGACATCTACCAAGCCAAAAACTCACCTTGAACTTTCTCTTTCCACCCTTGCTTTGGACGAAAATGGAGGCTTGGAAGAGAGAGAGAGATGGGATGAAAAGGAATCAGATTTTGGCCCCTTAATACACTCATGGCCGACTTAAAACAAAGAAGGGGGAAGAGGAAAACACTTTGAACATTTGACCAAGATCTAAGGCTCACAAGTTGCCACTTGTCATCCTCCTATTCCATCTCACATGAGTTTACATAAACACACATACACTTGATTCCGTCCCTTGATCTCTACACAAATCAATCTCAACCATTGATCTTAAAGTTATCAATGAGTTTCCTTTTCGGTAATAATTTGTTGACTGGATAAGGAAAATTAATTTTCACCTAACCCTTTATCTCTATCTTATCACTTTATCTCCATCTAACCCTTCCTCTCCTCTCCCTACTCTTCCAAAAGAAGTAATGAGATAGAGATAAAGAGTCAGGTGGAAATTAACTTCCCTTACCCAATCATCAAATTATTGTTCAAAGTTGGAGAAATACTTACATACTTCTATAGTACCACGTCTTCTGAACTCTATCCAATGAAAACATAGCAACTCATATCATTTTAATTCTAGTTGACTGAAGACCCATCTTAAAAAAATTCAAATGTTATCTTGTTTTTAAGAAAAAAAAAGCTTAATTAAAAAACTAAAACAAAATGATAACCATATTTTTCTTAAAAACAAGATAAAATTTAATTTTTTTTTTCAGATGAGTCATCAGCCAAACTAGGATTAAAATAATTTATGTTGTTATGTTTTCATTGGATAAAGTTCAAATGGTGTGGTACTCTTGGAGTATGTAAGTATATCTCTCTGAGTTGTTTCCTAATCATCCATGTCATCTTCAATATCACCGGCCATTTTCAATCAAAAAATGTAAGCAAACAGTTAACTAATAGTCAATGTGTATTTTTACACCTATTTTAGAGGTTCATTGTCACTTTTGCCCATGGTAATTAAATATCGAATTGGAAATTGGCGAACTGGCCAAAAAATCAGTTCGGATGACCTATTGAATTGGGGTCACATTGACTCAGTCCGACTCAGTGTGACCTGGTACTAACTCAGGCGAGTCACCCGAGTTAATATTTTTTTTAACTCTTAAAAGGATGAAACAACGTCGTTTCATCCTTTCAATCTTTTTAATAATTTGAAAATATTAAGTCAGTAACCTTCAGTCCACTGAGTTTAGTCATAGTCCCGATTCCTCTAAGGCTTTGACTTACACCCACGCCTTCTTCGTCTTCTCACTCTCAACTCTCAACTGTTGAATGCAATGGGAGTCTTTGCCTAAGCTTGAACCATATTTTGCTAGTGTTAGGTCGTCGTTTACCTCGCTGGAGTTCACCTTTGCCATTCATCTTCCCCGTTGCTTGAGCCGCCGTCGTTTGTTGGTGTTGCTCTTCTCATTGTCGGTGTCACCGTCAGACACCATGGCCGGTTGCAAGGTCTGAGCTTTGGGGTCATAAAGACGTCAACTTCTCTCCTTTATTGTTTCTTAACCGAGTTCAGCGTTCTTCAGCTGATTACTCTTCAAACACCCTTGAAGAAGGATTTGACCGATTAGGTTTGGGCGACACAATGAGCCATGGCCGGTTGCAAGGTCTGAGCTTTGTAGTTTGCTTTCTATGTTCTTTGACCTCTATTTCTATTTCCTGCATTTATTAATTTTTTATTGTGTTGGTTTGCTTCAAAATTGATTGTCCATGGTTGATGCTTTGTTTTTTGTGTTGCTGGTGTTGTTGGCTTTTTTCTTTCACTGTAGCTTTGATTATTTATTCAATTGTTTGCTTTTGGCTTGCTTATTGAAATTTGAAAGGGTCTGTTTGGTTTAGACATCTAGTTGTGTACTTGTGTCATTCTGATTTGTTAATGGAAGAAGGACATAATGAAGGAGCTGAGAAAGAAACCACCCATAATATTAATTCTCTGAGATGGAAAAGTAAACTACCAAATTTTTCTATTCACATATGCGTTTCACATAAAATGCTTAACTCTTTACCCTTGCAAATTCTTGTTGTTCTGTGAGTCAAACATAAACGTGCAAAGTTACATTATTTTTAAATTTTTTACTCCTCCCCGGTCTGGCCTTGGGTTGACTCCGGTCTGACTCACTAACCCATGATCTAATACCCTGGCCGGTTCAGTGACCAGTCCAAGTTTAATTACCTTGCTTTTGCCCTTAAAAAAACATCTGTGTTGGATGTACTTTTGGAAAAATCTCATGTGTATTTTTGCACCTTAACCCTTAAAAAATTTTAACAAATGGCTAACTAATGGTCAATGTGTTTTTTTACATCTATTTTAAAAGTTCATAGCTACTTTTGCCCCCTTAAAAAAGCATTTGGCGTTAGGCCCACTTTTGAAAGAATCTCATGTGTATTTTTACACATTAACCCTTTTTTTTTTTATAAAAATTTCGTGCAAAGATTTTTTATATTATAAATATTGTACTTAGTTCATGTATGAAGAAACTTGAACTATGAGTTCCATCACATTTGAAATTTTAAACTGTTTGTACTCTCTCCTTTAAATTTTTAAAAAGAGAAAATTATTATGAGGTCACAAAGAAGTAATGTAAATACCAAATACTTCTACAAGTGTCACATACAGAAAATGACAACATATTTATATTGTTAAGTTGTTATTAGGATTTTTTTGTGTGATTACATTCATTCCTTTTTCACTTTACAATGATTTTTAAAAAAGGGTTAGGGGACACTTTTGCCCTGGGAGTTGTAACATCATCTTTAATTAACCCTAAGTTTAATGTGATTTTCAAAAATTTCTTCAAAGATGACCTCGAAATGAGTTCCTCAAATCAACAATCCAAAATAAGTAAATAAGTGTTGTAGGTTCTCAGTCGTCTATCAAAAGAGTGTAATTATATATTCTAAGTAGATTCACATGCAATATGATGTAATAGGCAAAATTTCTAAATGTGGCAATAAAAAAGAAAATAAGAAGTAACCACTAGCTACTCATTAAGGAAGCCACATAATCAAATGCCTTCCCAGTTGCTCCTATCCTCGAGTTCTCACCTGAAAAAATGTGAGACGTAACGAGATGAGGCTACTGTCTTAGTAACACAATCACTATCCACTTTACCGACCGACACCACCCACAGGGTGCCAGATGGGACTAACATTCAAATATGTCAAGCAGATATATTAGGCAAAAAGGCAAACATATATAATAAGCAAGAGGTAAAGTAGATATACTAAACATGAGCATGATCATATCCATTCATAGTCTCAAAAGACACTTACTCACAACACAATATATTGTTTTACAAAATGTCATTATGCAGATTACTCTTTATCTATCATTAACCCCTAATCATCCTTATATCCTCTGATTGAACCCATGGGTTAAGTATGTTCCGTATTGTTGGTTTACCTCACAAGCTCTCTGCAAGTGTGATGTAGATCAGCCAAAGTACTACAAAGCACACAAGGGACCCTATGAATACTACCCAGAAGCCCCTTGGAGTGTTGTTTCAGGGAATACTGCCCTGTAAAATAGATGCTAGCTAGTGGTGCACAATAATCAAACTAACGGCCTGCATGTGGTATTCAGTTTTTATCAATCACAACCCATTCACTAACTCTGTCATTGATATCACATTATTCTCAAGGGGTTTTCATACTCTGATGCTCATACATTTCAGTTCATAACATAGAATCCACGTGTTCTAACACAGGCATACATCCTTTATCCAGTTAATCAGCAACATATGAATAGTACATAATCTTAGTGCATAACATACATAACACATATATTCATCAAATCTATACTTAGAAATACATCGAACCAATAGTTCAATTACCCATACAGGGCCACAAGCAAGGCATGAATCCCAAAGATACTAAAAATAGTTCGGTTTATGAATCCCAACCTATAGTTGTCTCTAATGTTTCCACAAATCAATCTATCCAATCCTATAATTCATACAAGGTCTCACAAGGCGTTATTAGTCATAAAATAGCAAGGTTCATAATAGTTTTACTCATTCTAGGCTTGTGGAGTTTTTCAGAAAAACCTCCGAGCAACATCGATAAGTAAGATAAATAGGACCACATTACTTGGCATTTTTTAAGTTCCAACCAAGGAAGGTCCTTATCCTGAATCTCAGAGCAACAAGAAACTTAATTAATGCAAAGTATTTTAGCAACACTATATATTTATAATTTCTCCTTCAATGAGTTGCTAAGAATTTCCTACGAGTAGGAAACGTTATATTAGAACCACATTAAATTTGAGAATCGGGATCATTGGAGCATTAGACTAGCCTTATCTAACATTTCTATGATCTCAATTTGAGATTTTAACTTTTAGAACCTCTAGAAATCTCCTAAATCTATGACAATTCCTATTTTTCAAATAACAGATTCAATGCGTGATAAATTATTCATACCCGAGGTATCAAATCAAAGATCCCACCGTTGGTTTTTCCTAAAAGGATGTCTTGAACAAGCTCACAAAATTTTGTGACGATCCAACAATGGATTTTGTCGGAAATGTTGATTCTTTTCTCTAGGGTTTGTTCTCCACGTTCCAGAAATTCATTCTTCTTCCTGGCTTTGTAACTCATAACCCACAATAGTAATTTCTAATCAAACCTTTGAAAGTGACGAATTGGATGTCCTGGATGGGCTGCCCAAATTTCAGTTCAATCCAACAGTTAACAAAAACACATGATATTTTAGTGAGGTTACCCCAATTGTATGCGAAAGTAAAAAGGTTGTACCTTAAGTCCACTTCACTACTTCTATACATAGGCTCTAAGAACTCCATCTTCTCTTTATTTGGCATATGTGGGACTTTTTATTCTCTTTTATTTTATTATTTATTTATACACACATAATTAAAATTAAAATTAAATACCCTCATTTAACATCTATTAACTTTATTATTTTATCTTTTCTAAAGAAATTATTGCTTAATTATATTTTATTAGATTTCATTTAACTTTAATGTCTTAATTTATTTTAGATCCATCTTCATTATTTAAACCATTATTCACTCAATTATATTTACTGCTAAATGTTTTCTTCATAAGATTATCTATGTCTTATGAATGAAAATTGGAGATGTTACAGGAGTTATCATTGAGGAGAAATTCTGTCCTGCAAGTTTTTATAAAGGAAAATTTACCCTAGAAATGTCAAAAAAGAAGCAATTTCGCCCTGACTATTGTCTTAGTTAATTTTAACCATTAGTGACTAAATATGCTAAGTTGACAGACAACATGTCATCTATGTCATTTTTATTAAGATGTAAATTTGCCCCCAAAATTTTAAATCTAACTTTGATAAAAAATGAAGTAGATGACGTATGTATTTTTAGGGCAAATATACACCTTGACAAAAAAAAAATGACATAGATGACATATAGATTATTAGCTCAGTATATTTGATCAACTAACAGTTAAAATTAATTGAGATAACGACTAAAGTAAAATCACCTCTTGAAAAACTTTTAGGACAAAATTGTCCTTGGTGACAACTTCAACAACAAAATCGCCCTTCACACGGGGAAAGAAGGTGTATAGTCTAAGATGGCTCATCAGTCATCACTTGTAAAGGCACTTTTGTTCATACAAATAACATTCACAAAAGTAGTGCATCCCAAACAAGTATTACATTTCAATGAGTAGCTTGGCTTGTGTGAAATATTCCAGAAATTGAAGGAAAACTGGCTTCTGGAAAGTAAAAACAGAATATGAAGCAGCTTTTGCAAATTGCCGAAATCGATTCACAATTATAAAGATATCTGACTTTCCATTGTTTGGCCCTGTTCTGACCAAGTTTTGTGCGCAGCTATCCGTTGATAACAAAATTCATGATATTTGCTGCTAAACTATATAGTATATACAAAATACGTGGAAAACATTTTTCTTTTCTAGAATATTTAAATATTTTGGTCAGGTTCGTATTAAAGAACCCAAAAATAATACAGCTCAAAAACTGCTTCAATTTTATCGATAAATAAAACTTGGTTTGTATCTTTGAAATATAGAAAGGATGAACTAAGCATAATCAAGGTACTCCATTTTCTTTCATAGTCTAAAGCGAAGATTAAGTTATTCAGGAACATAACCCATTATCCCAATACAAACTTTACACATTATAAATTAAGTTAAATTAAAAAGAAACTTGTCACTTTCCACCAAAACCCACAGCCTTATAAAGGCATTGGATGTAGAGCATCGTCAACAAGGAACCAAGTGCTTTTCTAAACTGATATTCTATGGTTTTACCTAAATCCAGAAGCTGGTGCTTGCGAAGGGCCACCAGCTTGTCTTCTCATACTTCTCATAGCTCTTGATTTAGCAAGCAATTCTTCATAATTCTGATGCATAAAAGTTATGATAAGTAAATTATGCCAGATTTAGAGCATAAACATGAATAGTTACAAAAACTTACCCGCTTCTCGAATTCATCAATTTGATTGACGATCCTGTCTGCAATTCCATAATCAATCGCTCCTTGAGGTGAAAAATATTTAGACCACTGGATATCTTTGGCAAGTTCTTCTTTAGATTTCCCGATTCCTTTCGCTAGCAGCTTGAGGTAATAGTCAGCGTTTGATTCTAGCTCTTTGGCCTGCGGACATTTTATCACATGATCATTGATCAACAATGTGCTCATTAATAATAACAATGGGAGACAGGCAGAAAAGCCAGACATAGAAAAGCAGTACCCTAATCCACAAATCTGTAGAATCACCACTTGAGCTATGGACTTTTGGGAGATAGAGTCTTGCTGCAATACATAACAGTTGGTAAGCCAAGCGACAGTAAGAGAAGAGCATTGAATGTGACCAAACTCAAAATCAATACAAAAAAGTACTATATTATTGTTCTTGAACACCGCTCTAAATGTTGGTAGGAAAACAACCGTATATTGTTATGACCTCTCTTAGGTGCAGCTTTCCCCAGCCTCAAGAATATTATTATAAGCTATCAAGGAACAACACTTGAAAAAAGGAAATATGTTTGTAACACACGTCAGAAGCTTTTATAAAACACTACACTACACTAATGTCATGCCTCAAATTTTGTGGTGTCACCATGTTCATGTCAGTTCACATCCCGTTTCCATGTCCAATCTCGCAGGTTAACACAAACAATGGAGAAGAAGCTAGCTGATCGACCAGAGAGGATTGCTTTGCATGCAATTCAATTGTAACTTAACATCAACACTTCTTTATTCCACATTCACATTTCATGATGCTAGCAAGAGTTATATCAAATAGATGCCAAAGTTGAAGGGTCCAAAGAGTCTAAAACTTCCAAGATGTCATTAAATTGCGTCTTTTCATTCCATGGTCTTGCAGAAAACATGCCAAAGCCACTGCAGAGCTAGAATTTTCCTAACCAAAGGAGGACCGGTTATCATTTGATTCAGGCATTATATAACAAACCACAAAATGGCTTATTGTTAAAATATAATTTAAAATACTGGATTCCATAATCATGGATGACAATCCATATGAATATTCTGAAGGCCTAAAAGACAGCAAATTTCCAGAGGTTAAAAAAGAGTCATGGCAATTAAGTGCAAGTGATTACATAAAAATTTCAAGACAGAACCATACTAGAGGCATGTGGCTGTAATAAACGATGGCCCTTTGCTCCAAGTGACAGAAGCATTGCTGCTTGACCATGTGCCATTCCAATATTCATAGTATGGACATCTGCTTTAACATACTTCAGGTAGAACATATACAAAAGAGATGAGTTAGAAGGCTGAGCTTAAAGAGCTAAACCAAATTAAAGCCACAAGTGGGGTATTCAAGTGACGCATGTTTCAATAAAAAACAACTTACTCCCATCATATCCGCTATTGCATAGGCCTCAGTTTCTGCTCCGACAATCTGCCTCTTTTCATCCTAAACAAAATAATGAAAATCCAATTTCTCAATTAACATTTTAAGCATTTCGCCAAAAAAAAAAATAAAAAACCAAAGAAGGAAAAATTTTAGACATGAGAACAATGACTCCTGCTTTACCTGAGTTCCAGATGAATTAATATATAAATATATAGGTTTGGAAGGGTTATCATAATCCAACCAGATAAATTGAGCAACTAGAAGTTCTGTTACTTCTGGTACCATCTGCAAAACTCAGAAAGAGGAATTTCAAGATGAATGAGCTAAATGTTAGTGTAGATAGATAGATAGAGGCGGGGGAGGCTAGTGAGTGTTAAGAATTAATTAACGGGCTTATGAGCAACAGAACATGTTAAAATAAGAGACACCAAAATGGCTTACCGGCATACCCAGAAAGACTATTCGGGCATCCAAGAGCAAAGAAGGCAAATCTGGCGGGGCATTTCTAGGTCTTCCATATCCCCCGCCTCCTCCTCTATACATACTAACACTGAAACTGCACCGTGCAGGGCCCTGATCTCCCATGCCAGAAAGACTCCACATCCCTCCCTCAGCCAAATAACTTTTAGCAGAGGTGAGGCTTTCCTGTCACAATGGTTAAAATTAAGGAACTTAGGGGACAACTGAATCCATCAACGATAAAAAAAATTGGGGACAAGACAAAATCAACATCTGGTAAGCTATAACTAGATTGACAATACTCCTATTTTGTCGTTATAACATCATAGCAATTTAGATGATAGCAAGAACAAGCACATGATGAAAAGTTGAAAACCTCTGTAACAGTTTCAGACTGCCTCCGGACAGGGTTATCTTCTGTCATGAACATGTCAATTTGTGATGGGGTTAGACCATATAGATGTTGAGGTACATTCTTGTAATTGTCCATCACTACATAAAGGGAAGATAGAGGTCAAAGTCAGACACCTGATTTCTTTTCTTTTCAAACAAGCTTAAACTTGAACATCTTCAAGATTTTAGAAAAGAAGACTAGCTACCCATAATTTTAAGGAAAACGAATTAACTTCAGCTGGCAATAAAAATCTAGGGACAAAATGAGGATAATGATAAACGTCCATACAGCTAGGTTCCATGCCTTGACTTTAGTTCCAAATACATGACGAGCTCACATAAAAAAGAAACTCATTGCACACGGACGCTATAGTTGCTAATCACATATATGAAATGCGTGTGTGTGTGTGTAATTTCAATTTCTTCTGTTTATTTACATGCCACCCTAAACAAGATAAGTGCTATATAGGGTTTTCCTATTTTACAGGGGATACAATTTATACCATATAGAAGAAGATTAAACAAAATTTTGGAGTCAAGGTTGAATTAAAGTATGGGTTCTTAAGAGAATGCAAAAAGGCGCAATAACTCACACCCATCCTTTAGATTTTCTTCCCTGAATTGCTTGGGGATATGATCGAGCGACATGGCTGAAGGTGACCTATAACCCCTTAAAGAGACACTTCGCTTCGCGCGTGAGAGGCCACGACACGAAAACTTAGTTCCATGGAGGAAAGAGGATTTAGAAGTAGAGTCGTCGATAAGGGGAAGGGGAGAAGCAGTGAGTGGGTAGCAGAAAGAAGAAGCCATGGATTGAAAGACAAAAAGAGACACACAGGGTGAGGATATTCTGATTCCTTGGACTCTGGCGGCGGAGAAGAAGGCTATAGCTTTCGTTGGAACGGCGAAGTTGGATGAGGACCAAGCGAGAGGTAGCACAAGTTCCTACGGTCAATTTGCCGACTGCGATCCACGGCTCCCCAGGTCGGGTACGGAGTGTCCTTCACATACTCAGTATTAGCTTGGTTGGATAGGCCTTTTAAATTGTAATTTACTTTCTCAGTATAAAATTAAGTATATAAAAAGAGTTTTATTTTGATTTATATAAAAAATATTTATAAATAAAAAATAAATTATTCTAAATATAAACATATCACACTTAGGGAGGGTTAATCTGGTCTTAGAGGCTAATCTTGATAGGTCAGGGCTTAAAAGGGTTGGGTTTGAAGAGCCCATCTACCATAAAACTATTATATTATTAAAGTTTGGTTCTTAGTGTGTGCTCGCCTAACCCCAAAACCATGGTTTCAGAAACATTTTTTCATAAATCAAGATAAAATTTTTTTCATATACTTATCTCGTAAACTGTAAAAGTTATTCTCCAAAAATAAATCCGAACACACGCTTAAACAAATAGGCTTAAGATTGACCCGCGAGCTTTCTTGTAATTTTATTAAATTTTAGTTTTTAAACTGTTTTGAAATATATAAAAATAAAGTAATAAACCTATTAAAATTTGTAATTCAAGTAATACATATTAATAAAATAACTTGTAAAACTATTGTCTAAACCTTAAAAATAAATATAAAGCAAACTTCAAACACGAATAAACTATTATTCTAGCTCAAAAATAACAAAATTTAAATAATTTATCTCTTTTTTTAACCACATATAAAAAAATTTTAAAATTTAAAATGACAAGAAAATCTCATAATTATTATATATAAAAAAATTTATGCATGACTATTAAATTTTCTTTGTTAAAATACTATTTAATTTAGAATTTAATTTTAAAAAGTTTTGAAATGAAATAAAAGTTAGACTAAAATTATATTGTTTTAAGAAAAATACTATGCTCTTTTGCTTTCGAAAGTTAGATTTTCCTATGTGTAGTGGATGCATGAGTCAAACCAAAACATATATATAACATCAATAAATGTATGGGAAGTGGCTAAAACTAAACAAATTAATCTCAATTTGAACCTTTAAAGTTTTATTAGGGAACAAATGTCTGTAAACTAGAATACTTTGGTGTTTTTTTCCCAAGCCAAAAGTTTTGCATGCATAACAAGAATGGGTATTTTTATTTTAATTAATAAAAAATAAAAGGGTCAGCCATTTTATTTTTGAGCCCTAATGAGCTAGCCCGTTTAATTCCAAATTTCTTTTACATCACCTAAAATATAAGTCTAACCCTCTACTTAGACGGGCTTGGATCATTTTAATGGCTCTAATCACACCATGGTTGATAAAGCTATACGTTTATTAGATTAACATTATAAATAATTACAGATATATTATATTTAAATTAAATATAAAATTGTAAATACATAACAAATTACACCGAATATCATTACTTCTTGAATTGGATAATAATCACCTATAAAATCTGATTAAATAAAACCATCTAGCACTCTAAAGTATGTGAGAGGAATTTTAAGTATGTGTTTGGATTAACTTTTGGAGAATAACTTTTACAATTTACGAGTTAAGTATGTGAGAGAAACTTTGTTTCATCTTGTTAAAAGGGCTCCTGAAACCGTGGTTTCAGTGTCAGCCAAACACTTACTTAAAATTTGCTAAAGGGCTAAATTGTATCCATCACTCTAAAGTATTTTTTTAGGTGCATCTTGTGTTCTAAAGTATTTTATAGTGCACCTAGCACCTTAAAAGTATATTTTATAATGCATCTAGCACCCTGAAGTAATTTTCTTAGGTGCACCAAGTACCATAAATTAGTTTTTGGCGTATCCAATACCCTGAAGTATTTTTGAAGGTGTATCCCACATCCTAAATTATCTAAATTTTTAAATGTAAAATTGCACACACAAAATAATTTAGGGTGATAAATGCACATCAAGAAATACTTTAGAGTGTTGAGTGTACTGAAAAATACTTCAGTATGCTAAGATGCACCTTAACTCTTTATTAAATATAGATCATATAAGGTGCACGCAAATGTTAGGGAAAAAAAGATCGAGTTTATTATTTATTCCTATCTTATTATCAGTTATATATTTTATGCTGGTATTTATATTAATTTTTTTATAAAAAGTCAATGATATTAATGAAAAACTACTAGAGCTTTACCACTAATATGACAAGAAGAAAGAAACTGGGAAGGGAGGAAGGAAAATAACTTAACAGTTCTACTTCCATTTGAGAGAGGGAAGAAGAAAAGGCAATAATATAATATATAAAGTTGTCTCTTGATCTGGCTGAAGAATACAAGTATGACAAGTTGTTTCATAGAAACCATGATCTTTAAAGGGCAGTACCAAAAGAGAAGAAAAAAGAATTGACAACTCAACAAAACGTAGACCTAAGACATTGAAAATATTGAAGTGGTTTGTTCACGAAAAGAAACATGTTCATGACATATTATTTGCCTTTGACGCAATTTTACCATGTAAAGAACTATAGTCCATCCATCTTTACTCACAATACAAATAAGAGGCTTCCTGAATGAGCTTGGAGATACAGGAGGGCTTTTCCAATCATTAGCAAAAGCAGTGGAGGAAAAATGCTGAACCTCTTTTAACTTCTCTTGCAACAGAAAGAAAGTTAGAAACAAACCTTTATTGTAAAATACTCCTCCGATCTTTAATATAAGACATATTTAATGAGTTAATCTTGATCTTATATATAAGATATAATTTTTATATATGTCAATATTTTCCTAATTTACTTCTATTGTTGCTCCCTTAACAATAATCAAAGAGGAAAGAGGATGAGGGAGTTAGGGAAGATTATTAGGTATTTTGGAAAATATATGTCCTATTAACTAACTAAATTAACTTCCTTTATATAATCAAATTAGATATAAATATATCTTATATTGAGGACCGAAAGGAGTAAGATTTAATTTTCTCCAGATGACATTTAAAAGGATAATAATAACCTTCCAAAGATGAAGATGCTCTTCCATATGCGATTGAAAAAGAATATTCTTCAGTTGTTGATGAAAATTCTGAGCCCTTGAGTTATCAAATTTAATTTGGAAACATTCAAACCAGACAGCTTTAGTGAAAGGGCAAAGAAAAAATAAATGCCCAATATTTTCATCAACATGGCATCCAAACAAGCAAAGACCTTAGATAACAAGATGATGTTTACGAAGGATATCTACAAAAGGCAAAGCGCTGTGAAGGAGATTCCATATAAATAGAAAATGTATAGTTGGAAGAGGTATATATCACAAAAGTTAATAAAAATGATCGTGCGTCCCTAATACCAAGTGCCTTAGACATAGAGAAACCTTCTTTGACAGAATATTCACCTGATTGTCTTTCAGACCAAATGATTCTATCAGGAATATTAGAAAATGAAAGTGGGGTACTTAAAATTGCTGTAATAACACAAGAAGAATATAAAGATTGAACCAATTCTAAATTCCATTGAATTGGTACTATTATAGATTTGAGCATATATAACGCTTAACAAATAACAGTTATAGCGAATAAACGTCATGTATGTTGAGGTAGAGGTCACGCAAGAATATATAACACTTAAAAAATAACGGTTAATTATACACACCGTCATTTATTATGAGCCGGCATTGGCAAAGACACAAAAATAACTGTTGTAGTTAATAACCGTCATTTGTTTAGTGACAAAAATGACAGTTCCTTTGAAACAACCGTCATAAAACATTTATAAATGATTCGTCTTCCAATCTCTTATATCAACGAAGACAAAACATAACAATCTTCATAAACAACCTTCATTTAATACTTTCATAACCCTTCGTAATATCGTTAGACCTTCATAAGTCATAACCATTTGTAACATTCGTTAGACCTCTATTTAAACTCACATATTCCTTATGATTCTTACTACCTTTTTTATCAACCCCCTCATTCTCTCCTTCATCATGTTAAGATCTTAGAGAACTCCACTACTGCCACTGCCCCCTCCTCCTTCACCTACTCCTGAGATGGAGGCTCTAATGCAAATGTTGGCTAGCCTTGACCGCCACAAAAGGTATCTCAAGGCACGCGCCAACAAGCAGAACAGGAATTAAAGCCTTATACTTCATCATAATGATGTTGAATATGGCTTGCAATCAAACTCTTCATCTCCTTTCTCTAATGTTAAGAATGAGGAGGAGGACGGTAGCGGTGGCAGTGTTGGTGATGATTGAACACCACTATTTTAAAATATAAAATCAATTGTTAACAAAAAAACCTTTATAATTCACGGTTATTAATTAAAAACTATAAAGCATTATGATAACACTAACATACTTAATGTTTCTAACTTAATAAATGTTAATTAAAGCTTTTGAAACCTTTCCTCTTCCCCTGCTGACTTTGGGTGCCTCCTCTTTATCTAATGATCGCTAGGAGAAACAAGTACCCTTTCATTATGTCTTGTTCAACTTCAAACTCGTGCAATGACAATTTTTTAACGTCTCTTCTAGATGTCTTTTTAAACTCTGTATTGTCATTTGTTTTTCCTCTGTTTTTTTCATCGTCTTCCTCTTTGTTCTCTCAATTGTGAGGATGAAATGCCGTTCAGAAGACTTGCCAAAAAACTCTCAATGTCATCCTCCACCTCCTTCTTTTCCTCATTTGCAACCTCCACCTTCTGCTTCTCCTCCCCGACATCAGCCTCTGCCATTGCCTCTTCCTCCTCCGCCTCCACATCCTATACTTCCTCAATAGGAGGCAATGTTGCAGCATGCAAAACAATTTGACCATGCTGTGAGGAAGTGATGTGTCCCGATTTTATCATAATATTTAATATCATATTTAGGGATTTTATCATTAATTTTTAGGCTAAATAGCATTTATTATAATTAAATTGAATTAAAGGTGAGTGTGTGAAAATAAATCTTAAAAGGATATATTTGTTGCAATCTTGTGATTACTCTTTAAAATTTGAATTTTGAATAAAGATATTACAAGATATTGATTTGAATTGTAGGTCATTTTGGAAAGTTGGATATGAAGGACCAAAAAGTAAAGATTTATAAGGACTGAAACGGAAAATAAAATTCTACATGTGGCTACAAGGCAATTCTGAAAGTAAAAAAGGGCACTTTTCTGTAATATTAGTTGTCACTTTCGGGAGGGAAAATATCAGAAATAATTATAGAAAGTACCCTGAATTTAAAAGAATGCCAGTTGGGTCCCAGAATACAAAGATACCGCTAGAACTGATTTACTTGGCTATCAGAGAAAATTACAGAACAGTACCCTGAATCTCCAAAATTCCATTTTGGTCTAAAAATTCGAAAATCACCGTCTTCCGCTGCTGAAACTGATTTTATGGCCGCTGAATTGCTCATATAAAATAAGGGAAAATCTAATTATAATCTAAGAAGATTTTGACGCAACTTGGACGGGATTTGACTTAGATTTCAAATTACAAAAAAATAAAAAATAAAATAAAAGGGCTCTCAAAGTTTTTTGGCGAAGATCTGAAGTAGGACACACGCACACAACCACAGACGAGAATGAGGAGACGCAGACGCAGACACGAGAGAGGGAGAAAAGAGACGTCATCACCAAGCTTCACCAACACATTCATCTTCTTCTCCTTCCATTATGTCAATTCAATGGATTCTTGGTGCCTTCAAAAAGTTGTAGCTTTGATGAATTTCATGATAAGAGGCTAAATCCTTTTGTGCTTCTTGGAGATGGAAGATTGGTTTGAGCTCCAGAGATACATTTAGGGAAATTATTTGTTTTAATCTTTTGATTTAGCTATGTAACGGATTTCTTGAGTTAGGATTTTATGTTATGTGGTTAATTTACTGAGATTGCGAGTTGTTTATCTTAGTTTGGATTGAACAATTGTGATTTAGATTGGATTATATGGTTTGAGATTTAAATTTATATATTTCCTTTTTGGTTTAATGTGGTTGTGCTATTCTTTCATAGTTTGAATGAGTATTATGACTGCTTTAATCTTGTTTGAATATCTCATTGTGTGTTCATTGTATAGAGGAATAAGTTGCATAAATCCAATCCTAAATTGCACACTAAGTGGAATTTAATAGTGTATTAAGAGGTAATTATCTAGCTAGAGTTCTAAGGGTAATAACTAATTAATATCACTAGACTTAGCGAGTTGTTAAGGTTTAATTTTTGACTTAGTTAGTAGTTTAATTCCCAATTCAATTTGAGCAAGGATAACCTATATTCCATTTTTCCCAAGAAGCGTTCACCATCAATTTGTTTAAATCACAATTTCATTAATTATCTCAACAATTTCTCAAAAATCCAAAAAATAGTAATCTATGTTATTTTCCATTATTAAAAAAAATCAATTTAAAACTCATCTTAATGTTTTTGTCACTTAGTTTATATTAGGAATTAAATAAAAGGCTTCTCAAGAGAACACGACCTGAGTTGTGCCCTTCACTTCATAATTGATTTATTTTGATTTAACCTGAGTCGACTAAAGGTTTTAAATCAATGACGCCTTTACCGGGGAGTCAATTTATTTGACTCCTTGTTTAACTAAGTGTCAATTTTTTAAAAAAAAATTTATTAACTGGTTTAATCTTTTGTGTGCCTTCTATTTAGCTAGTTATAGTTCTTGCATCCATTCATCATATAGGTTTTACTTTGCATTTGCATCACATATCATACATTTTGCACATTGTGGTTGAATTTTGTGTGCATTCCCCGAGGTAAAAAAGTTGTACTTAGTGATTTTGATCTTGACATAACTTTAAAACAGCTTAGGGAACAACTAAAAAAGAGTAAAGGAAAAGAAACAAGGGGTAGTAGTAAAATTCCCTTAGGACATCACGTATATGCTGAACCTAGTGCCTTTAGGGAACTTCATTCTGACATAGGTGATCAATATAATCGAACTTTAGATATGGAACACCATAATAAGGATGAAGAGGAAAATAATGGTATCCCACATAAAAGAACAATTAGGGAAGTCACTACTTCTGGTATTGATTTAAATTATCTTGCTAATGCTAGACCTAACATAAATGCTGATTTTGAGATTAAAGGTTTATTGATCAATTCACTACATAAGTTTCATGGTTTGTTTACAGAGGACCCGTATCTACATTTAAGGGAGCTCTACTTGAATTGTTTGAGCATGAAGCCAGTTAGAGCTTTTGTAGAGAACGTCATGTGGAAAGTTTTTCACCACTCATTGGAAGGCAAGGCAAAGGAATGGTACATGAGATTACCAAGACATGTAGCTGATGCATATCAAAGTTGGCAAAACTTGCAAAAAGTTTTTCTTGAGAAGTACTTTCCTGCATCTCAAACTTCTGCTATGAGAAAGGAGATCAATTCAATTCTCTAAGATCCATATGAGACTTTGTATGAGTATTTGAACCATTTTCAAGATCTCTTGGCTCGGTGCCCACATCACCAGATTCCTGATGAGTAGTTAGCTCAAACTTTCTATGACTGTTTGAAGGAGAAAGATCAAGACAAGATTGACGTAGCCGCTGGTGGTGCTATCATTGATTTTACCGTTCTTGAAGCTTGGGAATTAATCAAGAAGATGACCCTAGCTAAGCAAACCTATGGGGAACCAAGAAGGAATGCTAAAGGAGTTTATCATGTTAACTCTTCACCTCTACACATTCCTCAGCTTGACACGGTTAGTGCAAGCGTTTCACCCAAGAGTGGGGGTGAATTGGGTGATGCCAAAAATTTCGTTGCGTATAAGAAAATTGACTGAATATTTAAAGTAGTTGAGAGCAAAGAGAAATATCACTGAAGTGTACACCACGAGTTATACTGGTTCGGCCCCAACCACTTTGACCTACGTCCAGTCCTTAGAGCATTTATGAGATTTTAACTGTATTCTCCAAGATTCAATGGGTTCTTGGCACCTCAGTACACAGCAAGTTCCTTCACCTGGACACCCGCTCCCCCTTACACGTTGTAATCAAATCCCCAACTCAAGGTTCCAGAACCTTCAGTTGTCTCAATAACAAATATTAAGTTTGTAATGAAAAACTCTCTCACAGAGCAAATATATAATCACTGAAGTATAATGAATAAGTATAAGAAAACAAAGCACAAAGAGTATGTTGATCGATGTGTGATTGCTTGTTCCCATTTGTTGTTGTATGCTCTTTGAATGCTCCATATATATAGATGATTTGTAGTATCCATTGGAAGCAATTAAAACATGTTTGTTAGAGTCGCGCAGCAACAGTTGACTATTCTTCGAATTTGAAAACTATCCGTTTGCGGTAGGTAACGGTAGGTGAACGTTCGGACTTTTATTTGACTTTTCACTTCTGGCATGATCTCTTCATTGTTTCTCTGTAAATGTACTTAGAACACTAGTGTAATGAAGATTTAATCATATAGATAATAAATTAATAATCATTCGATTAAAAACATGATTTCTGGACTTCATTACTCGAGTGGCTACTTGAGTGATCATGCCTATTACTCGAGTAGTCCCTCGAGTAAACCTATAAAAAATATGGCAGTGAGTAATTCAAAATTTTTCATAAGATATTACTCGGGTAAGACATGGAGTAAGATACATCACAAACCTTGGAAATACCTGATTACTCGAGTGGTTACTTAAGTGGCCATATCTTCTCTTCACACATTACTCGAGTGCCTCCTCCAGTAAGCCTATTACTCGAGTGGTTACTCGAGTGGCCATGTCTTTTCTTCACATCTTACTAGAGTGACCCCTCGAGTGAATTCCAAATATCTTTGCAGATTACTCAATTACCCACTAGAGTAATTGTATCAAATTCTTGGCCAAGAGTACTTGTTCTTTGTTTACCTGATTACTCGAGTGATCCCTTGAGTAATGGATCAAATAAGTCTGCAGATTACTGGAGTGCTCCCTCGAGTAATGCCTTTTCCTTATATAGTTACTTGAGTGGCTACTCGAGTAAAATGTTGCATTTCTTGGCTGAGTGCTACTGGAAAATTTTTGACTTGGTTACTTGAGTGGCTACTCCAGTAATGCCTTTTCTCATGTGTTACTCGAGTGGTGACTCGAGTAATTTCTATATAATTTTACAGATTACTCGAGTGGCTACTCGAGTAACTTCTTCCAAATTTTGGCAGTGGCTCCGAAAACATTTTCTTTCAACATTACTCGAGTGCCCATTCGAGTAACAGTGTTCCTTACTCGAGTAGTCACTCGAGTAAACATAGACTACTCCCAGTGATGGTCTTCCTTTGCTCTTCCTCTAAGATCTTCATTACTCCAGTACTTACTTTAAGTAATGCTTTGTCTGCCATTTATTTACTTTGTTCAAATTCATTTGTTATCATATCCTCTTATATCATTGGTCTAATCTTTGTTATCATCAAAACATATGGGATTTAACAGATACCTTCACCTCTCAAATCTCTGCTTTGATGACAAAGTTAGACCGGATTGCTTCTAAACCATCCATTCAAGAAGAAGTCAACTCAGTTGGCAAAGAATTGACAGCCCCAAGTTATGATCTTTATGGCTCGTCTATGCGCATCTCCTACAATTGTCCACCTCGTCATAAACAGGTCTCTGCCATGTATCAAGGCTGCCTTAACAATCCCAAATGGGACTCTTACTCAAATACCTATAATGAAGGGTGTAGGCAAAATCCTAAATTTAGTTCGAGAGATAATGATTATAGAAGACAAAATCTTTTTCAACAAGGGAATATTGGAGTTGGTGCCTCTTCTAGCTAGTTTTAAGAATCTTCAAAGATGGTCATTCTACTTCAACATAACTCACTTTCCCAACCTAAGAGTGATGAGACTAAACAACTGTTGAAGAGTATGGCTGCTCAACTTACTAATATGGACAATTGGATGAAGGAAGATAAAGCCTTAAATGATAGTCAATTCTCCTCTATTGCCACAATCCTACAATAGATGTGAAATAATAGAGCAAGTAACAGTAACTCAATAGCAAACATCTGCAAGAAGTTGGAAGAGTTAGAAATAAAGAATAACACGGTACAATCTCACTTAAGTCAAGTCTCCAACACTCTTAATGACTTGCAAGCTAAGAATGCAAGTGGTCTACCTTCTACTACTGTGATCAATCTTAAATCTATCAATGCCATTGAGTTAAGAAGTGGCAAGATAGTGTATTTCCCAGGAGATAGTGAAGACCATGTAGACGAAGAGATAGAAGCTGAGAGTCCACCCTTGAGCCCTATGAAATTGGGTAACTTTGAAAGTATCAAAGATAAACAAATCTTAGAGAAGAAGAATGACAAGGAAGTTGAGCAACCTTAAGTGGAGGAGCAACCACTTCTGGAAGAGGTCAAGGAGAAAGCTCAATCCATACATGAGAAGGGTGAATCTAGCATGCAAGGAGCCCTAATGTAAAATGGTAGGGAGGTAAAAATTTCTGATATTGCTTTCCCTAAAGCTTACCTTAGAAGTAAGAAGTTGCATGATGATAAAACTGAAAAAGAAATGTTTGAATTCTCTAGTAAGTTAGATGTGAATATGCCTTTTGTCAAGATGATTAAGAGCATGCCCGCATATTGCAAGTTTCTCAAAAATCTTTGCATAAATAAGAGAAAATTCAGGCCTAATGAAAGAGTCCAATTGAGTTCTAATGTGTCAGCCATCTTTAAGCCTCAACTTCCCATAAAATGCCAAGACCTCGGTGCCTATACCATTCCTTGTACCATAGGACCAGTTAACATAACTTCTGCTTTATTTTATGTGGGAAAAAGAATAACGGTCTTTATAAATCTCTAATTAATTCACATATTTTAATTTTTTCCCTGTAATATTGTGGTTGATATATACAACCATGCATGCATTAAAATTAAAAAAAATGTCAAATACATTAGGGTTATTAAGAAAAAACCATCACTTATTAGAATAACACATCAAATTCCTAATGGTTATTAAAAACCAACCGTCACCATTTATAAAATATCATGATATGTGAAAGTAAAGGATGTGACGGCTAATCCACGAAACCCTCGCTATTCAAATGTCCAAAAATTGAACTTTACTTCTCCACTTCAATTTTAATTTCTCATAGCCAATTGCAAGCTTTTATTCTGTTTCACCAAAATTATGGACGAACGTAAGAGAAAATGCCTCATCATCTGGGGATAAACTGAAAGATGAACTCCAACTACAGACAAGCCTTGAAAGGCTCGTCTACGTGACCTATGAGCTCCATCATATGGTCCAAGTTTACCTATGAGAGCAAGGACGAATAAACCAATACTTGAAGGAACTTACCACTCTCGTTTGCTCTTTGAACGAGAAGGTGGATAAGTTACTGTAGAAGGAAAAATCTGATAATGCATCAGATTCTTAAAACATCTCTATAACTTGTTATTTTTATTTTTTATATACTTCTCTCTTTTTTTCTTTTGTTTGTAAAATGGTGGTTGCATAATCAACTACCAAAGTTTAAGAAAAAAAGGTGAAATACATAACAGTTATTAAGTAAAACCCATCACTTATTAGAACACCATGCAAATAAATAATAGTTATAATTCGTAACTATCATATTTTGTCTCACAGAATGACAGATGGTTTGAAACATTTTCCCTTCCTCCACTCTGATAAAATTAATATGTACATGCTTCTTCGTTCTTTGATGATCAGGCATGAGCACCAAAGACTCATTCATGACCTACCACTGAGCATGATTGCTCCTCTTCAACTTCTAACATGTGCAATGATAGTTCAAACCGTCACTTCTACTCTATTTAAACTATCCATTTCCTTATGTTTTTCTTACTATTTCTTTATTGTCCTCCTTTATTCACTTAAGATGAATGCCATATTGTAGACTTGTTAGAAAATATCTGGCGTCATCCTCCTCCTCCTCTATAACCTCTGCCACCACCATTTCCTTCCCATAACCTCTACCTTCGCCTCCACATTCTCTGCTCCTTCAAGTGGAGGCAATGATACATCATGTAGAACGCTTTGAGCAAGCTTAAGGAGGTTGGTCAGATATTTGTCGAGTATGAATAAGAACGCCAATCTCATTGTTAATGAGCTTGGGATTGACCACTATGATCTTGACATACTCCTAGATGATTTAAGCCACTCTTCTGCTGACGAGTGGCGTGACAATGTAAGGTATGCTACGAATTTTTGGAACTTTTGATTCATTCAAATTGAAGGAAACAAAAGTTCTAAAATTCACACCAGACCTCACATTATTTATCATAGGGAATTATTTTTTTGTTTGATTTTTTATAGGATATAAAAATGTAATTATCCAGACATTATTAGCCATTTTTTTAAAAAAAAATATAGCATACCTCACGATTATTAACAAAGAATCGTAATAAATGTAAACCAATAAATAATAGTTCTTACGAATGAGTCATGACGTAAAGTCTTAGATATGATAACCCAAAAAACCCTATAATTCTTCTTCTATTTAAACATCTGAAACAAAATACACTTGACACTTAGTCTGTTCGAATGACAAAACCCACTAACATCAAACCCTACAACTCCTGTTGTCTTTTCCAACCGACAAGAGTCATTTTCAATCATACCCTACCATAAAAAGCTTCATCCGACTTCTCAACGATAGTCAGTTAGTGAATACACTTGACCCTTGTCTCAGCGACTGTCGCCCAAGTTGCTTTTTCTTGCTCTAACTCACATTTTCATTTGTGAGCCCTAGCTAAGTATAGTAGTTATGATTTCCCATGTCTATTTCACATTATCCTTCTTGCATTCACTTTGAAGGTTGCTCTTATGCTACTTATAGTGTTCAACCTAGTCAATTGGGCTGCCTTTGTGAAGTTAAGACACGATAAAGCATCCAAGGTAACGTTAAATTGCTTTTATGAAGTTATGTTTTTTGGAAAACCTAGTATTGCTCTAATCAAACATTTCTTTCCTGTTACAGGAAGTTGTCAACCCATTGCTTTGAATCACAGTTCCTACCCATTGTTCTCTTGGAAGTAACTTTCTGGAGATATGGATCTCTAACAAAAAATCTCTCCTTTTTGGAAGTATTCATATATATATATATATATATCTGCAGAAGTTACTTCTATAAGATCAATACAGATGTGATAAATAAACAATTTAGTTATACTAAGACGTGATAAAACATCTAAGGTGACATTAAATTGCTATTGTGAAATTATGTTTTTTTGGAAACCCATTATTACTCTGATCGAATGTTTCCTCCTACTATAGAAAGTTTTCAACCTATTACTTTGACTGAAGGTTCCTACTTTGTTGATCTCTTTTGAAGTAAATTTAGGAGATATGGATCCCTAAGCAAATACCTCTCCTTATTTAGAAGTATCCATATTTCTAGAAGTTACTCCGAAAAGATCAACATAAATGTGATGAATAAACTAGTTCAGTTGTACCGAGAGTCATGCATGAACAAGCAAAGACCTGCAACATTTATAAAATCACGACACCATAAACCATTCAACATGAAATATTAAATTAATTTTGTGAAATTGTGTTTTTTTTGGAAACGCATTATTGCTCTGATCGAATATTCCTCTCCTGTTTTTATATTAAGCAAGTGTTACCAAATTAAAAGCTTTAAAATTCAACATTGTGATCAATCCTAGACTCTTCAATGTGAAATTTTCTGAGCTACTTGGTCTTGACTCTATCTAATAGAGTAGTGCTTCCCACATCAAGTAGCCATGCAATTCAAGACAAATCAAGATTTTTTAGGCTTTATGGCTAGAATCAATCGCACTCCTAACCTATATATATCATAATGTAAGTGTTCCCTTATACCTTATGTCTCTTCAGCAATTAAGCTAAGAAAGCAACGACTGAGTGAAAAAATGAATATTTGTGTCAGAAAGGCTGTAAGGGGTATGCAAACCCTTTAGCTGAGTAGCTAAAGGGTTTGCATACCCCTTTCTTTGCTAAAAGGTTTTCATACCCCAAGCATTCTTTCCTATACATATATTCATATGTTCTTTCCCTCATCCTTTGCTTTCCAAGGTTAATTTTGGTATAGAGGCACAATATAGGTCAATAGTTACATTATCACATATATACATCAACAGCACCTTTGATTCTTCCCATAAAGCCTAAAATGTCTTGATTTATCCTAAATTGCTTAGCCACTTGGTGTGGGAGGTACTGCTCTATTATATACAGATGAGTCCAATTGTAATATCCTAAATTTTGGGATTAGAAGCTTGAGATTAAGTCTAAATCAAGTGGACTACTAAGCCCCAGTTTAGAAAGAGTCTCAAGAATGTCTAAGAGTCATAATGGCTTTTAGAGACTACTTTGGAATAAAGTATAGGATTGAGTTCAAATTAGTTGAAGGAAAGTACCCAATCCCTGTATCTAAAGTCAATTATGATCTAAGGCCTAACTTGGATCCAAAAAGAGAGAGAATGACATCTTGGAAGAAGAAATATAAACAAAAGAAAAGAACTAATGACAAAACAATTGATATTGCCATGATCAAGGGAAAAAGAGACAATTACCATTTGATCTTGAGGTTAAAATTGGAAAGTAAAATGAAAGGTTAAGATATGCTCTTGAAAAGCAAGAGTAATCATGAGGATAAAACGCAAATTTAAACCTCGTCATACATGGTTAAAAAACGTCTAAAGGAGCAAAGAAGAAAGAAAGAAAGGGTTGGTCAAAGTGTCAACTCTTGTGAAGAAGGCTTTGGTCAAACTTGAACCTATGCATATAAGATCAATTAGTCAACAAATTTGTTCTTCCATTGGACTCTTAAATTTGGGTCAAGACCAAGAAAAGAGAAAGTGAATGTGCAATTGAAGAAATCCTAAATTCATTGACCAAGTCAAAAGAAAAGAAAGAAGAGAAGAAAGAAAAGTCAAAGTGTCTTCATATTTCAACAAGTAGGAAATTTTGACCAACAAAGCAAGATATTAAGAGTAAAATGGTTAACATTTCTCCTTTCCCTTTTGAATGTAATTGACGTCCAAGTCGAAAGAGGTAAGGAAAGAGAGAGCTTCACAAATAACTAAACCTATCTTGAGTTAATTAACCAAACACTTTTTCAAGGAGTGACCAAGTTGTGACACATGGACTCTTCTTGCTTTCTTAGACTAAATTGTGGCCAAGTGATTTGAAGAAGGCAAGATGGATATTTAAACATTGCATTCTCTCTTGCACACACCTAAAAGTCATCCAAAGTGAGAAAATAAAATAGAGAGAAAAAGAGAAGAAAAAGGAAAAAGGAAAGAGAAAGAGCACTTTTGAAGTTCAATAACAAATGTGAGACTTCTACCTTGATTTTCACCATGATATCACCTTTCTAGCTCAAAGTCTCTTCTTTAACATTGTTCACCTCTCTAAGAGCTTCAATCCTATGGTTTTTTTTCAAGAAGATCTATTTTTAGTTGTCAAAGAAGAGCCAACGTTGGAGAATAAAAAAACTAGCTTGGGAAAGTGATAATGGTGAGTTAGAGCTTCAATTTGAACCATATATTATGTTTATTGGTTGAGTATTATGGAATTTGTTTGACTGCCTTAAAATATGGTTGATATGGGAATTTAGGGTTCCATGTTATTTAGATCATATACATGATGTCATATGATGTTTAAAGAGCATATGAAACTTGTTTGATGATTAAATTGGAAACTTGGTGATTGTTGGAGTGTGTTGCCATTTTCGATCAAAATAGGTTATGTAAGAGGAGTGAGAATTTGGTAAATTTGATGTCACCAATGAAGTCTACATGAAAAACTTTGTAAGAAAAGCCTTCGGCTATAAATTCTAGATCTTTGAAATAAAACACTGTGCTGCTAGTTTAGGTTTCCTGTGAGTCAGTTGGAATGTGGCATGTTTTTTAATAAAAAAATGTTGTTCAATGAATGTGATATTTTCTAGAAAAAAAGTACGCATGTCAAGAGTTAATTTGATATTTCATTTGTACCATTTGAATTTGTAATTTAGGAGTTATGAATTTTTGAATTTAAACATTTAAAAATGGAATGATTCTGTGGCAGTAATAGTTAATTGGGAATTCTGGAACAGTGAGTATACAACTAGTAGTAGGAGGCATTTTTCCTTTAAAATAAACTCAAAGTGGGTCACATAGGAATTTAAACAACCCAATTGGAGATTCCTAGATAAAGTTATAAATTTCCAAAGTTGGTCAAAGAAAGCTAATAGATTAGGGTTGACTAGCGAATTTGTAGCTTTTGAAAGAAATTGTGAGAATTGAAGATATGGCTCACTTTCATGGCTCTAACAAGTCATGTGGTTATGTGCTTAGGGTCATAAGGTGACAAAGAAGAGACAATGGAAGCTACCCTAATGGTTGGAAGAAAAGGGAACGAAAGAAGGACTTTTAAACAAAAGGTAGTAAACTTACTTAACTTACATGTATTTGATATGTTTGTTGTTTATTGATTTACAGTATTGCTTTGCTTGATTATGTGAATCATGTATGAATGAATGAACTCATTTCTGTTTATACTGTGGCCAGAAACATGTTACATGAAGCATTGAACATGCAGAAATGTCATTAAGTGAACATGAGCCTATGTAAGGCAAGCATATCATGCACTAGCATTCATCTTGCATGCATTGTTAGTATTGTTTGCTACTGAAATTCCCCTGAATCTCACTCCCCTTCACCAACCATATAGGTCCGTGAGTAGGAAAGAGAATAATGCTTGAGGATGAATGAGAAGGAAAGAAGACAAAGAGTTGAAGAAGTGCAATAATGCACTGTGCGTAAATCATTTGCGCAACAATATTTGTATGAATAGGCAAGTTTTAGTTAAACAGTAATTAGGATCACTGAGAATAAGAGTTAGCTCTAATATTTAGTAAGAAGAATGGCTAATGAGACGGAAATGAGTAATAAACCCCTAAAGAATTAATGATTAACACTTCCAATATGTAATTAAAGGGGTATGTAAGATGGGTCTTACACCAACTAGCTTAGAAACTCTCACTTGAAAAGTCTCAAATCTATAAATCACAGTTATTATATAATTATAATAATAATAATTTATTATAAAATTTCATGGTTATTATTTAAAAACCGTTATTTATATACTAAATACATAACAATTATCTATGTGACACCGTTATTTATTTTATTAAAAGTCACGATTCTTACATAAGAACCGTTATATATGATACTAACTAAAAAACAGTTGTCAAATGAACCCATTATGTGTCATGCAAGCATCATCATATATTATGATGGTTGTTCATGTGTGCCTATTAATTATTATTACAATAATGCATATATCATGGCCTCACCAAGCTTCAATATATAATAGGTGTTATATTAAAACCGTTATAATAGGTCCAGAATAAATAATGGTTTAAAACCATAATTTATTTGCGCCGAGCATATATGATGATTTGGAACCATGATTTTTGGCCAATCATAATCTTCATACATCGCGATTTCTATAGTTGTGTGGGGCCAATTATAAGGATTAAGCAATAAAAGATCAGTTGCAATTCAAGGATGCTTAGGAGAGGCAAATCTCAATTGCATCGACTACTACAAATGGTGGTAAAGAGATATAGATAAACCATTTTTCACTTCCCATTTGGGAAGATTGGAGATTAAAATAAGCATGTTTAATGATCCTTGACCAGCTTGGTGGTCTTCAATAACATAACAAGGCAAAACATGGTGGTCAATGCTAGCAAGAACCTATACTTTCCCTCATGCATTGTAATGAGCATTTTATAGCAAATTAAACCTATTACTAAGTTTAGGTTTATGTTTCTCAGAGCCTCTTGACTAGCTTCAAAGTTTTGTTTGGGGTTGTTGAAAGACTAGTTATAGCCTGTTAATGTTTAGAAATTAAATTGTTAATATATACACACACACACACATATAAGGAAACAATGTTTATTTAAGTCGGGAAAATAACAAAAAATACTATTTGAATTACAAAAAGCCCCCAAAATGTCTACTAAATAAGCAAATGACAAATAGATAATCTGATAAGAATATAAAATTTAAAAGTTTTAATGTTGACAACTTAAGTTTAGGAATTAGCAACTTGAGTATAGAGATTGATAACTTGAGCTCCCCAAGTTATCATTATGTATACCCAAGTTGCTAATTGCTATACTTAAGTTGTCACTGCTTATATTCAAGTTGTCAATACCCAAACTTCAAAATTCCATATTTCTACCAAATTACCTATTTGTCATTTTTTCTAATTTAGTAGACATTTTAGGGTTTTTTTAAATTCAAATGGTAATTTTCTGTCATTTTCCCATTTAAGTATTTGTCAAATAAAAATTTAATTTATCAATAATTTAGTAACAAGTTGTATCTAAAGATAAGTAATTTTATTAAGGATCATACTTACATCAAATTTGTAACACCTTATCGAAATGACATATATACTTAACGTTCAATTCATTAAACGTCACTTATAAACTTGAGGGCTTTATCCCAATAAAACTTAAACAACACTTACTTGATACTTTCAACTATTAGTTCAAAGTTTTAGTTTTAAACAAATATTTATCAACCGAAATATTTTAGGATGAAAAATAATCCTAGTGTCATGGCAATTAAATATAAAGTGGCATAAAGGTGCACAAGGAGGTGTCACATGTCCCACAGCTCCAATGCAATCCTGGCCAAAGGAAAACATGGAAGAAGGGGCCTTGACAATTGTCATCCACTGTGCACCGAGTGATGACATACCACATGATAAAAGATCTCAACATAAAAATTCCTCCTTACTCCAACCCATCACAAATGCTAGGAAAGAGCATGGACTGAACTCGACTGGACCAGGTTTGACATCAAGTCAAGGTCTGGTTTGGAGAGGATCTCGGGCTGCACATGGCAGCTCGTGGTCTAGTCTAGTCCAGCACCAACCCAAGGTCGGGTTGGACCAGACGAGTCTGGTAGACTACCTGGACTGGTCTAGGTTGTAAAACCCCTCCTTAATTAACGTATACATATAAGTTATTACTTAATTAACTTATATATATTAATATAATATTGATAATGATACTATCATTTTGGTTAAACCTTCTAATACCACTGCTCTCTGATAATTCTGATACCATGCTCGGGTACGGATGCCTTTATCTTATGACCTGATCTTACCTTTATATGGGATGATATTACCAAATATGTAAGTATTCTGATAAAATAACTAAGTGTTCTAATACTGCCTTATCCTATCCTTACTACTACTTGCGTCTACATGTATTCATATACATACATACTCGAGTGATCATCTAAGGCTATCAAGTACTCATATTTACAAATAACTAACAAAATAACTTCATTTCTTCATCTGCTTCCTTCACACATCAATGCTTACCTCTTTGCCCTTTGTGCCACTTGTCTTTGCTATATAATGAATTTTTGAGAAGGATGAAATTCGAAAGAATCTCAGTAGTAATAGCATTCAATCATATAAAATGTAAGTATATAAAGCATACAATATAACCATCACAACACAGTGAGCATTAAAAGAGCATTTAGCACATTAACATGTAGCACAACATACATAGATCATATTACCACAGCGCTTAGTCACAAACACGGGTGTCCACCTGTCATATATTTAGCTGCTTCGGGCGTCCACCCGACATGTTCCGTGTAACTTGCCTTAAAACAGTAATTATAATTCGAGAATGCGTAATTAAATGGTTTGGAGACCGTTAGATAATTTAAAACTCATTTTAAACTCCCACCTTGTGGTAGGGTTTTCACAAATATTTTCAAAACTTCATCCCTATCCTGGTCTCAAGTTCAAATATCGAATATAATTACCTGTATAGTTAAATCAAATTTATACATATCAGAGTGTATAGCCAAATTCCTGGCAACTCTCAGGTTTCATACATGTATAAACTAAGGGTTATAAGTTCCAACTAGGGGATTACATGATCAAAATCAAACATAATATTTACAGCCTAAAAACAATTTATTGTAATCCCTTTCCAAAAGAGATAATCAACAATCCAAAATAAAATCCCTACAAAGTCCTAACTGCTCCTGGTCGTTCGCTTCTCCTTGGAGCCACTTGCCCTATCTGGAATGTTAGTTAATAGAAAGAATGAGATTCAAAAGAATCCCAATAGTAACAAATCACTCATACAATATATAATCACATAGCATGTAAGTAAATCATCACATAATAGCACAAATACAAATTACACCCCACCCTCATCCCCTTTTACCTCCGGGAAGGCTCGCAGTCCTTACCCGAATCGTTGTTAGCGACTTAGGGACTATTGGCGTGGTGGTGCATACACATAGCCTTGCGGTTCACAATTAGCCTTTCGGCTTCCACATTGCCTTACGTCTTACATATAGACTTTCGGCTTCCACATTGCCTTACGGCTTACTTATAGCCTTTCGGCTTCCACATTGCTCCCTCCGCCATAACAAAACAATGACATACATATATACAACGCATTTACACATAGTATAAGGGAAAATTCACTACTTTATTCTTTCCTGAAGTGCGCCAGCACAAGTTACTTGCGATTAGGACAAATGTCAAACCCTATAAACCAAAGTCAAGGACGACAAGTTATTCTCTATTCCAAATTCTCACCTTCATAACACTTAAAGTTGGTTATCACTTGGGCTCTTTAGGTGGCTACTAGAAGCCTAGGCACATACCTAAAGGGTTAGGGAGTACTATCTCAAAGACTACCTTTTAGTGTGCCTCGTAAAATGTGCTAATGATTGGGCTTACAACTTGGTCCTACAATTCCAAATATACAATTTATACACTTCCATAATGTTTCTGGGGGTTATATGAGCTTATTATGAAAATTTACTAAAATGCCCCGGGGGCCCGGCCGTACCCGGTCCAACTATACTTATCTTGAAATTTTGACATGGGTTAATCTGACATATTTTCACCCACGGAATCCATTTCCAAACTCGAAATTATCAAATTCAATGTCAAATTATAACATTACTCTTAACAGCCCCACTTTAAGGGTTTTAGGGATGTTTTCGTAATTATGTTTTTTCGGCCTTTTTGAAAAAAGTGACTAATTTTAACCCCACCTAATTTTCGCTCCTGAACTCAATGTAACCATCAAATCATTGAAAATTCAACTCTAACCCCTCCAAACTAGCCTTGACCGAAATTCTCAATTCCCTAGGAAAAATTGGGGTTTTTCAGTTTCGGCTTTGCAGACGTGTTTCTTTCTACTCTTAATCACTTTATGAACCATTACATTAGGTTACAACTAATATTAAGACCCAATTTGGGCATCATAACCCCTAGGCCATATCATTTCCAAACTCTAAAACCAATGGCAATCCGGCAAAATTTCACCGATTAAATTGCCCACAATAGCCAGAATAAGCAATATATGAAAGTTTGGAAGTTACCTCAACCTCCCATTGGCTATCCCTTGGTATGGCTGAACCCTAGCCCTTCTTAACAAGGAAAATTTAGCTTCAAAAATATTAAAGAACATGAGAGAGAAGCTTAGGAACAAGGTTATACGCATTAGGTACGAATTCACCAAAGAAATCGACCTACCTTGCAAGTTCTTTTCTCTTTCTCTCTCTAAAAGCTCTCAGACTTTCTCTCTCTCTTGGCTGATGGTTCACCACAAAAATGAGCTAAGGAGGAAGATGGAAAAATGATTTTATAATACTTTATGTCTTACTTTAATTGTTCATTAAAGTAAAATTCCAAAAATCACACTTTATGTACATAAACATAATGTTATAAGCCCAAATAACATGTACATAATATTTTCTCTTCTTGGCCCATGCTAAAGACGTCCAAGAAGGTACTTCCATCAGCCCAATTTGAATTTTCCATGTATCTCATAATGTCAAGGTTATTTCCTTCATTTTCGAATTAATTGGAAATTTTGGCAAATTTTCTGCCCCAACTTTAAAAAATCATAACTAATTATGGAAAAATATAGTTGGAGTGATTCTAAAGCCTATAGAACCCTTATTGAGTCTAGTTTCAAGGAAAAATATAGAATTTTTCTAGATGGAATCACAAAATTTCTAGAATTTTAATCTTTGCATACTGTTTCAGAAATTTCACAGTTTTTCTGTGCTGACTTCAAAAATTCATAACTTTTTGTATATAGCTCTAATTGAGTCATATGACCTATCAAATTAAAGCTTAGGATGTCTAATTTAACCCTGGAAAAGTCCATAATTCTGGATCATCATTTGATTATACAAAATCACATGACAAGCTCACTACCTCATAGGCGATTTCACCAAAAACATAGTTATTTTCTCCAAAATTCACCATTTTACTTTCTTTAATACCCCAAAGACATAAGAATCATAGGAAATAAATTTGGGTTCCTGCTAAATTGGGGCTTTGTAGTCCACTTATTTTATACTCATTATCTAGCCTTAAATCTCAAAATTAGAGGTATTGCATTCCGAATGCTCAGTAAACAACATACTTGATGGTAAAACAAACATGCAGAGCATTATATAGTATATGAAAGAAAGAGTTACTACTTGAACGTCTTTCCAACAACTTATCCTTGTTTATTAGTCTCTTGATCAACCCAGGCAAAGATTGAATCCTATGAGTTAGAATTCACGAACGAATATGTTATTACTTATTCAAATTATTGTTCTCTAATATTACTCAGTTAGTTATCTTCTAAGTCTCTAACATTATGTCAAATAGGTAATAAATGGGGTTTATACCAGCTTCTAGTACATATCTCTACCCTTTGGAATCAAGCTTATCACAATTTGCCTTAAATACCTCAAATTCATAGGTTACCCAAATCTAGCACATTTGTAGCCCAAATTTAAAAATTCATAACTTAATCTAGAAAATTCTAAATGGGGTGGTTTCAAGTCCTATAGAAAGATCTTTAAGTCCTCTTTAAGGAAAAATACCACTTAGTGCTAATTGCAAGGGTAAGCCTCAAGAATCCTCAACAAACCTTACTTCCACAAAATGCACTCTAGTGTTTGTGCCTCAATTTCAACAAACCATAACTTATAATCTACCCAACCAAATTGCGCATTCTATATATCAATTGAAAGCTTATGATGTCTACTAACACCATATAAATAATGACAATCATTGGACAAGGTTTGCTCACTAAAAAAAAGCTCACAAGTGACCTAACTCGAATATGTAGATTTGAACTTTAACACTTTAAGTTCCAAAATTAGGGTTTTCTAACCAATCATCCAAAGATCATATCTACAAGCTATCCCTAAATAATTTTGCCCATAAAATCCATTTTCAACCTCAATTTTAAAAAAATCCAGCTCTAACCCTATAAACCAAGGCTAGTTGAAATTGAACCCTAATTAGCATAAGTTGTGTCCTTACAATTTCAACTTTGAGACATGTTAATTATCAATATAAAACCCTATTTAACATCATGTTTGTCATCATATGACCATCAAGGCCCTAAATCCCTCTCTTATATGAAACCTTAGGGGGTTCATAGCTTCATCAAAACTCATCAAAATATCAAGACATTATACTAAATCGAAGCTTACGATTACCTCTATTCAATTATATGATTGGTTATTGATTCTGGCAGTATTTCCACCTACAAGATGACACCAAACACCTTTGATCAGAAATTTGGAACTCTTGAAATGTAGCTCTTGATGAGTAAAAGAATATTTGTCCAGGCTCTATCAATTGAAAACACAATCTCGGCTTGAAATTGACAATTGAACTCAAGAACACTAAACTTCTCTCCTCTTTCTTTTTCTCTTGAATTTTTTTTATTTTTCTCTTAAATTTAGGGTGCTGCATGAAATTAATAAGCTTTGGGAGAGTCTTAGATGGTTTGATGATAACATGTGTCTAAGTGTAAAAATCCCAGGGTGCGAAGTGCTCCACTTACTCAGGGTGCCCGGTGTGTAATATCCCAATTTGTGATTAGGGCTAAAAATCCTGATAATTATTATAATTAGTGTAATTAAGCACTTTTAGAATTAATGTGATGTGAGTTTGGTATACATGTGTGTGGTATTTAAGATCAATGCTTGAGATTCATTATTGATGGGTCTGAATCCTATGCTTTGCGATTGGGTAAGCTCATGGAGGAATGAGTAGGATGGTGGTAAGTGGCATTTGGTGAGCCATTGGATGAGGCCACAAGAGGACAAAGGACCACTTTTTCCCTCATTCTCTCTCTCTTATTCAGTTGGTATGGGGAAGGGAAGAGAGAAGTGTACATCATTTGCTTCATCTCACTATTTTCTCTCTCTTCTCTCCCTCTCTATTTTTGCTGAATCAAGCAAGAAAGAGAAGGATAAAGCTTTGATCTTTGGTAAGTAATGATCCTCCTTTTCTAAAATCCTCTTCTCTAATGTTGTGTGTCTCATTGAGAGCTCCATTGTGGTGGTTGTAAAATCTTGAGAAGTGGTGATTTATGTGTTGGTCGAAATTAGAAGTGGGAGAATCAAGATTCTGGATTTGGCAAAGTAAAGAGGTAGGTATTTAGTGCATTTTGATATAGTGTTGGTGATTTTTGGATAAGCTTGTAAAAATATGGAAATTTGCCCTAGTTATGCCAAATGTTGAAAGTATGGACTTCATTTTGTTTGATGTTGGAAATGATTTATTATGAAGATATTTGAGTATTGGAAAGTATGTGTATGCTTTGGGATTTGTGATGTAGTTTTGTGTAATCTCCAAGTAAAGGGTATGAATTATGGGCTTTATGCCTTTGTATAAACCCTTATTAAATGAATGGAACCCGAGTGAGTCGGGAATTTACTTTGCACTCTGATAATTGTAAATGGAATCCACCTGTATAGGCCATATTGGTTTTTTATTATGAATTTGAGACCATTGTGAATAAATTTTGAAAAGTGTTTTTGCAAATCCGATTTTGGGAAAAAGATTACCTTAATAAGTCCTAATTTGAAATATGGTCTCTAATTCTACATTAATTATGTGTTTATGAACGTAAGTCTCGGCCTTAATCGTGAAGGGGGTTACATTTGTGGTATCAAAGCTGTAGTTCCTGGCAAGGTGATTATTTGTTAGGATAACTCCTTAGTTGACATTAATCCTTTGAGTTTAGGGTAGCTTAATGATTGATAAATGCTTGTTGCGTATACACATGAGTATTCTTGCTAATGAAGGATTGAGATGAATTTTATGGATTATGAGTATACATTGGCTAAGGTACTGACGTGGTGAATCATTTGTAGTGATAAAGACGAAATGGTTCGCCTCTTACTAGAGTAAGGCAACAGGACCCAGAGGTGGAGGAGTTGAATGACAGTCCTCCTGATCCAATGCGAGAGATGATAGATCTTATCCGGGAATAAAGAGATATGATAGCTGAGCTGAGGGAAGAGCTTAGAGAGGAAAGGGCCAAGCGAAATGAGGGAAGGGGCCAGTCGACTCATGAGGAAACTCAACCAGAGACTCATCCTGAGGAGACAGTGGAGGGGTCCAATGGATCTCATGAATCCCCACCTCACACGGTGCCTAATCAAGAGTCTCAAGGGGTGCCAGCTCGTAAGGAAAGAGACTTGCAATATTGGGTTTCTAAGTTTTGCAAGCATCTACCTCCAGTGTTCAAAGGGAGGTTTGAGCCCCAAGTTGCTGAGGATTGGCTAAACCGGTTAAAGAAGATCTTTGAAGTCCACGAGTACTCTATAGAGGTAAAGGAGAAGCTAGTTGTGTATAAGCTAGAGGGGGATGCAGACCGATGGTGGCGTAATATCGCCATGTCATTGAAGAGCCGGAATGTGCCATTGACTTGGGAGGTGTTTCAAGAAAAGTTTAATGAGAAGTATTTCCCCAAGTCGGTGAGGTTGGAGAAAGAGTCTGAGTTCTTGGCTATCAGTCAGGGAGAAACAGAGAGTTTTGATGAGTGTCTTTCCCATTTTGTCCGGCTATCTCGGTACTTTACACATCTCCGGGATAAGGATGATGAGGAGTGGAGCTCCGATATGCTTATCAGGGGCTTGAGGCATGAACTGAAAAAGAGATTAGCCACTCACCTGTTTACTGACTTCAACAAGGCGGTGGAGCAGTATAGGATTGTTGAGAACAATCTGAGGGATTGGTACCCAGTTAAGGGTAAAGATAGTCGCAGTGAGCCTAGCAAGGCTAACACATCCCAGAAGTAGAAGGGGCAAGGATCCTCATATGGGGGTGGTAACAAGAAGCCCTATCAACCTAGGGGTCGTAGTGACCAGAGACCTCCAGTGGGACCGGTGTTCAATCAGTGCAGAAAGTACCATCCGGGAAGAACTTGTGCTGGGGAGGTGATTTGCTTCAACTGCAAGCAAGTGGGTCACATTTCTTCTAAGTGCCCATGACAGCCGGTAGAGCAAAGGCCCAGGAATCATGGTCAAGTGTTCGCCATGACTCATGAGGTGGCCCGGAAGTCGCTTGAATTGATCCAAGGTAAAATTCTTCTCGGTGATAATGAGTTAAATGCTTTGTTTAATTCGGGTGCAAGTCATTCGTACATAGCTTATGACTGTGTAAAGCGCCTGAGATTGCATGTTCATAAACTATCATTTGATTTGGTTGTGTCAACGCTGGTGGGTGTCAAGGCTGTAACGGCCAAAGCCTGCTTAAATTATGTGATAGTTGTTGAGGGTTGGGAGTCTACAATTGATTTAATCTGTTTGCCACCTCAACAACTAGAAGTTATTTTGGGTTTTGATTGGTTAAGAGCAAATGATGTGCTGCTTGATTGTGGTCATAAGAGGATAACCTTCCATAGTGTACGGCGGGAAAACAATGTAAATGTTAGTTTGAACTTACTTCCAACGGCTAAAGCAGAAAGATATCTTGAGAAGGGATGCCAAGGGTGTATGGTATTCTTCTCTGTTCAGGGAGAGTCAAGTGAAGCTTTAGAGAGTATACTTGTAGTAAGAGAATTCCCTGAGGTATTTCCAGAGGATCTTAGCGGATTACCTCCGAAAAGGGAAGTAGAATTCCCAATTGAGATTATGCCTGGAGCTGGTTCGATATCGAAATCCCCATATCGTATGGCCCAGAATGAAATGGCGGAGTTGAAGAAGCAAATTGAAGAATTGCTTGAAAAAGGATTCATCCGACCCAGTGTATCGCCGTAGGGAGCTCCAGTATTGTTTGTGAAAAAGAAAGATGGAAGCTTGAGGCTTTGTATCGATTATCGAGAACTTAACAAGGTAACTGTTAAGAATAAGTATCCACTCCCAAGAATTGATTACCTGTTAGATCAATTGTCTGGCTCGTGTGTATTCTCCAATATTTATCTAAAGTCGGGATATCATCAATTGTTTGTGAAGGTGGCGGATGTTCCGAAGACTGCTTTCAGAATGAGGTATGGCACTATGAGTTCCTTGTGATGCCCTTTGGGTTGACGAATGCACTGGCGGTATTCATGGACTATATGAATCGCGTCTTCCGATAGTATCTTGATCAGTTTGTGGTTGTGTTTATCAATGACATTCTGATATACTCTAGGAGTAGAGAAGAACATGAGCAACATCTGAGAATAGTGCTGAGAATCTTATGGGAAAAGCAACTCTATGCCAAGCTGAGTAAGTGTGAATTTTGGCTTACGGAAGTAAAGTTCCTTGGCCATGTGATCTCACGAGACGGGGTATCGGTGGATCCTAGTAAGGTGGAAGCAGTACTTGATTAGAAGAGGCCAGAAACTGTTTCTGAGATTTGCAGTTTTTTGGGTCTTACTGGTTATTACCGAAGGTTCATTCAGAACTTCTCGCGTATTGCATTGCCGATGACCAAGCTCACGAGGAAGGATCAACCATTGTTGTGGGATGAACGTTGTGAGCGAAGTTTCATTGAGCTGAAGGAGAGAATGACTACGGCACCAGTGTTGATTATACCTGATCCCAGTGAGGCTTACGTCGTGTACAGCGATGCGAGTAAGCAGGGGTTAGGGTGTGTCCTGATGCAGCAGGGACGTGTGGCGGCCTATACCTCTCAACAGCTGAAACCGCATGAGATGAACTACCCCACTCATGATCTGGAGCTTACGGCAATAGTCTTTGTATTGAAAATTTGGCGTCATTACCTGTACGGTGTGACTGTGGAACTGTACTGTGACCATAAAAGTCTTAAATATCTGTATGATCAGAAAGAGTTGAACATAAGACAACGTCGGTGGATGGAGTTGCTGAAAGACTATAACCTGGAGATCAAATACCATCCGGGTAAGGCTAATGTCGTCGCGGATGCTTTGAGTCAGAAGGCGGTGCTAGTGGCAACGATGATGATCCAAGAGAAGAAGTTGATAGAGGATTTTCAGGATTTGAATCTCTCGAATGATATCCTATGTGCCAGTTATGGTGTGGTCCAAGGGGAGAATGACTTGAGGACTGAAATTGAAGAGGCTCAGATGTATGATGAGCAAGCCCAGTCGATCCGAGCTATGATTGAGCGAGGAGAGACTCGAGATTATGACTTGTCACCTAGTAGGCTAGTGCGTTACCAGAAGAGAATCTATGTTCAACTAAAGGCTGACTTGAGGTTGAGAATTCTTAATGAGGCCTATAAGAGTCAGTACACTCTTCACCCCGGAATGACCAAGATGTATCACAACTTGAAGTCTATGTTTGGTGGCCAGGGTTGAAAAGTGATGTGACAAAGTATGTGGTACGGTGTCTTACCTGTCAAAAGGTGAAGATTGAGCACCAAAGACCGCCAGGATTGCTTCAAAGTCCAGAAATTCCAGAATGGAAGTGGGAGAGTGTAACCATGGATCTAGTAGTGGGTCTACCTAGGATCAGAAACTATAATGCGATTTGGGTGATTGTGGATCGACTCACGAAGTCTACGCACTTCATACCTATCAACACTAGCTATTCTCTTGACAGGCTGGCTGAGATATATATCAAGGAGATTGTGAGACTCCATGGTACACCGAAAAATATTATCTCCGATAGAGATCCTTGGTTTACTTCTAGATTTTGGAGGGCTCTGTATGAAGCCATGGGTACTCAGTTGAGGTTTAGTACAGCCTACCATCCTCAGACAGACGGACAGTTAGAAAGGACTATCCAGACTCTTGAAGATATGCTGAGAGCATGTGTCCTTGACTTCAAAGGAAAGTGGGACTATTATCTTCCATTGGCTGAGTTTGCGTACAACAACAGTTACCATTTGAGCATTCAGATGGCTCCGTATGAGGCGCTATATGGGAGAAAGTGCCAGTCACCGATATACTGGAATGAGTTGTCTGAGAGGAAGTTGTATGGGCTAGATCTAGTTGACCAAACCGCTGAGCAGATCCGAGTTATCAAAAAGAGGCTCCTTGTAGCTCAGAGTCGTCAGAAGAGCTATGCTGACAAGAGGAGAAGACCTCTTGAGTTTGAAGTGGAGGATTATGTTTTCTTGAAAGTGTCTCCAGTCACGGGCATCGGGAGAGCAATCAAGCGAAAGAAGCTGAGTCCGACATATATTGGTCAATTTGAGATTTTGGCAAGAATCAGGTCGGTGGCATATCGGATAGCACTACCCCCGAGTTTGAGTCGATTGCATGATGTGTTCCATGTCTCGCAGCTCAAGAAGTACCAACCAGACCCTGAGCATACCATTGAGTATGAAGAAGTGGAATTGCAAGATAACTTCACTTATGCAGTAGAGCCAGAGAGAATCATTGATTGAGAATAGCAGAGGCTCAGGCATCGAAGCTTACCATTCGTGAAGGTGGTCTAGAAGGGAATGTCTCCAAGGGAAGCCACTTGGGAGGTGGAAGCAGACATGAAGAAAAGATTTCTTGATTTTATGCCCCATGATGTGTAACAAATTTCGAGGGTGAAATTTATTGAACGGGGGGAGAGTTGTAATATCCTGATTTGTGATTAGGGTTAAAGACCCCGATAATTATTGTAATTAGTGTAATTAAGGACTTTTGGAATTAATGTGATGTGAGTTTGGTATACATGTGTGTGGTATTTAAGATCAATGCTTGAGATTCATTATTGATGGGTCCGAATCCTATGCTTTGTGATTGGGTGAGCTCATGGAAGAATGAGTAGGATGGTGGCAAGTGGCATTTGGTGAGCCATTGGATGAGGCCACAAAAGGACAAAGGACCACTTTTTTCCTCATTCTCTCTCTCCTATTCGGTTAGTATGGGGAAGGGAAGAGAGAAGTATACATCATCATCATTTACTTCATCTCACTATTTTCTCTCTCTTTTCTCCCTCTCCATTTTTACTGAATCAAGCAAGAAAGAGAAGGATAAAGCTTTGATCTTTGGTAAGTAATGATCCTCCTTTGCTAAAATCCTATTCTCTAATATTGTGTATCTCATTGAGAGCTCCATTGTGGTGGTTGTAAAATCTTGAGAAGTGGTGATTTATGTGTTGGTCGAAATTAAAAGTGGGAGAATCAAGATTTTGGATTTGGCAAAGTAAAGAGGTAAGTATTTAGTGCATTTTGATATATTGTTGGTGATTTTTGGATAAGCTTGTAAAAATATGGAAATTTGCCCTAGTTATACCAAATGTTGAAAGTATGGATTTCATTTTGTTTGATGTTGGAAATGATTTATTGTGAAGATATTTGAGTATTGGATTTAGTTTGGAATGTTGGAAATGTGTTAAGGGAAATTGGACAATTGTTGTGTTATAGAGACCTAAGGGTATGATTGTGGTCAAATTGGTTTTGGGAGTGTTTTTGAGGTTACCAATGTGTTCCCTAGTTAGTGCTAAATGTGTATGAGCTTTTGGTAGAGTTTGGGAACCATTGGGTATGAAATTGACCATCTGGTATTTTCTGATATTTTCTGCGTTTCTGGTCTCTGATGCACAACACTCGAGCAGAGGAAGATCATGCCCGAGTGCTATATGCATTTTTCCCTTCTCTGCTTTGAGTTTTAGTGGGATTCTATGAATGAGGCTCGAGTGCACTTCTTTGTTCTCGAGTGAGGGAAGAACATGCTCGAGTGAGCTTGGGTTTCCTCGAGTGATGGAGTTAATCCAGAGTTAGGGTTGCTCTCGGGTTGTCACTCGCTTGCCATTGTTCAAGAGTATGCTCTGGCACTCACAAGCACAGCCGTCTCACCCGAGCACTGAGGGTATGCTCGAGTGAGCTTGTCCCTCTAATGGTTGCATGTGCTCTCGGGTTGTCACTCGTGGTGTTGCACTTTCGGGGACTCGAACATATTTGGGGTCTTCACCCGAGTGTAGAGCTTGGTGCTCGAGTGATGTGAGCATGTTTTGGTCGTTGTAGTTGCTCACTGTCAAACACTCGCGAGTGAGAGTCGTTCTCACCCGAGCACAAGTCTCTCATCACTCAAGTGAGGTCGTCTTCACCCGAGTGAGGTTGTCAGAAATCAGTTTTGTGCCTTCGAAAAAGGGGTCTTTGGGGTAGTTCTTCGAACCCTTTAGGAGTTTTGTTATGGGTATTTAATGACTCTAAAAGAGCAATAATGATAACCGATTAAGTATTGTGAAGTGAATTAAGTCTTGGAATAGAGGATTGACTCTTCATCCCTAATTATGAATATAGGATTTTACATTTGCCCTACTCGGGAGAGACCGGCGTCAGGACACGCATGGAAGGACTCAGGTAGTGACTTTTCTCTTATATTGTGTATGATGTTTTGGTATGCATAACTTATCATTGAATTTGTGAAATGTGTGCCATGGTACATTATGGCGTGAGCACTTCAGCGTGAGCCGTATAGGGATTGACGCTGGTCATCTCTAGATCGGCCGTTGAACTACCGTCGTAATCGACATGGATCTTTGTGAATCCGACCCGTAGGGCGGCGTTTGTGAAACCAGCCGTGGGCTGTGTGTATCTTGCCTGTATGGCTTGCGTTATGAAATGCTTTATATGGATCCCAGCTGTGGTGAATTATATTGTGTGGATTGTTGTGATGCAATATAGCGTGAGCAATCATCAGGGATGACATGTGTCATACTAACCATTACCGTTAAACTGCCGTTGTAGTTGCTTGTATGGATAATGATTTGATTTCATGCCTTATTATTGTACATTATATGATTGATTTGACACTACGGGGATTCTTTAGAATCTCATTCTCCCAAAATTAAACATTTTAGACAGGGCTGAAGGATCGAAAGGCAAACGGGTGACGAAGAGCTGGTAGAGCTCCGTGTTAGGAGTTCCTTTTTGGTTATTGGTTATCATTGTATATTATTGGATTTTGTGGAAAGTATGTGTATGCTTTGGGATTTGTGATGTAGTTTTGTGTAATCTCCAAATAAAGGGTATGAATTATGGGCTTTATGCCTTTGTATAAACCCTTATTAAATGAATGGAACCCGAGTGAGTCGGGAATTTACTGTGCACTCTGATAATTGTAAATGGAATCCACCTGTATAGGCCATATTGGTTTTGTATTATGAATATGAGACCATTGTGAATAAATTTTCAAAAGAGTTTTTGCAAATCCGATTTTGGGAAAAAGATTACCTTAATAAGTCCTAATTTGAAATATGGTCTCTAATTCTACATTAATTACGTGTTTATGAACGTAAGTCTCGGCCTTAATCGTGAAGGGGGTTACATGGTGCACCTTTTTGAAGCATGTCTCCTCTCCCTCTCACATATCTTGACCGACTTTAGGGTCTGAGGAAGAGGAAGTTTAATGATTTCATCTGGCTTCAGTGTTTAGTGTTCAGGAAAAACAGGTATGTGGCTGGATCGATAACCAGCAAGTTGTCTCGTTTTCTGAGACATGTGGCATCACTAGAGCTAAGTAGGGCTACGTGGTGCTTCATGATTGGTCAATAAGGAGGAAAAGTCAAAAAGTGGCTTTAATAAAGCTATTTTAATAAAGCTACTTTATTAAAGTTACTTTTTTGCAGAGTCTACTCAGTTTGGCGCCATGTGTCTATGGAGTCTACTCAGTTTTGTGCCACGTGTCCCCTATGCCTCATGATTTCACCACATACATGCCTAGGTGTCCCAGACAATTGACACCAAGCCTATGTCTCTTCAAAAATGCAAAGCACATGCACCTGCCCTGAAAATGCCATGTCCACACCTACACTAGCATATTTTATCCGACTAATTAGTCATAAATGTCTATGTACTCATTTAGGATAGCTTATTTTTAACTTATTAATGCTTATAAGTCGTGATTTACGGTATACATGGTAAGTATATGAGATGAGTTTTATCTCAACTTACATAATAAGCACTTATTTTCCAAAAAAAAACTATTCCAAACATAGCTTATGTCTTCAAGAATGTGTCACATATGTGCCTGTGTGGCATAAGATAGTGCCACATACCTCAAAAAGGGCCACATGTGAACGTATGTGTCTTATGGCACACCAAGTGTACCTAAGCACCGATAGCTTTCATCCAATTATCAACACACAAGGTAACTTCTCATCGCTCTACCTTAAAAGCTACTTTATAGAGGTGGGACCCAGATGGCACCACATATGCCTTTGGGTGCCACTAAATGGCGCCAAATATGCCTAAGTTCCCATACACAGGCACCTTATGTCTAACTACTTACATGCACTGAACCACATGGAATCAGGAGACTCGGTCTTAACTCAGAGGGCTAAAATCATATAGTCCCATGAAACTCCTTCTATCTTTGGAACTCTTGCCAAACTGGGCTTAGCAGTCTTCTTAACTTAGGCTTATTTTTAAGCTTTTAAACCCAAAATTCAGAATATTACATAGGTAGTCTAGGACCTAAATTTAATTATTTTTTATTTTTATTTTTTCCTCTTTGAAAGGCAAAATTTGAACCTATTAAACACAATTAGGACCATAAAAATGCCTATAATAATATAAAACGTGTCACCAAAAATTAAAACATCATAAATCTATAAGACTATCCAACAACAATAAAAAAAATATGTTGAAAAAAAAATATTTAAACATGATAAATACAATTAAGATAATAAAAATACCTATAATCATATAAAAATTATCATAAAAAATAAAACTTAATTATAAATCCTTAAAAAAACTCCAACAACAATAAATAAAAATTAACATCTAAATTATAAAAATATTTTTTAAAAAAATTGACATGGATAAGACTGAACCAGTCAAGTGGTTTGGTCCCCTGGTTCGAAACCTGGTCCAACCCAACTATTCAGTCTGGTCCAGTTTGGTCCGATTTCATTATATTGCATATTTGGACTGGACCAGATCAGACCAACTTGGGTTGGATCAGACTGAATCAGACCAGACCAGACCATCAGATTTTTGCTTACCCTTAACAAATGCAACCGTTGTGACAGTTATATATCATCAATAAATATAATATCATTAAAAGACAAGGTAATAAATCATGTTTCCATTCGAATCAAATATCATCACGTATTCAAACACGCCTAAAAGGAAACAATAATCCAACAATGCATGAATTATAATTAATTTGTTAACTACGTGAATAAAGTGAGTTTTAAAGAATTCTACTTGTAGCATTACTTACTTGAAAATTTACAATACATACGCGTATACATATAATTCACTCTATTTTTTAATAAAAAATAGTTATTCATAATCATACACAATTCACAAGTATATGGAGGAATAATCAAAGTTACCTGTTACTCCTTAGCTTAAAAATAATTACCAAAGAGTTACTCCAAAGCTCTCAATGAGAGTCTACAAAACCACACACATAAATATCTATGAATATACTAATTAAAAATGCTCTAAAATTAACTTAAAGCTACTATAGGTCTTAAAAGTTACCCTCTAAAAATTAATATTATGCATATCCACATTCATTAATTAGCTACCATATATCAACATTTATATTGAGATTTGTTATTAGTTGAAAATAAAAATAATTACATAAGCTAAAGGATATATGTATGTATGGATGTGTTCAGGAAGATGGGAGCATTGTATATATATAAAATATGGGAGCATTGTATATGAATAGGAGCATTGTATATAAATATATATGTAAGGATTTGAAAGGATGAAAGTCAAGTAAGTTGTGTATCTAAAAGGGAGTGAGAAGAGTTTGAGGGAATAAAAAAAGTTTTTTTTCCAATTATGAACCTCCAGATTGGCTGGACTTGGATTTTTCAATTGATAATTCAGGGTGATGAAGTATGAGTAGGATGTATGCCGTATCAATGGAAAAGAGGTGAAGACATGAGCAAATAATTAATAAAATATTTATACAGCAACAATAATGTGTGGTATGAAATTTGAATTCAAGAAATATACATATATATATACACGCCACACATTCAATAGAGATATTGTGAGAGAAATTTATAGATTTAGAGCTTGATACTCTTTTCTAAATTATTAATTAAGATACACTACTCTAAATTATTAATTAATTATATACTCTTTGACTAAACAAGACCTAAGCAACAACTAAGTCTAAGTGCTGACAAAAATAAGGATGTTACAAAATTCTTTATATCCATTACATCAAGTTCTTTAATCACACATGATCATGTGTCCTATTTATTTTTATATGGGTATATAGTTAAATGATAATAAATAAAAAATGGGACACATGGTCATATGTAATTGGAGAACTTAATGAAATCGATATAAGAAACTTGACTTAAGTCTTTTTCTTTTATTAAAATTAGAACCACAATTTGTCAATGTTTCAAAAAATAATTTTCTTAAAACACAAGCGACAACTTATCAATTGTGTGAGAAATTAGAAGAAACTACAGATAACTTTACTAATTACAATGCATGAGACACTACTATAGAAATCACGATATATGACAATTATTATCTGCCGTATATCATATATGCGGGCACTATAAAAGCTAAGCACAAATATATTATGGTTCCAAAATGTTATTTATTCCGAATGTATTATAACAATTATAATATAACACATATTATGTATTGAGCCTCAGTGAGGCCATGATATGCCCATTGCTGTGATAATAATTAACGGGTACAAGTAAACAACCGTCATAATATATGGTCATGCTTGCTTGGTTCGTAATGGTCTCTTTTTACAAACGTTATTTATTCAGTAATATATATCACGATTTTTATGTAAGTACTGTGACTTTTAATAAAAATAAAAAATGTTCTCATGTAGGCAACCGTTATGTATTAAGTACATAAATAACAGTTTATAAATAAGAATCGTGAACATTTATAATACATTATAATTTTTATATAATAACCATGATGTATGGATATAAGACTTTTCAGTTAAAGTTTCTGAGCTAGTTGATCTTCTCTTTATATATAATAGAATAGCAGTACCTTCTACATTGAGTGGCTATACAATTTGGCATGGATCAAGACATTCCGAGCTTTGAGAGGAGAATCAATAACAATGGTTGACATATATAAGTGATAATATTACTGGTGACCTATATATGTCTCTTTATAGGAATTAACCCCTGGAAAGCAAAGGACTCTGGGGAAAAAACATATCCCCCTATAAAAAAAGGAGGCGGGGGTATGTAAACCCTTAAACTCAAGGGTTTGCATAACCCCTATGCCTTTTCTGATAGGGATATTTCTTTGTCCCTATCTTCCTTTGCTTTCTAGGCTTAATTGCTGAAGAAACGCAAGGTATAGATGAACACTTGCATTATTATTTATATAGTCAGGAGTGCGATTGATTCTAGTAACAAAGCCTAGCAAATTTTGATCCATTCAAATTGCATGGCTACTCTAGATACTACTCTATTATATATATAGAGACGAGACCAAGTAGCTCAGAAACTCTCACATTAAAGAGTTTAGGACTGATCACAATTTTGAATTTCATAGCTTTTAACTTGGTGCCACCACTTAATAGAAAAATAGAAGACGAACCTTCAGTCAAAGCAATAATAGGATTTCCAAAAAGAAACATAACTTCACAAAAGCAATTCAATATGTCATCTTGAATGCTTTATGTGTTGTGACTTCACAAATACTGCAGGTATTCGCTTGTTCATGTATGACACTCGGTACAACTGAACTATGTTTTTCATCACATCCCTATTAAACTTTTTGAAGTTCCAAAGATATGGATGAAAGAGGCAAGCTTCACCCAAGAGGGGGTAAATTGGGTGATGTGATAAATTTTTCAGTTGATGTGGTGATATGAAAATAATTGTAAATAGAGTAGAGTTGAGAAGATTAGCATACAAAGAGTTATACTGGTTTGGCTCAAAAACCAGGCCTACATCCAATCCTTAGAGATCAAGACCTACTAAGATTTTCACTATTCTTCCAAGATTCAGTAGGCTCTCGAAAAGCAGCAAAACAACAATTGTCCTTGAATGGCTTGCGATCAGAAATATTCTAACACTTAGAAATTTCTCTCCCCCTTACAACAAGTCTTATGTGCAGAAAAACAAACCTATGACCTTTCTCTCTTGCTTACGTATACAAGTTTTAGGAGCAGCAATGTTCTCTCCTGCTTACACCCCTATAAGTCTTACGAGCAGCAACATTCTCTACTGCTTGTACCTTGTAAGTTTCATGAGTAAAAGGTCCTATAAGGAATTCTCTTAACTGCTTCTCTCGTAAGGATATCTACCCTCTCAAGGTCCCTATACCTTGAGATCAAATGAAAATACAATTTGTAGTGTATACAGACTCTCTCACAAAGCAAATATAATAACACTAAAATACAATATGAAGACAGAGAAAATATGAATAACAGATACTCATGAATTTGCTTTTGTATATTCTCGTTCTAAGTTCTTGTTTTTTATGGTCTCTAAAACTCTGCATTTATAGTCAGTTGATTTTTTCTGTTGAATAATAGTCATTGTGGAGCAGAGCATTTCATTACAGAGCACATGCATACGTTTGAAATATTTGAACAAGATATCGTGGAAGGTATGTGCTTAGTTAGTCGTAATGATTCTGTCTACCGTTGTTTGACTTCCTCTAAGTATTTCTAATTCAAATGATCAAACTCTTGTTTCACACTTGAAAAATATGTCAAATGATGTTAAATAATAATAGCAAATAAAAATAGAATGAATAAATAACATTAAACCATGTTCGGATTGATCGCTATAAGTCTATAGCGTTTTTGCTTCTGACAGAGTATCACTCGAGTGCACTGAGGTCTCACTCGAGTGCAACATCACAACTTCTCTTCTGCTTCAGCTTTTCAATTGCACTTTCATGCAAAAAGCAAGAGTGCATTTTCTCACTTGTGAGTAATGTGGGTCCTTACTCGAGTGCAAATCCTTTTTCTCAAGTGCACCTGTATTTTGCACTATGAACCCGTGTCCCTGGATAACACTCGCATCTTATTTTTCAAGAGTGTGATTTTGTACTTGCAAGTGATGTGGACCCTCACTCAAGTTCACTGATCTTTACTTGAGTGCGTTAGTATATTCTTGTATTAAGTACTCTTTCAGTTCAGCACTTGTATTACGAATGGAGAGAGTTAGATTCTCACTCGCAGGTGCTGAGCTTGTTAGAATTGGTTGACACGTAAGAGGGGGTGAATTGGGTGTATTATAAAAATTTAACAAATTTGAAATTCTTTTCACATCTTATGAAATCAATAAGTATGTAAGTAATGAAATATAAAACCATAATTACTTATTGAAATTATATATGCTGGAAATATAAGAGTTTAGTAAAGAGAAGATTCAAAATGTGATTTATCCTGGTTCGGTCCAATCCACGATGACCTACATCCAGTCCCCAGGCTCCTCCTGAGATTTTAATCTACCATCTCCCTCAAGTTTAACAGGGTACTTGTAACCCCCTCCGTAATTATATCCGAAATACGCGATTAAAATGAAATAGAGACCAATGATAATCAAATAACATTTACTAACCCATCATATGACGGGGTTTTCACAAATACTTTTTGAAATCATTTATAAACTTGGTCTCATATTCACATTTCGAATACAATTACTACGCGAAGATAAATCGCATTTATATAAATATCAGAGTGCACAACTTAATCATCCCGGCAATCCCGGGTACATACCTTCGCTAAAGATACACAGGGTACAATTGCCCATTACAATTCTTCAAATGGGGATTACACAATCTCATCTCGGAGGAGTCCTAGCCGCTCCCTCCACGAGCCACTTGCCCTGTCTAAATTGTTGGTAGGGGAGAGTGAGATTCGAGAGAATCTCAGTAGGAAACAGATACCATAATGCATGCATGATAGATGCTAGGTGTATGACATGTTAGCTTTATCTAGATGCATACCCCATAATGATATTTCTGCATGCTCAATGTTTCATACAACAAGACTATGGCCACAGCGAAAACAGAAACAGAGCTTCATTTATTCAAATATGCTCTACACAATCAAGTAAAGCAATCACATACATCACTACACAAGCAAAGATATCGGATACATGCAAGTAAGGTAAGTCCCCTACCTCCAGTCTTTTCTCCTTGATTTGCGTGCCAGCAACTCGGGGCTTCACATTCGATCCTACAATGTAAAATGAACTATTTAGACACTTCCATAGTGTTTCTGGGGGTTATATGAGGCTATATTGAAAATGTACTAAAATACCCCCGGGGACCCGGCCCGGCCCCGCCGTATCCGGTCCGGCTGTACTTTTCTTGAAATTTTGACATGGGCTATTCTAACATATTTTCGCCCAAGGAATCCATTTCTGGACTCGGAATTATCAAATTCAATGTCAATTACAAAATTACCCTTGACAGCCCCACTTTAAGGGTTTCAGGGGCGTTTTCGTAATTATGCTTTTTCAGCCTTTCCCGAAAAAGTGCCCAACTGTAACCCCACCTAATTTTCACTCCTGAACTCAATGGAATCATCAAATCATTGAAAATCCAACTCTAAGACCCATTTCTAGAGCTGGCCGAAATTCTCAAGTATTCCGAGGAAAATTGGGGTTTTTCGGTTTCGGCTCCGTAAATTCGTTCCTTTATACTCCTAACCACTTTATTAACCATTACATTAGGTTACAACTAACATTAAGACCCAATTTGGGCAGCATAACCCCTAGGCCATGTCATTTCCAAACTTTAAAACCAATGGCAATCCGGCGAAATTTCACCGATTAAATTGCCCACAACAGCCAGAACAATCAAAGATTAAAGTTTCGGAAGTTACCTCAAGCTCCCTCTGGCTTTTACTCAATTTGGCTGAACCCTAGCCCCTTTTAAACAGCAAAATTAAGCTTCAAGTACCTTAATCCATGTAGAAGAGAAGCTTAGGAGAAGGATCATACGCGTTAGGTACGAATTCACCGAAGAAATCGATCTACCTCGCGAGTTTTCTCCTTCCTTCTCCCTATTTTCTCCAAGCTCTCTCTCACGTTTTTGTTTCTCAAATGGTGTCAGGAAATGGCTGATGAAGATAAAGGAATTGCTTTTAATTCCATGCTGATGTCATCTTTTATTTTGATGATGTCATAATTCTCAATTTTCGGATTTTTGGCAGATTTCTGACCAAACTTTGCAAAATCATAACTAATTCTAGAAAAATCTAAATGAGGTGATTCCAAAGCCAAATGAAAGGTATTTAAGTCCTCTTCATTGGAAAAATATTATCCATTACCAGAAATCACCACAAAATTCCAGAATTACACAAATTTCATCACTGCCCCAAAACAGAGTCCATTTTCGACCACAAACTTTGGACAGTCATATCTCCCAGTTCCCAAAACTAAATGGCATAAATTATATGTCCATTTTGAGGCTTGGGATGTTAACTTTAAGACTAGAAAGTTTCATAATTTTCTGACATCATTTGCCTAGTTAAAACACCACACGAGAAGACTGCCCAGAATTGAGTTTCACTGGACAGAATTTCATATTTTGCATCTTTGCTTCCAATGGTTCCATTTTCATACCAAACATCATTCCCACATAAATTTTCACTAGAAATCCATTGGAAACACCAAATCAATCAAATTCACATCTCATTTACATGTTTTCACAACAAACTCAACATGTCAACACAATTCACATTTCAAAACCTAACATTGCAACATTTCCATTCCAAAGTTCCAAACCAATTTCAATAACATCAAAACACACTATGACACCATTTCCAACACAATACCCCATTCAATTCTTCCCTTTATTCTAAGTCAATTTGGATGTTAATCCACAATTGAACTCAAATACAGGGTTTCGGCACTGCTCACAACACACACGAATCATATTCGAGTGCCAAATCACATCATATTCTCCAAAAGGGTTATTTATCACTAACCACATCCACTTTTGGAGTCATTAACCCTTAATCACAATTTGGGATCTTGCTAAACCGGGGCTTAGCAATCCACTAATCTCAGGCTTATTCTCTAGCCTTGAGTCTCAAAATTCGGGATATTACAGTACTTGAGAACCACTACATCCCCACAAGTTTAATCTAGGCACTTGTAAAGCCTTTACAATTCTTATATTGAGACAAGGACTCCCCCTTATACACTGTAAGGATACAATCTATTTCCTGCTCAAGATTCTCCAATCTTAAGTAACTCTCACAAATATAGAATGATTACAATGAATGATTACTTCTCTCTATATGAAGTAGATAGTGATTAATACTTAAGTACATAGTAGGAGTATCATTATAGAGCTTCGATTAGGTGAGATTCAGAGTAACAACATATAAACATTGTAAGCATAGGCTTTCATCTCTGTTCATTTTGAATGACTTTCCTTCTATAGTTGATGAAGAGCATTTGACCGTTTTAGCTTTTCTTCTTCCCATTAAGGCTTAAAATATTATTGTGGAACTAGCCGTTGGAAGCTTTTGACACAAAAGTGCTTTCTCCATCTTGTGTGTTAATCCTTGTTTGATTACCTGGAAAATGCTTAATCACTAATATTGTAATACCCTGAATTTTGAGATTTAAGGCTAGAAAATAAGCCTGAAATAAGTGGACTACTAAGCCCCTGTTTAACAGGAGTCCAAATTTATTCCCTAATGATTCTTCTATCTTTGGGGTATTAAAGAAAGTAAAATGGTAAATTTTGGAGAATACGATATAAATTGTGATTCGAATGTGTTATGAGTAGTGCCAAAATCCTGTATTTAATTTCAATTGTGGATTAACATCTAAATTGGCTTAAAATAGAGGGAGGTCACATGATTGGTGTGATGGAATGAGAAAATGTGTTTGGTGGTAATTCAAGAGGAATTGCCATGATCAGGGGCAAAATAGTAAGTTACCGACTAATTGGTCAGTTACTGAAAAGGAAACTCATTCGTAACTTGGAGATTAATGGTTGTGATTGATTGTTATGAGATCAAAAGGGGTGGAATCATGTGTGTATGGGTTTATGAGAGCTCATGGAAGATGTTCCAAGGTTGTGACAAGTGGCACAATGTGAGCCCTTGATCTTGGGTCAAAGTTTCAACCCATTTCCTTTCTCCTCTCTTCCAAGGTCGGCCAAGGGAGCATTGGAAGGCCAAATATCTGCCTCCTTCATCATCTTCATCCCTCTCTCCATCCTCTATGTTCATCCAAGGCTAGGAGGAAAGAGAAAAGGAATAGGTGAGTTTTGACTTGTTAAATGATCTCTTTAGCTCAAACACTCTTCTATAATGTTGTTCATAGTAATAAGAGCTTCATCTCTATGGTTTAAGATTCTTGAAAGGAGGTGTTTGAGAGCTTGAGGAAATTTGAAAGATGAAGAATCAAGAAACTAGCTTGGGGAAGAGGAAGAGGTGAATATTGTTACCTTTTGAAATAAGTTTTGTGATTATTGATTGAGTTTTGAGAATTATGGATTTTTCCCTAATTTTGTGTGGCATGTAATTGGGAGAATTACATGTTGTATTGTGGTTAAAATGGTGTTTGGATGTGCTATATAGTCATTAGAATAGATTTGGAATATGGGAAGTGTAATATCCTGGATTGTAATCAAGGATTAATAACTTCAAAGTGATGTAATTAATATTAATTGAGCACTTTTGAAGTACATGTTGTGCAATATGATATAAAGATGCTTAGTGATGGTTTAATGAGTATTGAAATAATCAGGGGTAAAACGGTAAATTTACCGATCGATTGGTCAACTATCAAAGAGAAAACTCCTTAGTAATCAAGATTAATGGCTAGGATTGAAAGAACAAGAGATGGAATCAAGTGTGGATGGGAATATGTGAGTTCATGTAAGGGTGAAGAGAGATCATGACAAGTGGTATCTTGAGGACTATGGATGAAGTCAACATTTTCAAACTCAACCACTCTCCCTCTCAAGTCAGCTAAGTGTATTGGAATGTGGAAAATCTAATTTTTCACCAATATCTCACTTTCTCTCTCCATTCTCTCCATTTTTGCTAAACTAGCCAAGAAAGAGAAAGAGAAAAAACTTAAGTTTTGGTAAGTAGATGCTTATATATGCCCAAATACTCTTCATTGATGTTGTTCATGAGGTTGAAACTTGACTTTTATGGTTTTAGAATTTCCATTGATGGTGTTTGAAGGATTGTGAGGTTTGAGAAGTTGAGGAATCAAGGGTTTTGATCTTGGCAAGTTAGAAAGGTAAGCATTGGTGACCTTTTGGTATAAATGTTATGGCTTTTGGATTAGTTTAGCAAATTCTGGATTTATGCCCTGATTTCTTGTGATTTCAGAAGATATGAATTAAGTGATGTAATGTAGTGGAATAGATGTCAAATAATGTATGGATATAAATAGTTTTGGTTTGGATTTGAAAAGAAGAAGTTGACAAATTGTGGTTTTGGGTGATTTTGTGAGTTAGAGTTGAGATTGTGTTGTTTGAGTGGAAGTTTAGTTGTTTTGGGTAACCAATGAGTATTGGTATGAGTTTAGGAACCATTGGAGCTTAGTTGGTCAATTCTGGAAAACCATATCAGTTACTGTGATTTGGCATCTGATAGACATCACTCGAGTGAGGGAGGAACTCACTCGAGCACGATATGAAATTCTGGGTATTTTTGGGAATGTCTTCAAGCAAAAACCACGAGCACACTTCCTGACTTGCAAGTGAGACATGATTCTGCTCGAGTAAGCATAGGCATGCTCGAGTGAGGGAATCAGTTTAAGACTTGGGTATTTATGGTTGCTCTCAGGTAGTCACTCGCTAGGTCTCACTTCTTAGTGCTCGTGTGCACCTGAGGTCATTGCTCGAGTACAGACTCTTGTGCTCGAGTGAGGGTGTATGATGTATCAAGGTTTGCTCTCGGGCAAACACTTTTTGTGTTTCACTCGCTGGTGCTCGAGTACTGATGGGGGTGTCACTTAAGTGAGACTCCTTTCACTCGAGTGAGCCAGGCCAAAATTCAGAAATTCTTCCAAGAAGGAGGGTCTTCGGGGTAGTTTCTCCTAACCATTTAGGCATATGTTTAGACCTACAATAGTCACCTAAAGAGTTCAAATGATAACCAACTTAAAGTATTATAGAAATAAGAACTTGGGAAAGAGATTGACGGGTTGTCCTTAACTTAGTTTACAGGATTTGATATTTGCCGTCCTCGTGAGCCCGCAGTGCCAAGAAACGTCGGGAAAGGATCAAGTAGTGACTCTCTCTCTCTCATACTTTGTGTAATGCACTGTATGTGTGTTGTATCACTATTTTATGGTGATTTCTGATGCTGCTGCTGTTACAGCTGGTGATAGCTGTCGTTTACAGCGTAAGCTGTCATTATTGTGAATACAGCGTAAGCTGTCATGATGGTGATTATAGCATAAGCTGTCATGATTATGATTACAGCGAGAGCTGTCGTATTGTATATACAACCGTGAGTGCTGTCGTTTGTGGTGAAAACCATTTATCTTTGAGATTGCTGCTGCTGCTGCTGTTTGTGATTTATGTACATGCTTTGTGTTTATGCATTGTGTGAGTAGTTTGTTACTACTGGGATTCTCTCGAATCTCATTCTTTCCTATGACTAACATTTTAGACAGGGCGTGTGGCTCAAAAGAGAAGAGGCCAACCCAGAGCAATTATGACCTTTAGGGGTACATTTGATCTTGGAGATGTTGGTTATCCATTTTGAACTTGGGATTACTGTATATTTTGAGATATGAATATTATATTCGATTTTGGTTGTGTAATCCCCTAGTGGATACTTATAAACCCTCAGGTTATATATGTATAGAAACCAGAACTTGCTGGGGATTTGGTTATACACTTTGATATGAATGAATGTATATTAACTGCACAGGTAATTATATTTGAATATTGGAACTGAGACCGGGATAGGAAAAAAGTTTTGAAAGATTTTTGTGAAAATCCTACTATAAGGTAGATAGTTAAAATGAGTTTAAAACATCTGATGGTCTCTAATCCAATTTAATTATGCGTTATCGAATTATAATTACGTGTTTAAAGGCAGGGGGTTACAGGAAGCAAAAGTGGTGTAATTGGGTAATGTGTGTAATAAGTGTGACCAGGGGGAAATATCATTGTGATGTGATTTTGGGTGTTTTGAGATTTCCGATAGGTTCCTTGTGTAAAATTGTGTGGGAATAGTCTTGGATAAGAATTTTGGGACCATTCGAAACATATTGGTTGAGTTGGGAAAATTCTGTCATCTGCTGCGTTTTGGCTTCTAATAGAGCCTTACTCGAGTGCAGCATCATATTTTCCCTTTGCCCTTTAATTTTGGTTGCACTTGCATGTAAAAGGAGCAAGAGTGCAGTTCCTCACATGCGAGTGATGTGGGTTTTCACTCGATTCCAGTTGGTCTCACTCGAGTGAGAATGTGTTTTTGTACTATGAGCCCGCTTCTCACGATAACACTCGCAGTCGGTTTGTCAAAAGTGTAATTTAGCACTCGTGAGTTTTATGCCCTCACTCGAGTACCAGAGATAATGCTTAAGTGCACTTCTAACTCTGGGTTTTTCTGTGCTCTCTGGTGACCACTTCTTGTACCTCACTTGGTGGGACTCAGGTGAGAGTGGGGGAATCACTCGAGTATTGATCTTGATTCTCGAATGCTTTATCCATCACTCAAGTGCTGCAGCTAAAAATGGGATTTCGAAGTTTCGAAAGATGATCTTTGGACAAGTTTCTCCCAACCCTTTAGGCATATGTTTAGGCTTTGAGCATCCACCTAAAGGTCTTAAATGATAACCAACTTTAAGTGTTTGAAAGTTGAGGAATTTGGAAAGGGATTAACCCTAAGTCCTTGCTTTGGTTATAGGGTTTGATATTCCCCCTGATTGTGAGCAGCCAGTGCTGAAGCACACGTGGAAAGAACAAGTGTAGGGAACTTACCTCTCCTGCATGTATTTGATATCTGTGTTGGTGTTTTGATGCATGTTATTGCTTTGCGATATTATGTGTAACATATATGAATGTTTGAAGCTATGTTTCTGTGTATGCTATGGCCATAAGTATGTTGTTTGAAGCATTGAGCTTACAGATATGTTATTATGTGAGCATGAGTTATGTAATGCAAGCATGTCATACATTAAATATGTATCTTGCATGCTTATTGGTATATTTTTCCTACTGAGATTCTCTCGACTCTCACCCTCCCCTACCAACATTTCAGACAGGGTAAGCGAATTGAGGATGGAACAAGCAACAAAGGGTGGCGAGGACTTTCTCGGGTTGTAGATTTGTTAGTTATCATTGTAGTGGGGATAACTATACATGTTTGGATATGTATTTGGAAATGACTTTGTATAATCCCCGTATGAGAACTTGTATATGGGCAAATATCCCCTGTGAACTTTTTAGTTAAGATATGGAACCCAGAATTGCTGGGATTATTATGTTGTGCACTCTAATATGTTATGAATGTGATTTATCTTCACGAAGTAATTGTATTCGAAATGTGAATATGAGACCAGGTAAATTAGATTGCGAAAGCTATTTGTGAAAACCCTATCTTAAGATGGGGAAAGATATGAGTTTTGTTTAATTTATTGGTCTCTAATTCATTTTAATGGCGTATTTTCGATATAATTATGTAGGGGGTTACATTTTGGTATCAGAGCCGTAGTTCTTGGAAAAGGTGGATCTTGCTAGGATAGTTCCCCTGGTTTGGCCTAAGAAATAGGTGATGACTTGTGATTGGTTGAGGTATACACATTAATGTCCCTGCTATTGTGGATATATGAGTTTAAGGGCTGGGTGTATATGTAACCCCCTGCCTTAATTAGCGTAATTAAGATTCGATAACATATAATTAAATTGGATTAGAGACCGAAAGATAGTTTGAAACTCATTTTAAACACCCTCCCTAAGGTAGGGTTTTCAAACTATTTTGACAACTTCTTTTCTTTTCCGGTCTCAAGTTCAAATATCGAATATAATCACCTGAGCAGTTAATTTACATTCATACATATCAGAGTATATAACCAAAAATCTCGGCAACCCCTGGGTTCCATTCATTCACTAAAAGGGTTATAATTCCCATAGAGGGGATTACACAACTATATTCAACTAATAATTACAACCCAAAAATAATTAACAAATCTCTGTCCAATATGATTAACCAACATGGCACGAACAAAATGTCCCTAAAGGGTTCTAACCGCTTCAGGTCGTACATTTTTCCTTGAAGCCACTTGCCCTGTCTGAAAGGTTAGTCAAAGGAAAGAATGAGATTCAAGAGAATCCCAGTAGTAACAAAACATTCATACCACACATAAGCACATAGCATGTAAGTAATCATCATACAGCAGTAGCAGCACAGATCACACTCCACCCTCATCCCCTTTTACCACTGGGAAGGCACACCATCCTAACCCGAACCATTGTTAGCGACTTAGGGACTGTTGGCATGGCAATACATACACATAGCTTATAGCTCATATAGCTATCCGGCTTTCACAATTGGCCCGTTAGCCTTCACAAATAGCCTTTCAGCTTTTCACATAATCACATATATCACACCCCATCCTCATCCCCTTTTACCGTCGGGAAGGCACACTGTCCTAACCCGAACCGTCGTTAGAGACTCAGGGACTATTGGCATGGCGGTGTTCACACAAATCCACAAATATCCCAGCATATGAATTTATCACAATCAATGATATAACACACATACAATGCATCACATATGGTATAAAATAAAAGTCACTACCTTATTTCTTCCTGACGTTCGCTAGCACATTGGACTCACGAGGACGGCAGATGTCGAATCCTATAAACCAAATTAGGGACAATAGGTCAATCTCTTTTCCAAGTTCTTAATTCCGTAATTCTTTAAGTTGGTATTCATATGAACTCTTTCAGTGGTTATTAAATGCCTAGATACATGCCTAAAGGGTTAGGGTAACCATCCTCAAAGACACCTATTTCAGAAAAAGAAGCACTAATTTTGGGCTGCCTAACTCGAGTGACAGACACCTCACTCGAGTGATGCCCACAGTTGTGCTCGAGTCCCAGCGATTGAGACACAGGAAGTGTTTGTCTGAGAGCAAACCTCACAATATCCCTCACATTCACTCGAGCACTGGAAACTGTACTCGAGTGATGACCTCAAATGCACTCGAGTACCAAGAAGTGAGGTACCACGAGTGACTACCCGAGATCAACCCAACTCCCAGGCGACAAGTGCACTCGAGCACTAGCCCTAGTGCTCGAGTGACTTCCTAATGCTCACGAGTGATAACGCACATCACTCGAAGATGAAGAAGTACACCCACGACTTCTACCCGAAGACTTAACCAAAATTCCCAGAAGTTCATATCGTGCTCGAGTGAGATCCTCTCTCACTCAAGTGATGCCTATCAGATGCTAAATCGCAGCAACTGATATGGTTTTCCATAATTGACCAATTTGCTACCAATGGTCCTAAAGCTTGTACTAAAACTCATTCTCACTTATCTTAACACAAGGAACCTATTGGTAACTCAAAACAATCAAACTCCCACTCAAGCAACACATACTCATCTTTAGATCACTAAAATCACCCAAAACCACAATTTGCCAAACTTCCTCTTTTCAAATCTAAACCGAAACCATTGACACCTATACCCTATTCCATTCCAGCACATTACACTACTCAATTCACGTCTTCTAAAATCACAAGAAATCAGGGCAAAAATCCAAAATTTACAAAACCAAACCAATGGCCAAAACAATTATACCAAAATACATCAAATGTTTACCTCTTTCTTTCCCAAATATGGTTTCCTTGATTCCTCAACTTTTCAAACTTCACAATCTCTCAAACACCACCAATGAAAATTCTGAAATCATAGAAGTCAAGCTCTCAACCTCTTGAACAACATCAATGAAAAGCACTTAAGCATATAAGGGTATTTACTTACCAAAACTCAAGCTTTTCTCTTTCTCTTTCTTGGCTAGTTCAGTGAAAATGGAGGAGGATGAGAGAGAAGTGAGATATTGATGAAAATGATCTCATTTCCCAATTCCCATGCCTCTTCACCGACTTGAGAGAGAGATGGAAGAGTGTTTGAAAATTTGACCTTATTTATTGTTCATATCTTGCCACTTGGCACCATCTTGTTCTTCTTAACATGATTTCACATAGACTTGCATGCATAGGATTCCACCTATTGCTCTTTCAATCCTAGCCATTGATCTCAATTACCAAGAAGTTTCCTCTTTGATAACTGACCAGTCGGTTGGTAAATTTACCATTTTGCCCCTAATTGTCACAATGCTTACTAAACCATCATTAAGCACATCATATACTTCAAAAGTTCTTAATTATCATTAATTACTTCACTTTGAAGTTTTTAGTCCTTAACTACAATTTAGGATATTACAGTATATATTATCTGTGATGTGGATGTGGTGAATCAGTATGGTTCGCCAAAGAATTTGATATATAGACCCAAAGGTGAAGGTTGTAATACCCCAAATTCTGAGACTTGAAGCTAAAGAATAAGTTTGAGATTAATAAATTGCCAAGCCCTGGTTTAGCAAGATTCCAAATGTGAATTAATGGATAATGACTCTAAAAGTATATGTGGTTAGTGATAAATAAACCCTTTTGGAGAATATGGAGTGGATTGTAGTCGCTTGCGTTGTGAGCAGCACCAAAACCCTGTATTTGAGTTCAATTGTGGATTAACATCCAAATTGACTTTGAATAGAAGGAAGGCATGTTTTGTGATAAATAGAATGGTATGATGTGTTTGGTGGTGATTCAGGAGGAATTGCCATAATTAAAGGCAAAACGGTAAAGTTACCAACCAATTGGTCAGTTACCGAAGAGGAAACTCATTGGTAACTTCAAGATCAATGGTTAGGATTTATTTGTGCAAGAGATCAAGGGGTGGAATCACATGTGTGTGAGCTTGTGTGAGCTCATGGGAGGTGAGCAAGATATTGACACTTGGCAACTTATGGACCCTTGGATCATGGTCAACATTTCCACTCATTTTCCCTCTCTCCCTCTCACTTTTAGGTTGATTTTGGCATCCAAAAATCTGATCATCTCCTTCATCATCTTCATCTCTCTCTTGTTCTCCATTTCGCCTAGCTCAAGGAGGAAAGAGAAAAGAATAAGGTGAGTTTTGGCCTATTTGTGGTCCTCTAATGGCTAAATCCTCTTTACTAATCTTAATCATGTTGATAGGAGCTTCATATTTATGGTTTTAGATTTTTGAAAGGAGGTGATTTAGAGCTTGTGGAAATTAGGAAAGATGAAGAATCAAGGAATTTGTTTGGGAAAGAGGAAGAGGTAAGTATTTGATGACTTTTGACCTAACAATTGTGGTTATTAGTTGAGTATTGTGAATTTTGGTTTTTCCCTGATTTTGGTGGAATTGTGAAATGCATGAATTGTCATGTGTTCTGTGTTGAAAATGGTGTTTTGTTGTGTAATTTGGTCATTGGAATTGGTTTGGCATTGGAAATGGAAAAGTTGCAATGTTAGAGATTGAAATGTGAAATTGTGTGACATGTTGAGATTTCTGTAAAACATGTCAATATAATGTGAATTTGGTTGTTTTGGTGTTTCTAATGGTTTCCTTGTGAAAATTTGTGTGAGAATGGTATTTGATGTAAAAATGGGACCATTGGAAGCTAATTGTACAAATGATGTCAGAAAATTCTAAAACTTTCTAGTCTTAAATTTCACATCCCAAGCTTCAAAATGGACATACAATTTGTGCCATTTCATTTTAGGAACTGGTAGATATGACTGTCCAAAGTTTGGGATTGAAATTGAACACTATTTTGGGCCAGTAGTGGATTTTGGGGAATTCTGTATTTTTGTGGTAATTTCTAGTAATGGTCCATATTTGTCCTGTGTAGAGGACTTGAATAGCTTTCATTTGGCTTTAGAATCACCTCATTATGATTTTTTTGGAATTAGTTATGATTTTTGGAAGTTTAGCCAAGAAATAGGATTTTCTTGGCCACGGCCAGAAGGATTCTAGGCCGTGGCCCAAATAATTCTGAGCTGTTTTTGGCTGATGCCAGTAGATTTGTGGGCCACGGCCAACCCCCAAAAATTAGCATTTTGGAATTTTAAAAGGTGATCTTTGGTCAAGTGTTTCCCAAGCCTTTAGGCATATGTTTAGGCTTTGATTAGCCACCTAAAGGTCATGAATGGTAACCAACTTTCAGTGTAGTGAAAGTAAAGATTTGGAATAGAGAATAAACCTATGTCCTTGCTTTGGTTAAGGTTTGATGTTCACCCTGAACATGGTTCGATATTCACCTGGTCATGAGTAAGCGGTGCTGGAGCTTACGTGGGAAGAATAAGTGTAGGGAACTTACCTCTCCTGCATGTATATGATATTTGTGTTGGTATTGATACATGTTATTGTTTTTCTTGATTATGTGAAACATGTATGAATGATTTGAAGCTATGTTTCAATTTATGCTATGGCCACAAGTATGTTGTTTGAAGCATTGAGCCTACAGATTTGTCATTATGTGTGAGCGTGAGTTATGCAAGCATGTCATACATTAAACATATATCTTGCATTCATATTGGTAATGTTTACCTACTGAGATTCTTTCGAATCTCACCCTCCCCTACCAACATTTTAGACAGGGCAGGTGGATCGAGGATGGAGCAAGCAGTCAAGGGCGGCTAGGGCTCCCGTGGGAGTTTGGTTTTGATAGTTGGTTATCATAATTGGGATGATTTGTAGTCGTATTTGGATGAAGGGTTGTATATATTATGGAATGTATATTTGAATATATTTTTGGATGAGAATATTTGTATATGTATTTGAGGAGAATTGTGTAATCCCCATTTGAAGAATTGTAATGGGCAATTATGCCCTGTGTATCTTTAGTGAAGGTAAAAACCCAGGATTACAGGATGATTATTATGTTGTGCACTCTGATATTTGTATAAATGTGATTTATCTTCACATAGTAATTGTATTCAAAATTTGAATATGAGACCAGGTAAATTAGATTTCGAAAGTTATTTGTGAAAACCTTATTGTGAAGATGGGATTTTAAATAAGTTTTAATAATTATTGGTCTCTATTTCACTTTAATCGCGTATTTCGGATATAATTACGGAAGGGGGTTACAAAGGTAATCAAAGATAATCCACTGGATCCTATGTGGAGATGATGGGTCTGATTTAAGAATAGAGGAAAATGAATTCCAAGGTATGTGATATTGAGGTTCTAGGTTCATCATGACACCAACCTAGATGTAGGGTGAGAAACCCTAGGTGGTATGACATCACTGGCCATGTTACACTGGATTTGTGTGTCTAAAAGCTCCCAGACCTAGGGGACCATTATGCCTTAGGCTGGCACAATAGTTAAGCTGATCTATAGGAATTTGAGTTGACCCAGATAGTCTGTGGTACCAGAGTATGGTATTAGATTTAATAGAAATGTGTATTTGGTATCCTGAGGTTGCTAGTTGTTAATCTAGCACAGGAAAAGAGTTATTCTACGGAGGATTCGGATCGGAGAAGGCTACCTATAGCGAGTTCATATCAGAGAGGGCTACCTACGGTGACATCTGATCGGAAAGGCTATTTGTGAGTCTTTCAAATCAGAGATATGACCAAATTACTGAACGTCACCTGTGCTGAAAGAAACAAAGTCTACTACTATTATTCGAATAGCATTGCTTCTATTCGAATAGAATCACCCATTTTCAATTATGGACTATTCGAATAGTCACTTCACTATTCAAATAGTATTTGATTATTTTATACTGAGACTATTCTAATAGTTCTATTACTATCCTAATAGTCACCTTACTATCCAGATAATCTTGTGATATTCAAATAGTCACTTTACTATTCGAATAGTATTTGATTATTTTGCACTAAAACTATTCTGATAGTTCTATTACTATTCTGATAGTCTTTTTGAAATATGTCAAATACTATTCTGATAGTCTCCTTATTATCTTGATAGTAATCTTACTATTTTGATAGTAACCTTACTATCCTGATAATCTTGTGATATTGGATGCTGAAATTCATCAAAAACTTATTCGGATAATCATCACACTATTCGAATAGTACCCTTACTATTCGAATAGTTATCCTATTATCCGGATAACATATTTAGAAACTGAGTTTGAAATCACAATGACTATTCAGATAGTGCCTTGACTAATCGAATACTTTTTCACTTGAATTATTTTCAGAAAAATTTGTTAGGCATACTATTCGAATACTAATGTGCTTATCCGAATACTTCCAACTTTTAATAGTTATTCTCTATTCGAATAGCATATTCATTATTCGAATAATACTTTGATTATTCGGATAAACTGATAGTTATTCGAATATATCTTAACTAAAAACAAGTTTTACTATTCGAATAACAATTTGACTATTCGAATAATCCTCAGTATTAAATCACATGAATCTTTTCAACCCAACTTGATATCTTCTTTCTTTGCTTGACTAATCTACAAGACATTTTACATTAAACACAGTAGTTAGTCAATGTAGGAGATGAATACATTAAGTAAACTTTTTGCTCTCAATATTTAACATCATCAAAACTAATCATATCTAACAGAGCTATCACTCGGGTGCAAGTGCTCTTCACTCGTGTGCACTTGCTCTTCCATATTCTCGCTGACTCTTGGGCAAGCACTTTCTATGCTTCACTCGCTTGGACTCGAGCACACTTTTCCCTTTAAGTTTTCCTTGCTCTCAAGTGAATACTTACTATACCATACTTTGCAGGACTCAAGTGAACTTGAGGCTATCACTCAAGTATTAAGTCATTGCTCGAGTGCAATAATTATTTCCTGTCTTTATCAAACACTTGTACGAGTGAGTCTTCGTGCTTGAGTGCAAATAACATCAACACTCAAGTGTTAAGTCTATCACTTGAGTTGTCCTGGTATTTTAAGCTAAAGTTGTCTTCTGTCAAACACTTTTAGTTCAACACTCGCTGTACTCGAGTGCAAAAGTGCTTATCACTCGAGTGCATCGGTTAAAATCACAACAATAACCTCTAAACTTTATGAGATATATTTGGTAACATTTTCAATCATTATCTAAACTTGCAAAACATGAGTTACTTACCACAACACACAATAATCTTTTGTTATCATCAAAACTTGGAATCTAACATTCTCCCCCTTTTTGATAATGACAAAACCTTTGTAATGGATTTTAAAACTTGAATAAAGTGTAAATTTTTTAAAAAAATTTATAAATTTTCAAATGCATATTCATTAAAGTTTTGAATCATTTTTCATATTTTTGCACTTAACTTCATAAGTTTCCTACAATACTTCCAATGGACACTAAAAGCCAAGATAAGTCATAGTGGAGCGAAAAACTTAGAAAACATGAAAATGACCATATATATATTTCTGAACTTATGAAGTACATTAACAGATAACATCTACCCATGAAAATCCAAATACATCCAAGTCAGAAAGAAAAAGAAAATCTCAAATAACATTAAACCTACCCCCCAATACATAAAAAACTACCTAATACTCCACTTTAATCCAAAATCATTCCAAAACCAGACAAAATAGGTCAAGAACCATCACACATCCTTCTCCCCTATTTTGTCAGTATCAGAAGGAGGCTGAGGAAAAGTAAGATCATATGGATGTGCTGGGGTATATACCACCATGGTAGTGAATGAATCAAATGGTGGTGATGATGGCTGAGGAGTAGAAGCTGCAGGTGGTGGTGATAATGGTTGGTCATAAGTAACATAAATCTGGGAATGAGGGTTAGTGAAGAGGACATGTGTCTGAGGCTGAGAAGGTGAGGCCATGGTAGGAGTAGACTTGGAGGCACCTCAGTAGAAGTAGTAGGAAGATGAGTACGTAAGAATATCTCCATGTCAGTATTCCTCATGACTATTCTTCTTATTCCTTAAACATCATATCAAAATTGGCATTAGCCTTGTCCATCAATCTTGAAACTTGTGTTTCCTTTTTATCTACCAATTTCTCATACTCGCTTAACAATTTCTTTTTCAGGCCTGCCACCGCTTGATTGATCACTTCGGCCAGATAGCTTGGTAGTGATGCATTTAGGAAAGATGGAGGTGGAGTTGATCCTTGTGCAAAAGACTAAGCCTCATCACCTCTTGAAGGAGTGGCTTCTCCCTGAGATGTAGCCCTGGTTTAGCTAATTAGAAGATTGATCCCCATATGTGTCAACTGAATCTTGCCAAACCTCGAAATGTTTACCCTCTCAGTTCCCTCCAAGTACCAAATTTTGTTGTGCTTTAGGATGAGAGACACAAGTTATGGATATGGAATTATGGTAGATCTTGATGAAGAAAATCTAAATCTTCTCATCTCATCAAAAATAAGCTCCCCCATATTTCTTCGTTGACCGGCTAGGAAGGAGGCCAATAAATAGTAATCTCTCTAGGCAACTGGGTATAGTTTTTGGATTTGTTTACAATGCTACGTGTTTATATATAATGAAGAGCACGTATAGAGTCAGGCATATCAATAGGCTTAAAGTTAAGAGGCTCTATAGGGTCATTTGTCCTCAATTTCTGAAAAGCTTCATTTGTAGAAAGTATGGGTGGATCAGATGGAGGTGCAACATAGCCAAGTATATCATTTATAATAGAAGGAGATATTGTAATATCCCCAATTGTGATTAAGGACTAAATCCTTCCAAAAGTGATGTAATTATTATTAATTAAACACTTTTGAAGAATATGATGTGAATTTTGATTCGAATGTGTTCTGATTGTGCCTAAACTCTATATTTAAGTTCAATGGTGGATTAACATCTAAATTGAATTAAATAATAAGGAGGGTGCATGATTGAGCAATATGAACCATAAACATGTGTTTAGTGATGATTTAGTAGGAATTTCCAGAAATAGGGGCAAAACGGGCAAAAAGGAAGGTTACCGACCAATTGGTCAGTTACCGAAGAGGAAACTCATTGGTAACTTAAAGATCAATGGTTAGGATTGATTATTATGAGATCAAGAAGGTGGAATTGTGTGTGTGCATGTTCAAGTAAGTCCAAGGAAGATGCCTCAAGATTTTGACACTTGGCATCATCTCACACCCTTTTGACAAGTTAAAAATTGCAACTCCCCTTCCCTCCCATTCATTTAGGTCGGCCAAGAAGCAATTAAGGGTAAAAATTCTGATTTCATTTAACCATCTCTCTCTCACCTCAGCTCCATTTTCGCCAAGCAACAAGAGAAGTAAAGAGAAAGAAGAAGCTTAAGTTTTAGGTGAAAATTTGTCCATGAATGCTCAGATAATTTTCATTAATATTGTTCATGGTGTTGAGGGCTTCATGGCTATGGTTTAGATTGTTGAAAGGTGGTGTTTGAGAACTTGAGAAAAATTGAAAGTTGGAGAAACAAGGAAGTTGCTTTGGGAAGAAGAAGAGCTAAGAATTTAACACATTTTGAGCTAAGTTTTGTAACCATTGATCAAGTTTTGAGAATTTTGAATTTTTGCCCTGATTTTTCATATGATTTTGGTTTGGAAGAATTGAATTGTGTGATGTGTTGGAATAGGTGTCATTTTGTGCTTTAGTGACAATAGAATTGGTTTGGAACCTTAAATGGATAGGAATTGCATTGAATTTTGAGTTGGGTTATTGTGTGACATATTGTGTTTCTTGTGGAACATGTCAATGTGAGTTGAATTTGGTCATTTTGGTGTTTCCAATAGATTCCTTGTGGGAAATTAGTGTGTGAATGGCATTGGTTGTGAATTAGGAACCATTGGAAGAAATTACTCAAAAAACACAAATTCTGTCTATTAAAACTCTGTACAGGGCAGTCAGGTTGTCTGGAATTTTTGAATAGGCAAATGGTGTCTACAAATTCTGAAACTTTCCAGTTTTAAAGTTCACATTCCAAGCTTCAAAATGGAGATAAATTTTGTGTCATTTCGTTTTGTGAACTAAGAGTAATGACTGTCCAAAGTTTGGGATTAAAACTGGAATCTGTATTGGAGTAGTAGTGAATTTCATGTAACTCTATAATTTTGTGGCGCTTTCTAGTAATGATTCATATTTTTCCTATATAAAGAACTTAAATATCTTTTATTTGGCTTTGGGATCACCTTATTTCAATTTTTCTAGAATTAGTTATAATTTTTCAAAGTTTCATTTTTCAAAGTTTCCTTGGCTGCAGCGTAAAACTTTCTATGCACGTTTTGGCCGCAGCCAGAAAATTCTTGGCTGCAGCCAAAATACTTATGTGCTGTTTTTTGCCACAGCTAGAGAATTCCTAGCTGCAGCCAAAACCCTGTTTTTAGCACTTTGTGATTTTGAAAAGTAATTTCCAATCTAATACTTCCCAATCCTTCTAGATTTTCATTGAGCCTATTATAGTCACTTAAGGAACTCATGTGGCAACCTATTTTTAAGTGTTTGAAAGTGAGAATTGGGGGTAGAGAATTAATCCACCATCCTTGATTTTGGTTTATAGGATTTGACATCTTCCGTCCTCGTGAGCCCACTGTGCCAACGAATGTCAGGAAGGAACAAGGTAGTGACTCTTTCTTTTATACCATATGTGATGCATTATATGTGTGAAATATCATTGATTTGTGATGAATTTGAATACTGCAATGATTGTGGATATGAGTAAGCACCGCCATACCAACAGTCCCTGAGTCGCTAACAACGGTTCGGGTAAAGGCTGCGTACCTTCCCGGCTGTAAAAGGGGATGAGGATGGGGTGTGATATTTGTGATTATGTAGGCTGAAAGGCTATATTGTGGGCCGAAAGGCTATATGTGAGCTGTAAGGCTATTTGTATGCACTGCCACACCAATAGTCCCTGAGTTGCTAACAACGGTTCGGGTTAAGACGGTGTGCCTTCCCGGTGGTAAAAGGGGATGAGGGTGGAGTGTGATTCATGTTGCTGCTACTGTATGATATTTGTGAGTTGTAAATAGTCTTTAAATACATGGTGGTGTAATCCCCTAATTGGGAAATGAAGCCCTATAGTTCTATATATAGATGAAACCCAGGGGTTGCCGGGGATTAAGTTATGCATCTTGATATGTTAAATGTATATAACTGCACAGATAATTATATTCGATGTTTGAACTTGAGACCAAGATTGGAAAGAGGTTTTGAAAATTTTGTGAAGCCCCTACTACAAGGAGGAAGTTTTAAACGAGTTTGAATTATTCGTCAGTCTCTAATCTATTTTACTATGCATTATCGAACATTAATTACGCTAATCAAGGCAGAGGGTTACAGATATCATAATATGTTGGCTGCTAATGGTGATGGAAATTGCTTCCTCTATCAACTCTCTGGCTCTAGATTTTATATTTTGGACTACCAAGTTGAAGTAAAAATTTCTCACAATAGTAAGGGAATATGGAAGATGCACATTCAACCAAGGATCATAGTATCCAAGGAAAGGTTGAAAATCCAGAATACAACTTTTCTTCAGATAATCCAAATCTACATAAACTATAGGGCAGAAACTTTTATGAGAAAATTCAAAATCGTATACCTTTTGATTAAAGGGCTCCAGTACCTAAATATTGAAGCCTTCTGGAGGAATTGTGTCTTGTTCTACCTCCGGACCCTATGAGGTAGAAGGTACTCCTGACTATAAAGCAACTTGACTGGACTAGCCAAAATAATGAGAACTTGAGGCACCGGCTTGGGAGGCAATCTTGCCAACCAAGGCATAGAGCTTGGATTTTTCTATTGCTTCCCTAAGGTGCACATTGAAGGAATCATCACAGGAAGACTCTTGAGATTCTTCTATGGTAGTCATCTTTTCTCTTCCCTTTACTTCCTTCACTTGAGAGCGAGTTACAACAGGCTCTTTGAAGACACCTCCTTTTAGTTTCTTTAGTAGAGGTTGAACCTTCTTAGCCACCTTAGGCTTAGGATGAATTTTCTTAGCTGGAGTTGTTCTTTTCTTGGTTGTTTTGGGTTTAGGAGAGAGTGTAGGAGTAGGAGGTGGTATGGGTGTCGGAGATACAATAGGTGTAGAAGTAGCTATTAGAGTTTTCAATTCACTGGCTTCGAAATAAGGAGGTGAGGGCATTGGAGATTTTTGGGAAACTTGAGGAAGCTTTGTTCTAGCCATCTTGGATGATTCAGAAATGAATCAAGAAATAGCAGCATAGAGAAAATCTTGAATGCTTTTTGGAAATGTTCTTTGGTTAGGGCAAGAAAAGACAATTTATAAAGATAAATCTGACCTTGATAGGATGATTAAAGAGTTGCAACTAAAATCTGAAGAGATTTAAGGCGTTTAATCAGTGGAAAATGATCATAGGTGAAGAGGTATGGCTGACGAGTGAAGAGACACTTTTGAGTAAGAAGGAGAAGTGTGACAGTCTGAGCTATCGCATATTTAATATAAGTTCCAACACTTGAGTGACAACCCTAGTGCTCGAGTGTTATTCATAAAGCACTCGAGTGATACAAGTTTATACTCGAGTGCAAAACAAAGAAATTTCTTAAAACATGTAAATGTGTACCTGGTTTAAGTTTGTTTTGTTATATTGTTCACCTTTGTACTTAAATCCTCCAAGATCATTTGAGTAACCATGCTTTGAAGTTATATCTTTCTCTACTACTCGAGGATTCTTGCTGCACTTCAGTTTGTTCTTATATCACTTGAGTGATATTCTTCCCTCACTCGAGTGAGGTCTGACACTTTTGGTATGCTCGAGTGATTTCTAAGAGTTCTTACATACTCTGTTAATCCCTGTTTTACATAGCTAGAAGCAGAGCATATAAGATAGTTCCACACTTGAGAATTCATCTCTGACTCGAGTGATAAGGTGCCTTGACTCGTGTGATCCATCCAACACTCGAGTGACAATCTTGTAAAAACATTTTTTATATACTTCAATACCAAAGTCAGTATGATTATCATCAAAACTTACATGACACATAATAATTAACAAGAAATACTTACAACTTATTGGGATTAAACATTCCCTATTCTCATCATATATATATATATATAGGAATTGATCTTTAGCTATCAGCTTTGTGAATATGTCAGTGAGTTGAAGATGTGTCAGTATGAATTCTGCTTTGACATCCTTCTTTTGTATGTGATCTCGAATGAAGTGATGTCGGATATCTATGTGCTTGCTCCTTGAATGTTTTACAGGATTCTTGGCCAAACTAATGGTGCTAGTGTTGTCACAGTAAATTGGTATCTCCTTTAAGTATATCCCCAAATCCTGAAGTTGTTGCTTCAACCATACTACTTGAGAACAACAACTTGCTGCAGCTATGTATTTAGCTTCAGTGGAAGATAATGACACTTTGTTCTGTTTCTTGCTGAACCATGATGTCACACCCTTACCTTGTTTTAACTTTTTTTCAGAGTATTCATGGAAAACGATATATGGTTCGGTGGGTAACACATGAGTAACATGAATATACTGATAATAAGTGCTTGATTACATAAATTCCCCCATAAGGGTTCGTACATGATTATTACCATCAATGTAGCCACGTAGGGCTACTTGGGTATCTAAACCTGTCCCAATGAAACAAAGACATATTCTTATCTTCGTTCCACCACTGCAATCCCCTTATATGGTTCTCTGCATTATTCTCAGCATACCTTATGTCTTCTCCTGTCTAAATTGTTGATAAGGGAGGGTGAGATTCGAGAGAATCTCAGTAGGAAAACAATACCAATATGCATATATGATAAATGTTTAATGCATGATATGGTTGCATGACATAACTCATGCTTACATTATGACAAATATGTAAGCTGTAACACCTCATTTGAAATGACATATATGCTTAACGTTCAATCTGTTAAAATGTCACTTATGAACTTAGAGACTCTATCCCAACAAAACTTAAACAACACTTACTTGATACTTTTAGCTGAAAGTTTTAATTTCAAATAAATATTTATCAACCAAAATATTTTAGGACAAAAAAAATAATCCTAGTATCATGGCAATTAAATATAAAGTGGCATAAAGGTGCATAATGAGCTTAATAGAGCCTTCAAGGCTTGCTCCACAAGTGCCTTCCCTTGCTTCTTACTAGAAAATTCACCTGAAAAATGTTAATATAATGGGATGAGATTCCACGTCTCAGTAACTACTGAAAGTTTCTACCATACACAAGCAAACTACATATGATGAAAAGAAGGAACTGATTACATATATATTTGTATATATTAAAATCCTCGTACAAAACGATGTCACATTTAATCATCATTATGCCAACCTCTATCTTCATCATATCAGGTAATATACAATTATGCAATATGCAATATGCAGCCTCCCTTATATCACCGTCCATCCTTATTCCGCTGACTAGAGCCATAGGCTAACAGATAGTCTAACAAAAACCCATCCATTTGACCGGATTGTCCCAAGCTCACCAGTTCTTAAGATACACCTGGCCAAAGGTGTAGAGCTTAAGTCTGGACTATGGCTCCCCTCCTTAAAAGAAGAAAACTAAGGAGGTGTCACATATCCCACAGCTCCAATACGGTCTCGGCCAAAGGAAAACATAGAAGAAGGGGCCCTAACAAGTGCCATCCACTGTGCACCGAATGATGGCATACCACGTGGTAAAAGATCCCAACATACAAATTCCTCCTTACTCTAACCCATCACAAATGCAACCGCCATGACAGTTATATTCAATAATCAATAAATATAATATCATTAAAAGACAAGGTAAAATAAATCATGTTTCCATGCGTATTAAATATCATCACATATTCAAACATACCTAAAAGGAAACAATAATCCAACAATACATTAATTATAATTAATTTATTTACTATGTGAATAAAGTGAGTTATAAAAAATTCTACTTATAACATTACTTACTTGAGAATTTACAATACATACACATATACATATAATTCAGTCCATTTTTTTTAAAGGATAGTAATTCACAATCATACATAATTCACAAGTATATGGAAGAATATTCAAAGTTACCTCTACTCCCTAGCTCACAGATAAGTACACAAGAGTTACTCCAAAGCTCTCAATGAGAGTCTACAAAATCACACATATGAACACCTATTAATATATTAATTAAAACTACTCTAAAATCTTAAAATTACCTTCTAAACTAATATTACACACATATACATGAGCTCCAACATATCCTTCTATTTTTATCAATGTGTAATATTATTTGGAAAAATAAAGATTTCCCTATAAGATAGATTTACAACTAACAACTTAATATATAAAACACCCAGCCAAATAAAAGATAAGGGTTTATAAAAATACAAGCATATATATATATATATATATATATATATGATATCCAAGGATTGAGGAAATGAGCACGGTGTCTTTAAAATAAGTATTTACATATATATTCTCACAAATAAAAGTTTGAAAGGATGTCGCTTACAGCACAACCTAACACATGATGGAGAAATAGGGATGAGAAAGGCAAGACTCACAAGAGACCAAAAAATGAAAAATGAAAAGGACCAGAAGAGGGAAAGATAAAAATATGAGGGAAGTGATTGGATTTAAATAGATTTATATATGTATATTTTAGAAACCTTAAGCCTGGGAGTGAAATGGGAAGAATAGATGAGTTTCAACATATAGATCTCCATGTGCGCAATATAGAACAAGATAGACCATGATGGAAATTTTAAAAATATGTATACTAATTTATATACACCCACAAAGCCAGGTAGACCAATGGGCACGAAAGGATAATAAATTACACACCAACAGTGACTAAGGGAAGATGTGGGATAAGAATTATTTTATATATATACATACGGTTGACAAGACACAATAATGTTCATTGAAGAAAGGAAGAGAAAACAACATGTAAAATGGTATTGACAAGACATTGGGCAGGAGATTAAGATGGAGAAGGGGAAATGCACCTGTGCGGCTGTGAGAAGCGGCACCGAAATGAGATGGAGTGAGAAGAAGAGAGATCTTATATAGGAGTAATTTTAGGGTTTGACACCTATTAGAATAATATTTTTTTAAAAAAAAATAATAGTGGCAATATTCAAACAACATTTTTTTTATGTTATACTATTTATTTCAAATGATAAGATAAGTTGACACACACATACCCATATATTTAAAACAATTATTTATGGAGATATTTCATTTATATATATTTTTTTTTTATAGAATGATACTTAGAACTTTTTTTTTCTTCAAATTATTAATTTATCATATATTCTTAATTGAATAAAACATAAGTTACATCTAACTCTTAATCCCTAAAAATTTAAGGATGTTACATAAGCTCAATGCTTCGAACAATATACTTATGGCCATATCATAAATTGAAACATAGCCTCAAATCATTCATTCATGTTTCACATAATCAAGCAAAGCAATAACATGCATCAACACACTAACACAAATATCATATACATACAGGAGAGGTAAGTTCCCTACCTTAACTTTTTTCCGCCTCGAAACGTGTGCCTCGTAACGTGTGCCAACAGTTCGGACTCCATATTCGATCCTACAATGCCAAAGGTACCATTCAGACACTCCCATAGTGTTTCTGGGGGTTATATGAACCTTTTATGAAAATTTACTAAAAGGCCCCCGGGGACTGGGCCGGCCCTGCCATACCCGGTTCGGCTGTACTTTTTCTAAAATTTTCATATAGGCTATTCTAACATATTTTTACCCAAGGAATCCATTTCTAGACTCAGAATTATCAAATTCAATGTCAAATTACAAAATTACCAATGACAGCCCCACTTTAAGGGTTTCAAGGGCGTTTTCATAATTATGCTTTTTCGGCCTTTTCCGAAAAAGTAACCAACTGTAACCCCAGCTAATTTTTCCTCCTGAACTCAATGGAACCATCAAATCATTGAAAATATGACTCTAAGGCCCATTTGCAGCCTTGGCCAAAATTACACAACTCTCCGAGGAAAATTGGGGTTTTTCGATTCCGGCTCCACAGACGTGTTCCTTTCTAATCCTAATCACTTTATTAACCATTACATTAGGTTAGAACTAAAATTTAGTATCAATTTTGGCAGCATAATACTTCTAACACAAAATTTTCAAATTTTACAAACAAAGACAATCCGGCAAAATTTCACCAATTAAATTGTCTACAGCAACCAGAACAATCAAAGATTGAAGTTTTGGAAGTTACCTCAAACTCCCTCTGGCGTTTCCTCTTTCGGCTGAACCCTAGCCCTTCTTAACAAGGAAAATTCAGTTTTAAAAACCTTTAAAATACATGGAAGAATAGCTTAGGAGCAATATTATACGCATTATGTACAAATTCACCGAAGAAATCGACCTACCTTGCGAGTTTTCTTACTTTCTCTCTCTAAATGCTCTCAAACGTCTCTCTCTCTCTCCTATGGCTACTGCAACATGACGGAAATAAGAAGAGGATGAATATGAGAAAAATCTTATAAGTCCATGCTTATGTCACCTCTAATTATGATGATGTCATAATTCCCATTTTCGGATTTTCAGAAATTTTGGCAGATTTTCTGCCCTAACTTTGAAAAATCATAACTATTTCTAGAAAAACCAAAATGAGGTGATTCCAAAGCCAAATGAAATCTATTTAAGTCCTGTTCACTGAAAAAATATGGAACATTATTAGAAATCACCACACAATTCCAGAATTACACAAAATTCACTATTACCCCAAAACAGAGTCCAGTTTTGACATTAAACTTTAGACAACCAGAACTCCCAGCTCACAAAATGAAATGACACAATTTAAATGTCAATTTTGAACCTTGGAATGTGAAATTTAAGACTGGAAAGTTTTAGAATTTTTAGACATCAATTGCCCATTCAAAACGTCAACACAAACAGGCTTCCCAGCAAGAAGTTTCAGTGGACAGAATTTCCCAACTTTCCATTTAATGTTCCAAACCAATTCCAATGACCAAATACCACAACATGACATCAATTGCACCACATTACACCATCCAATTCCACCATTTTGAAATTATACAAAATCATGGCAAAATTCACAATTCTCATCATCTTCTCCAGAAGTGTTCATTTATCACTAATCACATCCACTTTTGGAGTCATTTACCCTTAACCGAAATTTAGAATCAGGCTAAACCGGGGCTTAGCAGTCCACTCATTTCAGGCTTATTCTCTAGCCTCAAATCTCAAAATTACACATGATACCAAATAGCCTTCAAGGAATTGACATTGTCCACTAGTACTTTTCCTATCAATTTTGTATCCTCCATGATCTGAATCTGAATAGGCCATCAAATATTCGTTTCCTCTCCTTGGATAACATAGGCCAAGTTCTACAGTATGTAACCCCCTTCCTTATAATCCATAATTAAGATCCAAAATGCGTAATTTAAATGAATTAGAGACCGACGGATATGTTTTTCTTAAATTTCTTTTCTAAAATTCATTCAACATAGTCTCATATTCATTTTCCGTATCTAATTACTCTGCGCAGTTAAATCACATTCATACGTATCATAATGTACAATAAAAATCCTAACAAACCTCAGGTTTCATATATATAAACACTAAGGTTTACAGTTTCCTATAAAGGGGACTACACAAACTCATTTCCAAATTTACATCCCAAAAATATGTATACAGTAATCCCATTTCAAGTTCGATAACCAACTACTAAAATGTATCCTTCTAGGGGTCCTAGCCGTCCTTGTTTGTTTCCTTCCCCTTGGAGCCACTTGCCTTGTCTGTAGGCTAGTCAATGGAAAGAATGAGATTCAAAAGAATCCCGATAGTAACAAATCACTCATACCACACATGATCACAAAGCATGCAAGTAAATCACCAAGCAGCAGTAGCATCACATATCACACCCCACCCTCATCCCCTTTAACCACCGGAAAGGCACACAATCCTTACCCGAACCGTTGTTAGCAACTCAGGGACTATTGGCGTGGCAGTGCTTACACATAGCCAAACAGCTCACATATAGCCTTTCGGATTCCACAATTAGCCTTTCGGCCCACAAATAGCCTTACGTCTTTCACATAGCCTCACGGCTCACAAATAGCCTTACGGATTTCACAACCACAAGTTTGCAACATTCGCAACCATCCTAAACATAGAGCTGGGAATCAGGGCTGGCCCTAAAAGGCCTGGGGTCAAGAAAATTGCAGTTTTTCAAAGCCCAACCTGAGAGCATCAAGGCCAGGGCCAGTCCGCAGGGCCAGGAAGTCCTTTTCACAATATTTAACTATTTTGCCTACGTATTTTCTTTTAGAGGGATATACAAAGTTCTAATTTAACACATAAATGTCATCTACATTAAAGTTTAAACATGTCTCACGTAAGAAACAAACACAGTTACTAATGCATAATCAAAAATAAAATCATGCCCATAATAGCTCACATAAAGACCAAAGCACAAGAAAGCAAGAAACTAAATACTCTAACCTCTACATAATATTAATATGACGACTATCATTTTCATTTTCTTCACTACTATCATCAATTTTAAGGATATTTGATTGTACTTCACTTTATGTAGTAGGCTCTACTTGAGGAGTAAAAATATCAAGAATTTTTGGACAAGGGGTGACTAGGCAAGGGGCAGGGAGGGGGTAGGGGCAAAAAAAATTAAAAGGGCCTAACGGGCCGCCTTACAGGGCCCTCAGCCCTCTAGGGCTGGTCCTTTTAGGCCCAACTTCCTTTGGAGGCTCCAATTTATAAGCCTAGCCTGAGAATTAGCAGGGCTTAAACGGGCCGACCCGACAGGCTCGGCCCAATTTCCCGGTTCTACCAAAAAATTGATAAACACATACAATGCATCACATATAGTATAAGGTAAAGAGTCACTACCTTATTCTTTCCGATTGTGCTCTGGGGCAGGTAGATCATGAACAGGGCAAATATCAAATCCTACAATTCCAAATGCACCATTTAGACACTTCCATAGTGTTTCTGGGGGTTATATGAGTCTATAATGAAAATTTACAAAAATGCCCCCGGGCTATTCTAGCATATTTCCGCCCAAGGAATCTATTTGTGGACTTGAAATTATCAAATTATATGTCAAATTATTTTCCTTTGGCAACCCCACTTTAAGGGTTTTAGGGGCGTTTTCGTAATTACGCTTTTTCGGCCTTTTTCGAAAAAGTGACCAACTGTAACTCTACCTAATTTTCCCTCCTAAATACAATGGAATCATCAAATTATTGAAAATCCAGCTCCTACCCCTATTTATTCACTTGGCCAAAACTTGTAAAAAGAAAAGGGAAAATGCAAATTCTTGACTTTCAACTCAAAATCCTTGTTCCTTTCTACTCCTAACCCTTGATTAACCATTTATACACTAAATGAACATGATTAGAGGAAATTTGGCAGCATTTCCCCTTAGGGTTTCATCATCTATTTTGTAATGCCCCAAATTTGGATTAAAGGCTAATCATGATTATTGTGGATAATTATGAATTTAATTAGAATTATTATGTGTTTTATGGCAACATAAATTAAGATGTCATAATTGGTGGAAAATTGAAAGAACAGAAATATTGGCCATAAGTTAGTGATAAAGGGAAAATTAATTACTAGCTAAGAGAAAAATGAGATATGTAACAAAATGGCTAATGGAGGGATTAGATAAGATGATTGGTGACTTATTGTGTAAGAGCCAATAGGAAGAGGACAAGTGGCCAGTTGGGGTTGTGTGAGGAGTGGAGGAAAAATCAAAGAAAGATTTTTAAATGTTTTCTCTCTCTCCTCTTCCCCCTTTTCAGCTGACATGAGACTTGAGGGGGATAGTGTGATCATTCCCTATCATCTTCAACTTCTCTTCATCTCTCTCTCTTCGTTCTCTCTCTTACGCTATTGTTGAGGGAAAAGGGAAGAAGGAAAGCTTGGGATTTGGGTAAGCAAATGGATTTCATTACTCAAACTCACTTCATTAATATTGTTCCTTGAGTTAAGAGCTTCATTTTGGTGTTTATAGTTTGGCCATGGTTGTTGATTCATGACCACAAGGAATTGTGGAGGTTGGAGAATCAAGAAGTGTCTTTAAGAAATTTAATAAAGTAAGTGAAACCAATCCTTCTATCTAAGTTTTATGCCAAATGGTTTAGTTTGAAATTTCTGGAAATTTTGGCCTTTAATCTGAAACTGAGGACCATTGGGCTTTTGGCATGTTTTTGGCATAGTAATGGTATGTTGGAAATGGATATGGATATATAGGATTAATTAGGAATTGAATGATTGAGTTTAGTGATTTTGGAAAATCGGTGATTTGTGTTGCCCAAAACCAAAGCATCATAATGGAGTAGGATTTAGATAATTTTGATGATTCCATTGATGTCCTTGGATGTTTTTGTGTGTGAGTAGCTTTGGTAGAAGTTTTGGGTCCATTAGGATCAATTGGGCAAGTGTTAGGAAATATGGTCAGTTTTGCTGCGTTTTCTGGGTTCTGATGAAATCACTTGAGTGAGAGTGAGTTCACTCGAGTGAGGGATGAACATCACTTGAGTGAGGGTGTGTTCTCTTGAGTGCGTTAGTGTGTTTTTCCTTTCTGCTTCTAGTTTTTGTTGAACTTCCGTGGATAAAGACAAGAGTGTGCCTTAATACTTGCGAGTGTTAAGCCATCACTCAAGTGCTCCTGATCCTTGAGAACTTTTATGCTTTTGGGTCTTCACTTTCTGAGCTTCACTTCCTACTGCTCGAGTGAGCATTTGGCTATCACTCAAGTGTTGCTTTTTATGCTCGAGTGTTCTTGTCTTTGAAAAGTTTTTTGTGCTCTCGGGTATTCACTTGTAACCCCCGCCTCGATAAAGACCACAATTAGCGTTTAAACACGTTTAAGAATCGAATGGGAGATCTGGGGTAATTAAAAAAATTGTATAACACCTGTATAAATAGATCTCCATTCATTTTGTTCCTTAAAACAAATGGTCTGTTCAGTCTGTTACATGTACAATATCAAAGTATACCACAATTCCCGACATTCACCTGGGATAATAACATTAATCCAAAATAATAATCAACGCATCAATGCCCATCTCAGTATCCATATCCATGGAAAGCTCTTTAAGTCTACTTTCATATGGGACTAGTTTCTTTGCAATCTAATGTGTAGTTTGAGAGTTATGTCCAAAATACTGAAGTTGTCCTGGAATATAATGGTGATTCATATGTCAATTTCAACAGATCATATCTCCCTCATTTGAACTTCTTTTAATGTGATCTTGGTGTCTATAGTTCTTGTGGGAGTTTGTTTTCATATACCACCAGTTTCAGATCAATCTGATGTGTGGTTAGAGCGATATACCCAAAATACCGAACCTCTATCCTATTGAGCAAAAACATAGCACAATAAAAATGTAGATCACTAGAGTGGTCACTCAAGTGATCATGTCCATCACTTGAGTAACCACTCAAGTGACACCTTCCAAAATATGACAGAGAGCCAAAACTCAAAGGAACACCTTGGGGAAGTTCTATAACTTCCATATAAGTTATCTTGGCTTCGAATTGACCCATTCCAACCTCTATTTGATCAAAGAAACCTCCGGTATCACTTCTAATAGCTTGGATCTTGATATTCGCATGTGATCTTGCAAGTTCTTCCTTCTTCAATCTCATTCTTCTTATTTTTCCTCTTGATGATCATTCTTCATAACCCAACTAGATATCTTCTTGAATTAATGATCATTCTTCATAACCAAACTAGATATCTTCTCGAATATCTTCAATCTTCTTCTTTCTTTGCTTGACTAATCTTGAATCTTGGTATTCCCATTAGATCTTACAATTTCTTCTTTCTTCAATCCCTTGCCTTTTGATTTTCTTCTTGATGATCATTCTCCATTTATGAGGCATTATAAGCAAACTTTTTGCTCTTAATATTTGACATCATCAAAACTATTCATATCTAACATGTTCAATCTCAGAAATAAAAGAAGAAAAAGTTACCACATTACGAATTATATTTCTTGTTTTCACACCTTCATGAATATCTCCAATTACTTGATCAATTGGATGATCTTTAATATGTCTTCTTGCTTTTGGATCAGCATGATCATCGACACCTTCTTTATTTTGAAAATCATTTGTTTCAAAATCATTTTGATTTGAAATAGTTTTGTTTTTCCTTAAAAAAATCCATTTCTTCTTCATCAAAATGCTTTATCTGAGAATCAAGTTCATCAAACACAACATTAAAAGATTCTTCAATAGTACATGTTCTTTTATTAAAGACTCTATATGCTTTACTTCTATTAGAATATCCTAGAAATAAACATTCATCAGACTTTGAATCAAATTTACCCAAGTTTTCTTTACTGTTGTTGTGAATGAAGCATTTGCATCCGAAGATATGTAGATGAGCAAGGTTTGGCTTTCTTTCTTTGTAAAGCTCATATGGTGTCTTTCAAGTAACTTGCGAATATATACTCGATTTGAAATATAGCATACAGTACTCATTGCATCTGCCCAAAACACTTGTGACATTTCTTTTTCATTAAGTATTGCCCTTGCTATTTCAGTGAGGACTCTGTTTTTGCTTTCTACTACTCCATTCTGCTGAGGCGTTCTAGGTGCAGAGAAGTTGTGATATATTCCCCTTTGTTGCAGAAATCTTTAAAGAGTTGCTTATCAAATTATCCTCCATGGTCTGTCCTGATAGAGACAATAGAAATACCTTTCTCATTTTGGACCTTTTTAGCAAACATAATGAATTCAATAAATGTTTCATCTATTTAAGTAATAAATATAGTCCATGTAAATCTTGTAAAATCATCGACAATTATTAAGGTATATAGATTTCCTCCAAAACTTTTTACTCTTATTGGACGTACCAAATCCATATGAAGTAGTTGTAAAGGCTTAGAAGTAGAAATCTCATACTTTATTTTGAATGAAAATTTAGTTTGTTTACCTTTTTGACATGCCTCACAAATCATGTCATCTTTGAATTTAAGTTTAGGAAGACCAACAACTAAATCTTTTCTACTTAGTTTGTCAAGTTGGTTCATATTAACATGAGCCAGACGCTTATGCCATAACTAACTCTCCTCTGATTTGCTAAGAAAATAATTTTTAGAAGAATTTGAATTCAAATCAATAGTATAATAGTTACCATCCCTTTGAGCTCAGGGCTTTTCCTTGATGGATTCCTTATTAAGCGGTTGATCCTTCTTGTTTATTATCAAGCACTCTTCTGAATCAAAGATTCCCTAGTTATCTTTGTCAGTGCTTTGACTCACACTCAGGAGGTTGTGGCATAATCCTTGAATGTAATATACATCATTGATTTGAACATCATCGAATTTCCCACTTCATAAATTCCAACAATACGTCCAGATTGGTTACCTCTAAAAGTTACCTTTCCTCCTTCTCTGGCTTCTAGCATGGTGAACTTATTTCTGTTACCAGTCATATGTCTTGAGCACACCTATCAATGTATCACTTGTTTGCTCGTGATGCTTTGAGACATACCTAGAGTAATGTGATCAAGTTTTAGGTACCTACACTTTCTTGGGTCCTTTGCGGTTAGTATGCATTACATTTGGAACATGCGTCCCTTTTGGAACCCATTTGTACGTACTAATGACCTATCCTTTTCTAAAATAACATAATGAATATAATGCCCTTTCCTGTTACTGTAACTACATGATGTAAATGGATTTGATGTATGTATAAAATTCTAAAAATATATGTGATAAGTCTTGGTGCCCTTTTTCTTCTTTCCTCTATTTTTATCTTGATCAGACTTATATCCAATTCCATATTTATCAAATGAAACTCTCTGAGATTTAAGAATAACTTTAAGAGTTTCACTTCCTTTAGTAAATCATTCCATAGTGTTTGTTAAATCACTTATTTTCTTGTCTTTTTCTTCACATAATGTACATGATGATATGACAGTACTTTCTAACTCTTTTACTTTCTTCTTATGACTAACCATTTCTTTAGCTACTTTGATGAATTCAGTATGCAATGCATTATATTCAAATAATAACTCATCATAAGTGGGTTCAGAATCACTTACCTCAGAATCTGATTCTTCTTCCTTTGCTACCAAGCATAGATTTGCAACTTCGTCGTTCTCGCTTTCTTCATCTAATGAGCTATCACCCCATATAGATGATATTTATGCTTTCTTTTTCTGCTTCTTCTTGTCTTTGTTTTTGAAGCATTCAAATTTGATGTGTCCAGGCTTTCCACATTCATAGCGTACTATTTGTTGCTCCTTGTTTTCCTTTTTGCTTGGTCCACCTTGATAATTCTTGAAATTCTTTTGGCCTCTTCTATAGAACTTCTTGAATTTCCTCATGATTACTCCCATATCATCATTAGGGACATCTTCATTTTTCGAAGACTCATCTTCCTTGATGGTTTTAAGTGCAACTCCTCTTTTCTTTTTATCATCAAACTCTTCTAGTTTCTTCTTGAACCTTAACTTTCCTTCAACTCAGAAAGGCTACCAAAGAAAGCAGCTATGGATCTCATTGACTCTCCTTTAACTTCTTCAATAGCTATTACCTTTGCTTCCCATTCTTACATAAGAATGTTAAGGATCTTTCTTACATGGGAATTTTGATCAAATGTTTTCCTAAGTGTCGATAGTTGATTAACAAGATGAGTATATCTAAGTTTAAATTCTGAGATTCTTTCTCCAGGTTTCATCTAAAATAGATCATACTCTGTAATTAGAGTATTGACTCTATTTTCTTTGATTCTGGATGTGCCTTCATGAGCAATCTCAAGAGCATCCCACATATCTTTGGCTATTAGTAGTGTGCAGATTCAAAAATATTCCTTTTGACTTAGGGCACTTTGTATCATTAACATAGCTTTATTGTTTAATGTTACTAACCTCTTGTCTCTTCGTCAAACTCCTCTGGACTCTTTTTAATGACTCTATCTTCAATTTTCTTCATTGAAACATAGTTATTGTCTTGTATTACATTCCATAAACCATATTTGTTAGCCATCACGAATACTCTGAACTTAGCTTTCTAGAATGAAAAATGTTCTCCAGCAAAACCAGGAGGTCTAGTGATAGAAGCTCCGTCTGGAAGGATGTTCTCACCCATTGTTGCCATTTATCGGATCCTTCTCAAGTTGTTAGGCTCTTTGAAGAAAACCTTGCTCTAATACCAAATGAAAGAGGCAAGCTTCACCCAAGAGGGGGTGAATTGGGTGATGTGATAAATTTTTCTATTAATGTGATGATATGAAAATAATTATAGATAGAGTAGAGTTGAGAAGATTAGCACACACAGAGTTAAACTGGTTCGGTTCAAAAACCAAGCCTACATCCAGTCCTCAGAGATCAAGACCTACTGAGATTTTCACTATTCTTCCAAGATTCAGTGGGCTCTCGAAAAGCCACAAAATAATAATCATCCTTGAATGGACTATGAGCAGAAATATTCTAACACTTAGAAATTTCTCTCCCCTTACGACAAGTCTTACGTGTAGAAAAAATGACCTATGACCTTTCTCTCTCGCTTACGTATACAAGTCTTATGAGCAGTAAAATTCTCTCCTTCTTACACCCCTGTAAGTCTTACGAGCGGTAACGTTCTCTATTGCTTGTACCTTATAAGTCTTATGAGCAAAAAGTCCTACTAGGAATTCTCTCAACTTCTTCTCTCGTAAGGTTATCTACCCTCTAAAGGTCCCTATACCTTAAGATCAAATGAAAATAGAATTTGAAGTGTATATAGACTCTCTCACAGAGCAAATATAATAAACACTGAAGTACAATATGAAGACAGAAAAAATATGAATAACAGATACTCGTGAATTTGCTTTTGTATATTCTCATTCTAAGTTCTTATTTTTTATGGTCTCTGAAACTCTACATTTATAGTCACTTGATTTTGTCTGTTAAATAATAGTCATTGTGGAGCAGAGTGTTTCATTGCAGAACACATGCCTACGTTTGAAATATTTAAACAAGATATTATGGTAGGTACGTGCTTAGTTGGTCGTAATGATTCAGTCTACCATTGTTTGACTTCCTCTGAGTATTTCTAATTCAAATTATCAAACTCCTATTTCACACTTGAAATATATGTTAAATGATGTTAAATAATAATAGAAAATTAAAATAGAATGAATGAATAACATTAAACCATGTTCGGATTGATTGTTGTAAGTCTGTTGCATTTTTGCTTCTGACAGAGTATCACTCAAGTGCACTAAGGTCTCACTCGAGTGCAACATCACAATTTCTCTTCTACTTCAGCTTTTTAGTTGCGCTTTCATGCAAAAAGCAAGAGTGCATTTCTCATTTACGAGTGATGTGGGTTGTCATGCCCCAAATTTCAATTAAGGGCTAATGATGACTATTGAGGATAATTATTAAATTAAAGTGAACTAATTATGTGTTTTGTGGCAATTTTAAATAAAGTTCCATAATTAGGAAAATTGAAAGAATGAAATTGTTGGGTAATTAGTTAGTGATTAATAGAGAAATTAATTACTAAGTAAGAGAAAAAAGAGAAGGGTGATTAAATGGCTGATGGAAGGATTAGAATGGCTAATTAGTTACTTATTTGAGGAGAGCCAATGAGATGTTGACACTTGGCAAGATTATTTGTGAAGGGAGAAATAAGAGAAAAATCAAATGGGGGAGATTTTATCATTTCTCTCTCCTCTCTTCCCTTGGTTTTTGACTGAGCATGGAGGGAGTATGATATCATTTCTCGTCTTCTCTCACACTCCATCTCTCTCTTCTCTCTCATTCCCTTCTCCATTTTTCGGCAACCATGGGAGCTTAGGAGAGAGAAAGAAAAGCTTACATTTGAGGTATGTTAATGTTCTCCTTGACTCAAACTCTCTTCTATAAAGTTGTTCCTTGATTTGAGAGCTTCATTTTGGTGGTTATAGATTGGCCATTGGTGTTGATTTGTGACATCAAGAAAATCTAGAGGTTAGAGAATCAAGAAGTGTCTTTGGAAAAGTTGAAGAGGTAGGTGAATCAAACCTTTCTATCTATGTTTCATGCCATTTAATGAAGTTTGGAATTTTTGGTAATTTATAGCCTTAAATTCAAAAATGAGTGTCATTGGGAGTATGGCATGTTATTGGCATAGAATTGGTATATTTAGAATGTATTTGGATAGATAGAAAGGGATTTGGAATTGAATAATTAAGTTTGGTAAGTTTGGAATTTTGACGTTTATGTTGCCCAAAACCAAAGCATGATAATAGAATAGAAATTTGGTAGTTTTGATAGTTCCCTTGGTCTCCTTAGGTGCTTTATTATGGGAATAGCTTGGTTGAGGTTTTAGGTCTATTGGAATCACTTGGGGAAAGTTTAGGAATTGCTGTCAATTTTCTACGTTTTCTAGTTTTTGATAGCATCACTCAAGTAATCTGGGGTTCACTCGAGTACGAGATGAACATCACTCGAGTGAGGATGGGTACACTCAAGTGCTGTAGTGCATTTTTCCTTTCTGCTTCCAATTTCATGTTACACTTCCGTGAGTAGAGGTAAGAGTGTTGTCTCACTTGCAAGTATTGTGAGTTCTCACTAGAGTGAGCCTCCTCTAATTCGAGTGTAGGTGTATTTGACACCATCAACTCTCACCTCAAGTTGTCACTCATGGTCAAGTTTCAAGAGTGTGCCTTAACACTTGCGGGTGTTAAGTTGTCACTCGAGTGAGGTCTTCTTCACTCAAGTGAGGTCTTCTTCACTCGAGTGCTCCCTTTCTATCAAAGTTTTTATTGCTCTCAGGTTATCACTTTCTGTGTTTCACTTCCTAGGACTCGATCGAGCATTTGGCTGTCGCTCGAGTGCAAAGTGCATCATAACTCGAGTGAGGTCATCTTCACTCAAGTGCAATAGTGAAAAATCATGTCTTGTGCTTCTAAAAGGGGATCTTTGGGATAGTTCTTCCAACCCTTTTAGGACTTGTGTTAGAGCCATATATGAGGGCTTAAGCAACGATAATGATAATCAATATTAAGTGTTATGAAAGTGAGAACTTGGAGTGGAGAATAACCTGATGTCCTTGATTTAGTTTATAGGGTTCGATATTCTCCCTGATCGTGAGTAGCTAGTGCTGGAGCATACGTGGAAAGAACAAGTGTAATGCCCCAAATTTTAATTAATGGCTAATCATGATTATCATGGATAATTATGAATTTAATTAGAATAATTATGTGTTTTGTGTAATTTTAATTAATGTGCCATAATTAGTGAGAAATTGGAAGAATGAAAATATTGGCCATAAGTTAGTGGTTAAAGGAGGAATTAATTACTAGCTAAGAGAAAATGAGATGTGTAATTAAATGGCTAATGGAGGGATTAAGTGACTAATTGGGTGTTTGCTTTATGGGAACCAATGGCATGTAGACATGTGTCATGTGTAGAAGAAGAAAGAGGCATTGGAAAAGTCAAATAGAGATAAAATAATATTTTTCTCTCTCCTCTTCCCTTTTTTCAGCTGCAGCATGGGGGAGGGAGTAAGATCATCATTTCTTTCATCCTCTCCAACACTCATCTCTCTCATTCTCTCTTTCCATTTCGTCCTCCATGGTTACCAAGTGAGAGAAAGATAAAGCTTATGATTTGGGTAAGTAAATGGCCTCCATTGCTCAAGTTCTCTTCATTAATGTTGATCCTTAGAGTGAGATCTTCATTTTGATGTTTATAGTGTGCCTATTGGTATTGAATTGTGCCCACACAAAATTTTAGAGGTTGGTGAATCAAGAAATCTCTTTGGCAAAGTGAAAGAAGTAAGTGAGACTAATCTATCTAAGTTTTATGCCAAATAGTTTAGTTTGAAATTTCTAGAAATTTTGGCCTTTAATCCGAAAATGATGACCACTGGGCTTTTGGCATAGTATTGATATGTTGGAAATGTATATAGATAGATAGGATTGATTTGGGATAGGAATGGTATATTTGGATGATTTCGAAATTTGGATGATTATGTTGCCCAAAACCAAAGCATGATAATGGAATAGGATTTGGATTATTCTGATGATTCCATTGAATTCCTTGGAAGTTTTTTTGTGGGAGTAGCTTTGGTAGAAGTTTTGAGTCCATTGGGATTAATTGGGCAAGTGTTAGGAGATGTGGTCAGTTTTGCTACGTCTTCTGGTTTCTGATAAAATCGCTCGAGTGATCTGAGGTTTACTCAAGTGTAGGATGAATAACACTCGAGTAGTGATGAGTTCCACTCGAGTGCGGTAGTGCAAACTTCATTTCTGCTCTCTGTGTTCTTGTTACACTTCCGTAGTCAAAGGCAAGTATTGCCTCACTTGCGGGTGTTGTGGGTTCCCACTCAAGTAAGCCTCCTCTCACTCGAGTGCAGGTGTATGAGACACTATAAACTCGCGTCTCGGGTTGTCACTTCTTGAAAGTTTCCATTTTTGCAAAAGTGTGTCTTACCACTCGCAAGTACTACCCCATCACTCGAGTGCTTTTATTCCTGCTTAAGTGATATCCTTCTCTGAAAATTTCTTGTGCTCTCGGGTAAGCACTTCTTGTACTTCACTTTTGGGAACTCAGGTGAGCATCTAGCTTCTACTCTAGTGATTTTGGTTATGCTCGAGTGCAGTAAGTAATTCTAGTTACTGTCATTCTTTTATACTCTCAGGTGAGCACTTTTTGCACCTCACTTCCTAGAACTTGAGTGAGTATTTGGTTGTCACTCGAGTGTCAACCCTTGTGCTCGGGTGAAAAGTATATCATCAATCGAGTGAGGCCATCTTCACTCAAGTGTCTCAGTGAAAAATCTCAAGTTTGAGCTTTTAAAAAAGGGATCTTTAGAGATAATCTTCCAACCCTTTAGAGATATTGATAGAGTTATGCATGGGTACTAAAAGAGCAATAATGATAACCAAATTAAGTGTTAAGAAGTCATTAAGAATTGGAATAGAGCATTGACACTTCATCCCTAATTATGAATATAGGATTTGATATTTGCCCTACTCGGGAGAGACCGGCACCAGGACACGCACGGAAGGATCAAGGTAGTGACTCTCCTCTCATGTTGTGTATGATGTTTTGGTATGCATGACTTGTCATTGAGTTTTATGAACTGTATGTGCCATGGTCCATTATAGCATGAGCAATGCAGCATGAGCCGTTTAGGGATTGACGCTGGTCATCTCTAGGTCGGCTATTGTAGTGTCGTTGTAGTCGACATAGATTTTTGTGGATCCGACCCATGGGGCGGTGTGTTGTGAATCCATCCGTGGGTTGTGTGTTATGTATCTTGTCTGTATGTCTTGGGTATGAAATGCTTTATATGAATCCCTGCTGTGGTGAAATATATTATATGAACTGTTGTGATGCAATACAGCGTGAGCAAACGTAAGGGTGACATGAGTCATACCTGCCCTTGCTGCTGTAACTGCCGTTGTAGTTGCCATGTGTGTGTGATGATTTGCTTTTATGCCTTATTGTTGTGCATACTATGAGTGATTTGTTACTACATGGATTCTTTAGAATCTCACTCTCCCAAAACAACTTTTAAATAGGGCCGAAGGATCAAAAGGAAAGCCGGTGACGAAAAGTGGGTAAGCTCCGGATTGTGAGTGTTTTGACTATTTGGTTATTATGTAAATCATTTGGATATTTTGTTGGGAATTACATGATTATGTTGGATAGTAATTGTGTAATCCCCTTATTATGGGAAATTTTATAGGCAATTATGCATTATACACACTTATTTAATTAATGGAACCCGAGTGTGTTGGGAATTTATACTATACTCTTATATGTATGAATGAAATCAACCTGTACAGGACATTTATGTATTAAAATGTGAATATGAGACAGCTGTGAATAGGTTTTGTAAAATTTTTTGAAAACCCTGATTTTGGGAAATTTTATTTTCTGCAAGTCCCAAATCATCTAAGGTCTCTAATTTCACTTAATTACTTAACTATAAACTTAATCCCAGCCTATGGTTGGAAGGGGGTTACAACAAGTATAGGAAACTTACCTCTCCTGCATGTATTTGATAATTGTGTTGATGTATTGATGCATGTTATTACTTTGTTTGATTATGTGAAACATACATGGTGATTGAAGCTCTGTTTCAACTTATGCTATGGTAATGAGTATATTGTTTGAACATTAAGCATACTAATATGTCATTATGTGAACATGAATTATGTATTGCAAGCATGTCATACATTAAACACTTATCTTGCATGCATATTGGTATTGTTTTCCTACTGAGATTCCCCAGAATCTCACCCTTCCCTACCAACAGTGTAAACAGGGCAAGTGGATCAAGATGGAGTAGGCACTAAGGGCGACAAGGACTCCTTCGGGTTGTCATTATAGTAGTTGGTTATCATCATAGTTGGGATATTTGTATTTGGATTTGGTTGTGTATATGTGGACAAGGATTTGATTATGTATATAAGATAGATTTGCGTAATCCCCGTATGAGGGCTTGTATAGGCAATTGTGCCCTGTAAGGCTTTGATCAATGTATGGAACCCGAGATTGGTCGGGAATTATTTGGTGTACCATGATATATTTAAATGTGATTTATCTTCATGTAGTAATTGTATTTGGAATGTGAATGTGAGACCAGGCTATAAATGATTTTGAAAATGTTATTTGATTGTTATTGGTCTCTATTTCACTTTAATTGCGTAATCCAGATATTAATTATGGCAGGGGGTTACATGGGTCCTCACTCGAGTGCGTATCCTCTCACTCGAGTGCACCTGTATTTTGAACTATGAACCCATGTCTCTGGATAACACTCGCATCTTATTTTTCAAGAGTGTCATTTTGTACTTGCAAGTGATGTGGGCCCTCACTCGAGTTCACTGATCCTCGCTCGAGTGCATCAGTATATTCTTGTATTAAGTACTCTTTCACTTCAGCACTTGCATCAGGAATGGAGAGAGTTAGATTTCTCACTCGTAGGTGCTGAGTTATCACTCGGGTGCAAGTGCTCTTCGCTTGAGTGCACTTGCTCTTCCATATTCTGGCTGACTCTCGGGCAAGCACTTTCTATGCTTCACTTGGTTGGACTCGAGTGCACTTTTCCCTTTAAGTTTTCCTTGCTCTTGTATGAACACTTCTTGTACCACAATTTGTAGGACTCAAGTAAACTTGAGGCTATCACTCGAGTATTAAGTCCATGCTCAAATGCAACAATTATTTCCTGTCTCTGACATTGCTCTTTGTCAAACACTTGTACCAGTGAGTCTTCATGCCTAAGTGCAAATAACATCATCACTCGAGTGCTGAGTCTATCACTTGAGTTGTCCTAGTCTTTTCAGCTAAAGTTGTCTTCTGTCAAACACTTTTAGTTTAATACTCATTGTACTCGAGTACAAAAGTGCTTATCACTCGAGTGCATCAGTTAAAATCACAGCAATGACCTCTGAACTTTATAAGATGCATTTGGTAACATTTTCAATCATTATCTAAACTTGCAAAACATGAGTTTCTTACCACAACACACAATAATCTTTTGTTATCATTAAAACTTAGAATCTAACAATGGATGCTTCCAAAGAAGGAGATATATGTTCTTGGCGATCCATATCTCCTAAGGGTGTGTTTGGGATAGCGGTAGGAAAAATGACTTATATAATTTGGGCTTATTAAAAATGACTTAATAAATAAGTCAATATTTGTAATGTGATTTATGTTTGGATGAGCGGTTGAATAAGTGATTATTTATAAGTGAAGATGTGTTTGGATTAGCGATTGAATAAGTGCGTTTTTAAAAGTAAAAACTTGAAGGGTATTTGTATATTCTTCAAATTTTAGATAGATCATATATGCGATATCCAACAGTAACATATCATTTGGCCCAGGAAGATATCCGAAAATGCAAACTTGTAACTCCCGAGATGAAGCCCAAACTAAGAATGGAATTTCAGAAATTATAACAGCCTAAACACATTGTGTTTCAGTCTAGTATGCCACCAGAGCAAATAATTCCCAAATCGAATGCGATTACAATAATACATAACTAATTGGGATCATAAATTCCGTACAAGTTGATCTCTAATCCTGTCACGAATGTGATTCATTCTGCTTGAAGATGCCGCAGCAACATTGGACGAGGAGGCCTCATCGTCTACAGTATTATCATCTTCCTGCGATGATATATCGCCAGTTTCTGCTGTGCTGAAATTAACATCACTCTGAGAATTTTTCCTAATAAAATTATGAATGGCCATAGTTGCCACAACTAAGCGGACTTGCGTTTGGTAGCTGTATTTGCGCATTTTTTGCAATAATTCGAATCTATTCTTCCACACGCCAAAAGTCCTTTCAATAGTTGACCTCAAACTGGAATGATAGTAATTGAAGGTCTCTTGAGCATTTGCAAAACCAGGTCGACGTTGAAATTCTGGCAGGTGATAACGCTGACTTCTGTAGGGACCAAGATACCCAACTGGTGTGGGATAGCCAGCGTCGACCAAGTAGTATTTGCCTAATAAGTGGCTCAAATCATTTTGAAAGTGTGAGATTAAGCAAAGTGCGCATTGAAAGTAATTAAAACTGAATGGGCCGGAAATATACCTGGAGGTGGATGAGGGAAATTCTGAGCTGGATTTGAGACAGCAGCTTGAAACATACGAGCGTCATGTGCAGAACCTTCCCAACCCGCCAACACAAATGTAAAACACATATCCCAATCGCATACAGCCATTACATTCTGTGTTGTATATCCTTTTCTCCCGATATATCTTTCCCGGTTGGGACCAGTGATCACAGCCTTGATATGAGTTCCGTCTATTGCTCCAATGGCATCCTTAAAGTAGGGATAATAGCGAGGATCTTCGCGTATTTTTCGGTGGCATCCTATGAATTCAGGATCAGAGGGTTTGATATTTTCTCGAGCTAGGCTAAAACAAGCCTCCAGCACCATGTGCAATAGCCGACTGACAGTTTCCCCTGAATGATGAAACAAACGTTGGACCATCCTGTTACCGACGCCGTGGCCAATTGTGAGCAAAAACATCCCAACCATTTCTTCAACTCCGACATTTCTAGAATCTCGTAACCCATGTTCGACCAATTTACTACACAGCCGGTAAAACACGTGTTTTTCAAGTCTAAACATCTGATGACATTGTGTTTCATGATCTGCCAATATTTCTTGGACAAATACATGACCGGATCATTTACTTGTTCTACGAGGTTCTTTGCACATGAATGTAGAGACAAAATATTGACACACCAAACAAGTTATTTGTTCATATTCTGTTATCTCTTCATCGATAAGAGCTAGTATCCGAGAATCATCGTCTTCTTCCTCCATCCAATTTTCCAGTGCAGATATAACCTGTGCATTGGATTCAAACGTATTTAACATCATATGATATTTCAGTCAAAGTTATAATATATGTCATAAAAGGAACGTTGGATTAAAACATACATAATATATATGCGTCGACCAAGTAGCATTGTTTGTGTACTAAAAACAAAATAACAGACATGCATACAATAAACACTAAACTAATTATAGGCATAAAGTTCATGTCAGCATCGATAGTCAAGAACATAAGCCATAGCGACTCAATCAAGGGTCGTAACCATATAACGCAGCCACCCAACTATTGAATCCTTGTCCCGCTTAAGGGGTGACAAAAACGTGTCCCGACAAGTCTTGTCCATAATCAGCCTGACACATCGGTATTTAAAGTTCTCATCTTCTCTCACTTCTGGAATCTCAAGCAGGTCTTCAATAGCAGCATCAACACTCCTTTGTTGAATCTCACTGATGGTTGTAGCTCTATGCTGCGATGCTTCTGCCATGACACTGACCGCATCCGCAATTTGCTTTGACGCTGGCATCTTCTGCTTCTTTTTCTTCCCGGGCTTATCAACTCGTCTCCGCTTTCCCTGACTTCCGGAATTAGTTGGAACAGATGATGCGCCTGGAGTTGGAACAGATGATGCGCCTGGACCACAGGGAGGGGTTTGTGAGGATAACCCGACGCTGGCTAGCTCATCTGTCACTCCTGTGCTAAGTGCTGGGTCAACTCCAAAATTCTCGTCCTCGCTGTCCCCTGAACCTTCCTCCTCGACCATAGTAGGTCGGTACACATCCTCTTCCTCTGCATCCTGTGTCTGTGTCCCTATGAACGACGGATTCTGCTCATCGTCGCCTGACGCCACAACATTCTTGAATATAAGCCTCAATTCTGTTTCATTCTTGAGGCATGAACGGCGAAACTTTCTATACGCCGAATTCTCCTGCATACAGACAAATAACAAAATCATTAGCTATATTACAAAACAAGGTGATTGAGGCAACTGAATTATTATTATGCAACGTTATAAGTAATTGTAGGCATTACTAACCTGGCATTTCCGCCGCCACCACTCGGGATCCGCTACGACATTTCCAGTTGTTGGGTCTCGACCAACACCGGTCTCTTTTGTTAAGGCATCCCAAGTCCTTAAGTCCTTTTTTAACATATCATACTTATTCTTCAATTGCTTCCTGTCATATGCTTTCCCTGTCTGCTCATTGAATGTAGCAACAATATAGTCCCATCCGTCCTTCGAGAAAGATAACCCTCGACGTTCTTTTTTTAAAATTTGATCTATCATTGCACGGACAAATATTTCTGTTGACTCGTCATCCCACAGTGCTCTGTCATTCATTTTTCTATGGAAACGTTTCACTTAACAAGTGTGGACTGTAAACATGTTAGTTAATACCTTCTCATTAAGCAACCAGATTAACAAAAAACAGTAAACAGCGCATTCCACAACAACATTTACTTTGAAAATACATGTATCCGTCAAAATTTGTGAAGCTTCTTTTGTTCAATTAATTAATGAGCACCAGGATAAACAATGTAATAGTACCTGTTATATCATACATATGGTATACTTATTTGATAGCATTTTTTGCTATTGTAACATGCTTATGAACCTGTTCCAACTTTATTTGGAAGTCCATTGATCATCTTAAAGAGGAAATTACACAAATAAGTAATTAATGCATGAAAACAGCCTCACATTGCAGAGAGAGGAAAACGAAGCAAAACCCATAATGCCAATTCATAATCCATGTTCAGAATGAAGAGGCAGAGCAGATAAAGAGATCTCTCTGTGGATTCCAAAAGCCAGTTGAAACGGTGAATTTTTCTTCCTGGGGAATATTCCATTACACAAAAGAAGAAAGAAAGAAGAAGAAAACTTCCATTTTGTTTGCTTCATTCATATATTTTCATTTGGACAAGTTACAAGCTGGAAACTCAGAGAACAGAGCACAACAACAAAAGGAAAAGAAAAGAAAAGGCAAAACAGATTGATATGCAGAGCAAGTGGGAATTGTGAATTCTGAATTATCAGAAATGGCAGCCAAAGTAAAGATAGAAAAAAGCGAGGGAGAGGACCAAGACAATGGCCTCAAACAGAGAAACAATCTTGAACACAACATCATCCATGAAAGAAACAGGCAAATGAATCCTCTTCCATCTCAAAGAAGACCAATAAAACTTCAACCTCCATGAATGTCTGCACAGCTTCTTGAAGAACCCAACTTTGAGAACCTTACGCTTCCCGTCCACATCTCTGACCATTCTCACTCTCTCTCTCTCTCTTTTTGTTTCAACAGTTCGTGTTGTGTTGCGTTGAAGAAGACGAAGAAGAAGGAATTGACGAGAGAAGAAGGAAGGCATGGTTGGATTTTATATTGAAGAATCAATGAAGATTCGAGGATGAGTTAAGTTTCTTAGCCTACACGGTGCTTCCTAGAATGTCATATAATATTGTGGGACGAATATTTTTTGTGAGACCTACATCCTTTTCATATAAATTCTTTTGCACTATAAGACTAACAACAACAATAATTTACACATAAAGAGGCTGCAGAAATAAACCTTGCTTCAATGAAAATAAAACTTATTCGTGATTGCGCTGATCAGCTGGCAGTTACAGACAAGAAATCATTAATTTTTCAAGTATAAATTGATTTTTTGGTTGGCATGGCAAATAAGTCAGCAGAGTCCAGTCACACTTTCAGGAAGACGATGAAACAGAGAGAGAGAGGGACGAAAACAGAACGAAGTTAATCCCCCAACAGCCCAACTAACTCCAGAAACTCAAGCCACACGCAAAAAAAACCAGTCACACTCTCTATGGAATAAAATTAATTTCAAGTTCATATTACCTCCAAGTCTTAGAATCAGATCACGCAACTGTTGCAGTTCAAGATGTCCTCCTACAATGAGCTAGATCCCAGATGAAGAAGAAGGGCCTGTTGAGGTTGAGGCACAGCTCGTGGTTCAGGTGTCCATCGCAGATGAAGAAGAACGCCCTCGGTTGAAGCACAGCTCGTGGTTCAGGTGTCCAGCACAGCTCGGACACGGCGGAGCACTCGGTTGAAGCACAGATCCGACACGGCTGAGCACGAATAAAGATGGGCACGGTCTTCAGATGCTACGACTGACCTCCGACACTACAATGCAGGCGAAGACACCGACGGACCTGGGATCGGATCTGAAATTTCACAGACGGAAAATCGATCGACGAGGGGGAAGACGACGGAGACAGCTAGGAACAGACGACGGACTACACAGCTTCATCGGCTACAATCATTGCCGCCGACGAGAGGGAGACGGAGACCAGCAACACCGAACGCGATAAGAAACTGAGCAGAGCATGTGAAAAAAGATTCCAAGGAGCAGAGGTCGAGCAGCTTTGCAGAGGGAGAGGAGTGAAAAATAAAAAGAGTAGGTGAAATTTCATTAAACTGAAGCACAGTGTTTCAACGGTAATAAAACGTGAAACGGGTTTTGAAAAAGCCTGGTCCAGGAGCTTATCCGAAATGCGTTTTTTTTTACCTCAAACCCAGATTAAAAAAGCCCAGCCAAACATTCTAAATTGGAACACGTTTTTTTTTTGAGCTTATCTACTCAAAACGGGCTTATTTGGGGATTTTAAGCCCACCCAAACACCCACTAAGTTACCTTAAAAAATGATTTATAAAGTATGAACCTTTAGTCAAAGTAATGGGTTGACAACTTCCTGTAACAGGAAACAAACATTCGATCAAAGCAATAATAGGTTTTTCGAAAAAACATAACTTCACAAAAGCAAGATAATGTCACCTTGAATGCTTTATTGTGTTTTCATTTCACAAAGGCACCCCAATCAAATAAGAAGAACAAAGCACCAAAGGAATGTGACCTAGCTAGGGTTCATGAATGACGAAAATGCGAGTTAGGTCAAGTAAAAGCAACTGCATAATCACTAAGACAAGTGTAAAGGGATTCACCTATTCACATACGACTCTATGTAAAAATGACCTAGTTTATTTATCACATCCCTATTGATCTTTTTGAAGTCACTTCTAAAGATATGGATACTCAAAAAAGGTTTTTGCTCAGGGATCCATATCTCTTGAAGCCACTTCAAAGAAGATCAATAAAGTATGAACCTTTAGTCAAAGCAATAGGTTGATAACTTCTTGTAATAGGAAATGAACATTCGATTAAAGAAATAATAAGTTTTACCAAAAAAACATAACTTTACAAAAACAAGTTAATGTCACCTTGAATGTTTTATCACAACAAGACTTCACAAACGATGAAAATGAGAGTTATGGCAAGTAAAAGCAACTCTCGTGGCAGTTGCTGAGACAAATGTCAAAGTATTCACTAGCGTGGCTGTCGTTGAGAAGTACTAAGGTTACACTGTTGATAGGTTTCGATTGAAAATGACTTTCAACGACTGAAAAAGACAACAGGAGTACTAAGGTTACAATGTTGGTGGGTTTCGTTCGAACAAACTAAGTGTCAAGTGTTTTCTATTTCAAATGCTTAAATAAAAGAGGAAGAGTATGGTTTTTTGGGTTGTTGTGCTGAAGACAAATGGTTGTCTCAATAAAATTGTTATTTATTTGATTATATATTACAGTTTGTTGTGAATAACCATGAGGTATGTTCTTGTTTTTAACATATTCATTAATCATGGTTTTTAGTTAATAATCATGAGGCATGTTATTTTGTCAAAAAAATTTGGGCAACTAATGCCCAAGTAATTATATTTTTATATTTTATAAAAATTAAAGCAAAAAATATGACCCTCAAGTAACTAGTTGCCTGATATATGATTTGAGATCTGCTACGAATTTAGGAACTTTTGTTTCCTTCAATTTGAATGAATCAAAATTTTCATAAATTCGCAACAAACCTCACATCATCAAACTACTCATCACCAAAGGAGTAGCTTAAATTATCTAAGAGTATGTCAGGATCATGGTGGCCAATCTCATACTCATTAAGAATGAGATTGGCTTTCCTATTCATACTCGACAAATATCTGACCATCCTCCTCACAACATGGTTAATGTGTTCTGCATGCTATAATTAACTTCACTTAAGCCAAAGGTGGAGGTTAGGGAGTAGGAGCAGGAGCAGGAGGTTGTGGAGGAGGAGGATGACACCGTGGATTTTCTAGCAAGTCTTTAACATGGCATTTCATCTTGGTGATTGAAAGAATAGAGGAGGACAATAAAGAAATAGTATGATAAACATAAGGAAATGGGGAGTTTATATGGATTGGAAATGATGGGTTTAGACCATCACTACACACATTGAAAGTTGAAGAAGAGCAGTCATGTAGTGGTGGGTAATTAAAGGGTAATTAGTTCTTGTGCCGATCATTAAAGAATGAAGAAGCACAAAGTATTCTCATCATGAGCGTGAGGAAGTGGAAATATTTTGACTATTTAGTTTATACTTATTTAAGAGAAGCCGCTATGTTTTTGTTGCTGATATAAAATTGGAAGACAAATCATTTGTTTATTCATCTATTCAAAAGCTTCATGATGGTTTACCATAAGAACCGTCATTCTTGTCAGACAATATATGACGGTTACAAATCACAGTCGTTGCGTATTTTCATAGTATTCTAATAAGTGAAGGTTGTTACTTAATAACCATAATGTATATTACTTTTTAAAATAATTTGGTGGTTGATTATGTAACACCATCTCTAATTAACCCTAAGCTTAACGTGCTTTTCAAAAATTTCTTTAAAGATGAACTCAAAATGAGTTCCTCAAATCAACAATCCAAAATAAGTAAATAAGCATTCTAGGTCCTCAGCCATCTATAAAAAGAGTGCAATTATATATTTAAAGTAAATTCACATGCAACATGACGTAATAGGAAAAATTCCCTAAATGTGGCAATAAAAATGAAATAAGCAGTAACCGCTAGCTACTCGTTAAGGTAGCCACATCATCAAATGCCTTCCCAGTTGCTCCTTCCCAGTTGAAAAAATGTGAGAAGTAATAGGATGAGACCTCTGTCTCAGTAACGCAATCACTACCTACTACTTACCAGCACTTCCTGTGGGGTGCCAAGTGGGACTGACATACAAACATGTCAGGCAGATATATTAGGCAAAAAGGCAAGCATATATAATAAGCAAAATGTCAAGTAGATACACTAATTAAAAGCATGATCATATCTATTTATATTCTCAAAGAACATTTACTCACAATTTAACATATTGTTTCACAAAATATCATTATGCATGATTACTATTTATCTTTCACTAACCCCTAACCATCCTTATATCCTCCTTATTTCCTTTGACTGAACCCATGGGCTAAGTACTTTCCATATTATAGTTTACTCTCACAAGCTCTCCACAAGTGTGATGTAGACCGGCTAAAGTACTATAGAGTACACAAGGGACCATGGGTTACTCCAGTAAGGTTACTGCTCTTGGGAATATTGTTTGGACCGCAGGATTACTGCCCAAAATCCCCTAGAGTATCGTATCAGAGAATACTACCCTATAAAATATATGCCAACTAGTGGTGCACAATAATCAAACTAGCTACCCATCACTTGGTATTCAATTTTTATCAATCACAACCTATTCACTAACTCTGTGTCTCTGCCATTTATATCACATTATTCTCAAGGGATTTTTATATTCTCATGCTCATACATTCCAGTTCATAACATAGAATCAACATGTTCAAACACAGGAATACATCCTTTATCCAGTTAATCAACAACATATGAACAATGCAGATTCTTAGTGCATCACATACATAACACATATATTTGTCAAGTCCATACTCAGAAACACATCGCGCCAATAGTTCAATTGCCTATACACTACCACTCGCGAGGCATGAATCATAAAGATACTAGAAACAGTTCGGTTTACATATCTAGACATATAGTTATCTCGAATGATTCCACCAATCAATCTATCCAGTCCTATAATTCATACAAAGGTTTCATAAGGCATTATTGGTCATAAAATAGCAAGGTTCATATCACTACTCATTTTAGGCTTGTAGAGTTTTTTTAAAAAAAAAACCCACAAGTAGCACCGATAAGTAAGATAAATAGGACCATGTTACCTGGTATTCTTTAATTTCCAACCAAGAAAAATCCTTATCCCAAAGATCTGAGGTAACAAGAAACTTAATTAATGCAAAGTCTTTTAGCAACATTATATGTTTATAACTTCTCCTCCATTGAGTTGCTCAGAATTTCCTACAAGTAGGAAACTTAATATTAGAACTATATTAGATTTGAGAATTGAGATCATCAGAGCATTAAACTAGCCTTGTCTAACATTATGATCTCAATTTGGGATTTTAACCTTTAGAACCTCTAGAAAACTCCTAAATCTATGACAATTCCTATTTTACAAATAACATATTCAATGCGTAATAAATTATTCATACCCAAGGTATCAAACCAACGATCCAACCATTGGTTGTTTCTAAAGAGATGTCTCAAACAAGTTCACAAAATTTTGTGACGATCCAATGGTGGACTTAGTCAGAAATGCTGATTCTTTCCTCTAGGGTTGTTCTCCACATTCCAGAAATTCATTCATCTTCTGGGCTTTGTAACTCATAACCCATGACAGTAATTTTTAACCCAACCACTGAAAGTGATGGATTGGATGTCTTGGATGGACGGCCCAAATATCAGCCCATTCCAATGTCTAACAAAAACACAAATTATATTTTATTGAGGCTGCTACAGTTGTATGCAAAAATATAAAAGTTGCACCTTAACTCTACCTCACTACTCCTATATATAGGCTCTAAAAACTCTCTCTTCTCCTTATTTAGTCTATGTGGGAATTCTTAGTCTCTTTTATTTTATTATTTATTTACTTATACACACATAACCAAAATTAAAATTAAATACTCTCATTTAACCTCTACTAACTTTATTATTTTATCTCTTCTAAAGAAATTCAATAATAATAATAATTACTTAATTATATTTTTATTAAACTTCATTTAAATTTAATGTTTTTATTTATTTTAGATCTTTCTTCCTTATTTAAACCATCATTCGCTAAATTATATTTACCGTTAAATATTTCCTTCATAAGATTATTTAAGTCTTATGAATGAAAATTTGGGATGTTACAGATTATGCAACCACCATTTTACAAAAAAAAAAAAAGATAAAGTAAATAAACAGACTAAAAATAAAAAGTTAAGAAAATGTTTTAAGAATCTAATGTATCATCATATTTTTCCTTCTCCATAACTTGTCCACCTTCTCGTTCAAAGAGTGAACGAGAGAGATAAGTTCCTTCAAGCACTGGTCCATGCGTCCTTGCTGTCATAGGTAAACTTAGACCATATGATGGAGCTCATAAGTGGCATGGATGAGACCTTTAATGCTTGTTGGTGAAGGGAGTTCATCTTTTAAATTTTTGCCATATGATGAATCAGAAATTAACTTATGTTTGTGCATGATTTTTTTGTGAATCAGAAGTTGGTTTTGAGAAGTTGAAATGGAAGTAGAGAAGTACTAGAGTTTAGTTTTTTGATGTTTATATAGATAGGGTTTCGTGAATTATCAAGCATCGCGTCTTTTAGTATTAAAGATCATTATATTTTATAAACGGTGATAGTTAATTCTTAATAATCATTAGGAACTTAAAATGGTATTCTAATAAGCGACAGTTTGTATATGTTAACTGTTATGTATTTGATATTTTTTTTAATTTATTGGTGTCTACTATTACTTGTATAATCAACCACAATATTACAGAAAAATATTAAAAAACAAAAAGACAATCACTACAAAAAAAAAGGTATTTTGTAGCGGTGCAATTGTAGCGGTTATATTAAACCGCTACAAATTATAGTATTTGTAGCGGTTTTCACCTAAACCGCTACAAATTTGTAGCGGCAAGTTACGCGCCAAGTGGCGCGACAAATTAGCCGCGTTTTTTTGTAGCGGTTGGGTAGACAAAACCTCTAGAAATTTGGAGCGAAATTCCCGCCAAAACTTGTAGCGGTTAATACACAGAAACCACTACAATATTCCCGCCACTTGGCGCGACCAAGCCCCGCCAACAGTGTAGCAGTTATTTGTAGCGGTTACAGCAACCAAACCGCTACAAAATACCAAAGGTCAGCAGTTTGTAGCGGTTATAAGGGTATAATCGCTACAGAATTTCAAGAGTCTCGACTTTTGTAGCGGTTCTGGGCAATAACCGCTACAGAATTTCAAACGTTGTTATCATTTGTAGTGGTTATTGTAGAACCGCTACAAATTTAATTATTTGTAGCGGTTACAGTAGCGGTTATTGGAATAACCGCTACTAATATCTGGCCTATTTAAGCCACCACCTCCCTCATTTCTCCTTTTGCTCATTTTGTTTCCTAGGATTTCTCTGAATGATTTCTTCAAGATTTGAGCGTTCAGACGTCTGTGTAGGAGTTTTTGCTACAGTATTTCTCAGTATTTGCACTTGAGGTACGTATATAACACGTATTTTATTTGTATTTGTATTTTTATTAGATTTTTGCATAATAATGTGACTATTTTTTTTTATTTGTACAGTTGATATGGCTTCAAGAGAGGATAAGGGTAAGGCCCCTGAGGTCCCCAGACCGATTTTACGGGGTGGCAGCAGCCAGGCAGGGGGTAGAGGGAGGGGGTAGCGCGGAGGCAGGGCGACCGCGGCATCTCAGCCCATCCCCCCACAGGAGTCGGCCCTACCACAGGCATCGCAGACGATCCCACAGGAGACGACGGCACCAGAGGTGCCTGAGGCACATCAGGTTTATTATGTCGAGGACGAGAGGCATAGGGATTGGCACATGGTCATTCATTTAAAGCCAAGAGACCTTTACGACATGGGTGAAGGCGATAACATCGCCTATGAGAGTGAGCCATTTCAGCCAGCTGATTTTGAAAACTACTTCCCTGAAGGCGATGACAATTTACCTCTACTGCGGTGAGTTTTTTTAAGTCCACGTCATTTGAATTAAATTTTTTAAATTTAATAATACATCCATAACAATAATTTTTCTACAAAATTTCTGTAGGGATGGCGACGATGAGTGATCAAATTCAAATTATGCTTTTGTCTTTACAAAAAATGCAAAAAAAATTTTAACAAAAATGTTAAAAAAAATAAAATAATATTTGTAGCGGTTATTGAACGCTACAAATAAAAAATTAACCGCTACTAAATGAATAACCGCTACAAAATGGATACATTAACCGCTACAAATAGTACATGGATCACTATAAATATTAAACCGCTACAAAAATACAAATAACCGCTACTAAATAATAACCGCTACATTAACCGTTATAAATAGTATGTGGATCCTTATAAATACCCTTACCACAACTCATTTCAAACACTCCCCAATTTCTTTTCACCTTACCTTTCTTTCATTTTCTCTCATTTACAACTTCTTTCGTATGAGTAGAGGAGCTGAATAATACGATCAAATATGGTAACAAGATTTTTAATTTTTTTTAGAATACTTCTTTCCTTTCTATAAAATTTATTCTAACCATTTTTTTTCTAGATATATCATAACTGTATCTCATTTTCATCTATTTTTCATACACAATTACATTATATTAGATAACATAATAATTCCTTATTACCTACCTATCCTTAATAATATTATTAATATAAATTTTATACTAATCCAATTCAATTACATTTTTCCTTTTTATTTATTAATAAGTTAAACTATTGAATAATAAGCTAATTGAAATAGATAAAATAATAACAAAATAAACTATTTAATTTAATATTGAAAAAACAGAAACAAATAATCGTATATTTTTTTAAAAAAATTTAAATATTTGTAGCGGTTATTAAACCACTACTAAATAACGCGCCTTTTTACAATTCAAATTAAATTTTTTGGCGCTAATTTTGAATTTCATGAAATTAGTAGCGGTTTTCATAACCGCTACAAATTTTATGAAATTCAAAATTAGTAGCGGTTTGTTAACCGCTACAAAATAAAAAAAATGTCATTTTTTTTTCGCCAACAAAATTTCAATTTTTTATATTTGTAGCGGTTTGTTAACCGCTACAAAATAAAAAAAATGTCATTTTTTTTCGCTCTCAAAATTTCAAATTTTTATATTTGTAGCGGTTATATAACCGCTACAAATATCTCTGAAAAAAATTTCGTCCATGAGAGTATTGTAGCGGTTAAGTTGAATCACTACAAAGGATGTAGCGGTTATTGATTGAGTAGCGGTTCTAGTAACCGCTACTAACCTTCTTTGTAGCGGTTAAAACCGCTACTAATACCCATTTTTAACCGCTACTAAATCACGTTTTTTTGTAATGAATGTAAAAAACAAACAAAAAATAAAAAGTTATGGAGATGAAGGAACTTATACATTATCTGATTCTTCATTCTCTAGTTAATTTGTCGACTTTCTTGTTCAGAGAGAAAACAAAAAAGTTATGTTTTTTAGCTGAAAGTGTGTGTCCCTGTAAAGATTTATCTATGGAATTCATGATGATTGGATATGCAAAACTTGTAATCACAAGTTTCGCATATCTAATCATCACGAATTCCATTTACAACCAACAAGAATATCATGACTATGGAGGAGGAAGAGTTTGCGAAGGAAGAGCTCTGATCCTTGGGGTTTAAATAGGTGAGAATTAATTAAAGATTTATTAAAAGGTAATTAAAATAAAACTAATTGGCAGCCAAGGAAAGAGTATGTAGTTCGAGAATGAGGTAGTGGTACTTATAAGACTTATTATTTGAATGACAGTTGTTTCTCATGAATTGTTGTTTTTGTCTTTCATACTTCATGGTCATTTAATATAACCATTATTTTTGTGTTTTCGCTTAGGTAAGGTTGAAAGTTGAATCATTTGTAAGTGTTATATTATGGTTGTTTCAAAAGAACTGTCAGTTTTATCACTAAATAAATAATAGTTATTAACTACAACCGTTATTTTTGTATTTTCATGAATTCTATCTCGCTATACACAACATTACACATAATTAATCGTTACTTTTAAACATTATATATCATTGCATGACCTTCACCTCGATATACATGACATTTATTAGCTACAACCGTTATGTATTAAGCGTTATAAATTCGCAAATATATAGTAGTGAGAATTAATTAACAACTGGGCATTCAGTAAATATCATTCAATTAGCTTTTCGGCGGACACTAAGCAGCATGTGCAAGAGATGTGAACCAGAAATTTTGAGAATCTTAATAACTTTCCAAAAGGTTAAATTAGGCCAAATTGATATTTACAAAACCTAATCTCCAAACTCTTTAATTAGAGCCCAGGTCAAAAAAAAACTCTTTAATTAGAGCTAAACTTGATTTTTTTTTTATATGGAAATTAGGCAACTAAATAGAATTAGGGATTTAATTTAGAGGCAATACTTAGTAAAGATATTATTTTGTGTGTGTTGAAGATAGAATGGTGACATTCACTTCGTACGAGACAGGAATTTTCATGGAAAAATTAAACAAAATATCCAGCACTAAACGAGGAAATTTACACCGCAAAGGCACAAGGATCAACATATACAAAAGAAAAAATGAAATAAAATGTGAAGAACTACCAATTCAAATAACCATTTAGTACCTATTTGGATTAGCGGTAGAAGCTACTCTTCTAATATAATTTACAGTATACGAGATAAGTATGTGAGAGGAGTTTTATCTCGACTTACGTAAACGTACGTTTTGAACGCTAACCCAAACACTAGTACATAAATGGTATTTAAGACCGGTACATTTAGACCGGTTATATATAGCGAATAAGGTCTTAAAAGTATCAAACTTTTCAGACCGGCTATATCAAGACTTGATCTAAAATCGGTCTAAAAAATCTATTTTAACCAATCTAAAAAAACATTTTTCCACTAGTGAAACAAGTCCTTAATCTTAATCCTGAGAAACATTATGTTGTGTTAAAAAAATGCCTAAAATACAAGGATCAATTTAGAGATATGAGATTCTCATCATGACCAATTTGAAACATATTAAAAAATTTAAAATAAACTGAGAGAGGGATATATGTAGGAAATTTTATTAGAAAAAATAAAGGAGATGATTATGCGTGAGGCATGGCTTGATGTGTTCATCACAGTGTTTTGTTTTTTTTTAAATTGCTTGTACGCAATCATCTATTACTCCTATCATGTGTACTTGCTCGCAAGAATCCTCTTAATTACTACTATAATCACTCCATTAATTTTCCTGTGTATGGTCAAAGTGGATAAGTTTTGAGATTATAGAATCAGAATCTAATGCATCCCATGCCAAATGTTGACGCCTCTCTCTCTCTCTCTCTCTCTCTCTCTCTCTCTCTCTATATATATATATATATATGTATATCTTGAAGGATTCTAAAGAATTTGTTAACGGCTTTATAATCTAAATTTTTTTATAAAAAAATAAAAAGAATTTAAATTTTTAGGATGAAGCGGGACTTGAAAGTTGGCAACCATATATGTAGCTACTTAGTATAGTAAGCTACGTTTCCTCTTAACTTTCCCCCACTCTTTGTATTCCAAATTTTATTCCTCTTTCTCTCAAACAAGGACCTACATGAAAGGTTTTGATTTGGATAGATTCAATTTCTTTCTAATAAGGAGTTGACAAATTTTAAGGGGGGAAAATTTATGATGATGGAGAATTACTTGAACAAGCCGAAAATTAAACGTGACCAAAGTTTAATCCAATTAGAATTCAACGCGTGATTGCGGGGCCCTCAGTTTAAGTTGCTTTATTTTGAACTTTATTATTATTATTATTGCTCGTCCTCTCTGAGTACAATGAATTTACGTCCTGTACCAGGCCGGTATCATCGTTCATGCAAGTGGACAACAATCCACATTCACTGTCTTGACTTCACTTCACTCTCTTCTACGTATTCCCTTTCTCAATTGCAAATTTTAAAACAACCACCACAACAACCAAATATTTTAATTAATTAAAAGCCCTTTGTCCATCCTCCATAAACCTAAACATTTATAAAAGTCATTGATAGTCCATTTTTAGGCTATGATTAACGCATATATATAATTCATTGCACTCGTTATATTTGAAAAAAGGAAATGAATTACTACTATTTATATCTCGGAAAAGTGGTTAACTTTTTTCTTTCTTTTTTTTTCAAGATAGGACAATCGTGGACGTGTCTCGAAGGTTTGCCTGATATGATATCCACGAATGAAGGGGTTGAGCAACACGACACGAGTGGTATAAGTAAGAATAGAATTCTCCCCTCAGGGACTTCTTCATACGTATCTCTCTCAAACCACCCACATCTTTCCACGTGTACCCCTCCTCCTCCTCCCACATGTCACCCTACACCCCCATCCCTGGAAACCCCCCAGGCCCCTACAATCTCTGGCGTCCACGTGTCACCAATCACAAAGTCAATCTCCTCCTTGCGTGCCGTATCTTGACCCCTCTTTTTTCAGGAAATAAATAAATAAATAAAATAATAACGTCGGCTATGCTTCCAACCGCCACCAACTGAGCTGCCTCTACCTCACTCCACTCACTCCACTTTCTCATTTATCTCGTTTTTTTATTTATTCTCAAAAATAGCTTCCTATTTTTTAAATTAAAAAGTATACTCGTCCAGCATACTATATAAATTATTTTAATTAATTCATCCAGATCAAGAAATGAAACTAAATTTCTAACTTTATCCATATTAAATGAGTTACTAATGATGAGAGAAAAATATAAAAAGTCATATTTAAATATTAATTATATGATTAAAATTAAAAAATATGTATTAATTTCTCTCCAAATTATTCATATTATAAATGAACTCATTCTTCTAGAAGAAATTTATACTGTGAATTGGGGGAGTAGTATTTTAGAAAGCGTTCACTTATCCTGAAACGCAATACAGTGTGGAACGGAGGACGTGAGGGAGCCACAAAGCAGCGCAACACGTTTTAGAAAGTGGAGGTGTGGAACAGAACAGATGCCGATACCATATGCCTTTTTCCTTAGGGTCTGTTTGGTTGGAGGGGAGGGGAGGGGAGGGAATGGAAAATGAGCCCCTCCCCTTATTTGGTATAAAAAGTAGGAGGGGAGGGGCCCCAAAAAAGGGGCTCCAAATCCCTCCCACTCCCTCAAATTGGCTCCCTCCAAATTGGGGGGTTTTGGAGGGAGCCAAAAATTTGAGACTATTTTACCCCCATAATCTTTTCATATTCCTAATTATATTCTATGAGTATTCAATAAAAATATAACTTTTTTTATCATCTCCAGTGTTTCACGCTTGTGTGTGTTTTTTTCCAACCTTGTAGTTCAACCAAATCATGAGTATAAATATCTCCAGCGGAATGAATGGCGATTAAAATATAATTTTGGTGATGATATATTCGCAGGTGAATTCGACTGTAAAATGTTATCCATAAATCTTTGTTTTTTTTTACCAGAGTTATCCCTAAATCCATAATACAAGTGTGAGCGCATGACATCTATTTTTTTTTTTTTTTGCAACTCCTCTGCATTGTTTTTCAATAGAAGGAATTTTTCATTTAATTTAATATGATAATTACTGGAAAAATATATAAACTAAAGTTTAAGGATAAAATGGTAAATTAAATATTATCTTCCCTCCCCTCCCCTCTTAAACCAAACAAAGGATCATTAAAAAACCTTTCCCTTCCTCCCCCTCCAACCAAACCAAACAAGGTGATTCTCCCCCTCCCATCCCATCCCCTCCCATCCCATCCCCTCCCTTTAAACCAAACAAGCCCTTAATGAAAGCAAATATATATAAATTAAAGAAAACGAAGATAATGAGTTATTAAAGAAATAGATTTAAAAAGGTGTGAACTGTGTAGTGTGAAACGTGAAGCTAAGGCAGCTCATATGAGCTGGAGAGAGAGGGTGCCAGGTGGCGTTTTGGCAGCGAACGAATTGAAAGCGTGGTGGACGAGCCGACGCAAAGTGTGTAGATACTAGATCGTGTTCAAGGGAATATAAGTACGATCATGAAACCCTTCTACTCACTCACGCATCCTGTATATTTTCTTTTTCCGCCTCTATTTTTTAATGATTAACCCAATCCAATATACAACTGAAGTCGGCGTATCGTGTTACAAGATTTGGTCCAGATCTAATTCAATGTCTCATCTCACCTTATTTACCAGTTTCATTTGGTAATTTGGATGTAACCTAACATTGACACGTCTCCTCCACAGTCCTAACCTTATCACCACTAACACCCAACTTCAAGCTTCCCTCGTGCGCTCTGTGTGGTAATGTCTTTTTTTATTTACTGAGCTGGAACGCTCATCTGAAATTGAAGGAAACAAATCCAAAACACTAAAATTAATTTTAATTTTTAAAAAAGGAAGGAGAGAAACAGAGTGGAACAACAGCCCACAGGTGCATCCAATTCCTCCCGATTCCATAAGCGCATACGTATGTGACGTACCAGTGTTTTGACTTGGAATCAGTCCTTTTTAATTCCATTTTAATTAAATTGATTTCCCTATTTAATTTCCCACTTCTGTTTCTCACGTTACCTAACGAGCAAGCCTAGCTTAGTTGACCCACTTCACTCTCCAACCCTTCCAGGTCTTTTCTCTGACTCTCTCCTCCTATATATAAAGCCTCCTCTCCATTTTTCACGCTCATCCCTCTCACTACTACTACTACTTCTTCTTCTTCTTCTAAAATGGCTTTGCAGGCTCTGAATTCGCCTTCTGCTACTCCTAATCCTGTGTTCAAAGACGACGACCTTCACTCCCTCGAGGCTTGGACCAAGGGCAAGCGATCTAAACGACCCCGTTTTGATCAAAATTCGCCTTCCGCTGAGGAAGAGTACCTCGCTATCTGCCTCCTCATGCTTGCTCAAGGCGGTAGCGTTAATCCTAATACGACGTCGTCTTCCTCCCCTGATCCTTCTCCGATGAAGGTCTCTTATAAGTGCTCTGTTTGTGACAAGTCCTTTTCCTCCTATCAAGCTCTCGGAGGACACAAGGCCAGCCACCGCAAGTCGTCTTCCTCCTCGGATCATCAGCCTCCCGCCGACAATTCGTCCGCCTCCGCCTCCACCGCCGCTGCTGGTGGCAGTGGGAAGCTGCACCAGTGCTCAATCTGTCACAAGGCTTTTCCGACCGGTCAGGCCCTCGGCGGACACAAGCGCTGCCACTATGACGGCGGCAACGCCAACAACAGCGGTACCGGTGGAACGACGGTGATCACTTCGTCTGAGGGGAATACCTCGTCGGTCACGCACAGCCACCGCGGGTTTGACCTGAACCTCCCTGCTCCTTTCACCGACTTATCCCCGGAGGAGCTCATTAGGGGCGCCGCCGCCGGGAAGAGTGTGAAGATCGGAGAAGAAGAGGTGGAGAGCCCGTTACCGACGCCCGCCGTCAAGAAGCCTCGTTTGTTCACGGACGAAGAATGAAGACGATGATGATCTGAGTAGCTTCTTCCTGATCAGAAAAATTGATCGGAATTCTTATAATTAGAGAATTGAATTTGATCATATCTTGCAGTATTTCTTTTTCTTTTTGGGACTTGGGGAAATTGGATTAACTTACAAGTTGGAGATTTTGCTTTTTGTTTTTGTTGCATTGTTCCTGTGTACAGACAGATTTGTTCATTATTGTTTTTGGAAGCTAAGTTCTCAATGATTTTCATTTATTCTCACCATTTGTACATATCCATTTACTTCATTCCCAGCCTTTTATTATCTTTGATGGTGATCCATGAAAAAATTATAGAGCAAGTACACTTTAAAATAATACAACGTGATTCTGCTGTATGTTAACTTTGCTTTTCACATCATATATTGGTGAAAAGGAGAAAAAATATGTGTAATCAAAATATTGAATTAAATCAATTAGATTTTATAATTCGGAAAACCAAACAACTCTACAGTAAATTAAGGTCATCCAACTAATATGTGTGAAGCATGTGTCGTGGTGCGTTGGAGTTTTAGGCAGTATAAACCAATCATTAAAGTATTTAATTCATTGGATCTTAAGTTTGAACAACTAATAAAGTCTCCCCGAACCTTCAAAATGCGGTGACACTGAAACAGTACAGCTGATAATTGGACGTGAATGTTTGGATGAAGTAAATAATTAATGAGGAAATTTTCTCGGACTCAAAATTTTCAGAGAGAATAAGGAAAAAAGAATAAGGCACCTCCGAGTGAACAACGCAAAAAATTATTGCTCCTATTATTATTGGTATTGGCCGGAACTTTAATATATGATCTACTTAACATTTTCTTATACAAATGGAAATATAAATTAATTTGGATAAATTAAAAAACTAGATAAATTACTTAATTATAATAAATATGATAAGATCTCCCTAAAATATCCTAATATAAAATTATATGTATCAATTTATGAGTTAAGTAAATTAATTTTGGAAAAATGAAAAATATTAAAAATGAATGATAAAGATATTATATTTAAGATTAAGACTAACATCCCAATTAGCTTTTATACTTAGAATCAGATAAGCATATATTTACCAGTCATTTTTAATATTTATACACCACTTAAACGACCTCAAATCTATGTCGTGAAAAGATATATATGAGACAGCACAATGTGAGACCTGCATACATGAATCTAACTATATATGGCCTCTTTTCTTTTTACAGCAAGGAAGATAAATAGTATTCCATTCCAGTCTAGAAAGGCTAATGCAAGAAATAATAATAAAATAAAAGGGTGGGAGGAAAAAAGGAAATTAATTAAACTAAGGAGATAATTAAGCAAAGGATATTTATAAGAAGTGGGGGGGAATATGCTGAAGGAGTTAGGCTATAGGTGGGTTGAACCAAAAATGTGGGCATGTGGGTGAGAGATTGAAGGCACATGTAGGTATGATAATATCAAATTAGAGAAGATATTTTTAAAAATATTTGTGTGGCTTTAACACACTCTGTATTCCATACGTACTCTATGTTGGCCTTTGGGTTGGCTAATTTCCCATCCAACCCCACTGCTCAACTTCAACACCTCCCTTAATTGCTCACTTCCCTTTCTACGTTTCCACTAATCTTTGTTTCTGTATATATGAATATGATTAACTTACAAGCATCTTTTTTAAAAACTTAGTATTAGGTAGATTCATTGTATAGTACAGCGCATTGAAGTTTGGGAAAATTGCATTATCCACTTGAATTCTATAAAATTGGTTTGAGTTATACTACGTTTTGCTATAATTTTTTTAAAATCAATTTCATAAATGGATAATAAGTATTTTTTTTTGTTTCAAGGTGGTGATTTAATATGCTTTTTTTGATTTGATCAAATGTTTCCCTATTGAAGTTTATAGCACAAAAGGTTTTCATTCTCACAATAAATACGTTTTTCAATATTCAAATTTTTGTTTTCCTTCTTATGGGGTGAAGAAGCCCCTTAGCACATCAATCAACAACTTGTTAATTGGTTGATTTAATAATGTTTTAGATCCCTCTCCCTCTCTAGTAAAAGGCTTTAAATGTTCTCCGCTTCATTTTTGTCTCTAAAAAGCACTCCAAAAGTATAATTTATTATACTTTTTTCATTCTATATGTGAGACCTATTTATTTAATTTAAAGAGATTAAAGAAATTAAATAAATTATCTAATTATATGCATGTGACATAATTTCTCTAAAATACTTAAGTATAACATTATATTATATATCAATTGGCAAAAAATAATTAGATTATATATCAATTTATAAATCATATAAATTAGTTTGAAAAAAAAAATATAAATAGAAGAGATAGTAAAATGGGAAAAAGTCTTACTTTTGGCGATCAAAATTCACTTCTAAACTAGGTTTTATAATTAGGATTGGAGGAAGCAAATATCAACTTGCATGAAAATTAAGATTTTTATTAGAGAGTATGGTTTAGATTGAGAAGCAACAATTGCGTATGCTGCCACCAAACTCTATCTGTCTAGAGTTGTGTGGGAAATGTGCTTAAACGTGGGTTTGTTATAATAATAATAACAGTAACAGTAACAATAACAATAACAATAACAATAATAATGATGATGATGATAGAGTAAATCCGTGTTAGCGTGTTCATGTGAATCTTGAAGGCAAGTCACTACGATTAACGCGTTTTTACGAGTCTTGTGTTCCCACGAATCCCACTTCCAAACACGCCATAACATTTCCCACGTTGCACACATGCGCAATTTAAAATTTACTCTTTCCGGTTTTAAATATAAGATATAGTTGATTTTTTTTTAGAGATTAAGAAAGCTAAATAAGTTACTTAATCATATCATATATCCTTAGATTATATATTAGTTTATAAGTTAGGAAAAATAATTTAGAGAAAAAATGACAAATATAAATACTTTAAAGTAATTTAATTAGCTTCATTAATCTTTTAAAAAAAAGTCAACTTTACTTATATGTAGGACCTAGAAAGAGTATCTCGCAAGAAAAAACAAATTAAAAATTGTCTAAAGAAAAAGTAGCGCGGATGAAATTTGATGCTATTTATATATATATATATATATATATATATATATATATATATCGAGGGGACAAAATGTGTGTGTGAGAGGCGTGTCAAATATATGTGCGGCATGTCTGAATGTGATCTAACTTCTACCAAACGAGCATGAGTTCGTCGTTGAAGTTTCTTGATCAAATGCTGAGATGAATATGAATAGAAATACAAAGGCACGAGCCACTAAACAAAATGAAATTGTATTAGAATCAATGAAATTACCAAAAAAAAAAAAGGAAACTAATGATTAAAGTTAAAAACGTGGGCTATAAATTGTAAATGGAGACAAGTAATAAATAATGTAGAAAAGAGAATAGGTTGTGATTTGTGAGTTTTTGACGGGTGATTGTATAGCAATATAACATCCTTGCACCTTCTCACGTTTTCAAAGGATGCTAAAGGCATGTCATTCTACCCGTTGCTTGATCTTTAGTGTCAAGCCGTTCTTGATATAGGACATAGTTTATAGTGCAATTATACTATAAATTAGGTTCTATATCTATGATTAGGTACAGTATAACGTAAATTACCTTCAATTTTTCATATCAAACAAATAATCTTTTTAGAAAACATGAAGATTACTTTTTTTTTTTTAAGATTTAACGAATGTTCCATAAATTAGAGTTGAATTACACCGTCAATCTGAAAATGGTGATAATGATATATCTTATCGCCCTCTGGGGATCTATTATTTCATTTTTATTAAATTAAAGTGTGGAGAATATATAATGAATATATGTACTTGAATATTATTAGATAGTTGTTAGCATATAGTGTCAGTGTCAGTAGGTGTCTATGTCGTTAGTTGTTCTGCAGACGATGTGGGACTTAAGTCTCCTTAATGCTCATACAGGTGCATATATAAATAGGGCCCAAGAGCATAATTATGTATGGACTCTGCCCATATTGATTAATAAAGCCTTATTGTTTCTGGGCTACCTGTGAAGTCTACATGGTACCAGAGCTTCGGGTTGGGTAGAGATCCATCGCATTTTCAAGAATCACACATATCTAATTCAGTGTTACCCGTTCGTGCCTGCCCTGCGTTCTTGCGATAATCTTTTCCCTTTTCAAGATTAATCCACCTTGGGCACATTGACGGTGTGCGGCTGTGACGAATCAGTCTCACCTTCCTTCTTCCGAACGCGTCTTCTTCTTTCAGCCAAGAATTTGCAATGGGCGAATCAGGAACCAGTGCTGTCACACTACCGCCTGCTGTGGATTTCACACACCCTTTGTTCTTGCATCCATCTGACACTCAAGGGACGGCGATTATACCTCAAGTGCTCACCGGAAATGAGAATTACTCTATATGGAGCAAAGCCATGAAGATCGCATTAAAGGGAAAATTAAAACTCAGATTCATCGATGGGTCTTGCACAAAGGAGACGTATGGTAAGGCTCTTGAAGGTCAATGGGAACATTGTAATGCTGTTGTATTATCTTGGATCTTGAATTCATTGTCCAGAGAGCTTGCCAATGGTGTTGTGTATTACAATGACGCGCATCTAATTTGGGTCGACCTAAGAGAGGGGTTCAACAAAGCTACGGGGTCTCGTATATTTGCTATTCATCACGAGATCAATTCGTTGTAGCAAGGTGATATGTCGATTGCTGCATATTATTCCAGATTGAAGGAGTTATAGGAAGAGCAGTCTTCTCTTGTTGCTGTAGGACCTGCGTGTAATTTTTGCAGATGCGGGGCATCCAAAATTCAAGGTGATTTGGTACAGCAACAGAAGTTACTCTGGTTTTTGATGGGTTTGAATGATACCTATCATGTTGCGAGAAGTTAGATACTTCTAATATCCCCTCTCCCCATTATAAATCAAGCTTTTTACATGGTTGCAGAGGATTAAGCTTAACGAGCCATTGCTAGTTCAGGAAGAATTGGACCAATTGAAGGTGTGGTCATGGCAGCCAGGGGGAGAAGGCGAGGAAGAGGAAGAGGTTGAAATGGCTCTCCTATGGAACGTTCTCATTGTAAGAAGAGGGGGCACACAAAAGAAAATTGTTATCAACTCATAGGCTACCCACTGATTTCAAGGGACTGAAAGGAAGGCAATCTCATGAGGGGGAATTAATCAGCAGACTGCAGAGAGCACCAAGGATACAAAGAAAGCTATGCATTCAGCAAGTATGATTTCCCCATCTCTTACACAGGAGCAATATGAAAGATTGCTTGAGCTTTTGAAGAAGGATACTAATGACTGTGCACATGCTCTAACTGGTACAGGTTTGATTCCTCCTACTCGTAAAATAGTGTGTCTCACATGGGTTATTGATTCGGGAGCAACCACACATCTTGTTAATGATTTATCATTGTTGGATAATTATAAGACTTACACAGGACCAATTAAAACCATTAAAATTCTAAATGGCGATAGAGTGCATGTAACTCACATAGCGACTGTTTAATTTTCTAATGGTATTACATTACATGCTGTGTTATATACTCCTATGCTCAAATTTAATTTGATCTCTATATCAAAATTATCTAAGGAACAACGATGCGTGGTAGCCTTCTTTCCTAACCTTTGTTTGATACAGGGCCTTCAGGGTGGCAAACTGAAGGGGATTGGTAAGCTGATTGAAGGTCTATATGTGCTCCAATGCAAACACAATGATGTAGTGAACTTAGCCAATGATTGTTCTAAAGAAAATAAGCATATAGATGTATCTTTGTTACACCGTAGACTTGGGCATGCTCCCGTATCTGTATTGCGACATTTACATGTGTTGAATGATAAAACTACTTGTTTGAATGACAGCTGTGATGTATGTTTTCTGTCTAAATAAACTAAACTACCCTTTACCCCCAGCTGCATTAAAACCAAAATGCCTTTTGAACTCTTGCATATGGATGTATGGGGACCATATCGGATCCCCACACATTCCGGTTTTCGATATTTTCTCACAATAGTGGATGACTTTTCTCATGCAACTTGGCTTTACCTAATGAGACAGAAATCAAACAAGACTGGCCATGTTCAAAATTTTGGATAATTAGGGGGAGTGTGTGAAGACTGTAGCTTACATAATTAATCGAATTCCCTCTAGAATTTTAGGAGTTAAAACACCATATGAACTCATTTATGATAACTTGGCTGATTACCCTAGCTTCAAAGTTTTTGGATATCTTGCGTATGCAACAGATTTGACTACTAATGATAAATTTCAACCAAAAATCAATCCCTTGTGTATTTTTGGGATACCCTCCTAACCAAAGGGGATTTATCCTTTATAATCTTAAAAATAAAATTTTTTTGTAAGTAGACATGTCAAGTTTGTTGAAGACATGTTTCCTTTTAAAGAAGAGGAGAGTTCTCAGCCAAGGGGAGTGCACATGCCTGTTGCTAGCACCAACGACATTTTCTGGTCTAATCATAAATCAAGACAATGAGGAATTAAGCTAGAACACTCCAAAAATCAGACAACCGAACTGCATCAGAAGCACAGACCAGAACCAATAATGAGCTTGATATTGATTATGAGGCTGAGAAAAGGCCAACTAGAGAGAGGAGACCCCCCATTTGGTCACAGGACTATGTATGTAACCTCATTTCACAAGATCAAATAGGTAACTCTACACATTTATTAAATCAAAGGTTAAATAGGCACTGTAAGTATCCTATAGAGAATTATATCTCATATGAGACTGTCTCTACATCGCACTTATGCTTTCTGGTTACTATAGATTCTAGTATTGAACCCACATGTTATATGAGGCCATAAAGGATAGGAGATGGGTTGATGCGATGAAATTAGAAATAAGTGCCTTGGAAGCCAATAATACTTGGGATGTTGTGCCTCTACATAACGGTAAGAAGGCAATTGGTTGTAAATGGGTTTATAAGGTTAAATATAATTCATATAGATCTGTGGATAAGTATAAAAGCTAGGTTAGTTGCTAAAGGTTACACTCAACAAGAGGGGATAGATTTTCATGAAACCTTTTCACCGGTAGTTAAAATGATAACTATTCGAGTTGTAATCAAAATGGCTGCTATATTTGGATGGAATCTTTTCCAAATGGATGTTCATAATGCCTTCTTGCAGGGGAATTTGAATGAGGAAGTTTACATGTCAATACCACAGGGATTTGAGAAAACAAAAAACGATATGGTATGCAAACTTAAAAAATCCTTATATAGACTAAAGCAAGCATCACGATAATAGAATTATAAATTGACTGTGGCTTTATTAAGTGGTGGATTTCTTTAAAATAAACATGATTACTCATTATTTATTAAAAAATATGATAATGCTTTTATTCTGATTCTTGTCTATGTAGATGATTTACTCATCACAGGTACTTCAAAGGATAAAATTGATGAAGTGAAGGGATTCCTTCATAGTCAATTTAAAATCAGGGACTTAGGAGAAATGAAATATTTTTTAGGAATAGAAGTGGCTAGATCACATGAGGGAATTATTCTTTCACAACGTAAATATGTTTTGGACCTTCTTAGTGATGCTGGAATGAGTGGATGCAAACCTTTATCCCTACCAATGAGACCCAACTTAAGGCTTTTGGCATATGAGGAGGGTCGAGATCGAGTGGAAGACTTATTGAGTAACCCAGAACGATACAGGAGATTAGTAGGAAGGCTTATCTATTTGACTACTACTCGCCCTGATATCTCTTTTCCTGTGCAGGTAGTCAACCAGTTTATGCAAAAGCCTACCAAAGCACATATGGCTACAGCACTAGACATTGTGAGATATTTAAAGCAAAGAGTTGGCGTAGGAATTCTTTTGAGTTCAAAGGATGATCTCACCTTGTCTTGTTTCAGTGAAGCGGATTAGGGAGCCTTTGGAACAACAAGACGCTCAGTCACAGGTTATTTGCTCAAACTTGGAGAGTCACTCATAAAGTGGAAAAGTAAGAAGCAGGAGACCGTCTCTCGTTCATCTGCTGAAGCATAATATAGAGCTTTAAGCTCAGGGGATTTTGAGGTAGTTTGGGTAACAGGATTGCTTCAAGACTTGGGAATTCCAAATAAAGGGCCCATAAGTGTCTATTGTGACAGCAAGGCAACGATCCATATAGCTTTGAACCCCGTATTTCATGATCATACGAAGCATATAGAGATCGATTGTCATTTTGTTTGTGAGAAGCTTCAGGCGGGGCTGATACACTTGGAACATGTTCGTTCACACAACCAGCAGGATGATGTCTTCATAAAGGCGTTGGGAAAGCAAGCTCATAGCAGGATTCTTAGAAAATTAGGAACAGTTAATGTCTTTCCTGCCCCAAATTTGAGGGGGAGTGTGGAGAATATATAATGAATACATCTACTTGAATATTATTAGATAGTTGTTAGCATATAGTGTCAGTGTCAGTAGGTATCTATGTCGTTATTTGTTTTGCAGACGGTGTGGGACTTAAGTCTCCTTTGCTCATACAGGTGCATATATAAATAAGGCCTAGGAGCATAATAATGTATGGACTCTGCCCATATTGATTAATAAAGCCTTATTGTTTCTGGGCTATCCGTGAAGACTACATAAAGAATAAAAGAGAAAAAGGTAAAAATGACAGCACCCATTAAATAGTTTTGAATTTTGTAAATGTTCATAAAAAAACAAATTTAGAGTCACTAATTTAAGTTGATAAACTGAGAACTCAATATTGAGTTACGTGATATAATTCGGTTGGTTGAGTTGATAACATCAAAGATGGTGTTTAAGAAGTTAATTAAGTGAAAAATGTAATGACCCAATTTGGGATTAAGGGCTAATGACTCTGATCTTGATTGTAATTAGTGTAATTAAACACTTTTGGATAAATGTAATGTAAATTGATATAAGTGTATTTGGAGATTAAAGATCAATGATTGAGATTTATTGACCATGGATCAGAATCCTATGCTTTGCATATCTGTGAGCTCATGGTGGAAGTGAGAAGATGGTGACAAGTGGCACTTTGGTGGACTAATGGATATTGCACAAAGGACAAAAGCTCACTTTTTCTCTCTCTTCTCTCTCCTATTCGGCTAGATGCTTGGGCAAGGGAAAAGTTGTACATCATCATCATCATTTTCATCATCTCACCATCTCTCTCTCTCTAGCCTCCATTTCTGGCGGACACAAGCAAGGGAAGAGAAAGAGAAAGCTTGAATCTTTGGTGAGTAATGATCCTCCTATGCTCAAATCCTCTTTCTCAAACTTGTTCATAGAGTTGAGAGCTCTATTTTGGTGTTTTCAGAATTTGGAAAGGTAGTGGATTGTGTGTTGGAGAAATTTGAAAGTTGGAGAATCAAGATTCTGACTTTGGCAAAGTGAAGAGGTAAGCATTTGGTACTTTTTGATATATATGTTATGATTTTTGAATAAGTTTGAGAAATTTTGGAATTTGCCATGGTTTATGTCCATTTTTGGATGTATAAATTTCATAGTGATTGATGTTGAAATTAGTTCATTGTGAAGTTAGTTGAATGTTGGTTATAGTTTTGAAGTTTGGAAGTGTATTGATTGGAATTGGGTATTATGTGTCATAGAGACCCAAAGAGTTAGATTATGTTTAAAATGGTAGTTGGGTGTTTTGGAGGTTACCAATAGGTTCCCTATGTCATTTTGAGTTAGTATGAGCTTTGTGTGGAGTTTGGGAACCAATGGGTGTGATTTTGGTCAATTTGGGAATTTTTGTCAATTATTGCGATCTGGCAATCTGATAGCATCACTCGAGTAAGGGAGGAACTCACTCGAGTGCTGCCTTGTGTTTTGTCTTTCTGCTTTGTGTTTTTCTTGGGTTTTATGAGTAAAGCTCGAGTGTACTTCCTTCACCACGAGTGATGTTAGTGATCACTCGAGTGAGCATGAGATCACTCGAGTGATGGTGTGAGTTCTTGGTTAAGGTTGCTCTCGGGTTGTCACTCGCTGGTTGATGTTCAAGAGTGTATTCTGACACTCGCAAGTGAAACCTTCTCACCCGAGTGCTAAGGGGTATGCTCGAGTGAGCCTGTCCCTCTGATGTTGCATGTGCTCTCGGGTTGTCACTTTCTGTGTTGCACTTTCGGGGACTCGAGTGGATTTGGAGTCATCACCCGAGTGCAAAATCCCATGCTCGAGTGTTGTGAGCACTTTCTGGCCGTGATCGTTGCTCACTGTGAAACACTAGCGAGTGAGAGCTAGTCTCACTCAAGTACGAGTCTTTCATCACTTGAGTGAGGTCATCTTCACTCGAGTAAGCCAGCCAAAAATCAATGTTTTGCCTTTCAGAAAAGGGGTCTTCAAGGTATTTCTCCTAACCCTTTAGGCATATGTTTAGGCCTCTAATAGTCACATAAAGAGTCCTAAATGATAACCAACTTAAAGTATTATGGAAATAAGTATTTTGGGAAAGAGATTAATCAATTGTCCCTAAATTGGTATAGGATTTGATATCTGTTCGACGCGTGAGCCCACTGTGCCAAAGAACATCAGGAAAGATACAAGTAGTGACTTCTCTCTTATACTTTGTATAAATGTATTGTATGTTTTCCTATCATGCATTGTGTGTTGTTGCTGCTGCTTTGAGATACCTTGTAGAACCTTGTGCCTTGTGGAGCTTTATGCCTTATGCTACGTTGTGCCTTGAGATGCTTTGTGGAGCTTTGTGATGCTTTGTGCCTTGTAATGCTGCTACATAGTGTTTACTGCGTAAGCGGGCATAGTGATTACATCGAAAGCTGGTATTGAGATTACAGCGAGAGCTGGCATAGTAATTACCGCGAAAGCGGGCATAGTGTTTACAACGAAAGTTGCCATTGTGATTATCGCGAAAGCGGGCATAGTGCATTGTGATACAGCCGTGAGTGCTGTCGTCTGTGGCACGAGCCATGGATCATTGTGTTGCTGATGATGCTGGTGAACATGATAACATTACATGCTTTGTGTTTATATATTGTATGAGTGATTTGTTATTACTGGGATTCTTTAGAATCTCACTCTTTCCAAATGACTAACATTTCAGACAGGGCAAGTGGCTCGAAAGGGAAGCGGCCAACCAGGAGTGGTTAGGGCTGGTAAGGACATTTTAGATTTTGGGACTGTTGGTTATCTAGTTGGAGTTTGGGATTACTGTATATATGGATTGTAAATATGAATCTTTTGGATATGTAATACCCATGTTGGGAAACTTTAAACCCTTTGTATATATACAAGTAACCCGAAGTTGCCGTGATTTTGGTTATGCACTCTGATATTTATTATGTGATTTATCGGCACAGGTAGTTGTATCCGAAGGTGAATGTGAGACCAGATTAATTATGCTTTTGAACTATTTTCGGTCTACCCCATCTCTTGGAGATGAGTGATTATAAATGTGATTTTTGTCTTATTGGTCTCTATTTCACTTAAATTTCATAATCCGGATATAATTACCATGAGGAGGTTACAAAAAATATATGAGAAACGTGGAATCAAAGGAACACTACCTTCATTATAATACACACACACATTGTTAATCAACTTCATTTTGTTATTTTTTAATTTGTAATAAAAGACAGGATTTTTAATGAACCCATCAATAATTAATATATATGTTTTTTTCTTTTGTCGATATTGATTGGGATTAACTTGAATCTTATAGTTCTGAAAATAACTCGGATAACTCCTCCTGTCCTTAATATAAGCTAAATTAATCTACTTTAATTTGATTAAGGAAGTTGGTTAAGTTAGTTAATATGATATGTATTTTATAAAACACGCTAATCATCCTTTTTTATTTCCTCATTCCCTTCCCTCCTGATTGTTGTTGACGGAGCGTCAATTCAGGATAAATTAGAAAAGACTTACTAATATAAAAATTTTGTCTTATTTCTAGGATTAAAATCAACTCTCTAAATATGTATTATATCAAGGACCGGTGGGAGCACAAACTTGGCCTTCTCATTATATATTATGCATCGGTTTCTCCTTTATGTATTAAGACATTAACTAATCCAGCCATCCAAGGATTAGATCTATCACGGTTAAGTAGTTAACAATCATAAGTCCCTTTGACAAAAAAAAAAAAAGGAACTAATCTTCATTTTCAATTTTTATTAACTAATTAATTTAGTTCATGGGGCCCTGGCTGCCCTTCTTGTTTGTTGGTTGGTGAGGACAAGTCATTTTAGGAAAAAAAACCACGAAATTAATAATAAAAAACAGAGGAACTTATACATAAAATAAAAAAAAAATCATAATGTATTATAATAATAGATTAAATAATAGTAACTTATAAGAAGAACATAATAAATATTGGATATTTATTTGTGATGGGAGTAGCATATTTCAAATAAAATCATATTCTAAATAGACATTTTCTTAATTTAATCAAGAAGATAATATCTTTCAAAGTATAGAGCGTAAATGGTTTTTGAATTTTCATCTTTTCTAATAAATATGCTTCCTGAAATTATATTTTAAGTAGACATTTATATGGGCAGTTAGGCTTCAAGTGGATTCACAATTTGCAAAAATGAAGATGATTAGGTAATGAATAAGATTGATTAGGAAGATTAGAGAATTGATGAATTGGGTCTACATCAAAGTTTTTAGGTCCATATACTTAATCGCAACATACAAGAATTCCCACTTGACTTGCTCTGTGGTTTTTTAATGAAGTGGATAAGCCTCGCTCCATCAAATTGTAGTTGGAATTTAATGACTTGGTGGTTAACGTCGCCAAGTGGAAAGAGTAACAAGGCTAAACTCGCACACAATTGTAAGCATTTTCTTTAGGGAAAATTAATTTCTGGAAAGAGTAACTTTCTTCGATTTTGAGTCAGGTCCCTAGATCCCCCCCCCCCCCAAACCCCAACCCCAACCCCATTCTACTAGCTAAGTTTATGTGATTAGACCCATGAGTCCTTCTGTTAAATTTTAACAAACAGTGTTAAGATTTTGTAGATGAGCAAAGACAGGTGGCTTAACAACTTGAAATTGGACCCAATAAAGTTGCCACTGAGCAAGTCAGCTTTATTTTCTTCTCTGCTTCCGCTTTGGCATGTCGCTTCCTTCACCTTCCTATAGCAACCTCATCATCAACATCCTCCACGGTGTTGCCGGTGCCACTGCCACTCCAGCGCACCGCAACCAAAATATCAGCACAAGCACCGCATCTTCTTTATGCTCATCTTGTTCTCAACTTTGCTTTTCTAGGTGCCTTTTCCTCGAATCCACATTCCATGCTCATCCCAAAGATGAGCATGTAATGCTCATCCCCATATTGAGGTTTTTTTTTTATTTTTTTATTTTTTTTAAAAAATACTCCATGTACAAAAAATTAATTAGCTTAAAATACCAGGTGTCAAAATAATATTTCAGTTATTGGGTGCTATTAAAAAAATATTTCAGGTTACTGGTATTGCAGGAAAAATATTTTTGAATGCAGAATTAAAAATTAATTAATTTAAGATACTAAATGATAAAAATATTTCAGAGTACAATATATAATTTAATCCAAATAAATAAGAATATATAAAAAATAAAAAAAGATGGTCCTCACCCCAAAATTGAAGGGATGAGCATATTGTGCTCATCTTTTGGATGAGCATAGTATGAGGACCCCTTTTCCTCACCACCTTCACTCCCTCCCTTATTGGCATTAACACCTCACATCATATAGATTGTTAGCGGCAGCACCTGTTGAAACACAATAAATAAATAGTTCAACTTGCGTCAGTGGGCACTATCCTTAGGAGATATTTCACAACCACTATAGTAGATTAGGAAGCGACACTCCCAAAGATAAAATGAACCCTGCCTGCAGAAAGTAGGGTGACAAAACTGCAAAAAAGATATCAGTATAGCTCAGAAGAAGAGAGAGAGGAGAGGAGCGGAGCTCGGGGACCTCTGTGTATCTTGACCACGCACCAAACATTGTCTTCTATAGGCAGAAACATGTGACCGTTAGGGAGTTATAATGGTCATTAAAGAAGGTTCTATGACAATTAAAATAACAGTTACAAAATAAGTGTTAATGACTATTTAATATAATAAAACCTTTTAAATGTCATTAAAACCGGTCAATTAAAAATTCAACAGTCATCTTCAAAGACTTCTCTTGTCAGTCTTTTTGTTGACTCAAGCTCATATACTAGGGCGTTTCCAATCTTGAGTTATATGAGCCTTCTTCCTTTGACACACTCACAAACAATATTTACAACAATCCCCCGTATGTGTCTACGAGAGCTTGTAGCCTCATTAGCTGAGTTACACACATGGATATAACTATTGTATCTAATGGTCCTTTGGATCATGAACTATACTTAGACTAATAACACTTAGTATACAGAGATGACAGTGGTCCTATGGACTATGAACCAACACCTCTTGGGCGTATATTAGAGGCATTAAGAATTAGATTATACCTCCACATTTTCCTACTGTTAACATGTTTTTGCACTTTAAAACGGTCAAATGTGTGTCCTGGTGTTTAACGATCGCTCTAAAGATGTCGCCATGATCTCATAGGAGCAGCTCCAATCCTCATTCATATAGGTGATTTCATGAAATTTACCTGCAATGAGCACATCATCTCGTAGGATTATTAAATCATTAAGAGCTTTTGCTTAGCCTTACCAAAATGCATTCTTACACTTTCTCATGCCATAGGAAGGGACTGGAAATTTATTTTAGTGTTAGCAGAACTAACAAACAACTTGTTCTTATCCATTAAACCTCCTTCATGAAATCACCAATCATAAAGGTTGGATTGTCATCGCTGTTAATTCAAATTGGCTTAAGTCTCGTTCCCGTCAGTTAATGTAATTCTTCCCGAGGTTTGTTAACGGATCCACAAGTCAACTTTTTGACTTTACAAATTCGATTGAGATAACTCCACACATTTCAAGCTAGCTTATTCATATCATATCTCAAATGATTTTTACTCACACCATTGTTTTTTTTTTCCACAATGGTTATTGTCATTTGATAATCACACCTCACATCAGACACTAAGTGTCAGTTATACATTAAAATACTTGCAAATAAGTTTTCAACATTTAGTCTTCAATTGCAACTATATTTAGAGTGATAAACTTTGGCTCACACAATATTTTAATTTTGGCTACTAGTGAATTTTCTCAAATAAAATTGAATTCAGTTAACATTCGTGTATCTCATACAACTGGAATCCACCATACATGATACCAACATTTATAGTACCTCTCAAATATTTCATTCCCTCATAGGATTGTATATTTATATATGATCAATCACGTGTAGCATAAGTTATATCACAAGGATTAATATTAATGCAACAAATTCTCTATACCTTGCATAAACTGCAAAATCACTTCAAATAAAATGTTAACATCATAAGACATATTCACACACACGCACACATCCTTACATCAAGATAATTATATTGCCTCGTATTATGAAAATCACATTTATCTACTATAGATAAATGATTAAATTTTTATGCCACATAATGCTTGTTTCAAATAACACAAAAATTTGATAATTCACAAAATTTGCTCTCTAAATAAGAAAATAAAGCTCTCATGTAATTAATTTTAAATTACAACTTGACTTTATCAAATAAGGCTATAAATAATTTGCAACTTTAAAAATCCCACATGTTAGGCACTCCCACACTTTCAAATATCCAAAGTTTATATATGAAAAATATTTTCACGCCTCATCAATAATAATTCTAATTAAATTAGAATCTTCTACCATATATTCCCTTCCATTCTAATTAATTAGAATATCCTCCAATATTATCATTCTAATTTCACAAAAATATCACATTCTTTGAAGTTAAAATATCAACTACACAGACTACATATGACTAATTACAGGTCAATATGCAAACCATACCATCCCCATAATTATATTTTTTTTCAAAAAAATAAATCAATTAATGCATACTCCGGATACATGTAAGTGTAACCCACCAGTTGGATTCATCGTGCAATATGAAGCAATATTGGGACCACCGCGAACTCTCACACGCACGCAAGCACGCAAGCACGCACACCTTCCACGAACAACTTAAATGGCAAACCATTGGCCTGAATGAACTCACATATGATAACAACATTTACAATACAACTTTCATAATATTATATTGTTACAAAGCTAAATTTGAAGTGTGAGCAGAACCAAAGTTAAATGTGACTCACACATATAATGTCACATGGGTATAGCAAATTAATACATTTAATATTAAAAACTCATAAACCCAATTAAGGGACATTACCGTTCGCACATCAATAAAAATGATGCTTTAAAAGGGATAACATTCATGGCAAGGAGGTAATAAAACCAATTTAATGTACTTATTAATAATAAAACTTCACCCAATGGAAAACAACATAATAAAACCAATTTAACGTAATCATTAACTAAAAGTAATAAAAAGCCTTCAATGTAAATAAATCAGCCACAAGTAGAAATAATGTCACGTCCTTATTTTAATTTAATCCTTATCAGAGTATTCACAAAAAATGATATGTGGTTCGGTAAGCAACACAAGAATAGCATAAATATACTGATAAAAAGTGCTCGATTACAAAAATTTCTCATAGGGGTTCGTACATAATGATTACTATCAATGTAGCCGTACAGGGCTACCAAGGTGTTTAAACCCGTCTGAGTGAAACGGAAACATCTTCTCGTCTTCGTTCCACCATCGCAATCCCCTCTCGTGTAGTTCTCTTATCTGATTTCTGCGTACCTTTTGTATTCGCCTGTCTAAATTTTTGGTAGGGGAGGGTGAGATTCGAGAGAATCTCAGTAGGAAAACAATACCAATATTCATGCAAGATAAGTGCTTAATCCATGATATACTTACATTACATAAACTCATACTTACACAATGACATATCTGCATGCTAATGTTTCAAACAACATACTTATAGCTATAACATAAAAAGAAACAAAGCTTCAATCATTCATATATGTTTCACATAATCAAGCAAAGCAATAATATGCATCAATACACCAGCACAAATATCAAATACATGTAGAAGAGGTAAGTTCTCTACCTTATCCCTTTTCTGCCTCGAAACATGCCTCATAAAGCGTGCCAACGATTAGGCCCGCAGCTTGGTCCTACAATTCCAAAAATACAATTTAGACACTTCCGTAGTGTTTTTGGGGGTTATATAAGTCTATTATGAATATTTACCAAAATACCCCCAGGACCCCGCCCTGGCCACACCGTACCCAGTCCGACTGTACTTTTCCTGAAATTTTGACATGGGCCATTCTGACATATTTTCACCCAAGGAATCCACTTCTGGACTCGTAATTATGAAATTCATTGTCAAATTATAAAAAAACCCTTGACAGCCCTTATTTCAGGGTTTCAAGAGCATTTTCATAATTATGTTTTTTCAGGTTTTTCCAAAAAGTGACCAACTGTAACCCCACCTAATTTTCCCTCCAGAACTCAATAGAACCATCAAATCATTGAAAATCCAACTCTAAGGCTCATTTTCTAGCCCTGGATGAAATCTTGAAGTTTCCGGGAAAAATTGGGGTTTTTCTATTCTGACTCTGCAGACGTGCCCCTTTCTATTCCTAATCACTTTATTAACTATTTAATTAGTTTACAACTTCCATTTAGACCCAATTTTGGTAGCATAACCCCTAGGCCATGTCATTTCCAAAAATTCAAACCAAAGACAATCCCGGTGAAATTTCACTGATTAAATTGTCCACGGTAGCCAGAATAGTCAATATACGAAGGTTTGGAAGTTAACTTTCACTTCCTTCTTGCTTTTCCAAGTATGGCTGAAAACCCTAGCCTTCACACACCCAAAGATGGCTTCCAAACCTTAAATCACATAGAAGAGTAGCTTAGTAACGGAGTTAAACTCGTTAGGAACTGATTTACCAAAGAAATCACTTACCTTTACAAGTTTTTCCTCTCCTTCTCTCTCTAAAAGAAGGAGGATGAAGAGCTTTTGTGATATATTTTACTGTATTTTATTCATTTGTCCATTTTTCCAATCATAACTAATTCTAGAAAAATCTAATTGGAGTGATTCTAAAGGTTATGAAACCCTTATTAAGTCTAGTTTCAAGGAAAAATATATACTTTTTTTAATTGAAAGCACATCATTCCCAGATTTTTAATTTTTACATGTTATTCCAGAAACTTCACAGTTTTTCTGGATTGAATTCAAAAATTCATATCTTTTTGCATACAGCTTCAAATGATTCATATGACATATCAAATTAAAGTTCATGATGTCTACTTTCACCCTATAAAATTACATAATTTGTACTCATCATTTGGTTATCCAAAATCAGATGATAAGCTCACTGCGTCATAGAAAATTTCACTCGAAGCATGATCGTACTCTCTAAAATTCACCATTTTACTTTCTTTAATACCCCAAATATATAAAAAATATTAGAAAATAAATTTGGGGCACCTGCTAAACCGGGGCTTAACAATCCACTTATTTCAGGCTTATTCTCTAACCTCCAATCCCAAAATTTAGGATATTATAAATAACTCACGAGCAAATTTTATTTTTTCCAGCCATAACATTCGGCCAATAAAGCCAATAAAAGGTTCCCATAAGACAACTAAACAAATCAAGTTTCATTAGGCAACAATTCTATTATATATCTTCACCTTTTATATAAGGGATTTTGCCATATGTAAACACAATTCCCAAATTTACTTGTATCTATCAAAGCTCACAAATTAACCACCAGATTATTAATTCATAGATTTTAAGACACATACCTTGCGGTCTCATCAAAATCCAACTCACCCAGATTGTGAAGGTAAGCAAAACTCTAATCTTTTTACAGAAGTGTTCTGCAGTTGCACTCTTAGTAAGTAACAATAAAAAAAGAACTATGGTTAATAATTACCTCAAGACCTACTGACTACCATATATCTAGAATTGAGTGGATGATGTAAATAATTTCTAAGTTTACCCATCCTATGAGGAAGTTATTCAATCGCTAATAATTCACAAAATACATGCCTATTTTTTATTATTATTATATGTTCATACCAACCATCACCATCACGGTAATCATCATATGAAGAGTGTGAGAAATTACTTTCAGTGTCACACCGGCCGGAATCTCAATCTCCTCTATCCGGCACAGCAACGGTGTGTCTCCGCACCATGCCACGGAGGTGGACTCACAAGGAGTATCTCCACACCCCTTGTGGATTTCTCTTGCCTCCCCGCAACTCGAACTCTCAACTTAGAGGTAAGTATAAGAGTTTGGCGCTTTTTATTGTCACACCCTGCTGGAGTCTCAATCTACTCTATTCGGCACAGCAACAGTGTGTCTCCTCACCGTGCCACGGAGGTGGACTCACACCACCTTCCTTCCATCTTCTTCTTTCTTCTATCTTACATCTCATCCCATAAATCTTTAACCATCTCAAAGCTTCACCATTCACCATTGTTAAAAATGAAACTAGAGAGAGCACAGATCTGCAAGCTGAAAACATAAGAGAAAGAGATGAAAACGTGAGAGAGATAATAGAAGAGAGGCATGTGTATCATTTGACTTTAAAAAATAATATAAAAAAAGTCCTATGGACTTTTCAGATATTTCAGTTTTTTCAGCTACTTTTCTACCAATATTTTACTTCCTTAAAACCTGACAGTGATTTTACCTAAAAATAAGATGGCATGCTTGAATAAAAATTGAGGATTAATAAGAGCCTGGGAAGGATGACATGTGCATGACGAAAAGCATTCATATTGTCATGTGACATTTGGTTCTGTCATCTGCGCCTATGTTCCCAATTTCTTTTTTTTTTTAATGGTGTTTCTCTCTCATAATCAATCTATAATTTTTATGTCAATGATTTGGCAAAAAAAAAAAAAAAAAAAATTTATGTCAATGCTTTTTCATTATTATCACTATTATTTATAGATTCCTTCATCCATCATTTGCCCCACCCTACCAACTACACTATTTCATAGGCATTCAAGCATCTTAATATCTTATTGATGGTTTTGAAAAACGAATCACCATTTTTTATATATTTTCTCATCAAAAAACAGTTTTGTAAATGTTACCAACCTATATGACTCTTACAAAAATGATTAATTTATTTATTTCAGGTCATTTAAAAAGCCCTTTCAATATCCAAACTGGCCTTCCTTTAATGGGTAAAATTTACAACAAATGGAACTAAAGTCGACATATATCTTTTTCCAGTGTCTAGTATGGAATATTAATAATGGGCAGTGTGTGTTTGGCAAACCTCCAAACCATGGTTTGCGAAATCCGAGACAAAACTCCTCTCACACACTTACCTCGTAAGTCGTAAAAACTATTAAAAAAAGCTAATCCAAACACACACTTCAACAGAGCTGCGTTTCATTTTGGGTCACAGGTTTTCCCCCTATTTAATACAGTTATTTTTCCCCAATTTAAAAAAATAAACATTTTCTATTTATAAAAGAAATTAATTTATTTTATTCACAGGAAAGACAAATAAAAAAGGGAGAATTACATTTAGGTCCCAAAGAAAGAAAAATATGAAGAAATGATCCCTGTAGATTGCAAAATGAAAAAATGATTCCATTAATAACTTCAGGAGCCTGTATTGATAACTCATTAACAACTCTATGAACCTGTATTGACAACTTCTTGGGACCATTTTTAAATTTTACAATCTATAAGAATAATTATTTCATTTCTCTCTTTTATTTTTTGAGACCTAAATATAATTCTCCCAATAAAAAAGTGTTGCAAAGAAAATGAAATGATGAAAAGCCATGTGGGGCTGCGGCCTGCGGCTGCATAATCAGATTAATTTCAATTTCAAGTATACATAATATATGTTGGTACAAGTTTCTGTATCTCGCTGCTTTCACCATTATGAGTGTTAATTAATGCTTTCCCAATTTTTAATTATCCTGCAAATAAATAGGTAGTAACTTCATTCACTATGGGCTTGTGGTCCAATGACACTAAAGGCCCCCTTTAAACCTCCTAATTTTGTTGAAAGGATAAAATTGTGACTCTTTATTTTTGGGTTTAGTTGACGAAAGGGTTGGACACTCTCATTAAAGGGAGAGGATTCGATCCTGGGGAAGTCCATTTAATTGTGATCCAGTTAAGATATTGAGGAAGGTATCTCAACTTGAAACTCTATATTTAGATTGTGGGTGAATCTAACCCATTTCCTAAAATTTTCATATAGAAAAAAAAAAGGATAAAGTTGTGACTAATCGTTCACGTGAAAAACCAATGTTCGAGAATCCTTCTTCGAGAGGTGTCCACGTTTTTTTTTGGGTACAAAAGAGGGCAAAGCCCTCGGAAAGTTAAAGTTATGCTAGGAGGGATCCAAGTCCCATAGACTCGTTTTGAACTAAAGTCCTAAGATGGATGGGACACACAGCCAACATGCTTGAAGATGATAAGCCATCCTTCTCAAGTCTATCAGCAACTTTGTTGATTTTTTTGGGAAATAGGTGTTCATTTTTAATGCTTTATAATATCGTAAATAAGATCGCTTCCAATAAAAGAATCAACATGCTTAGAAAAAAAAATGTTGGGAGTTTGGTGAGTTTGATGCTTTATGAATATGTTAAAAAAATCAACTAAATTATATACTCCTCCCGTCCATCCAAGATTGGTCTGATAAAAAAAAAAAAAAGAAGAAGAGGTCCATTCAAGATTGGAAATGTTAACACACATATCATGTGTCTGACGATTGACGAAACAGAGGCTTGTAAAGGCAGGTGGGTGAAGTTCGAGAAAGCTAAGGATGAGAAGTTAAGAGCATGCACCCTCCTATTTATAAATTTTTTTTTATGAGACTAGTCCTTTTTATAAATAATTTTTATTTTGTATCTGAAAATGTAATATTCTTTTTTTTATTTTACCCTTATTAAATACATAATATATAATTAATTATCACACACACTCAGAGTTATATTCAGAAGAAAAAGAGAGAAAGACTAGGTGAATGAAGTCACCATAACATTAGGAAAATGTATATTTTATTATCTTTCATATGCTTTTTTCATAAATAGGGGCATATATGAAAAAAAAAATGACATTTTTTACATACTTATTACTTTTAATTATTAGTTCGTTTTACATAATCAAGAGAAAAGTTACTTATAAATAAGATGAGAGGGAGTATTTGATATCATTGATTACCAACACAAGTTTCAAGATGGTTCATTAAAGAAGCTCCATATTCCTCTTATTTCTTATCATGTGTAAAAGGATAATGATCCCATGCATGATTCATATGATTAAAAAGGTTAAAGAGTGACCTTTAGCCAATGCTTGAAAGAGGAGAAATTCATATTAGAAATCCGGATAGATGGACGCCAAGCGAGATAGCCTTGACATAAGGGCAAAAGAGACAAATGGTTCAAAGTTTCCTCCACATCACAACCAAAGGGGCATAGCCCAGAATTGTCAAAACCAAAGTTATTAAACCTGATTAGACACCGAATTGATTGAGGTACTGGGTTAATGGTTAGTGAGTCATATCGGAATTAAATCAGAGCTAGCCCGAGGTCAAACTTATGAGGAAGTGAAGATTCCAAAATTATTAATATAAAATTCTAAATAAAATTTAAAAGAATCGAATTAAATTATTTTTTAAAATAAAAAATTATTGAACCAGTTATGTAGTCAGACTAAACTAGTTATGTGACTAGTTCGCCAGTTTCCGGATTGAACTGTCCAATCCAATTCGGTTTTAATAACATTGGTCAAAGCGATGCACCTTGAGTATATCAACAGAAGGTTAAACCCAAAAAAGGAGCTTCTAAATTAAAAAAAAAAAGGAAAATCACTATGAGATCCTAAAGACCATGAAAGATTACAAAAAATTTCCAAACCTATAAGAAAAGTCCTTAGGGACTGTATTGTACTCCCTCCGGTCCTAATTATAGGACATATTTACATAACTTTGGAGAAATTAAGGATAGTAGTTAAATTAGTTAATTTTATTTATTTTTAAAAAATGTCCTTATTTAATTGGGGTGATTTAGAAATACTACATGAGTCTACCATGAGGCAATCCAACTATTATCTAAAGCAATGGGGGTATTTTGGGAACAAATTGACAAAAATTAAAATTTTGTCTTATAATTAGGACCAAAATCAACTTCCAAATGTTGTTTTATAATTAGGACTGGAGGGAGTAATTAATTTGAAATGTGAAATCACTTTTTTAAAATTTCAAAGGTAACTTTGAATTGTAAACAAATTTCATTACTTTCTTTTCTAATTATAAATTATATGATTTTTCGAAACTCCTCATAATTTATGCCTTCCTTTATGCTATGCATCTTGTTCTTACTAGGGAGGAAAATAAACTTATCAAAATAACTCATACAGTTGTCAAAATGGATATAAGCACTTGTTAAAATTGGCGCATTTAGTTATGAAATTTCAAAACTTATTTAAGGAGAAAAATGAACTTATCAAAATAGTTCAGCCAAACGTCAAAATAGGTATAAGCACTTGTTAAAAAAGGCATATATGCTTATTAAAATTGGCGCATTTAGTTCTAAAATTTCAAAACTTATCCAAGGAGGAAAATGAATTTGTCAAAATAGTTTATCCAGTTGTTAAAATAGGCATAAACACTTGTCAAAAAAGGCATATGCACTTGTCAAAGTAGGAAGATTAAGTTCTAAAATTTCAAAACTTCTCCAGGGAGGAAAATGTACCCATCAAAATAGCTGATATTGTTGTTAAAATAAGCATAAGCATTTGTCAAAAAAGGCATATACACTTGTCAAAATTGGCACATTTAGTTGTAAAATTTCAAAACTTGTCCAAGGAGGAAAATGACCTTATCAAAATAGCTCATCCAGATGTCAAAATAGGTATAATCACTTGTCAAAAAAGACATATGTTGTTCCTTTCCTTTTTTTATTCAGTAGGGACAACAATATAATTTTGCATTCCAAATTAATCACAAAGCAGTCTCTAAAGAATTTTTTAATAAGGGAATTTGATTGAAACTTTTTTATAATTTTTTATGATCTTTAAGACCTTACAGTGATTTTCCCTCAAAAAAAGAAATACTTGTAAGGAAGAAATGCCCATAAGAACTTCCAGAAAGGGCCCGATTTAGGTGCATTCAAGGAAAGATGGTGTAAGGAGGACTTGAAACGATCCTTGACAATGTAGGATACTGGGACTTGAAGAATTGCCTTTCCAAATCAAACGGTTTTGGGAATGGAAAAAAGGAAAGAGTGGTATTAACAATTTGATCAACGACAAATTTTTTTTTTTTTGGTCGAAAATCAACGACAAATTAAACTACATAAAATTTTCTATCAGCGGAATTATGTTGGTTGGCAGAGAGAGATTATATTTTTCTTAGATCCTAAATGTTAAAATAAAGCAAAGTTGGATACTTTTTGATTGATCCATCACATTTAAACCGTTGACAAATCCTTCTTGAGAGCTTCACTTATTCTTTCTATATTTTTTTAAAAGGAAAACTCACTTATTATTATTTATTTGGTTTTACCGAAATGCGCCTACTTATTCAAGTGCTCCCATGAAATGCTTTAAAAGAGTATATGTGGAAAAATGATGCGAAAATCCCAATTAAGTACTTTAAAATTATTAAAAGAAAAAAAAAATGTGTTTTCAATATTCATAATATTAAAGAATTGTTAGACTTGATTTGTCCTTTTTGAAATTAAAAGGAAATGACACAAATACCTTCATATATATATATATATATATGTATGTATATATATATTTTAAAAAAAGTATGAATCCTTGTGGCTGCCGACGACATAGGGTTGCTGGCCACCAGAGCTCTGGTGGTCGTCTAGCTAGCCGCTGGCGCTCCAACAGGAATCATCGACAACTAATTTTTTATTTGATAAATAAAAATTGTTAAAACTTAATGAACTGTGGGGAATGTCTTAATAAAAGTTGTGAATAACTTGATAGTCTTGACTTGTTACCTAGTAATCGAATGTTGTTAAAACCTAATGAAATATGAGAAATACTTTAATGAAAGTTCTGAATGAGTTGGTAATGTGAATTTGTTACTTAGTAAAAGAAAATTGTTAAAACTTAATGAAATGTGGGGAATGCCTTAACAAAAATAGTGAATAACTTGATAATGTTAACTTGTTACTTGGTAAACAAATTGTTGTTAAAACTTAATGAAATATGGGGAATGCTTTAGCAAAAGTTGTGAATGAGCTAATAGTATGAATTTATTGTTTAGTGAACGAAAACTGTTAAAACATAATAAAATATAGGAAACACCTTAACAAAAGTTATAAATGATTCCCGTCGCTCCAGCATTGGCAAGCGAGTGGCCCAGCCATAGAAGCTTCATCGGCTGCAGTAGGGGTGTTCAAAACCGGGACCGGGACCGGGATCTACCACTCCCGGTCCCGGTCCCGGTTTTTGGCCGGGATGCAAATTGCATCCCGGTCCCGCTCCCGGTCCCGGTTTGGTCCCGGTCCCGGTAATCCCGGCCGGGACCGGGATCAAACCGGGAATCCCGGTTTTTTTTAAAAAAAAATTAAATTTAAAAAATATTATTATTTTAGTTAAATTTTCTATAATTTAGTGTTTAAAGTAATTATTTAACATCTAATAAGGCCATAATAATCACATAAATTGATCTAGAATTGAAAAATAACATTTTATTATTATGATCACCTTCATCATTTTTATAATTATTTTTATATATTATATAGTAGGATTAGTATCACAATATATATAATTTAACTCCAACTAAATATGTGATACACATTTTATCAAATGATAACTTAAATTATGGGATAAAAAATACAAAAATAAAACAATAACTTAGTTTTTAAGAAAAAAATTTAAAAAAAAAATAAAAAACCGGGACCGGGACCGGGACCGGGATCACAAGGTATGTGACCGGTCCCGGTCCCGGTCCCGGGTCCCTTAGATCCCGGTCCCGATTTTCCCGGTCCCGGTCCCGGCCGGGACGGGAAATTCCTGGGATCAAATTTCCGGGACCGGGACCGGACAACCGGGACCGGGACAATTTGGACACCCCTAGGCTGCAGGGCTATGTTGCTAGTCATCGACAGCCAAAGGTCGAAGGGGGTTGGTACCTTTTTCTAAAAAGGTATATGTGAGGGCATTTGTGTAATTTTTTTTAATTTAAAAAAAGATAAATCAAGTCTAATACTTCTCTAATATTATAAATATTGGAAACAACTATATATCTTTTAGTATTTTTAAAGTACTCTGGGATTTTCCCAAAATTTATCTCATGTTCACAATTAATTTTAGAGAAAATCAATGAGAAAAAATAAATACATAACATTAACAAAATAAGGCTTAATATATATATATATATATATACATATATATTCATTTCTCCCTATGGAGTTTCAATTTTTTAATAAATAAGTCATCATACAGTCAGCATCTTGTGTAAACAGGATCTTAAGCAGTTTCTTGCGTCTCAAGGGAAATAGAGAATATGGATCCATCCACGTGCTGATTCAAATTAAATGCTATGTACAATATCATTTTTTGCACTCATTTAATTGTCGCAAACTAAAAATATATCTGGAATCTTTTCTATAATCTTATATAAAAATTCTCATTTCGAAAAATTATAGGTCTGTTGATTAATTTAAATTGAATCAAGTAGATTCATAAAAAAAAAAAAAAATTATCTCACGGTTTTATCCGTTTTGTTTGGCCTGAACAAGCTTTTATACATTAATATTACTGAGAATTCAGAATGAGGAGTGTGATACTTTTGTACCCAAATCTTTGACAAATTCGAGAATAAAATTGGAGTAGCTCTTCCAAACATTTTTCCAGTATTTACATGTATTCGAACCAGAGACAATATTCTTTTTTCCAGGATGATCAATGATAATTAACTCTGATTAAATTAGAAAAATCTCCCATTTACTTTTAGATTGATAGATTCTATGGTCAAAGACTCAAACCTATTAACACAGCAATATTTTTATTTTAAAAATAATATTTATTTATAAAGTCATGTTTAAATGACTTAAGTTGACCAACTTATTTTGTATCATATTAAATATTTAATTTGTTAAATATCCTTTTATTTATATATATATATATATATATATATATATGCGGGGGAGCGCATAAACTTGTTTAAAAACTTAGAATTACAAAACTGATCAGTTTTACAACATGATGAAGATTTTTTTTTACATGATTGTTTAAATTGATTAGATTTAGTGCATGTTTGGGAGAGCTTATATTTGGGAAATAAGCCCTTATTACGCAAGCCGAGAAAAAACTCCTCTCACATACTTACCTCGTATACCGTGAATCACGAATTATAAGCACTTATTGCCCAAAAATAAGCTATTCCAAACACACACTTAAGGATTGTCAGCTCAATTGGGATAGCTCTCCTAATATATGATTAAGATAAAATTTATGATAGATGAGTGTATTATATTTTTAAATACAGTATTAATGTTAACCCTCTAAAATTATGTGCTTGTTTTGAATAGTGATTTATAAATATATTTATATAAATTGAGATAAAATATACTATAAATCATAATTAAAATATTGTTTTTGGAGCCTTCAAGGGCCTATTTCAAATAAGAATATGGTTATAAAAGAGATATTAATAGTGATTAAAAAGTACTACCAAACTTGCTTTTTTGAAGTAGTTACTTTATTGATTAAAGATCGAATAGTATAAGTAGGGGAAAAAAATAGAGTATCTTTTAATCTTTTCAGAAGCATAGCTTTCCATAAACTCGTCAAAATTACATCTTTCTTTGACCAAGTATCAAAATAAGACCCTCCAACTGTGTGATATCTTTCATTACAGATAATTTAATGTGTTATTATTAAACATACAAAACCGTTAAACAAAGATTAACAACACCAAAGGCAACCCAACTTCTCTCTTAACTCTTCATTAAATTGTTGTTTTTACAAAAAGGTTGGCTGGTATTTTTAAAACATATTGCTTATTAGTAGTTAAATTAATTGTTAACATGTCAAAGGCAAAGATTTGCTTTTTGCCAACCGTCCACTACCAAAAAGATTTCCTGATCCTGATACAATAGTACCATCTCTCTGCATTAAAATGGTAGAGAGGATTGATTAGGGTTCAGTGGTCATTGATCAGCACGCAAGAAATGATGTTCATTTAATATATCGCTCCGCGCTATTTGAAATTGAAACCCCAAAGAAAGCTGAAATGTCAGTTTTGGCGTGCATAGCTGAGCAACGTGGTGAGTAAGTGCATTGATGATGATGATGAAGAAGAAAAATTCCCAAAATTGAACCATATGCTTCTATCTTTCTCGCCATTTTAAAAGATCAAAGCGTATTGGGAAAGTGTATAGCCGGAAGGGAAAAGAAAAGAGAGTTACACACTGATACAACAGCATTTTCATTTTCCTAATAACAGTTGAGAGCATTTCGTGTGCTTTCAGGCTTGCAGTGTTCCTGAAAACTTCAGTTTTTCTGTTCATATTCTCTCTGTGATGGGTTTTCCTTAAGATTTTGTTTTTGGGTTTCTGTCACGTGGTTTTGCGAAAAATCTCCTTGGTGGGTCAGTTTTTGGTGCTCCTGATTCTGATAAAAACACAACACTGGCATGCACAGCAAAAATTGCAGTTGTGTCCCTGTTCTACTGAACTTCTAGTATAAGATCTCGGCCCCATTTTTTCTCTTTTCAATGGTTTTGTTTCGTCTTCTGTCTTCTGATTGTATGGTTGCTTCAGCTCTAATAAGACACAAAGGGGACGCATCTCTCTCTCTCTGCTATGCTCTCTTTTTTTTTCTTTGGTGGTGGGTGAGGCAATGCATTTAGTTGCTTGTTTCTTCATCAACTTGAAAAATGGGTCCTGAGATTATATGTCGGGAATGACGCGGAGAGTGACCTTTGGGACTTGTAAGGCATATTGCTTCATGTGGGGTTGAGAGATTTATCCCTATCAGGCATAAAGTCATGATCTTGCTTCATTATTTTACTAGATTTCTGAGATATATTCTGGTAGATTCCTCAGATTTCAGCTCAAAGTTTTTGTTTTATAACAATAACATTGCAAGTAGTCCATGTTTCATTGTTTATTACTGCTTATATTAAAAATAACCCCATGTTCCTGATCTTCCTCACCCAAACCATGCCTTTGCAAAAGATGCTTGTTGTCTACCGTTTTGGTGGTTTATTCAACTGATACCGAGATGCTGTTTTCCGTTGCAGGTTTTCAAACTTCAACGGTAAGAGAGAGAGAGAGAGAGAGAGAGAGAGAGAGAAGGGATTATACCATTTATATTAGACAATTCTGTGTTGGAAGCTTTAAAGCCACTGCTTTTTTAGAAAAGGAGTGGGGGAAAACAAAACATAGAACAGATTGAATCAGAGCGTGAAATATTAAAGAAAGATATGGGGAAGTGAGGTGGAGTCAGATTTGTGTTTGTGGGTGTCTCTGTTTTGAGAATTTTTTAGTGTTGTTACTCTGCTGGCTATGTCCCCTGAGCTGATATGGTAAGCCCGGTCTCGTTGGGCTTTGCCGCCGACCAAGGAAACAAGCCCTAATTTTGAGTCTTTTTCCGTCCAAGAGAGAACCTTTACCTAAAAAATTGGCCAATCCGATCTCATCTCTCTCTGTGATTCAGCTTGTGCTCTGTTTGCTGTCAAGATTCGGTCATACTCGAAATTGTTGATCCTTAAAGCCAAGAAACTTCGATTCATTCAATGAGTTGATTGGTCCCCACTGGTGGGGTTATCTTTCTTTTTCCCTTTCCTGTGAATTTTTCATAGAGCTCAGGCTACTATGTTTGGTTTGCTAGGGATGTTTGGTGGTGGCTTATTGGGCTTAGCAATTAGTTGTTGAGTTCCGGGAAGTTGTTTTTTTTTAAATAGTTTGGAGTGTCCAAGAGAGGAAGCAGATCTTGTATTGTCAAGATGAAGTTCATGAAACTTGGTTCCAAGCCAGACACCTTTCAGACTGATGGTAATGTTAGGTGAGATTACACTGGTTATTTGAAAGACATTGTTGTCTATTTTGCCAAAAAATAGTTGTTTGGTACTAGTTTGTTGATTTTACAGCTGTAATTTATGTTTAGTGCTTTTTTCCCTCCATTTTCTTCATTTCAATTGATTACTCAGTTGTGGGATATGCTTTTTTTGTGATCAAGCAAAGGCCTTCTAGTATTTATCTTTTTTTTTTTCTTTTGAAAGTTGCCGTTTTTATAGGCCTGCAATGTGAATGAACATCGGATCGTCCTTCATATTTAGCTTTAATTTTCTCTGAAGCTGTATCGCTGGGCATTTGTTGATGCCATCTACAGCTACCCAAAGCAATGATTTCTTGTACATTCTAGTGCATGTATTTGAAAATGTCAATGTTGAGTTGCCTGTTCCCACAACATAGGAGTGCTTGAAAGCTGGAAATGTAATGAGTGAGCGAAGTATTGCTCACTTTTTGATGCTAGATGAAGTTATCTCGTCAAATATGTTTATGCAGTCAAAACTGAAAATTATTAGGATGGAGGACAAACTGATGGACGCTCTTGTGTTACTGTTTTTGCCACAAATTGATCTTCTATGAGTTTTAATAAATACAATTATGTCTTTTCGAAAGGGAAAGGTGTGAGAAAATCAATAAAAAATGATCATGGAAATTGGGGTGACTGGGCATGGTGCTGTAGAATAAAGATTTTTGCATACCATAGTTACTAATGTTGACTATGTAGTTTAAGACAGGTGCTTATGCTCTTCTTCATTTAAGCATTTAATAACTGTGACTTGGTAAAAACTTATTAGAAAGTAAATCTATGTTGGAATTGGCAGGATAGACATGATTTAACTTTGTTTTAGATTCTCAACTTCTTTCTCTTTGATCTTGTTAGTAAACTTGTTTTCCACTCTGTTCAATGTGTAGCTGTTAATATATAACGCACAATGTGTTGAGAGTTCTTAAAAAGGATCCATTACATGTGCAGGTATGTAGCAAATGAGCTGGCATCAGATATCATTGTTAATGTAGGGGATATAAAGTTTTATTTGCATAAGGTATGCCTCAACTAGTAATCTTTCTAGGCTTTGATATATTCTATACAAACTTTTAGCTTTGTCTTGTCTTTAGGACACAACACCTAAAAAAATATTGATCAAAGTTGACTCATTTTATTTACAAATCAACAGCTATATCATTCTTTCATCTTCTGTTATTAATGAACTCATTATTACTCTTCTGTATAGTTTCCTCTTCTATCAAAGAGTTCTCACTTGCAGAAGCTGATTTCTGCATCTAATGAAGAAAGCAGAGATGAAGTTCAAATTTCTGACATTCCTGGAGGAGCTTCTGCCTTTGAGATATGTGCCAAGTTCTGCTATGGCATGATTGTTACGCTTAATGCTTACAATGTGGTTTCAGCTAGATGCGCGGCTGAGTACCTTGGAATGCATGAGACTGTTGAGAAAGGGAACCTTATCTACAAGATTGATGTTTTCCTTAGCTCTAGCATTTTACTCAGTTGGAAGGACTCAATCATTGTTCTTCAGACATGTAAGTCTATTTCACCCTTGGCTGAAGACCTAAAAGTTGTCACTCGATGCATTGAATCTATAGCGAACAAGGCGTGTGTTGATGTGTCTAAAGTTGACTGGTCCTATACCTATAACCGAAAGAAGCTTCTAGAGGAAAATGGGATTGATCAAAACCAGAATGGTGTCAGAGTTAGGTCGGTTCCCAGAGACTGGTGGGCTGAGGACTTATGTGAGCTTGAAGTTGATTTTTTTAAGTCAGTAATTACTAATATCAAGTCCAAGGCAATTCTTTCTGCTGAAGTAATAGGAGAAGCTCTTAAAGCTTATGCTTACCGAAGATTGCCAAATTTCAGCAAGGGTATCAGTCAATGTGGGGATGTGTCAAAGCGTCGTTTGGTCATTGAAACAATTCTATGGTTATTGCCAACTGAGAAAGGTTGTGTTTCTTGTAGATTCTTAGTCAAGTTACTGAAAGCTGCCATATCTTTAGAGTCAGGCGATATGACTATAAAAGAGCTGGTGAAGAGAATTGGACAGCAACTGGAGGAGGTTTCTTTGAGCGATATTTTGATACGAGCTCCTGATAGTGATGCCAGCCCCGTTTATGATGTTATTATAGTACAGAAAATTGTAAAGGAGTATTTGATGCAGGACCTCCTAGCTGAAATTGAATCGGTTGGAGCTGATGGTGATCTGGAGGAGACAGGAAAGCCTGCTGGGCTTTTATCAGACGCTTCCAAGCTAATGGTCGCGAAACTCATAGATGGATACCTTGCTGAAATCACAAAGGACCCAAATTTACCTTTGTCTCAGTTTGTTGATCTTGCTGAGTTGGTATCCAGCATCCCTCGCCCATCTCATGATGGGCTTTACAGGGCCATTGATATGTATCTTAAGGTTAGTACTATTCCTGAAAAGATTAATTCTGACTTGGATTACATAACATCGTAGACTAAGATCCTATATATATATGTATATGCTGTGTAGCATTTAGTGGGAGATTTAAAACCTATTATTACTAGCTGCTCTTCAATGCTTCCTATATGATGGTTATACCTCTTTGTGGGCTGGGCTTGGGCTCAGGTCTGTAGGCTTTTGCCATTTAAAGGGCTTGTTTGGTATGAGGGGAGGGAAAGTGAGCGGAGGAAAAAATTTTTGAAGTAGGATTTAAAAGAATTAGAAAAGTGGGGTTAAAAGTTTTTAATTGATTTCTCTTACTCTTTAAGCTTACATCTTCTCTTTATTAAAATTTGGTAACCCCTCATCTCCAATTTTTTTAAATCAAAGTCACAAAAATTTTCCCTCCCTTCCCCTTCCTTCCAATCCCTCATAAACAGCCCGTAGGTATATTCATCATGTAGGAAGCACTGAAGTGGTTCAAGCCTAGGCACACCAGAGGCTTAATATTGCAAAGTCTTTGCTGCATGGACTTGGGTTGAAGCAAATTGGCTCGAATTTTCGGATTGGACTGAAAAAATCCATTGGCATGCCTTGCTCACAGACAAATCCAATGGTGACAGATAACACATTTTAGAAATCTGCATGACTGACTGCATGTGAAGGTAACTACTGATGAATTCTGTCAATTTTCAAGGTTCACCCCGGGATCAGCAAAAGCGAGAGGAAGAGGATATGCAAGTTGATGGACTGCAAAAAGTTATCAGCTGAAGCTTGCATGCATGCTGTGCAAAACGAGAGGCTACCGATGCGAGTAGTTGTGCAGGTGCTCTACTTCGAGCAGGTTAGGACTGCAGCATCATCGGGCGCCAGCACTCCAGATGTACACATAGGAGGAAAGAAGGATCTTAACAACGGCGGTTCCCATGGCAGCTCAAGATCCGGAACAACGGCTAACACCGAAGATGACTTAGTGGACGGTTTGGGAACAGCAGAGGAGCTGAAGGCATTAAGGAAGGAACTTGCATCCTTGAGGATGATGAACAGTGAGAAAGATACTACTACTGGAGATAACAAAAACAAGTCAAATTCAGATAAGGCTGTGATTACAAAGATGAAAGGTCTGCTAAAGTCAAAAAGGCCATTCATGAAGGCATGGGCTAGCAAGGGAGGAGGAGGAGAAAATACTAATAGTGGATCAGACTCATCAGAGAGTATTGGTTCTGCTAACCCAGAAGAAGCTAAATCCACACCTTCAAGAAACAGGAGGTATTCAGTTTCCTAAAGTGCTTTTGACACATTTTCTTTTCTTTCAAGTTTCTCTTCTTAACATGAAAAAAAAAAAAACGCAAAAGCTGAGGTGCATATTAGTTTGAAAGAGCACAGATCACCTGAAGTTCTATATTTCAAGTAAAAATAAGCAGAGAGAAAGAATTGAGAAGACGTGGGGCCCACCTTTTTCCTTCTCTTTTTCTCTGTTTAGGCCACTTGAAGTGACTTCAGATGATCCTGTTCAATGGTTCAGATGGAGCAGTGTATTTTGAAGAATGGAGATGTAATCCTTTTGGCATTTATATTCTGTATTCCCATCCCTAATAGTAGTTAATTGTTTGCTCCAATGAAAGGAATCTAATTGAATCGGAATCAGCTTTAGTCAGTCAGTATTGTCATCAAAACATCAACTATACACTTGTTCTTAGTGATTCTCCGCTGCTTATAAATTATAGGTAGATCAAGTTATTGTTAGTGATTTTGGACATATTAGTAACTGGTTTGTTAATTCCATTTTTCTTAAAAAATTCCCGGTAAAATCTGTAGTTTATTTAAAATTAAGATAATTTTGAAATAGGCACTAATTATTCTGTCTTGTTACAGCTATATATTGCTTTGTTATCAACATCATGTATTGTTCTTGTTACCAAATCACGAAAATATTGTTTCAAAAACATTGACATAAGAAAGTTTTATCCAAAATTGATACTAAAATGTTTGTATGATTGGTTTCATTTGTTCTTTTTTTTTTGGGGGTCAATTACTTTGGAATCATACCCCTTATAATATCTTATCAAATAAAATGAAATAAAACAGAGAGCACGTATGTGTATAGTTAACTGTGTTAGTATTTTTCACCTAATTTATTCTCACTTTTTTTTTCTAGTGACAATCCTATTAAAAGACAATTGAATTACCTAAAATTTAAATTGGATTATTAAATTTAACAAATTCTAAATCATGTCAGAAGAACTAAAATAAAATTTTAAAATTTGATAATTTTATTTTACTTCCCTTCATTTAATTCTCACTCCTCATCACTTTCTCTCTCCTCCAATCCACCATTTCTACCACCATCAGCGGACGCTTCACACCCTCCTACAAAGATATATTCTTGAAGTGGACAAGACAGATGAGGTTACCAGTAACCAGTTTCAGTGCCGATCGCTATTATGAGAAATGAGAGTTATTCATCATTACTGACTATTCAGATCTTATTTGGATGCCTTAGATTGAATTATTTTTAACTTTCAATTTTTTTTCTAAAAAATTATTTTAACATGTATAAAGTTTAAAATATAGATAATATCTTAACTGTAAGTTTTTTAAAAAAATATTTTTTTTAAAAAAAAATGAATTTTTGATTTAAAAATCATTCGTTAAAAGTCTTAAATACATATCGTTAAAATTTTATCTGAACTTTACAGATATCACTGTAATGAATAGCTCTCAATGCTCGGCATAGTAATGAGTGCTGAAACTGGTTGAAGCTAATTCTCTGAGTACAACTAGGTGTAGGTCGATTGAAGTTTTTGTTTGGTTATCTAAAAGTGTGGGGGTATTTGTTCGAGGTCCACCAACGAGGACGAGGTATTTGCCAAGTCATGAATATGGTAAGAATGGCCAGTCTAGCATGATGATGAAAAAGAAATAGTGTTGGCGAAAAAAAAAGAAAAGAAAAAGAAATAGAGTAAGATCATCAAATTAAGTGCCTGTTTGGATTAGGGGTAGAAGTTGTTTTTCCAACGTGATTTACGGTATATAAGACAAGTTTCATTGGTGATCTCTTAACAATACTGTATTCTACATTAACAACTCCACTTTCTTCTTTCACAATTAACAAGTTTAGGGCCAATAACAACAACTCTATCTTTGTTAACAACACCGTATTCTACATTAACAACTCTCTTCTTTCACAATTAACAAGTTTCAAGGCCAATAACAACACTTATCTTTTTATTAACAACACCGTATTATACATTAACAACTCCACTTTCTTTTTTCACAGTTAACAAGTTTCAGGGTCAATAACAACTCCGTTCTTTTTATTAACAACACTGTATTTCTATATTAACAACTTCACTTTCTTCTTATGGGCAAGATGTAGTTGTCGGTGTCACTTTTTCGTTGCTGGCGGATGGGAGTAGGAGACTCTCTTGGGAGCATGTCGATGGGCGTTTTCGGTGGTGGGAGGAGAAGATTGGAGATTGGCGCCGGTTGCTGGGAGGGAGGTGTTGGGCGGTGGGTGAGAACGACGGGGCTATAATCATAAGGTTGTAGCGGATCTTCGGTGGGTTCCTCAAGGAGATTTGAATCAACTGTATGATCTGCAACTGAGATGGCCGAGATCTACAACTGAGATGAGGAAAAATTGGATGGAGTGCTCAGAACGAAGGTGAAGCATAGGGAAGTACAGATTCTTTGTGAGATTTTGGTGTTGTTAATGTAGAATACGGTATTGTTAATTAAGAGGTCAGTGTTGTTATTCCGAAGTGAAGAGAGAGAGAGAAAGAACTGAAGGGTATAAGCATCTTTTGGCCAAGATTTCAAAATCTCATATTCCTTTTTCGTATTGACACAGCACTGACATGAGATTTTTGAATTTCACCACACTGATTTGAGATTTACCTATTTCAAAGATATTTTATAGAGATTTTCCCTTTAAACAATTTCAGTAGTTTCATTAACAACTTGTAGAATTAATTTAACTTTTTGTTTTATTCTCACAACTTGGCTACTGAAATGGCGTAGAAACAGTTGTGAATTGAATTCGAGCTAAATCATTCATAAAAAGGGTTTAAGCAATACATTAAATAAGTTTTTCAGGCTTGTTTAGTATTCTAAAATATTTTATGATTCATCTAACATCCAAAATTATTTTTTCAGGTGCATTCAATATCCTTAATCTGATTTTTATAAGGGTAGGATGTGGGATGCACCTTAAGTCTGATAAAAATTATGCAATACACTTAAGTAAGGTTGTCATATTCATAAATCTAAGTAAACTCGTGATTGAAATGTAAACTCAGATTATGAATTTAAATTGTAAATTTGTAAGAGTTTATTTTTAATATTTTATCAATAAATAGTTATAAAAAATATATTATTAAATGACTAAAGTTAAAAAAAAAACAATTTAGTTTAAATATATTTTAAATTTAAATAACTGAAATTAAATACATTAACATTCATAATTTAGCTACCCTTCAATGAAATTTCAACAATTGAAAGTTTGTAAGTGAAATCAATACTAGTAGCTTAATAACTTCCTCAATTGTTATTTACTAATATAAGATCTTGTTCGTAGTATAATTTATATTATAAATAAGATTTTATATTAAACACTTGTTTTCCCAATCAAACACTAACATGAGCCAATTGCAAATTTAAAATTTACAATGCAAGGTAGCACGCCCATGGTCTGTTGTATATTATCATATTTAATATTAAGAACAGCAAATTCACTGAACTCTCAGAAAAAGACCACAAATTTGTGATGCGGCATCAAGTTTAATGAAACTCTAAAATTAGTAGCAACAAAACCAATAATTTATTAGCAGCTAAAGTAGCATTAGCATTAAATAAGAAGAAAAGAAACTCTGGAGATTTCTACACCTTGTTTCTGTCAAAAGAAGGACAGCCACATTGGTGGTGTTGAAACAACACAACGCATACGTGTACTAACAACATAAGTTCATCCTTCAATTCAAACGTTTATTCCAAAGCCATCACTCTATCTAGACCAAAAAGTTTTAGTTTATTAATAAATAATAACATTTCGATTAATCTACATTATCATTGTTAATTTTATTTTCTTAACTTGGATAATTTATTAAAAACAAACATTTCTTTTTAAAGGTGTCTTGTCTAGCTACAAAGTTTTTGTCTTCACTGTGTAAGCGGCACAAAATTTTATTTATCAGATAAGCATAAATAACTTGATTTTCTTCAATAAAAATTGAAAATGAAAAAAAAAATGTCAGGATAGCCACTTTCAGTTAGGTCTAATGATACTTAAATATGAGCTAGTAATACCAAAATATAAATAGGTGTATAAAAAAAGTTATATATATATATATATATAAATTATTGCTTAATTCTCTTTTTATATGGTTATTTAATGATTGGGTCAGATTTAAATATTGTTAAGCACAATTAGAAATATTGCTTAATTCTAGTAGCATACTTTTCTTATTCTTATTTTAAATAATTAATAATTTAATTGTACAAGGTGAAGATCCTCAATTTTTCACCAAACGAAAATCCTCACTCAAAAAATTAATATTAACACTAACAAATAATTAATGTCAATGAATATATTAATACAAATTATAAAATTTATAATGAGTACTTGATTCTTTATTTGATTACCAAAAAGCTGATCAATTCTTAAGAAAGCTTTAAAAGAGATGTTTGGTGTCAATTGGGGTATAAGCCTCCACCATTTTGATTAATATATATATATATATATATTGAAAAATACTTAGGCCAATTTCTTTATATCCATTTTGTTAAGTTCTTCAATCACATATGTCCGTGTATCCTATTTTTGAATTATTATCATATAACTCTAGAGAAATACTTACATACTTTAGGAGCACCACTTTAATTATCTGTATTTTAACTAATTAAAATGCAACAACTCATCTTATTTTAATCCTACATGGCAGATGAGTTATCTGAAGAAATTCAAATTTTATGATTTTAGAGATGATAGAAGAGTATTGCGTTTTTTATTTTTCTAAATTAAGAAGTTTATGTTTTTTAAAATTATAAAATTTGAAAGTTTGTAATGACTCATCTGTCTTGTAAGATTAAAATAAGATAAGTTATTACATTTTAATTAGTCAGAACACTTATAAAGTAACGCTTTTAGAGTATGTAAATATTTCTTATAACTCTAATCCAATATAAAAGAAAATAGGATATATAGTCATATTTGATTGGAGAACTTGATGTAATAAATATAAGAAACTTGATGTAAGTATAATACCCACACACACACATATATATATATATATATATATATGGATGTCAGTGGAGTCTCTTAATTTTTTACCACACAATTGAGGTAGAAAATGCCGAACAATGTGATGAGCTGCTCAAGTTTAACCTATGACTGGCGTTCCCATCCTCCACGAAAACTCATAATTTTGTTGGATTATACGCTAAACACTGTAATTTAATAATTTTTATTTTGTTAAGAATGTTATTAGTTGTGTTGATTGTTAGATAGAGATGCCACGTATCCAACTTAATGGCTACAACTTCTATGTTTGTGTGTCTCATTACAAAATGCATCACCATCTTCGTCTTAAACCAATCCGTTACTTCAAATTAAATTCCATGTTTTTTACGCACTGCTCCCTGTCTCCTTTTAATACTTTTACTTTCTATGGTTGAATTAAAAAAAAAAAAACATAATTTATAACCATATATAATAATATACTCCTGTCAATAATATTTTTTTTATCAGAAACAAATAAATAAGATAATTCAAAGCCATTCCATCAGTGTATCTATACATTATCTTATTGTAACCTGAAAAACTCTTAATTCTTTTAATATCATTTTGTCTTTTTTTTCCCAAAAAAAAAATAAATTAAAATTTGTAAATATGTTATATATATATATATATATATATGTATGTATGTATTGCAGAAATACCTACATTTCATGGACTCTAACAATTCCTCTTGTATCAGAAACCTACAAATACATTGTGATTACAAAGAGGAATATTTTAAAATATACATTAAATATAGGATTTTTGTTTCTTATGAATAAAATCATAAAAAATCCAAAATTCTTTTATAGAAAGAACGAGGTAATAATTATATCGGAACACAATAAATTAAAATTATAACATTCAACTTCAACACAATGTATATTATCATTTATCAATATTTTTTGTGGCTATCATTCACCCAAGGAAAGAAAATCAGGACACATTTTACATTTATAGAATATCGAACTCGCAAAATTCAGATAACAAAAAACTCGCAAAGTATGCTTAGTGTCATTAACTCACAAGTTGAAATCTTGGGAATCCTCCGTGTTAGAAAATGTGGAAACCCTTTATACTCTAATTTTAAATGGGAAAACCCCTGAGAAAATTCAAAAAAAAAAAAAAGGCATTAAATTGGCCAACTCAAGTTTGGGGTACAACTGTGAATTGCAAGCTTTGTAATTAAAGGTCTAATTTTTTGTTTTCTATATTTTGAAGAAAATTACTTTTTTTTTACGGTTAACAAAACAACTTGGAATATGTTAAAAGAAGGGAAAATTGCACTAAAGTCCCAAGTAAAACAAGATGTGACTAAAAGATCCCTTAAAATATCCAATTTGTAGAGAAGTCCCATGAAGCATCTGGATAATATATTCCAATTGTGAAAGACAGAAATACCCTTCATGAACCAAAGAAAAAGGTGGACAACCCAAATCTCTCTCAACCCAAACACTTCCCACCGCCCTCATTCGATTTTCTATTGTGTGAGAACATTGTTGCCTGAAAAATAAGCTCAAAATGTGTATAATTAAGATCCAATTGCATCTAAATCTAATTGTTCAAAATTCTCTTCGAGGGATCTCCATTTTATGCAGAGAAGACGAGCAAGAGAAATAGTAAAGTTGAACTAACCTCGGGCATCCGAGAGAACAGTTGCAATAGCCAATTTGATGTTTCTGCCACGAATGACGGTTTTGACCAGAAGCACAAGGCACACACATGAGGCCAAGGATGAAGACAAAGTACAAGCAAAAATTTACGGAAGTGGTGGAGAGAAATCCTACTTGATGGAATTGAGATCAGAGCAGACTTGAAGCCACTGAGCAGGGTCTCACCAAATACGTGTTGAGCAGGGAACAAAGCGGTGAGGAGGGAGGGAAGCCTGGTGCAATGCTTGAGTAACCAATGTCGCTTGAGAATGGTAGGTACAAAGGACGGAGGAGAGGTCGTGGTGTTGGGGTCGGTGTCAAGCTTCTTCGAGAAGAGACAGATTTTAAATAAAGCAGGCAAGACGAGGGTGTTGATGGCTGGATTTGCAGAGAGGATGACTCCAACTATGTTCGTGTGAGAACATTGTTGCCGAAGAGGTGGGAAGCGTGGAAGATGTCTCCGACTTCGATTCGAAGTCGGAGTCAAGGCCGATGAAGAAGAGGAGGAGTTGGTGGAAGATCAAAATGATGGGCAGGAACAAGAGGAGGGGATAAATGAAGGGATGGGAAGGTCAAACCGGAAGCGAAAGATGAAGGCGGCAGCAGCGGTGTAGGCGATGCAGCAACTAAGTGAGGAGGTGACGGCGGTGTTGTAGGACGGAGGGAAGAGGGCGTGGGAGAAGATGAAGCTACGTTCTGTTAAGGGTATTCCAGTCTTTTCACAATTTAATTTTATTACACTAGTATTCCTCAAGGTTTGCCTGCAAATTGAAGGTTTCAAAGGATCATTTGATTGCATTTTATCTTATTTGAGACTTCAATGCAATTTTTCCTTAAAAGAATAGTAATAAATATTTAAATTCCATGCGAGACTTTCGAAGCTATATATTGAAGCTAGTCAACAACATGGATAATGAATGGAAAATATTGAATAGATCAATGAATTCGGGAAATAACTAGAAAGAATCCTCTGGCAAAAAAAATTAAAAAAAAAACCTAGAAAGAATCCAAAAACGGTGGAACTATGAAGAAGAGAATCAAAGGGTACCGTATGATTCAATCATCTGCGGAGAACCAGAGCCGTTATCACCCATTTCTTTGGACGAAGCCAAACACAGTTCCTTACTTTACCCATCTTCCCTTATATATCAATTTAATACTCAACACTATGGTTAATTTCTCCTCAACATCGATAATAATGACGATGCATCTCCCTCCCTCCCTCCCTCCCTCCCTCTCTCTATATATAGCTTTGTTGCTTCGCATTTGAAAATCCATTGGGTTCTTTTGGGTGTGAGGATATATAAGTATTATATATATATAGAGAGAGGGGGGATCTTGGAGCATCAGAGAAGATGAGTTGCAGCGGTTGCCGTGTTCTCCGAAAACGATGCAGCGACGAGTGTATGCTCCGGCATTGCCTTCAGGGGATCCAATGCCCCCAAGCCCAAGCCCACGCCACCGTCTTCGTCGCCAAGTTCTTCGGCCGTGCCCGCCTCATGTCTTTCGTCTCCGCCGTTCCTCCCTCCCAAAGATCCCGTGAGCTCTCCCTGTCTCTCTCATTTTATATACTCCTCCTCCTCCTCCTGTGCTTAATATAACTCTTCCTGTATTTAATATAAAATATATATTTATTTAATTTGATTAGATCAAAAAAATTAATTAGTTGAGTTGGTTAATATAACATATATTTTCTAAAATATTTTAATTATCTTCTTTAATTCCCTCTCTTCCTTAACTATTATTGAAGGAGCATTAATAAAGGGTAAATTAGAAAAAGATTGACAAACATAAAAATTATATCTTATATTTAGAATCAAAATCAACTCCTGAAAATTATCTTATATTAAGGATTAGAGGAGTAGAATTTATCTGTACGGATGACAGATAAAGCAAACAACTAATACAGAATTAGTTTAACAGTATAAAGCTCCGTTACATCTCTATATGTTTCAAGTTCAAGTTCTAGAAAATACTCATGCTGGGAGGTGCAGCCATCATATACCGGATAGTATAAAAAATGAAAATAGAGCTACCATAAATTCACCGTAGTATAAATATACATGATTTGAACAAGAGTCAGTCTTTTATATCACATAATTTCCTCGTAGGTTTATACTCTCTGAAGATGTGTGTCTGTGAGTCTAACTGCCTTTAGATGATACACAACACCTTTCAATATTAAATTAGGAAAAATCTCAAACAGGTTTTGAGGACGAGAAAAAATATTAAAAAAAGTTTTAATATAGATTTCTCTATCAAGAAAGTTCTTAGAGATCTCAATAAGATAGATTCCAGATGTGAACTTATCTTATTAATAAGATAGAGTAGCCATGGACAACAAGTTCATATATGTCATAGTAATTAAATCAACTCCCATTGATAAGTATATGTGACTATATTAATAAGTTATAGAGTGACCATTAACAAGTTTATCTATATTAACTAAATCAGCTCCCATTGACAAATATATATAATTATATTGACCAGTTATTAAACAACTATTAACAAGCTTATATATATCAATGAGGTCAGACTTTTTGACAGAGAATTCTATACGAAGAATTTTTTTTTATGAAAAAATCTACAATGAGATTTTTTTTTTGATATTTTTTCTGGCCATTCAGAGCTATGTGAAATTTTCCCATTAAATTATACAGAGGTATGTGTATGATCGATGATAAAAGAAAAGTTATACAGAGGTGAAGTTTTTTTTTTTGGGTGGAACAACTGAGTTAATGGATTTGGTGTTTGGCAGATTTGTTTCAGTCGTTGTTGTATGAAGCGCTGGGACGTACCATAAACCCAGTGAATGGAGCAGTGGGGCTTCTCTGGACAGGGAATTGGCATCTCTGCCAGATGGCGGTGGAGACGGTGCTCCGTGGCGGCGCTTTGAGCCCTCTTCCTCCTGATTTCTCTGTTGGTTCTGTCGCAGCGGAAGATGACAGTTTGGGGTCTGCCATAAATAGTTGTACCAATCGGAGGGACATGGAGGGTGAAAGGTCATCAATGGTGTTAAAGAGGAAGGTGATGAGTGGTTCTAATATTGATGATGACCTGGAGGATTTTGAAGCACATCATCAGAGTATGCCGGAGAGGGCGAAGAAGCACCGAGCTGAGACGCCCCCCACGGAGGAGTCTGAAACGACGACGTTTGGGAGCGTCCTACAGCAGGGCCAAAGGAGGCTCCTAAGACTATTCTACTGATCGATTGAGTCAAGGGACACGGCTTGAATATTTTGAATCATGGGAACTAAATTAAAATTTAAGAAAAAAAAGGAAAGTATAGTTCAATGAAAAATAATAATAAAAATAATTAAAAATGTTGAGGCTGCGGATGCAATTTTTTTTTTTATATGCATGTATCTTTCTATTGAAAACAATTTTATTCAAGGCACTATCCGACACATATTGTATGAGACATGCAACACAATATTGCTTATACATTGCCAATATAAAAATAATAGCATGTAATCATCAATATCTACTTAATACAGGGGAATAAGCCGTGCTATTTTTTTATTCCCACTTTTGTCTCACAAGCTACTATTCACAACAACAATAACGGCTCCTCCCTCAAGCCGAATCTAATGTGGTTGGCTTCATTCAATCTCAACTAAAGCTAAATATACATTTGTTGCAAAAAGTCCACTCCAACGTCACCTCATATTTCTGTCTTCCTTTGTCATTGTCATTGTCAGTAATTGAATATGAGTAGGTAAAGTTGGAGAAAACATGTGAGTCGGTGTTTCATTTACTCATTTCACTAAACTGAAGCCATCTCCTTCGTCCTTCGATATCATTCGGTCTCTGTGTCACTGTGTGAAGAAAGAAGACGGAGCTCTAGCTGGATAGAGATGGCTTTATTCCAGGATCTGTGTGTGCGCTATGTGAGTCGATGTTTCATTTCCTCATTTTACTAAACTGAAGCCATCTCCTTCGATATCATTCGGTCTCTGTGTCACTGTGTGAAGAAAGAATATTGAGCTCTAGCTGGATAGAGATGGCTTTGTTCTAGGATCTGTGTGTGTGCTTTGGACGGAAGCCTAGGTCATCGTTTGGGTAAGTCATTAAGAGCAGAGTCTCCCTTTTTCTTATAAAATTTTTTACTGCTTCTACTTTTGTTCTGTTCGACTTTTTCCTTGCTGTTTCTTTCTTACACGTTTTCTCTTATTTCCTCCAATCGTTTTATCACTACCAAAGGCTCGATGCTGTAGATCCTCGCAATAATGAAGTCACTCTTCTGGTGAAGGTTGATCGAGAGTTCTGGAGGACCGATTGTGATATATATGGGTCAGTTTGTGGTTATTCGAGAAAGATTGTTTCGATTGATTATGTTGTGTTCGATGAAAAGGTACTTTGTTATGGTCTTATGTTTATCATATTTTGATCAAATAACTTTCTGACATCTATTCCGTTTATTGTTGATGCATGTTTAAAAAGGGGGATCGTATGATAATGAGGCTAGGTGATGATGAGGTTATTGACCGTTTCTGCAATCTACTTAAGGAGGCCTGAGAGTTTTTTGTACAAGAATTTGAAGTGGCTTGCTGTGGTGAAGGAATCCATGATAAGTTCCTTATCAACTTGAGGCTGACATCGAAGGTAGTTGAATGTCGAGCCTTGATGCCAAAGCACTATTTCAAGCTTATGGATGTAGTCGATTTGGAAGACCAGTGTCGTCCTCATCATATGGTCACAGGTGAGGAATTCTACCGTGGTTTTAATGCCATTTAGATTGAAGTCATTTACTGTTGTCGTTTTCTCTTCTAGATATAATGGGTTTTCTTTATAGCATTGGTCCTCTGAAGAAAGTCAGGTTTAGGGGAGTGATGACATATAAGCTTGCATTTGTGGTTGCAGATAGACGGTGAGTGTCAAATTTAACTGTGAACGTATAGTTGATTAAAGATGACCAACTTTTGTGTTATGATTATTTCCTTATTCTTTTTGGTTGCAGTGGGAATCATTTGTCTGTTGTACTTCATGGTGAATTGGCCAAGGATGCGAGAAAGGACTTTGAGGTCGTATCTCAATTGTCAAACCTGATTCTCATTGTGCAGTTTGGGTTGATCAGCAAAAACCCAGGTATGTAATTACCATTACCACTTATATAACGGTAGTAATGTACTTTTAGTTATATGCAAGATTTGTGCTCATTCGGTAGTTCTTCTATTTTACAGGGAAGGTAATAATGGTCAATTATGGTTCCGCAACAAGGGTTTTTTGGAACCCAAGATTCAATGAAATACTTAAGTTGAGGGTTTTGCTCGTATCAAAGAGAACTACCTGGGCAGTATAGCAGTAGATCTGTATGGGTGAAGGTCGTTTTATCTCTATGGATATATGGTCTTGCATGGCCTTCTTTTGAACATTTATGTATGTTGAAACATTTCTGTTTTGGAGGATTTGCATGTCAGTCAACTACAATGTGTTTGCTATCATATTAGTATGATGTTGTCTACATGTGATCAATTAATATTAGCTATTAAGAATATCATATCTTCAATGATCTTAAGGTGAAAGTCATATATATATGTATCCAAAAGCTTTCCCCCATATTAAGTCGATTAACTTATGTATAATTATGGCTAACTAAAATGAAGGTTAATGATGGTATACACAAGCAATTTTAAAAGTATAACGAAAATATCTAAATTATAGCTGTGATGTAACACTAGGATCATGGTTTGGTGATATACAAATTTTAAGAAGGTTGTTGTACATGAATAGATTACCTGTTTATAGGACAATTACCAATCATCAATATCTTAAATTTTATATCCTTTGTCGGTTCTGGTATATACCCTTAATGAGTCAGTTATTTATAATTTTATTCTGTTACTATCATGTTACTTATATTTAGTACATAAGGATGAATGCAAAATGGTTAGTCTATGGTGTATCCATATTCCTTCTTCAAAATATTCTACTGTCATTTTGTATTCAATCACAATGAAAAAAAAGGAGCATCTAAGTTATGGTCATGTGACAACTAATTAATAACTTTAAACCGTTTAACACCAACAGTTTGATGCTTTGCTATTAGTTTTGGTGCTTCCACCATCTTCAAAATGATTTCCCTTATCTGTGTGACCAAAATCAATGAGTGGTTGCTTCTTTTGTGATTTTGATTCTTTGTTTCTGTTTTTTCAGAGTGAACTATGGGAGAAGTTGACCAAAGGAAGATCCAATACCAATGTTTTGCAATTGTTTAAATATCGGTGGAGTAGGTAGTTGAGTATAATTGAACTGAGTACAATTTAAATGTCTATCATTTCAGGTGTCAGTCTTCAAGATTTTTTCCTGATTTGTTTTAAGTGTAGAACAGGTCTTGGTGATATGACAAGTAGGTGATCCTTCCGACTGTGATTAACTTGGAAGTAGGAGGTACAAATGATCCAAACATTTATTCTGTTACTATCATGTTACCTATATTTAGTACATAGGGATGAATGCAAAATGGTTTGTCTATATTGGATCCATATTCATTCTTCAAAGTATTCTACTGCCAATTTGTATTCAATCACAATGGAAAAAAACAATTAGCATCTAAGCTATGGTCATGTGCCAACTGATTAATAACTTTACACCGTTTAACACGAACAGTTTGATGCTTTTCTATTAGTTTTGTTGCTTTCACCATCTTCAAAATGATTTCCCTTGTTTGATTGACCAAAATCAAGGATTGATTGCTTCTTTTGTTATTTTGGTTTTTTGTTTTTGTTTTTTCAAACTGACCTATAGGAGAAGTTGACGAAAGGAAGATCCAATACCAATGTTTTGCAAGTGTCTGAATATCTGTGGAGTAGGTAGTTCAATATAATTGAACTGACTATAATTTAGATGTCTGTCATGTCAGGTGTCAGTCATCAAGATTTTTTCCTGATCTGTTTTAATTGCTGAACAGGTTTCAGTGATATGACAAGTAGGGGATCCTTCTGACGTGATTAACTTGGAAGTAGGAGGTACAAATGATCCTTACATTTATACTCTATGAATAGTGAGTATCACAGTATAGTTACATCCTACTTCTGATCCTTATAATAAAATAATAATAAACTTAGTCCTTGTATTTACTTACGTCAGTTCCAACCTGATTTTTTTACCTGTTCTCTCAGCCTGAACGTAATTTATGCTATCACTTCATCAATTTTTTTTCACTAATCGACTTGCCTAACCCCATCTTCATCAATTATTCAAATGGTTAGTTCAAATTTTTTTACCACCTCCACAGTTGCTTTTTCTTTCTGCAATTCTAATATACCTATACTAAATCATACTAAATCTTTCCATCACTGACCACACCCAAAATTCCTGACATTGTTGACTTTTCCTGTTTCTAACATGTCATTTCATTCCTGATGTTGAAAATTTTTCCAGTGACATGTTTTCAATGCAGAACAGGTTTCTTTATATTATTTTACATCTTTCCCTTTATTAATAGTTCTTACACATTACAGAACACTAAGTCTTTCCTTATCTGTGACTCTATTGTATTGGTAGTTGTGAAATTTATTGACAATGGATGTCAAGGATTTCAAGGTAATGAGTGAATCATGTTCAGTTCCATTCTGACATAACTTGGGCAAGTACATTACTAAATGGTATGGGTAACAGTTCATAATAGTGAGTTCCTAAATATATCCCTAATAATAATGTGAAATGCATGTGACAAGCTAATGCAAAATGAGGCATTGTCTTTAAGTGAGATTAATTGTCAAGCTTTTATTACTGTTGATAAGTGTAGTGTTTGTTTCCATTGTGAGTTTTTCCTGTTGCCTCAGAATTAATAACTCATCATGTATACCATCAACCATTCGATTACCTTACAGAAATGACGGAGAGGATGCCTAATCAATTAAGTCATTCTCAACTCACATTTTTTCTCTGTTCTATCAGTTTCAAATAAGCAACCAGTAGATTTCATGAAGGGCATTCATTCTTGATAGTAAATCCAATTACCAACGTTATTTTTTGGGCTGCCATGGTCATACCTGCTTATGGCATTGGTATAGCATGTTGAGTCCACTTCTTCAAGCATACTGTCATATGGTCTGTGGAAAAATTCATGAGGTCATTTGTGAAGGTAATTTATTCTTTTTCTTCATCAACTTTATTTCACTTCACAACTTGGCTAATATCTTCTTCATCAATTCTTGAATACGCTCAACAAGTGCATATTCTTCCTTCTTGCATTTTCCCAATATTTAGCAGTTTTGTTTACATTCTTGAAATGGTTAGTTCAAATTCTTCAAGACCCTCAGCAATTGCATATGCTTTTTGCAATTCTAAACATGTATTGCTTACTGTTGATCAGTGTAATTTTTGTTTCCACTATGAGTCCTTTTATATCAGTGAGATTAATTGACAAGCATCCTTACTGTTGATCAGTGTAATTTTTGTTTCCATTATGAGTTTTTTTTGCTGCTTCCGAATTAATAACTCATCCTTTTTACCATCAACCATTGGATTATTCCCTTACAGGAATAATGGAGAGGATGTCTATTCAATTAAATCCTTCTGAATTCACATTTATTCCTATGTTCTCTCAGTTTCAAAAAAGCAACCAATAGATTTAATGAAGGGCATTCATTCTTGATGGTAAATCCAATTACCAAGGTTATTTTTTGGGCTGCCATGGTCATACCAGCTCATGGCATTGGTATAGCATATTGAGTCCACTTCTTCAAGCATACTGTCTTATGGTCTGTGGAAAAATTCATGAGGTCATTTGTGAAGGTAATTTATTCTTTTACTTCATCAACTTTATTTTACTTAACGACTTGGCTAACCTCATCTTCATCAATTCTTGAATACACTCAGCAAGTGCATATGCTTCATTCTTGCATTTTCCCAATATTTAGCACTTTGGTTTTTGTTTACATTGTCACCTTATTTCATTGACCCTTCAGGGTTGCATCTGCTTTATGTAATTCTAATGTACCTTTAATAAATCATACTAAACGTTAGCATCACTTACCACATCCAATATTCTTGCCATTTTTCACATTTTCTTTTTCTAAACTGTCATTTCATTTGTGATATTGAAGATTTCCCTCTGACATGTTTTGAATGCAGAATGGGTTTCATTATATTGAAGTAAGTTGTACCTACTTATTCTGACGCCTCAACAAGTAGGTCAAACAGTTGCTGCATATCTAATGAGGTATGGACATGTAACCTCTCTGATACAGTTGCATCAAACTACGGATGCCTTTAAATTGCCTAATGCCTAAGTCTTTATCTCCCATGCCTTCAGACTATATCATTAAAACCATTGCCTTGCAAACTAATAAACAAATAATACAGTTAGTTGCATGTTATAAATATTTAATGCTAGCTATGTTGGAGTGAGGACTTCTATATAAGTGTGATAACTTCTTCTGTCTTATGTATATTTAGCACTTTCGTTTATGTTTACATTGTGATCTTATTTGCTATCTTCAATGGTGGTTAGGAAATATTCTATGGTCAAAGATATTGATGATAGCACTGATATGTGGAGAATTATGGTGCGTGTGCTGAGGAGGTGGAATAGCTACCAGCAAGACTCACCAACTCATTTGTATGCCATTTGTTTCTTTCTAGTTGACGAAGAGGTCAGTAGTTTCACTTAACTTTGCTATATATATTGGCTTCGATATGTGTCATTCCACAATAGTCTAAAACTTTTCATCTTTGTCTATAGGGTAGTAAGATACAAGCCTCAATAATGAACAAGTATCTCTTCAAGCAGTATGAGAAAGACCCTGTGGAAGGCAGATCTTACTTTATTGCAAATTTAGAGGTCATACCTAATGGGAAGGATTACAAGGCTGCTAAACACAAGTTCAAATTGCTTTTTAATTCGGCCACATTTGTCAAGGAAGAGGCTACTTCAATTCCTTTTTCTGTTTTCAACTTCTTTCCCATAAGAGATGTATTGTCTCAATCTGTTAACAAGCATACAATGTACTTATTAGGTAAGTACTCATTTTTCCAATGTTGCTTATCTCAATTTACTACATATTGAACTTATTCATTTGTTCTTAGATGTCATTGGATTTGTCCTGAGTATTGGGCCTTTGGAGGAATACCATTCAAGATCTGATGTTAAGAGTAAGATGCGGTTGATATTGAGTGATGAGAGGTACATTGACTATGTCGTCTTTATTTTTTTTCTTATTATAACAATGTTCTGTTATATTCTATTAAGTCCCTCACTGTATGTGTGCTAGGGAGAATACTGTCCAGATGGTTTTGTATGATGAATGTGCTTTGAATTTCTGTATGAACTATTTCAATGGCATGCAGAAGCCTATAGTGTTGGTTGCTCAGCTTGCAAGGGTTGGTTTTGATAAGAGTGGTTAGTATCCTCTTTGCTGTCATGTTTTCCATGCTATTCTGTAACAATATATAATGGTTGCTAATTCAATGTACTACCTATTATTAAGGTCATCCGGAGCTTTATAGCTCCTTTCATGCCATTAAGATCCACTTGAATGGCAAGTTTGCAGAGGTTAAACAGTTTATTTAAAGGTATGGGTTATTAGGTATCCCATGTATAGTATCATCTTTGTTTATTTTTTGTTCCTGAAATTCTCATTCATTTTCTGATGGCTTTATATTTACCTGTCCCCAGTGCTGAGAAATTGCCATCTCCAACGATTACTTCACTGAGTCAAAGTGTTGAGTCCCAGAAGTCTAATTCTACTATTGAAAGCATTATGAAAAACACACCGAGAATCAAAGTATCTAACATCCCTATCCAGGAATTGGTGTGTTTGTCTCTACTTTGTAAACTTTACTTGTGTGCTATCAGATTTAACATAAGTACCATTTCCTGCAGGAGAAATATTTTGTTGTTTTCTGTGAGTTCAAGAAATTTGAAACCCGTCACAACTGGATTTATGAGGGCTATGCAAGGTGTGGCACTAAACCTAAAGTTGATATGGAACAGCTTCATGTGGCAGCAATTATTGTAAGGGGAAACCCTGTAGAATCACATCAAAGTATGGTGTTTTTATAAGAGTCTAGTAGTGTTCATTTATGCTTATTTTTTTTTTCAAAAATGATTAGATCACATAAATGCTTTTTCTTGCAGGCTGAGGCTTAATTACCTCATTGGTGATGATTCTGGAACTGCCTCAATTGTCCTCTTTGATAAGCATGCATGTGAGATTATGAAGAAAAGTGCTGCTGAGCTAAAAGCTGATATTCCTGAGGTCTGATTATTCATTCTTTTTTCCTAATTACTACAGTGATCCAAACACATTTTTACTCCACTCATTATGTTTATAAATAAGATGCAATTAAGTATGAGTTCCCAAGTGCAATTAACTCCTTGATTGGGAAGAAATTTCTTCTTAAGATGAAATTGAACAAGTACAACAAGGAGCATCCAAATTCAAGTGTATCAGTTGCCTCATATGCTGAGTGTGCTGACCTTATGGATGAGTTCAACGAAGCTGCTTCTCAGGTAGAGTGAATCTGAATCTACATTATATGGCTTCACCAGTTATATATGTTCTAATTTTCTAACTCCTTTATAATTTCAATTTATACTAGGATGCAGAACCAAGTGAATTAGCCAATGATGAGGAAGAGGATATTATCTTCATGAGGAATGCCACTATTGAAGATAATAGCTCAGCAGCTACTGATGCATGTATTATGCTCTCAGAAAGTTTCCCTACTATCGAGTTAGATAGTGTTCCTGCTCCTGATGCCATCCCTGCTGTTCCTTTGAAGGGGAAGAGGAAAGTTTCATCTAAAAAACCTTCTGCTCAGGGTTCAAAGAGTGTCACATTTGGACTAGATTCTCCAGCAAAAACTTATTCAAAACCACTGAAGTCAATTAAGCAGAAGAATTGAGTAGATTGATCTATTACCTTTAGTATCTTATGTAGTTTATTTCTGTGTAGGCTGTATTAGTTAGCTTTTTAGTCATCCTGTTCCTGTAATGTATTTCTCTATCTATGTAATGTAAAATGCCCCTTTCCATCGCATGTAGTTTTGCTTTTTGGCCATGTAGTGGATGACATGAGACCGTCTTGGGTTTATATTGTCATTTGTAAGTCCTTTTGTTCTGGATCATATTAGGCTACCACCAGGATATGCATATGAGGGGCATGTAATGTTAACAGTCCTATTGTACTTCTTATCATTTTAATATGACAAAGTTATCCTGTTGTTGTCAAATTCCTACATTATTATTGGCAAAGTTCAGTTGGAAATGCGTTTGTGGATTTTTATATACTGACAGCATGTTCTGGCCATAAGTATAAGTATACAAATCTGGATTTGTGTTCACACTAGTCATAAATTATGTGCAGCCATATAATAACTTCATTTGGTGATGGTTTGAAGTCCTTTTGTATGCAATTGCCAGTAAGATAAGAAGGTTCTTTATCATAGAGTAAGGTTGCAGTGGGATGATTCAAATATACCCTGTTGAGGTATGAATAAGAACTCTTGGTAATTTTGTTTTGTTATGAATGAGTGGAGCTGTTGAAGTGTGTATATTGAAGGTGTTGCCTTTCAATACTACTGGATGTGGTTAGGTCATGTTGAATTGTTTTCAAACTTATATATTGAAAGAGGCTAGCTGATGTTAAAATGGTGAATATCTTGGATAAGATGATTCAGCCACTTTGGACAACATTGTATGTTTTTCTAATTGCTAATGAGCACCTTTGATGCATCAGCTATGGACAAAATTGGTATGTGTAACATGTTTGACCTCAAGGTGAGTTCTATTACTTAACATATACATATAATTAATGACAGCATCACTATAATATTGTTGTACAAGCAATAGTATGCCTTTTTCAACGTTCTGGTCTTCCAACTATACACATAGGTTCCTTATGAATTATATAAGTTATGTAATTATGGATTTAAATAGTTTTTGTAATAAGCCTGTAGCAGTTGTACTCAGTTTTTGGTATATAATGTACTGTGTTGTTTATTTTCTTTGCATCATATAACAAAATATATTGCAGATCTCTTTCATAATGGTAGATTTTGTTAGGTTTTGTAGCCTCAATAGGTTCTACATTTTCCAGCAAGTATAGATATAATGATGTATCTCAAACATCACTTAATGTCACTTCCACATTACTAGCCTTGCACTGTTACTGGGCTGACCTTATGACAGATAGTAGGTTGGCATAGGATGTGAGGGTGTAGATATATTGTTTATGGATTTCAATTATATCTTACTGGATGGATTCAGTAGCATTGGAACATTGTATACATTTAACCATCTTCAAATTGCATATGATGAAGCTTTTGGCATTACAGTACCATCCATGAACGTTGCTGTTTGAAGATTGTCATCAACAGGTGATGAGGAGTATTAAGCTTTGGCCTTTCATTTTCAGCAATCAGTTCTATCCTATACTGTTGGAACACTCATATTCTACCCTCATTCAACGTATATGCTGCATTTTCACTGGTATGATTGTTTCATATGCAGCATTCCTTCTGTCATATCAGCAACTTTTATAGATATTTGCAGGACTTTTTTTTTGGATTTTTTCCATTGTTGGAAGTTCTTTATGTTGACATAGTGCAACATACTACCATTGTTGTTATTGAATTGGCTGCCTATTAATATTGATGGCTGTTTGTATTCAAGCTGAATTTTTTCCCAACTTATATTGCCTAATTCTTTATGCTGGTGTGAAGGGTAATAATAATGCTTTCTTTAAGAGGTTTTAACCATGGTCACTCAAGATTCAAACTCTTTCGCTCAGCTTCTTTTTTTTTGCTGGTCTGGTACTGTTTATTGGTAGTCTGCTTTCTTTCTTCATTTTCATTAAGATGCAATTTTTCTGCTATCATGTTAGTATGTTGTCGTCCTAAGGTCTTCCCCATAATAACTGGTAAAAAACATGTATACTCTTGATAAATCATCACCAATACCAACATCTTTTCATGCTAGTTGAAGAACATAATGCTTCTTTCTTATTGGGAAAACCCAAGTCTTGGCCACTCTTTAAGTGACTTCATCAGTAGATTTATTTTTAGTTCTTAATATCACGGCTTTATTGACTGTGGTTATTAATTAGAAAGATTTATAATATTGATGCCATTGGTTAATCATCTGCACTTTTTTACAAAATTTTTTTGCTTCCTTCTGACTTGCCTGTCATTCAATTATGAGAACCTATCACTAAACCCAGGAACTTTTATTGTCAGGAGGTACAACTTAAAATAGGAACTGCCTCATATTGGATAGCTAACATTATAACTCTTACACGTTCAATCATAGTAAGTCTTTGACTAACTTGAATTCCATTGCATTACAAGTTCCAACAATTATTCCCAACTGAGGTCAACTATCACAAGGTAATTGGTGAAGCATGTTGAGTTCCCTTCTTCAGTCACTTGGACAATATTTAACAAAATATTTTCGGTAAATGTACATGCATAATGAGTTTGTATAAGTTGTTCATTAAATTCATTATTTTGTTACATAATTGTTTTTTCATAATTGGTTCTATATTTAACATTCATGATTTTACTTTAAAGAGTTATTGTCAAAAACTATTCTGCTCTGTGGTAAAATTCAGTATGTCATTGGTCAAGCATCTTGAGATGCCTATTTGAATAACATTGGCAATGGTTTACTAAATGCTTTGGCTAACCTCATCTTATTCACATCATGAAAGAATTTACTGAAAGTTCCTAAGCGTAATTGCATGGTCAATGTACAATTCTAATGTACCTATACTAAATGGTGTTAGCATATCTAACCACTCCTAAAATTTATCACATTCTAAACACTTTCTCTTTCATACCTGTCATTTTGTCCCCTTAAATGGCATGACATCGTGGTATGCCTTAGCATGTAATCTTAGTTATAAGGTTAATAGTAATAATGTCAATCAGAGGGCTTTCGTGTTGTTACTTTCAAATATTCTTTAATTTGCTTACATGTTAAAGATAATGCTTCAACATTTTCATTTCTAATTTGCTTACATTATTCTTTAAAAAAATGGTAGCCATTAGCTAAAGACAAGCTTAATCACATTCTTTATTACATGTCAGATAATGTTGAAACATGTTTCTATTTAATTTGCTTATTTTTTTTTTTAACATGCCTATATAAATGTTCCTAATCATGATTTGAAGCAGAGAGTTTTGGTATTGTCACTCAAGCTCCAAACTCTTTCATTTTTAGATCTTATATATGGTAGTTACGATATTGTTTTTTTATTTCTTCTTTATTGGGATTTCATAATGCTTAAGTTTTTTGCTTGCTTATTTGTCTCATGTTGTCAATCAAGGACAATTTAAATTTAGAATCAGTTCGAATCTTAGCTCATAGTTAACTTCATCATGCATGAGATACTTAAACAATCAAAGGGGATGTCAGTTTTGATACAAATCGAAGATTGAATATGGAAATTCAAAGCCTTCACAAATTAAAAGCCTGCTCCATCTCTGTTGGTTGTTTCATAAAAGCAGTAGCAATCTCATCATGTCTATTAGTTTTTCATTAGTGAATGGTTGCAAGACTACGAGTTCTGATCATTATACTAACACAATCAATTCCAAAATCATTGTACTGCAATTCCTTTATCCATATATATATTACTCTAGCTATTTACTTCCCTTAACATGTTTGTTAAAGATGCCTCCAAAGAAACGACCACTCTTAAATAATGGAGTCAAAACTAATTACAAAGATCAGGCTAGAAGGAGCGTTTTTCAAGATATCACAAATGTGGTGGATACTGATAAATCATCATTTCAATCTTTCAAAAGTCCTGGTATGTCAATTTCCATTATGATTACTAGTAGGTTCATGGCATGTTATAATTCTTCTATTTTCTATTAAATGCATCTAAACAGGGGAGATGGACTTCAGAAACAGTACCATTAGGCGCCGAAGCCAAAGATTTTTCTCAATGGAAGTAGATTCTGCCCAATCTACCCCAATTTCCACATGTTCATCAACTAGTACAAGCAAAATTATACATCCATTTGATGTTACTCACCGCTTGGATTTTTCTTTTGATTCATATATTGAAGGTGAAAACGTAGCCTAACAAAAAAAAAGCTGATTTTCAGCCTATATGTGTTTATAGTTAATCTAGGCGAACGTTTCTGTGAAGGTTTCTGGAATTTAATTAAGAAAATTTCTATTCTACACTAAATGAATTCAAATAAGTATTGATTGTTATGTAAAATTCACCGCTATATATGTTAATCAAAGGTTTTCGTTTTCTATACTAAGTATTACTAGTCCTCCATATATGTACAAGTTCAGATCCGAAATACATCATTGCAGACAGTACTTCAATACATGCATCAACCGAACTTTATTCGTTCACCAATTTATCAACAATAACACAACAGTCATTAGTCAACCATCGATCTCCGCAAATACATGCAGGTTGTCATCCATTATGATTCATGATAAGAAAACCAGTTTCTACTACTCCAATGATTAATATAAAAAATGTTAAATGTAATGTGTTCCTACACATGCCTTCACACCATTGCCTTCTTCTGAGTGCACATTTCAGTAATCTTGAAGGGTTATGTATATAGATTTTTGAAAGGATCATTAAGGGAATTTTAGTTAATGGCCTTCACAAATAGATGATTTATATTCTCATATTGTACTATTTTTAGGATGTGGAATTTTCATGGTGGGCATAACTTGGAATTTATATGGTTTGAATAATTACATATACTCTTTCCTAATGAATAGGTCCTGAACAATATTATCAAAATATTGACTTCGCATATAACGATGCTTTGGATTCTGATAATGACGCCAGTGACAGGCAATCAGATTTAGCACAAGGTATTTCATATATTTATGACGATAAGCATATGTATGTTTTTATACAGTACTTACTCCTGATGTTTTGTTCAGATTCAGATATTGATGATAGAGTAGTAGAGGTTGGTGTTAGCTCAAAAAATACAACTCAAACGAGAACAAGAAAGTGACCACTAATTATTGGTTCATAATCAAAACGTTTTCAAGATTAGTTGTGACAGGTTAGCTAGGACAAGTGTATGTTTTATTTGATTGTTGTATCTAATGTTGTAGAGTACATTGATGAGGGAGATGGCAGTTATGTCTGCCAAATTTGTGGTGCAAAGATGTGGTTTAATGAAAGGATTCACAATCAATAGAATGCAGCTCGTCCAACTTGTACAATGTGTTGCCATGGAGGAAAAGTGAAGCTGCCAAAAAACAAAGAGCCTCCGACATTATTGTATGATCTATTCTTTAATAAAAAGTCTGACATGTCTAAGAATTTTCATGCAAATATTAGGTCATACAACAACATGTTTGCATTCACATCAATGGGTGGGAAAATTGATCACGCCAAAAATGATGGTAGTGGATTGTACACATTTGTTCTATCTGGCCTCAATTACCATCATATAGGTAGTCTGTTACTTGAACCTGGAGCGAAACCTGTGTACTCACAGTTGTACATCTATGACACTGAGAATGAAGTTCAGAACAGGATTTTTACAGTGAGGTACATATAGTCTATATTCTTATGTAACTTTGAAGATGATTATGCAATTGTAATTAATATTGTTTATCTAATGCTAACACGCTCCTTCTTTCCCAGTAAGCACTTGAAGGACTCAACCATCAATTCAGTCATTGTGGATGCCATTAAGAATGTTCTAGACGAATTTAATCCATTCGTGAAACAGTATAGGATGGCGTCTACAATGGTTAGTAGACCTCATCCTCATGGGTTGAAGTTACGTTTAATTAGTAACAGACAACATGATGGCCGGTCACATAATTTACTTGCCGCTTCCGAAGTTGCAGCATTGATAGTTGAAGATATTGATATCAATTTTCAACGGAGAGACATTATTGTTGAGGAGTTGTCTGGTACACCTCAAAGGTTACATGAATTACATCCATTATATCTTCCATTACAGTACCCTCTTTTATTTCCTAGAGGAAAAGATGGTTACAGAGATGATATTGAGCATTTTCAAGATCACATAATTGAACCCAATAAAATGAAGAAAAGAGTTAGTATGAGATAATACTTCGTTTATAAGATAATGGATAGAGATGATGAAGTGTCAACTATTTTGCATTCTGGAAGGCTTTTTCAACAATTTGTGGTTGATGCATATACAATGATTGAGGCTCAACGGTTGTTATGGGTTAGGACACATAAAAAAGAACTCCGTGCACACATGTACCAAGGTTTATCAGATGCTTTATTTAGTGGGGAAAGACGTGCTGCAGCTACTGGAAAGCGCATTGTTCTACCTTCTTCATTTACTGGTGGAGCACGTTACATGATACAGACCTATCAAGATGCGATGACAATATGTAGATTTGCGGGGTATTTGGATCTATTCATAACATTTACATACAACCCATCGTGGCCTGAAATATCAAGATACTGCCAAAGTACTTCACTGTGTGCTGCAAATAGAGCTGATATATTATCTAGAATCTTCAAATTCAAACTGAGAGCCTTAATGCAGGTTATTAAAAAAAAGAAGATATTTGGCAACGTTCATGCAGGTACATTTACATAGTGTAACTTCTGTAATGGCTGTTTTTACTGATTTCATTTGTGATAGTTCTATTATGTCACGTATTAACTTATAACTATTTACTTTCCCCCATTTCTTATAGATGTTTATACGATTGAATTTCAAAAAAGAGGCTTGCCACATGTACATATCCTTATATGGCTTGTAGAACGTGATAAGTTGAAAGATCCTATTGATATTGACAAAATTATTTCCGCTGAAATCCCAGATGTGGATTCTAATCCTCAGTTGTATGAGTTGGTACAGAAATTCATGATGCATTCTCCTTGTGGCCATCTCAATCCTAAAGCGCAATGTATGGTGGATAAAAAATGCAAGAAGTTCTTTCCTAAGAAATTTAATGAACAAATAATTGTTGACCATGAAGGGTTTCCAACATATAGAAGAAGAGACGATGGGAAGTCTATTGAAGTGAAAGGCATTATGTTGGATAACAGGTTTGTAGTTCCATATAATCCTACGTTAATGTCCATGTTTCATGCGCACATCAATGTCAAAAAATGCAATCAGTCTACTGCAATCAAGTACTTATTAAAGTATATTAGTAAAGGTAATGATCGTGTAGTAGCCTCAATTTATGATAGTGAACAAAATGCAATCCTCAAACATCATTGGATGAGATTCAACAATATTATAATTTTCATTATATCTCTGCATGTGAGGAAACTTGGCGTATATTTGGTTTTGATATTTATTATAGGTTCCCACCAGTGGAAAGGTTAAGTTTTCACCTACCAAACCAACAATGTGTTATCTATTCTAACACTGATGATGTGGCTGAGCTTCTAGACAAGCCTAGAGTTTGTGAGTCTATGTTTCTTGCATGGATGAAACAAAACAAAGATGATGATTTGGCTAAATCCCTATATTATTATGAATTCCCACAATACTATGTGTATCATCGGAGGCAAAGAATATGGAAAAAAAGAAAAAGAGGATTTGCTATTGGGTGACTTACACATACTTCACCTTCATCTGGAGAACTATACTTCCTTAGGATTTTATTGACTAAAGTCAAAGAACCTTCATTTTATGAAGCTATTAGGACAGTTGATGGTGTTGTACATCCAACTTATCGTTCTGCATGTATTGCATTGGGACTATTAGATGATGACATTGAATTTATTTCTGCTTTAAAAGAAGCTTCAGTGTGGGCAACATGTCGTTTACTACGTAGCATGTTTGTCAGTATGTTATTATGTAGTTGTTTAAGTCAGCCTGAGGTTGTTTGGAATGAGATTTCTCAAATTCTATCAGAAGACCTATTATACATCCCATATGATGATCCTATGGCTTCAAGTATGTTCATATTCCTTGTAGCTCTCTTTTATTAACCTTTGTTATACACATTTGTTCTAACTGATATGTTTTCACTTATGTAAGGATAGACATATTAGCACCTCAAAAACAGCAAGCTGCCTTATCTGAGATTGAAAGTCTGCTGTAGTTGAATGGAAAGAGCAACTCAGAATTTCCTTCGCTTCTACTACCTTTATTAGCTAGTCATGTTGATGTTGGTAATCATTTGATTCGCCAGGAATTAAATTACAATAAAGTTGAGCTTCGCACACAGTCAGTGAAAATAATAAATTCATTGAATGCAGAGCAAAAAGTTGTATATGATTCAGTAATGTATGCATTGAACGCTTGTCTTGGTGGATTTTTCTTTGTTTATGGTCATGGAGGAACTGGGAAAACCTTTTGATGGAGTTCATTTACTTCAGTACTTCGCTTTAAAGGTGAAATAGTGTTGACTGTTGCGTCCAGCGGCATTGCAGCCACATTGCTACAATATGGAAGGACAGCTCATTCGAGGTTTGCAATACCCATTGTAGTTAACGAAGATTCCATGTGCAATATTAAACAAAATTCTATGTTGGCTGACTTGATTAAGTCCACTAAATTGATAATATGGGATGAAGCACCGATGGTTCAACGCTTTTGTATTGAAGCATTTGACAGAAGTTTAAAGGATATTATGCACTGCAATGAGCCATTTGGTAGGAAGCTTGTCTTGATGGGTGGTGACTTTCGCCAACTGTTGCCTGTTATTCCAAAGGGGTCGAGAGCTACTATAGTGGATGCTTGCATTACTTCATCACACTTGTGGGATGCATGTAAAATTTCCACCTCACAATGAACATGAGACTATCTTCTTCATTTAATCCAGATAGTCGTAAATTACAAGTGTTCTCTAAATGGCTTCTTCAACTAGGTGATGGTAAATTGGGTTTGCCACATGATGGTATTGCAGAGGTTGACATTCCTGAAGAATTCCTTATTCAAAATTATCAAGATCTATTGCATGCTATTGTGTCAGCGACATACCCTGGCTTGCTAGAAAATCTAGATAATTCAAATTATCTCAATAGCCGAGCCATTCTATGCCCTACAATTGAGAGTGTCAACCATGTAAATGAATACATGTGCTCTTTATTACCTGGTGACGTGATGGAGTATTATAGTTGTGATACTATTTGTAAGACATCTCAAGAGGTTGATGGATTTGAAGATCTGTACAGCACGGAGTTCTTGAATACAATTAATTGTTCTGGTTTACCCAGGCATAATCTTAATCTCAAGGTTGGAGTACCTATAATGCTATTAAGGAATATAGATCAAGCTAGTGGCTTATGTAACGGAACCAGGTTACGTATAACACTTCTTGGAAAAAATGTCATTCAAGCAATAACATTAAATGGGTCAAACCCAAATCAAAAGGTTTTGATTCATAGGATGGATATGAATCCTTCAGACAGTAGTCTCCCTTTTCGGATGAAGAGAAGGCAATTTCCTATTGCTTTGTCTTTTGCGATGACAATTAATAAGAGTCAAGGGCAAACTTTACAAAAAGTTGGTTTATACCTATCAAATCCAGTGTTCACAGATGGCCAATTGTATGTAGCATTATCAAGAGTCAAGGATATTGCAGGTTTGAAAATTCTTATACATGATGGGAGTAATCAGCAAAAAAACACAACTACCAATGTTGTTTACAGGGAGATATTCAGACACATTGATCGGCTTACGTGAGATGTTATGAAGTAAATGTACATATACAAATGTTTCAGGTAATTTTTTGAAAAGGTCTTCTTCCAATCTCTATTTGTTTCATTACACCTCACAAAATGGCTACACAATTGACATGGACATTTTTTGTTTACATGTTTCCTACGAAATTCATGTCTGTGAACTTAGGTTTATTGCTGGGTTGTGAACCCTTTTTTATAATGATGTTATGTCTTTTGTAATAGCAATGAATGTTTTGTGTTCTGCATTTGTTCTTAGGCAAGTGTGTTGTTAGCAAATTGAACAAATATGATATCACGTACATTGTTGCTTTAGCAAGCCATTGGACATTTGTCATGTCTGTTCAGGATGTATATTGAAATAGTTATTGCTCCCGCACAGAGCGCGGGGGATGTCCTGCTTGTTGGAACAAAAAGAACTAGTCTCTCTCCCTTTGTGTGTGTGTATATATATATATATATATATATTAGGGAAAATTTCAATAAAATATCGTCAAATTTTAAAATCTTAAATCAATGATTTGATAAGAATCTGAGTTGTCAATCACATTACTAAACCAATTTAAGATTTTGAAATTCAAATGATATTTTTTTAAAGTTTTCCCCATGTATCATAGAGTTTAATTGAGGACCTTTAATGAGATAAAATTGAACTAAGACATTTTACCTTTAATAATATTGAATGAGTTATATTTTGACGAATGAGAAAAGTGATACATAATTATATTATGCGTGCCACTGATCTCAATTTTTTTTAATCTTGCATGATCATTTCCATTTGTTACAAAACGCTTTATAGACACCAGGCAGTCTCCTAGCAAAGAGAGTAATCTCATAAAATAGCAATAGTAATATTATTATTATAAATAAAAACGTACGTTGTTAGAGCAAGGACTATTCAGAAACATTCTCAAGCACAGCATGTCCTTTTTCTTTTTTTTTTTGCCAACTTAAGCACAGCATGTCCAACAACACTTCCCAGTGAAATTCATAATATGATATGCTTCCTTAGATGTGATTTGAAACAGCGCCTGTTCAAGATTGAGATTTATGTTCGACCTACATGCTCATGCAATCATTTCCCAGTCCACACATAATGATTGCAGAGAATAAGGAGAATCTAAGCCTGAGGTTGCTGAAACTGATAATAACAAATAATCAAACAGCAAGTACTGTTTGGCCACAAATTTTTACCTAATAAACAAATGGTTAGTTGATTTCATATATACATATACTTGAACCAAGGGAATTGCTTTCAACTACCTAGTCAAAGCAAAAACAAAAGCCACCCTTTTCTTTTCCTGTGATGATGATGATGATGACATTCATTCATACACAACATATACTACACACCACATTCAAACAAGAAGACATCAGGTTCAAAAAATTGTCAACACAGAAAACCAAAAACCAGCTAATCTATCAGCTCCATATTCCATTCTCAGTTACCTTTTGTGTCATCTTCATCCGTGGGAAATTAAAAAGCTGGTTAGTGTTAGCAGTAAGAGTGTGGAGTCAAGAAAGATCAGTTCCTACACACGTGTTATCATTGGGTGGCGGCCAGTAGTCCAAACACGGCAGAGTTGTAATATATGTGTTCGTAAGGTACAATCCCTGACCTGTTGTTATAATTTATAAACCAGGAAGAAAAACGCTATGAGAATACTGAAACTGGATTAATGAGAAATTAAGACTGCATTGTCATTGCCATCCATCCTTTAATTTCTTTTCTGGGACAAGAAATACGAGTAATATTTTTTTACTGAACATGCTAATGGCAGTATTGGGTTCGCCATTTATCAGAAATGTATATAAAACACTATATACATTGCTACAAGATGAGATATAGTATTTAAATACAACTTTTGTTTCAAAATAACTTTGATTTATAGTCATGCACAGGTGTTAACAAAATTATTAAATAACTTGGATTGTGGCAAAATTTGACGATATTTGAATAAAATATCATTACAGTGACAACGAGGCATTTGGACCTAACATTATTTCCATTTTTTTATTTGATAAGGAACTTTCTTCTAATTAATGACGGCTAAAATGGTACAAGAATGAGTAAGTAATGTTCCATTGGGTTATAAAGCGACAATTATTTTGAAACGAAACTAAAACTCCAAACGGAAGGAGCACAATCTGAAACACCATTTCTAACCAGTGTAGGATGCATATTGACATAGACAGATTACCTGCATAGCTTCTAAAGATGACAAGAAATCCTTGCATTGTTCAAGCAAAAGCCTTTCTTTTGCAGTCACCTTTACAAGTTCTGCCATCAGGGTGTTAGTTTCTTCCACCTGCTAGAATCAGATGATTTTAGAAATACCAATATAAGAGATAATATTTGTTTGGGTGACACAAAACAGTAAATTTAATCTGAAGATATCTATTTGGAGATTTGTAAATGAACAGTTGGAAGGCATTAAAGAATTTTGGAGGTTTTGAAAATATCTTATTCCTTTTCTCCTTATTAAATATCTCCAACAGGCCAAACATCAAATGGGATTCCCTTTCATTCCCCTCCTTATCTTCTATTCAAACATGCCTTTTGGGTCACAACAAAATCAGACAAAACCTAGCCATTGATATGTACATACTTATTTTTTTAAAAAAAAAATCAACAACCAATACTTGTAAAAAATATCTCATATCTACCAAAATACCAAAAAGGATATCTCACAATGAAGCATATTATCCCACGTTTTTTATGCTTTATCCTATCATTAAGTCTAATGTCGATATCTTGTAACTACAACAGCTTTATATGCTATTTTCTTTGCCTATCAGCATAATTACTGACCCTTGAAATTGGTCAACTTCTAGGTTATGAAGAGTTAGGTTATAAGACAATGCATCCAGTTAACTAATGGATCAAAACAATAATGTTAAATTAGGTCATCCGGGAACAAAGGTTTCGCCAAAGGTGACAAATTAACAATGCAACAGCTAAATCAGACATAATAAGTAACCTAATGGACTTGAAATGTGTGGTACGGATTTGTTAACAGCTGATTATATCATAGATGATCAGCAACTGTGCACATAAGGAGGTTTGTTTTTCCCAAGTGTGCAGTTGTTTAAGATAAAAGTTTACCAACTACGCTATTAATACTACAGCTTGAATTGCTCCCTGCTTCTGTGTGAATCAAGCATCCAATGTAACAACCACATTACAAAAGGTCCCACTAAGTATAGTGCATTAAGGCTAGAAATTTTCAAAATTGTATAGTGCATATAAAATATAGTGAAAGACCTATTTGAACTCCCTCTCTACAAATTATACAGCAGCAATGGATGCTCAGAAAATTATCGTGAATCAGGAAATGCTTTGCTAATTTAGAGAAAAAAAGCTAAATTATGTCATTTACATGTGCATCTAACTGCATGGGGACCAAGGATGCGTAGCCTATGTGAAGCAAGCCTACCTAGCTCCTCGAGACCATAAACATCCACATATTCCGCATTTCATATTAAGTAGGCGACTAGATGGTTTAAAGATCAGTTTGGATCAAAATTCCTCAGTTCATTATAAATTAATTTTGACCAACTGAACAAACAAAAACAAGCCTTATCCCACTAGGTGGGGTGACAAGCTTAACAGACAACAGAACAGAAATGTTGAATGGATTTAAGATGATTATTTGGCGAGACAAACTTAACAGAACCTCTAACTCCAATATTATTCATGTAGCTGAATTAAAGAATGTATCCAACTCATGGCTTTCAAGAGGCCGGGTTCCCTGCACCCTGAACATTCTCTCTCCACTCATGCACTATATGGAAAAAGTAGTTATCGCTTGATAGATCCCCTTGTACCCTTCTGCCACCTCACACATAATCTCCTTTTAGGCCTCATTTCTATTTTTCCTTATGTAGACTTAACCCGACTAAGCATCTCTCTAGGCCACAATTTTCTTCATAACATAACGTTGCCTCTAATACTGCAGAGTACATCAAAACTCCACTACCAAGATGAAAAGGTAATAAGGGTCAAGGAGAAGTTAATATCTACTAGATAACAAGGGTCATTGTTATATTCTGAAAAAATTAAGTGCAATCATTTTTTATATCATAAAAATAGTTTTTATTAACATTTAAAAAGAATTATTACAACCTCGTTGAGATAGAATGAAATTAAGACTGTCTTTATTTGGCTTGATAAATTGGAGGCAATAATCAAACCAAGCAATAAACTGAAGCTTGACTTTTAGACAAGTATAACATCTTCAGAGTTTGGTACTACTGTGGGAACTTACATATCTATTTGATTTATTGACCCAATCCTATGGTGTATCTTACCATACTCTAAATGGGAACAATGCACCACATCAAATGGATTGAGATGACGTAAATAAATTACTTTTACAGATTTCTAACTTTCTCATGACTTTTAACCTAAGTCCCAACTCTCAAACAAAAAAGGGTACTTACCAAACAAAATTTGCTGTCGTTATTTACAGTTGCACATCATATATGGCTACTGATAGAAACACATTCCCTATACTGAAGAAGCACATTAGGAAGCAAACAAATTAACTTTACCTTTGATGAAAGAGAATAAATTGAGGATGACATTGCTTGCATGACATCAACTGCTGACCCCACAGCATCCATCAGGTTTGGTACATCAGCCTACAAAGAATAACATTATGTGATTATTAAGAGACCATATTGAAATGGTGATTAGTTTTTAAAATAAAAGGCAGTAGCACATACTATTGCTTTTTCAACAACAGGAAGACGGAGGGTGCTGGCCTTCAAAGCTTCAGTTGCTCCAAGCAAAGAGCTGGAGTGATCTCTTTCTAGAAGGGCCCACTCCTCCAAATAAGAAATCTATAAGACCAAGTACAACAAACTTCATTTATGATAAACAATAAAGATAAGTAAGCAGCAGTCTATGACAATAAAATATCATCAAAAACTATACTTTGAAACAAGGTGATCAATTAATAGAAACATCAGCTACCATTCCAGCCATTTTCAACAAATCCGATGTTGCAGAAGTATCTTTTAATTTTAAGACGTGTTCATTTTTCAAGAGCTACATGTATTAAGACTGGTTGCACATGCCCAATTGGTCTGGCCACAATCATGCCAAGTCTGAAAAGGACAAATAAACAGGGCCAGGCTGTGTCACCCAACTAAGTGAGCCAAAGGTCATTTCATAGAGAATATAATTTTATAGAGAATTGTATGATTTTTTTCCTCAAAGGTCATTTCATTATTTTTAAGAAAAAAATTGTTTAAAAACAAGGCCCAGGCAGCCCAGGGTATTGACCGCCCTGTGCTCTGGGCTTCAATTTTGAAACCCGGTTTAAAGAACCCCAAATTACACAAGAAGTAATCATTTACAATCAAAACATCCATTCTTACTTGTCCCTTCATGATGGAAGTTAGCTTCAATTTTTGCCTCAGCAATAGTAACTTGATTCGTTTAAGTATAACTGCATGCCGAAGTTCTGATATCGTTACCCATGCGTTCCATAGATGCCTCTGACACAATTTAAAAATATAGGCTACTGTATATTAGTACTATTGTTAAAAAAAAAAAAAGCAGCCATTTTCAATCTAAACATCTAGGGAATTCATTTATTTAGATGTGCAACTACAAAACTAACTGCAGAGAAAACAAAATAAAGTGCTACTGCCTCAATGATAAAAACTTCTCTCAAGGGATAGTCAGAGTAAATCAGGCACAAGAAAACCATAAATAACATCATCAAATGTCAAAGAGATTTCTGGACCTATCAGAAGATATTGAGTTCAAACTGTGTCATGTCAACATGGTTGTCAAGAACCACTTCAACCAGAAAGTTTAAAATGTTAAGTGAAGTTCCAATAATCTGCTTTATTAATATCTATAGCATGCCCTCTCACATGGCAGCTCTTTGGGCATGAAGTGCAAAAAAAGCGCAAGACCACCATATCTTGTGTCAAAATTAATTTTACTTCTGAGAATGTTCAGGCCCAGAGAGACAGACTAAGAATGACTAAGTTTGAACTCCTACCAGCTTGGTCATAGAGGCTTTGATTTCATGTCAATGGACCATTCCAACCTAAATAAGAGTTTGGATCCCCTAAAGTAAGGGGAGAGGCAAAGTAGAGAGAGATAAAGAGAATGAGGTCGGCCCACCTTTTCTCAGGACTCGCATGGCAGAAGTGGGACTGACCTCTTTCTCTCTATCCCTCTCTACTTCACTCTTGTACTCCATACCCTCTTTTGAGGGGTTCCACACTCCCTAAACAAGCCCAAAGTGGTCCATGATTAACTTTATTATACTCTAACTGTGGTCAAGAGGTTTGACGCATTTCATGGTGAACATAACTAGTTTTTGAGCCCAATAAAACCCATGACCTAGAAAGCTGAAGATAAGAGTGCTGAATTTTCAAATTATGTATTCTGTTCTGAACAACATTGAAATATAGTGAGCCAGTAAATTGAGACTACATTCATGGGAGAATCATATTGAAGGACCAAATTCACAAATTAATTATTAAGAAGGCCTTTAAATTTGTCATTTACATAACACAAATTACAAGTCGAACTATGACTATTTACCATTCACATAACTCAAATTTACAACCAAAACAAAATTTAACATTAATTACCACTCAAACAATACAAATTTACAAGTGGAAGAATGAAGATTTATTAAAAAAAATTTATATATAGAATAAAGGTATCATTAAGTCAATTATTTACACAGTAAAATCAAATTTAATAAAATCCCATGATATGGGTTCAAACTAAAAATCACTATTAAGAAGATCTAATCATTGTAATTGATTTAGCACAAAAAATTCAATGATAGGGGGACATGAAACAGGTATGCTTGCAAAAAGGAGTTTTGTTACTACTTGTTCTTCTATATGTATGGTCAATTGTGGTCAAAGCCATAGACATAAAATATAAGGTTCATGACACTTTATGTGCATTGAGCATGGACTCCAAGAAGGTCCTTCCAGTACAGTATCGTTTCAAAATTATTGGAAGACTATTCGACGGATTAGGTTGAATACTATCTGCATTTGAAAAATGACCAGAGCAAATGTCTTTGATCTTTATACAGCTACTCATTATAGAAAGCCAACTCATTAGGCCACTGCCAATGACCACTTTCTTCATCATTGCACAAAAAAAGTATCAGCACTTGTTTGTGTAGAATACTGAGTCCAACTTAACTCCAACTGTAAAAAGTAGAACCAAATGGCATGTTTTCTAATTCAATGAACCTCATAAATGATCATGAGATAAGTTTCTCCTAGCCATTTGATCTTTAGAATAAGAAAAAAAATAGAAAACTCCACTCTTCACTTTCCTCTAGTGGATCTGACCTCAGTTTGTAAATAGAACAAACTATGAGCAGCTAGAAAATAGTAACCATACAATGTAGTTATCAGAAAGGAACTCAGGATGTGCACAAAAGTACTTAACGCAAGACCTTTAGCCATTCACTTAAGGCTAACCTCCAAAACTACATAAGTTGACACATAATCACTTAATAGAGCAAAATATCCAACACATGGTTTATGAATTATAGTTTAACAATCCATTGTTCAGCAAATCTTATAGAACGATATAACCATGATGACAACCTCCATTAGTTTAAATTGTTCCACAGAATAGGAAACGTAAGAAACAATTATAACACAGGAAGAAGAATCAATCTGAGATATTTGTATTAATCACAAGCACCTAAAACCATATTAAAAACTTATAGCTTGACTGATAACCATACCTCTGCATTTAGTTTCTGCACCATAAAGGTAGCATCTGCCCTTGCATTGGCAAACCGCCACTGCACATATCGGTTATGCAGAATCCGTAACGTGTGTGCATCAAATATTCGATCTTCTCCTATCTTTCCCCTCCGGATATCAACTGAAAAACTAAGAATTGAAGGTGGATTCGAAGAATTACTATTGATGGAGCTGGCAACTGCACTTCTCACCCGAGCAGGACTAGAGATTCCCCTTGATGGTGATGAGATTGTAGATGCCCGTAGTTTACTTGGAGATGCAGGACGTGCAGTTCCCCTGATTGGGGAAGCCATAGCTCGAGGGGACGATAATGGGCCATCAGTAGTGAACTTCTTGGATTGAATAACCTTTGAAGGAGCTGTCATTCTTGAGGTGGGGCTTGTTGATAAGGGTGAACCAGGATCCTGCAAACGGCGCAGCCGACTATTAGTATCCTGCCAAAACCTCGCAGACACAGCAATTCCACGAGGTCGACCCTTGCCTGCTCCAATACAATCTTGTGCTCCTGAAGTGCTACCAGAGGAGACGCTGTCTGTATCAGATGCAGTGAGATCAGAAGGCAAAGAAGAATCATTTACTGAATTTACATCCGAGCTCTGCTGAGCATCCTTCAATAACTCGTCTTTGCCTAAATCTAAACTCAATCCCCCATCAAAAGATGCCCTTCTACCATCACCAATCATTGATTGCTGCAACGCCCGAACCACTTTTCCAAATCCGTTTCCAACAAGCTTCTTATCACCACTGAAATCCATGCTCCTTGACAAGTGATTGGAACCCGAATTTGACTGCCTGGTCCGAGCCGGCCATCGATGCTGGTCCATGGGTCTCGAGTTCTCAACTCGAGCTCCTCCTCCGTCAATCTTACCCCTAACTGCAGGCGACCTCCGCCGCTCTGGCGTTGCCGCCTTCCTTGCAGTGCTCGAAGTTGGAGTCGCTGCCTTTGTCTTACTAATCGGAAGCGAAAATGCCTCTCCTTGAAACGAAACCGACAAGCTCCGCGTGGAAGTGACCAGAAGCTTCGTAGCCGCCGACACATCACCGGCATTGCCTTGCCGTAGGACAGGAGTCATAGGCCTGGTCGGAGTCGCCGGTCGCCTACGGTCCACTGATTGAGACCGCTTGGGCACCGTAGAGGGTAAAGGGGTCGAAGAGGTTGTGGAATTGATGGAACGTGAAAGGAGGGGAGAGGGGCATCTCCTAGATGAAGACGACGAAGAGGTTGAAGTGGAAGTGGAAGTCGATGGAGAAGGAGACATGTACCTGGAAGAAACCTGCCTACCCTTGGGTCTTCTAGGAAGAGTCCCATTGTCTTTCTCTGAAGGTAATAGAGGAGGCCTCGATGGGTTTTGATGGGTAGACGAAGCCTTGGTGTTCAGGGGGTCAGTTGAAGCTGCTTCAGAAATGGCAGCCACCATTATAGGACTCCGAAATTTCCAAACATTGCCTCTAAAATTAAAGGTTTCATTCCCGAACCCCAGCTTTTTCCATGGCCGATTGTGCGTGCAGAAGAGGAGATCAAGGAATTGTACAAAGGAAGAGGAATTTCAGAAATGGGTCAGAGCAAGATTCAGCATTACAGGGGAACGGAAGAGCTGAAAAGAAGAAAGTAGTGCTGGGTGCGAATTTAAGAGAGAAAGCGAGAGTAGGTAAACGAGATTTGAGAGTGTAGAGTGTTCCCCAGGCGAGCTTTTTGGGATTTTGGTTTTTGTGAATCTTTCGAGGGACGTTATGTTAATATAATGAAGGTTTATTTCTTTTTTTTGCCAGTATAATGAAGGTTTATTTCTTTTTTTGCCAAGATAATGAAGGTTTATTTCACGCAAACACTTCTCTAGTCTTGACTTGTTATACGCCTCCACATCTAAAAATGCTAATATACGACGACGTACGTAACGCGTGTTGTTCGATATTTTTAAAGGTTGGACCAAACGAATAAAGTATTTTTAAGGTTAAATTATTATATACAGAAAGTACTGCATTTAGATTTACTTTTTGGCACTGGCAAAAAAAGATTTACTTTTTGGCATTAAAATAAATCTTTGTTATTTCCTATTACATATTATCTAAAGTGATCCTAATTAAGTGAAATTGTACATGAGTAAGCGTCTTTTAATTTATGTATCAACATAAATAAATATGTTTTTTTTATGATTGTCAAACTTGTATATAGGATTTGTTAATAGTTATTAAAGCTTTCCACCTTAATTTTTTAATAAGTATGTGAGATGAGTTTTATATTGATTTATTTAAACTTACTAATGACAAATAGTTTGAAACAACCACTTATATTTCCACTTAAGGATTGGCACCAAACAAATAAAGTATTTTTAAGGTTAAATTATTGTATACAGAAAATATTTAGATTTACTTTTTTGGAATTAAAATAAATCTTTGTTATTTCCTATTAAAGATAATCTAAAGTGATCCTAAATTAGGGAAACATGTACATGTGTAAGCATCTCTTAATTCATGTGTCTTTTTTTAATCAAAATCTCTTTATTCATGTATGTATATAAATAAAAGCGGTTTTTAATGATCATCAAACTTGAATTTGTTTGGAATAACTAGTAACTTTTAAATTATAATTTACGGTGTATGAAATAAATATATAAGAAAAATTTTAAATTGATTTACTTGCCTTATGATAAATATTTCAAAATAAGCACTGCTATTTTCACTTCAGGATTGGCACCAAAAATTGAGCTTGCTGAATTAATTACTATTCAATCACATGAATCCACCTACAAACTGTTATATATATATATATATATATATGAAGAAATGGTGGGATTAGAATAAAATAAATATTGAAGCCGTGGTGATGGCTGGGGGTCTGTGTCACGTAAGACGTTAATGTGAAATTTATAATATTAGAAAAAAAAAAGAGATTTCATGAAAAAGAACCGTACAACCACCGTCTACAGCGATGTTCACTGCCTTCACGGGTATAATTTATATTAATCAGCTCCTTTGTATTTACTGTTTAATTATAAAAAAAGCTCTAATTTTTTAATTTTTTTACTATTAAGTGATGACATGGAGCTCTAAAATGAATATATTAGATCAGGGTAATTTTATAATGGGCAAAAAAAGGGAGTGATCTCTCCCATGTGAGGTCAAAATTTGTCCTTTGTGTTAGTTACCCAAAAAATTTGTCCTATTATTATTATTGTCGTTTAATTAAATTGTGTTTTATTCATTAAGTTTTCAGCTGAATATTTTTAAAATATTAAACTAATACGCAAATTTCTAGTAATGTTTGATATCGCTCTCTCCGTGTTAAAACTTAAAAGTCAAATTTTTAGAAGGAATGTATAGTTCTTATTGTAAGTCGCCGGCCAATAGGTACTAATTACATTTTTTTTTTTTTGAGATTATCCATATGTAATATTTGATACAATTTTCCTTTTTCCCCTTCTCAAAATGTAATCATACCAGTTTTTAAAAAGGGTGCATTTGTAAATTACTTTCATTCTAAGATAAATTTAATAACTTAATCATATTCCTCTTTAATTTTGATGAAGTATTTGGAGGTGACTTATAATATGTATTGGAGTAATATATTTTAAGAGTACGTTTGAGAGTTTATGATGAAACATTTTATTTTAACACTGTATTGATAAGTGTTATAAAATTAATAGAATGAATAATACTTATACTTTTTTTTTTTCAAATTCATCGGGGAGGATAATGAATAGTGGGAGAGGTGAGGGATAATTTTGTAGTTGTGTAATTTTTTTGAAGTCTTTTCATTATTCTGGTTAAAAGTAAGATTAAGATAAACAGTAAAATACATTGGATTAGATCAAATACTTAATTAATAACAAGTTATAATTAGGTTTGCCTCAAGGGAGAAAAGGGAATGAATGAAAAGTGGTATGTGAAATTATTAAATTAATAGGTGAAAGAGTATTCAATAATGTGGCTTTAAATAATTGTAGAAAGGATTTGGCAGAATGGAATGGCGTGAGATAGATGGATTACTTGAAAGGGAAAGAGATTAATGAGCTAACACATATTATTATGTGTCCATTAATTAATTAATTATTAAATGAAATGAAATCACATGAAGATGATGGGTCTAAAGCTATGTACTTTTCATAAAATCAAATTAAAAAAAAAATTAAAAGAGGAAGTGGTTGATGATATAGATGATGATGTAATGAATTAATGAAATGAGAGAGCCTAAAAAGCTTAGACATAATCAAAGCACAATGCCCCATTTGTTGCCTAATTGTTGATTTTTGCAAGCTAAGCTAAGTTTTTTGTACTCTAATACTTTAATTTAATTATCATTAATATTAATATTAATATTATGTATTTAAATATTAAGATGCTACATCTCTTTCTTTGAGTCCCTCTCGCTCTCGGGTTATTGCACCATTTCAACGCTTCTTTTTCTTTCTAAACTTTGTCCTCTTCTCATTTTTTTATGCTTCTTTATCCAACCATTGTTTGATCTGCTCTACCATTCACTTTTATTATTCCCCTCTTCTTCTATTAGCTTCTTTTATAAATAAAAATCACCACTACAGTACAAGCAGTTGATTTAATGATACAAATTAACGATCGTTCTTAAAAAACAGTAGTAGAAGATGAAGTGATTACATTTCAACAACTGGTTTTATAAAAACAGTCGTTGAAAGTGAAGTTTCAATGATTGTTATGAAAAACAGTCGTTGTATATATTTTTTTAAAAAAAAATTAGAGAAACAACAACTGTTTAATAACAGTCGTTGTTTCTTGAACTTTCAACGACACTCACTTATACGTCCTCTTAAAAACAGTCATCTAAAGGGTATAAAAATGATTGTTAAAAGTGCCCTTGCAGTAGTAAATGGTGACAATCTCTCTCTGTCTCTCTCTTTCTAATTTATATACACGCCAGTCCATTTGCTTATATCTATGAGGTACATACTATTCTACAATCAAATCTTGTCAAGTATGGTTTTTATAATTAATAATACCGCAACATAATTTTAAATTTTGATTAATGTGAATTTTTATTTTTCATAAAAGTTCACATTGCATTATTTGATAATTTGATTAGAGAATTGGACCTAATTAATGGATATAACCAAATAAAGCTAAGTTTTTTTTCCTTGACGTTTATAAATATAGTAGTTTTTCAATTGTTTTTTTAAAAGTGGAATGAGCAATAAATTTCATCGTAAAAAGTACATTTGTTTAATTTTTAAATCAAAAGCAAAGCAAATATTACTTTTGGAATTTCTTAAACTTTTTTTTAATATCTTATGGATCAAACATTTGCACAAAGGCTAATAGGTTGAATTCTCTGTATCTAAAATTGATATAACGTATTTGCAAAATAAAAATCCTACTAATAACGGCAAAATTTAGGTTAATTTCCTTATATTCACTAAATTAAATTCCTTAATCACACTTTATTAAGTGAATTTTTATTATTATTCATGTAAGAATTTGATTAAGTGAATTATTATTATTATTCATGGTTCAACAAAATTTTGAAATTTTATCAAAGTGAATTTTTATTCTAAGAAAAGTTCACATGTAAGAATTTGATTAGAGAACTTGATTTAATAAATATAAGAAAATTGACCTAAGCTTTGTCCTAAAAATAGTATTAGAATCACACACACACATTGGGTTAAGGGACAATTTTACACACACACACATATTGGGTTAAGGGACAATTTTACCCTCAAAGCTTTCGCCCAGGGGCAATTTTACTTTGGAAATATAAAAAATGGAACAATTTTGCTTTGGACATTATCGCAGTTAATTTTAACTATTAATTGACCAAATATGCTGAGTTGACAATTTACATGTTATCCACACCATTTTTATTAAAATGCAAATTTGCTCCAGAAGTTCATATGCCATTTACTTTATCTTTTTTTAAAGTTAGATTTAAAATTTTGGGGGCAAATTTGCACCTTAATCAAAATGGCATGGATGACATGTGAATTGTCAACTCAATATATTTGATCAATTAACGGTCAAAATTATTTAGAATAATAGCCAAGACAAAATTGCTCCCTTTTTTATACTTCTGGTGCAAAAATTGCCCCCCAAAGAATTTCTAGAGCAAACTTGTCCCTTGTCGAAAATTTCCGGGACAGAAATGCCCCTTAACTCATATATATATATATATATATATATGTGACTATTATATTCGAGCATATATGTATCATCATGTTTTTTTAATCTCATGTGTATAAATATGTAATATAAAATGATCTTATCTGAGCTTGGAGGGCTCGATGTGCACGAAGGGGTTGCAAAACCGATGTTAGTCCAAATAAGGTTGAAAAATGAACTTTGGAAAACTCAAGGTGTATATATAAATGAACAAGTAATCAAAATTATCAATATCTAAATTTATGCTGGCAAAAAATTAATATCTAAATTTAGTTATATATAATAAAAAAACTTAACCAGCCATATTGTATTTTATGAGTCTAAACAATATGCCTGATTTTTTTTTATAAACCAAGTTTAATCTAAAAGCTTCTAAACTTTAAGGTTGATTAAAAACCCTATCTTGCAGGTAGTTATGATTATTAGTTAGATAATAAGCCATCTCAACCACTAGATCAGTGAAGATGTTCTAAAGGGAAAACATAAATAGGTAGACAAATAGTAAGAATTAATCAAGGAATGTTGCCAAGTGTTAGACCTTGTTTGGTACAAAATTAAAATTTGAAAGGGAATGAAAATTTGAAAACTTTATTTTCCATCGACCAAATTTTATTCTCAATTTTACCTTACTTCAAACAACTTTTTCATTTACTAAAACTTAAACAACTGTTTGATTGTTAATTTGTCATTTCTTTTTAATTAATTACACTTTGCATCATATAGTTTGATCATAAATTGTGTGAAATTTCAAGTCTTTACTTGTTATTGCTTGCCAAAAAAAGTACTTAATTGTTATTGAAAAAAAGAGTAGAAATTTTTTTGTTATAAAACCTTTTAGATTGTTATATAATTATTAATTGTTCAAAATTTTTTATAACTTTGTTAATATTATTATTTAAATTTAAGTGTATATTCATTATTTATTTTCAAAATCATTTTTAATTTTTTTCTGTGTATTAAACCATCTTGTAAATAATTAATATTGTCTCACGTTCTATAAATTAAGGCGTTCCATCGGTCTATAGTCAAGTTTTGAGAGGACAAAAATATTTCTTTACTTTATATTTGCCATTTGTTCGTTAGAGGACAAGAAGAGGGTGTGAGAAAAAGTTTAATATTAAAAAATTACAATAATTAATATCATAAACAATAGTTAATCCCGAACCCACAATCTAGTCGGGGTAAAAAAATTAATTGAATTTAAAAAATCATATTTAAAATTTTAAAAGCAAAATAAGATATCCTTTCACTGTAGCAAATTAATTTATTGCAAGTTAAAATCTCTCCAATGACTCAAATAAAAACTCTGTTTATCTCCAAAAAAACTGGCAGAGTTAGATTGCATGTTACTTACTCCCTCAATTCCTTAATATAAAAATCAATTGATTTTGTTGAAGAGGTTAAAGAATCTAAATAAGTATTGTTACTATATGTTTGAATTCCCTTTTCCCTCTTCCCTCTTTCTCTATACCCCTATCTCTCATTCTCAAGTAATTACTGTATTAAAGTATGCTTTGATTGTATTTCATATTTTGATATTATTATTCGATATTTGGTTCTAGGTTGGTTGCCCCTTACACAAGTGTCTCGTCTAGAACTCGAACTCGAGACCTAGAGAAATCTAACGTGGCCTTCCAACACTAAACCAACTCTATGTTGGTTGATTGTATTTCATGTTCACATTGAAGCATGTACTCCTTGCATTAGTGGGAGAGATTTTCATGGTACCGGAAAGTGTGATCTCCTTGGGACATGCATGATGTCTACTCTGGTGATTTACTGTCACTCCCAACATGCAAACTCATCGAGTTCTGTTTATGTATTTCTCTCCAAGCCTCACTTCAATACTAACAAGAGAGTAGAACAAGAGTCAGTTAAAAATTGGTAAATTCCTGTAGACATATAGATTATTTCTCTGCAGGACAATGCCCTTTAATGATTATAGATTAACACACTTGAGCAATCTCATTTTATACGACATTGTTCAGGACAAAAATCGTTTTATATTTCGCAGTGTTCACTTCTTATGTGAGCTTGGCCTTGGCCTTCGGACAGTTTGAAGGCAGCCCATGAGGCGTTGTGAAAGAAAGGATCCAAAGCATCTATCTAAAAAGGGTTTTCCAAACGGATACGAGGTTGCCCTGGGAAATTTTGCAGGGCATTGGAGTGGGTCATCTGGAGTAGATAAGGAAAGTAAATATTTTTATCATTTATCTTGTTATTTTATAGATGCATATAAATGATGTATTAATTGCCAACTATAGTTGAGAAAATCATGTTTATTGTCGCTCAACTTGTTTTTCATATTAGTATATATATTCATGGTACGCATTACATAGAACCAAGCATGATTCGTTTTTACTAATTAAATAATACCATTTCCTATATCTACAAATCTATTTTATTCTTTTAATTCCAAAAAATGATTGCATGTAATATTTAATTTTTTCTTTAAGAAAAAATATGGTAGTCAATTAATACATTGTTAATTATGATAAATCAATTTGAGTTTAAGTAGTTAAAAGTCTTATTGGCGACATTTGTGTATGAAACATGCTTGGGAGGAGTTTATTCTTTTTTCTCAATACTAAAAAGAACGGGGTTAAGAACATTTTGCCCATAAACTATTCACATGACTATCTAGTATAATCCTACAGTTAATGAACATTTGCTTCTTCTTAATAATAGGAACAATATTATAATGATTTTTTTAAGTTTGAGAATAACATTACACCACTTGATTTTAAATGCTCCTATGAAAATAATTTAAGGGTAAAAATACCCTTTAACTCAAAAAAAACATTAACGGTAGTCATACCCCCAATCATTTTTAATAGCTCTATTGTCTAAAATGGCTAAGGCCTGATATAATTATGCTTATTGCAACTCAACTCTTTTTTTTTTTTTTTCATATTATAGATCCATGGGATATATCACATTTTTAATTTTTCTTTGAATCAAGCAGAATAGCATGTAATGTCTAATTATATTTTTTTAGAAGAAATATGATATACAATAAATATGTAATTAATTATGAGAAACCAACTTGGGTTGCATTTTAGTGTTTTGGTTTTTCTTCTTTGTAAGAAATAAAATAGTTGAATGACTTTCTTGATATTATTCATTTTGGGGCTCATCACCCCTTCACAGTCCTAAAATACGTTGAGAGGGAGATGTTAGCCAATGTGGCACATTGACCACATTGACCACATTGACCCAAGCTTATAAGGTGTCTATTGTTCCTTTCCCTAGGAGATGTGGGACTTCACAAGTACCATAGTACATTGGTTGAGTAACAAAATTTGGAAATGAAAAGATAAATATGACAAAACCAAAAGTTGTTGAGGAGTACCTTGAAAAGGAAGGCATGATATTTTTGAGGTTAGCATGAAGCGAAGGGGTTGGTTGGTGGAAGTTATAAATTGAGGCGTGTTTGGTTGAGTTTTCATTATTCAATTCATTGTGGGGTCTTATTCCTCATTTGCCCGTGCACTCCCCTCCCCTCCTCAAGTGCCCCTAGCTGTTTCTTTGACACACATAAATTAACGAACATCTCGATTTTGTTTATAAAAATATGAGTCATGTCATAGACTCCAACGAAAATGAAAAACTAATCATAATCACTGACAAAATTCATGCTGCATATCTTTGCCAAGCGCTAGAGAAATATATAATTTAGTTATTAGAATAACAAATTGTTTTCCTGATCAGAAAGAGACACAATTAATTACAAGTGTAGAAGAGGCTTGTAACAAAAAAAAAAAGTGTAGAAGAGGCACTCTCTATAGAATTCAAATAAAAGGTCATATACTCATGATAACGAGATGGATAATTAAGAGTCATTTCTTCCAAATCTACACAACGAGTCTTCATCATCCCTATTATTAGAAGAGCCATCGAGTAGTGCATGCTTCTTATTTTAAACTTCACTTTCTTCACTCCCTTTATTTCCTTCCATATAGTTCTTTTTTTACACATTTTTACTGCTTCCGTGAATATATATTCCTCGGGTGCCTGAAATACCAAAACAAAATGTTATATATATATATATAGATAGATAGATAGATATAATAGTATGTGTTAGTTACCTAAATGATTGAATATATAAATTGAAATCATGGAATTAAAATTTAAACATTTTTATTTGTAAAACTACATGAGCAAAAATTGTTAAATGCATCATGTATAGAAAACATGTAAACACACGTACCTCTTTGGAATTGTGTGGAGGCTCACTCGCAAAGGTTAGATTTTCTATCTTTGATATTCTGTTCAAGAAAGTAATTAGAAAATCTCCCACATTATCATAATCCTCTTCTGATACAATGTACGACTTGTAATTACGATAAAACCATCGTTTAACAAGTATTCCAAGGTCAGAAACATTTCCAAATGAAATGGATGGCTTCCCATATAAATCCTGCAAAGCCAAAAAGCAGAAAAACCAATTCATTTCATTTTTCTTATACATTGTGTTATGATAATAAGGAGCTCAAATTCAAGAACTAACCGTGAGCATATCCGTATCAATCTGCAGAAGTCTTGCCCCACGCGTAGCCTCAAATAATTGTATGAGGAAATTCAAATTCATGAGCCTCAATTGAGTGATATTGGCAACACGCAAACTCTTGAAGGTCCTTGCATCATAACAAAGTCTTGTAAGAGACACTCTCAACTTCCGTATTGAAGTAACTCAAGGCTAGTAGGTTCTCGGTGATGATCCTAACAACTTTGAAGTTGTGACCATATTCAATGGATAAATCCTCCAAACATGAACTTCGTATTGAGAAGCTTGCCACCTTGATATGACAAAGAGATAAGCTTTTTAAGGATGGGAAACTCTGCGAAACCCACTCACCAACTGAATCTTCAGTTTCAAAAGATCTCATATAAAGAGTCTCAAGAGAAGCAAGCTTCACCTGAGGAGGAAGCTTTACCTAGGCGAGTCCCCTCATGTGAAGTTCCAGAACTTTCAAAGACTGAAATCTGGGGAGGCTTCCAAAGATGGAAGGCAGTTTGTAATAAAGATAAAGTTCGTCAACATGGAAAGTTCCAAATAATTTATTGATCCACTCGTCAAGAAGGCTAAGGTGTTTGTTTATTTCGCAGAAGGATGAGAAGCAAAGTTTGTTAATTTTGAAAGCACGAGGACGATATTGGAGAAGAGTGTTCATGAAATTGAAGACATGTGTGCATGAACAGTTTCTATGTTGAGAAAGAAGAGGTTCAAAAAAGGAGAAGGATGGGGCAGTTGTGGATAGGGTTTGGAACCTTCTAGACAAGACTCTCAATCTTGCTATATTTCCAAGATTGAGAAAAGAGAGAATGTGATGAAGAATTTCATCCGGTAAATTGCTTAGTGAATTTCTCGGCTCCACTTCCATTGTGTGAATCCCTGCAATTATACTCAGCCAGCAATGATAGAAGCTTGAAACCTACAGTTTTGATCCATGGATGCGCAAATATACGAGGGGAGAGAAATTATTGAAGGCTTCTCTCCTCTGGATTTAACTTCTCTCCTCTACCCCTTCCTATTCTTTTCCCTCCTTTTTCCTTTTTCACCATTAGATTAAGATCTCAATAGTTTGATTTATCATATTATAAAAATATTATTATAATTTTACCTTAAAGATACAAAAATAATTTATCTTGATACCAGATGTAATATAAATTTGAACTGTTAAAATTATTTTTATATCTTTAAGGTAAAATTATAATAATATTTTTATAATATGATAAATCTGGACCGTTGAGATCTTAATCTAATGGTGCAAAAGGGAAAAGGAGGGAAAAGGTTGGGAAGGGGTAGAGGAGAGGGAACCGCCTATTTATTTATAGGGCTAGGTGAACAATATATTAGGAATGGGAGCAATCTTCATTTAGAAAACTTTTCCTATTCCATATTTTAGGAAACCACACATTCCTTTCTTTTCTCTCAATTAGCCATCATCGTAATAACCAAATGAATTAAATTATAGTGTAATTAGGTGGTAAACCCTAATTAAATAACCCATTGGATGGAAAATGGGATGAAGAGATCATCCTTGGTTTTTTTTATATATTCAGGGTTATCCATCCCACATTCGAATAACATTCCTCAATTAGAATTATGATTTATTTATATTTATTATTTTATCTTTATTTTTTTTAATCTTTTAAGATTATAATACAACTAGGGTTTTCTATTCATAGGAAGACTTGATTATTGTTATTTTTACCCTCAGGTCTCTTCCCCTTACCTCTTCCAGTTCTACATCAATGCTCCATCAATGTCTCGCGGACTATAGTTGAAAAAATGCATAAAAAAGAAATAAAAAAATGTAGAGAGCACAGATTTGTTATCAACATATTCGCAGGTGGAAGAAGAAAGTAAAAAAGGTAGGTGAATTTGGGTCACAGAAGACTAAGAAAAGCAGAATAAGAAGAAAACATTCACCTACGGCGAAGACGACGATCTGATTTGCCTGACCTTGTCACGTTTTCAGGACGTCGCAGATCACTCTGCTCGCTCGGGCACATACAGGGTGAAGGGCCAAAGTTCAAATTGAATAATATTTCTTATGAGGACATTTTTAAAAGTGAAATAATAATTTTTGTTAATGTGGTTATGTATATTAATGGAACGACTTTCACGGTGAAACTGACCAATCTAATTTGGCTGGCTCATAATGCCTCAAATTAATGTTTTGGCCAAAATACTCATAAACCCCGTAACTTTAGCTCTATTGCATATAACCCCCTCACCTTCAAAAGTTTAATAAGCAACCCTCTTCTTTTATATTTTGACATTTAGCACCCTACTGTTAAAATGACGGTTAAATCTAACAGAATGCATTCCACATTAGACTATTGAAAGCTATGTGGCAGGTGGCATGTGATTTTTGTCATTTTATTTTTTTTTATTCTAGCTTAAAAAGCTCATTATCAGACAATAGGCCATTTTGGTGACTTTGACCCATAATAATTCCTGGAACCTACATTCATGTGATCGCCTTCTTCCTCAGTCTCCCGCAACTTCCAAATCCACTTCATTTATAACATTTGATTCGTCTCCCTGTAATCTATTTTTTTTTTAATGATTTAGAATGTTGAAGTTTGAATCTGAGACCTAGCCGCCAGGAGCAAAGGAGAGAAGCTGTTAGAGTATTAGTTAAAGTAACTTTGTTAGAAAAGTTAGTTAGAGTAACTGACTCATCTAATCTGTAACAATGGTTAGTTAGTAGATCTAATTGAGTGAGTTATATGTGTAACTCAATGTATATATATTGTATTGATCTCAATAAAGAAGATACGGATCATTATATTCTCTTTTCATCCTTTTGCCTTTCTACTCAATTCTCATATACTCTGATTTCTATTTGGTATCAGAACTCTCAGGTTTTGATTCCATGGCGAAGGCATCGCAAAAGTCTGGTTCTAGTGGTTCAAGCATTACATAGAGGAAGGACATCATTACCTTCTCACACCTAGTCTATGTGAAGCTCGAGGAGCACAACCATCTTCTATGGAAACAACAAATTTCAATGGCAATCACTTCAAAAAAAACCGTGGTTTAGTAGCGGTTAAAAATGTGTATTTGTAGTGGTTTCAACCACTACAAACATAATTAGTAGCGGTTCACAAAACCGCTGCTAAATCCACTGTTGTAAGGGGATTTGTAGTGGTTATTATTAACCGCTACTCAAGCACAAAAATCATTACTATATTTCTAGCGGTTCATTAGTATCGCTACAATATTCTCAATCGGGACAATCGTTTTTTGGGAACTTTGTAGCGGTTATATAACCTCTACAAATGTTAAACCATGAATTTTGGATTGCGGGAAATGATGAAAAATAAAAATTTGACTTGTTTTTTAAACCGCTACTAAATTGAATTAAAAAGAGCTATTAGTAGCGGTTACCAAATTAAACCGCTACTAATTTCAAAGAAAATTCAAATTTTGTTCCAAAAATTTAATGTGTTTTAAAATGGCACCTTATATTAGTAGTGGTTATATAACCGCTACAAATGTTAGTGAAATTGAAAAAAAATGCAATTATCTGTTTTTGTTTTTTTAATATTAAATTAAATAGTTTATTATTCTAGTAGTTTACCTAATTTAATTAGCTTATTATTCATTAGTTTAGGTCATTTATAATTTAAAAGGAATGATTTAATTAAGTTAGATAAGTATGAAAATTGGTTTGATAATATTATTGGGGATATGTAGGTAATAAGGAACTATTATGTTGTCTACTATAATGTGATTATGGTAATGTAAGGAAAATAGAAACCAATGAGAAAATGTTCTTAAATATCTGCAAAAAAAAAAAAAAATAGTGAGAATAAATATTATGCAAAGAAAAAAAGTATTGAAATAAAATTGTTTTACCATATTTGATCACCTTGTTAAGCTCCTCGGCTCATAGAAAAAAATGTGAAAATGAGAGAAAATGAAAGACGGCTAAGGTTGAAAGAAATGTGAGAGTGTTTGAAATGAGATGTGATAGGAATATTTATAGGGATCTGCGTGAAACTTATAGCAGTTAATGTAACGGGTTTTGTAGCGGTTATTTTATGTTTTTGTAGCCATTTTATAACCTCTACAAATATTTGTAGCGATTATTTTATGTTTTGGTAGCGGTTTTATAACTGCTTCAAATATTTTATTAATTTTTTTAAAAAATATTTTTTTAAAACTTTTTGAAAAAAAAACATAATTTGTTTGATCAGACATTCTCACCATCCCTACAGAAATTGTGTAGAAAAATTGTTAGCGATGTATTATTTCGTTAAAAAAATTAATTAAAATGACGTGAATTTAAAAAACGCACTGAACTATAGGTAAATTGTGATCGCTTTTAGGAAAGAAGTTTTTGAAATTGGAGGGCTGAAACGGCTCACCCTTGTAGGCGATGTTATCACCATTACCCATGTCATAAATGTCTCGAGGCTTTAAATGAACAACCATGTGCCAATCCCTATGTCTCTCGTCCTCAACATAATAAATTTGGTGTGCCTCTGAGGCAAGAATATACGACTCATCATCTTGAAAATGACCAATGTGAATTGGCTACGAGAAATTTATCGATATGATACCTAAGTCATCAGTTGTGAGTCCCCGAGAAGTAGTGGTATTTGCCCACAAACACTTGAATAGCGTAACGGTGAAATGGCCTTGGTAATTAAGTTCCATGACATCAAGAAGCTTTCCATAGTAAGGGACACCTCCAAACTGCATGTTGGTGTCACTACTACTCGCATAACTCCTTGCCCTAAAGGTGCCATAAACACCTGAATTTTGAATTTGCAATTCTTGATCTAGTTAAACCGTGAAAAACTTGAAACTATTGACATTGTAAGTTGTAAACCTTTTTGCATGGTCAGGAGGGCCGATTTCAAGAGCTCTAAAATCTGGTGAATGCAGGTTGTGGTCATTTGGTATTCTGTGCGCAAATCAGCTTGAGAATTCTTTGTGAACCTTTTTGTCAACTTCGGATGATGTTTGTGTACGGATCTTGAGTTGACGTTTCATATGACTTCTGAATTCCCTGCAATTAATCATGGAAAGCCGCCGATCATAAAATGTAAGTACAAAATGTTACGAAATATATAGAATAACATATGTGTGTACAATTCTTACTTAAGGAAGGGTTCAACTTGAGTACAGTTAATCAAAATATGTCTATGTGCTTGCAACTTCTCAGTTGTCGTTAGTTTGAAGTTCTCAATTCCTCTAACTGGTTTACCAACACGAGGGATAAATTCTCCTGATGTTAGTGCAGGTTTAGGACAATCGTCTACACATGGCGGTCGGTTGAAGGCGTTCTTAATCTCATCAAAGTACCTTGAACATAAATACAGGACCTCATCCCCTATATAACCTTCAGCTATAGAACCTTTTGGCTAGTGCTGGTAAAATGGGCCAACCCACGGGTTGTGGGCTGGCCCGTCGCTGGTTGACAGCCCGTCAGGCACTAGCCTGCCCCTTCTCAGGCTGGTAATATGCTAGCCCGAGCCCGCCTCTTTTTTTTTAATTCTCACTCCCTTTCTCTTTCACCGACTCACATCACACTTCTGTTTTTTTTATATATTTGTGTTATGAAATCAATTTCATTCTTACTTTCCTTTTTTTTCATCTACTCACATAAAAAAAACATATAAACACATTTCTTTTAAATTTAATAATAGTAGAATAAATAAATATAATATGAAAATAAAAGTATGAGGAATTAATTAAACACGGCATCAAATAAAAGGTAATAAGGATATTTGAATTTATTTTATTAAAAGAAACAAAAAAACTAAAAAAGAAAAGAGGCCAGCCCACTAGCCCAGCGGGGCGGGTTGGCATTAGCTCGCCAAAGGTTGGACCCGTTGGCCCAACCCGTTTTACCAGCTCTACTTCTGGCCACGCCTTAAACCTTATGTAAGATTTCATTTTTCCAAGAAACCTATAAAGTGGAGAAGGGAAAAATGATACAAAATGCTCAAAAGGGTGACTAACAAACATAAGAACTAATAATGACGCACATATATAAAATGAGTACCTCTCAATAGGATACATCCATCGATATTGAACCGGGCTAGCGAGCTTTGTTTCATGAATAAGGTGGACTGTAAGGTGAATCATCACAGTGAAAAATGACAGAGGAAAGATTATCTCCAAAGGACACAACATAAGAATGATTTTGGATTGCAGCTGATCAAGCTCCTCAACGAGCAAAACCTTGGAACACAATTTCCCAAAGAAAGAACAAAGCTCCACCAAAACGATTGACACATTGGGAGGAAATGCATTCTTTATAGCCAGTGGAAGTAACTGTTGCATAAGCACATGTGAGTCATGACTCTTCAGGCCAGCAACCTTTTGAGCCTGCATGTCAATACATCGTGAAATGTTACTTGAATACCCATATGAACTTTTATTTCTTTTAACATTGCAAGGAAGACTTCCTTGTTCAGTTTTGTAAGGGTGAATTTTGCCGGCTGAAATTTGTCATGTTCATCTGGCCACGCGTCTTCACGAACTCCCATGGCACGTAAATCTTTCCTCACTTGAAGATGATCTTTTGACTTTCCTGGTTCGTTAAGCAGCGTATATAGCACATTGTTGCATCCCTTTTTTCAATGTGCATGACATCAAGACTGTGGCGAAGTAAATTAGAATTCCAATATGGAAGAGTGAAGAAAATCCTTATCTTCCTCCATTGCTGAGGAGCAGAAGTCCTGCCCATATTTCGCCCAGCTTTTGTTACATCGTCGCTTTTTTTGAACTCGAAGTCAACATCCTCAAGTTGCTGTAAGATATCTGCGCTGGATAAAGTCTCGATGCCGACATTCCATAGGTCAAGCAATTCTGCAATAAGCAGTTGGAGATACACATCGATGTCATTACCTAGTACCTTTTTGCCTGAAATGATCATAGACAAAATGAAGAAGCTTTATTTCATACACATCCAGGGGTAAATTGTAGGGAATTATAACTACCGGCCAAATACTATAACTTATGCTAAGATTCCCAAATGGATTGAAACCGTCGGTTGCAAAAGCAAGTTTAACATTTCTGGGGTCAGAAGCGAACGATGGAAAGTCTTTGTTGAACATTTTCTAGGAGTCTGCATCCCGAGGATGTCGTAATTTACCATCTCCATTCTTATCAACATTATGCCACCTCATGTGCTCCACCATTCCATTTTAGATGACATAAATAATCTTTGTAAGCTCGGCTTTAAAGGGAAGTATCTGAGAATTTTTACAAGTTTCTTCTTCTTCTTTTCCTTCCGAATTGTCTTATACCTCGATGTGTGACGTCGCTTACAAGTCTCCCTACTGCCATCGTCTCCCCAATACAGCATACAATTATTGGGGTATGCATCAATTTTTTGGTAGTTCAAGCCCAATCTATTAATAATTTTCTTTACCTCATAAAACGTTGTGGGAATCTTTGCGTTGGGGAAGGTATCTTGTAATAATTCTAGCAACATCAACATTCCCTTATCTGTGATTCCACACAAGCATTTGATATGATACAACTTGATTAAGAAAGATAATTTAGAATATTTTTGACAACCTTAATATAAAGGATGATCTGCTTCATCCATCAAGCTGAAAATATCCCGAGCGGCTTCATTCCTCATGAACACCAACTTTGAACCCTGCACTTCTTCGTTGAAGTTGTCATCATGAAAACCAAATGCATCACGCATAACATCATTAACTGGATCATCTTCATCTAGTTGAACTCCTGCTTGTGAACTTTGAGGAAGAGCATCATTATATCTTATACCGGCCTTCTCACTATGAACTGCCCATAAAGTATAGTCTTCTGGAAAAGGCTTCACAAGCAAATGTTCCTTAACAGCTTGTCGTGCATGCCACTTCTTGAAGTTGCATCTCCGACACGGACAGATGATCTTGCCATTACAGCTGGTGAGAGTGAATGTGAGATCCAAGAAATTGTTTAATCTGTATAAATATTCCAGAGAATTGCATGGCAACCTGATCCATGACTTATCCATGGCTACTAGTGAGAGAAAAGAAAGTATAGTGAAGAAGATGAGTGAATAGAGAATTATGAATGCCTTGAAGTTTATATTCTGATTTTCCAATGTTTAACATTTTGTAGCGGTTATATGAGTAAAACTGCTACAAAGTTTTAGCACATTGGAAATAATTAGAAAAATTTATTTTAAGCTTGTAGCAATTTCATAACGTAACCGCTGCTAATGTAACCACTACTAATATATATTTGTTGTGGTTATATATAATTAACCGCTACAAAGTTCTGGCGATAGAAGAAATTCAAATTTCAAATTTTTTCACTTTGTAGCGGTTATAAGAAAAAAACTACTACAAATGTTCATGACCATTGGACAATTTTAAAAAAAATTGGTTTTCAATTTGTAGCGGTTATAAGGGTTAACCGGTACAAATATAGAACAAAGTGGGGGGAAATTCAAAATTCAAATGTTGAATATTTGTAGTGGTTATTACTGTAACCACTATAAAAAGTCAACATTTGATTTTTGGATTTCCCTCCTTTGGGGTATACATTTGTAGCAGTTTATCCTCGTCGTAATCGCTACAAATTGAAAACCAAATTTGTAGCGGTTTTTAACATTAACCACTATAAATATTGTAATTTTTAAAAAAAATATTTGTAGCGGTTTTACAATAAAACCGCTACAAATACAAATATATGTTATTATTATTATTTTTTGGTTAGTTTTAGAAATATAAATAAAACTGTTGTAAATGCAACAAAAATTTAACAATGCTCTAAAAATATAAATATAATTATTGTAAACATAATAAGAATTTAAATTCTGAAAATAAAATATCCAAGTTTATTTACAAATATTTCAAAAAAAAAAATATAACTATCCTAAACTAACTACCTGGATGTTGGGCTGCCTCTGGTCCTCCCTCATGGGGGTTCCTTCAGGTGTAGCTGTATCGGGGCGCTAGGCAAAGGTAACAACACCATCTTCATCAGCAAGAGGGGCAGGCTGGACGACAAATAGAGGGATAGAGGGAACCTATGGATGTTCCTCGTCGGGGAACAGGCAACTCCACGACCACTCGAGCATGAAGTTCGTGATATCGCACCACTGTGAATGCTGAGCGTAGTAGAAATCGGCCTGCTGCTGCTACTGAGCTACTACAGCCTGGGTCCTAGCTAAATCTGAGTGCAGCTCCTTAATGGACTCATCCCTCGGATGTCTGTGCTCGAGAGCTACCAGCCTCAGAGGCGGTGCTCCTGCCGTAGACCATGCATCCCCCGCACGCGTCTGGGGTGCTCAACCTGACCCAGTCCCGCTTTCAAAAGAGCCGTGGGGTCCACAAACTCTTATGACTCCTGGGTCTGAGTCTCTCGCAGCTCAGCCTGCGACTGCTGCATCCGCTCCTGCCATTTTATAAAATAATTAATTATAAATTATTTTTCATAATAAAGTTGGTTTAATTTTATAAATAATATAATAATGAATTAACTTACAATGACCATCTCTGCCTGCTGAGAGGTCAGAGTCCCGTCACGGTGTTTATGGGTGATAGCGAATAACTCCTTATAGTCCATCTGACGGTTCTCCTGCTGTGCCTTCCTCTCCTAAAACAATTACAAAATTACAAAATTAAATTAGTATTATGAACAACAATATACTAAATTTATAATATGAAATAACCAGCTAAAAGTAATTGATAACGTGAAAAGTTACCAGCTCGCTGTAAGTGACAGCAAAGGTCTTCGATCCTGTCGTGTGGTGGATCGTCTGCTGCCCTCGGCACCTCATATTTCTCTGAGAAAGCACCTAAAAAAACAATATTAAAAGTATTAAAACAATATAAAACACTTATAATTAATAAAAACATAAAATTTATTAAATTTATAATTTAAATTATAATTTAATAATTATAAATTAAAAAATTATATATTTTATAAATTATATAATTAATTAATATTTTATAATTCATATTAATATTTATTAATAATAATTTTTTATATAATCTAATCTAAATCTAATAATCAAAATAATTTAATAAATACATTACCTGCCCCTCTGCGCTCCTCCTGAATTGGACAAAACTCGCTCAGTCATTCGGTGGGACACCGTCTAGGATGTTCTCGATCAGCTGCTGTAGAGGAATCGTCCCATCCTTATCCATACTATGGAAGAGACGATTCCTCTTGTTCCCCCAGCCATTACCCATTTTCATCAGCGTGTACTTCTTCCGGTTGTCTAGACGGCAGACCTAAGCTATAACACCATTGAAAAAAAATATTTAAATATGACTAATTACAAATAAGATAATTAAAAAATATAAATTAATTATAATTAATTATAAAAAATATAATATAATTAAATACTATTAATTACCTGCACCACCTCATCCTACGCTAGGTCCTTCGCCCCCTTCAGAATGTTCCACCACATCCTGAAGTGAAGGGGGAATCGCATCCAATTCGAGCTCAGCTCGTTTAGGAAGCGGTTGAACAGGTGACCCCCATTGTCGATGGGTTGATCCGTGACCTCATTGCACAGAACTACAACTCGTAGTGTCCAGTCCAAGCTGTTCAGACCGGCCACATTCAGCCTCCTCTTAGACATGTTTTCCTGCTCATCTGCACAATTTACTGCACGTTAGATAAATTGCAATTCAAATTTAACATTTCAAATTCAAATATTTAATTTATTAAATAAAAAAAATATATTTACCTTAGACTTGCACCTCAAACCCAGTAGACCGAGAAGACAACCGTCGTGTGCACTTCCTCCTCATCCAGGAACCGCTCCATGTCTCTAATTGGAATCATGATGTCGAAGTCCTCATTCGTGTCATAGTCACTGCCACCAATCTCTCCCTCTCCTAGATCAGGCACCTCTGGTGTGGTCGTCTCCTGTGGGACCGTCTGCGGTGGCTATGGTAGGGCCGACTTCCGTGGCTACTGTGGGGAAATGAGCTGAAATGGCGTGGTCGCCCTCCCTCCATGCTGCCCCCTCCCACTACCCCCTCCTCTACTGTTGCTACCCCGTAGAATCAATCTAGGGACCTCGGGTTCCTTCCCCTTGTCCCTCCCTGAAGCCATATCAACTGCAAATATTCAAAAAAAAACCAATTAGTCACATTTATATGTAAAATTATAATAAAAATAAAAATAAAATATGTGTTGTCCTAACCTCAAGTGAGAATAATGAGAAATGTTAAAACTCTCCGACAGATGTCAGAACGCTCAGATCTAAAGGAAAACTCTCAGAGAAACGTCATAAAATGAAATGGCTAAACAAGAAAATGGAAGGGGCGGCGGCCTTTTATAGTTATGGACTTTGTAGCAGTTCTTGAAAAAAATGCTACATAAACTGCTACAAAAAAGCTAGGGCGGCAAATCTTTGTAGCGGTTATAAAATAACCGCTACAAATGAGATGACCTTTGAAGTTCTGTAGCAATTATGAAAACTTAACCACTACAAATAGACGATCTTCGGCATTTTATAGTGGTTCAATTCGTTGTAACCGCTACAAAGAACCGCTATACTATTAGCGCGGCTTGGTAGTGCCAAGTGGCACGAACTTTGTAGCGGTTTAGATGTTGTAACCGCTACAAGTTAACCGTGAAAAATTTTGGCTGGAAACTCGGGCCATATTTGTAGCGGTTTTATCCTTTTAACCTTTACAAATAATGTTGTCAATCAATCGCGCCACTTGGCGCATAGTTTACAGCTACAAATTGGTACCGGTTAATTTGAACCGTTACAAATGCATCGCTACGAAATATCTTTTTTTTTTGCAGTGAATCAGAGGTCATGATCTCCAAGATTTTGTTGACAAACAGGTCAAACAGCCGGCCAAATATCCGGCTACATGCAATGATGATGATGAAGGATTTGTTTTTAACCCTGCTTATCGTGATTGGCAGTGTTAGGATCATCTTCTAATGTCCTAGATGACGTGCCTGATGTCCGAAGTGGTTCTCACTCGAGTTGTTGGTTGCGATTCTTCTCTCCAAATATGGGAGAAACTTCAAACTCATTTCACATCTTAGATGAAGGCTAAGCTCCGACAGCTTAAGACTCAACTCAAGTCGATTAAGCTGCAAAATCTCTCTGCAAATAGTTATCTATTGAAATTGAAGAGTATGATTGATGCTCTTGCTGCTATTGGCCATCCGATTACTGAGTCGGATCATGTTAAACTCATTCTTGAGGGATTGCTTGAAGAGTATGACTCTTTTGTCACATCGATCACTTCTCACAAGGAACCCTACTCTGTTGATGAAATAGAGGCACTTCTTCTCTCTCAAGTAGCACGCAGTGAGAAACATCAAAAGGCTTTGGAAGTGACTGCTAATGTCGTTCACACAAGAGGATATGGCCGTGGATATGATCGTAGTGGTCATGGAGGCCGTCGTGGTTGTAGCGCCCAATATCGTTGTCGCGGAGGTTTGTTTTCCTCTTCTCATTCCACTACTACTTCTGATTCCTTTGACCGACAGTCAAGTCCATGTTAGATATGTAGGAAGAAAGGACATGAGGCTCACGATTGTTGGTATCGCTATGATGATGAGTTTCAGGCTCTGGATATTTCAGACAACGCTGCTGAAAAGAAGTCTCAGAGTGCTCACATCGCTACTATAGAGTCTTTGGTGGATCCTGATTAGTATTTGGATTCGGGTGCGACGAGTCATGTGACTAATGATGATTGCAATTTAGCTGAGAAATCAGGCAGTAATAAGCACAACTAAATTTTTGTTGGTGATGGCTTTAATTTACCTGTGCACTGTACTGGCAATACTTCTATCTCCTGTTCTTCTTCTAATTCCTTTATTGCTTTGAAAGATATTTTGCATGTTCCTTCTATGTCTAAAAATCTGTTAGTATCTATCGCTTGTGTGTTGATAACAATATTTTCGTTGCCTTCTTTTCAAATGACTGTCATAAAGGATCTACAAACTAATCAAGAGCTTTTTCACGGCTCCGCCAAAACTGGACTCTATCCTCTTCGTCAGATCCTACATAAACTTCGTTCTTTCAGAAAAACCAAGTCAAGTCACGTTGGTCTTCTTACGACTTCAAGGCCTTCTAATTTGTCTAATTTAGTGTTAAAGTTCCATTGTAATACATGCTCTTTTGTCAATTCTTCTGCTGTTTCCTCTTTTAGAATTTGACACAACAAGCTAGGTCTTCATCTTCTCCTATTTTTTCTCAAATAATGAAGTTGTGTAATATTTCCAATAATAAAAGGTCTTCTTTTGATTTTTGCAATTCTTGTTGTCTTGCCAAGTCTCATAAGAAGCCATTTTCTAATTCTGTCACTTAGTGCACAAAGCCGTTACAGTTAATTTTGCACAAATATTTGAGGGCTTGCTCCTCATCAATTAATTGATGGTTATAAGTACTACATTTATTTCACTGATGCTTCTAGTAGATATACATGGTTCTATCCTCTTCGTGCAAAGTCTGAGGCTTATTCCATTTTTCTGACCTTTAAAACAATGGCTTAATTGCAATTTCACTCCAAGATTCTCGCTGTGCTGAATTTCTTAAAATTGAAAAGTATTTGAAAGACCATGGCATAATTCATCTTTCAGTTGTCCATACGCACATGAACAAAATGGTGTAGCTGAGAGGAAACATAGGTTTATCACAGAGATTGGATTAACTCTTTTGGCTAATGCTTCATTAACTTTTACTCTCTGGATCAAGTATTTTCATACTGCTATTTACATTAGCATCAATCGTCTACCTTCTAAGGTTATTGGTGGTATATCTCCATTTCAGAAATTGGTTGGTTGTGTGCCTAGTTATAAACATCTACGCACCTTTGGGTGTTTGTGTTTTCCACATGCACGACCCTATAATAAAACTAAGATGGAATATCAGTTTGTTCAGTGTATCTTCATTGGCCATAGCTCAGTCTACAAAGGTTATAAATGCTGGGATCCTTGCGGCCGAACATATATCTCCAGGGATGTGATTTTTAATGAAAGTGAGTTTCCTTATAGTTGATTGGAGTGGGTTTCATCTCCCTCTTTTGAGCTCTTGAATGCTTCTTTGCCTTCTGCTACTCCTCCTATCATTGTTGGTGACTCAACTGCTTAAAATCATGGTTCCACTTCTGCTGTTGCTCCAGTTTTGCCTAGTGGTTCCTTTTCTGCAGAGTTCAGGTTCTATTCTTTCTGGTGGCAATAACTCTACTGTATCTCCCTCTCATCTGTGAGTCTTGGGGATGTTGTACCATCAGCTACCTCTTCTTCTTCTTCTTCCTCGGCACCACTCCCAGCTCCTACAAGAATGGTAACCCGTTCTATGATTGGAATTTTTAAACCTAAAGCTTTAATTGTTGATGCCTCTAGTGGAGAACCAGCTTCGGTGCTTGAGTATGCATGGAAGTCGGCCATGGATGCTGAGTATGCGGCTTTAATAAATAACATACTTGGCACTTAGTTGCACTCCCTCCAAATAGGACTGCAAATTGGATGCAAATTGGTGTTTAAGAAGAAGATTTTTCCAGATGGTACTTGGAAGAACAAAGCTCGGTTGGTGGCTAAAGGCTTCCATCAACAAGAAGGGTTTAATTTTAAACAAACTTTTAGTCCCGTTGTTAAACCTGTTTCTATTCATATTATCCTTTCTATTGTTGTTGCACATCATTGGGTAATTAGACAAGTTGATGATAATAATGCCTTTCTTAATGGCATTCTTCATGAAGAGGTTTATATTCTTCAACCACCAGGTTATGAACGTTGTGATAAATCCTTAGTTTGCAAGCTTGATAAAGCTCTTTATGGGCTTAAGCAAGCTCCTCGTGCGTGGTTTGAAAGGCTAGGTACTACTTTACATCAGTTTGGTTTCTCCAATAGCCGTTGTGATAAATCCCTCTTCATTAGAAGGAATCAAGCTGAGATCACTTTTGTGTTGGCGTATGTCAATAATATTATATTGACAGGTACTTCAGCAGTTGTCATCTCTGATCTTATTCAGGCCTTAAATGCAAAATTTGCTCTTAAAGATGTTGGTCCTTTGGGCTACTTTCTAGGTCTTGAAGTAAAGGCACTAAAGGCTGGTTCTCTTTTTCTCTCTCAAGCCAAATACATCTGTGGTATACTAGCTAAGGCTGGTTTCACCAAAGCTCAAAGTGATCGCATTCCCATGTCTTCTAGTTCTATTTTGATCAAAACAGGAACACAACCACTGCTGAATGTGTCACTCTATCGGACTATAGTAGGATATATCACTACAATATGCAACCATAACACATCCTGAGATTTGTTTTGCTGTCAACAGGGTATGCCAATTCATGCAACAACCTTTTATTGAGCATTGGAAGGTTGTTAAGAGGATCCTATGGTACCTAGCAGGTTCTATTACTCATGGCTTACTCCTGTGACCTTCACTTAACAGAATTTTAGTTGCATTCTGTGACGCTGACTGGGTTTCAGATAGGGATGATAGGAAGAGCACAACTGCATATTGTGTTTATTTTGGTCCAAATTTGATCTCTTGTTCGTCTAAAAAGCAGCCCATAGTGTCCCTCTCAAGCGCTGAATCTGAATATAGGAGTGTGGCTGCAACTGTGTCTGAAATCTTGTGGATCAAATCTCTATTGAGTGAGTTAAATGTTTGGCTTCTCCAAGCTCCTCGAGTACTTTGTGACAATCAAAGTGCTGTTATGATGACCGTCAATCCCATTTTTCATGCTCTCTAAACATCTCGAGCTAGCTAATTTAGACTTTGTCTGTGAACATGTTGTATGTAAGGATATTCATGTCTGTCATATACCATCGTCTCAACAAGAAGCTGATGGTTTTACTAAAGCTGTTACTAGTAAATGTTTTACCAAATTTAAGAAATGGTTGGGTGTTGAAGATGTTGGGATTGGTAGGTATAGCAGAAAATTAAAATTCAAAAGTTTTCCAATCTCTACTGCAGATCTGTCAACAGCGTTTAAATCGAGTAGTAGAGAAACATGCATTTCTTATGTGTTCAGTCTTTCTTTTCAATCTCAAGGAGCTAACAACTCATATTAGCTCCCTCTACCGGTATCCACATGAATAGGAATCCAACACAAACAGTGTGCTAGCGCCAACAACATCCCTCTCTAGAGTTTTCTTTTCTCACCACGTTCTATCTATCTTTTCATCACTCGTAGAAAACCCTAGTTCACCCTTTAAATAACTAGTCAGGGCTTTCTATTTTACGATAGATATTGGATTTTTAAAATTAATCTTAATTAATTTTGAAATTCATATCATATTAATTAACACTTAATTGTCTTTCGATAAGCAAATTAAATAAATATGGTTTAATTAAATCTATCTAATAGTTTTAATTTAACCTATTTATTTAATCTGAATAAAGAGCCAATGAAAATAGATTTAATTTATCTTTATAAATTAAATCTGAAATATTATATCTTTATTATGTTAGTTATTAAATTTAATTTATCAGATAAAACTAAATTTAAAACTAAAACAATATAATAATATTATCATATATATATATATATATATATATATATGTATTTCGAAAATACATATATGTATATATAATATTATTACTTTTCTTTCCGAATATATACATACATATATATATATATATTCATTCACTCTAGATTAACCATTACATTCATCAAATCTAGACATATCATATATATTCAATGAATCTGGACATTATAGTTTGTGTTGGACTATTTTTGTGTGCAATCTTGTAGGCCCATATGAAGTTGGTAGTTGGTCAATGACTATACTAACCCACAAGTCGTAAGCGGCCTCTAGCAAGACATTACGACTACCCAATTCATATAAGGATCGATAAACTGATGCAACTTGTCATACAACCATATTACGTCCCTTTTGTCACTCGATATTTTAGTCAAAGATGAGGCATGGAGAATATCATCCTTCTATTTCTGACCATTACTTTATCGATCCCTAAGTAGTCTGACTATAGAAATGGAAACTTCTTTCCACTATAGTATAGCTATACATTTCTCAGTCTCACTCATTGAGGGGCCCAGTAATATGTCTCTACTAATGAGAGGGACAAATGCCATCTTGACCATTCATATTCCTCTGCATGAAAACCACCAAACCTAAACATATAGCCTTTATCATTACCCAGTCAAATGTGACTTTTGACTAGGTCAAAGTTGAGAGACTCTCATGTAGGAATCAATTATGATCTTAGCTCAAAAGGGCATAGTAACGTAGTTATATAGGAAATAAGCTTATGATTTGATCCATGCAGCTTTCTCATAGTGGGTCAGTCCAGCACCTTGTACTCTTACAAGTGCCTAATACTTTGATTCATATCTCTATACCTCTTCAAAGTCATACTAGTCTTATTTCATCTTTGCTCTCACATAGATGACCAACCACGGACATTTAGAACAATCATTATGATTTATCCAAGGATAATTATCACAGTGAACATGCAAATAATATGATAACAAAATAGAGAAATTTATTGAATAACAATATTAAAAGTACAACGATTGGCCTCTAGAGCACAATTTTCAATAGAAGATGTCCCTTAGATTGAAGGGGAATGTTAGAGTATTAGTTAAACTGACTGTTAGAATAGTTAGAGTAGGTGACTCAGTTAATCTGTAACCATGGTTAGTTAGATCTAACCGAGTGAGTCATATGTGTAACTTAATGTATATATATTGTATTGATCTCAATAAAGAAGATACAGATAATTATATTCTCTTTTCATCTCTTTGCCTCTTTGCTCAATTCTCATATACTCTGATTTCTATAGGAGCCGACTTGAAGCACTATTTGTCATCTTCTTTGTAGGTGAGTAACCAGGGAAGGGGAGGCCATTCGCTCTTAATGAGTACAAAATTTAAAATTAGGATTATCTCCTAACTGTCATTTTCTAAGAAAATGGTTTTTTTTTATTAAAAGTTATTAGTTGAAAATGTTAAATTTGTAGCATTAAAACAATATTTAAATATGGTCCGTCCATATCAGATTTTGTCTAGATCTAATATAAACGGTTTAGATTTAAAATATTTATTTTATTTTTAAAAAATTATTTTAATGGGCATAGAATATAGGATATAAAATAAATATATTCTCTAAACTATAATATCTTTCAAATATATTTTTTATTAAAATATCATAAGTTGAAAATTTTAAATCAAGATGATCCAAATACGATAATTTTATATGGTTATTAATTGGGTAGTAAGACAATTGTTAACCTCACGAAATTCATGTCATTTTAGCACATTTTCCTATGGTTGTTTTTTTTTTGCACTTTTTGATAAGTTCATGCATATTTGGGGATACATCTGCAAGGAAAATGTGCATAGCTGATTGTTGGGTTGAAGTCATGGAATTCTTGATTTAAGTGTGAATATTTTGTCATATTTCATTAACTTTGGCTTTTATAGACTTACTTGTTTTGATAAATTATTATTTGAGCCTATGGAGCCATTTGAAGCTCAACTCAATGCCTAAGAAGTTGGAAAGGAGTTCAAAAAGTCAAGACACAATGGCAAGACAAGATTTAAGAAAAAAAAAAAACCCTTCTACTAGACCTTATATTCATGATGAGAGGGATTTATATGGGAAGCCATCCATTTCATTTTTATCAGTTGATAAAAATATAGGCCGTATTATACAAAGACTTAAATAAAAAAAAGAAAAACTAATCATGATCTTTAAGAAAATCCATGCATTATCTTTACCAAACAACTGGGAAATATATAATTTTGTTATTTTGCTAATCAGAAAGACATACAATTGATTGAAAGTACAGAAGAGGCACTCTCCAAAAAATTCAAATAAAGGGTCATGTACTCATGATAACAAGATGGATAATTAAGAGTCATCTCTTCCAAATCTACACAACGTGTCTTCAACATCCCTATTAGAAGAGCCATAGAGTAGTACATACTTCTTATTCTAAACTTCACCTTCTTCACTCCCTTTATTTCCTTCCATTTAGTTCTTTTTTCACACATTTTTACTGCTTCCTCAAATATATCTTCCTCAGCTTCCTGAAATACCAAAACAAAAAGTTACACACACACACACACACACACAATATATATATATATATATAATAGCATGTATGTTAGCTAATTTAAAGGGTCACATCAACATAAATGTTTGAATATATATAAATCGAAATCAGAATTAAAATATAATTTTTTTTTTGAAAAAATGAATGAGCAAAATTGTTAATACAATCATGTACACGTACCGCTTGGAAATAGTGTGGAGGCTCACTCACAAAGGTTAGAGTTTCTATATTTGATATTCTTTTCATGAAAGTAACTAGAACATCTCCCATATTATCATAATCCTCTTCTGATACACTGAACGACTTGTAATGATAAAACGATCGTGTAACAAGTATTTCAAGGTCGGGAACTTTTCCAAATGAAAAGGATGGCCTCTCATTTAAATCCTGCAAAGCGAGAAAAGAACAGAAAAACCAGTTCATTATTATACTGTGTCCTAAAACTATAATATGGAGCCCAAAATCAAGAACTAACCCTGAGCATATCTGTATCGATTTGCAGTAGTCTTGCCCAGCGTATAGCCTCAAATAATTGTATGGTCAAATTCAAATCATTGAACCTCAAACCAGTGAAACTGGCAACATGCAAACTCCTGAAAGTCCTTGCATCATAACAAAGTCTTGGAGGATCGCCTCTACAACCCAGGCCTTGTAGATTAGGTGCAGAGATCTCAACTACACTCTCATAATTCTTATTGACATAACTCAAGGATCGTAGGTTCTCAGTGATGATCCTCACAACTTTTAATGCGCAACAATTTAGAAAGGATAAATCCTCCAAACTTGAGCTTTGTATTGAGAACTTTGCCACCTTGATAGCATAAAGGAATAATCTTTTTAAGGATGGGAAACTCTGAGAAACCCACTCACCAACTGAATCTTCAGTTTCAATATGTCCCATAAAAAGAGTCTCAAGAGAAGCGATTTGCATCTCAGGAAGCTTGACTGATAAGTACGAGAAGTACGACATGTTAAGTATCAGAATTTTCAAGGATTGAAATCTGGGCAGGCTTCCAAAGATGGAAGGCAGTAGGTAATTCAGATAGAGTTTGTCAACACGAAAAGTTCGAAATAAATTGTTGATCCACTCGTCGTGAAGGCTACGGTGTTCGCCTATCACGCAGGGGGAAGAGAAACAAAGTTTGTTAATTTTGAAAGCATGAGGACGACGTTGGAGAAGAGTGTTCATGAAATTGAAGACATGTGGGCATGAACAGTTGCTATGGTAATAAGGAAGTTCAGAAAAGCAGAGGGAGAGGGAGGGGGCAGTTATGGATAGGGTTTGGAACCTTCTAGACAATACTCTCAATGTTGCCAGTTCAGTAATAGTGAGGAAAGAGAGAATGTGATGGAGAACGTCATCTGGTAAATTGCTCAGTGAATTGCTTGCCTCCTCTTCCATTATGTGAATCCCTGCAATTATACTCAGCTAGCAATCAATGAAGCTTGAAACCTACAGTTTTGATCAATGCAAGCATAAATATATTAGGGGTGAGAAATTATTGAGGGAGGAAACCCTATTTCTTCGTCTTAGAAATCATTCTATATTTTAGAAAACGATATATTCGTGTTGACCAAAAAAAGAAAACCATATATTCCTTTCTTCTCTCTCAATTAACCATCATACATACTATATGAATTAATTTTTTTTTATTTATTTAGGTGGTAAACCCGGTGGGAAAAAAACAAAAAAGATGGTAAACCCTAGCTAATTAAATAGCCCGTGGGGAGGAATATGGGATGACGTGATAATTAGGATTAGGGTTATTTATTAGGCAGTCGAACAAGGGCATAGATTAAATTTAGAACTTATTATTATTTAGATATTCCTTGCTCTTTATAAATAGAGCTAGGGTTTTGTATTTGCAGGCGGACTACTTCATTATTGCTCTCTTTTACCTCCGGCTCTTTCCCTTCCCTCTTAATGGAAGGCGGACTAAAGTTCAACAAATGGATAAAAAGAAATAAAATAATGCAGAGAGCACAAATTTTGTTATGAACATCTTCGCAGGTGGAAGAAGAAAATAAAAAAGGTGGGTGACTTCGGGTCACAGACTAAGGAAATTAAAGCAGAATAAGAGGAAAAAGGAAAGAATGAAAAACACTCGCAGATGGTGTAGACGACGATATGAGGATATGGGTCAGCTTTAGCGTAGAGGGTAAAGGGGTAAAGTTTTTTTTGGGAGAATTATAGTTAGGTCCCGTCTGAGGGAAAAAATGAAAAATTGGTCCTTCGGGGTTGTTAGGCTCGGCCCTCAGGTTGTCAATGTAGGCTCCTGAGGTTGTTAGTGGGACCATTTTTTTATTTTTTCCCTTAGACGAGACTTAACTATAATTCTCCCTTTTTTTTATGCCCTGTAAGTAAGGGGCAAAATTGAAATAGTATAATAATTTCTTATGAGGCTATTTTTAAAAATGAAATAATAATTTTTCTTTTCAAAGTGGTTATGTACCTTAATGATCTACGGTTAGTTGATCCAAATGTTTGGTGGTATTTAAAGTAGTGTTTTGTTGAACTTCCTGGCAGTTTTATATGGGATTTTCCCAAAATATAATTATTAAATGCACGGGTAGAGATCAAAGAGAGCACAAGAGAATTGGGTTCATTATTAATAAATACACCTAAATATCTGGAACCGACGACTATTAACAATTATTAAGCCATAACTTACTACTCCTAGTATCAATAACTATTTGCGCGAATTCGTGGGCACCGAATTCTCTCCAATTTTTAAACTTGCTAACTCACAAGAGAGAGATAAACATCCACACTTACGTTTCTGTATTATCTTCTTTTGAAGTTTTATCATGGAAGAATCTAGATGTAGAACACTCGGTTCTTAATCTAAATTTATCCTTTTTTGTTTAACTGCTTCTTGAGCAATTATATTTTCAACTACAACTTTACTTAATGCTTCATAAGCATAATGCTTAAGCTGCACAAAATCTCTTAATCCAAAGAGGTTAAAGTTATTTACCAAATAACTATCAACTCTATCGAATGTAGAGGCAAATTCTTCTATAAATTGAATTATAGCATCATTTAGTCTTAACTCGTCTATTGCTCTGAATATCTTTGGATACTTTTGGCTAATTATATAACATTCATCTGTATGATTATACAGATTTGTTTTATCTTCCTTGGCTAAAAATATTAATTCGAGAATTAAATCTTTAATCATAAATAAAACAAAGGTTTCCTTATCCTAATTCTATCATGATTCGAATTTATTAATATTCAGGATTATAACAGAATGAGAGTTTAGGATTTACCGGGTCCAATACGTCTTCCGCTATCTTTCTCCTTTTTCTCACTTCTCCGCTTCGGCAACCTTTCGGTCGGTGAATCGCCCTCAAAACGGCCTCTTGCCTTCAATGGGCACACCTCTCTCAGCCAGCAGACCTTCGAGAAATTGGATATTTTTCACAGAATTTCTTTTTCCAGTTATCCGGAGATACTCTCACTCTCTCTCTTCTCGAAATATTAATATAGAAGCATATTGATAGAAATAGGGATAAGGATCCCTAATTTTATTTACTCATACTGAAGATACATTCTCAGGGAAAAACAGAGTACATAGCTAGGTAAGTGCTTATCGTGTGCTTTGTGGAAAAAACCCTGATCAGTTTATATAGAGACTCGTCTAAGAGGTAACCATGGTTTTATAACCTAACCATAGTTCCTTTACATAACCCTAGTTACAAAAGTAAATCATGGGTTTTCTGTGGCATACATCTTTAAGTCTTTTCTCGTCTTTTCTTGGATAAGGCTTCTAGAAAAGTAATTAGGTGGCAGACACATTTGTCTCCTGCTTTTCTTCTTCTTTTGTCTTTGCTGCAACTTGGACAGCTGTGTTGCTTTTCCTCCTTTCTACGCATAATCGTACAAAGGATTTCTTTTACTTTATTGCTGGCACTGATTTGATTCAGCCTTATCTTTCTCTTGAAGGCATTCATTTGGCTAATGACACCTGGCTTCATTGGATTCTTCTTTCTACAATAAACAATTGCAGATTCTGTTACATGGTAGGTCCAAGCACCTCCATCTTCTAACATTTCTTCAATTTCAAGAAGATAAGGAAGATATCCTGCTGCTCGTCTAAGATGAGAATAATACTCATCAAATTCCCATTTAATATCTGGGACACTCTTTTTTATTTTCAAGTCTATCTTTTGATTTACACCAACCGTTCCAACTTGACAGATATAAGGACCTGTAAAGGAAAACTCTGGTGGGACAATAACAAATTTTAAGAACTTGATTTTGGCTGGTCCTATTTTATCTAACTCTTTAATAGCTAGAACAATAGGCTTAGGTAAAATACCATCAATCTTTTGATGATTTTCTACATAGGCTAAGGAAAGATAACCATAATTAAACGCAAGTTTAATTATTTCTTTTGGTGCTTCGCTCAGTGTAAAGATTTTAGGATAATGACTCCCATAATCTATGGCAAAGGTTTTACTTGACTCTTGGTTATTCCCTGAGTTCATAATGGTATTCACTCGGTTATATTCCATCAGAAACTCATTTTTGGATTTATGGTTCTCGGGTAATTCTGGAAACTGTTTAGGATGTGGGGGTAACTGTTTGGCTTTTTCTGCAAAAGTAACCCTACCTGAACAGTTTTCTTTTTAGGAACTTGGATAAAATTTTGTCCAAGTAACTCTTGAGTTAATTTTTTCAATTCAGGGCTAACGACTTCCTTGACTTCACAGACTTTAGCCTCAACTATCATCTCAGTCTTAGAACCTGAACTGTTGAGTTTTAAGGCTTGTTGCCTTTGTTCTTTGGATAAGTCATTGGGCCTCACTAATGAGATTTCCTCTTTATCCTCTTTCTTGGAATCACTAGAATCTTTCTTTTGATTAGATTCTTCATCCGTTTCGACTTGATTTGCAGAAACCATAGGTTCTGACTTTTTCGCTTCCAGTATTCTACCATGAAGACTTTTCTCGCTTAGACCAGAAGAACTGGCTAAGACTTTCTCGTCTTCTTCACTCAAAGGATTTGAATTCTTTATGAACTGTTTTAAATCAGTTCTAAGTTGAAGTAATATACTTCTTTGAAGTATAACTTGGCTATGAAGCTTCATTAGCTCCTTATACTGATTGTTTTGGTAGTCTAGAAGAGACTCCAACTTGGCTTCTTCATCTTGGATTTTCTGGATTTTATCCATTAGATGAATCTTGGAATTGACTTCCATATCGGCTAAGGAAATCTGCAAAAACACTATGAATTCCTTTAATATTGATAACTTTAAAAGAATACATATTGAACCATGCAGATAACTTTGCTCTTCTCTGAGTAGCAATCGAATCTGGACATTTATTATTTATAAATGCCTTTACTTGGGTATTATCTGTCTCAACAACAAATTCTTTGTTGACAATCCAGATTTCAAACTTCTTTATACCATATTTAACAGCAAGAAGTTCCTTCTCGTTTATATCATAATTTATCTCTGCTCCTTTAAAAGTACCTGAAGCATAAGATAAAATTGGATTTATGGGTTCTTCCCACTTTTGCAGTACTGCTCCCCAATAATGGTTAGAAGCATCTGTTTGTAAAAATAAGTCATCATCATCTTTTGGTAAAGGTAAAGGTTTAACTTCATTTTTTACATATTCTTTAATCTTTCTTACTTCTTGGGTTTCTTCTTCTCCCCATATAAAAGGCTTATTTTTTCTAAGCATTTTCTGTAACTTTCCTCTTACCATTGCTCCATAAGGAATGAAGTTCATGGCATAATTAAGATGTCCTAAGAAAGACATTAATTGCTTTTTGTCTTTTATTTCATCCGGAAATGTTAAAATTGTCCGAATAATATTGGGTTGTAATTCAACAACTCCCTTGGGTTTAATAATTAGGCCCAAATATTCTATTTGGGTCTTTCCTATTTCAGCTTTCCTTTTGGATAATACTAATCCATTCTCAAAAGCTTTACAAGCAAAAACAAATAAATGTTTTCGATGCTCTTCTGGGCTTTTAGAATATATTAGTATATCATCTATATAGACTAATATGAATGACCTGTATGGATTAAAGATCTGGTCCATTCTTTCTTGAAAAATTGTTGGACTTGTCTTTAAACCCATTGGTAATACATTCCACTCATAATGTCCATTTGGTACACTAAAAGCAGTGCACTCTCTTGAACTTTCTTCAAGTTCTATTTGAAAAAATCCAAATTTACAATCAAATTTTGAAAATATTTCTGAATCCTTGATTTTGTCAAACAAAACATCTTTTCTCAGGAGAGGATAAGTATTAGATTTTACAACCTTATTCAAAGGCTTATAGTCTATTACAAATCTTGGTTCTCCTATTTTCTGCTCAGAATAATTTCTAACTAAAAATCCTGAACAATTCCATGGACTTTTAGAAGCTCGTATCAAATTTAGATTTAACAATTTTTCCATTACCTTTGGAAAATCTTCTAAATCTAATTTTGAATATCTTCTTGGTTTTTCATAAACTGGTTTATCAGTTTTTAATTCTATTTTTGCAACATAGTTTTTTCTATTTGCAAATGCTCTTGGATTTTCTTCAAAACATAAATTTAACATGTCTTGAAATTTTATTGGAATTTTAAATTCTCCTCCTTCTATAACCTCACCATGCTGAGCTGTTAAACTCTGGGTATAATGATGTAAACTTGGCTATTTTAATAAAGATACATTAAAACTCATATTACAATGAGTAATAAAATATGCTTTATCTTTGCTTAAACTGAATAGCTTAAATGCTTGTCTCAGTGCTCGGATACCTAGAATAAAATCACATCCTATATTTGAATATAAATAGAATGTGTCTATTCTAAATTCAGTATCTCCAATTTGAAGATAAAGGGATTTAAATCCTTTACTATATCTTGTTTCATTATTATGAATATCAAGAGCTTTAATTGGGTTAAGATTTATTAATCTTTCTTGGCTTAATTGATGTTTTACCATATTAATGGTACATCCTGTATCTAAAAGACAATCATATCTTTTAGCTCTATAATGAATTCTAATATAGGGTGTTTCCCTATCTTGACTTTGGAATTTTGAATCCATTAATTTCTAAATAATTCGGATGAATTATTACTTGGTTATCTCGAATAAAATCTTCCCCTAACAAAATTGTTGATTGAGGGTTAGACATTAATTCGAACTTTTGAATTATTATTAATTCTTTATTTTCATTTGTAAATAGAGTTAATGCTAACTCTACTTCTTGTTCTACAATCTCTAATGGATTGTATCTTCTGGCATTTTCTAGTTTTTCAGGTACAGCCTGATATACTAGAGATTCTTTAATATGCGAGAATTGCACTGCAGTGTTGATTACACAATTTTGAGCAATTCTTTCATTTTTTATCACAATTGGAATTAGATACGAACTAACTCCTTCTTCTCTGGGATTTTGAACTATTGATTGATCTCTTAATTCTTCTTCTATTTTTATCAGATTATTCTGATTTCTTATTCTTCCCGGTTGTCTAATTATAATCCTATTATTATCAAATGATAATCTAGGAATTATATTCGACTGATTTATTAGAGGTCTCTGTCTTGAGGCTTCTAATATTATTTCTTCTGGAATCATCCTATCATCTGTTGGGATAGGTTGATTACTCACAAAGGTACTAAATATAGAGGGAATCATCACTCTTTCTTCAGTCCTTCTTTTTATCTTATGATCTTCTGTAAATGCATACAGAATCTTAGTTTCAATAGTCATGACATCACTTCTTGGCATCATGTCTATTCCAGATAATTTATAACATAGTTTCAAGGCTCTATGTTTATTAGGCTCTCCTTTGGTTAAACTAAAGTTTGGTTGAATTACAAACTTCAATTTCTGATAAATTAAATCTCCTAAAACAACTCCAATAGTGGCATGTTTTAGATTAGATATAATCCTATCATCCATCAAATATATTTGAATAGGAGTACTAATTCCATATCTAAAGCAAGCTTTAACTAGAATTTGTACTGCAGCTATATATATATTTTGAATTCTTGGATTTCCTATTTTTTCCAATTCTTCTTCGGCTATTTCATTCGTCAATAAGGGTATTTCAGCTGTTCCTGAAGTAGCTTGATCTACTCTTATTGGTTCTTGAATCTTTTTTATCACAAAATATTGTGATTTATTTTTTCTGAAAATATTTTTCAAAACTTCTTTTTTAAAGATATTTGATGGTTCAAGATCAAAATCTTCTTGTTCTATTTTGGCTGCTAACTGCATATAAAAAATATGAGTTTCACTCGTCATTAAAATCTGATTCAACATCGGATTCTCCTTCACTTGTTATTTCATAAAATGAAAATTCATTTTCTGAAACTGAATATTCGCTTTCTTCATAAGGATAATATCCTTGTTCTTCTAAAGCTTCAAAAACTTTAGTTTCTTTCTTTTTCTTATCTTTATTCGGACATTCATTTGCATAATGCCCTTTTTCTTGACAAATGTAACAAGTACATTGTTTCTTTGGCTTATATTTACTTGTTTTCTTCTTCCAATATCCATATTTTGGATATTTCTTCTTATATTTTTTAGATACTTTCTTAGGTTCCCATTTCTTTCTTCTTTTTCTTTCATAAAATTGAGGTTTACGACCCCATCTTTTCTCTAATAATTGGTCACAGCACAATCCTCTTGTCTGTTTCCATTTTTCTATCTTTTTATTCATTAATTGCTTAAGGCATATTTCCTTAAACCATTCTCGACTAAATCTTATCTTTTGACCTAAGGTATCATTTTCTTGAGTATTATACTTACTATTATAATAAGCATAATAATCCTTTTCTATCTGAGATCCCCATGGCTCAGATATTTTCTGAAAGAAAAGTCTAGAATATATATCATATTCTTGAACTCCTGGGTCTCCAAATCTTCTATCATAGAAGATATCTTGAAAATTACAAATATATTGTTCCAAATAACATGGAGAACACATTGCAATTTGATTAAGTCTTCTTATTGACTCTAAAGTTTTCTTTTGAGTCCATTCGGCTACTGTTTCTTGTTTTGGATCTCCAATCCATTCCCAAAGGACTAGATTTTCAATTTTTGTTGCTAATTCTTGGGTATTAGCTGATGATCTAAGATCATTTTTAACTTCAGGACTTGTTGATCGAAAAAACTTATCAATTTGTCCTCTAGTTGTCATCATAAAATAATCTAATGCTTGTGAAACATTTAGATTTTTTGTAATGGCAACTATTGTATTTTCTTTTATCCATGCTTGTATTTTAGCTTCTGGATCTTGTTCACAATCTAAATTTAGAATAACTCCATTGGGTTATCACTTGGTTCATACTGATAGTACCTATAGTCTCTTTCAAAAGACCTAGTATTACCATACTCAGTATTTCTATTTCCATATACTCTTCTAGTTTCTCTTCTGGCAGAATGAGAAGGTTGTCCTTCTTCCATTTTTACCTCATTGGCTTGAAGTTCAATTAACTGATTTATTAATTCTTGGCTTATCTCTTCTTCTTTTAAGCTATAAGAGGATTCTGTTTCTAAATATTCTTCTAAGGTTAATTCGAAATTTTTTATTTCTAGTATCGCCTTTTCTTCTTTATTGGTTGATGATTCAGATTTTTCTGAATCGCTATCACTTTCTTTAATTTTAGCTTTTAATTCTTCTAAATATTTCTTTTTCTTTTCTTCTACTTCTCTTTCTTTAAGCTTTATTTCTTTTCTCTTTTTCCTTTCGGCTTTTCTTTTTTCTTTTTCAGCTAAAATTAATTTTAACTCTTCTATTTCCTTATCAATAGCACTCGGGATTGCTAATGAGTAAGGATATACTTCTTTCGACTGTAAGATGGTTCTAGTAGTTTTACTACTAGAAGCTTTTTCTTCTATTTTTTCACGAGTTATTTCAGCTTCAATTTTTATTTGTTCACTGATTAACTCTAACTCTAGTCTTAAAACCTTTAAATGGTTTTGAATTGGTTCTAAATTAACCGGTAATCCTTGGTTAATTATTTCCAATTTTCGAGTTTTAGATAACTCCTTTTCTATTTCTAATTTTCTATTTTTAAGACTAATAATTAAAAATAGCAATCCTCGGCTTTTCTTAAATTTACTATCTTCATTCGAGAGTCTATTCTTGAACTAGGCTCTGATACCACTTTGCACGAATTCGTGCAAAGTGGTATCAGCCCTCGCCCCGGGGACCCTATATAGTATCCATATAATAGGGAACTACTTTGAATAAGATCCCCGGGAGCCCTAGAAGGGGCCTATAGGATTTCCTATAGGCCAGCAACCCAGCTCATAGAGTCTAACCTTACACTGCCTAGGAACTAGGAAGCGGGCACCCCTCTATTCAATTATTAGTAAATATTATTAAATTAATTAATAATATTTACTAATAATTAATTAACGCACAAGCAAATCATCAACAATGAATAAATAAATCCTAACCACCAGGCCCTTATTCGAATATCCTATATCTTTGGCAAAAGAATATCTAATATGAAGGCAGACGTGAACAAACTACATGAGTAGATATTGATTAATAAGTGAGAGAGGTCAATAAGCACACTTAAAATATCAAACCAGTTTTAGTGCTAATCACAATGATGAGCATTGAAAGCTCTTTATCATTGTAGGCCGCTTAGATCTAATTTAGATAATTTAGATTTGGATTTTTTTTACCTTTTAAAAAAAATTATTTTAATATATACAAAATCTAAAGTAAAGATAATCGGTTGACTATTAGTTTTTCAAAAAATAATTTTTTATTTAAATATTATTAGTTGGATATCCTAAATCTGAACCATTAAAATTTTATTTGAATTATGTATATCTCATCACAGTGAAGAGCTCTTAGTGCTTATCATTGCGATGAGGATTGAAATTGGACCTTACAAATTAAATCTACAATGGGGGCAAGTAGTAATTAGCAAGCAATGACTCATGGATATCTAAGTCTATAGTTAATGTTTAATAACTAACTATAATTAAAATACTAGTAATTAATTACGGTTGAATATAATTACTGGAGTTTCCAGTTAATGTTCATTTGTTGGTAACTTCAGGACCATCCCCACACTCTCTTCTCAATAATATCCATTACAGCTTCTCAATCGAAATGTTACCTCTTATTCTTAATATAAAAACTAGTTGACCAATTTGTATAGATTAAAAAAGTTAGCTACATTAGTTATTTGTAATAAATAGATGTTTTCCCCCCTAAAATACCATTTCTCATCATGAGTACCCCTAAGGCCCTGAGATAAAAATTCCTTAATGTATGCAATCAATAGAGATATTCTTGGAAAAATTATATATTTAGGAGTTAAAGGGGATTGAGATTTTATATTTATGACTAAATCCAATCTCCAACTAACTTTTATATTAAAGACTAAAGGAGGTGGTAGCAATAGGCGAATTAAAACTAATTACAAAGATATCCATTGAAAACTCTGTTGATTGCTTCTATATGAACATCATTATCATTATGTGCAACTTTGGTTTTTGCGTAGGCTGGCAAACACAACTGCTGAATTAGCGAGTTCATATTACAGTGACGAAGGGAAAAGAATCAGGCTGCGAATAGAAACGAAGAGTGTTGGCCCTGTTGAGTTATCGTCCGTTTCTGCTTCAAAGTAGGAATTCACTTTTACTAAGTTTCTTATTTGTAACCACTCAACTAATATGTCAAGGAACCGTGATTTTCTTGCTTGCTTTACACTTCATGCAAATCAGAAGCTGAAACAGATTTTACGAGTTTTAGTCGAAAATAGGTGATCTTACTCTTAAATTTCATATGCTTTATTAGATCAAAATTGCTCCCTCTGTTTAATTTCTTTTCATAAGATACCAATAACTAGATCAAAAAGTTAGTTAAAATCGGTTAAATTAAGACAACAAATATGCAAAAAATGCAACTCATGTTCTAAAAAGGTGGGTGGGAGAGAATGAGTGGAAAAAGTAATGAGAGTGAATGAGTGGGAAAAAATGAGGAGAGAGATATATAATTAATTGAGGATAAAAATAAAAAAAATGCATAAAATGTTTTGACATCTCCAAAGGCATCTTATAAAAAGGAACATATACATTGAAAAATTGGTATTTTATAAAAAGGAACGGAGGGAGTATTCACCAATTCCTCTATGCATATTTTTTAAGCATATATTTGCTGTTTATATTTGTGTTGTTTTTTTCAAGTTAAACGGGAAAGAATTTTTTATTATTTATGATACTACGTGATGTTGGATGCATATTTGATGTTTCTATCACTCTATACAATTTATTTATGTGAATTATTTGTCTTGATGCTTTGAATTGCTAGGTAGCTGTATAAGCAGAGCTCCAAAATGACTCGGTTGAAGCATTAAAATTTATGAGGAGGCATATCATACACTGCGGGAGGTATGCGTAAAATTTAAATTTCTTGTGTTTGCATATGCTAATGCATATCAAGATTGATTATGAATCCTCAGATCCCAGCTGTGATCCATAGCTTCAAAATCCTCCTCTTCGCCTTTTCTTTATTTGTGAATAAGAAAATTAGTTGATCATTCATGCAATATCTTGGCATATGAGGCACTTAAAAACTAATTTGGCTTCTTAGTTTTTGAAGCAAAATGATCACTCATTTCCTTCTCTCTTGTTCAAGATTTGTGCTGATATTGGTGTATTTTCTTATGGTTTTCTTGAACATGAGTGGCTAAACACTTTGCTCTAGGATTATTTTGAATTTTTATATGGATTAAATACTCATTTCCCCATTATATTTGTGATTAATTATATAATTATGTTGATTTTACTCTATGCTTAATGCTTCTTGTTGGTTAGCTACCAATGAGATTGTTGGGTTTACTTGATTGATGTTTGAGAGGGCTAGATTGAGTGTAGAACTTGAGTTTAATTATGTAGGACCTTGAAATTTGTGAGTTGAATAGATAATTTTGTTAATGAGGTAGAGATACACTTATTGACCTCACATAGCCATATACGATTTACAATGAAAAGTGGGGTTTAATTAGTTAATTAAGAGATTAAGAAATTAATTGAGCCAAACACCTCATTAATCTCTAAGAATTCATGTCATTTCATCACATTTTCCTTTAGTTTTATACAATCTTTAATACATTTGTTCATAATTTGGATACTCTGATAGGAAAATGTACATTTGACTTTTGGTTGCACATCATGGCACAAGTATACATAATTTGAGAGTAGTTTCTTATGATTTTAATTCTATTTCTTTGTAGGAATATTTTGAAACAAAGATCAAGTGATCATGGCCCTTTTGCGAAGCTTGAAAGACTTGTTAGTGATGAGAGAAGCAAGGGAAAATCCACTCAACAATGGGGAAACAAAATTGAAACAGAACATAGGAGTGCCAGCTGGGCCATGGTCTTAGTGCCTAGGCTGTGACCATAGGTAGAAACAGAGATTTCATGTTAGAGATTAATAGAGCTTAGGCTCTAGAATGAGTGCCCAGGCCGTGATCACAAAAAACAGAGACAGAGAACTGCAACACCTAGGCACTAGAATGAGCGCCCAAGCCATGACCGTGTGAAATAGAGATAGAGAGGAAGAGCGCCTAGGCGCTGGAAGAAGGGCCTAGGCCCTCGTCGTGGAGACAACAAAATGCTTTGCTCAACTAAACCCAAAAATTTAAGGGTTTTGTGTATAAATACCCTCCCACTTCCTCTTGGCCATCATTCCGGTCTTCTTCGGTGTCCGTGGGAGCTATTTGCTGTGCTAGGGCATGGATTTTGGTGGAGAATGAGTTGGGGTTTGAAGTTTGGAAGAGATTTTGGCTTCATATCTTGGTTCTTCTTCTCCATTCTCCTTCCCTTTCTTATGTTTTGTGATTGTGCTGATTTAGATGTATTTTCTCATGGATTTTCTGAACATGTGCAGTTAGAGCTTTAATTTTTGGATTGTTTTGAATCCTTGTATGGATTAACTCTTGATTACTCTTCTCTTTTTGTGACTATTGATATATATGTGCTTATTTTATTCCTTGCCTAATGCTTTTAAGTGCTTGATCACCATTTAGATGTTTTGTTCATTCGATTGATGCTTGAGAGGTCTAGGTTGAGTGTAAAACTTGGGTAAAAGTGTACAAGAACTTGAAGTTTTCATGTTGAATGGATGATTTTGTTGGTAAAATATAGAGATATACTTACCAACCTTGCATAGTCACATTAGGATTGGTGCTTGAAATTTGGATTTGATTAATTATAACGAGAGATTAAGCAATTAATGAAATTAAGCACTTGTTCTTAACTTGAGAGAGCTTTTACAAGTACATTTTGAATCCTATACTAGCACATATTTTCATTAAAATAACCTTGGGGAGGAGGTTAATTGATTGTTATAAAATACAAAGGGGATAAATAATGCTAGATTCCATTTTTATCCTTAAAGTCCAAGAATCACTTCTTTATATTAATTTTTTACTTTTGGTTTAAGTTTATTTCTTAGTTTCCCTTCACTCTTGACATTTGTATCCCTCAAATTAGGCGAACGTGTGATAATCAATACTTGACTGGATTTTGGAACCAAATCCTCACGGGAACGATATTCTTCATCATTTTGAAGCCCATGAATCACATGTTTTTGTTATTTTTTTTATTTTAAAATATGTTTCCCTTCATTATTGATATTCGTGTCACTCAAATTAAGCGAAAGTGTAATAATCAAGTGCAAACAAGTCTTTGGCATCATTGCTGGGGATCAAACGTGGGTCGACGGTTTGACAGGCAGGAATACTCACCACTATAATGTACTCACTGCGTGATATGGATGTCCCTAATTCATGTAATTTAAATATCCTCTGTGCTTGGTTCTGTGTTTCCAAACATAAGGTGGCTTTTCTTAGCAGCAACTATACAATGAATCCGCATACATCATATTTTGCTCCCAAGGTCAAAAACTCCCAAAAGCATTGGTGGCATCTAATTTGGTCCATTGGCTTTGGAGCAGGGCAATTCTGACTGAATATGCCTTCATTGTTTTGGATAGTTCATATAGCCAACTCCATCATTTCCTGAGTTATAATTGGAAGACGTTTATACATTCAAACTTGTGTATGTCTTAGTTGTTACATTGATTTATGCGAGGTTTTATTATGTGCATTCATTTTCTGCCTATATTACTGTTTTATACAGATTGTTGGGGTATCAACTAGATTGCCATCAGTACAACGCTTGTAAAATATAAAGCATGTTGGTATATAGATTTTGATTATATTGAGGAATTTTAAATGTGTGATAATAAATAATACACTTGTAAAATCTATGCCTGATGGCTGTATCAGAGCGATGCTACTAAATTACTTCAACAGTATTCAGAAAGTAAATAATATGGCCTTTTATTTGAAAAGGGAATTTTAACAGGGCTATAGATGCTTTGCTAACTATTTTTACATTTTGTTAGTCATCTAACTTGATATACTAGGCTCCATTTAGGGTGTGCTTGGTATGATTGAGAATTAGAATGTGGAAGATCTGGATGAAAATGTGGCAATGTATCTGGACTATCAATAATTATGTGGTTATTGAAAAAATTTGAATTCACCCCTCAAAACGTCATTGGTTTTTTATAGCCTTCATACAAGAAATATGACAACAATAAGCCTTGTACACCACTAGGTGAGTTGGGGTTGGCTATATGGATCACTTTTTGTTATATTCTATTAACAACCAAATTTTTGGATAAATTATTAACCAAAATGTCCAATTCAATAACTTTATCGAATATTCTCTTCGGACTTCCTTAACCCATTTTTAGAGGGATCTATAGTGTTTGTTCTATACTTCTACCCTCTTCTCTGGCGCCTCCAACTGGCTTTTTTGTACATATAATTCTGGTTTTATTCCCTAAAATCCATAAATCTGTGCAACTAGAGATTTGATAAGCTGCAACTGGTGGATTTAGAGATACCAGTCTTTTTCCTCACTGTTTTGCAGCTTGTTTTAGTCATAGCATCTCGTTTCAATCAATCTGATTGCAAATACCCAAAAACCTCAATCCATCAAAATTAGTGGTGTTTAAAAGAGCCAAATGGAGATGTCACCTTCTTTGTCATTAACTTTTCAAACAAATGGCCAATGTTGACAAATGACATCCAATTTGGTAATTAAGCGAAATACTATATATTCTTTAAACAATTCACATTGTTCAAATTAGAAATCAAGTGGCACAGGCCTAAACCTATTATGCTCTATGCATCCTTGAGCTATACGCCTTATAGTCATGAATTAAGTTCGCAAAAGGTTCATGTCCATAAGAGTTTGCAAATTTAAGGAAACGCTGCTGCTGTTCTTAACCATCATTATTTGATGCCGTTCAGAAGGGACTCCTTGTTACTCTCAAGGAACAAGCTAGGTTTAATATAAGATCTAGTGGATACGAGGTTGCCCAAGGAAATTTTTGTAGGGCATTGAAGTGGGTTGTCGGGAGTAGATGAGAAAGGAAGTGCAGTAGTTGTAAAATTTCATGCCTTCACTTAATACAAGATCTAGTTTGTAGACAAACGTAAATACCCTAAATGCAGAGGTAGATTTTGGGTTGATCTGCTCATGTTATAGCCAACGTTGTCAAACCCACGAGTTTGGCTAAACTCGTGGCAATGACGTAAAATCGTATCGTAGACTCGAATTGTAAACTCGTAAGAGTTAAATTTTATCAATAAATAAGTATTAATAGTTTATAATTAAATAATTAAAATTTAAAAAAAGACACAATTTGATTTAAATATATTTTAAATCCAAATAATTGAAATTAAATCCATCAATATTCATAATTTATCATACTTAACAAAGAATTTTGATAAAATTAATATATAAAGCCACTAAGCATGATCACATGAAAAATTTAGAACGAATTTAAGAATGGGTTAACACGATTTTGTAAGTTAGAAATGTAAAAACGGTAAACTTAGTGTGAGAACTTATAAGTTAGACCAAGTTTACAGGTAGCACGAGTTTAAGAGTGACTCAACACGATTTTGCAACATAAAAAATGTAAAAATGATAAATTTGGAGAGTCAACTCACGAATTTAGCAACAATGGTCATAGCTATCTCTAAAATATTTTTACCATTTATCTTATTATTTTATTTATGCATATCAATTATGTATTAACTCTACTATGGTTAGTGGCTCCAAATTCATTTATCATGCATACTAAAGAGAGCCAAAGATGTTTGTTCAAGATTAGAATCCAAATCAATTAATCCCTCCCTCCGATTCTGAATTAGAGAATTAATTTACAAATATTCAAAGAATTAGTTAAGCTCGTTATTTTGAAAAAGGGAGTGTTAATTTCTTTGGGAAATTACCCCCTTCGTGAAAAATTCCCTTAATATATGTACTCTTTCGCAATGTTGTCAAACTCACGAGTTTAAGTAAACTCGTATCATGAACTTAAATCGTAAACTCATAAGAGTTTACTTTCATCCTTAAATAGGTATTAATAATATATAATTAAATGATTAAAATATAAAAAATGAAAATAATTTGATTTAAATTTATTTTAAATCCAATTAATTGAAATTAAATTCATCCACATTCATAATTTATCATACTTAACAAAGAAATTTCTATTAAACTCATACATAAAGCCATTGAGCATAATCAAATAAAAAAAGTTAATACAAGTTCATGAACGAGTTAACATGATTTTGTAAGGTAGAAATGTAAAAAGGGTAAAATCGTTGTGTACATTCGTTACTTTAACTAAGTTTACAACTTGCATGAGTTTACCTACGGCTCGACACGATTTTATAAATTAGAAATATGAAAACAGTAAATTCAGAAAGTCAACTCACGAGTTTGACAATAATGTTCCTTCAAGTCCTTAATATCTTACTTATTTGGGGAATTGATCTTAATTCTTTTTATTTTTCATATTTGTCAATATTTTACTAATTTATCCTAAAGATGACTAGGGTGTTTTAGAAAATATCTGTCATATTACATAATTTAACAAACTTCTTTAATTAATCTAATAATACTAGGTAAATTTGTCTTATATTAAGGACTAAATGGAGTAATAAATAAGGAGAGAATTCAGGAACAAAGAAATAAATTTGAAAAATAAAGTGAATAAATATTTTATATTTATAACCAAATTAAACTCTTCTACCAACTCTTATATTAAGATAGTAATAGAAGGACTACCATAGGACACCGGTTGAGTAACAAAATTTTGAAATGAAAAGATAAATATGACAAAACCAAAGTTGTTGAGGAGTGCCTTGAAAAGGAAGGCATAATATTTTTGAGGTTAGCATGAACTGAAGGGGTTGGTTGGTGGAAGTTAAAAATTGAGGCGTGTTTGGTTTTGAGTTTTCATTATTCATTGTGGGGTCTTATTGTATTTCTCATTTACGCCCCCGCCCCCAAAACAAAAAACCCACAAAAAAAAAAAAACCACAACCACCTTAATTAACCGCCCCTAGCTGCTGCTTTAATTTAACTTCAAATTTGCTACCACAGATAAATTAACAAACATCGATCCAGTTGATAAAAATATGAGTCATATTATACAAATATTCGAATGAAAAAGAAAAATCAATCATAATCATTAAAAAAATTCATGATGTATATCTCTGCCAAGCACTAGAGAAATATATATATATATATATATATATATATATATAAAGTTAGGGAAAATTGCCCATAAATACCTAATTAAAAATTTATTTGTCAAATGGGACCTTTTGCACATAGGGAAGATTTTTGAACACAATTAATTATTAAATGAGACATGAAGTACCGAGGTCCTTTAAGAGAAATAAAATATGAAGTAAAATAACCACTTTGCCCTTATGTGATCTTCCCTTCCCTTATGTTCAAACAATATTCCCTATATGTAAAAGATCTTTCTTTGTGTTCAAACAATCTGTTACAGTAATTTGGGAAATTGAATACTCTATTATTGAATAATTCCTCTGTTTATATACAAGTCAATACAATGGAAAGTGAGTAGATTTACAACTAATCACACTAAACTATACAACATACTAATAGAAACTGTTATAAGTTAATTATGTAACTAATCTATAGTTGTCACCCCCCCGCAAGCTGGAGCATGTATGTTAATCATGCCAAGCTTGGAAATGAGCTCATGAAAGTGAGTAGGATTAAGGGGTTTAGTAAACACATCGGCGAGTTGATCTTGTGTGCGAATAGCCAGGAGCTGAATCACCTTAGCTTGCACCTTCTCACGTACTAAATGACAATCTAATTTGATATGTTTGGTCCTCTCATAAAATGTTGGGTTAGAAGCAATTTGAATGGCCGATTGGTTGTCACAATAAATGAAAGCAGGATCAATGTGTGAGATGTCAAAATCATGAAGCAAATAAAGCAACCAGTGAACCTTACAAGTGGTAGAACCGAGGGCCCTATATTGGGCCTCAGAAGAAGAGTGGGAAACAGTAGTTTGCTTCTTAGCCTTCCATGAGATAAGGGAAGAACCAAGGAAAGCAGCATATCTAGTGACAAAATGTCAAGTGTCAACACACCCGGCCCAATCAGAGTCACTATAAGCTCCAAGTTTTAAATCAGATGCAGTAGAAAAATGAATACCAGCATCAGGATTAGATTTAATATACCTCAAGACTCAGTATGCAGCCTAAAGATGAGCATCCAAAGGGGCAGCCATAAATTGGCTTAATTGCTGAGTTGCAAAGCTAATATCCGACCAAGTGGTAGTTAAAAATTAAAGCCGGCCAACCAGGCATCTATATTCTTGTGGATTGGCCAAAGGGTTGCCCTTTAAGTTGGAAAGTTTGAGATGTGGATCCATAGGAGTGGGGGTGGGTTTACAAGCAAAATAACCTACATCCTTAAGCAATTCAAGAGCAAACTTGCGTTGAGATAGAAAAAGTATAGATTTAGAATGAGCCAATTCAAGGCCAAGAAAATAACGCAACTCGCCAAGGTCTTTAATGGTAAAAGCCCTATCCAAATTCTTTTTTATGAGATTAATTTCAGCTAGGTCATTACCAACCAAGAGAACATTGTCAACATAAACTAATATAGCCGTAAATGAAGTAGAAGAGACTTTTAAAAACAAGGAATGATTAGAAGCTGACTATGTATAACCATAGGAAAGTAAAGCAGAAGACAACGTAGAGTACCATCGTCTACTAGCTTGCTTGAGGCCATATAAGCATTTTTTAAGCTTGCAAACCATATTAGGTTGAGGAGGAGTGAAACACTTAGGTAACTCCATGTAAACTTCTTCGTGTAAGTCACAATGTAGGAAAGCATTATTGACATCAAGTTGATGCAAATGCCAATTCTTAGCAGCTGCAATGGAAAGAAGCAATCTCAAAGTAGTCATTTTAGCTACCAGAGAAAAAGTGTCAAGATAGTTTGCTCACTCAACTTGAGTGTAGCCTTTAGCCACTAATCACGCCTTATGTCTCTCTATCTCACCATTGGCCTTGTATTTGGTTTTAAACACCGATTTTCAACCAATAGGTTGCTTCCCCGGTGGTAAAGTAGTGAGTTCCAAGTCTTATTGTACTCAAGAGCCTTAATTTCCAAAGCATGGCATCCTTCCAAACAAATTCCTTAACAGCCTTACTATAAGTAGTTGGATTAGAAGTGGAAGAAATAGACCAAACAAAATTTTTATAAGCAAAGTTTAATGGGGAATAAGAAAGAACTGAAGAGCGAGAATACCTTGGAATGCCATGTGATGATAATTGGGTAGTTGACAATGAAAGGGCACAGTGGTAATCATGTAGACAAGAGGGAGGCTTATGGTGTCTATTAGAGTGGCGAGGAAAGGGAGAAGAAGGAAGGAGTGAAGGTTGAGTAGAGGAGACAAGATCTGGTGGTTGAGATAGAGGTAGGGGTGGAGAATCATCCAAGAAAGTTAGGAAATCTTGAATAGTAGGATTAGGTATAGGAGAAGAGGGGCCGAATGGTGAGTGGAATGAAAAGGAAACACAAGCTCATGAAAGGCAACATCCCTAGAAAGAAAAATTTGATTTGTAGATAAATCCAACAAAGTGTAAGCGTTAGAACCCGAAGGATATCCCAAAAAAACACATTTCGTGGCACGAGAGTCAAATTTAGACCTATGGAAGTTAAAGTAGTGGCATAATATAGGCAGCCAAAAAACTTTAAATCATAATACAATAGTGCTATGTTGAATAAACATTCAAATGGAGTGGAATTATGTAAAATGGGAGTTGGTAACTTGTTGACGATGGAAACAACATGTTGAATAACAAAAGACCAATAGCAATGGGCATATAAGAATGAAAAACCAAAGCACGTGCAACATTAAGAATATATTGATGTTTGCGTTCGACCAAACCATTTTGTTGTGAAGTGGCCACACAAGATGTTTGATGCAAAATACCTTTTAAAGCAAAATAAGATGGCATAGAAAATTCAACACCATTATCAGAACATATGGCTTTAACGATAGTTGAAAACTAATTTTCCACAAGAGTCAAGAAAGTTTTAAGATGACCACGAGCCTCAGACTTGTTTTTCATTAAAAATATCCAAGGAAAATGAGAATAATCATCGAAAATAGTCAAAAAAAATATTTATATCCTTGTATAGAAGGCACAGAAAAAGGTCCCCAAATATCAATATGTATTAATTCAAATGTTGCATTACAAGAACTTGTGCTTAAAGAAAAAGAAAGACGTTTTTACTTAGCAAAGTGGCAAGTATCACATGGTAAAAGCAATGGAGTACAAGTAATGTCTGTAGCAACCTTATTTAATAGAGCAAGGGTGGTATTGGAAACATGGCCTAAACAGAGATGCCACATAGTAAATTGAGAGGGTGTAATACTAGTTGCCGAATGCACTTGAGAAATAGGAGAGGAAGATGACTTATTTGCATGAAGAATATAAAGCCCATTAAAAGAACTAGCTGCACCAATCATCACTGTTCGCCGTTTAGCTTCCGCAAGCGTACGGGTCACAAGTAATAAATTAGTGAGAAACGAGTGTCGAACCACAAGGATTATGACAAAAACGAGTTAACTAATTTAACCTTGTTTTTAATTAGGCTGAATGGAATCATTTAGATTTGATCAAGTTAAATAAAGACTTTTGATGAAAATAACAAAGGAAAATAGTGGAAACTGAGAAATTGAGTTTAACTTCAATAGATATAAACTTAGGATTACTTCTTCCCCATTGTATTTCATGAAACTATGCAAATATTCACTTATGCTAGTTAAATGAGTTTATATGCTAGTCGAAGATTCTAAAATCATCAACCAAGCTCTCTCAAGTAAAGATTGATTTTCAATCTTCATTAAAAATATTCAATCTCTTGTTTACAATTAATGAAAATCATCTTTCCAAAGCAAGCCTTCACTTGACTATGCTAGGTTGTTAGATATATCTCTATTCTAACAACAAGCCATCCATTTAATCCTTAAACTTCAAGTCTAGCATGATTTTTCTTAAGTTTTACAATCAAAATAGCTCTCTCAAGCATCTTCCAATTGAACAACTCTAATCATGTGGTGATCAAGCACAAGATAGTATTAAGCTCAAAGAAAAATCAACATATAATACTCATTAACCAACAAAAGCAAGATAATTTAGTAGTTTCAATCCATACAATGGGTAAAAGTAAGGGGCAATTACAATGAAATCCCATACAAGAGAAAAAAAATGAAGAAATAGTCCCTGAAGTTGTCAGTGTAAGCTCCTCGACTTGTCATTAACAACTTCAGGGACCATTTTTTCATTTTTTCTCTTGTGTGGGACTTCATTATAATTGTCCCTAAAAGTAATCATAATTAGGAGTTTTAGCTACTCATGGTCTATACATGCCAAAATCTTAGCACACAATCATAACCCATATTAGCAAAATAGAGAAAAAGGAGAGAAGAACAAGAAAAACTCAAGAATTGAGGCTCTAAATCCTTTTTTAATCCAATCCCAAGCTCCAAGCTCTCTAAAATGCCAAACCCTAGCAACCCTATGTTCAAGAAGTCCAACCCCCCTTTGTATTTCCGGATTTTGCCTTTTAAATGACCTAGAAAGTAGAACGCACAACTGCTGATTGCATTTTGGCTACAGCCAAAAAACGTCTGTCTTGCTCTGTTTGTCGTATAGCTGCAGCCCAAAACTTTCTGGAGGTCTTCTGGCTGCAGCCAGCCAATTTCTTGGCTACAGCCAAGCATTTGTCTTCAACTCTTCTAGCTTTTTCCAATGATGCAATGGTGTTCTACTCTTCTTCCCAATTTCTTAATCCATGATTTGTGCGTCCAATGGCTCTTTGTGTATCTCAATTGTGATCCTATCAACACAAGAAAGTCTATACAAAGCAAAGGGTGATGTATGATAGCAAAATATTCACATTTAATCAAAGAATTATGCCCTTTTTAACCAAACACTCATTAGGCACATTTTCTTCACACTTCAATCCTCATATACCCATTAATCAATCAAAAAGTGTGATAAATTGAGTGTAAATGTGCCATTTTAATATGAATTTCACAAGGCTAACACACCCCCAAACTTAAACTTTTACTCATCCTCGAGTAAAACAAGTTGAACAATGAAAGAGCTAGATTAAATAACCATTAACTCAGTACACAGTCATGATGATTTCTTCATTAGTTGCTCAAGATGTTATATTCAATAGGAACACAATGAAATATAAAGGAATGCAAGGTTCACAACTTAAAGCATCCTTCCTAACAACTTTCAAAATGTGTGTGTGTGAGGAGAGTTAGAGAATAAGTTTTCCTACAATCATCAAGATCAAATGTAGCAATTCAACATGTATAAATCAGCCTCAATATCAGGTCTTCATATACCTACATCCTCCTCTCTTTTCCACTAATAAACAATTCCACACTATTTCAAAATCAATGGGACTTTATAAGCTTGTGATTTGGCCACTAGGTATGCTAATTGAAAGAATGGGGAAACAAAGAGGACTTATGTCTCAAGAGAATACTGACAATTCACAATTCCTCTCTTTGTTTTACACCAGATTTCCCTTTAAAAAGACAAAGTACTCACCCTCAATTGACGTCGTCAACCGCTCAAAGAGTTATATAAAACAAGAAACTCAGAGAATATGCAAAGATGAACATTTTATAGATTTAAAATATGTTTTTCAAGAATTTCTAAGTGTGAGTGTGTGAACAGAGTCAACATGTATTCCTTTTGCACTTGTCAAAGTTATAAGCCACACTTCAAATCATATACCCATATTCAAACGATCAATTACATTATTATCTAATTTCTTCCCCTCTTCTTCTAATTTACTCCAATTGACTTAAAAATCAAAGGGACTTTTCGGCTTGTAACGGGGTCAGGGGTTAAGGTATTTAAAAGAAAAGGCAAAAGATACTCAACAAATACCTTAAGATAGATGATAATCACTCAAGGGGTTTCTTCCTTTTCTCATTAAAGATACTCCCCCAAACTTGAACCAAATTGATCTTTTCCAATTCAAGCCTTATCGCACATTACTACTATATATCTTTTTCTTTTCTTTTTCTTTTTCTCTTTTTTTTTTTTAAAAATATTCTTGGCTTGATGTCTATACAATGTGAACCTTTTTTCTTTCTACGCCCCTTTTTCCAATCATATAACAATCTACACATCACCACATTCCACACCCTAATCCTTATAATCTATCTCAAAGCAAGGGAATCATGGTTTTTCACATTGGCTAAGGTATGTAGATGTTGGGTTTTCAAAAAGAATTTTCTAATTGGTTTTTTTTTTCAATCAGGCTCAAAATAAGGGTTCAAAAGGGGAATCAAATCAATTAGGTAAGCTTGAAAGGCTCAATCGCATTTTATGAAGTGTCCTAATCATTTCTTCAAATCGTATGAAACAAATCAAAAGCTTTGAAGAAGTCAAAAGATTATTTTGCAATTAACCGTTTGAAACAAAAGTATATAACCTAATTTGTCACAAATCCCTTCAACAAGAACTTCCAAAACATAGCCAACTCCAATAGTGCTTTCTTAGCTTAAAAATTCCTGAATAACATGCTTTATCTCTACAATGCATCTATCAATGCAAATTAAACAGAATTTATTATCAAATATAAAAGATTGAGCAGGAATTTATAAGAGATAATCGACATGGTTTTTCTGTATATGGCTCAAATGGGGTGCAAATTTGTCGATTGTCATTGGTAAGCTTGAAAGGCACAACTGCAATTAAAAGAATGCCCAAATCATTTTTCAAAAATGTGTGACTTCATTTACTCATTTCAAGAGATTCCAATGTAGGTTCTAAAGTCCTTTAATCAAGAAAGAATATACACATCAAATTGCTACCAAAGTTTCCTATCAAAACAATTAAGTCATTCCTAATTCCAGTGCAAAATGTTCATTCTAAAAATTGTCAAGAAACAATGCTTTAAGATATAAATCAAGCATTCAAGCATATTAACCATCATGTCTTATAAAACATAAAATCCAAGTATCCTTTCAATCATTGGAACATGCACTTACTATCACAGATAATTAATCAATTTAACTTAGCTTTCAAACCAAAGGACAAGAAATAGTCAAAATTTACACACTTGAAATTCTTGTCAAATAAGCACACAAATCATCAAAAATTACCCCCAAACTTAAGATGGACAGTGTCCTCACTGTCACAAGGGAAAACTGAGGGCCTATGAGAGTATATATGTACAATAAGGCAAGAAGTAGAGAAACAGCCCACCACAACCATAAAGCAATTATTCACATGGAAAAGCAAGCATGCAACCCCAATAAGGAAACTAGAAAACAAAATCCTAAACTAAAGCAAGAGATTTCCCCCCAAACTTAATATCTACGAATGCCAAGCTACCAACAGAATTCCATACCTAAACCTATCCTCACTGCCTTTATAAGTCCTAAAATTAGTTTTTAAACTGTGAGATCCATCACTTAGACTTAAGTTGTCAACTTCATTTCATTGTGGTAAACCAAATGAAGAATTTGAATTTAAGAGTGGATCAGTTCAAAATCATGAGAAAAATAAAAGGGCACATATTTATTTTATTTATTATTTATTTTTTTGACAAACAATTATTGGAACCTTAAACAAAAACTGTTTTTTTATCACTAAACAAATTTATCCAAGTGACCCAAAAACTGTTCTCATATCAAAAGCACATGATTCAAAACAAAAACAGGTGTCACAATGACATTTGGTTTTCCACAATGAAAAAGCCTGAGTAGATTCCAAGAGCACCAACAGATTGATTAAGCATGAAGGCACAGGGTTTCCATATTGGTCAAAATCTTTTACAATTGGAACCAACCTAGTTGTCACAAACAACAAAATTCCAAAGCATTCAGTAAGAATTCCAAACTTATCTCTAACCTCAATACCTCTTTTATAACCTTAAGTCATCTAAGAACAAAGATTTGATTGAGACAAGAATAGCAAAGTGAATTTCAGTATTGAAAGCAGTCCTAAACATGCAGCACAATCAAAATGATCAAGCTCAGGCTCACAAACAGTAGCAACTGAACACATTAGTATGTAAGGAGTGTAATCATGCTTCAAAAATTCTATTTCACTTGTGAAATAATGCCACAGTTGCCAAAGACTTCAGAACTTATCAACACTTTGATAAGTTCACAGAGGCAATTTGAAATATTTGGATTTTGGGTAAGACATGGGTTCACACAAGAGAGATCTCTCTTCCAATTACACATCAGCATGCCAAGCTCAATCCGTCAAACTAGTACCACATCATTCAAAGAATTGCTAGCTTGTGCTTAATTACGTGAATCAAGCACAAAGGAGAAAAGAGCAATTTGGTTCAAATGTGATAAATTACTCCTGCCAGAAAGTTCACCCATAAGTTCTAAAACCTTCCAAATGTAAAGAGGAAATTGTTTCTAGAAAAGAGACCTTGAGTTCAGTTGTACATCAGTGGATAAATGACTGAGTAAACCCTTCAAACTCAATGTTTTTCCTTAGAAAGAACATAGGTTTCAGAACTTAATTACATGCTTTAGTTCTCAATTTAGCCCAGCAAGTGCAGAACATGCTAACAAAAGTATAGGCCAGCCAAATCATGCATTCCAGAGACCATTTTAAACAGGAAATCCTCAAAAATTGCTTGCACTAAACCTCAGCTCACAAATTCCATTCAAGCCTAAATTTCAACATATCTTGGAACTTAACTGGCCAGCTCTACCCAATTCACTCAGCATAAATATGACCTCAAATTCTTGAAGCTTAGCGACTAAATAAGCACATTAGACATTCATGAATCCTCAAGCAAACCGTATCAGTTCAAGCTTAAACTTGTAATGCTGCAATACTTAAGCAAAATCATAGATGCATCATACGACTGGTGCAATCAAACTCCATTCGAATCCACTTAAACCCAACCCAAAATAAAGGAAGGCAGGAACTGTAGGTCAGAAAAGCAGAATACGAAAATACCAGACACACGGAGCAACACTCACAACTTGTGTAGATCACGAACAGGGGAGCACCAACGGAAGACAGAGGAGACTGAAACACGAACTGCTCCGAGTGACCAAGGCAGTGATCCCGAGCTGGTACGAGAGATTGAGAGGGACGCTGACTCGATGGGGTGATTGTATCAATGTAGGCCGAGAGAGAGCGGTGGACGGAGTGGGAATGACGGTGTATCCACGGGTAAGGCTGTGGGGGAGGTTGAAAGGCGAAGACTGGGTTTTCAGTGGTGGAACGGTGGTTGAGAAAGAGACAGCGAGAGATCGATGAAGGTTCATGGTGAGCTCGTGACAGGCGGTGGCGACAAAGAACGACGGAGGAGGAGTGGTGGTGGTGGATCTGTGACGGAGACAAAGAGATTGGTGGAGGGAGTGTGTGAGCTTCGGTGGTGAGTCGAGTGTGGAGGAGTTGAGACGGTGGAGATTTATGGGTCAATGGAGGAAGGCGACGACGGTAAGGGAAGGAGAATGGAGGAGATGGATAGAGATAGAGAGGGGAAGATGAAGATGCAGAGCTCGGGTTGAGGCGAGAGGGACGGAGCAGCGGCGGCGCGAGTGTGAAGGGAAAAGAAAAGGGGCAGAAGCGAGAGGGAAAGAGGAAAAGAATGAAACTGGGCAAATTTTTTGTTTTTTTTTGTTTTTTCTTTTGGATTATATTGGATTTGGACTGCAACCAGAAATTCCTTGCTGCAGCCCAAAACTCTCGGTCTTCTCTTTGGTTGCAGCCAAAATTCTCCTGGCTGCAGCACAAAATCATCTGGGTTCTTCTTGGCTGCAGCACAAACTTGTCTGGCCAATTTTTTGCTGCAACCAGAATTTTCTAGCTGCAACGCAAAACTCTCTGGACTCTTTTTGGCTGCAGCCAGAATTTTCTGGCTGCAGCGCATGATGCTATATTATTTCAGATATCAGCAATCCAAACAAAGAGAAAACACAGAATGCTTTATCACACTTGCAAGTTTATGAACATAGCATATAATACCAACCTTCAAGCAATTTAAACACAAATTCCTCCTGAATCTTATACAATCATGAACATCTATAACTTACACAATTGAAAACACACTTTCACAAGATCAAAGTGCACCCAAAAATTCATGAACTCACTTTACATCTAGAATTTATAGGATTAGGCCAATCCAATGCACACATCAAATGCTAATTCATTCCACAAACATGAATACAACTAAATTAGAAGTGAAAATGCTTTGGTAACAATACTTATAAAATCAGGTCATGTTCATCTAATATTAGAGTCAGGAAAATCATGAGAAGGAAGGAAATTTCCTGAAAAATGCCTATCCAACACCAAAATTCTCCACTTTTTCCTTGTACCAAGCTTGCTTCTTCCTTTCTCTATTGGGGGTTCCTCTCCTACCTACGAAAACAAAAGACCAAAAACATAAATCTACCAAAAACATACCAAAACCAAAGAAACTAAAGAAATTAAGTTAAGAACTTGGGTTGCCTCCCAAGAAGCGCTTAGTTTATAGTCCTTCAGCCGGACTCTTCAACACAAACTACTAATCATAAATATAAAAAACCAGAACCACATTGTCTTTATTCCTCTTGTGACAAAAATATTTTAACAACAATGGAAGTTCATTGAGATAAGAAACATGCCTTTCTTCGATAAAAAATGACTTTGGAGTGCATGTTTTAGCCAAACTTATAGCAGGCTCAAATTGAACTTTTTCACATTCATCATCCATGCCTCCAAAATACTTTGAACAACTAATAAAATCTATTTGACTCTTATCAGTAAGAGTTAAAATATCAATAGGAGGATCAAGATCATAAATTGAAGGGATTTCCTCACTATTCACTTGTTCAAAACAACAAAAGTAAAGTTCTAAAATCGAAACCTCAATTGGACACTCAGTATTGTTCTCTTCCTCATTGATCTCTAATTCATAGTCATCCCCAACATATTCACAAGCTTCTAGTATCACGTCTTCATTCCCCATGGTCAATGTTTCACTTGAGACCTCATCTTTTTGAGAAGGATCTTTTGATATATCATTGAAAACTTCTTTTTGTTTCAAATGCTCAAGATTAGAAATCATTTCATCCACTTGAAATTCTCCATTTTGGGCATGATCATTAACTTTCTCTTTTTGAAAAATTCTCAAGAATTTATTTTGACCATCTAAGAGACGTAGAAGCAAATCCTTTGTTGTAAGCTCCTCCTCATCAGTGGAGGTAGTTTCATCAACATGAGAAGTATGTGATATATGAGGATGTGGCACATATGAAGGAAAAGAACAATTTTGATCCCAGGACAATGGTTGTTCATGATTCCATCCAAGGCTACAAGTATTATCATGAAAATCAAAATGAGCTCTAGCAAAATCATTCTTTATATACTCCAATGTTAAGGCATGGGGACATGGCCCTCTCAAGTGATAATCTCCACAATAATCACAACAAATGTAATAGTCATAATAAGAATTGTGATGATCATTTTCATTCTCATATCCACCACTTGCCCCATCAGTCCATGAAGGATAATCCATAAACAAAGTTTAAAATTTAAAAAAAACAAACACAAAAAACAACAAAACCAACTAAACAACCTAAGACTAGAAAAACAACAAAAGAAAACAAAGAGAAAAGAAAAAAAACTCAAGTGTCATTAATCACATAATTACACTAATTAACTCAAAAGACTTTCGTCAATAGTCCCCGGCAACGGCGTCAAAAACTTGTTCTCCGTTTAGCTTCCATAAGCGTACGGGTCGCAAGTAATAAATTAGTGAGAAACAAGTGTCGAACCACAAGGACTATGATAAAAGCAAGTTAACTGATTTAACCATGTTTTTAATTAGGCTGAATGGAATCATTTAGATTTGATCAAGTTAAATAAAGACTTTTGATGAAAATAACAAAGGAAAATAGTGGAAATTGAGAAATTGGGTTTAACTTCAAGAGATATAAACTTAGGATTACTTCTTCCCTATTGTATTTCATGAAACTATGCAAATATTCACTTATGCTAGTTAAATGAGTCTATATGCTAGTCGAAGATCCTAAAATCATCAACCAAGCTCTCTCAAGTCAAGATTGATTTTTAATCTTCATTAAAAATATTCAATCTCTTGTTTACAATAAATGAAAATCATCTTTCTAAAGCAAGCCTTCACTTGACTATGCTAGGTTGTTAGATATATCTCTATTCTAACAACAAGCCATCCATTTAATCCCTAAACTTCAAGTCTAGCATGATTGTTCTTAAGTTCTACATTCAAAATAGCTCTCTCAAGCATCTTCCAATTGAACAACTCTAATCATGTGGTGATCAAGCACAAGATAACATTAAGTTCAAAGAAAAATCAACATATAATACTCATTAACCAACAAAAGCAAGATAATTTAGTAGTTTCAATCCATACAATGGGTAAAAGTAATCATAATTAGGATTTTTAGCTACTCATGGTCTGTACATGCCAAAATCTTAGCACACAATTATAATCCATATCAGCAAAATAGAGAAAAAGGAGAGAAGAACAAGAAAAACTCAAGAATTGAGGCTCTAAATCCTTTCTTAATCCAATCTTAAGCTCCAAGCTCTCCAAAATGCCAAACCATAGCATCCCTATGTTCAAGAAGTCCAGCCCCCCTTTGTATTTCCAGATTTTGCCTTTTAAATGACCTAGAAAGTAAAACGCGCAGCTCCTGATCACGTTTTGGCTACAGCCAAAAAATGTCTGTCTTGCTCTATTTGTCGTCTGGCTGCAGGCCAAAACTTTCTGGAGGTCTTCTGGCTGCAGCCAAGCATTTGTCTTCAACTCTTCTAGCTTTTTCCAATGATGCAATAGTGTTCTACTCTTCTTCCCAATTTCTTAATCCATGATTTGTGCGTCCAATGGCTCTTTGTGTATCTCAATTGTGATCCTATCAACACAAGAAATTCTATACAAAGCAAAGGGTGATGTATGATAGCAAAATATTCACATTTAATCAAAGAATTATGCCTTTTTTAACCAAACATTCATTAGGCACATTTCCTTCACACTTCAATCCTCATATACCCATTAATCAATCAAAAAGTGTGATAAATTGAGTGTAAATGTGCCATTTTGATATGAATTTCACAAGGCTAACAATCACCAAAGGCGGGAGTAAGTGTATCTAACAAGAATTGGTAGAAAAAGTCAATACACAATCAAGAGACTTGGTTAGCTTAGAAACTGAAACAATATTGTAAGCAAAATCAAGGAGAAAAACCACATTATGTAAAATCAAAGAAGGAGATAACTGAACAGAACCAAAAAAATTGAGCAGTGGTACAAGCTTCTGTCGGTAAACAAACACCAAGAGGAGCTATGGAAGAGTAAGAGGTGAACAAATCTAAAGAGCAACAAACATGATTAGTGGCACCTGAATCAATGATCCAGGTGTCAAGACTATTAGAGGAAATGTTGTTGCATATACCTATAGATTAAAGAGAGGAAGAGTTAGAAAGATGGTTGACTGAAGTAGCATGTGGTAGTTGGAGCAAAGTAAGAAGCCGCTAGCACTAGTCTGGCAATAGAGAAGGAAGCAAAGAGGTTGTCGAAGAAACTTGAGAAGAAGATGCCAACTTCATAGATGAAAATTTCGGAGTAGAAGTTGACTGAGAAACAATATTGTTCACCGAAGAAGACTGATTGCAAAACTTGAAACCAGGGGGAAACTGTGTTTACGATAGCAAGTGGCCTCCATATGTCTTGCTTTGCCACAATAAGTGCACATCCTTGTTCCTGAAGAGGAAGAATCTAGTCTGGGAGCTTTAAATGAATGAGGTCGTGCTGATCTAGCCATAAGCACCATAGAGGAGTCAAGTGATGATCAAAGCTCATGTTCTTACTGAAGGACCAGCAAGAACACCCAATTAATTGGAGGTAAAGGGTTGAGCAAGAGAATCTAAGATTTGACTGATGCATATTGCTCATTGAGGCCATAGAGGAAGCGAATAACCAAATCTTCATCTCTGTGAGTAAGAGCAATTGCCGTCGAACCACAAGCACAAGCCTTGAGTGGCCTAATATTGGCCAATTCGTCTCAGAAGATCTTTAAGTGAGTGTAAAATTCACGCACACTCAAACTCCCCTGCTTTAAACAATAGATTTCCTCCTAAAGTTTAGCTATCCAGAATAGATCGGACTGTGAGTAGCGAGACTTCAAATTGAACCAAATCGCACTAGTGGAATCAAACCACAAAATACTCTTAGCAATGGTAGGAGAAAGAGATTTAAGTAGCCAACCTTGCACCAAATTATTACATCTCTCCCACACCAGAAAAGAAGAATCAGAAGTCGCCAGCTGAGGAAGATAACTGTCGATAAAGTAGAGTTTATTCTTGGATAATAACGCCATGCGCATCGCTCTAGCCCTACTATAGTAATTGAACCCATCAAGAGTCGGCGCAACCAAGACCAAGGCGCGATTCTCACTAGGGTGAATGTAGAAATAGCTAGACTGATGATGGTCAAATATGAAGCCATGGAGATGGAGGACGGAGAAAACAAGAAGCGTCACAGGAAAGATGAAGAAAGAAAGGGCAAAGTGGGAAATAGAAAGGTAAAACAGAGGGCAGGGAGGGAAAAAATCACATGGCTCTAGAAACCATATTACAGTAATTTGGAAAATCGAATCCTTCATTATTGAATAATTCCTCTATTTATATACAAGTCAATACAATGGAAAGTGAGCAACAGATTTACAACTAATCACACTATAGTTGTTACAATCTTCCCTAATTGTAAAAGATCTTCCCTTGTGTTTAAACAATCTTTCACTACTACAAAAAGGATAAAAGGTGGCGCACATTTTGTGGCACTTCTTTAAACAAGTGTCACAGCTTCTCTTTTTTTTTTTTTACCTCTATAATTTTTTTTTAAATTTTGGGTACCAGCTGTGGCGCCTAATAGATTAAGTGTCACAATTGAGGAGGCCTAGTGTGGCGCCTACCTACGCAGGCGCCACACTTGGGGGCAGGAAAGCAGCTGTGGCGCCTAACCCACCAAGCGCCACAGCTGCAGCATTAATTTTTTTTTTTTTTTAAAAAACTGAGCATGTGTGGCGCCTAAATAAATAGGCGCCACACATTGCCCCCATTTCAGCTGTGGCGCCTAATGCTTAGGCGCCACAGCTGAAATGGGGGCAATGTGTGGCGCCTAATTATTTAGGCGCCACACTTGCCCCTTTTTTTTTAAAAAAAAAATTCAAATGGATAGTGTATCTCTTAATTATTTCATTTCTCGCGTAGTGGTCCTGTGTCCGCCCCCCATTTCTTCTCTTTTTGACTACTACTCCACTTTAATTATTTAACTACTCTCTTCTCCATTAAACTACTTTCCCTTTCTCATCTTCTTAGTGGATCCGTCGGCCCCCTCCCTCCATTTCCTATCATCTTCACACTAAAAAACACACCCACACGCTCACTCGTCACTCAAGCTAGCATCACCAACGTGGTATCCCACTCTTTGCGCTGGTCAATTAATAGATTTGTAAGAAGAAGACTATTTCATTCTAGCTTGCTTTGTTTAAATTTTTTTTTTAGTCAAGATAAACCGTAATATAAAGTTTGCCTTTTTGTTCCTAATTTAATAGGAAAGACTGAAAACCTAGCTTGTTTCGTTTTCCTTTTTGCTTTGTTTAAATTTTTTTGCCGACAAGCTTGCGTGTTTTAGTAATCTTTTAATTTACTTAATTAGTTGTTGATGTTCTGTGTTCACATATCAAGTTCTTGTATTGTGATATTTTTTATGTTAGCTTTGGAGAGTATTAATGTAAGAACATTATTGTTGGGGAACTTGAATTTTAAATGTGAAAATTATATATATATATATATATATATATAATAGGTTGAAATATAAAATAGAAAGATTGACAATTTGTGGAGATGATAAACACGAAAGCCACTCATTTTATATAAAGCTTCATAATCAGGAAGCATAAAAAAGGGCCACAGGAAAAAAAAGAAGAAGAAGAAGAAGAAAAAAAAAAAGACTCTACTGTGGCGCTTGCTCCAGGAGGCCCCCCTCCTGTGGCACTTCTTCAAACAAGCGCCACAGGAGGGTATTTTTTTTAAAAAAATTTTTTTTTAATGTTGTGGCGCTTCCAAGCGCCACAGCTTTTTTTAGTGGCGTCTAGATGTGTGGCACTTCTCTAGCGCCACAGTTAATGGAATTATAAGCGCCACAGCTTTACTTTTTTGTAGTAGTGTTTCCCATGTGCAAAAGATTTTCCCTTTTGTGCAATATAACTTCTCTATGTTCAAACAATCTTCTCTATAATCTTCCCTTATGTTGAAACAATCTTCCTTGTGTACAAAAGATCTTTCCTTATGTTCAAATAATTTTCCATGTGCAAAAGGTTCCATTTGGCAAATAAATTTTTAATTAGGCATTTATAGGTAATTTTCCCTAAAAGTTATTAGAATAACAAATTGTTTCCCTAATCAGAAAGAGACACAATTAAAAAAAGTGCAGAAGAAGCACTCTCCAAAGATTTCAAATAAATGGTCATATACTCGTGATAACGAGATGGATAACTAAGAGTCATTTCTTCTAAATCTACACAACATGTCTTCAACATCCCTATTAAAAGAGGAATGATAATGATTATCTCAATTTTTGTTATGACTCTTGTGCTTTTGAAGTTTAATGAGTACATTTGTTATAATTATTGTGGAGATAATCATTATAGTGAGCAATGCCCCTATTTCTCAACCTTGGATTACATGGAGAATGATTTTTGCTAAGGCTCAAGCTAATTTGCATTATGATACTTTTAGCCTTCAATGAAATCAAGACAATTCATTGTCTTGGGATTGTAATTCTCCTCCTTCTTCACATGCATCGCATCCTTATATATCACCTAACCCTTCTATAGATCAAACTACCACCATTTATGAGGAAAAGCCCATAATACAGGATATGCTTCAGCATATTCTTGATACTGAAAAAGAAATGAGAGCTTGGATGAAAAATAAATTTTATGAACATGCATTAGCTCTTCAAGATTTTGCATTTCAAGTAAGTGAAATAGCTTTTGCCCTTGAGTCTTTGAAGCAAAAAGGTATTTTCAACGAGATCTCAAGTGAAAAATTAACCATGGGAGGCAAGGAAGTGTTACCAAAAGTTTGCAATACTCATGTGGGTGATTGTGAGTTGGAAATCAATGTGGAAGAGAAAAATACTAAGTGTTCAGTTGAGGTTTCAATTTCTGAGCCTAATCCTTGTTATTTTGAACAAGAGAATAGTGAGGAAATCTCTTCAATTTATGTGTTTGATCTTCCTACTGATATTTTGACTCTTACTGATGAGAGTCAAGTAGATTTTGTTTGAAGCTACGTGTGGGACAAGACTATTGTGCACGGATATGGATATGCTCAAGGTTAGTTCTTCAATTTGAGCTCCATATATATTATAACACAGTATATAAGAAAATTGAAATGAATTGGTTTTTCTATTTTTTTGGCTTTGCAGGATTTATACGGGAAGCCATCCATTTCATTTGGAAATGTTCCCGACCTTGAAATACGTGTTAAACGATGATTATATCTTTATAAGTCGTACATGGTATCAAAAGAGAATTATCATCTTGTGGGAGATTTGCTAATTACTTTCTTGAAAAGAATATCAAATATAGAGACTCTAACCTTTGTTAGTGAGCCTCCACATAATTCCAAAGAGGTACGTGTGTTTACATGTTTCCTATATATGATGTGCTTAACAACTTTTGCTCAAGTAGCTTTACCAAAAATTTGTTTAAATTTTAGGTAGCTAACACATACTATTATATACTACTTCCGGTCCTAAATATAGGACAAAGTTTGTAGTATAAATTGCACTACAAACTATGTCCTATATTTAGGACCGGAGGGAGTATATAGATAGATAACATTTTGCTTTGGTATTTCAAGAACCCTAAGAATATGTATTCAAGGAAGCAGTAAAAATGTGTGAAAAAAGAACTAAATGGAAGGAAATAAAAGGAGTGAAGAAAGTGAAGTTTAAAAGAAGTGTGTACTCCTATTAGTCCACCAAGGATAATCAACAGACAAAAAGTAACTAACAAACACAAAACAACCAAACTAACAAAATTAACAAAACTACATAAGATAATAAATAAAACAAAAGAAAACAGAGTTAAAACAAAGAAAAAGAAAAAATCAAGTGTAATTAATCAGACAATTGCAACAATTAACCACACAACTTTTGCTGTTAGTCCCCGGCAGCAATGGCATTTAATTGTTTGTTGTCTAGCTTACCACAATTATACATATCGCAAATAGTATAAAAAGTTGTTGTTCCCGAAAGGACTTGGGCAAAAGTAGGCTAACTAATGCAATTATACTCTTAATTAAGTTTGGCAAAGTCATTTTGAGTATTTCAATTTGTAAAAATAATTTTGGTTCAAAACAAACTAAATTGGAATAGACAAGGCATAAGTTAATTCTAACTTCAAGAAAATGAGGTTCTAGGATCACTTCTCCCCTCTATATTTCATGAGACTAATTTTCTCTCTCTCAATTAGCTGTAATGAAAAATCAAGTGTTTGTCTAAGATTCACAAGTATTGAAAGAGCTCTCTCAAGCAAAACCAACATCTATTTTCAAAGAACTCACTCAATCTTTTGCAACAAGCTAGTGAAAATAATCATTATTAAAAACCAATCTTATAATAGCAATACTAAGTCAATAGGTAATCTCTTTCCTATCAACAAGCTATCCATTCAAACATGAATTTCAATACTAGTATGTCTTTAAACAAGATAATTTCTCTCAAGCATCATCTCATTCAACAAATCAACTAAGTGGTGATCAAACACTTAGAGGCATTAAGTATAGAATAAAATCAACACAAAATACTTCATTAAATGCTAGAAAGAGAGAATAACAAAGTCTCAATTCATATAAAAGTTCAAAGTAATCCTAGAAGAGAAATGAATGCTTAGCTACTCTTGTTCAAATCTATAGAAAAACTAAGCCAAACAACCAAATACATCATGAACTAAGTAGAGAAGGGAAGAAAAGTAGAAAAACCAAGGTTGTAACTCCATAATTTCTCTTAGGACGATTACCCAAGCCTTCAAACTCTTCAAGAACCCCTTCCCAAGCTCTTCCCTTTTGTGCCTCAAGTTTCTAGAGTGTAGAATGTGTGTTTTCGAAGCTTTTCCCTAGGTTAAATAGCCTTTTACAACTTCAGAAATCCAAACACGCAGCTATACTTTTCTATAACTTGCCTCAACAAATTTGTCAACTTGCTACAGCTAGTGACACACAGAGTCAATTCTATTTCAAAGTTCTTTTTGCCTCGGCAAGTTTTGACACTTGTCGTGGCCAGTGATACAGAGAGCTCATATTCTTGTTTTTCTTCTACTTGCTTCATCCAATTCACAAGTTGCTAAGGCAAATTGTACAAGTTCCTTCTTCTATCTTTATGATGTCTTGCTTCCTTTGGTTTTTGATTGCTTCTTGGTTCTTAAAGTGCTTCAAACTTGTCTCCGTCCTCCTACCAGAGAGAGAATTTATAAATTACCAATTGAATCACAAACTATGTAGGATATATAGAACAAGGATTTCTTTAATTTTTGCTTGATATTTTGTTATGCACATTTTCTTCTATAAACTTCTTATTCACATTTTGAATCCAAAAATAGGTAAAATGAGAAGAAAATGTGCCAGAATATTATCAATTTCTAAGAGTTAACACTTTGTCATAGAAATAGAGAGGCAACTATGTATGCGAATCCAAGCCGTGATCTTTGTTACTTCCTCCTCTGCTGCTTCAAAGTCCTCCTTTCATGGTTGTACCTCTAGGTAGTGATCAAACAACAACCATGGACCTCCCATAAGTGCTAGTTTATAATCAGCCATGTCTGAGAAAGCAACCACAACAAAACCAGCCCCTATATTAATTGTGTCTACCTCCCCATGCCTAGCCCACAACTTTTGTATTTTACCCGCTAGAAACACCTGGTTTACCATACGTCCTAATAGTTCCATAATGAGCTCATTTTTCCATCGTTTAGCCAACCTAGCCTTCTCTTCCGGCGGGATAATGACATTTGGCCCATACTCAGTCATGAGCACTTTAATTTGTGTCTTCCATCGTTCATCACTCCACCAATCTTCATCTTCCTCCTCCATTTCTTTTGTTTCATTCATCACAGCCTACTTAAAATTTTTCCATTTAGTCCCACTTTCCTCTCTGTTTCCTTTTGCCTTCTTCTTCTTCTCTGTATGCCCCATTCCTTCATCATCATACATCCATGACTCATCCCTAGGAGTCCTCATTTGGTCATTTGAGAATTCACCCTCATCCGAACGGACTTTTTTCCTGTTTTGGGAAAGTACATCTCTCTCCTCCAACGTGGGAACCGGATTCTCATGATCATGCACACTCGCTCTCACGCTCATCGCTCATCTCAAAGTATTACTAAAGTGGGTTCTCTAATTGAAACCTACACTTTTGATCCATGGATGCACAAATATATTAGGATTTAGGGGAGAGAAATTATTGAAGGAGGAACCCCTCCTATTTATTTATAGGGTTAGGACCAATCTTCATTTAGAAACCTTTAATTTGCCTATTCCATATTTTAGGAACGCAAGCATTCCTTTCTTTTCTCTGAATTAGCCATCATCATAATAGCCACATGAATTAAAATTCGTTTTATATAATTAGGTGGTAAACCCTAATTAAATAACCCGTCGGATGGAATATGGGATGACCCATTATAGTTGCTTCTACATTATGGATTATTTGATTCAATGATGCCACATTATCTATAAGCCCTCTCTTAAATCTTCAAATAGGTGTTCAGTTAATTTAACCTCTTAATCAATCAGAATCCCTCTATACTCTATTGTAAATGATTATATGTATTGCTACCTCATTTAATCAAACCATCCATTCAGTTTTGTTTTGCTTCTCTCATGCTGAGATTGATTTTCTCATTATTGTTTTTCCCATACCCTACAAAGTCGCTTTGATAACTTGATTCCCATATCAAATATCCTACAAGAGAATAACAACATTATGGTTGGAAACTGACAACTAATATGACTAAAATTTGCTCAAGTAATGATGTGCAACCAAAAACAAGATGGACATCTTTGAACTAACTTGAAAATATTTAAAATATGTATAAGCGCATCAAAATTTATTAAAAAAACTCAAGAAAATGTGCTGAATTAATATGAATTTTTAGTTGATAACAGTATTAGGGCAAATTAAAGATGTTTATAAGAGAATAACTTATTTACATCTTTGAAACTTATAATAATAAGCATAATGTTTTTTATAAGTATAATAGTAGTTGAATAGCATATATAGGTATAATATATATACAAATATATAATATTTAACATTACTTCATAAGAAGAAATGTGATATGCTTATAAATTCAATTTTGATTATATATTAACTTTACTTCTAAGAATGGACAGGTTTTTGATGAAAGAACATCAATATAACAACAATGTCCTCCTTAAACATTTTATGAATGTATAAATTGAGCGTTGCATCACATCCATGAAAAAGGGATTATTTGAATTTGATTATAAGAAGCTTCCATGATCTGGTTACAAGGGCAAGAATTTCTTATTACGGTACACAGAATGCTTTTGATCTATTTACATTCTAAATAGAAATTAATTATATCTTTACTGAATAAATTTGAAGAATATAAACAGCAGTGCTACTATTATGTACGAAATGATGTAATTGGAAATCGGGATCCTTTATATATATCTACGATTAATCAAAACATTACGTAAGATTAAACGCAACACATGCGCATATATATATATATATATATATATATATATATATATATATATATATATATATATATAACACCACCTGTCTTTATGGCTAAAATCCAATCGCATCACGTGTCTTTATTGCACTTAGAATATTGACACAATATATAAAATTGATATAGGGAGCATCATCCTTGACATCAACAATGACCTTACAAAAGCATATATATTATTTTATGTAAACCTTGGATAACCGATATATTAGAATATTAAAAAAGAAGTCTCACATGGCCTAATTGGTAAAGGAACCTAAAGGTATATAATGTTTAGGCGATTTCTCATAAATTGACTTAAATCATTTTGATAGAAAGAATATCTCAACATATATTTATATCTAAAAAATCCTAACACAATAAAGACATGATTTACGCAATTTAAGGCGGAAGGGAAAAAAGCACGGTAATAAAACCCGGACCAAAACCGGCCAACCACCTAGTAGACCAGTCCAGGTCGGTTCGGTCTAGTCCAGATTTTTTTATTTTTTTTAAAAAAGATCAATTTTTTTAAATTTTTTTCTTTATAATTTCATATTAATAAACCTAAAATCTTTAATTTGTCACCGGTTTGGTCCTGGGTTAGTTCTGGTTTGACTCCGGTCTGACCCACTGACTCTTGACCTAGTACCCCGGCCGATTCAGTGACCGGTCTGGGTTTAATTACTTTGAAAAGGAATCAGAGTCAAAGTTTCATCTAATTAAGAGTACATTGTGCGTTTGTGACATAGTTGTATGAAAATTTGCAAAATGTTTGGCAATGTGTTAACATCAGCACGTTATAAAGGCCTTACCAACATCTACAAATAATAATGCAGCGATATCTGGCAAAATAACAATAATAATGATGATGACGATGACGACAACTATGACGACGATGATGATAATGCGGCGATAATGAAAACGACAATCATGTGGAATTTTGTATTTGGAATTATGAAACGTTCGCATATAAATTGTCAGGTCAAATAAAAACGCCAAACAGGAACATGATGACATTTAGAGACAATTAAACACATGGAAAGCATGAATATTAAAAATATAAATTAAGTTTCACAAAGGGAATAGGAAATGCTCCCACTCATTATTCACCAATGACCACAGCACCATCACGGAAAAAGTCAAGCAGGGAAGGCGGCAGAGATGATTGTGCCACCACCAATTGCGGCAGTAGAGGGAGGGAGCTAGCCAGGGAAGGCACTTTTGTACAACCAATTTTTTAAAAAGCCAAAAAGGTTTCTGTTATATTTGCCCTCCTATTTATCGAGCAAAGTTCTTCTTGCTTGGTTGAAAAAAAGGGACAAGGGTGTTAAGTTTATCAATATAAAATAATTCATCAATCTTTCATCTGAGTTTTAATCATAAATGTTTTTGTAATTTTTTTTTTATTTTTATTGGATCCTTACAGTTTTCTCAATTATGAGCATTACTTTCTAAGTTATAATATGTTAATTAGGGAAGACATAGATGCGGACTAAATGACATGTAAGTAAGGTTGTCAAACTCACAAATTTAAGCAAACTAATGATAATGACGTAAACTTATATTGTGAACTCGAATAGTAAATTCGTAAAAGTTTATTTTTATCATTAAATATGTATTAATAGTGTATAATTAAATAATTAAAATATAAAAGAATGATAACAATTTGATTTACATATATTTTAAATCCAAATAATTGAAATTAAATCTATCAACATTTATAATTTATCATATTTAACAAAGAAATTTTTATGAAATTCATATATAAAGACACTGAGCATGATCAAATACAAAAAGTTAATACAAGTTTAAGGGTAAGTTAACACGGCTTTGTAAGATAGAAACGTAAGAACAATAAAATTGGTGTATAAACTCATGAGTTTAACTAAGTTTACAACAGTTACGATTTTACTAGTGACTCGACTCGATTATATAAGCTAGAAACGTAAAAACGGTAAACTTAAGGAGTCAACTCATAAGTTTGACAACAATGCATATAAGTTGTTATAAGATATGGAATAAAAAAGATGTTTTTAAAAAATAAAGAGAATAAATTTATTGATTATCAGCATAAACATTAAAAAATGTCATAAAAATATTTAGTACGGAACCAATACCTATAACTGAATAAACTATAAGGATTTGATTAAAAATTATCAGAATCTAATAATAAGTGAGAGGTGAAATTATAGAGACATTTTCACATGCATATTAAATTTCTTCTTCTTTTTTTTCCATTCATGTCCCTCTTCATGAGTTGTTGATCTCATTATACAATCATTAATGTTTCATTCTACTTGACAATTTATTGTGGACATTAATTCCAATGAAGGACAAAATTGAAAAGCCATACTCCCTCTGGCTATAAATAGCAGGTTCGATAACCTAATCCAAAAAAAGTAGTAAGTTTGTTGTTTGTAATCACTACGTGGATAATTTTTAATACTTTTTTAAAAAATAACCATGCTATTTATTGAGCATACTTTAATACATAGAGATATGAATAAAATACTCTAACCACCCTTCTGCTTTGACCAAATTACATAGACCTCTCCTCTATTTTGAAAACATACACTTAAGTCCAAATCGTTAACTCTTTCAACAATATTTCAAAAATATTCTTAAAAAATATTTTTTGATAAAAATTTAAATTAAAAAAATTTATTTACTAATTTACCTTTCATCATATCAAATCCATAATAGGAAAAAAAAAATCAATGGCCGTAGTAATGAATTATTTATATAATATCTTAAACTTATATTATTTATACTATATGGTAACAAAATGTGTATTTGAAATATGTATTTATTGGTTTTAAAAAACCCAAAATAAACGCATTTCAACAAATGAAGTTAGAAATTAAAATTATAAAATTTAATAACATAATCAAAATTAATAAATTTTCAAACATTAGAAATTTTTTGAAAATATATACTAGAATCATTTTTATTGTACAATTTTTTTTTTTGACAAATATAAATATTTAAATTATTCTTATGTTAAAGATGGGTATTTTTGGCCAACGATTTTTTTTTAGAGTCAAACTTAATAGTCCACTAACAATTGGATAGATGAAAAAGGAATCTTAAAAATATAAAAGAGGTTTGTATTAATATATATTTTCATTTCAAGGGAGGTTTATATGAGTTTTCAAAATAGAGAGGAGGTCTGTGTAATTAAGGTAAAACAGAGGGGTGGTTAGAGTATTTTACTCTAGAGATAAAAATGTCTTAATAAGTAAGGGTATTAAGGGAAAATTTTTTTACTATGAGAGATAAAAGGGAATGAGACCTTATATTTAGGACAAAACCAAAACCTTCAAAGGATATATATATATATATATATATATATATATATATATATATATATATATATAGCTCTGTTATACATTTTGATTGAGATTGATCCCTCCAGTTTAAGTAAACTGTAAAAGGGGTTTCTTCATCTCAAATATTAGAAGAAAAATATCTTATACAATGTATGTTTAACACATCCTTCTTATTTTACTATTCATTCAATCGGAGTAAATGAACTTATCGGCAACAAATAAGCAAGGTGTCATAAATGAATAAACATTATGGTGACAAGGATATTTTACAGAGGGAAAAAAAAAGAGATATCAATTTATATAATACAATTATGAGGAAAATTACTTCTAATATTTTTTTTGGATAAGTGTGAGTTAGTTGTTTTCTTTTAAATATGATTATCTTGTCTTATTTATAAGTTATTTCTAACATGTTTCACAAAAAAAAAAAAAAAAAAAACCCTGTAATCTCACTAATTCTACCTCAAAATTTAACAATTCTTTAACTTTACTCCTATTTTATTCTGGTATACATTATACCCCATGAGCATAGCCTACACAATAATAAATAAAAGGTAAAATTGTATATTCATATAAAAAATTTAAAGATGTGACTAATAAATAGGATAAAACAATTTTCTTTCTATATCTTATAAATAGGACTAGAGAAGTGTGTGTGTAGGAAAACGAGGGAGAAGCAGGATCAAAAATTCGACACATATATCGATGGGGAAGAAGAATTCATATAGAAATCTAGCTAGGCAGTAAATTTCATGAAACTCTAGCGGCAGAATTCAATTTTGAATTGGTTTGTTGATGACACGAATAAATGTAGTGAAGGTTCCAGGAAGCAACATGAAATGTAAAAGTAAGCAAACATTGCGTATTAAAAGACGTGATTAGCACTTGGGAAAGAGATCGTTTCGATATACCACTCTGGTCCTATTTATAATTCTTTTTTAACCAAAAAATTTTGGTCCTATTTATAAATCCAGTTTCAGTGTAGTAAATGAGATTGTGACAATTTTGCCCCTATTTATTGTATCAATGAAGAAATAATTTAAAGATAGATAGAGAAAAAAGAGTTGAAAAGTATACATTCATAAATGACAGCATAGTTGAAAATTTACTCCATAATCATTGAGTTAACTACCTCTTATTGATATATAAGATTTAATTAAAAGGGACTTATAAATAGAACCAAAATGATATTATTAATGGAAACATTAAGTAAGATAAAACGCACCCAAGCGGCAGCACATAACACCAACAAACATGTCTCCATGTCTCAAATCCATTCGTATCACTGAATTCCACAGATGAAAAGTCCTAAACAATCATAATCACCTTCTTGTTCTAATGCAAAATAATATAATCAGTGTACTTAGTTAATGTCTTTAAAACTTCTTGGCAAAAAAAAAAAAAAGTTAATGTCTTTAAAACATTTCAATAATTACAAATATATACCATTCATTAAATATAGAGTTAGCTTTGATAATAAGGAATAACTCAAATCAAGGGGTCAAGTAGTGTTTTTTTATTGCCAAGAACTTTTGGCTTAAGTCCCACTGACACGTTTAAATAAGAGAAGTTGTGAGATCAAATCTCAAGTATGAGGTGGTGTGTGTCTCCCTTAGCTTTTCTACCGTGGAATGATAGGTTGAGTTAATTTTTTTAAAAAAATATAAAAAAGTAAGTCTTTTATTATCTCTAATCTCAAAATTTATACTCCCTCCAGTCCCTATTATAAGTCATTTTTAACAAATTCACGCGCACTGATAAAAACAGTTAAAAGTATTAAATTTGTCCTAAAATTTAAGTAATTTCCAATATAACCTTGTTAATTACACTAAATTCCAACATCATATTAATTTTTACTTTCTCCCAATCACTACAAAAAATAGTGGAGTAGTGACGAAATTTGATGATTTTGTTGTAAATTAAAGTAGGTTATCACTAATTAGTTACTGATAGAATTCTATCTCTAAATCAATTTAGCAATGAAATTTTGTCACTAATTCGATGTTTACTACCTTTAATAAATAATGGCATATATAAAAAATATTTAATACTCTTTGAAACTAGCAAGTATACCTTATAAAAAGGATTAAAAACACCTTCTAGTTGGTATCTTATAATAAGCACCGAAGGGAGTAATATGTTGATACCGACATCCCATAGACCAATAAAGTTAGTTTGGTTAACCAAGAACCATAATTTACGTTTTCCCCCTTTTTATTGATTGGTTGTGTTGCTCGAACATGATAAATATTAATATGGCCAAGTATAACCTTTAACTGAGAAGAAGGGCCACTGGCCCCAAAAAAAAAAAAGGAAAACTGAGAAGAAGGTCGAAAAATAAAAGTCTAAGAAACATTACGCATCAAATGACGAAATTGGAACTTTTGAATTAGATCCGGTAAAAATAGTAGTGCGTAGGCTCAAACGCCACACAGACTTGAGACATCTATATATATAACACTATCACACATGCATTTCCATAACTCAAATCCATAATTCATCCTATAGATCACTGAAGTTCTCTACAAATTAAAGAAAGATATCAATGACGATCACCTTCTTGTTCTGTTACTCCCTTCTTTCTCTTGCTATCCTCTTCATAACTCTCAAGTTCTTCCTCCAAAATAGAAAGTTCAAAAACATACCACCTGGTCCACTTTCTCTTCCCATACTTGGAAACCTTCACCAACTTCAAAAACCACTTCATCACGCCTTTCACCGCATTTCTCAACGTTATGGTCAAATCTTTTCTCTTTGGTTTGGCTCTCGTCTCGTGGTGGTTGTGTCATCCCCATCCGCAGTTCAAGAATGCTTCACCAAAAACGACATCGTCTTGGCAAACCGACCCCGCTTTCTTGCCGGTGAGTATGTCTCTTACAACTGCACCACCTTAGGGTTGGCTCCCTATGGCGACCACTGGCGCAATCTCCGCCGCATCGCTGCGGTTGAGGTGTTGTCCACTCACCGTCTCCAAACATTCTTGGAAATGAGAAGGGACGAGATGAAGCGGCTGATGCAAAAGCTTGCTCAAGACTCATGTAACAAGTTTGTGGAAGTGGAGATGAAATCAAGGTTTTCAGAGATGACCTTCAACACTGTAATGAGAATGATTTCCGGTAAGAGGTATTGGGGAGATGACCGTGAAGTTGGGGACGTGGAAGAGGCAAGAAAGTTTAGAGAGATGATAATGGAGGTGATGACACTAGGAGGGGCAAACAACCGTACAGACTTCTTGCCCATACTTAGGTGGTTTGATTATGATCACTTAGTGAGGAAGCTCAAGACTTTGGCCAAAAGAGTCGATGGGTTTTTGCAAGGACTCATTGATGAGCATCGAAATGCAAAGCAGAGAGCAAATACTATGATCGATCATCTTTTGAGCATCCAAGAATCACAGCCTGAGTACTACACGGATCAAATTATTAAGGGCCTTGTTTTGGTAAGTAAAAATATTTTTTGTCCTTTTTGTTTATGTGATGTTTTTTAGTTTCTTTTCTTTGAGATGTGCTTGCAACCTATGTTAAAGTTGTGGATACTGGATGTTAGGTTAATGAATGATATGGAAGAATTAAAAAATGCTACAATAACTTCACAATCAAGATGTTGGTTGAGGTAGTAAGCTATCTCACCCCCACCTCATAAGAAAGAAAATACAAGTTTGAATCTCAGATAGTGCGCTAGTTGGGAGAGACAAAAACATTTTGCTTTCTAAGCCTCAAAAGCGATTACACCTATAACAAATGAAAAATGCTGCAGTAACTTCTAAGAAGAACTGTAAAAAGTATAAATACACAAACAGGATTTGAATGTTGTTCAGATATATATATATATATATATATACATTCTTATGATAGTATTAAGTGCGTGACCAAACGGAGTTATTTCAAGGTTTCGTTGGATTTCGTACCCCATGATAAGGGGACATTCATTAAATTTTGATGTTGATTTTTTTATTTTGACATGTAGGTTATGCTTCTTGCCGGAACGGATACATCAGCTGTGACTTTAGAATGGGCAATGTCTTGTTTATTAAACAATCCTCATGTGTTGAAAAAGGCAAAGAAAGAAATAGACTCAAAAATAGGGCAAGAAAGATTAATAGATGAGCCTGACGTCTCGAAACTACCATATCTGCAAAGTATTATCTCTGAAACACTTCGGTTGCATCCTGCTGCACCATTGTTGGTTCCACATGAGGCTTCAAATGACTGCACTATAGCAGGTTACAATGTTCCAGGTGGCACTATGATATTAGTCAATGCATGGGCCATCCATAGAGATCCTCAATTATGGAGTGATGCTACAATTTTTAAGCCAGAGAGGTTTGAGAAAGAAGGAGAAGCAAACAAGCTAATTCCATTTGGGTTGGGAAGACGAGCTTGTCCAGGAGCAGGCTTAGCTCAACGAACAGTGGGAATGACTTTGGGATTGTTGATTCAATGCTTTGAATGGAAACGAGTAAGTGAGGAAGAAATTAATATGACAGAAGGATCAGGACTCACAATGCCAAAAGTTGTTCCTTTGGAGGCTTTGTGTAAAGCACGTCATCCAATTATCAACAAGCTTTCTACTTCTGAAACACTTGCAGAGGAAAGCTAAGTTAACGAATTGTGTCCCCAGGTGTTTTCTTAGTATCTGATACAATATCTAGTGCAACAAGCGAACGGGAACATCTATATATATGTACACCAATAATTCCTGTTTAGTTTGTTTTTCCCCCTCATGATTTGTATAAATTTGCATCGTGGTTTGTTTTTACTGTTTCTTAAATGTGGTTGTGATTCCTTTGCTTTTATTTTGGGTTGTTAATGAATTATGAATAATGAAACATATTTACTACATGAATATATTTAAGCACATTCTACTAGCTCATAGGAAGATATATGTAGTTGGCAAGCTGAAAAGAAAATCCTTGAGAACCCATTTTCATTCATGCAATGGATGCCTCTCTACCTCCTAACTGCCAAGGACATTGTGATATTCCATTTTGAAAATTGTGAAAAGAAATTCCATGAGAACCCATTTTCATTCGGGCCCTTATGAATCATTAATCTCTTAATATAATTGATTCTCAAGTGTCTAAATATGTGTTTAGTTAATTTAACCCCTTAACCTCTTAATTAATTAATTAAAATCTCTATGGATTATATGTATTTTCACCTCATTAATCAAACCATAAATCCAATTTGTTTTGCTTCTCTTTGCTGAAATTGATTTTTCTCACTTTCAATTCTTCCCATACCTTACAAAGTGGCTTTCATAACTTGATTCTCATATCAAAATATCCCTACAAGATACTAACACCATTATGATCGGAAACTAACTAAAAATAGGTCTAAAATATGCGTAATTAAGTATAGATGTGCAACCACAGACAAGATCCGCATCTTCCTAACTTGGCGCAGTTCAAAATACGTACAAGTGTATCAAATTAAAAATTGTAGAAAACTCAAGAAAAACTCTGTGCTGAATTAACATGAATATTTTTAGTTGACAACAATAGAACAAAAATGTTTAGAAGAGAATAATTAATTAACATCTTTGAAACTTGTAATAAACATTATTTTAAAAAAAAAATACAATAGTTGAATAGCAGGTATATGATATTCAACTTTATAAGAAGAAATATGATATATTTATAAATTCAATTTCGGCTATATATTATTTTTACTTCTGGGTCAGGAAAGGTTTTCGTAAAAGAACATCAATATTAAAACAACAATTGCTCCTTAAATAATATTTCATGAATGTATGAATTGGACGGTGCATCACATATTATACATCCATGAAAAAGGATAGTTATTAGAATTTGATTATAAGAAGCTTTAATGTCACTAATTCTGATCTGGTTACAAGGGCAATAATTGTATATATTATCGCACACAGAACACTTTTCACAAACACTCTCTCTCTCTCTCTCTCTCTCTCTCTCTCTCTCTCTCTCTCTCTCTCTCTAAATAGAAACATATCTTTACTGAATAAAGTTGAAGAATATGCCATACAAGTACTTCACATATTATGCTCAATTATGACTATTAGAATGCTCAATTTCTACCAGCTCCCACTTAAATAGAGCATATGAAACTAGTTCCCACTTAGATGGAGCATATAATTCTCTTAGAAGACTCATTTTCCAAGAGCTTCCACTCATAAAAGAGTGTTGGACATTTAATTCTTCATGTCTCTTTGAGCATTATTATTGTTGATAATGTTTTATTATCAGGGAATTTAGGATAATTCAATAGTTTTCTTTAGTTTCATATTAATCTCATTTCTTCATTTGGGGAGAATTTTCTTTGTTTCTCAAATCAAATTTGATAAGGTTCACAATAACCATTGTTTTCTAAGGCTAGAAGCATTTTATATCCCATGTTGTTTTAATCATCTTCCAGAGTTTCTCTATTTTCGTGAAGAGATATTTCAAAAAAAGTCTTATGCAATTCTTCCTTGTTTATTCAAGGAAACATTAAGTCGTATTTTCTTTTAAGTCTTTTATAGTTTTTAATATTGGTGGTTGGACTGGGCTCAAGGATCTTTTTCACTCATGAAGTGGGCTCTACCTTTTGAGGTGTATCACTTTCCTAAATCTCACCATGATTCGGAGTTTTGGCATTGGAAAGTGTCTCTATTTAAGATTCCCTTTCACTGTAATTTGATACTATCTCTTTAATATCAAATTCTCACTTTCATCTCTGTGAGGTTTCTTCATATATGAATCTTGACATTTCACCTTCTTAAGATTCAAGAGATTCAAGTTTTTCTTTATGTTTATCTTCTGAATTTCTTTTCGGTCACACCTCTTATTCAATTTCAGGTTCTAACGAAATTTAATTTGAATCATCACTACTACAAAAAGGGGCTTTAACCTCCCAAATTTGGCACCTTTAACGTCCCAACATGGGGGGACGTATATACTGGGGGCGTAGTAAGTTGAAACAAAAGACGTCCTAAATGATAGGGACGCCCAAAGTCTGACTTTAGGCGTCCCAAATTACAATAGGGACGTCCTACTACTATATAGTAGTAGGACGTCTAAAAATTAGGTTTTTTTTTATACCATAATTTACATTCTGTATTACCCAACGAATTCAAACTGCAGAAACAGAATAGAAGATGGATTCATAAACCACACTGTCCGTTACAAACTGGTAAGGACATCTAGCACTACAATCTTTACTATATATACATACAATAACCTTTCATACAACCTACTACTATATATATCAACAAAAAACAACCAGAAAGTGTCAAAACGCTGTCATCACACAAGTACAAACTGATATAAAATAAAAAGTTTACTGCTCTATATGTTGAAGAAGATGTCCAGCCAAAAGATCTCTGATCAAATCAAGGTCTTCACGTAGGTAGGCATCTTCATTATCAAAAATCTGAAAATTAGAAAGTAAGCTTTGATGAAATGAATCTCAAGCAAATGAATTAATTAGCATTTCGATTAGAACACCAAAAATATTATCATTTGAGAATGAAGAAGCGATTACCTTTTCAAAATTGCTAGTAATTCCACTTTGAGTTATGTTATACATATAAAGTATAACATAATATTCGCATTCAGTGTTGCCAGGTTGCCGAGGGCACTTTTAATCAAAGGGATGCAATTGGTTGTTAAAATCAATAAAGGTATGTCTAAAAGGACCGTCAATGAAACAATTAGGTAGGATCGAATGTACTTACTATGGGATAAAACCACTTTGGCTTTTTAACAACTGTACCCTCGCGTGACCCACCTAGGATTCTATATGTTTGACAAGCACTATCATGAAAAGCAAAATGAACAGAAATTAGAACCATTCATTTATTTTTGTTGTCAATGAAATACAAACAGAATAACTTACGTGTCGAAGACGGATTTTGTATCTCTGTCTGGCTTTTTACTCAAGGGATCAAACCAATAGACTATGTTGCTGCGGGGACATATAACACACAAAGTCCAGTGGTAACTTTAACAACATGTACACATTAAAATGAAGTTAGATGAGTGAGAAGACAATTATTTATTAAACTTCTTAAATTGACAAAATGTAAATACGAACCATTGGACAATGGGTGCTAGATAACAACGAAGTTTGGTTTGTGCCATTGTGTAGCCGACATAGTGAGTCCTATGCGCCACAGTACAAGTATCCCCTGTCGTATTCGCAGGACATAAGAATCCATACCAATTACTTCTTTCCATGTTTGTGCAGAGATCGTGGAAGGTGCTATAATAGAATTAAATTAAGGAATCAATTCTTGAATGTATGAAAACAAAAAACCACTAAATGAATTCTATGGGAAAATTGAAAAAAAACTTACCGGACTGCAAATTTGACCCAGCCTGCATCTATCTCCTCCAACCTGACAAACTGCTTGAGATCTTTATTGTCAATCGTGTAAGGATACTCCACTTGGCCCACAATCCCTGGAGGCATCTTCAAGTCAATCTGTTTAATGCCCTTATAGATCTGTTGCAGCCGTGCTAAGTAGGGCCATTTGCTCGCAGCTTTCATCCTTTTAGAACATCAAAAAACAAATTGTTATTAGGATGCCAACAGATTTTCAGTAACAGTAAGGTAATTCCTACCATTGGAGGTGTTGCATCTGAACCAATAAGATTGCGAGGCCAAAGGATGAAAGATCCTATCGCTTGACCTAACGTGCCAACCTCTGGATCAGGAACAGGGATGGCTGTACCTTCTTCCCCCTTTCTAACACTCGTCACATTCACCCTACGAAAATCCTCTGGAATTTACTGATTATGGTGGGTGGTAGCACGAGTGTGAACGAGAGCATCAGCAATAACACGCAACAGTGGATAATCCAAATAGAGGGTGCAAGGGTCTCCCGACACTGGAGTGGGAGGAGGGTCGCCAAGTGGTTGCTCCATAGGGTTGTAACTTCCTCTGGTGCTATTAAAGGCCGGGGATTCCTGAGTTCTATGCTCGTCCCTTGCCCTTTGTGCTTCAAACATCTTTGCCATTTCAAGTTGAAGCTCTGGCAACAGCTCTTGTCGGAGCTTTTCGCGAAGGTTGGCCTCGATCTCTCGTTCGAGCTCCTCTCGAATCTTGGCCACAACGTTCTTACTAGGTCCAGCTTGTGACGAATAACGTGGGTCTCGTCCAAAATACCTCGCGGCACTAACTCCCCATGTCTCTCCTCGAACACGACCAAGGTCATCTGCCTTCCCAATAGCCGTTGACAAGATGTCCATCCGTCTACTTGGATTGAATGAACCTTGGCTACTCTGCTCGTCCAGGTCATCCTGTAGCATGCAGTTTATCGTAAATGTATCGAAACCACTCGCGACATGTAAAAAATTAGGTACTTATGGTATAACTACTTACAATCCTCGCAGCAACCTCAGCAACAGTCGGATTTATGTACTTCACAGCCTTAATCCTCCCTTCTTTCCATTTTTTGTGACGTGGAGGAGGTGCCGGTGGCTGGATAACAACGCTAGGATCAGATTCCGCTACTTCCTTCATTTTTTGTAACTCTTCTGCCATCATTTGCCGCTCAAGCTTTCGATATCCACCGCGAGACATGAAATGTTGATATTTATTTTCTGCTTGCCTCTGGGCATTTGCTGCACTTAATTTCTATGAATGAAAAACAACAAAAAATGAATCAACGATATAAAGTATATGAAAATTACAAGTTCTATATCATGATGACAAAAATCTTACCAAAAACTCAGGATCTGCTCGTGATGCCGCAAACAACCTCCAGTCCTCTGGAGATAAATATGTATACTGTGCACATGGATCCTTACCCCTAAGGGCCCCTCGAATGTAATGCATTGTTAGCTTGTTCTTGAAACCTTTCCATCGTACACGAACCTCATCCATCTAGTGCCTATACATCTCCGTGGTGTCTGGGACATCGTATGTTTGCTGCAAGGTAAAACATAAGATTATTATATTTGAAACAATAAGAACAAAGCTACAATGCATCAAAACTTACATACCAAAAGTTGCTGCCAAATCATGTCTTTCGTTTTTGGGGGAACCAATCTCCAATTATCGTAGGTAATGCGCACTTTGCTTCGAGCTAAAAGCCCTACGTAGCTAATGAAGTGGTCTTCCTCAGGACCAACTGGATTCAGATTGTCATTGAAGTCTATATACAGCCTCTCCTGTTGATGTTCATGACGTGCAACCAATGCTCCCATCTTTGTACAGCCTCTAACCCTCCTTCTTGCAGGGGGTTCAACTCTAGGCCTTTCATCATTGCTAGAGCTTTCGTCATCTCTACGCCTCTCGTCATCACTAACGTTGTCCATATTCCTGTTAACACAAAAAGCATCATCAGAAACGTAAGTAAATTGCAATGAAAACGAAATATACTAAGCGGGAAGTAAAACAGAAAAAACACAGTTCTCGTTTATAAATTAAGGTCTTACTCTATATTGTTTCCCATAGTCCTTCACCATGGTCATTTCTTACAGCATATTCATCATCATCTACCAATTCTACTTCATTTGTTCGAGGTGTAGTTGTTGTGAAAGGTGGTGTGTCATCAAGGTTGAAGGTCGGATCACCATACTTCTGTTTTTTACTTTTAAGGACAATGGACATGTTTTTGCTGGCAGGATCGGTGACATAAAACACTTGTTTCGCCTGGCTTGCTAAAATGAAGGGCTCGTCTCTATAGCCAACTCTTCGAAGATCGACTGAGACAAATCCAAATTGTTTATCTATTACCACGGCATTGTTGCTAACCCACTTACATTTAAATAAAGCAACTTTGAACTTGTTGTACGTCATCTCCTATATTTCTTCTATAACTCCATAATAGGCCATAGACGCTAATATGGGGTTTTTGTCTCTCAAACTGGAAAAGTGCATAGATTCAGCTTCTACCATGACCCCACTATTTTGCATGGTACTTTTGTCATTTTGCTCTTTGGTATAGAAAGAATAGCCATTTATATCATAACCGGTCCAAGTAATGACCTGAAACGAAGGCCCCCAAGTTAGCCACTCGATTGTCTCAAACACACCGATCTCGTGCAAAACCTTTTCCTCGAACCACTGCATGAATGTCTTGTTTTGCTCAATAGCAATCTGCATGTCATTCTTCCTTCGATTCTTGTTCTTCAAAGTGTTTTTGTGTTCATTTATGTAAGGTTGAACTTCTTCCATATTATTCAGGACATACAAGTGAGCTTGCAACACCTCTTCACGAGGAACATTCTTCACTTTCAGTCCTCGTGTTCCCTTGCTTCTCCCTTCTTCATGCCGAGATTGTTCCTTCTTCCCTGACATATAATCTTTGCAAAACTCCATAGCCTCCTCAACTACATATCTTTCTACTATTGAGGCTTCTGGTCGATAAGGATTTTTAGAATACCCTTTTAAGATCTTCATGTATCGCTCGAAAGGGTACATCCACCTCAGGTAAACTGGACCGCATAGCCTTACCTCCCTCACCAAATGAACTACCAAATGCACCATTATATCAAAAAATGAAGGTGGAAAGTGCATCTCTAGTTGTGACAAAATAATGTAACCCTCATTTTCTAGTTCATCCAACTTTTCAGTGTCAATGACTTTGTTACAGATAGCATTGAAGAAAAGGTACAATCTTGTCACTGTGTTTCGTACTTCATCTTTCATTATGCCTCTAATAGCTACTGGTAATAGTTGTTGCATCAACACATGATAATCATGGGACTTCATTCCCACTAACTTCAAATCGTCCATTGAGACACATCTTCTCACATTCGAGGAATACCCTTACGGCACCTTCATTTCATGCAAACACCCACACAAACTTCTTTTCTATGCTTTTGATAGTGTATGCGCTGCTGGCTCCATGTATGCCCTCCTACCATCATCTCTTAGTTGTGGATGTAACCGTTCTCTTATTCCCATATCGACAAGGTCTAATCTCGCATTAAGCCCATCCTTAGTATTCCCTGGTATGTGCAAAAGCGTACTGATAAGGCTATCACAAACATTCTTCTCCACATGCATCACATCAATACTGTGTCTCACGTCAAGCGAACGCCAATATGGAAGATCAAAGAAAATGGATCTCTTCTTCCATATGTTCTTCTCACCCACACCCCTCTGATTCTTACCAAAAGTGACATGGATACATTTCACTCAACTGTAGACTTCCTCTCCGGTTAGTGACTTTGGAGCCATTCCATGCTCCGGTAAGCCGTTAAACCGCTTTCTTAGCCTACGATACGGGTGGAACCGATGAAGAAACCTCTTGTGGCCAAGGTAGACAGTTTTTCTTCCATGCTTTAGTTGTTGGAAGTGTGTGTCTGCTTCACATATTGGGCATGCTTTGTGACCCTTTACGCTGTACCCTGACAAGTTTCCGTACGTAGGGAAGTCGTTCATCGTTGTGAAAATCATTACACGTAGCTTGAAAGTCTCCTTCTTATAAGCATCAAACACATCTACGCCTTCCTCCCACAACTTCTTCAAATCCTCAATCAAAGGCGCCAAATAGACATCAATATCATTCCCTGGCTGTTTTGGTCCAGAAATCATCATAGATAGCATCATATACTTACGTTTCATACATAGCCAGGGAGACAAGTTGTATATTACAAGGAGAACCGGCCACGCACTATGTGTGCTAGTAAGAGTTCTATACGGATTGATGCCGTCTGTACAAAGCCCAAGCCGTAGGTTTCTCGGCTCGTTGCCAAATTGAGGAAACATTTCATCTATTTTTTGCCATTGTGGAGAGTCAGCTGGGTGCCGAAGATATTTCCCATCAGATATTCTCTCATCAGAGTGCCATCTCAACTTCTTCGTTTTTGTTGCACTCGCAAACAAACGTTTAAAATATGGTATTATTGGAAGATACCACATAACCTTTAAAGGTTGCCTTTTACTTGTCACATCACCACAACCACCTTCTTTTTTCACTTTGTATCGTGCAGTTTTACACTTAGGACACTCACTAAGACCTCTGTACACATTTCTATACAGTACGCAGTCATTAGGGCAAGCATGTATCTTCTTATACTCCATACCCATTGTAGACAGGATTTTCTTGGCCTCATACATACGATTTGGAAGTACATTATCCTCCGGAAACATATCACACAATAGTTCAAGTAGCAATGTGAAACTACTATCGGTCCACCCACAAGTTGCCTTTAAGTTAATCAAATGTAATGTTCCTGTCAGCCGCGTGTACTTACTACCACTATACAATGGTGTCTCTGCATCACTCCGCAGGCTGTCATACTCCTGCGACTGCGCAAAGGATTCTGCCTCAACATCGTTAATCATTCTCTCCATTCTATCTTCATCTATGACATCTACAGCTTCCTTCTTGTGTGACGGACAATCAGTTACTTCCTCACCATGCCATATCCACCTTGTGTATCGCAGATTTATTCCATCACAAAGTAGGTGATCCTTTATGACATCAACATCCCGTCTACTCTCATTCAAACAATTGACACAAGGACAAAAATACTTCCCATTTCTTGCAGGAGCATTCTTTTTAGCTAATTCAATAAATTCGTCCACCCCTTTCTCATATTCTTCACTAGTTCTCAAAGCATTCATCCAACTATGATCCATTTTGTTACCACCTAAGGCATTACCAATAACATTCACACGTTTAGTACAATTCTCAACGACATATGATGGGATTGCCTAATTAAGTTATCAACCCAATTTAGGATTTTAAAATATGGGCTTAATAACTTTATTGCCCCCTCCTAGCCTCATCTCTCCTCTTAAAAAGGTTTCAGTGCTATGTAACTTATTTTTTTAATAAGTATATATATATAAAATTAATGTATAATAAAATAAATACAATAAGATTAAATTAAAGAATTTTTTTAAGGTTTGGAAGAATTAAAAACAAAACGAGTTTCATATTAACAAAACAATTTTAAGTTGAGTTCTTCCAAAAATAAAATTGTTTTATTGAAAATATTTAGATAAAAATCATTTAATGAATATTGGGGTTATGGTTTTCTTTTTAAGTTTTGGCTTGAATTATTCTTCATAATTCGTTTGGAATTAATACAAGAATTTCTTTAATTTAAATAAATCATATTTTATTTTATTATATATACTAATTAATGGTGCAGGAACAAGACTAATGAAATGGGGTGGTGCCACTATGTGTGTATGGATAAATCTCCATTGGCTTATAAAAGCTAGATTTCCCTAAAACTGAACAACAGGGATTTCTATTATACACAAGTAAATTTATATTTAAACAAGAAAATAAACCATTCCCGAATAAATGCAATTTAAGCAATATATAACCACACCAAACACATCAGGCTAATATCAACTATCTCAATATAAGCAATATATAATAAACCAACTAGCCTAATATCAATATATAAACAAAAAAATGAAGAAAATAAACCAACCTACCTTATCAGGGAGGGCGTCTACTAGCTAGTATGTTGGAGAGGTAGAGAAGACGTTGGAGATCCACGGTGGTGTGCACAACAATGGAAGGACGGAGGTGGAGGAGAGAGCAAAAATCTACCCACTGTGGAGGAGGTGAAGTTGCAGCAGTGACGGTTGCGTGCGTTGAAGAAACAAAGAAACAAAGAGGAAGAAGAAGGGAGGAGGGAGGAGTTCAACAAGGGCCGACGGTGGAGGAGAGAGCTTGAACAAGGGAGGAGGGAGGAGTTGAAGAAAAAAATAGAGGAGGGCCGACGGTGGGTGCGTGGGGAGGAGAGGAGGAAGAAGAGTAAAGTTGAGAGGATGTAAGGAGAGGAGGTGTGATAGATGAGAAGACTCATGTCAGACAAGTGTCTGACATGCGGGTAGGGGACGCCTAAACCCAGATCCAGGCGCTAAAAAAAATTTATGAAATTTATATTTCGCGCCAGGAAGCACTTTAGACGTCCCAAATTCAAATTTGGGACACCTAAAGGTTCCCCTACATATATATAATTACGAAAATGCCACCGCCTCCCTTTTTAACCACCCAATTTTTAATTTGGGACGTCTTTGGGGGTGGTTATATCTCAATTCTGTAGTAGTGCATTTTCCTTTTGAACCTCTTTAGAATCTTCTTCTTCTAGGCTATGTTTCAGGGCTCAAATTTAAATGAGCAAATCCCTCTTTCATCTATCACTCAGAGGCTCACATTACTCTAAGTAATTTAGGATTAAATCATTATTTAGAGATAGCATCAAATAATTTTCACATTTTCAATCCACTGCAAAGGTGGTTCACACTCAGGAAAGTGTTTTTCAATATAGTAATGATCCAAAAGAATAAAATATTTTTATTTTAGTGCTTTTTGAACTCCCCAAATTCATATTTATCTCAAATAAAATTATTATGAATTATTACAAATATTATAGGATTTTTAAACTCATAAAAAATCATTAAAGATAGCATTAAATGCCTCTAAAACAGATCCAAATATACTCAAAAAAATTTTAAATATATATCAACATGAAGGTCTTGAATTTAGGGATTTTTAGAAACAAACTGCGTCTTAATCGGAGCTCAAATGCACCTTCATACACCCCTAGAAGGAGGAGGAAGAGGAAATTCTGGAAAAATTGGAAAAACCCAGGCTATCTCACTCTCATCATCGGCACGTTCCATGGTCACACAGCCACGGAGATACAGAACGTTACACACGCTTTCAATCTAGAGTCCATGCGCCGAGAGCTTTCATGCAGATGGAGTCTACCACATGACAATAGGCAATCCGACAGCCCGACACACGCCACGTGATGATTTTCTATTTTTTTTAAATTGTTTGCGGATTGAGTCAGCTTATAAACCGACCCGCCCAGTCTAAATCCACCTTCTTATTTTTTTTTGAAGTGTCAAAATGATGCCGTTTTGGAGCTGGAGGTTGTCTTCAACCTCCATCTAGATCGTGCCAGGCCCGGTTATAGAGCGGGTCGGGTCTGTCAGACCCGGAACCTTCTCTCCTCCATAACTTTGTTGTTTGACATTGGTTTTGAGCATTCTTGTTGTCGTTTTCTTCATTTGTTCGAGAGCTACACAATGGGATGGGTTTCATATCCTAGAATTATAGTTTTCTAGTGACCCAATCTTGAAGTTTTGGAACGTCGAATTTTCCATCCTCAAGAGGAGTTTTCGGTCGTGTTTCAATTTATTTCTGGGTTTGTTCTCTGTCTCCCCATTATTTACATGAATACACAAGTTTCATGACTTAAAACTTCATTTCTCCAATAACCTGGTCTCAAAAACGAATATCCTCAATTTCGGTTTTGGCTTCCGATTGTTTATCTATCTTAGCCTTTTAGTTTTATGGCTTTTAAAACCAAAAGCTTAATTTGCTTGATTAAATAAAAGCAAATCATGCCTGGAAAATACAAAAGAAAAAAAATGAAACAGGGACAGCATCATAATCGGTAAATTAGAGAAGCATCTAACTAGATCATACCAAAGATATACAAACGACAATATATGAACCACAGCGGAAAACATTAGCCTCATCAAGACAGATCTTGCTCTGATACCACTGAAGGATTTTGGACGTACCCATAATATGTTGACTCGCTGAGTACCCACATGAAATCGGAGCACCGATATGGACCCCGATCACATTTATACAACAAATTCACCATTGGAGAAGAGAACCAGAGAGAGCAGTTTTCAGGGAAGTTTTCTCATCATAAAAATTCAACCTACTCCCACAATCTATCACTCCCATATTTCACGTACAGGAAGTTACAAATTTGAATTTCAAATCATAAGGATAAAACTCCTTATTTGGACTCATACTTTTCCATAATTACATAATAGCCCCAAGTGTTGGACTTGGGCCCTAATCCACCAAGGGTGGATTTGGCATATTCTAATAGAATTAAAATAAATATAATCTCTTAGCTATCAAGTTTCAAAAACAATTTTATTTAAGTAATATAAGTTGAAAATGTTAACTCAAAACAATCGAGATCTAATAAGTTTGGGTGGTCATTAATTGGGAAGCAAGACCTTGATAAGCACTCAAATTAGTTCGTCCCAGGATGACCTTCTCAGGTTCCGAAGAATCAATGGGTGCAATATAACGTTCAGCAGAATATATGAAATCAATCAAAATCTGCAGTAGTTGAATTGCCCAACAAACTAGAGCTGCATGGTTGAAATTTGTTTGGAGTACCGTGGAATATTGTTTTAATAAATAACTAAAGGTTAGCATACATATATATATACATATATAACTTGAGAAGAATAAGTTGGGGGAAAAGTTCAAGATGTTGTTCTTACCTAGATAGAGACTGAGGTGCTCATATATATATATATATATATATATATAGAATCCATTTTACTATATCAACAAGTTTTCAATAATTCAATATATATAAGCTCTGCACCTCAACTAAGAGGTCTCTTCTCTGATCTCCTCGTTTACATTTAGTTCCTCCTTTCGTGGTGCAAACTTTGTCCCACGCTATTAAGTGTGTCTTCTTCTTCTCCTCGGTGGATCGCCATAAAAAAATTGTCTGCATAACATGGTTACGTATGGTAGAAGCCACAGACTTGATCTCATGGTGGACGGGAACACCAAGATACTTCCCCATATTGAGACTGAGGTGCTCAAATATATATATATATATATATATATTTACGTGCATACATCACAAAATACCTTACCGTGTTAGGCGCACTAAGAAAATACTTCAGCGAACTGAATGTAACTTAACCATTTCCTTTAAAATAGTATATGTATCTTTCCATATTTAGCAAGTTCGGCTATTGTCTTTACATAGAGAGGCTGATGCCTATGGCGTGATAAGCGTTATATAATTCTCCACCTTTTGTTTATTTCGTTCGCAGATGGTATGTTTAGAAAGGCTGGGCATTTGTAAGCAGATGTTAGTAAATGTAAATATACATATATTCATCAAACTAAAAGAAGATTAAAGAATTAAGAGGCTGGCTTTAGCAGCAAGGGGTGCATAACTCAGCCAAGTTCAAGTTCAAGACTTAAATTAATTGTCTAATTAAAGGAATTAAAATCTTTCCAAGGATTCTAATATCCAACCCAAGAATGATGAAGAGAAGGAAGTTTCCAAAGCTACTCCAAGAATCTTTTTTTTTTTTCAATTTATTTAAGTTTTGTCTTCCGTCATCCTACGAAACTTACAATCCTATTCATGTCTGTCCATCGGACTTTGGAAAGTTTGCAATTGGTAAGAGAAATCAAAATAATTGATAAAATAAACACTACCTTTTGTATCAAATCTCTGCTTGTTATCACAAAAACCAAGTTTGAATGTGGGTTTTACCTGTAAATATATCTCATCTTGTTTTATTAATAAAAAAGGGACTAAATTAATCGAAAGTGCAGAAGAATTACTCTCCAAACAGTTCAAACTAAGCTTCATAGGCTTATCATAATGAAACGGATAAATTTGGAGTTTTACTAGTTCCCTTTCATGAAAATCGCATAGAAATCTGCAAATGTTGAAGTAGATAAGTTCCAAGATTGCTATCTGGTTGTATGATGCTAATTTCACATTGGAGCTGAAATTTAGAAGTGAAATCTGATGTAATTCATTGCTTGATGCTTCTAAATGTTAAGTGAGTATCTTAAATCATTAAAACATATGTAAAGAGATCCAATATGATGGTTAGGACAATACTTTTGAAGCTGGGAAACTTGCAGAATATTAAAAGCTAAGTGGTGCTGTCCAGTTTAAGAAAAATATTTAGAGCTCAAGTGTTTATGGAACAAATGTCAAGTTAATTTTATGAGATGAATACTTGATAAATTCAAAATTTTGGAAACATTAAGAGCGAAAATTGACACTGTTTTACCGGGTTATAATATGGGAAATTAGGATTAGGGACCTGGGATGCTATAATTGATAACATAAAACACTTCCTTTTGTATCAAATTTCTGATTCTTGTCACAAAAACTAAGTTTGAATGTGGGGTTTTACTTATAGGTATATCTCATCTTATTTTAATAATAAAAAAGAGACTAATCAATTAAAGGGTAAAGGTGTAATTTTAACAACAACATTTTTTGTAAAGGATAACTAACAACATAAAATTTTCATGCTTAAATACACATAAACATTAAAAAGTGGGGTAATTTTACTACATTCATTAAGCCTAAGCATGAGATAATTGGTATGTTTGTTTTGGCAATGAGATTGCTTATAAGTTGTTTTTTATGGGTATGTTTATTTGAGCGATTCGATTGCTTATAAGTTGCTTTTTAATAGTGATTTACGGTATACGAAGTAAGTATGTGAGAGGAGTTGTGTCTCGATTTTCGTAAAAAGCAACTTATAAGCAAATTTAAGCTCAAACAAACATGTTTTATATAAATCGAGACAAAACTCCTTTTAAATACTTACCTCGTATACCATAAATCATGATTGAAAAGATGCTTATAAGCTTTCCAATCTCTGTTCCAAATGAGCACAATGTCAGTTACTCTAGACAAAGTGAGTCCTACCTGTTGTAAAGCTGTCATCCATTTGTCCCCTTTGACCATTTGAAAGTAACATGTTATCCTCCTCCATGAGCCATCCATTAAAGACGCCATCTTCCTCCTTGATCCCTCCATTAAAGCCGCTTGAAGACCATTGAAGATCTGACCAAATATTGCTAACCCCTCTGATACCTTTAATTCTTTCAGACTCGATAGGTGTGAATTAACTTCATCCGGCTCCTTCATTAAAGAATTGATTGGCATAAGGCTGTGGGTATAAATACTAGTCGAACTCAAAATTGAAGGAGCTATTAGATGCAATAACCAAGAGGCAAGTTGGGAAGAATCTCGGCTTCAGTCCCTTTGATTACTGTTCATCGTTCCCAAGAGCTTCTCTCTATAGGATATTAGGATTTTGCCCATCCATTAGGCGCTATTGATTTTTGGGCATTTTCTCTAACCTCCGCCTTTGATTTTGGATCTTTAGTTGCAGGTTCAACAATTTATTCTTCTAATTTTCCCCCATCACCGAATCCTGGGCATTATCTTCAACCTCTGACTTCAAGCTGGGTTTCTCGGTTGTAGGTACAACAGCGTTTTCTTCTGATTTTTCTCCCACCACCAAAACCTGGGCATTTTCTTCAACCCCCGACTTCGAGTTTGAGTTCTCGGATGAAAATACAACAGCTTTCTCTTCAAACTTTTTCCCCATCATCAAATCCTCCATGATCATGTCTCTATTCATCTTCTTTATGTTCGTCCACCGTAGATCGTCTTCCTCTTTGGTGGACTCCAAATCCTCCGTCGTTGATGTTCGCTGGTCTAGTGTCTCACTTGGTTGCACACCCTTTCTCTCTCTAGCTCTCTCACTCATCTCTCTCCGTCCTTTTTATACATTTTAAACATCTTTTTATTAAGCATTCTTTGTCAATTAAGACCAGTCCACATTGGCAAAAAAAAAAAAAAACCATTCCACATCAGAAATTCATATATTGCTGTCATTATTTCATATCAGACGTCTTTCTCTCTCATTTTTTAGTTTGGTCAACATTAGATATGAGAACTGTGGTAAAATTGCCCCACTTTTCAATGTTTATATAGAATTAAGTCCCTTTGAAAACTTTATGATGCCGGTTGTCCCTGACAGAAAATATTATTGTTAAAATTGCACCTTTACCCTTAATTAAACGTGTAGAAGAGGCAACCTCCAAACAATTCAAATAAAGCTTCATCGACCCATTATAACAAGACGGATAACTAAGAGTCATCTCTTCCAAATATACACAATGTGTCTTCAACATCCCTATTAGAAAAGCCATTGAGTCGAACATGAATGTTATTTGAAACTTCACTCTCTTTATTTTCTTCCATTTTCTTTTTGCACACTTTCTTACCGCTCCCCTAAGCCAATATTCCCCAGGAACCTGAAATACCAAAACAAAAGTTATATATAATATATGTGTTATCTAACTTAAAAGGGTCAAATCAAGGTAAAATGTTAAGGTTATCAACATTTAAAATCAAAATAATGTTTTCTTTGTAATGAGCTAAAATTGTTAAAGTTTCTAAATTTGGTATTTTTTCCAAGGAAGTAATTACTCCCTCCGGTCCTAATTATAGGATAACATTTAGGAGTTGATCTTGATCCTAATTATAGGAAAAAATTTTAATTTTTATTAATTTCTTCCCAAAATACCATCTATTGATACTTTCTCAATAATAATTAAACACAATAATAATTTAATAATACACCTATATATTCTATGGAGTGAGTAATGCTTGCAACTCATTAATGCCACACAGTCGCATACACCTCAATTCTGCTTTTTTTTTATTTTTTTAATAAAATAATTTTGAGCAATTTTTGTCATATTTTTCCTAAATCACCCCTACTAATACTTCATCCACAATAATTAATTTAATAACATGCTTATATTCTATCAAGTGAGAGATTCTATTTTATTTTTTTATTTTTAAATGAAATAATCTTAAGATCTATTTAAAAATATATTCCTATAACTATCCATCCAAAGTGATTGATTTTTTCCCTAAAAATAACCGAATAAAATATTAATTTCATTATCTTTTTTCCTTGACTAAAAAAAATATAGTACTATTTAAATAAGGGTATTATGTAGTATGTTCCGCTTCCAGTGTATGCAACTGGTTGCTAAAAATAACCGAATAAGCAAACAGGGAGAAACAGCCAGTTGAAATACTCCCTAAAAATAACCGAATACTCCCTAAATTAACCGAATAAAATATAGTAACTGGATGCTATTTCGACCAAAAAAAAAAAACTCGATGCTATTTAAAATTTTAAATAAGAGTATTTTCGGAAAATAAATATGGTTAACTAATTTAACTACTATCCTTAATTTCTCTAAAATTAGGTAAATATATCCTATAATTAGGACCGGAGGAAGTAGAACATCTCCCACATCTTCATCATAATCCTTTTCTGACCAGAACCGACGATCATAAAAGTTTGCTTTAACACGTATTTCAAGGTGGCGAATATTTCCAAATGTAATAAATGGCTCCCCATATGAATCCTTAAAAGCCAACAAAAGAAAAACCAGTTCATATATACTGTGCCCTAAAACTCCACCAAGATAATTTAAATTACAGAGTGTAAACTATATAATATATATGGACCTCAAATTCAAGAACTAACCATGATCATATCCGTATCTATGTGCAGTAATGTTGCCCAACGGGTAGCCTCAAATAATTGTATGGTCAAATTCAAATTCTGTAATGCTAATTTAGCGAAACTGGCAACTTGCAAACTCTCGAAGGTCCTTGCATCATAACAAAGTCTTGGAGGATAGCCTTCCCAGATAAGTCTTTGTAGATTAGGTGCAGAGATCTCAACAACACTCTCATCATACCTATAATTCACGATTCTAAAATTATGGTCGCATTTAACGGAAGAACAAGTGACATAACTCAAGGTTCGTAGGTCCTTTGTGATGATCCTCACAGGTTTAAAGGTGCAGCAATTTTGAATGGACAAATCCTCCAAACATGAGCTTCGTTTTGCAAGGTCTAACTGTTTTTTTGAGAGCCACCCCACATTGATTTCACCAAGAAATAAACTTTTTAAGGAAGGGAAACTCTGAGAAACCCATTCACCAACTGGATCTTCAATTCTAATAAATCATATGAAGAGTCTCAAGAGAAGCAAGTTTCATCTCAGGAAGCTTTACCAAGATGACTCTCTTCATTTCAAGTTTCAAAACCTTCAAGGACTGAAATTTGGGGAGGCTTGTGAAGATGGAAGGTGGTTGGTAATTAAGTGAGAGTTGCTCAACATGAAAAGTTTGAAATAATTTATTGATCCAATGGTTGTGAAGGCAACTGTGTTTGACTTTGTCGCAGAAAGATGTGAAAGAAATTCTCTTAATCTCTAAAGAATGAGAACGATGTTGGGGAAGAGTGTTCATGAAATTGAAGACATGTGTGCATGAACAGTTGCTATGATGCGAAAGACGAGGTTCAGAAAAGCAGAAGGAGGGGGCAGTTGTAGATTGGGTTTGGAACCTTCTAGATAAAACTCTCAATCTTGCTATATCAGAGAGTTTGAGGAAAGAGAAAATGTGATGAAGAATGTCATCTGGTAAATTGCATAGTGAATTTCTCGGCTCCGCTTCCATTGTGTGAATCCCTGCGACTATACACAGCCTGCAATGGATGAAGCTTGAAACCCTAGAGTTTGAGCTTGATCTAGCTGAAAATTAGGAAAACTATATTCACCTAATTTGACGGCCTAATATATAATCGTGTACACTATTTTCATTAGGCCTCTTTTTTTATATCAAATCAAAAGGCGCCTTCTATCTGAAGAATAATATTCATTATATATATATATATATATAACGAAACGGATATGTTATCAGTGAATATAAGATGGGAATCATCTGTTGAGACTCTGTTAAGATACAAAATATTATCCGCAAATAATTAATTTTCAACTACTCTAATAAATCTAAAGTTAAGATTTATTTTTTGAATTCATGAATTATGCCCATGATAAATCCAATATAAAAAATTGAACTAAAAACAAAAATTTTTAATATAAATGTGTCGGTTTTTTAAATTGCAAGTTGAGACTTTTATATTATTACAACCTGAGATTTATAGTCTCATGCATTGTTGAATTGTATTTTGAATTCCAACCTAGCTAATCATTATACATGTACATAGCAATTGGTGGCCGTATAATACATAATTTCAAGTTGGGACTTCGATAATTTGATAATATTCCAAACTTTAACTACCTCCCCTCCTAATTATAACAATTAGACAAAGAATTTGTTTTTGCCTTAATTATAAGATCTGAATTCACTTTATCTTCTAAATTTATAATTTTCTACTCAAAATATCCGTATGTATTATACATAATAAGGTTTCCATTAAGGGATGGTTATAATACATATGATTAGAAAATTGAATTTTAAGAAAATCAACCCACATTTATTACAAATAATAAATTTAACTAATTTTCTTAATATTTACAATTAGTTATATAGTTATTATATCTTTTTTTTTTCCCAAAATATAGTTATTATATCAAGAACTACCGTTGGGAGTATAATTTAATGTATAAATTTTTAGGTATACCATGGAGCATCAAAAAAATGTATAAGAAACGAGTAGCGATGAAATGCTAGAATACTTAGACAATAGTGATAAATCAGATTTGGGAGATGATTACTTCAATCAATTTATTGACGTTGATATAGTGGAGGATATGGGATCAAGTAGTGGGCGCTATTCAAATGTGTTAGAACATGTAGATTCTCAAGTTCTTCCTTTCTCAGGGTGTTGGACGAGAATACTGGTGATTTGCCATCGGAACTAGAAGGCGATGAGTTATATGAAGAATATGCATATATATATATATATATATATGATGAAGATAAAGATGAGCCAATAAAAAGTAGCCACAAGTATGTAAACAAAAAAAAAAAGTAGCCACAAGTACATTAAACAAGTGCTATAATAGGTACGCTTCTTATATAGCAAATTGGCCAAAACAATTCCTAACCTACAAGTGCCAAATATAGCTGCATCCTAAACAAGTGGCAACATAAACAAAATGCAATCAACACCCTAAAACTTTACACTCAGCATCCTAAATGGCCTAAACAAGTGGCACTCATTGTCTTCCAACAAACTAAATCCAACATCCAAAACCAAAATCACAAGACAGTGCAGTGACTTCTTACTTTTAATATGGAATGATCATATTTCTGCTGCCCTTCCGCCATGAAATCTAATTTCATTTCCATTGCTTGGTTATCTTCCTCATATTTGTTTCCTTTATCTGCATATTGTCCATCCAAATCCATGGTGATGACCTCCTTTGCTTCAACATTATGCATTAAATCAGTGGCTTCAATTTGAAGTGTAGAGCCAGACCAAAGTATCCACGGCCCTGTTAAACTTTCAAACATAAGTAAAGCTTACAAAATTTAGTTAAAAAAAATCAATGCTAATCAGCTTCAAAAAAGAAATGAAATTTACACTTGATGACAAGAAGATTAATGAAACTTCGTATTCAGATAAACCAAAATTTTCAAGCATTGTTTATGCCATTGTCTCTCTGCTGGTACAATCTTCTTAGTTTGTGGATTCTCAAGACAAATTGCAAAATATGTTAATATGGCCCCAAATAACTTCGAATCAGAACGATTGGATTACCTCAAAATGACGCTAGACATGAAAATCTCTGCTGGAAGGAGATTATCACAATTTATTTCTTGGTTTATTTTATTTCCTACGTGAAAGGTTTGCTTGTCCAACATGAAGGGTTTGCTTGCTTGACTTGGCTTGTTTAATAAATGTATAATTTTTAACATGTTAATCTGATCTAGTTAAAGAAGGCAGGCATGAAAGTTTTGGGTGTTCAATTATGCAAAATTACATAACTCTTTTTATTAGTTTGAGTCATTAAAAATGTGAAAACTACTACTTCTGTAAAAAAAAAAAAAAACTACAGAAGCTTCCACATGTGCTATTTAATCTCTACCTGGTTTAGACGTTAGAATCTTGTAACTAGATTTAATGATTAGGTATTATTCTACAAGGGATTAGATTAATGTTCAATGAACCAAAAATTAGCTAAACGTGGCAGGGTGCAATTCAAGCATAATAACAATGCATTCAACCAGTAAGAATGGGAAACGTGAGTTCAAATGTGCCAGAATTTAGAATGGATCACTTGGGGAACAGTTTTAATGCACAGAGCAATAGAGTTGCTGTCAATATCAGATCTCCAGCAAGCAACAACTCAAAATAATTCTTCAGTCCTCAGAAGAATCTGAACCTGGTCCTTGTCCTTCCACATGGAAACCATTGCATGTTGGTCGCTCCTCAAGTTCCTTCTCTGGGGACGAGTGAAAGCGTTCTGGTTCCCTAACAATGATCTCAGTTCCGTCCCTATATATTATAGGGATGGTACAGACTGACTACAAAAAAAAAAACAAATTAATGTACAAAAATAGTTTAGAAAACTGTAGAGAAAAGATGGTGGCAACCTCATCGGTCTTCTTCCAAAATTCTTGATTTTGAGATGCGAGGAAGAATAATGTGGCATTGCCACTATGGTTAAGCATATCATCTTCCTCATCTTCTTGCAGCATGATAGCCTCTAAGCAGGCAAACATATCATGTCCATGCTCTATCTCACACCTAGACAAAGAGACACAGACAAAATTGTAAAAATTAAGCTGTAAGCCTGCATATATAAGTTTAAAAAAAAGTGGTATAGTAGAAGCCTATTTCCTATCATATTCTACTAATAGCTGAGTATTTGCTTGAAAAATCAACCAACCTAAGTTGAATATCAATATACTAATAGCTGAGACAACTAAACAAATTAATAAGCAACAACGTTGTACAAAATCAACATGTAGGATGACAAATCATCAACCATTAGAAAGAGTTTGCACTTACTGTCGTTGGTCTCTATCACATTTGTTGTATGAAAAAAAAAACACAAATTGAAACCATGATTGTAAGTATGTTTCTCAAAGACAAAACCATGTCTCTGCATTAATTTTGATGTGATCAATAGAACAATATGTTGAAAAAAGCCTCCTAGACTCATTTATGGTTCTTCTGTTGTGAATTAAAAAAAAATATATCAACTGTAAGCATCAGCTTGTAAGAATAATTTTGGATCTTGAGAAAAGAAATTTGTTTGATGCTAGGAAAGTGCTGATAGAGACAGAATGCCAGGAACTTCACAACAGATTGAAGAAGATGGAGATGAAGGCGTGTGAGTGGAAGATGTTATGGGGAAGCGCATGGGATTGCCACGGTCTACTCAGGACTGGTCTGTGTCATTGGTTGAAAGATCAGGTAATAGAACTGCAGCTGAGATATATACTTTGCAAATGATGAAGGATACACCAGAAATAAGAATTTAAGTAAAATGCCAGTGATAGAGCTCAGCAAAACCCAGTCAAGTACACAATCTCAGTCAAAAGCCAGATTGCAAGTTTGGTGTCAAATCAGTCACTCAACCTGGTTTGTGCCCAAGTTCAACAGAAACCAGACCAAACACAATGACTCAAATCAGACCAAACACCATGTAACAGAATGACGAAAAGTGGTTCAAGCATGTGAATCAGTAAATTAACCCCCAAACTTAATTATTCAATCTAATGAACAGAGAAACCAGTTCAAAGGCGTTTTACCAAACAAGACCAGCAAATGCACCAGATTTAACTCAATGTTCCAGATGAACAGAAAGAAACGCCAAGCGCTTTTAACAATCCAGGAAGAGTCTTTCAGCAACAGAAAATAGTCCTCAATCCTGAGCAGAATAAGCTATATGCACGCACAGAATTCAATTATAGCAGCAAAGTTTTCGGCAACCCTTTTCAACACTTGAGTTCACTACCACAAAGTCAGGTCTGAATCACAAGTTTTTCTCAGCAATCAAATTTAAGTGATGTGTTACTACAACTCAGTCTCATGCAGAAAGTTTGGTTACATGTACAAGACGCAAGTCTTAGTGCACATGTCCCCATGTGGGATTAGATTAATGCTCAATGGAACAAAAATTAGCTAAACGTAGAAGGGTGCAATTTGGGCATAATAACAATGCATACAACCATTAAGAATGGGAAACATGAGTTCAAATGTGCCAGAATTCAGAATGGAGCACTTGGTGAATTGCTTTAATGCACAGAACAATAGTTTCTGTCAAAATCAGGTCTCCAGCAAGTAACAACTCAGTCTAGAAAAGAATTTCACCAAAACTAATTTTCAGAATTTGTTCCAGTGAATGATCAAAAGTTCAGCAGAAAATTGCACACAAAAGTGGAAAAGCAGGGAAATATAAAAGAATCAGTGAAGTGCATGCAAACTCAAAAACTATTCAACAATTTCAAGTACAAGCAAACACCATTTCCTAATTCCAACACAGATCTTAACACAAGTTCTAACCGCAGCAATCTGTCAGCTCTGAAACAGTAGAGCAGAACCAGGGAGAGGAAAGAAATATTTATTTAATTTTCTCAAAACCGGTGCAAGCATATAGTCAACAACTCAATTTTATCCAAAATACTGAAATAAGCCACAACCTAAGTTGATCTCAATGATTCAGTACAGATATAGACAAGATAGCTGAAAAATAGAAATTAAAGACCAATCAAGTACAGCAAAAGTACAGAGCAAGAAACCAATCAAATATACCAATGCATGGCAAGAATCGCGATTAAACAAATTAAACTTACGACAATGTTGGGCTTCTATGAAATGTAAAGCCTAAGTTGACAGTAAACCACAAATTGTAAGAGAGATTACCTCTTCTCAGTATGGAGAATACGAATAGCTCTGTTCGCGACCTCTTCAGAAGAGGAGGTCCTAACGATCCTCGCCAGGCATCTGCGAAAAAAACAGAGGTTTAACCAAAACCCTAAGCAAACTATAAAATGAGCTTGGAAGAAACAATTACGAGCTGCTCCAGATAAAGGCTCCTTCCCCAAAAAAGTCAGTCAGGGATTGGCGCATGTCAATGCCGCGCTGGTCGAAGTGATGGAAAAAAGATGAATCGGTGAAAACACGGAAGGGCGGATCGTAGCCATATCGGGCACGGAAGAACGGTAAGCCTTCCTTCCTGACTTGTAGACGCAGCTCGCTCGGCGGCAATTCAGCAGCGTTCAAGTTATCCATCAGCGGAAAGTGGAGCCTGACAACGTTTTGTCACTGTTGTGTGTGCTCCATCCGGCGGGAATTTCAAGATGTGGGAGTTTCTTTTTTCCCCCTTTTTTGCCGAAAAGATTAAAGAAAATTTTTAGGAAAACCAAGAACTTTTAAATTATAAAAAGATAAAAATATTTCGAATATTTATAATTCTAGAAAAGTGTTCAGCTCAATTTATCTTTTTTAAAATTAAAAAATAAAGACCAAATTTCTCTTATATTTTTTTATTTAAAAAAATTACCCTGGCACCAAGAGCTTCGGTAGCTGGAGCTTCGGTAGCTGGCGGGAGCCCCTGTGGTCAGAATATTCCCATGGTTATTCTCAAAATGGTGGGGATGGGGTTCGAATCCCCGCCACTTTGTTTGCATAAAATATTAATGACCATTGGGCCACCAACACCATTCAATATATATAATGCAAACAAATATATATATATATATATATATATATGGGTTAAGGTGTAAAAATACCTATGAACTTTTCTTAAAAGTGCATCCAACACCATAAATTTTTTTTAGGTGCAAAAATACCCATGAACTTCTTAAAATGGGGCAAAAATGTCAAACCGTTAATTGGTATAAACGTCCGTTTTGTGGGACCCACAATTTTATTTTTTAAAGTGTAAAAATACCCATGAACTTTTCTAAAAAGTGCACCCAACACCATAAACTTTTAAAATGTTCATGGGCATTTTTGCACCCAGAAAAAATTTTATGGTGTTGGGTGCACTTTTTAAAAAAGTTCATGGGTATTTTTGCACCTTAAAAAATAAAATTGTGGGTCCTACAAAATGGATGTTTGTACCAATTAACGGTTTGACATTTTTGCCCCATTTTGAGAAGTTCATGGGTATTTTTGCACCTAAAAAAAGTTTATGGTGTTGGATGCACTTTTGAGAAAAGTTCATGGGTATTTTTGCACCTTAACCCTATATATATTAAACTTGGAACTTTAACCTGAACCTATTAATAAGTTCATATAAGAAATTTGTAACTTTCGTTTAAGTAAAAAATTCACTTATTCTCTCAAGTCATTCATAAGTTTAGATAAAAAATTTATAAGTTCAGATAAAAACTACAAATTCGACACCTACTTTCCAACTTGATTTCTGGCACCAGCTACCTTCCACAACTTTCCCCACAATACTGAACTATCCCAATTCCTAAATATAAACAACATAATCACTATATTTTTCTATATTAAAAAACCTTCAAATATGTACGAGTATTCAGTATATATTTGTTTAAAGTCAAAGTCTACCATTAATCCACTTGTTTCTTTTTTTTTTTTTTGCCAAATTCCACTTGTTTCTTTTAGCGCACACATAAATAATAGGATTCCTTATATTTGTTATCTCCATATATCAAATAAATTTAGGAAAAGACATATAAGATAAATTTCGGAAAATATATACACACACAAAATTAGAATAAAAAATGTTGTGGCTTAGCTGTTTACATAATTTATACCCTTTTTTGTAAAATAAAAAATAAAAAATCACCTCATTTCTCTTTCATATTAAATGCTCTTGTCCTTTTTTTAATATTTTAGAGAATAAAACTAAAATCAGAATTTTGCCTTGTATTAATTGGTTGACATGCCTTGGTTTTAGGGTTTAGAGTTTTTTTAAGATATGAATTCATTATCTGAACTTATAAATTCCTTATTTAAATTTATGAATGACTTGAGAGAGTAAGTGAATTTTTTATTTAAACAAAAATTGCGAATTCCTTATTTGAACTTGAAAATTTCTTATCTGAACTTATAATTTTTTACTTAAAAAAAAATTTGTGAATTCTTTATCTAAACTTATCAATTTCTTATTTGAATTTATTAATAGACTTTAGTTAAAGATCAAAGGTTAATATATATATTTTTGTTTGTATTATTTAGATTGAATGGCATTGTGGCCCAATGGTCATCACTCACCATCATTTTGTGCAAACAAAGTGGTGAGGTTTGAACCCCACCCCTAGTACTGGGAAATCGGGCCAGCCCGCGCCCGACGGGCTGGCCCGACACGGGCTGGAGCCCGACCAGTAAACGGGCTGCAAAGATGCAGCCCGAGCCCATTTAATCAGGCTGACGGGCTAGCCCGTCAGCCTGATTAAGATTGGGCTTATTAGGATCAAGGATCTTACTTGTACTGTTTCTGCCTTCATCGCCATTGCTGGTGTTTGTGGTTGCGCATCAATGCCCGATGATGATTTCGTTTCCTTCAAAATTCTAGCGGCCATGATATTCTTTCTGATTCAAAGAAACCAACATCTTAAAAATTGAAGATAAAATTTTGACTATGTCGTGGAAAACAGAGATTTAGAGATTGCTGAAGGAATTTTGTCTTAAATATTCTTACCTTACGCCGAAATCACCCTATATATGAACAATGGAATAATATTCCAATATCCGTTAAAAAAAATACCCAGAGGATCTAATGAAAACATATGTGAGATGATGAATACTTTTGGGGAAAAAAGAATTATCGCTCCTTTTCCCACTTGATTTCTTCAACTTTTTCGCTCCCAGGGAACAAAACTTCAAATGGCTTATTTCACCTTTTAGTCACTTTATCCTCTATCAGCAGCATTAGGATCACAGTGGAGAAACCTCACTAGCTCTGTGGCTCACTACCTCACACGGCGGACGGGGAAGAGTGGAGGACGGAGGTGGTCGCCGGAAATGAGAGAGGAAGAGGCGACGGCCGAAGAGGGAGCGTGGGAGACGAAGACTGAAACGAAGACCAAGAGATGACGCCGCGATCCGTGTAATACCCCGAATTTTGAGACTCGAGGCTAGAGAATAAGCCTGAGATTAGTGGATTGCTAAGCCCCGGTTTAGCAAGATCCCAAATTGTGATTAGGGGTTAATGACTACAAAAGTGGACGTGGTTAGTGATTAATGAACTCTTTTAGAGAATATAAAGTGGATTGTAGTCGCTTGTGTTACGAGCAACGCCCAAACCCTGTATTTGAGTTCAATTGTGGATCAACATCCAAATTGACTTAGAATGGAGGGAAGAATTGAATGGGGTATTGTGATGGAAATGGTGTCATGTTGTGGTATTTAATCATTGGAATTGATTTAAATTGGATTGGACACATTGGTTGAAAAAAATTGGAAATGCTGTCCAGTGTGAATTCTGTCTGGGCAGTCTTCTCGTGTGGACGATTTTACTAGGCAAATGATGTCAGAAAATTATGAAACTTTTCAGTCTTAAATTTCACATCCCAAGCTTCAAAATGGACATATAATTTGTGCCATTTCATGTTGGGAACGGGGAGATATGACTGTCCAAAGTTTGAGGTTGAAAGTGGACTCTGTTTTGGGGCAGTGATGAAAGTTGTGTAATTCTGGATTTTTGTGGTGATTTCTAGTATTGGTAAATATTTTTCCTATATAGAGGACTTAAATAGCTTTAATTTGGCTTTGGAATCACCTCATTTAGATTTTTCTAGAATTAGTTATGATTTTTCAAAGATTGGGCAGAAAATCTGCCAGAAAATCCGAAAATGCCAATTTTGGGAATTATGACATCATCAAAAGGCAAGATGACATAAGCATGGAATTAAAACATCTTCTCATCATCTTCAGCTGCTCATTCACGCACAGCACCTGAACATAGTGTGAGAAAGTTGAGAGAGTTTAGAGAGAGAAAGAGAAGAAAAATCACAAGGTAAGCCGATTTCTCCGACGATTTCGCTCCTAGCGCGTATAACTCCGACTCTAAACTACTCCTCTTTATTCTTTAAGGTTTGGAAAGCTCAATTTTGGTGTTTTGAAAGTTAGGGTTTTCAGCCATCTTTGAGAAAAGCTAGAAGGAGCTTGAGGTAACTTCCAAACTCTTGTATATTAACTATTCTAGCTGCTGTGGGCAATTTAATCGGTGAAATTTTGCCGGATTGCCGTTGGTTTTAATTTATGGAAATGGGTTGTAGGGGCTGTTATGCTGCCCAAATTGATACTAAATGGTAGTTGTAACCTAATGGAATAGTCAATAAAGTGGTTAGGAGTAGAAAGGAACGCGTTTACGGAGCCGAAATCGTAAAACCCCGATTTTCCCCGGAGAACTCATAAATTTCGGCCAGCTCTAGAAATGGGTCTTAGAGTTGGATTTTCAATGATTTGATGGTTCCATTGAGTTCAGGAGCGAAAATTAGGTGGGGTTACAGTTGGGCACTTTTTCAAAAAAGGCCGAGAAAGCATAATTACGGAAACACCCCTAAAACCCTAAAAGTAGGGCTGTCAAGGGCAATTTCATAATTTGAAATTGAATTTGATAATTCCGAGTCCGAAAATAGATTCCTTGGGCGAAAATATGTTAGAATAGCCCATGTCAAAATTTCGGGAAAAGTACAGCCAGACTGGGTACGGCGGGGTCGGGCCGGGTCCCCGGGGGTATTTTAGTAATTTTTCCATATAGCTTCATATAACCCCCAGAAACACTATGGAAGTGTCTAAATAGTATATTTGACATTGTATGATCGAATGTGAAGCCCCGAGTTGCTGGCACGCAAATCGAGGAGAAAAGACTGGAGGTAGGGAACTTATCTCTCCTGCATGCTCTGATAACTGTATTAATGTGTTGATGCATGTTATTGCTTTGCTTGATTATGTGGAACATGTATGAATGATTTGAAGCTATGTTTCAATATATGCTATGGCCATATGTGTATCGTTCGAAGCATTGAGCTTATAGATTTGTCATTGTATGTGTGCATGAGTTATGTGATGCAAGCATGTCATGCATTAAACACTTATCTTGCCTGCATATTGATAATGTTTCCCTACTGAGATTCTCTCGAATCTCACCCTCCCTTACCAACAATTTAGACAGGGCAAGTGGCTCGTGGAGGGAGCGGCAGGACTCATTCGAGATGAGATTGTGTAACCCCCATTTGAAGAATTGTAATGGGCAATTGTGCCCTGTATATCTTTAGCAAAGGTATGTACCCGAGATTGCCGGGATGATTATGTTGTGCACTCTGATATTTATATGAATGTGATTTATCTTCGCATAGTAATTGTATTCGAAATGTGAATATGAGACCAAGTTTATAAATGATTTCGAAAGGTATATTTTGAAAATCCCATCATGTGATGGGTTAGTAAATGTTATTTGATTATTATTGGTCTCTATTTCATTTTAATCGTGTATTTCGGATATAATTACTGAGGGGGTTACAATCCGCTGCCGAGAACACGAAATCGACCACCCAACACCGCAGAAGTGGACCACCGCCCGCCAGCAAGGCAGTCGCCGGCGAAGAGGGACACGATGACAGACAGGGCGAGCCAGCGATAAGCTAGGGTTTGGACTTCGGACTTGCGGCTTGCCCTTCGGTTTCTGAACTTCAGTGAGTGTGTTCGTGTGTGTGCCGTGTGCGCCGTGCGTGGAGACTGTGAGCTGAGAAAGGAAAAATGAATAATCGTGTGTCAGCGTCTGTGTGTGTGCCAGTTGCCAGGCGGGGGGTTTTTTTTTAAAAAAAAACGGGTTAAACGGGCCAACCCGTTTAACCCGCAGGTTAACCCTTTTAACCCGCGGGTTAAACGGGTTAAACCCGTTTAACCCGTTTTCAAAACGGGCTGGATTTCTCCAGCCCGAACCCGTTTGTTTTGGCGGGCTAACGGGCCCAACCCGCCAGCCCGCCCCGTTTTACCGGTCCTACCCACCCCCACCAATCCCAAGAGAATATTCCCACTGGAGCTCCGTTGCTGGAGGTGGGGTAACTTTTTTTTAAATAAAAAAATGTAAGGGCAAATTGATTTTTTTATTTACTTTGAAAAAAAAGATAAATTAAACCTAACACCTCTCTGAGATTATGAATATTTGAAACACATTTTTATCTTTTCATAATTTAAAAGTTCTTTTTAAGGGATTTTCTCAATTTTTTATTTCTTTATTATATTTTAGTATAAGAAAGAGTATATATAAAAATAATAATAGTAGAATATATACACACACACACACACACACCCATATAAATAAAAAAATACAGTATGTAAAATAATAATAAAATTCTAGATTTTAAATTCGAATGTACAAAAACTTTTTAATAAAAATTCTTCTTAATACATTTTTTAATTTTCAAATATAAATCACTTTTGAGGAAGCTTATACAACATTATAAGGGGATAACGCACAACTCAACCCACAAAGCAACACAAGCTCGTTTGAATTAGCTTTTGATAATAGCTTTTACGATTTACGAAGTAAGTATGTGAAAGTAATTTTATTTCGATTTACGGAAAATAACTTCTAAAACCACAGTTTAAGTGTTTCTCAAACACTCACTTAATGCTTTTGGTGTGAGGCCTGCAAGTGCTTCAGGAAGTAGGACAGAGCAACCGGCGGGTTGGGTAGCCCGTACCTAAACCCGTAACCCACCCATTTAATGTTACACAGATACGAGCTAGTCCATACCCATACCTCAACCCTTTTAAGCCCATGTTAAACGGGTTATGACACAAATAGGTGAGTTAAAAGAGGTTATAGGTAACCCATTTAAATTTTGAACCATTTTTTAAAAAAAAAAATATAGGTAAAAATCACCCTTTTAAATTTTGAATCTCCAAAGTTCAATTGTTACATATTGCACAAAAGAACTTAAATTTAGATATATATTATCAAAACCTTATTTTAATGTTCAAACTTCAACTTTCAAACTAAGTCATGACAATTATAAGCTCAAAGATTTATGAGATGACATGTTTCCTTTAGATCTTTATGCTTCATCGTCATTTTCATATTCCCTTGATGAAGGGGGTGTAGCTCTAGCTACCAAATAAATACTAGCTGATACAATTTCAAAACAAAATACCCCTATATAAAAACCTAATATTAACATAAACACAAATTTGTTACTTGCACAGACCCTATGCTGCCTTTTTATTTTATACCCTTGGCAAAAATACAATCATGACAAAAATAATCACCTTTCAAGATATTGTTAAAATGCACCACAAAGAATTGTTCTTCTCCTTATGAAATAAAACCTAATCCATAAAGCTAATGGACAATTATCCTAAAACTCTGGTCCTTCTCAATTCATTATGCAAGCAATAGTAACGAATTTCTTCCTTTGCTAATTTTTTCTTCTGAAAAACTGCACATGAAAATCTACCGGTAAATAACAATAAGAAAAATACTCAAGACAATGTTATAAAAAAAATATTTAAGACAAATTAAAGGCCATAGTCTTAGCCACAATCCCACTTCTAGCCACAACCCCACTTAGCAATCTAGTTATCATAATAAAAACCATAAATAGATAGGATTGAGTTCGGAAACCAAAAAGCATAAAATTCATAGCACTTATATAAACAAGAAACTAACAAGAGGCAAAGTAATGAAATGTGCTCACAAAATACAAATACACACAAATAAAAATAAATCATAATAAAATTAAAAAAAAATTAAATGGGCAAGCTATTGGCACAATTGCATTTACAAAATACAAATATACACAAATAAAAATAAATCATAATAAAATTAAAAAATTTTAAATGGGTGGGCATAGACAATTTGAAGGTGTGCCCATATCTCACCCATTTAATTTTTAAATGAAACCCACCCTATCATGAGCCTTTTATAGGGGCTTCAATAGGCAAATTTTATATGGGTTTGGGTGGGCCTACCTAGTTGTAGCAACTTGCTCAACCCTAGCAAGAAGTGACCAAGTGCGTTATTGTGAACCGTTGAACTCATCGGACGATTGGGAATAATTTCCCAGAGGATGATGCAACCATTTCAAGCTACATTGTGCGTTTGCCCCCTCCTTTCACTTGCACAAGCAAAATATGCGTTCTCAATCGATAGCCACGAAGAGAATCCACGAGAGTCTCAGTTCTCTCTTTAGGTGGTGCAACTACTACTCATGTTCTTCCTGTCATCTTTGCTTTCTCCATCGATTTATCACTATTAACAAGCTCGGAATTGGAGAAAATATATTAATCTCTTCTTGAGATTTACAAGGCACAATGACATTATAACTATCAACCCTTCTTGGGTGATCATACTATTAACTCTAAACTCTAGGATTAATGAGAGGTGAATACCAAGTTAACCTCCCTCAATCTTGGTGAGGATCCTACCATCCTTCACACTCTTAACTTTGGACTCAAACCCTTTATATAGAACTTTAGGGTCATCTAGTAACTAGATGATTAACACTAATCATCCTAACCAATTCAATATTCTAACACACCCCCTCAAGTTGATACTTCTTATACTCATGAAAGTATCAACTTGCAACACAAAATACATGGGTAAGGTGAATTAAAACTGAACAATTTTCAATTCACAATGAAATCATAACACACTTCTCCATATCTTCTTGTGCTTCTTTTAGAGTATTATGTTTGCCTTCAAGTCTTCAAGCTTAGCTCTTAATGAAGCAACCTCTTCTTTCTTCTTATAATCGAATGCCATCCATTGTGTTGAAGAATGTACTTTGCCCAAAGTGTTCAACCCAGAATTTTCCTGCGTGAGCACCTTAGAAGGCTTTATTGCAACTTCAATATGCTTATGGCCCATTAAAAATGACTCTATTCCTGCCACTTTGATTGTCTTTGTTCGTCACTTCAGTTACTATTTGACCAATAGGATCATTAGGAGTTGTAACTGGTTCAACATTCCTTGCTTGAAGATATTGCTCTCTAGTAAAGTAAGAATCTTCCTCAGCAAAAGATTGATTATCATGTACCCAACGTCGTCGTCGTCATATTACCAACTATAGCAAAATCTAACAATCCAAAATCTATAACATTCAGCTCTGAGTTTTCATCCTTTGACGTAAACAAGAAATTCTCAGGTTTAAGATAACAGTGCACAACACCCTGTAAATGGCATAATGCAACAACATTAAGTATTTGTATCATTACAGCTTTTGCATCATCCTCTGAGTATTTTCTAGTTGAGCCTTCAACCATAATCACTGATGCAATAATAATTGTTTTGAATACCTTCTCTCCTACCTATCTCTTCTCAGATTCCTTAAAACATTCATAATATTGTTGGTATTTCATGGAGTCTTTTCAACAAATATTTGCATTCTAAGAAAAGAAACCATTATTGGAAAGATTTGGATGGAAGGAAAACAACAAAGACCTCATCAATGTTACTTAGATCTTCCAAAACAATGTGAACCAATGGTTTCTTTGCAACAAAATCACAGTGGCAGATTAAGAAAACCCTCTGAAATAATCTGGACATAGGACCTTGTAGATGAGACAAGTATACCTTGAAGCAACAGTGGTGCTGAATAATGCACAAATTGGAGGTTACGGTTCTTGACTAAAGATGTTGGATATTCAAATCACAGCAGAGATATCAGATCACTGTTTCCTTTCTTCTCCATCACCTCCCATCGTCATTGTCATCGTCATACCAACTAGTTTGCAACAGAGAGGGTAAGGTAGGCGATCTTCCAGGCCAAAACACGAGAGCCAGCACATGGGAAGACGACAAAGACAATGCTCTGCCGTAAATTTAAACCCAAATTCCAATAGCCACAAGAGTACAAGATTGGAGATGCAGATATTTGTTCCATTCAGTGCCGCAAAACCCTTCTTTCATTCCCAGATTCAAAGATTCGAATCAATAAAAACAGCATTCATGCCATGAGCGATAAGGTCCACTTGGTCTAGTAATGGAACGAATTGTTTGCTCCCCTTCCTCTTTCTTTGAATAGAACAAGATTAAGAGGGAAAGAAGCAAAAGATAAAGACAAGCTTACAATGGTGCAACACAGAATGCAATATTCAAAACTTTGACGGTTATAAGCATCAAGCGGAAGAGGGATCAATAAACGCTCAAAAATGGCAACGGAGGTTTCTGGAGAAATAATGGCAATGAACGCTGACTTCGATATCGGCATACGCACACACTAATCTGGGTTTAGTTCGACGACGACTGGAGCTTGAAGGAGCTTTACCGGTGGCATTATCTTGAAAGGTTAACAGAGCATCGACAAATCAAGGCAGCAAAATAAGAAAACCTGGGCTTCATTCCAAGAATCCATAAAACGCAGCATTGAAGCACAAAATAGCACTAGGCAGTGTGACCAATTGGAGCACTCATTCGGTGCTAATTAAAGAATCACCTTCATGGGCTTCTTGGTTATCTGGCCCTACACAAAACCAGGCTCTGATACCATCTTAACAAGCTTAGAATTGGAGAAAATATACTAATCTCCTCTTAAGATTTACAAGCCACAATGTCATTATAACTATCAATCCTTATTGGGTGATCATACTATTAACCCTAAACTCTAGGATTAATGAGAGGTGAGGACCAAGTTAACCTCCCTCAATTCTGGTGAGGATCCTACCATCATTCACACTCTTAACTTTGGACTAAGACCCTTTATATAGAACTTTAGAGTCATCTAGTAACTAGATGATTAACACTAATCATCTTAACCAATTCAATATTCCAACAATCACCTTGGGATGTTTCTCCTTCTTATTTTTCTTAGTTTGGTTTATTTGGGTGCTTTTATATGGTGACTACTTCATCTTGGAAGCTTCCGAAATGCTCTGCTTCAAGATTGCGCTATTGCCGTTCACATTTCATGTTCACCAAAGTTCTCTCATGTCGGAGCATGCATGCTAGAAAGCTCTAGGCTCTTATTTCTACTCATTGGAAGCTTCAGGGAATGGTTTTCATATCTTAGCAACGCAATTCTTATTTCGTCCTTCATTTCTCGAATGAGGACTATTGTCGATTTATCTTGTCGCATGGTCTCTAGCTTCTTCAAGGACTTTCATTGGTGGTTTATCCTTGGAATCCGAATAGCTCAGTTTGGGATCTATCATTCACATATTTCATAGCTTGGATTCAAGTCTTAGGCCTTCTATTAGAATTTTATAATATAGACGTTGCTCGATTCCTTGCTTCTCGGATTGGGTCTCTATTTCAGGTGGATCTCTCTTCATCAGCAACTTTGGGTGGTTTTTGTTGTAAAGTGGCTTGTCCCCTCGATTCATAGTTTCCTGATCTCTCCGGCATAACTCTTCCCTCCGGCAAACCTCTCTGTCTTTCTATCCTTCTCAAGCATGGTTCATCGCTCTGTTTTGGGTGTGGCAAAGTCAGTTTACCGGTTGCTCACTGTTCATCGCCGGCATGTTGCAGAAGCCATGTTAGCATTAGGTAGGCCCCAGTTCTTCTCATATTAATCGCCATAATGCATTCAGTGAGTTTTCGATTATCTATGGGCTTCAAACTTGATTTTGGGCCTCATTTTTCTTCTCATACCAGCTAACCCTATTTTACTGAGCCCACTTCTGAAGCCTAATTCCCAAACCGAAACTCTTTTCCGTCTCAAGCAACTAGCTCATTCGATCGTGGTTCAATGCTCAAACACAAACAGTCTGATTACAGTACTCGTTCGGTTAAACGAACGAGAATAATCTCAATGCCTTTTAGGGCATTAATTGTTTGTCAACTAGGCCACCTTGATGTGAGTTCCTCTAATGATGATAATCTCTGGCTCCCTTAGCATAGGTGTCGCCCCAAGCTCAACTCCACCTTACTTCCCGAGTTCTTCTCTGTTGTATCTCAATGCCACGCTAATTTCTTTATAGTCCTTAGTGTGGCTTGTTTTTTCTCTCTATCTATAGGCAAGCATCGAGCTCTTATAAATTGCTCAATCCCGTTCTCTGTTTTTTCATAGTCTAGCTTGCTTGCTCGTTTTCATCGGCGATTGAAGGTGCTCTATTTAACTAAGCCCATTAGCTCTCAAGTCATGAATCTTTGCCACTTTTCCTTCTTCTCAGAGCATGAGTTCTACTCTTTTCTTCATCGTTGGCGTCTAGCAGGAAGGATGATTTTGAGGATTTCAAGTGGCGACATCTTCTTTTTCTTCAATCCCTCCCTCAGGGAACATGTTCCACACTTAGCCATGGAACGTGCAGTGCTCAGAGCTGGAACAGTGGCCTGCTTTGATGCTCCCTACGAGTGGTTTCGATGGTTTTATAGCTTAAGGCGCGTTCATGGCTTCTAGGAACCGAGGTGGGAGTTACTCATGCGCGATGATTACTCAGTGATGTTACCGCTGGTATCTTTCATTGACAACTTCAAGGAACTTGTTCCTTATCTCTGGGTCTCTTATCCACATGACCTGCATAAGTCTCTTCTTATCCATAACGAGCCAGTACTTCCCGTGCGTTGCACGGAAAGATTTGTCTCTTTGTTAAGTTTCCTTAAGTATATTTACACCCACCATTCACATGACCATTCTTTTCATATTGTTGCACTGTACGTAACTATTAAGGTGCTTAAGAAAGAATTTGTTGTCTTCATTTCACATGCCTCCATGATTACGTGCAAGATAAAATGGGGGAAAATGGGAAAAAACTCCAGTTAAAAAAAATCGTTTTAATGTACAAAATTGTTTTCAAACTATAGATGTTATTTCCATCTCAAATGGTATATTGGAATTGAAATACTATCAATTTTCATTTCTATTTTTCACAACTAATCAACAAAATATCAAAGTAGGACAATAATATGAGGCTATCAGCAAAACAACACAGAATAATACTTTTCAACAATGATGAGATTGAATGCAATAATAATATTGCTTCATAATATGAAGAAGTTCAAATTATCCACAACGATATTATCATTAAGCAAATTGACCTCTTACTTTTCAGTCTCAATCACTCCACATCATACTTCCCACACTAATAAATATAATAACAACACTCCCTACATTTGGAGTCATCTATCGTCTTCTTCATCACCAACGTTTTCTCTTCTACGAACTTCATTTTCAAGTACCTTTCTTGAAGTGTAGGCTCTGTGATAGTCCATTATTGTCCAGCGACAGAAAGAAGGCTTCTTTTCTGAACATATAGGCAAGCATTCTATTACAAATTGAACTTGCCTTACTGGTGATAAATCAGATTCTAAGCATTTTACTTCATGTTCTTCAGGATCTGGACAAAACAAAAAGACCAATCTTACAAAGGCAACTAACTTTTCAAAGCACAGATCTCTAAGGGCTGTAATAATTTTGCATCAGAAGGAAAATTTGAACTTAATGCAGATTATTAACAAACCTTCAAAAGAATGCAATGGAACAAAGAGAGGGGACTCTTCCAGTTCTGCATGTGCAATAAGCTAAAGAAGGAATAGAAACATTATTGCTAAAAATTGCCAGAACAAAGATTCTTGTGAATGAGAATTATACTTCAGCTTGTTACGTGACAGGACGGAGTAAAAGCATACCTTGTAAATGAGATTGTTCCCTGTCAATATGTACAATAAAAGGGTTCCAAGTAATGGAATCTCCATAAGCATAACGAAAATTTTGACTAAAATTCCAGTCATGCAAGGACCTGTAAGTGAAAGGCCATCAAAAGCTTCAAATTCATAAGCTTGAGAAAAATAATGACATCAGAAGCTTCTCTTTACCTTAGAACCAAAATTAATTTCATAGCTCGAAATATTATTATTTTGAACCAAAACTCCCTACAAGTTTTTTCCCCTACGCATTCCTTAATTTTGAAGACTTCTTCTAGTCGACCAAACCTCAGGTGGGGCAAACAACTGCAATAGCCCTTTCACAAGCCACTATGACTATAAGGCCAGTATAGCTCAAGTGCAACCATCATGAAAAGAAAGAACGTGGTTAAGCACACTATCAGAATTGTTCATTGGTAAAATATAAATGACAACTGATGTTTAAAAAGATATACGGTAACTGTCCATACCTACTACAGCATGGGGCTATTGCACCACCTACTTTCATAGCCATAACACTGAGAAGGTACACCAAAATAATAGATATTATAGCTTCTGCTGCATTGAAGACAAATCAAAGAATAAATCTTTATCAGTACACATAGAATGACAGGCATTAAAGATATGCTCAGTTACACCATGAAGAATTACCTACTCCCCCAAAGCTTGATTTTATGCCCTTCAAAAATCCAATTGTGTCAAAATTCATAACTCATTACGAAATTCCACTTTCAAACTAATATCATACTACTTAAAGAACTTAAAGAATATATGTACAACAACACTTCTTCAGCCGACCTCATACCAAACATATAGTCATTTCAGACACAGGACACAGGACACACTGCAAGTCACAGTAACTAAGCTAGGTCTAATTGTCAATGTAGCCACGGATTTTCAAAGTCCATGATGCAATGTTTAAGTACAACAATATACAATATGCATTATACAACTCAGGATCACCATCCAAAATGTCAGTTGCAGCATTATAAATTACCAACTCAGGATCAATCCTATGCCCAGCAATCTTAATTACATGAAAAAAACAAATCAATACATAAAACAATCATAGCATTGATGTTAGAAACTCAAAAGGGAAAAGCTTGACATTGCGACTGTGGTTCCATGTGTGGGAAAATAAAATAAAGAAATGAAGATGCAATCATGGAGGCATATTACACAGTGAAATGTCACTTCATACAGAAACCCCTCAAAGCATAAATAACATTCACAGTAAAAACCCCAAATGTAAAGGGAAAAAGGAATAGGAACCATTAGGAGATTGCTCGCTCACTCTAAATCACTACTCCAATCAAACAATATGCGAATACAAAATCATAAGTTAAGGTGGAAAAGTACCGAACAAATCAGAAAACCCCAGATTGAAAAAACTATATATAAAAAATGTATAAGCAGATTTAGCAGACGTCGTGATATGATCAATAAACAGCCTATGCTCTTCTCAAACCTTGAAAACCCCAGAAAAAAATCAAAACACAACCGGATAAAGTCAAATAAGCTACAAGGAAGAAGAAACACTCGATCGGAAAAATAATGCATACAAGTGAGAGCGACAACATAATATAAATATTAATGGTTTTTTCTGATTACCGATTAAACGCAACAACCATGAAGCTCAAATTCATGCCCATAAGATAAACAGAATCACCTGAATTTTTAGTCTGGCACCTCCAACAGACTTACTCACAGTATCTAATACTTACTCAGTTTACCCATATTCCTCAAATGCCATCCTAGTATATCATATAGGTAGACAGTGATGATGAGAAGGAGAAACTTTTAATATTTATATATTTTTTAAACACTCCTGGAATTATTTTCAGAATTGAAAATATTGTGTGGTCACGTTATGAATAAAAGCACTGTGCTGTATCAATAAAGGGTGCATATTGCAAACCCATATGAAATGAAAACAGGTCTGTAAAAAAATCTTGTTTAGCTCCCTAGGGTTCCGTTAGCTACATTCCAAATATCAAAAAAAATCTTCTGCTACATTCCAAATATCAAATATCCTTTTTAACTTACCATAAAATTTGATCTTCAGCATCAGTCAATTCTTGTTTAGCTCCCTGGGGTTCCATTAGCTCTTCTTCACTGTCACTGCATATTAACGCTTCAGTTCCATATATTTTGATCATGGTATATGCACCTTCTGCCAACTACAGACTGATCTTCAGCCATTCTCTGATTTCTGTTATGTGGGTGATAGATTGTAAAATAGCAGAAGAAACAATACTATATGCATAGGTGAAGGATCTATAATCTAAGCTTCCAGCCAAAAGAGGAATCATACTCAAGAAGTTAGTACTTTTATTGTCTATGTAAAGAATACCTTTTTTATATTGCACAGACAACCTCAGGAACATGACATTGTGTAACCCCTTTCACGATTAAGGCCGAGATTTAGTTCGTAAACATGTAATTGTTGTAGAATTAGAGACCTTAGATGATTTTGGGACTTAAACAAAATCAAACTTCCCAAAATCTTGGCTTACAAAAACTTTTACAAAATATGTTCATGACGGTCTCATATTCACATTCCAATACTAAATGGCCTGTACAAGTTGATTTCATTCACAATTATCAGAGCATAAAGCAAATTCCCGACACACTCGGGTTCCATTCATTAATAAGGGTTTTACAAAGGCACAAAGCCCACAATTCATTACCCTTAACTTGGGGATTACACAAAACCATACTACCAATCCCAATATACACAATTGTTTCCCAAAAATATCCAAAAGATATACATGATAACCAATAACTCAAAATATACATCAAACTGGAGTTCTAACTACTCTTCGTCGCCCGCTTGCCTTTTGATCCTTCTGCCCTGTCTAAAACATGATTTTTGGGAGAGTGAGATTCTAAGGAATCCCCGTAGTAACAAATCATCATATAATGTACAATAATAGTGCATGTAAGCAAATCATTAACCACAACAAGCAACTACAACGGCAATTACAACGGCAATGGTTAGTATGACACATGTCATCCCTTACGATTGCTCACGCTGAATTGCTCACATTGCATTGCATCACAACAATCCACACAATACATTTCACCACAGCTGGGATTCATATAATGCATTTCATACACAAGCCCTACAGGCAAGATACACACAACCCACGGCTGGATTCACAAATGCCGCCCCACAGGTCGGATTCACAATATCCATGTCAATTACGACGGCAGTTCAACGGCCGACCTAGAGATGACCACCGTCAATCCCTACACGGCTCACGCTGACCTGCTCACGCCGTAATGGACCATGGCACACATTTCACAAATTCAACGATAAGGTATGCATGCCAAAACATCATACATAATATGAGAGAAGAGTCACTACCTTGATCCTTCCGTACGTGTCCTAGCGCCAGTCTCTCCCGAGGAAGGCAAATGTCAAATCCTATATTCATAATTAGGGACGAAGGGTTATATTCTATTCCAAGACTTAATTAACTTGAAACACTTAGTTTTGGTTATCATAATTGACTCTTAAGAGGCCCCAAATGCCTCTAATAAAAGCCCTAAAAGGTTGGAAAACAATAGGTTAGAGATCTCCTTTTGAAAACTCAAAGTGTTGGAACACAGGGGTGGGCCGCGGCCCGCCCTTCCTTGGGCTGTGGCCCAAATATGGTCAGAAGGTCATGGGCTACAGCCCGCCACTCATGGGCCGCGGCCCAAATCAGGCCAGAAAGGTTTGGGCCGCGGCCCAGAAATTTCCTGACTCTGGGCTGAACTTCAAAAAACCATAACTAATTCTAAAAAAATCGAAATGAGGTGATTCCAAAGCCAAATGAAAGGTATATAAGTCCTCTTTCAAGGAAAAATATAGCCCTTCACTGGGAATCGCTACACAATTACAGAATCACCAAAAACTAACCACTACTCCAAAACAGAGTTCTGTTTCAATCCCAAACTTTGGACAACCATAACTCAGAATACTTAACAAAATGACATAAAATATATGTCCATTTTGAAGCTTGGGATGTGAACTTTTAAGACTGGAAAGTTTCATAATTTTCCAATACCATTTGGTCACTCAAAACGCTCATGTAAGATGACAGCGAAAAACAGAGCTTAACCAAAACAGATTTTCTAACTTTTCCCAAGTGATCCAAATGAATCCCAAAATCAACAACCAAGCTTATTCCCATGCAAAATCACTCAAGGAATCCAATGGAATTGTCAAAATCACCAAAATCCTATTCCATTATCATGCTTTGGTTTTGGGTAACATTTAACACTAAAATCTCAAATTCTCCAAACTTAACAATTTCCAACCCAAACAATTCTATCTATCCAAAATGCATTCCAAACATACAAATTCCATACCAAACATATACCAAACTCTCAATGGCCCTCATTTTCGAAAATGGCCCAAGAATTTCCAGAAAATCCAAGCTAATCTATTTGGCATAAAACATAGATAAATAGATAGGTCTAACTCACCTTATCAACTTCTCCAAAGAGAGTTATTGATTCACCACTTCTCAAATTTTCATGTGGCCACAAACCACAACCAATGGACAAGCTACAACCATAGAAATGTAGCTCTTAACTCAATGATCAACTTTAATGAAGGGAGTTTGAGCAATAGAGGTCATTAAGAGGGTCAAATGACTCACCTTTTGCACAAGCTTCTTCTTCTTCTTCAGAAATGGAGGACGCAAGAGAGAGGGAAAAATGAGAGAGAGGAGGTTGAAGATAAAATGATGACTCCTTATCCCCATGCCTTCTATGTCAACGAAAATGAGAGGGAAGGAGAGAGAAGAAATGATTTCTTAATGCCATATTTGACTTTCTTACATCCTCTCTCACCCAACCAATTTGCCATGTGTCAAAATTTCATTGGCTCTCACTCACTAAATCCCCAATTAGCTTCTCTAATCCATCCATTAGCCATATTAATCACACATCCCATTTTCTCTTAGTTAGTAATTAATTTCTCCCTTAATTACCAACTCATGGCCAATAATTCCATTCTTCCAATTTTTCAATAATTATGACATATTAATTAATATGCCATAAATCACATAATAATTCCAATTAAATTCATAATTATCCACAATAATCATGATTATCCCTTAATCAAAAATTGGGATATTACACATTGTACCTTCTTCCCATTCCTTAATAGTTTTTCCTATTAAACATGAAGAATGAGTCGAGAGCAAACATATAAGGCATATAGAATATGTGGTGTTGTCCAGGTTAACGCAGAAAATCTTAAAAGACAGCTGAACTGAAAAAGGATAATTCAAAAACCGTAACAAACAGATCACCAAAGGCAAAGGAATAAGAGAGAACAGAAACACAGGAAATAATGGAAGAAGAGTACAAACCTTTTTTAAGCAGTGAGAAGCTGAGAAGAAAAAAGAGGCTGATGTAAAAGTTTTATGCTACATCCAATACGTTTTTTCACGCATGAAACGGAGGCCGGATAAAACAATATCAGAGAATCAATAAAAGTTTTATGCTACATTCAATAAGTTTTTGTCTAGGATATGTACAATATTGTTCAACTGTCACGTGATCAGCCATAAAAAAGATATCAGAGAATCAATAAAAAATTATAGGTATATATTTCAATGAGATCACAAGTCTTCGACGGCATGTTTTCATTACAACACCTCAACAAACAGTTCACAGAAGGTAAATGAAGAAGGGGAGAGAACATACACAAATGACAGAATGGAAGAAGAGTACAAAACCTTTTTATCTTAGAGATGTTGAGAAGAAAACGTACTCGAAAACTGAGAAGGAAGTAGGTATACAGTAACTATTCATACCTACTACAGCATGGAGCTACTGCACCACCTACTTACATAGTCATAATCTAAGACGGTACGTCAAAGTGATAGATTTTAGTTACTGCACCACCAACTTCCATAGCCATAATACTGAGAAGGTACACCAAAATGATAGATATTATAGCTTGTGCTGCATTTGACACAAATCAAGGAAAAAATATTGATCAGTACAAATAGAATGATAGGCATTAAAGAGCTGATCAGTTAAAATATTAAAGCTTGTTCTGCATTAGTCAACAGTCAGCACAATGCTTTATTGCACAAATCCAAAAACATTTAACTTACAAACTTATATAAAATGGTTCAGTAGAAACTTGTATAATTACTACTACTATAAAGCATCATGAGATTGAGTTTGTCCCTTCATCTTCACAGTGTCTTGGGTTTGCTTCTAGCAGGAAGCAACTGTATTGCGCAAACCAAAGTATTTCAGCTTAGATTTAAGCAAATCAATAAAGTGAGCATCATAATGAGCTTGAATAGTGTAAAAGCCAGATATTTCTTTAAAAATTCATGTGGTCAGAGAATGATACATAATTTCTATAGACTAAACTGATGGAACATGCATCTTCTTGGGAATCAAATCCTATATAACTCCTAAACTCCATTCGGTTCCAAAATAATGTTAACATAAATTTCCATACATCTTTTAAGAAAAAAGGGTTAATATAATTGTTGGTACTTACAGTTTGATCAAAATTTGGTTTTGGTTCTTACAAATCATCAGAATTTATCATTAATTTAGGAAGATTTCAGCCATTCATATAAAAACAATTTACTCATTCACCAAATGTCTCGGCAGTGAAGCCCAACCAAAAGAATCTTCAGGATTCAGCAAACAAAATCTCAAGATTCTAAAGTAAACAAAACAAACTATTTTAATCTGCGAAATTCATTCCAACCGACAAACACCCTCTCAAATATCCGACTAATGCATAAATTTAGAAATAACACATGAAAAATTTACTTAAAACTGGCTTTTTTTACTTCAGCCTTCTTCTGATGTACTGTCATAATGCTTATTCCATGACAGTAGCTGAAAGTATCAAGAGAGCATATTGTATAATAGTTGATAATAGCCATCCACAAACTTCCATGGACAATACACCATCCACTGAATTCGGTACATGTATTTGTTAATCAAATGCTATCAGCTATTATATATGTTTTAAACTTCTAATTAGTAGTACTCTTTTGGATGTTACAAGTTTCACATAGTTGGAGCTCATTGGCTTTTCTCACGTGGAAACAAAATCTCAAGATTCTAAAGTAAACAAAACAAACTATTTTAATATGTGAAATTCCTTCCAACCGACAAACACACCCTTTCAAATATCCGACTAAATGCATAAATTTAGAAATAACACATGAAAAATTTACTTGGCACAGACCAACAACACCAGAAATCCGGCTCTAACAAACAGATTAGCTATTAAACCAAAAATGAAAACAGAAAACGGAGAGAGAGAGAGTCGTTACTTGGGAAATTTACAGTGAAGAAAACTGAAAGCAGCAGAATCAGTTTGAGTTAACAGATGATTACAGCTAAAGGTGTTGCTAACAGTAACGGAAGAAGAAAAGGAAACTTGCCGAAGAGAAGTGACAAGAAACACTGCTTCCCTACATTACGACGATGATCAAAAGTTCGCTTCTGATGGACACTTGATTTTCGCTTTACTTCCCAGAAACAAAAGCAGATTCCGTCGCATCCTTTTATAATAGTAAATTCGACACCGTCTGCAGTCATTTCTCGGCCATCATTTGTTTTTGAAAAAAAATACTAATGGTAGACTTTTCTCATGTCAAAGTATGGGTAAAGATCAAGAAAAAAGGAAGGAAGGAAGAAAAGAAAAAAAAGCTCAAATAGTGAGTGAATTCCTAACCAGATGTCTCCCCCATACTCTTACCGTCAGTGAAGATGAAAGACATTGTGAAGGAGTGCAGATGACTGAGAGAGTAAGTGGGGGAAGAAGAAAATTGATCCGGATGGAGAGAGACCATTAAAAAACTGAAACCCTAGAATATAAGAGAAATAGAGAAAGAAGGGAAGGAGTGGATGAATAATCAGGCAAGGGCGTCGGGAGATATTGGGTGTGTTTGGAACAACGATTGTTAACTGGGCTTGTTTCAATTGGGCTTGTTGTAATATTATTTTTGATAAAAGCTAAATTATGTAATGTGATTTGTGTTTGGATTGGCGATTGTCAATTGGGCTTTTGCAAAAATGAAAAAAAAAATGGTGTGTTTGGAACAGCGATTGTCAATTGGGCTTTTGTGATAATGATAAAAGAGAAATGTAATTAAAAATTATAAAAAATTTATAATCGTTTAAGTTGGGAAATTAGACAATTAAAAAATGCACAATCTAATTAGAAAAATATTACATAACCAATTGTATGGTGCTCCAATTCCAAGCCTTTGATTTCATAGTGCATAATCAACACTCCTTGCTATGGGGCGGTGATGAATTTAGGCAAGGTAAAATTAGCAATGATTTGTTTTTACTCCAATTAATTTTGATTTGATAAAAACTACCCTTCATGTCTGTACTGGGAACATGTTTTGAACAAAAGAATGGAATAGGATACAGTTCGATTTATAATACAACTATACACTAAAATAAGAATGGTCGCTGCATTGCAATCCGTTCCCCCAGTTTACATGCCTCTAAATTACGTCAAAACAATAAGATTTGATTTAGACGTCGTGTCATAATATGGCATTGGAAATAATAGTTTCAGTACCCCAAAACAATCAAATCGCAAATTTTTTAAATACAGAAAAATAACCTAGACAAATTGAGTAGCAAAATTATCACTGGGTAGAGTCAACAGCTCCCCAACGTTAAATTTTAATTTTTAAGTAAGAAAAATAAATAAATAAAGGATCACTGATCACCGGAAAGGAAAAAAGAACAAACACTTTATTAGTTTCATATCGTCAAAAACTACGCAATCCCTTAAACTGTAGACTTGTTTGCATTGATATACACAAGAATGGAGATTTCTATTAATTCCCCTTCCTGATAATTATGCTGCCCAAACACCGACATTGATGGTTCAAGATGCAAGAAGGATGGCATGTCATGCAGCAAAATGAATTAAACACGTGAATCCGAAAACACAAACCGAATCCCTCCAGAAATTATTAATCCATCAACGTGGGAAGCAGGAAAGAGGCAAGTTCGGTAATTTACCACAAGCAACCTCGGATCAGAAGTCAAACCTAGTACTTAGAAATAATGAAAGAGCCCAAATTCAATAAGAAAGCTCACCTCAGACACTTGGTAATCGTCGTTGCCGTCCGCCTCATCACTACCGCAGGTGATTAATTTGAAGTAGGAAATCGATTTTCCCATGTTTCTCTATCCGTCTCCCTCACAGTTGGTTTCTTAATATCTGATCGAGCTTTTGATTAAAGCTCCAGTATTGAGCTTGTTCCAAACGTGCATGTACAGTGGATATTTTATCAAAAGCCCAATATCTAATCTGATCAACCAAACATGGAAAAAAAATCACAACTAACAATTGGGCTTTTGTATGCCCAATTGGGCTTAAGGGTGTCCAAAAGCTGCACCCAAACACACACATTGAATCTCAAATCGCCATCGCCAAGCCCAAGATGAAGCCGAAAACTGTGTATCGGCTAATCAGCTTTGGAACAGTACTTTCAGCTCTCTGAAAAAGAGAAAGGAAATATATTATATATTGATAGAGCAAATTCGACATACATGCGAATCAAGGCAATGGCAGGAGAAGAAGCATTGGATTGCGCGTATGAGCTCGCTTCATTTAATGTCCTGGACTCACATGAACTAAGGCGTCCAAACGTTGTGGAGCTCACACATGCCGTCTGAGGTGGTCATCGCGGATCGACTCTCTCAAATAGGCCTTGCCCAGGTTGCATGTCTCAGTGATGCTCTGTTATAGGGTTCTGCGAAAATTTCGCCAAGAAGTTTCGCAAGGAAGCACCATGATCCTACTCGTCTTGCCCTCTCATAGAATGGGTAGTGTTATGAGAGGGATGCTTTTAATGAGGCTACTCAGTTTCAATGACTTCATAGCGGCGAGTGTTTGCCCCTGTTCTTCAAGTGACATGCAATGTCTCAGGTTTCCACGTTCTCAATCATTTTCCCTGCAACATCCTCCGTTCTTGTATTTAAATTTTATAAAAAGAATCCTAGGTGGAAGCAAGTGGTATAATCTATTTTGATACATAGGATGACTCAAAACTAACTGGCACAAAAATATAAAAATTGAAAAGATGAGGGATAGGGTCATCAACGAATCAAAAGTTCAAAAATTAAGTCACATCGAGTCAAAATTTATGGACTTATGAGTCATAAGTGAGTTAGAAGTTGAAGAACTAAAATATTTATTTTCCTAAATTTTTTAATTTATTCTCTATTATAATAATAATTTTATAAGATATTAAATCTAAACCATCTATTTTTAATCTAAAAGTATATATGAGTTTTTGAGAAGAAATGAAGAAAAAGGAAAAAAAAAGAAGAGAATTTGTATCCTTCTCTTATCCCATTACAAGGATTTAAAATTTGTAAGGGACTAATTTCTTTCACTAAACTCATTCCCCATTGACTTTCCTATATATCCCATATAAGTTTTTAAAATGAATTCCACAAAATGAAATTAGGTGAGGCGATCATAAGAAAAACATATGCTCTTGCATTTTCCTTCTAATAAAAAGTGATAATTTACTCTTTTATGTCCCTTCTTCTTGAAAAAAGAATGTCTTCATTTACCTTTTTCTCCATTTGCTCTCCCCTTATGCTCTTAATATAAGAGCTAGCTACCTAATTAATTTGAATAGATGAAAAATGAGGTAAACTAGTTAATTACAAAAATATGACATAATTTTCCTAAAATGTTCCTGTATAATATTAGATTGTATATTAGTTTATGAATTAGGTTAAGTTAGTTTGAAAACAAATTGATAAACATGAAACTACATATTAATACATCATTCTTAATACCAAACTTAATTTCCCATCTAACTTATATACTAAGGATCGGAGAGAGGACAAGTAGCTCTATACTTCTCATGTAAATTAATGAGAACCTAAGGCCCTATTTGGTATGAGGTATTGGGAGAGAGGGACTGGGATTAGGGGTGAGCAAATCTTAACTAAAACCAAAGACCAAATCGAACAGAATGAATTTCGATTTTTCAGTTTCAGTTTTTCAATTTTTATTCGGTTTATGAAATAGGTATATTTCGGTGCAGTTTTTGTGAAATTATTTCGGTTTTAACCGAATAACTGAAGTTCTAATAAAACGATGTCATTTTATGCTTCTTCTTCTTCTTTTTTTTTTGCTTTCAATATTTACCTTTGGTAATGGACCCAAGCCCAACAGCCAAACCCAAACCCAACGTCCTAAGACTCACTCACTAGTACTCCTCATTCCTAACTAGTCACTAATCTCGTCTCTCAAAACTCGAGCTCAGAAAAGAAGAAAACCCTAGTCTTCCCAAGTCTTAAGTCTTGATTTAGATTCAAAAGAAAACCTAACCTCTCGTCTCTCAATTCGCCCTTTTTGGCTCTACCTTCAGAGTCTAAGAGTCTCGCCTCTCCTCATAGTATCAGTCTTGATTCACAGAGCCAGAAGTAAAATGTCATCCCTGCGACTCTGCCTCGTCACTCCCACTTCGCGCTCTCTCTCACTTCGGCGTCAATCTGGCCGTCTTCGCGTCATCTTAGCCGGAAGCAAAACGTCGATCTGGCTGTCTCCGCGTCATCTCAGCTGGAAGCAAAACTTTGATCTGGCCGTCTCTGCCTTCTTACTCTCACTTACGTGTCTCTGTCGACTAAGAACTCTCAGCCTCATCAGTCGATCTGCCATCTCAGCCTCCTCTCTGACTTGGGTGAGTTGCTTCTTCACTTCATTGGTTCTGTTTTTTGGCTTTGTGAGTTACTCGGTCTCACACCCTCACAAGTAATGAGTTACTTGTATTTTAGCTTTCTGATGTGGGTGTTTCTGTTTTTTTTGTTCTTGCTTGATTTATTGGTTCTGATCTTGCTTGGTTCTATTGTTTGCTGGCTTTTTGATGTGGCTTGCTCAGTTTTGATGTGTGTGTTTCTTGTGATCAAGAGTACAAAATTTTGTTTGCTGGATTCAGTGGCTTGCTCATTTTTTATGTATGTGCTTCAGGTTTTTTTTTAAAGTGTTTTAGCAAAATCTTTGAAGTATATTTTATTACTGATATGAAATATAGGAAGGTAAGATAAAAAATGATGTGTTAATTTCTGCTTGGTCCAACTCTGTTTGTTGAAATTTTGGATCGACTTGTTGGGACTTGGGCTGGCCGAATTGGAACTGTTTGAATCGGGTATCTGAAATATACGTTTACTATCCTTTACATGGAAGAATAATGAAAGGCGATAGGTTTGTGTGTTTGCAATGGTTCTTATGTGTATGTGTTTGCAATTGTTCTAATGTGTGTTTTTAGCTATATTGTGAAGTAACTAAGAGTAATAAAATATCATGGTTCACCTTAGAATCTGAAGCAGGTGTTCTAATTCTTAGCCCTTGGATTTGCATGACTGTTGTCTGTCCATCAAGTCTGGTTTGTATCGTAAGTTAACCTTTAGTGTGTGTATTTATGATTACATTTAATTAGAATTAAAGGTTTTGATATTTTCCTGAGCTACTGAATTAGGTGGCTGTCAGGTGCCATTGCTTGTGCCATTGTACTATATGTTGTATTACCTCTATTTGCCCTACAAACTACAAAGTTGGTCATATATTTAGGATCAAAGAAGTATGCCTTATTTCTCTTCATTGGGTTGTTTCTTTCACATATAACTAAAAATTATGAGGATGATGGTTAGAGACTTGACCTTTTGATATTTGTGGTTTATTTGATCCCATAATTTTCAAACCATGTTTATTGCAGTCCATTTCATTAAAGTTAGTGGTAAAAAAAATCAAGACCTTCAATTCATCATGGAACACTTGAGAATTTATATTGATTGAATTGGATTTTTTGTTTGGTCTCTGGTTCTCACTTGTCAATTGTGGGTCTCTGTGTAAGAGATATGTTGTACTAAAAAGATAGGATGGGATGTCTAATTGAATCATATTTGTTCTATTCTGTTTTGTGAATCATATCTATTCTGTGGGTTTCTTTTTGTGAATCATATATGTTATGTTCCTAATTGAATGGGATGCCTTTTGTAGGTGAAATTATGGCTGAACAAATTGCTGCTCAAGCAACTGCTGGGCATGGTGCAAATCAAAACACTGAGCCTCAACCACTTGTCACTGGAAAAAAGAAAGCTATGAAGAAAATATCAAAAGTGTGGGACCACTTCACCAAATTTGTGAATGATGCTGGTGAGATAAGAGGTAAGTACAACTACTATGGAAAGGATCTTGCTTGTGATCCAAAATCTAATGGGACCACTGCAATCATATTATGAATGTTTGTAAACAGAGGCCCCCTTCTGATGAACTTAAACAATCTCATTTAAAATTTAATGTTGAAGATGATAAATTAGGTCTTGTGAATTGGAAATTTGACCAAGATAGTATTAGGAAAGGCTTGGCCTCTATGCTAATCATTGATGAATTGCCTTTTAAGTTTGTTGAGGGGCTTGGGTTTAGGAATTTCATGTTGTCTGCCCAGCCCAGATTTAAAATTCCATCAAGATGGACAATAGGCCATGACTGTTTCAGCATGTATATTGATGAAAAAAATGAGATTTAAAGATTATTTGCACCATAAAAGCAAAGGGTATGTCTTACTACTGACACTTGGACATCAATTCAAAGAATTAATTACATGTGTATTACTGCTCACTTTATAAATGACACATGGTCAATGAAAAAAAGAGTTTTGAATTTCATTCCTATAGCTAGTCACAAGGGGAGGGACATTGGAATTGAAATGGAGAAGTGTTGACTTGAGTGGGGTATTGAAAGGGTGCTTACAATCACTATGGACAATGCTGGCTCTAATGATGTTTCAATTGAATATTTGGGAGGAAAAAATTGTTAGGTGGGGGCAGTCAGTTATGAAATGTCATTTTTCACATGAGATGTGTGGCACACATAATCAATTTGATTGTAAATGAAGGGCTAAAAGAGGTAGGTCAATCAGTTAAGAAAGTTAGAGAGGCTGTTCGTTTTATTAAACAGTCACCACTTATAATGAGAAAGTTTAAAGAGAGTTGTGTTGATGAGAAAATTCAGACCAAGCAAATGTTATGCTTAGATGTCCCTACAAGTTGGGATTCTACCTATTTGATGTTAGAGACTGCTTAAAAATTTGAGGTAGCCTTTAAGAGGTATAAGGACAAAGATCCATACTTTAGGTTTGATCTTAAAGAGGGGGTGCTTGAACAGGAAGATGGGAAGAATGTTAGGAGGATAACTATGGTATTAAGTCATTTTTTATGATCTAACTGTGCGAATTTCTGGTTCTTTATATGTTACATCCAATAACTTCTTTCGTGAAATTTACATGATTTATCGTTTCTTGGATCAGTGGACTAAAAGTGATATGATTGAGTTAGCTAATGTTGCAAGTAGAATGAAAGAGAAATATGACAAGTATTGGGGAGATCCTATGAGGATCAATAAACTTTTTTCTATTGCCACTATTCTTGACCCCCGATATAAGCTAGATTGGGTGCAGTTTGCTCTATGTAAAATGCATACAGGTGCTGTTGGTGAAAAGTTTGGGGTGCTTATTAAAGAAGTTTTGATTTCTTTATATAATGAGTACAAACAAGTTCTGTCTCCATCAACACAGCTTGAAAGAGGAGCATCAAATGACACCCAAGAAGATCTTTTTGATGATGATGACCCTAGTCTAAAAGTTAGAAAATTGTTTGATATTGAGGAGCAATTATTCATAGATGAACATCTTAGTGGAAGGACTAGTAAAACAGAAGTGGATAGATATTTAAATGAAGAAATTGAGCCCAGAAAAGATGATTTTGATATTTTAAGTTGGTGGAAGGTGAATATTCCTAGATTCCCTATTCTTTCTCAAATAGCAAGAGATGTGTTGGCTGTCCCAATTTCTACTGTTGCTTCTAAGTCTACCTTCAACATTGGAGGAAGAGTTCTAGACTGATTTAGGGGCTCTTTAACTCTTAAAGTTGTGCAGTCCTTAAGTTGTGCTCAAGATTGGCTTAAGCACTCACTTAACTATGTTGAAGAAGTAGGAGATGATGATTTTCAGCAAATAGAACTTGGTAATATCTTTTACATCTATTTTCTATCTTCATAAAAATAATATATTTATTATGATATTTCATCGAAAGTCTAATTTTGTGTTTTTATTGCTAGATTTTCAAAAGATTGCATTGGAGGCAACTGTTGATATATAGTAGATGCAATGCTAATATGTTTGTAAGTCATTTATCAATATCTTTGTATTAGTGTAATATTTTATTTCCTTTTTATTTGATTTATGCTCCAGTTTATGTTGGCTGTGTATACACAATGATCAATGATATTTAATTGCAGGCTGCTGTCAATATCTTTCTTTTGGATGCTTTTATTCTGGCTGTGTGATGGACTGATGGTCAATGGATGAGTTGCTGGCTTGCTGCAGTTGTTTTTGGTGTTGTGACTACACATGGCAAACTTTTGTGTTTGATTTGATGCTCCAGTTTATGTATAGTGGTAATATTGTTGTCCAATTTGTCTTGTTTTATGGGACGTCAAATGAGCTATGGTAGCTAGTAGACTTGTGGAGTTATGGTGTCATTTTTTGTATGATAATTATTGGCCGACTTTTCTATCAAACTTGCCTTTTTAATTGATGTTTGATGATTATTGGCCAACTTCTAATGCCAGCCAACATTGTTGTCGAACTCATATTATGACAATTTACAATAGGAATTATTATGAATTGTAATTACATCCTTTCCTTTTTAAATATTTGATTTACAGTTTGTTTCTTCTTTTTTTTTGTTACAGTATAGTTTGTTTCTTAAATGCTAAAAATGTAGCTGTTTTGTGGTGGTAAAAGGCCCAAAATGTGGACAGGTTTGAACCAAAAAATGCCCTTATTTTTAGTTTTTTCGCATTGGACATGGTTGAATAAAAAAAGCCCAAAATATGGCTCAAACACCGAAAAAACCGAAACAACGAACCGAAATATATCGGTTTTTCGGTGTTCGGTTTTTTTGTCATTTCGGTTTCGGTTCGGTTGTAAAAAAGGATGTATTTTTTGCTTTTCGGTTTTAACCGAATACCGAACCGGAAAACCGTTTGCACACCCCTAATCCCAATCCCTCTCCCTCTCCCAATCTCAATCTCACAAAATTTAATGCTTCGTACCAAATAAGCCTAAGATGTTTGGTAGAGATTAGAATCCAAATCAATGATCATAGTATATTGGTTGAGTAAATTTAGAATCCAAATCAATGGTCACAGTGCCTTTTTAAAGAGGAAGGCATAATATTTTTGAGGGCAGCAAGAAGTGAAGGGTTGGTTTGTGGAAGCATGGGAGCGTGTTTGGTTGAGTTCTCATTATTTATTATTGAAAGAGATCCTCTCATTGTCCTCTTTCTTATTATCTTCTCATAATCTCATCTCCAAACTTAAATCATAAAATAGATGGTTTAAATTTAATATTTTATAAAATTATTATTATAATGTTTTGTAAATTAAAATTTATTTATTTTTTTGAATTGTAGTTATGAATGGCAATGCTTTAAAAGCCGGACCGGAAGTCGAGCCGGAATGGTCAACGGGTCATGGTTCAACCGGTTGGAACGGTTGAACCGTTCGGTCGGACCGGTGATGTAATAATTAAATTTAAAAATAATATATATTATATATTACAATTAATCTTCAGTCCAATTTCATATGAAGTTAATAAAGTAACAAAATATCATTTAAGGAAGACCATTAAATCAATCATCAACCTAACAAAATGTATTAACAATAATAATTTCATGACTTGCCAAATATTAATGGTTCTTGATTGATCCAAACATGAGTTTCTTGAAAGATATTAGACCATACCACTTAGCTTGAGGATAAACATCATTGCCTTTTTCTTCAAAAGCATTTTTATAAAATAGTTTATAACAAACCAAATTATTAAAATTAGTAACATATAATATACTTGGCAAAAAACATGGTAACATATAATATTAATAAAATAAAATAACATGTCTAAAATTTATATGCCATTTTTTAAAATTTTTTTCAGCATCAAATATAAAAAAATTGCAGAAAAAAAAAATTTCTTGCTTTTTTATTGGACCGGACGGTTTTTGAAAAACCGGTCCGATTTCCGGCTCAATAATGGTTAACGGCTCAAAACCGGCTAAACGACGGTCCAAAACGGCTCATTAAGATAAACGGCTCAATGCATAAATCCGGCCCGCTTCAATGACCGGCCGACGGTCCAACCGGTCCGACCGTCCGGTCCAGTTCTCTAAACAGTGATGAATGGTATACATCTTCCCATACATATATCCCACTAGCTGCTGCTTTAACTTCAACCTTGCCCAGGTAAAACAAAAAATAAACTTCAACCTCACTGCTACCACACATGAATTAACAAAAGATTGATCCGGTTGATAAAAATATGAATCATATAATACATACTCGAATAAAAAAGAAAAACTAAACATGATCATTAAGAAAATTCATCCTACATATCTTTGCCATACACTAGGGAAATATATAATTTAGTTATTAGAATAACAAGTTGTTTTCTTAATTAGACAGAGACACAATAAATTGAAAGTGCAGAAGAGGCACTCTCTAAACAGTTCAAATAAAGGGTGATAAACTCATGATAACAAGATGGATAAATAAGAGTCATCTCTTCCAAATCTACACAATGTGTCTTCAACATCCCTATTAGAAGAATCATCGAGTAGTACATGCTTCTCATTTTATACTTCACTTTTTTCACTCCCCCTATTTCCTTCGATTTAGTTCTTTTTTCACACATTTTAACAGCTCCCTTAATTATATATTCCTCGGCTTCCTGAAATACCAAAACAAAAGGTTATATATATAGATGTTTGAATAAATAAACTGAAATCATAACACGTACCGCTTTAGAATCGTGAAAGGGGTCACTAACAAAGGTTAGAGTTTCTAAATTTGACAATCTTTTCAGGAAAGTAAATAGCACATCTCCCACATTGTCATAGTCCTCCTCTTTTGGACACGAATTGTAATAATAAAAACACTGTTCAACACATATTTCAAAGTGACGAACATTTCCAAGTGAAATGGATGGCTTCCCATATAAATCCTGCAAAGCGAAAAAAAGAAAAAGAAAAACCAGTTCACTTCATTTTTCACATATATTGTGCGCTAAAACTCCATTGTTAAGATACTCATGTCACCAAAATGTTTCGGCATTAATAAATTGTACGGTAAGAAAATAAAATTATACATGTAACACTCCAATTCTACATATAAGAGCTAGCAAGGAGATTGGTCGTAGTCCTAAATATAAAATCTCAATTCATTTTATCTATAATATCTATCATTATTCGTCAAACTAATTGATCTAACTTATACAATAATATATAAATTAATACTATTAAACAAGAGTATTTTAAAGAGATCAAATCACATTTGATATAATTAAATAATTTATCTAACTTCCTTAATCAACTCAAATTCATTAATTAGCTCTTAAGGACCAGAGAAATACTACTCGTAATTCTAATCTTTTTTAATTCACGTGTAAAATGGAAGAGAAACAGAGTATTCTCTATAATATATGAAGCCCAAATTCAAGAACTAACCTTGAGCATATCCGTATCTATGTGCAGCAGTCTTGCCCAACGCACAGCCTCAAATAATTGTATGAGCAAATTCAAATTCTGGAACCTCAAATGGGTGATAGTGGCAACATGCAAATTCTTGAACGTCCTTGCATCATAACAAAGTCTTGTAGGGGCACCTTTCCAGCTAAGGCTTTGTAGATTAGGTGCAGAGATCCCAACCACAATCTCATCATCCTTTTTGGCCATATCATAATGATGACCACAGTGACCAGGAAAACAAATGCCATAACTCAAGGCTCGTAGGTTCTCAGTGATGATCCTCACAACTTTGAAGGCGCAACATTCATCCATGGACAGAACCTCCAAACATGAGCTTCTTATTGTAAGTCCTAATTCTTTTATTGAGTTCCTCGCCACCATGATAAAACTAAGGAATAAACTTTTTAGGGATGGGAAACTCTGACAAACCCACTCACCAACTGAATCTTCAGTTTCAATACATTGCATATAAAGAGTTTCAAGAGAAGCAAGTTTCATCACAGGAAGCTTTACCCGGACAAGTCCCCTCATTTTAAGTTTCAGAACCTTCAAGGACTGAAATCTAGAGAGGCTTTTGAAGATGGAAGGCAGATGGTAATAAAGATAGAGTTCGTCCACCTGAAAAGTTTGAAATAATTTATTGATCCACTCATCATGAAGGCTACGGTGTTCGTCTATCTTGCAGAACGATGACAAACAAAGTAGGTTGATTTTGAAAGCATGAGGACGATGTTGGGGAAGAGTGTTCATGAAATTGAAGACATGTGGGCAGGAGCAGTTGCAAAAACGAGGATTAAGAGGACGTTCACAAAAGAACAAGGAGGGGGAAGTTGTGCATAAAGTTTGGAACCTTCTAGACAAGACTCTCAGCCTTGCTATGTTTCTAATATTGAGGAAAGAGAAAATGTGTTGAAGAACTTCATCTGGTAAATTGCTCAGTGAACATCCAGCCTCCACTTCCATTGTGTGAATCCCTGTGATTATACACAGCCAGCAACGAATGAAGTTTAAAACCTAGACTTTTCATCAATGGATACAGAAATATTCATGATTTAAATTCGCATTAATCACATTAATTTAGCAGAAAATTAGGAAACTATTCACAAAATTTGACTGCCTAATAATTGTGTAAACCTATTTTCATGATCCATCTATCAAAAGGCCTCTAAAATTGGGAGAATTAACAAATCAGATATGATATCAACAAGTATAAGATAGAAATAATCTTTTGAAATCTTGTTCAGCTACAAAATATTATCCCCAAATAAGTAATTTTCAACTATTCTAAACCTAAATTTAAAATTTCCTATCAGAATCCATGACTTATGCCCATCATAGGGAGATAAATTCAACATAAACAAAATTAATTCGTTATATAAATTTAGAAATAAAAATGTCTTACCCAATAAAAGAATGGCATGCAGGATGTATTTGATCTTACAACTGTTGTCTCTTTCTTTTCTTAATTGAATGCAGTTTATATATCAATTTCCAGAGGAACGACGAAAACAGTTATAAAGTATATATCATCTAAAAATGAGGGAAAATGAAGCCTCCAATTAAAATATAACTGACATGGTAAAATATGGAAAACAAAGGTTTCCACGAACAATTACCTCACTATGATGATACGAGTAGTTACCTTTCACCCTAAATCAAATTATAGAAGATTATTTATTGACATTATAAGGAATTGCGCTTAATCCTTTTTAGGTTCTGTGTCAGTCTATTGCCAATCTACCTACTATCTATTACTTTTATATTTATAATTATAAAGACAGAGCATGTGAATGGAGTATAATACCACAAAACTTTAATAACTGATCTTTCATTCAGAATTGTCATCAGAGACCGGCTCAACATAATGAATAAAATCCAGATACCAAGCTGTTTAGTAGTCACTACAAAGTTGAACCTTTTCAGTTTAATTAATCTGTAAAACTAACAAGTTTTATAAGACAAGATATAGAGACTATATATATAATACACAAATCATCACATATATAATAAACCGTTAACTAATTATGATGATTAGCGACGATGACAAACCAAAATTCTTTGCACACTGAAACATAAGTGATGAAATCGAAGCCCATCATTGCCATTAGGCCAAAGCATCAAACTTCCAGACATGATGAACAAATGAAGACCAGGAATAATGGAGCTAAATCTCCAAATGAAAGAATTAAAGCAACAAACTTCCTGATATAATTCGGAGAAAACTGAAAATCAAAGCAATTCGTGGATAAAAAGAAATAACATAACATAGTGAGCACAAACTTGTTATCAACATCTTCACTGACACAGAGAGATGATAGAAGAAAAAATAAAGATCGGTGACTTTCGGTAACAAACTAAGGAAAGCAGAACAAGACAAGGAAAGAAGAGAAAAAAGATGAAAAACACTCACCAATGGCGGAGACGACAATCTGATTTGTCCGACGGCGTCAAGGTTGCAGGACGGCGCAGGCCACTCGGGTTGCTCGGCCACAACTCTTGACGGGTTGGGGATGGGTCTGATCGTTTGGCCCGGTTTGGTTGGAGTTTGTATAGCTCATCTTGACTAAAATACCCATACTACTTTTTCAATATTCTTTGTGTACCCCTCTACTAAAATCCTTTTTTTTTTCTAGTAAATGAATTTTAGAAAAGGGGTTAGATCCACCCACGATCCAAAGGTAAAACACCTAACACATGCTCTACGACTTTACGGGCCAGGAAGGAGAGTACAACAGGCCTCCACCTCCCCCTGACGAAGGGGCATTAACCACTTAGGAATCGGCCCCGTAGAAGAGGTCACTTCACAGGGCTATGGAGATGCCTCCCCCAGCGTTGCGACTAACTCAAGGATCGATTTTTCCACTTCGCTCCTCCTCCTCCAGACGCCACCACCTGATCCTCCAGCTTTCCGCCGGCTTCATTCAAGTAAGTGTCTATGTTTCGTTCTTCATTCGTGTTCTTCAACTTATGCCTTCATTCCATCCTTCTTGTGTGTGCTGTGGAAATAAACTTGAGCGGATCGATAACTTAGAGCAGAAGAGAAAGCAGAAGAGAGTATTTATGGAGGTTTTCACAAGAAAGGGAAGGAAGAGGGGGGACAAAATCATAAATTAAACAAGAAAGTAGTCCATTGCCGGGCAAGTTTAGCCTTATATTTTGATCATCTCTAAATTAGGGTTTTTTTTTGGAAAATGAGCCAAATTTTGTGATCAATTTGCCCTTTTATATTCTATGATATTCCACCTTTACTCATCCCACTTCTTCACACAAACCTTCTGGCCTTGTCGACAGCTCTTGGTGATGCCTACTAGGGGTGGGCATGGGTATGGCTGGGCAGGGCGAGACCCCTGCCTGATGCTCAGCCCAAAGGATGAACAGGCTGTATTTTTCAACCCGATATTCGGCTCTACCGGTAAAAACCCTAACCATTTTGGGCTGGGCAAGGGTGGGCTGGGTAGGGTGGGTATCCCTGCCCAAATGATAATTTCCTAACTAATACCATCTGTACAAAAACTTCAATTATATCTAATAAATATTATTAAAAACTTCAAATACATTCCATAATTTCACACCTTGAGATATCTCAAAATAAATCTATGACTTTAGTCTTGAAATTTAAAAAAAATTACCATATATCTTAATAATTACATGACAAATTATAAAGTAATATGTTTTTATTTATGAGTATTGATTGATATGAATTGGTGAAATTGCGATCTAGACTTCAAAGAAACAAAATTTTTTGTCTTTGATCTCAACTTTTTAATGCTTTGTATCATCCATCCAAATCAAAAAATCACATCCATCCAAAAGCAATGAGTTAAATGTAAACTGTGGTGAATGAATATTAATAATATAAAATGTTTCATAAAAATAAAATTATATATATATGTATATAAAATAATGTGTATAGAATACTATATGTATTTTACATTAAATAAAATATATTTTAAATAAATTGTGTATAATTTTCTAGGTAGGGCCAAATGGGCAGGGTGATATCCTTTGCTCGATGCCTACCCCTACCCAATAGTTAGCCCTGCCTAAAGATGCCCAAATTTTTTTTGGTCAAATTTTTTGTGTTGGGTAGGGCAATTTTTGACCGGGCTCGAGTGGGCATACCGGGCTCTTGGGCACCATGCTCACCCCTGTCTACACTGTTCTCGCTAGGGGTGTATATGGACAGGACTGGGCAGGGCTTGGACCATGCCCGACCCCCAGCACGAAAAAAGAACATGCAGCATTTTGCGGCCTGTTGCCCGGCCCTACCCAATGAAAGCCCAAGTAATTTAAGGGCTGGGTTAGGGCGGGCTGGGCTGGGCGGGCTTGTGTGCCCAAAAATCTCTCAAAAATTTAAAAATAATGAGGTATTAAATAATAATAATACAGAAAAAATATATAGTTTGGTATTTCAAAAACATATTTTATGTCATAGTCATTCTAGGATTTTATTACTTAGATTCGATTCATAAGCCAATAAAACAATTAATTCAATAGAGATTATTTTCTTGTTATTTGAAAACAATTTACTTTTCAAAAATTCAATTTACCCACTTCTTAATTAAATGTGTGTATGAAAAAATATGCCTATATGTCTAGTAAATACAAAACATGTTTATTCATTAAATTTTAATTGAATGGTAAGTAAATACTTATTCAATTATATATACAATATATATATTTTAAATACAATTATACACATATTGGGCAGGGCCAAATGGGCAGAGCAGCCCACCTTGCCCGGTGCCCAGCCCTGCCCAGTGATACCCAAATGATTTATGGGTGTATTTTTTAGGGTCGGGCTGGGCATTTTTTTGTCGGGCTCAAGCGGGCATTTGGGCCTCATGAACACCCCTAGTTCTCGCTTATCCGTCCATCAAGGGTGTTTCAACCATCATCTCTGTATCATTCACGTTATTTTTGTTAAGGTAGAAATTTATTTTCAAAGTCTATGTATCATTTACTTTATTTTGTTTCAAAGTAATATTTAAAATTTTCAGGGAAAGTTTGAATTTTAACAAAAATGACGTGCATGACATATGGACTAACAGTTTAACATATTTGATCAAATAACAATCAAAAATTGACTGAGATAACAGCTAAGGCAAAATTACCTCAAAAAACTTCCATGACAAAATTGCCCCTTAATCATATATATATATATATATATATATATATATCCATTAGATTTATCTTTATTATTCTCCTTATCTTTTAAGATTATTGTTAGGATACGTGATTTAGATTAAATTTAGGATTATTTTATTATTATTTAAATATTTATAGCTCTCTTCGAATAGAACCAGAGTTTTCCGTATTTGATTATTGAATTCAGGTTGTTAGTTACTTTTTGGTTTTAAAGCTTTTCTCTAATACTGTAATACGTTCTCTTTTCAGTTTTCTCTCATGCCTCTTCTCCTTCCCTCTTCCCATTCTATGTCAATGCATCATTAAGGGCGTGCCGACCTAAAGATCAACAAATGGATAAAAAGAAATAACATAATGTAGAGAGCACAAACTTGTTAAGTAAAAAGGTGGGTGAATATGGGTCACAAACTAAGGAAAGCAGAACAAGAAAAAAACTAAAGAATGGAAAAAACTCACTAGTGGCGGATAATTTTAATGTGTTCAATTTTTAAAAAAATAAGCGGAGATAAAAAAATTTTATTTCCTACATGAAGGGTTTGCTTCCTTGACTTCGCTTGTTTAATATTACAACAACAATAATAACAAAGCCTTATCCCGCTACGTAAAGGGGTTGGCTTGTTTAATAAATGTGTAATCTTGAACATGTTAAACTTTTTTAGTTAGACATGGCAGGCATGAATGTTTTGGGTGTTTTGTAATCAGTCTGTACCATCCCTATAATATATAGGGATGGAACTGAGATCATTGTTAGGGAACCAGAACGCTTTCACTCGTCCCCAGAGAAGGAACTTGAGGAGGGACCAATATGCAATGGTTTCCATGCGGAAGGACAAGGACAAGGTTCAGATTCTTCTGAGAACTGAAGAATTATTGAGTTGTTGCTTGCTGGAGATCTGATTTATGACATAAACTCTATTATTCTGTGCATTAAAACAATTCCCCAAGTGATCCATTCTAAATTCTGGCACATTTGAACACACGTTTCCCATTCTTAGTGGTTGAATGCATTGTTGTTAAAAAAAAGAAAAAAGAAAAATTACAGAAGCTTCCACATGTACTATTTTATCTCTAGCTGGATTAGACGTTAGAATCTTGTAACTAAATTAAATGATAGGGTATTATTCTGCATGTGGGGGATTAGATTAATGCTCAACGGACCAAAAATTAGCTAAACGTGGCAGGGTGGCATTCAAGCATAACAACAATGCATTCAACCACTAAGAATGGGAAACGTGAGTTCAAATGTGCCAGAATTTAGAATGGAGCACTTGGGGAATAGTTTTAATGCACAGAATAATAGAGTTTCTGTCAATATCAGATCTCCAGCAAGCAACAACTCAATAATTCTTCAGTTCTCAGAAGAATCTGAACCTGGTCCTTGTCCTTCCGCATGGAAACCATTGCATGTTGGTCCCTCCTCAAGTTCCTTCACTGGGGACAAGTGAAAGCGTTCTGGTTCCCTAACAATGATCTCAGTTCCATCCCTATATATTATAGGGATGGTACAGACTGACTACAAAAAACAAATTCATGTACAAAAATAGTTTAGAATAATGGACAGAAAAGATGGTGGCAACCTCATCGGTCTTCTTCCAAAACTCTTGATTTTGGGATGCGAGGAAGAATAATGTGGCATTGCCACTATGGTTAAGCATATCATCTTCCTCATCTTCTTGCAGCATGATAGCCTCTAAGCAGGCAAACATATCATGTTCATGCTCTATCTCACACCTAGACAAAGAGACACAGACAAAATTGTAAAAATTAAGCTGTGATTAATAAACCTACATATATAAGTTTAAAAAAAAAGTGGTATAGGAGAAGCCTATTTCCTATCATATTCTACTACTAGCCGAGTATTTGATCGAAAAATCAACCAACCTAAGTTGAATATCAATATACTAATAGCTGAGACTACTAAACAAATTCATAAGCAACAATGTTGTACAAAATCAACATGTAGGATGACAAATCATCAATCATCAGAAAGAGTTTCCACTTACTGTCGTTGGTCTCTATCACATTTGTTGTATGGGGAAAAAAAATACGGAAATTGAAACCATGATTGTAAGTATGTTTTTCAAAGACTACAAACCATATCTCTGCGTTCATTTTGATGTGATCAATAGAACAATACATTGAAAAAAGTCTCCTAAACTCATTTATGGTTCTTCTGTTGTGAATTAAAAAAAAATATACCAACAGTAAGAATCAGCTTGTAAGAATTATTTTGAATATTGAGAAAAGAAATTTGTTTGATGGTAGGAAAGTGCTGATAGCGACAGATTGCCAGGAACTTCATAACAGATTGAAGAAGATGGAGGTGAAGGGGTGTGAGGGGACGATATTATGGGGAAGCGCATCGGATTGCCACAGACTACTCAGGATTGGCCTGTGTCATTGGTTGCAAGTTCAGGAAATAAAGCTGCAGCTGAGATATATACTTCGCAAATGATGAAGGATACACCAGAAATCAGAATTTAAGTGAAATGCTAGCGATGCAGCTCAGAAAACGCAGTCAAGTACACAATCTCAGTCAAAAGCGAAATTGCAAGTTTGGTGTCAAATCAGTCACTCAACCTGGTTTGTGCCCAAGTTCAACAGAAACCAGACCAAACAAATTGACTCAGATCAGACCAAACACCATGTAACAGAATGATGAAAAGGGAAAGAAAATTTTTATTTTTATTTTCCTAAGTGGTTCAGGCGTGTGAATTTGTAAATTAACCCCCAAACTTAATTATTCAATTTAATGAACAGTGAGCAACCAACAGAAGTGAAAGAACCAGTTTAAAGGAGTTTTACCAAACAATACCAGCAAATGCACCAGATTCAACTCAATGTTCCAGTTTGACAGAAAGAAACGCCAAGTGTCACACAACTCGCTTTTAACAGTCCAGGAAGAGTCTTTCAGCAACAGAAAATAGTCCTCAATCCTGACCAGAATAAGCTATACGCACAGAATTCAATTACAGCAGCAAAGCTTCCGGCAACCGTTTCAACACTTGAGTTCACTAACCACAGAGTCAGGTCTGAATCACAAGTTTTTCTCAGCAATCAAATTTAAGTGATGTGTTACTACAACTCAGTGTCATACAGAAAGTTTGGTTACATGAACAAGACGCAAGTCATAGTGCAAATCTGTCCCCGTGTGGGATTAGATTAATGCTCAAGGTAACAAAAATTAGCTAAACGTGGAAGTGTGCAATTGGGGCATAATAACAATAAATACAAACTCCACAATTATGGTGGAATCCGAGTAAGACCACATGTACATTGCACACAGAAGTGGCAAACCAGGGAAATAACAGAATCAGTGAAGTGCATGCAAACTCACAAACTGTTCAACAATTTCAAGTACTAACAAACACCATTTCCTAATTCCAACTCGGATATTAACACAAGTTCTAACCGCAGCAATTTGTCAGCTCTGAAACAGTAGAGCAGAACCAGGGAGAGGAAAGAAATCTTTATTTAAATTTCTCAAAACCGGTGCAAGCATATACGATTTAGGACAACAACTCAATCTTATCCAAAATACTCAAATAAGCCACAACCTGAGTTGATCTCAATGATTCAGTACAGATATAGACAAGATAGCTGAAAAATAGAAATTAAAGACCAATCAAGTACAGCAAAAGTACAGAGCAAGAAACCAATCAAATATACCAATGCGTGGCAAGAATCGCGATTAAACAAATTAAACTTACGACATTGTTGCGCTTCTATGAAATGGAAAGCCTAAGTTGACGGTAAACCACAAATTGTAAGAGAGATTACCTCTTCTCAGTATGGAGAATACGAATAGCTCTGTTCGAGGCCTCTTCAGAAGAGAAGGTCCTAACGATTCTCGCCAGGCATCAGCGAAAAAAACAGAGGTTTAAACAAAACCCTAAGCAAACTATAAAATGAGCTTGAAAGAAACAATTACGAGCTGCTCCAGATAAAGGCTCCTTCGCCAAAAAAGTCAGTCAGAGCTTGGCGCATGTCAATGCCGCGCTGGTCGAAGTGATGGAAAAAAGATGAATCGATGAAAATACGGAAGGGCGGAATGTAGCCATATCGGGCACGGAAGGACAATAAGCCTTCCTTCCTTACTTGCAGACGCAGCTCGCTCGGCGGCAATTCAGCAGCGTTCAAGTTATCCATCAGCGTAGAAGATCGGAGAAGAAGAGAGAGAAGAAACTTGGGAGCGAAGAAACGTGAGGGGTGTTTTCGAAAGTGGAGCCGGACAACGTTTGGGTTGTGTTAGGGCCTGTTTGGTATAAGGAACATTTTAAGAGGGAACGGAAAGGAAGGGAAGATTGGGAGGGAATTTAAAAGAGTGAGCTATTTGATAGACATGGGAATAGAACATAGGTTGAGGGAAGATAAGATGTTTGGTTGGAAGAAAAGGGAATGGTTTAAGTGGAAAGATTGTGTGAAAAACCTAAAATACCCCTAACTTCACAAGAAGTTCAAGTTCGAACTTAACATTTCAATTCGAACTTAATAACCCTAGTTCGAACTCGACCTCGTCTTCACTGTTCATCGTCTTCACCAGAAGTTCAAGTTTACCAGAAGTTCAAGTTCAAACTTAACATTCCAATTCGAACTTAACATTCCAGTTAAAACTTAATAACCCCAGTTCGAACTCGACCTCATCTTCACTATTCATCGTCTTCCTCGTGGTATTATTCATCGTCTTCCTCGTGGTACTATTCATCATCTTCCTCGCCAAGCTCTGAGATCGAACGAACTTATCTTTGTGCTATAAGCGAAGGGGTTGGCGGACAAAGGCAATGTCTTTGATAGAGAAGGTCAGAAACTTTGCTTCACCAGAGGCAAGACACCAAACAGAGCACATTGTTAATTAGCAAGCAACCAAATACATTTCAGGTTTCGACTTTGCTTTTCTTTCACATATGTTCAGCCAAGAAGACCCACATTACAAACATACCAATTTTACTAAATTATCCCCCACATACACAGCCTTTGGCATATTGACACTATACCAATCTGGTTCTCCAAAACCTTGCGTGCGTTCTGCCTTCGTCTTTAATCTATTTTATATGTTTTCAGGGGCATTTCTGTCTCACATTTTATCTGTCCCGAGAAGATTTTGAAGTTCATCCTACTTTTGGTGGGAACTCACTTTCCCATATTTAAAGGAACATTCAGCTTGGCGAGAAAGTGACTTGTCGGCACTTTGGTAGCCAAACGTGTTTTTGGCTAAGGAACATTGCAATCTTCCCTTTCCCTCTTTTATGTTCTGCTTAACAAACATGCCCAGTGTTAAGGGTGAGCTCAATCCGGCGGGAATTTCATTTTCTTCCAAGGAAGCTTATACAAAATGACGTTTTATGTGTTTGGGTATGCGTTTTCACGGAGAAATTCCACGAATAAATGGCAAATCGCCCAATTGAGAGGATGCCAAAAAACAAGTGTTTTGGTTGGAGGTGGTGGCATTTCGCACTTTCCATAAATTCGTGTGATTAATAATAAGCTCACAGTGGAAGCTTTTTGATTGTGATTCGTGTGATATGCTTTAAAAAAATAATTTAGTTGTATTCAATATACTATCAGACTAATTGTAATTTTACTTTAAATATACTTTTTCAGTTCTAAAAATTACTTTAAAATATTTTTTAGTATTTTTAACCCCTTAAAATATTTTTTCAGTTGTACCCAGTATGCTATCAGACTGATTACAATTTTACTCTTAATGTACTTTTTCAGCTCCAAAACAATCACACTGATTGTAATTTTACCCTTAATATACTTTTTCAGTTCCAAAAATTACTTTAAAATATTTTTTAGTGCTTTTAACCCCTTAAAATATTTTTTCAGTGTTACCCAGTATGCTATCAGACTGATTACAATTTTACCCTTAATGTACTTTTTTAACTCTAAAAATTACTTTAAAATATTTTTTTGTGCTTTTAACCCTTACTTATTCCTAGGAGACTGACTACAATTTTACCTTTAATGTATGGTTTTTTAATAGTAAAGAGCACCCAAAACTTATAATATTGATTTATTGATTTCCATCCACTCTAAAATTTTTTTGAAGTAACACCTAATATTTTAAAGTAATTTTTAAATATTTTCTTGATTTTTTAAATATTTTTCCACTCACTGTCTCTTACTATTATTACAAAAGTCACTTATGTTTAAATCAATCTAAACAAGTTTTAGTTTTGCAAAAGTCATTTTTATAATCGTCAATTCAAACATAAATCATATTACACAATCTGGCCTTACTAAGGCCGTGTTTGGTTTGAGAGGAGGGGAGGGTGGAGAAATTATAATTTTAGACAAAAGAAATTCAAAATTTACCCTCTTATTTTTTAAAATTTTGAGTTCTAACCCAAAATTTACTCTCTCATCCCTTTTAAATTTTGGATTTCCATCCAAAATTTAAATACCTTCAATCCAAAAAGGTAATTTACCCACCATCTTATTTCCCCCTCCCCCTCCCCGTCCCCTCAAACCAAACACACCCTAAAAATAAGATTTTAAAAAAACCAATTTTCTATTACTGTTCTAAACACACATTATCATGTCACAGCTCACAACCATGGAGTGAAAAATCGGATCGGGCCGGGCGGTCGGACTGAAAAACCGGTGAACCGGTCCTTAGTCCGGTCCGGTTTACTGTCAAGAGAGGATGGGAGGTCGACTCGGTCAAAACCGAGTTGACCCGGATTGTTTTAAGGAGACTCGGGAAAACCGCCGATTCAGGCGGTTTGCCCGTGTCAGCTGAGATGAGCGAACGCAGTTTTCGGACCTTATTAAAAAAAACATTTAACCTCAGTGCTCACTGTTCAGTTAGACTCAGATTAGAAAGGAACGAAAAAACCCTGTGCCTCAGCTGAACTCGCAACTTCCTCCTCGACCCTATGTCCTAACGATGATGAACAGCGAGTGACGACGATGACCAACATCGACTGTAATTGTGATCTGTTTTTTTCTTCTCATTTTGCATTCTCGTTTTGATCTGGTTTTCTAGTGTTAATCGGTGAGATGGAGTTGGGAGGTTTTCAAAAAACTCGTGCTCAACGTCAATCCTCAGCCTATTAACATCATGTCCCACCAACCTCGTTAAACATGTTAAAGTAAAGAAAGGAAAGAGAGAATTGCGAGTTGATTGTTCAAAGAGAAAGGTGGTTCACGTGGGAGAGAGAGGCAAGGGGAATAGAAAAAGGGGGGGAAAAAGAAATAGAAATAATTTATTAAAAAGGGGAAAATAAGAAAGAGAGGGAAAGGAAATAAAATGAAATTAGGAAAAAATTTATAGGCATAAATATTTTGTAAAACATGGGTTATATTTAAAAATATTATCTTTTATAATTAAAGTATGAATATTTTTAGTCATGTTAATTAAATTACATTATTTTTATTAAATTATAATATTTTAATATGACCGGTTTGATCACCGGTTAAATCCCAATTGACTCATTAACCCTTAAACCTGTTCCGTGACCGGTTCACTGTCGATCCGATTTTTTATTTCTTGCTAACAACACACAAGCTCTTTGGCGGGTCTTGGTGCAGGAAGCAACCAAGTGTGCTATTGTGAACCGTGAGACTCATCGGACGATTGGGCATAATTTGCCCGAGGATGATGCAAAGATATTTTGCTACATTGTGTATTTGCCCCCTCCTCTCACTCGCACAGGCACAACCCACGCTCTCAATCTTTTTCCCCTACTTCATCGGTCTCCAGTCCTTCATTCTGTTATTTAAATTGGGATAATTAATCTCCACAACCAATTTTTAATTATCAGATATATTAACTATTTTTCGAATTATATAATATTTAAAAAAAATGTAACGTTTTATTTTCATATTTTTTAAATATTATTCTTCTAATTTTTACCATAAGGAAAACTATTTTAATTGATAAATGATAGTAAAATTCTTAATAAAATTATTAAGATCATAAAAGTAATAACACATGGTTTAATATTATAAATCAAATTTTTAAGGTAGTTAAATTTAAATTTTGAAAGGTCGTGGGGCTTTTACGTAACCGATCAAAGTTCATGGAGGTATATGTAGCTGACTAAAGTTTAAGGGGTCATCTGTAACTAATTAAAATTCAAGGGGGTTTTGTAAAATTAACAATTTACATAGGATGTTACATAGGATACCACGTGTCACCTATTAATTTAACGTGACAATGTTCGTTACAAAGATAACGGTCAACGACAGAATGCTTATAATCCAAAAATAAAAGACTAAGGGGTTAAATTTAAACCTTGAAATGTCATGGAGTTATATGCAACTGACCCAAAGTTAGGAGATTTTGTATAATTTAGTATTTTTGTAAATATTATTCTTTTATTTTTTGTCTTACAAAAAAGGTATTTTAATTGATAAATGATAGTAAAAATATTAATAAAATTATTAAAATGATAAAAAAAATGACATAAGGTTTAATGTTATAAATCAAAATTTTAAGGGAGTGGATTTTAAATTTTAAAATATCAAGGGGGCTATTTATAACTTATCAAAGTTCATGAGGGTTATCTATAACTGTTTAAAGTTTGTGGGTTTTATGAAATTAGCTTTTTGCACAAGATATCAGGTGTCATCTCATAATCTAATGTGGCAATTCTTATTAAAAAGATAATATTCAATTAATGGTAGGGGTTAATAGTAAAAAAATAAAAGGTCAGGGTGGGTTAAATTTAAACCTTGAAATGTCATATGGTTATATACAACTGATATAACGTTCATCGAGTTTTAGATAACTTAGCCTATAAATATTGAAAAAATGAGGGATTGAGTCACAAGCGAGTGAAAAAATCAAAAATTAAATCACACCGAGTCAAAGTTTACAAACTAAGTTACAAATAAGTTAAAAGTTGAAGAACTAAAATATCCCCCCCCCAAATTTTTACTCCATTCTCTATTATAACAATAGGTTTATAAGATATTAAATCTAAACCATCTATTTTTTAATCTAAAGAGTAAGAGGGGCAAAAAGAGAACTTGCTTCCATCCTTCTATAATCTCACTGCAAGGATTTAAAGTTTGTGGGATTAGCCATTTCCCTGTAGTCATTGGTTCTCCTATCCCATATGTATTCTTAGGAAAATTCCAAAAAAATATGTTGGAATATAGGAAAGGATAAACCAGAATTGTGAAATTTTAAAATCCCAAATTAGTTCAATGTTAATACAGTATAACTGTATAGGAATATAGGATTATGAAATTTCGGCGAAAAGACGCATTTACCCTTTAACTCTCCCTCTCTCTCAGCTCAAAATAACAACATGGGTCTCTTTATTAACAACACCGCATTCTACATTAACAACTCCACTTTCTTTTTTTACAACTTTGTATCTCAAATATGGTGTTGTTTATGTCAAAAATGATTTTGTTAATAAAAAGAGGTGTTGTTATTGGCCCTACAACTTAAATTATGAAATTGTGAAATAAGAAAGTTGAGTTGTTAATGTAGAATACGGTGTTATTAATATAGAGACGGGTGTTATTATTGTGAAATAAGAAAGTCGAGTTGTTAATATACAATACAGTATTATTAATAAAACGACCAGTATTGTTACTGTGAAAGAAAAAAAGTGGAGTTGTTAATATAGAATCCAGTGTTGTTAATAAAGAAATCGGTGTTGTTATTCCAAGCTAAAAGAGAGGGAGAGGCACAGGACAGATGCATCTTTTCGCCAAAATTTCATAATCCTAAATTCCTCCACCATATTGACATCGAATTGATTTAGAATTTTAGAATTTTGCAACTTTGATTTATCTTTTTTATATTCCAGTGTATCTTTCTAGAATTTTCCCTATCTTCTTTATAATATTTTAATACAAGAAAGAGTATATATGAAAATAATAATAGCAGAACACACACACACCCCATATATATTAAAAAAATATAGAATATAAAATAATAATAAAACTCTAGATTTTAAATTTGAACGTATAAATAATTAAATAAAAACATTATGAAAAAATGAAAATAATGCATAATATAAAAGAGATAAAGAGACGATTATTTTGTTTTTGAGACAGATAAGAAGAAAATTAGGAAACACTTAAAATTCCTCTTAATACTTGTTTTTAATGTACAAATAAAAATCATTTTTTTAACGAGACAAATATGAATCACCTTAAGCAACCTTATACGACATTGTGAGTGTTTGGAATGATTTAATTTTAGGAAATAAGCACTTATTATATAAATCGAGATAAAACTCCTCTCACATACTTACCTCATATATCGTAAATCATAAATTATAAATATTTATTACCTAAAAATAAATTATTCCAAACAAACACATTATAAGTTCACAACTCACAAAACCCAAGCTCGTAGTCGTAGGCGGGTCTTAATGCTTTTGGTGCGGGCCCCCAAGGGCTGCAGGAAGTGACCAAGTGTGTTATTGTGAACTGGGGAACTTACCAATGAAACAATAAAAACCTGAAAAAAAAAATCATAAGGACCTGATTAAAAATTAAAAAAATATAAAAAATTGATAAAAAAAAAAAGAAAAAAAAACTATAGCTATCCAATTAAAAATTAGTTAAAACTATAAAGACCTTCAGATTAATTAAGCCATTTAAATTTTATAAAAACAACCTATGTGGAGCTTAGGTGGAGGCAAGTGTTATCATCAATGTTATGGAAACCGGACCGGACCGGCCGGTCCGGTCCGGTAACCGGCGAATCGGCCGGTTGGCTGGTCCGGTTTCCACTTTTTTTTTAAATTTTTTTTTAATTTTTTTTAGAATTTTATACCAAAAAGCCTAAAATATTCAATTTCTCACCGGTTTTGTCCCGATTTAGCTCCGGTTTGGCTCCGGTTTGACCCACTGACCCTTAACTCAGTACCCCGACCGGTTCAGTACCCGGTCCGGGTTTTAATACCTTGGTTATCATCCATATTGCTACATAGGATGACTCAAAACTAACCGGGATAATAATATAAAAATTGAAAAGATGAGGTACTGAGTCATATGTGAGTCAAAAGTTCAGAAATTCAGTTGCACTTAGCCAAAATTTAGGAATTGAGTTATAAGTGAGTTAAAAGTTGGAGAACTAAAAGATTTATTTTCCCAAATTTTTAATTTATTCTCTATTATAATAATAGTTTTATAAGATATTAAATCTATACATATTTTTTTTAATCTAAAGTTATATGTGAGAATTTTAGAAGAAAAGAAAAAAGAGGAGGAAAAAAGAGAATTTGCTTCCATCCTCCTCTTGTATATCCCATTGCAAAGAATTAAAATTTGTGAGGAATTAACCCTTTTCACTAGCCTCGTTCCCCATTGGTTCTCCTATCCCATATATATTCTTAACATGGATTCCGCAAAATGAATTTAGATAAGGTGATCATAACTCATAAGAAAAATATATGCTCTTGCATTTTACTTCTAATAAGTGAATCTAATAAAAAGTGATAATTTACTATTCTATACCCCTTCTCAGGAAAAAAAATCTTCATTTTTAACTTTCTCTCCATTTTCTCTCCCCTTACATCTAGGGGTAAGCATGGTGCCCAGTAGCCCGGTGCGATCACCCTGGCCCTGTAAAAAATTGCCCAGCCCAGCTCTAAAAAAGTGGCCCGAAAAAATTTTGGGCAGCTTTGGGCAGGCTAATAATCGGGCAGGGCCGGGCATCGATCAAGGGATACTGCCCTGCCCATTTGGCCTTGCCCTAAAAATTATTTTCATTTATTTAAAATATAAAATTTCATATCAATTAAATATTATTTCATATATATATTTTTATTTAAAATATATATTGTCTATTGTAGAATACTCTTCTGATCCTTTCTTTTTTGCCCTACCCACTAAACACTATTTACAGGTAGATTTCTTCCTTTCTTCTTTTCTTTATGCTGTATTAAATTATAATTGCTTTTTATTTTCTTTACAAATGCTTCATCATTTGATTAACTTTTGGGACATTGAATTTGTAACATCCTTTATTTTAAGCATTTAAAGTTAGTTGTAGTTTATATTTTTAAGACTAAGTATACAATAAATTAATAATTTATAAGAAGTATCAAGTTAAAAAAAAAACAAATACTCAAAAAAAAAAAAGACACAAATGAAATATTTCTTAAAATAATTATTTTAAACATATGAGTATGTGTGTGTAGACTTATCTTAATATTTATGAAAAATAATATAAAACAGAAAAAAAAATAATTATGTGAAAAAAAAATTATATTTTAATGAGAGGAATCCAATCCCTAACCCTATCTCTATAAAGTCTCTTATTCCTCTCACCTCTCACTCACTCCAGCGCCGCTCCACTGCTTCACAGGTGTGCAACTTTCTTTCTCTCATCTTCATATCTCTTCTCCGTCCTATTTACCTACACCCCAGCTAAAGGATGTCTTGTCAATCATTTTTTTTTTTGCTTTAATCCCTCTCTGCACAGTACTCTATTTTAAGGTCAAATCGATTCCCTGTTCCTCCATTATTTTTCTATCATTGTTGTGTATTTCATTTTCCTTCTCCTTTCTTTCTCTTGTTCGGCGTTCCTTCCCTTTTGCCCCCAGTATCTTCTTTCTTTTTCCATACATCTCATTTCTTGTCTTGTCAATTGCATAATTCATTTCTCCATTTATTTTACTGTGCGTGAGATATATATATATATATATATATATATTTGTATTTCTCCATACATCTCATCTTCTTCCGACAAGTGACTGTCTGTGTGTATTTTTTTTTTTTAAAAAAAACCTTCCATGAGATCATTTCTCCCTATGACTCCATTCCTTTTTTTTATTTACACACACCATTATGGGAGTTGGTGTGAAGTTTCCTCGCCATATGTGCATTTCTCTATCTTATATTCTTATTCCCCTATCTTGCACAAAAGCCACATCCGTCCTTACTCAAGCTTAATTTTTTTTAGGAAAACATAATGAATTTAAATCTAAACATAAATATGTTGTAACTAATAAAAATGTATTTATCCTATATAAATTCTTAGATGGGTAGATTAATGTTTTAGAGTAGTATGACAGTAACTTTAGAGTAGTTTTAAGAAATACAATAATACCATTTTTATTTGTGACTTTGTAGATTCTCATTAAGAGTTTTGGAATGATATGTGTGTGATTACCTGTACGCTAGGGAGTAACAAGTAACTCTGAATATTCTTCCATATACTTGTGAATAGTGTATGATCTTTGAATGACTATTTTTAAAGAAAAATGGACTGAATTATATGTATATGTGTTTGTATTATAAATTCTCAAATAAGTAGTGTTACAAGTAAATTTCTATATAACACATTATATTCATATAATTAATAATTTAATGATAATTAATGTATTATTGGATTATTATTTCATTTTTAGCATGTTTGAATGTGTGATTATATTTGATATGAATGGAAGTATGAATTATTGTACTTTATCTTTTAATGATATTTTATTTATCACTGTCATGGCGGTTGCATCTGTGATGGGTTGGAGTGAGGAGGAATTTGTATGTTGAGATCTTTTACCACGTGGTATGCCATCACTCGGTGCACAGTGGATGGTACTTGTCAGAGCCCCTTCTTCCATGTTTTCCTTTGGCCGGGATTTCATTGGAGCTGTGGGATATGTGACACCTCCTTAGTTGTATTCTTTTAAGGAGGGGAGCCATAGTCCAGACTTAAGCTCTACACCTTTGGCCGGGTGTATCTTAAGAACTGGTGAGCTTGGGACAATCCAGTCAAATGGATAGGTTTCTGTTAGACTATGGGTTAGCCTATGGCTCCAGTCAGCGGAATAAAGATGGACGGTGATATAAGGGAGGTTGCATCCTACATATTGCATATGGCGTAGTTGTATGTTACATGTTGTGATGAAAATATAGATTGATTAAACTCATTTTTGGTCCTGTATGAGAATTATGGTATATATGAATATATATATATATATATATATATATATGTAATCAGTTCCTTTTTATCATATATGATTTGCTTGTGTACGGTAGAAACTTTCAGTAGTTACTGAGACGTTGAATCTCATCCTATTATATTAACAATTTCAGTGATTGTTCTAGTAGGGAGCAAGGGAAGGCACCTATGGAGTGAGCCTTGGAGGCTCTTTTGTGCTCCTAGAGCTCATGTTATGTCACTTTTATTGCCATGACCCTAAGACTTCCGCATTTTATTTTGTTTTGTTGAAATATTTTGAGGATTTGATTTAACATTGAGACTTGGGCTTTATTTAAACTGATTTGTATTTTAATGGTTTGAATGTTGAACATCCTTGTTGACGATATTTGAATTACTATGGTTAAGTATTTAGCTATTTGATTGAGGTGTTACAGAATTGATGTAAACTACTTTAACTTCACGGCTTTAATTATAATCATTTTGTTTTCTTATTTATAATGGATTATGGATGTTGTTTAATTTTTAAAGTATGGATATTTGTTAAGACATACGGTATTTTTTAAATTTCAAGACTTAAGTTGTAGACTTATTTTGAAATATCCCAAGATGTGAAATCATCGAATGTATTTGAAGTTTGTATTATTTAGGGCGAAGTTAAGACATATATGGTATTAGTAACTACAGGAATGTTTATGAAATTCATAAGGAATTATTTTTTTCATAAGTGGACAAGATAAGGCGTTATCACTTGGGCAGAGAAGTCCACCCTGCCCAGCCCACCCTTGCCCAGCCCAAAATGGTTAGGGCTTTTAACGAGCAGGGCTGAGCATCGGGCTGCATTTCCTTTGGGCAGGGCATCGGGCAAGGGTCTCGCCCTGCCCAGCCCGGCTCATGCCCACCCCTACTTACATCATAAATATAAGAGCTACCGAACTAGTTTGAATAAATAAAAAATCAGATAAGTTAGTTAATTATAAAAGAGCGAAGGTGCAAAAATATTTATCTACATATATCACATGTATATCTGGCACCATATATAATCATTGGGTACAAAAATACCTATAATCATTAAAAAAAGGACAAAAATGCCAGCTCCATTAATGAAGGCAAACAATCATTAATTTTATAACTTTGTGGGTCCCACTTTAATAATTTTTAAATAATTATTTTAAGAGTAAAGGTGCAAAAATTTCCATTTACATATCTCGCATGTGCGTCTAACACTATATACAATCTTGGGTACAAAAGTACCAATGATTAGATGCGGTAATTCGGGCCGGGCTGACGGGCCTTGGGCAGTTAAAATGGCGGCTTGTTTGAATTCAGGCTAAATGGGCTGAGTTGATGTGGGCTGGCCCGCTTTATTTAATTTTTTTTCTCAAATGCCCTTAATCTCCCTTATGTCTTATCTCCTTTTCTTTGATTATGTGTTTAATTAATTTCCCATACTTTTTATTTGACACTTATTTTTATATTATATTTATTTATTCTACTATTATTAAATTTAAAAGAGATGTGTTTATATAATTTTGTAATGTGAATAGATGAAAAAAAGAGGGAAGTAAGAATGAAATTGACTTCATAACACAAATGTATAAAAGAAAAGAAGTGTGATATGAGCGGGTGAAAGAGAAAGAAAGTAAAAATTTTAAAAAAAGAGTGAAATGTTTAAAAAAAATTTGGCAGGCTGGCCCAACCAGGCTTGGGCTCGCAAAAGCCAGCTCGCGAAGGGGGCAAGCTACACCAGCCCGCCCCGCAGGCTGCGGGCCAGCCTGCATTACCACCTCTACCTATGATCATTGAAAAAGACAACACAATGCAAGCTTCATTAATGAAAGCAAACGTTAGTTAATTTTTGAATCTATTAATGAAGGAAAAAGTTTCGATGATGGACTATGGAAGGGCATTTGGAGGGAGCAGGTAGCACAATTCGGTTACCATGTGGGTGGTCGAAGAGAGTCATTGCCGGTGTGAAGGTGGGGCTCTGGTTTGGCAAGGGGAAAGATAGGGGAGGGTGAGAGGGGTGCGGAAGAGAGAGAATGTGGGAGTTTTTTAAATAATTATTTTAAAATTATTAAAGTTGGGCTCTAGAGAAACAAGACTTAGTGTGTGTTTGGCAAGCACCAAAACCATAGTTTCAAACCATGGTTTGCGTAACCCGAGACAAAACTCCTCTCACACACTTATCTCGTAAATCGTAAAAACTATTAAAAAAAGCTAATTCAAACACACACTTAATGGATGTTTGTTTGTCTTCATTAACGACATATGCGAGATATATAGATGGGTATTTTTACACATTCGCCCATTATAAAAATATGATGTGATCTTCCTAAAATTTGCTTGTATAACATTAGATTATATATTAATTTATAAATTAGATAAGGAAGCTTGAAACAAAATGATAAACACGAGACAATATATTAAGATATTATACTTAGTACCAAACTCAACTTCCCAACCAACTCTTATATTATGGATAAGATAGAATACAAGTAGCTCTATACTTCTCATGTAAATTAAAGAGAACCTAAGGTGTTTACTAAAGATTAGAATCCAAATCAATGGTCATAGTATATTAGTTGAGTAACAAAATTTAGAATCCAAATAAATGATCATAGTGCCTACTTGAAGAGGAAGGCAGAATATTTTTTAGGGCAGCATGAAGTGAATGGCTGGTTTGTGGGAGTCAAATATTGGGGCGTGTTTGGTTGAGTTCTCATTATTCATTACTTGCCCACGCCCCCCCCCCCCCCACTAGCTGCTGCAGTGCTGCTTTAGCCTCAACCTTGGTGCTACCACACAAGAAAAAATCGATCCGGTTGATAATACGTTTGATAATAATATAGAACATATCATACGTAGACTCTAATAAAACGTAAAAACTAATCATGATCATTAAAAAATTCATGATGCATATCTTTGCCATACATGAGAAATACATAATTTGGTTATTAGAATAACAAGTTGTTTTTCTAATTATAAAGAGAGACAGTTAATTGAAAGTGTAGAAGAGGCACTCTCCAACCAGTTCAAAACAACTTTGTTATATAAATTTAATATTATATACGAGTATTTTAGGGGTTGTTTGGTATGAGGAATTTGGAGGGAAAGGGAGAGGAGGGTAATTTTTGCAAGTTAGATTTAAAAAAATTGGAGAAGTGGGGCTATAAAATTTTAACAAAGAGAAAATGTAAGATAAAAGAGTAAGAAAAATTAATTAAAATATTTTAACCCTATTTCTCCAATTTTTTTAAATCCAACTCACAAAAATTTTCCCTACCTTCCCATCCAAATCCATCGTGCCAAACAGACCCTTAGGAAGATCAAGTCATATTTGATATAATTAAATATTTTATCTAGCTTCCTTAATCAACCCAAAGTAATTAATTAGCTCTTAAATTAGGTACCAGGAAAAAATTGGTTTTAATGTTTTTGAATTCACTTATATAATGGAAGAGAAACAGAGCATAAACCATAATATATGGAGCTCAAATTCAAGAACTAACCTTGAGCATATCCGTATCTATGTGCAGCAGTCTTGCCCAACGCACGGCCCCAAATAATTGTATGAGCAAATTCAAATTCTGGAACCTCAGATGAGTGATAGTGGCAACATGCAAACTCTTGAACGTCCTTGCATCATAATGATGACAGCAGTGACCAGAAAAACAAATGCCATAACTCAAGGCTCGTAGGTTCTCGGTGGTGATCCTCACAACTTTGAAGGCGCAACATTCATCCATGGACAGAACCTCCAAACATGAGCTTCGTATTGCAAGTTCTAATTGTTTGTTGAGCTCCTCGCCACCTTGATAAAACTAAGGAATAAACTTTTTAGGGATGGGAAACTCTGAGATACCCACTCAACAACTGAATCTTCAGTTTCTATACGTTGCATATAAAGAGTCTCAAGAGAAGCAAGTTTCATCACGGGAAGCTTTACCGAGACGAGTCCCCTCATATTAAGTTTCAGAACCTTCAAGGACTGAAATCTAGAGAGGCTTTTGAAGATGGAAGGCAGATGGTAATAAAGATAGAGTTGGTCAACATGAAAAGTTTGAAATAATTTATTGATCCAATCGTCATGAAGGCTACGGTGTTCATCTATCTTGCAGAATGATAAGAAACAAAGTAGGTTGATTTTGAAAGCATGAGGACGATGTTGGGGAAGAGTGTTCATGAAATTGAAGACATATGGGCATGAGCAGTTGCGAAAACGAGGATTAAGAGGACGTTCACAAAAGAACAAGGAGGGGGAAGTTGTGCATAGAGCTTGGAACCTTCTAGACAAGACTCTCAATCTTGCTATGTTTCTAATATTGAGGAAAGAGAAAATGTGTTGAAGAACTTCATCTGGTAAATTGCTCAGTGAACATCCAGCCTCCACTTCCATTGTGTGAATCCCTGTGATTATACACAGCCAGCAACGAATGAAGTTTAAAACCTAGACTTTTGATCAATGGATACAGAATTATTCATGATTTAAATTCGCATTAATCACATTAATTTAGCAGAAGATTAGGAAACTATTCGCAAAATTTGACTGCCTAATAATTGTGTAAACCTATTTTCATGATCCATCAATCAAAAGGCCTCTAAAATTGGAAGAATTAACAAATCAGATATGATATCAATAAGTATAAGATAGAAATAATCTTTTCAAATCTTGTTCAGATACAAAATATTATCCCCAAATAAGTAATTTTCAACTATTCTAAACCTAAATTTAAAATTTCCTATCCGAATCCATGACTTATGCCCATCATAGGGAGATAAATTCAACATAAACAAAATTAATTCGTTATATGAATTTACAAATAAAAGAATGGCATGCAGGACAGGACGTATTTGATCTTACACCTGCTATCTCTTTCTTTTCTTAATTGAATGTAGTTTATATATCTATTTCCAGAGGAATGACTACAACCGTTATAAAGTATATATTATCTAAAAATGATGGAAAATAAAGCCTCCAATTAAAATATAAGTAACATGGTAAAATATGGAAAACAAAGGTTTCCACGAACAACTACCTCACTATGGTGATACAAGTAGTTACCTTTCTCCCTAAATCAAATTATGTGTTCGTTTGGAATAGTTTATTTTTGGATAATAAATGTTTATAAATCACAGTGTTCAGGGACCCAGACCGGACCGGCCGGTCCGGCCCGGAACCCGCCGGACCGGTCACTAGACCGGTCCGGTTCCCGGTCCGGTCCGGGTCCCAAATTAAAAAAAAAAGAAAATTTTTTTTACCTTTTTCCTTTAGAAAATCATACTATAAGTCTAAAATTTTCAATTACTCACCGGTTTGGTCTCGGTTTAACTCCGGTTTGGCCCCGGTTTGACCCACTGACCCTTAACCCAGTACCCCGACCGGTTCAATACCCGGTCCGGGTTTTAATACCTTGATAAATCATGATTAACGGTATATGAGGTAAGTATGTGAGAGGAGTTTTATCTCGACTTACGTAATAAGGACTTATTATATAAAAATAAGTGATACCAAACATAGCCTATATAAGTACATTTATTGACATAAGGAATTGCGTTTAATCCTTGTAAGGTTCTTTGTCTGTCTATCGCCGATCTAACCACTCTCTATTACTTGTATATTTATAATTATAAAGACAGGGCATGTGAATGGAGTATAATACCACAAAACACAAATTGAATAACTGATCTTTCATTCAGAATTTTCATCAAGAGACTGGCTCAAAGTAATGAATAAAATCTATATACCAAGCTGTTTAGTAGTCACTACAAAGTTGAACCTTTTCAGTTTCATTAATCTGTAAAACTAAAAAATTTTATAAGACAAGATATAGAGACTATATATAATGCACAAATCATCACATATATAATAAACCGTTAACCAATTATGATGAGTAGCGACAATGACAAACCAAAATTCTTTTGCACACTGAAACATAAGCGATGAAATCGAAGCCCATCAGTGTCGTTAGGCCGAAGCATCAAACTCCCAGTCCCAGACATGATGATCGTTTGGCCCGGTTTGGTTGGAGTTTTATATCTCATCTTGACTAAACTACCCATGCCACTTCTTCAATATTCTCTGCGGACCCCTCCACTAAAATCCGTTTTTTCCTCTTCGTCTTTTCTGATCTCAGTTCAGCGGCCGGCTTTCTCACTTTGCTCCTCCTCCTCCCACCGCCGCCGCCGATCCTCCAGCTTTCCGCCGGCTTCATCTGTCCTAGTCTCGTTCGTTCTCATCTTCGCTCTCGTAGTCTTTGAGTTCGTTCTCTCCAGCTTCGATTAGCATTTTGCAGATTTGATCCTTCATTTAGGTGTGCGTCTGAGTTTCTTGATGGTAAGAGAGGGAAGTGTGATACATAGTTGTCATTGACAATGGTATTATTATTAATTGGTTGTCCGAAATATACCTGCCAGTTTATAAATAAATTCCTTGAGCATTTGTTTTGAGTTCTTGCAGGTGCAATCTAGATGGCATGGATTCTGGTAGGTGGTTGTCTACTTTTTGTATGGATAATTTCGCTGTGCAGAGTTCTTCTTGTGGCGCATACGTGTTGGATGAATTCTTTTAAGAAAAATGGTGCGTTTTTGTCCCAGGACTTGAGATGTGTCTGTTATTTTTGTATTTTTATATTTTTATGGTGAATTGCATCTCTGTTATTTAATTTAATGTAAACTTGTCATTTTCTCCCTCATTTGTAATCAGGTCAAGCTCTACGAAAGAGAAATGTCTTGATAGTTATTGCCCACCCCGATGACGAATCTATGTAAGTGCCAAAAGTTGCATCAATTTCGGTGCCTCTAATTCAGCTGTTAATGATTTTTATCTTTATCTACCGCACAGTTATTAGTAATTGTCATTTTTACGCTATCTGAAGTCTAAAAAACATTTGGAAATTTTCTAAACAAATCATTTGAAGCTGATGCGTGAAAAATCTTAGTCAAATTTCATTGGAATCTGTCAAGAAAAGGTCTGTGCAGCGAACTTTAGAGAGAGATAAATTGTAGGGATTCTCTGAAGAAGAGAGAAAGATGATAGAGAAGGAAATTGAGAGAACAAAATGATGTGGAGTTTTGTATTATTTAATGTATTGAACTCTTATGCAAGGCCTTCTATAGTTACACAGACACTAAACATATAACAGTTCATAACATATAACTAATCCTAAACTAACTCAACTAACATCTAACAAAACTTGCCTTGACAGTGTGAAATAGATTGCTCCTTGAGTCCTAGTATGAAACTTTATCTGTACCATGAAAGTAAACTGATAATCAGTAGGACTTAATATCTTGTATTTTCGTTTTTTTGTTTTTGTTTTTGCCAAACTTGTATGCTTCTATGCTTTGATTGTACCATATAGATTTTTTATTTTCCAGTGTGTGGTTTCAAATTGTGTTGAAATTTTACTTGGTTTCTGCAGGTTCTTCACTCCAACGATAAATTATCTGACTTCAAGAGGGCATTATATTCATATCTTATGCTTATCTATTGGTAATGAACTTGAACAATCTGCTTGGCCTCATAATTGGCAGAAGTCATTAGACATGTACCTGTAATGATATTTTTGAACACTTGACTTTATTTCTACTCCTTGTTTAATCATAAGTGAATGTTTATAATTTTCCCATATCATGTTCTTTCTTGACATATTTTGTTGCTTTCCTTTAAAATAGTATCTTTATCTTTCCATATTTAGCAAGTTCGGCTATTGTCCTTACATAGAGAGGCTGATGCCTATACAGCGATAAGCTTTATATACATCTCCGCCTTTTGTTTATTTTGTTCTGCAGATAGTATGTTTAGAAAAACTGAACATCTGTAACCAGATAAATTCACATCTACATATATTCATCAAACTAAAAGAAGATTAAAGAATTAAGAGGCTGGCTTTAGCAGGGTGAGGTGTATTACTCAGTTGAGTACAAGTTGCTGCTGTTTGTGCATTTAACTATTCACTTTAATCTAGCATCGTCTTCTTCCTTTTGACTTTTTTGAAGACTCTTCAAATAAAGCTTTGAGATCAGAAATAGAAGTTTATATGTAGGATTCAGGGCTACAAACTTACGATTTTTGTACTAGAAGGATTCAGTCTTGTAAATTCTATCACCCAACTTTCTAGAGAATGTTAAGTTGAAATTGTATGTCAAGTCAAAATAAGTTGTCTAAGGTTTGTTAGATGGTGGAAGCATAACTGGATAAATATTCAATTCTAAGGAAACAACTAGAGGTGGAAATTCCTGACAAGCAAAAGTTCAAGGCTTAAATTAATGGGCTAGAGGAATTAAAGTCTTGCTAAGGATTCCAATATCCAAGAATGATGAAGAGAACAGAGTTTCCAAAGCTACTCCAAGAATGTTGTCAATTAATTTTTGTCTTACATCTGCCTACCAGCAAACTTAGATCCTATTCATGTCCGTGCATTGGGCTTTGGAAAGTTGGTAATTGGTGAGGAAAGTCAAGATTAGGGACCTAGGGTACTAATGGATAAACACTTCCTTTTGTATCAAATCTCTGCTTGTTATCAAAAAACCCAAGTCTGAATATGGGGTTTTGAGAATGATAGACTTTCTTGTCCAGCCATTATGCAAGGGTAATGTCCTTGTTTCAATCCTTTATAGTTTTCTTGATGCAGGTGATGCAGATTGTAAAGGAAGCATCAGAAAACGAGAGCTCTTTCAAGCTTGTGCAACCCTCAAGGTAACTTACAATGTAGTTATGGTTTCAAACTGGATGTCAAAGCTTCTTGTCAAATATATAAACTTGTCCCTGTCATACAGTTATGTCATATTTTCTGATCTTGTAGAATTTTTAAGTGCATATAACTTTCCAATTGTAAGGCGAAATTCATTGTTAATCCTAGGCAACCATTTTTTAGAGTGTCCTTTTAGAGATGCCAGGCAATTTTACATGGATGTTGTTTGTTTGGTATGTGAAATATTGTATGTAGGTTACGATGCAACAAGTGAAGGTTGTGGACCATTCTGATCTGCAGGTTTGAAGCTAATATTTCTCTTGAGCTTGGTGAAAGTCATACTACATAAATTTCTGTTAGTTCCTTGCATAGCCGTTGTTTAATTTGTCATCATCATTAGGATGGTTTTGGTAAAGTTTGGAACCACAAGTTAGTGGCAAATCTTGTCAAGGAGGAAATGGACAATTACAACATTGATATGGTAAGATAATGACTTTGAATGAACCAGTCAAAGTTGATTCTTTCCCTCCACCATTGTCATTACTGGGCATGGGAACATATTTTTGAACTCATGAGGTTCTTTCTTGGCCTTTTGCTTGTTTCCAATTGCCCAGATTATCACTTTTGACAATTATGGTGTTTCGGGTCATTGTAATCATCGTGATGTGCACTATGGGGTGTGGTAAGTTTAACTTCTTTTCTTTTTCTTTTCTTTTTCGGAAAAAAAACTGCATTTGATCAATAATAATAACATAATTGAAACTGAACAAAACTGGCTGATATAACCTCTCTGCAATTTTAGATTTTTTTTAAGATAAAAGATGATACATGATTGTAATAAAAGGGGTATTGATTAGTTAGGTTAGTTAATAAAAGGGCTAGAGTTGATAAAAAGGGAACCAAAAGGTTCATTGTAATCGGGTTTTTGAATTGATAAGAATTGAGCCTTTTATCTCTGCCCCTTTCTTCTGTTTCCCTCAATTTTTCTCTTTTTCCTACCCTTATTCTATAAGAGATGGTTTTATAAAGTTTGATTCTATCATTATATGCCAGTTCTAATCTGTGGAACTCTTTGCCCTTCTTCTCACTCTTCACCCTGCTAATGATAACAAGACCCATTTTCAGATTGCTTTGCTAACGGTGCTATTTTGTGGAATGAAGGACTAGATCTTCCTTGCTTACGTACAAGTTACAAAACCTAATGCTCATGGGAAGCTTATTTTCCATGTTGTGAATTATTTTCTCTTTGAATATTAGGACTTAATAATGTTCAAAAGTTCTTGTGAAGTTGCTGGGTGGGTTACTATCATAGAAGTACTTGCCAAACTTTGATGATCATTGGGAATTACCAAGGAGATGATAGGTCATCAGAATTATAGACATGAGGATATGATTAATGAACTACATATGGGATTAATTTGGTTAACTTTTCGAATTTCAATTTCCTTTCACTTGATACTTACAAATTCTCTTTTGTGTGGTTTGAGCAGCAAGTTATTATATGAGATACCGCACAGGGAAATTGAAGCCTGGGAGCTGGTATGTCTTCCATTTTCAATTTTTGGTGGTGATTAGTTGTTATTAAAACTTGCTCAATTTGACATATTTGCTTGGAGCTCCATATTTTCAGGTTAGCACCAACATATTGCGCAAGTACAGTGGACCTGTTGATGTCTGGTTGTCCATGTTTGTTGCTATACTTCATTCAAATGAAACAATCCAGTTCTTAGTAAATGAGCATCCCTATAGAAGCTTTCTTGCTATGGCCCAACACTCAAGTCAGTGGGTCTGGTATGCATGTTTTTCCTTATTGTCTCCATAAAGCAGTACCCATCTTTCTTTTGGAATTTTCTTTCTTCAGTCTTTATCTTCCTCTTTGATCTTGGACCATCCCATAAATCATACGCAATTGCGCTTAGATTGCCTTGAGAATTGAGATATGTTGTCCAACATAAATGGTGTTGTTTGGGTTTAAATTGGCTTGCTTAACAAAATGTGTAAGTTTGAACATGTTAAACTTGTGTAGTTAAGCAAGACAAGCGTGAAAACTATGGTTGTTCAATTACTTAAAATTACATAGAAAACTGTGAAAAAGTTTGTGATTTTATTTTTCTGCAGGTTCCGCAAGTGTTTTGTAGCAATGTCGAGTTATACATATATGAATACACTCAGAAAGATCAAGTGAAGTTACCACATTGAAAGTGTGGGAAATTGTAACTTGTGTTGCTTGTGAGGTGAGCATCTTTCTAATCCATGCTTGATGCTATCATGTTCAGCATGTACAGCCAGCTTTATCACATGTTTGACATCTTGGTTATTGGAGGATATTAGTTCTATCCACTTTATTTGGAGTTTCCACTTCTTTCTCGTGCTATTGCTTGAACAGAAGTTTCCACCTGTACTAGTTTTTGTCTAGCTGATTTAGACGTTAGAATCTTGTAACTAGATTTTATCATTAGGTATTATTCTACAGAAGTTGAGTTTGAATGTTTGAGAAAATGGGCATAGTTGTATCTATAGTATCAGTTTTCCCCCTTTTCCTGATGATCGTACTAATTTACATCCATCCACTGTATCTCTAATTTTTTACTCCGTAATAATTTATGTTAGAATGACATTTGAAATTCTTAAAATATGCTGTCTCCTGTTTCGCAACACCAACACCAATCTTTAGGAAGGTTATATGTGAAATGAGCAAAAGAAATGTGGGAGAAAAACAGCATATGAGAAGTTTAAAATGAAAATTTTGGTGTTGGGTGTATTTGTTTTCTTTAAAAACTAGTGTGGATCTTGGATATTAACATGGAGCTTGAAAAATAAGTGACAATAGATTTATTGAAGTTTTTATATTATATTATGTGTGTGTGTGTGTAGATTAAAAGAGTGTTTCAAAATGCATCTGGATCTGGTGCAGCTTTGAAGAAAACTTTCAATTAAAGGGTCGTCAGCTGAGCATCTCATCTGTTTCCATATAATGATAATTGGAATTACTTTTGGCGTTTTACGAGATATTGAAACTATTAATGTACGTATAAAACCAATATAGTCTCGTGAAACATGTAAATAAAATACTATCTGGATTAACTTTAATAAAAAAGAAGTGTATTACAAATGGATTTTATACGCAATTGAGTTTGAATGACATCAAAGAAAAATAATAGAAAATTATTTAAAGTGGTTTGAATACATTTAAAGGTCATTGGGTGTGTAAATGATGACGGTTTTTTAAGTAGTATAGAATCCTCTAAAAACTTAAAGCATATTTGGGGAACCAATGTAAGAGGAATGAAAGGAGAATCTCTTGATACCAATCTCTCCACTCTCAAAAGGATAAATTCCAAGCATTGGATTAATCATCATATACTGACTTATTCGTATTCAATTAATCAGTGGATATTTAAATATCGCTAATGAAACCGAGACTAAATTCAATTATCAACATGCCCAGGACTGCACAAAGTGAAGTCAGTGAATATTAGCGTTTGACTTCACTTCTTTTTTTGGTACAAGATTTCACTTCATTTGGCAATAAAGGCTCACCCCAAAAAAGGGAGAAAAAAAAGGACCAAACTCCTAGCTCTTTTAATCTTCATTAAAAATTGTACTTCCAAGAACTTCACAGCCATTCTTCTCGCACTCCAGTTTGCCCCATCTTGCATCCACTCGTTCGCAGGGAAATATCGGTTTGCCAAGGCTGTTATAATACCAAGAACGTAACATCTTAGACATATTTGACATCAAGTTTTATAACAAATGCTAGATCACATGTATTCTCTTTGCAGCTAATTATCAAGTTCTGAATTCCTTCAAAACCAAGATGTCTGATGTGACATTATTTTACTCAAAGCCTTAATAGATAACAAAAAAATTTAAAAGTTATGTATGTTATATCCGTGGGTATAAACAATAGTGATATTCTTCATTCACAAGTTCATCTTAACTAATAACTTCCACCAAGCATTTCTATAGTGGCCAACCTAAGCTGGAATGTAAAACAAAGTGTTGCTAGCAAGTCTTCAAATCATAATCAAATTATGACATAAGAATGAACTTTTCTGAACGAACGAACAATGAGATGCAGAGTACGTAAAAAAACATGTCCATGTGTAATGGTCTAATTAAATAACTTAATCACATTAAAGTAACTTTATCTAAATTTTGTCTAACACAGACCAAGGGAGCCTAAATACACGTGGGATACAAGCTTACCTTCTATTGACAACGTTGTGCACATGACATAACCACTGGGAAAACTCAGCATGAGATCCAACCTGTACAGGATTTGCTCTGCTCAACAAGCAAAAGAACACAATATAAATACGCTTGGAATGGAATAATAGTAAATCAATCGAGTCAATCAGAAACTTGGGAAATGAACTTATTTCGGCCAGCAGGTTGTATTCAAAAGTCTATGATATATATAGTTGATGCTTCATGTATAAAATTATTTGTGGACTGTCAAATTAGCTAAGGAAGCTCCTTAAGTGCCTGTCCCAGGCTTTAAGAAACAGGTTTCATGAGCGAATTATAGCTTTCAAGTGAAAAACAAAAGTTCAGAAGAATTAAGATGTGGGGCTATCCTCTTGTAATCAAGATATTGTTCTGCATATGCTGAGTGAAAATGCTCTGATTCATCTATTTCTAGTTATTAGTTATCGTATACTGTTCCAAAAGGGAAAATAATATACCTTAAAACTTCTTTGAAGTGATCTGCACATTCCTTGCAAGGGTACATTCGAGAAAAGATTCCCATCTACACCACAAACACAGCCCATTTGTTTAAGATTGCAACGCGCCACTTCTAATATGGTTTAAAGTTCTCCATGGAGAGAGTCAGTTGGATCCAAAAGGAATTATGATATCTAACTACAGTTTAACAAGGACAGGCACAGGAGGAAAATACCACACCAGTTCTTTTACATCCTTCTTTTGTTGCCTTGTAGGATTATCTGGATACTGAAAAGTGAGACCATGTTGTTGAGAACTCTTAACATTTCAAGACATAAAAGCACATGTAGTTCAACCATCTAGAATTACAAGGAAAGAAACATGCAGCAAAATTTGAAGCAATAAAAGCTAGTCCTTTGCTAAGAGAAAGCTGTTGTCTAGCAGGCTCAGCCAGAGTGGACAATGTTCAATAAGAAACTAAATAGGTAAATGTAGATACAAGAAACAGCAAGATAGTGAATATGAAGTTTAAAGGAAGCAACAAAAGAGAAAACCAACCCATTATTTTAAGCATGATATAAAGTTGCAATACGATAAGCTGTATCCTACTAGGTGGGGTTCGCTACAGGATCGATCGACATCATTATACTCTACCAACAACCAAATCTTTAAATAGATTGTTAACCAAAAAGTCCTATTCAATAGTTGCTATAATGCAGGGAAACCAACAATTCCAACATAGTCCAGTCAAAATTTCAGAGTCATTGATGAAAGGCTTTATTACAACCAAGCACAAATTCTCAATTACAAGGGAGAAGGAAGAATTAGTTAAAGGACCATTTCAAATGAAGCAAGACAACAAAAGGGGAGGAAATGAACACTAGTACATCGGTCTCCTTCTCCCACAGAAAATAATTTAATATTAATATGATGGGAAATAAAATTTAGTAAACATAAAACATAACAGTTAGAAACATAAATGGCAGTATCAAAAAAATGATTGGAGTGACAACCTGAGCAGCAAGAGTATGAAGAAAAGTCCACGTAGCCTTTCCAAGTTCCTCTTTAGTCACTGGTGTAGCAGATTTTACCTGTAGAAACAAATGATGAAAAGTAGAACAGTCAGTACCTCTCTTGTATGTACAACAATACACTTTACATAGAAAGAAATGAAAAAAGATACATTGCACATCTGAGTCTGAATCTTTAATTAATTTTCATTTCTTCTTAGTAAGTTCTAGTTTCAATAGAAATGCCATCACTTTGCATATATTAGATAAAGAGAAATTCAAGAACATACAAGTTGCACTTCAAGTATATGAATTCAATCATCACTTTGCATATATCAGCCATTGGATAAACCTTTTGTTTATAAACATCCATAAGACGCATAATTTATTTTGTGAGGAAATAAACAGGAAAGACTAAAAATTCTAACACCTAAAGCAGAAAACACAAATTCTAACATAAGCTTCGTCGCAGAAAAGCAGAGCATTGTTGGCAACTGTAAATACAGCAACTATAGTATCCTTTAATTCAAAAACCAAAAATGCAAACACAAAATCAAGCTCTCTATGACAAAGCCAAAAGCAAAAATTTTGGAATTCGGAGTTGCAAGGCGACGAGAACGGCGGACCTTAAGGAGGATATCTTCGGGTTGAACAAAAGAATCAGCTTTCACAGATTGGGATTTGTGGGAGGAAGAAGAAGAGATAGAGAAAAGAGGGGCTTTACCAGAGGAAGCTGGCTGGAGATGAAGGCCGATAAAACTAGAAAGGCGATGTTGAATGGAATATGAAACCTTGTTAAAGGTTTGAACGAGAACCTCGAATGGATTCTCAGACATGTTGTTCGAGGAAAGAAATTGGGTTATCTTGACATTATGTTCACTTGGTTTTTTTTTGTTTTGCTCCGGAGAGGAAAACCGTGCAGTCGCGAACAATCGAAGACGGGACGGGACAACCAGACAAGTGAGGGTAATTATTTAGGTTATCATATATATAGATTAATTGGATGCCCTTATACTTTAGAATTGTGATTCTGGCAAAAGGAAAAATAAAAAATACTCCCTCCGGTCCTAAATTGCACTACAAACTTTATCCTATATTTAGGACCGGAGATAGTAAAAGTTAAGAAACAATTTTGTTCCGAAAATTGTTGCTGACTGGCAGTATTGTTCAGAAAATATAAAAAATGGAGTAATTTTATTCTAACCATTATCTTAATTAATTTTGACCGTTAATTGACTAAATATGTTGAGCTAGCAATTCATATTTCTTCTACATTTTTTTTGTTAAAGTGCAAATTTATCCCATAAGTTTTAAATCTAACTTTGAGAAAAAATGAAGTAAATGACTAATAGACTTTCGAAGCAAATTTACATCTTAACAAAAATGATGTAGATAAAATGTGAATTATCAGCTCAGCGTATTTAGTCAACTAACAATCAAAATTAATTGGATAATAGCTAGGGCAAAATTGTTCCTTTTTTTACATTTTTAGGAAAAATTGCCCTAAAAAAACTTCAAGGGCCAAATTGTCCCTTAGTGACAACTTTAGGAACAAAATTATCCCTTATCCCAAAGAAAAAAAATACTTGTGAATTGTGATAATGCAAGTGTTTTGACCCCAAAAAAATAGGAAAAATCACTGACAAGTCTTAATGACCCAAAAAAAATCATAAAAAAGATCCCAATCCAAATTTTTAAATAAAAAAAGTCCCTTTGTGATTAATTGAGAATGTAAAATGACTAAATTGCCCCAAGTGAATTAAAAAGGAAAGGCACAGCAGGAGGAGTGTTCGCTTGTTTTTTCTCATTAATGAGAAAGAAAACGGAGAAAGCTACGGTAATTGCAAATCTAACGTTGATGTGAAAAGTGTGGTGTTTATATCCTAAGCAAAGCTTAGACTTTGCAACTTTCATTTACTGTTTTAGAGCGGGAACATTGATTGTGGTTGTTTTTTTGTTTTTTTTGTTTTTTGCTGTGTATGTTCGCTGCATTTGTAATATCCCGATTTATGATTAGGGCTAATGACTATGAGAATTATTGTAATTAGTGTAATTAAGCACTTTTGGGATTTATGTAATATGAATTTGGTGTACATATATGTGGTATTTAAAATCAAGGGTTGAGATTCCTTGGCTATGGGTCGGAATCCGGTGTATTAAGCTTATATGAGCACTTCTTGGTTGTGAAGGTTGCTCTCTGTCAAGCACTCACGAGTGAGAGTTGTCCTCACTCAAGCACAAGTCTCTCTTCACTTGAGTGAGGTCGTCTTCACTCGAGTGAGATGGTCAGAAATCAGTGGTTTGCCTTCGAAAAAGGGGTCTTTGAGGTAGTGTCTTCCAACTCTTTAGGCATATGTTTAGGCCTCTAGTGGTCACCTAAAGAGTTCTAAATAATAACCACCTAAGTGTTTTATGAAATTAAGAACTTGGAAAAGAGAATGATCGGTTGTCCCTAATTTGGTATAGAATTTGATATCTGTCGCCCTCGTGAGACCACAATACCGGAGCCAATCAGGAAAGATACAGGTAGTGACTCTTGCTTTATACCTTATGTGATACATTGTATGTGTTCTATATCATTGTGATGAGATGGATTTCGTATGCTGCAAGTTTTGTGCAAATTGTGTGAACCACCACTATACCAACAGTCCCTGAGTCACTAACAACGGTTCGGGTAAGGGCTGTGTGCCTTCCCGACGGTAAAAGGGGATGAGGTTAGGGTGTGTTATATACGATTATGTGGGCCGAAAGGCTATTTGTGAAGGCTGACGGGCCAATTGTGAAAGCCGAAAGGTTATATGTGAGCCGTAAGGCTATTCGTACGCACTGCCATGCCAATAGTCTCTGAGTCGCTAACAACGGTTCGGGGTTAGGACGGTGTGCCTTCCCGGCGGTAAAAGGGGATGAGGGTGGAGTGTAATTTGTGTTGCTGATATGAGATGATTTGTTTACATGCTTTATGATTACGTGTGGTATGAATAATTTGTTACTACTGGGATTCTTTAGAATCTCACTCTTTCTAAATGACTAACCTTTTCAAACAGGGCGAGTTGCTCGAAAGGGAAGCGGAAAACCAGGAGTAGTTAGGATTACTCTGAGACTTAGTGGTAGTTGGTTATCTTCGTTTTGGATTTGGGATTACCAAATGTATATGAGATGTAAATGAATATTTTGGACATATAATCCCTATTTTGGGAACCCTTAAACCCATTATATTTATGAAGTAGCCCGGGGTTTTGCCGGGATTCTAGTTTCCGCACTCTGATATTTATTATGTACTTTGATTTCTCAAGTAATTATATCCGCACGTGAATGTGAGACCAGAATTAATTACATTTTGAATTGATTTTGAAATACCCCATCTTGTGATGAGGGATTAATAGTTGTTGATTTCATTTATTGGTCTCTATTTCACTTAAATTTCATAATCTGGATGTAATTACGGTGAGGGGGTTACAGCATTCATATTGAAGAGTTGGTTAAAAATTGGAGATTGGGCTCATTAGTGGACTATGTGCTAGGAGCTAGTAAGTAATGCTAAATTTTGCTAAAGATATGATCTTGATCATTGAAGTCGGAGTTTCACCATGGTTGGGTAATGTGAATAAAATTGTGCTCTGTTTTTCGGCAAGGTAATAGAGGAATTGCTCTGTTTTAAGTGAAAATGGTTGAATGTGATGAAGATTTGTTTACTTACAAAATGCTGATATAAGATAAAATAATGTTGTTAATACGTATAGTTGCAATTGTATATATGGCTATTGCAGTTGTTATACAAAGTGTATGTTGTAGATTATCATGAAAGATGGCTAGCTTTATCAATGTGGGAGATGCCATGAGGCTGGACACACAGTGAAAACTTGCAAAAATCCAAATCTAAGCTGAAAACAATTTGTACATGCATGCACATGCTTTTGATAGTTACTTTTTTATGATTATGTCTATATACACCTATGATTAGTGAAAATTTGTTAATACGTGCAGTTGCAGTTATTAATATACACCTATATGAGATAAAATAATGTTGTTAATACGTGTAGTTGCAGTTGTTATACAAAGTGTATGTTGTAGATTATCATAAAAGATGGCTAGCTTTATCAATATGGGAGATGCCATAAGGCTGGACACACAGTAAAAATTTGTAAAAATTCAAATCCAAGCTGAAAACAATTTGTACATGCATGCACATGCTTTTGATAGTTACTTTTTTATGATTATGTCTATATACACCTATGATTAGTGAAAATTTGTTAATACGTGCAGTTGCAGTTGTTAATATACACCTATATGAGATAAAATAATGTTGTTAATACGTGCAGTTGCAGTTGTTATACAAAGTGTATGTTGTAGATTATCATGAAAGATGGCTAGCTTTATCAATATGGGAGATGCCATGAGGCTGGACACATAGTGAGAACTTGCAAAAATCCAAATCTAAATCCAAGCTGAAAACAATTTGTACATGCATGTACATGCTTTTGATAGTTACTTTTTTATGATTATGTCTATATACACCTATGATTAGTGACTTCTTGTGACCTCTTTTGGTTTTTTGATAGGTCCAGAAGTTGGTGTAATTACAGCATAGACAAGGACATAAAACTATATTTCATATTTCAAAATGATATGATATTAGGTTAAATGAATAGGTAAAAATAGCCACTTACTCATACAACTTAATGTTTGGATGTTATATGATATTTGCATATAATATGATATTCAGTTGTGAAAGTAGGCTCATGAAGTTGTCAAAATAGCTAGAAGCAGTTGTTAAAATCATGATATGCAATTATAACAGGTAGGACATGTGAAATTCTAATATGTTACAATCAGCTTGTCAAAATAAGTCAGAGTTGTGAATATATGCATTAGGACTTGTGAAAACAGGCATAAGCTCTTGCCAAAATTGGCACACGTAATTGTGAAATTTCAAAACTCCTCCGGAGAGGGAAATGACTCATCAAGATATGAAAAAGAAATTGTCAACACGACTAATGAAGTTTTGAAAATAGGCTAAACCAGTTGTTAAAATTGTCATATGCAGTTGTGAAAGTTGAAACTTATGAAACTTGTAAAAATGAATCACCAAGTTGTGAAAATAGGCAAAATCAGTTGTTAAAATTGTTATATGCAATTGTGAAATTTGGGACTTGTGAAACTTGTAATCTCAGTTAGGTATGAAAAAGAAATTGTCAAAATGACTAATGAAGTTGTAAAAATAGGCAAAACCAGTTGTTAAAATTGTCATATACAGTTGTGAAAGTTAGGATTTGTGAAATTTCTAATTTCACGCAGATATGAAAAAAAATTGTAAAAATGACTCATCTAGTTGTGAAAATAGGTAAAACCAGTTGTTAAAATTGTTACATGCAGTTCTGAAAGTTAGGACTTATGAAACTTGTAATCTCAGTCAGGTATAAAAAAGAAGTTGTCAAAATAACTTATCAAGTCATAAAAATAGGCAAAACTAATTGTTAAAATTGTCATATGTAGTTGTCAAAGTTGGGACTTGTGAGACTTGTAATCTCAATCAAGTATGAAAAAGAAATTGTAAAAATGCCTCGTCAAATTGTAAAAATAGGTAAAACCAGTTGTTAAAATTGTCATAGACGGTTGTGAAAGTTAAGACTTGTGAAATTTGTAATCTCAGTCAAATATGAAAAAGAAGTTGTCAAAATAACTCATCAAGTTATGAAAATAGGTAAAACCACTTGTTAAAATTGTCATACGCAGTTGTCAAATTTGGGACTTGTAAGACTTATAATATTAGTCAGTTATGAAAAAGAAGTTGTCAAAATGACTCATCAAGTAGTGAAACTAAGCAAAACCAATTTTTAAAAAAGGAATATGTAGTTGTTAAAGTTGGGGCTTGTGAGACTTGTAATCTCAGTCATGTATGAAAAAGAAGTTTTCAAAATGACTCATCAAGTTGTAAAAATAAGTAAAACCAGCTGTTAAAATTATCATATGCAATTGTCAAAGTTGGAACTTGTGAGACTTGTAATCTCAATTAGGCATGAAAAAGAAGTTGTCAAAATGACTCATCAAGTTATGAAAATAGGCAAAACTAGTTGTTAAAATTGTTATATGTAGTTGTCAAAGTTAGGACTTTTGAGACTTGTAATCTTAGTCAAGTATGTCAAAATGACTCATCAAGTTGTGAAAATAAGTAAAACTAGTTGTTAAAATTGTCATATATAGTTGTCAAAGTTGGGACTTGTGAGACTTATAATCTCAGTCAGGTATGAAAAAGAAATTGTAAAAATGACTCATCAAGTTATGAAAATAGGCAAAACCAGTTGTTAAAATTATTATATGCAGTTTTGAAAGTTGAGACTTGTGAAACTTATAATCTCAATCAGATATGAAAACGAAGTTGTCAAATTGATTTATCAAATTGTGAAAATAGGCAAAACCAGTTATTAAAATTATCATATGCAGTTGTCAAAGGTAGAACTTGTAAGACTTATGATATCAGTCAAGTATGAAAATAAAGTTGTCAAAATGACTAATGCACTTGTTAAAATATGCACAAGCAATTGTTAAAATTTTGATAAACAATTGTGAAATTTGGGACTTGTGAAATTTCTAAATTCCTCTGGGTATGAAAATGCAGTTATCAAAATGACTCATGTACTTGTCAAAATTGATTTGGGCAACATAGTCATTTCACATTCCCAATTAATCACACAAAAAAGTTTCTAGAGAATTTTTTGATTTAGGAATTTGGATTGTGACTTTTTTGTGGGTTTTTTGGGTCCTGGGACCTGTCGGTAATTTTTCCAAAAAAATACTTATGACAAGTGGGCACATACATATATAGTCTGGTTACACACTTCATAGGGCACAGTAGACTTCATAAATCATTACATTTTAAAAATTGATTAACAATATAATTTGTCATAAATTTAACTTAATTATTTGTAAAAAAAATGTACGGATTAGTTGTCTTTTTTTTGCCCTTCTATGGGTTAGTTTTCTTGAAGCATAATCTTTAATATCTCATTTAGTACTATGAAAGAGTTTTTGATAGAATTGAAAGTAGAACTGAAATTAGAAATGGAGATAAAAGCGTGTTTGGTATAACAATGGAAATAGAGATGTAATTTTTAATAATATATTAATTTTAAATATAAAATGATAAATATACGCTTAAAAAACCCTAGCCTCCATCCCACATCCATCCTAGAACAATCATCAACATCACCATAGGCCACCATTAGTTTAATCGACGCCCACCATCAATCTCATCAGTGGCTAGCCTAGAAACCATCGGCGTTGTCATCAGCCATCAACCTATCACAAACTACCTATAATTTCATAGTAATTTCAACATAAATCAAAGGCATAATTGAAAAAAAGAGATTGAAGCAGAAATCAGACAATATAACTAAAAAAAACAAGAGACGTACCTCACCGTCTATGTACCTCATCATCGCTATCGTTGCCATTGCTGTACCTCGTCGTCGCTATAAGAAAGGGAAGGGGGTTGTCAAATCAAGTGAAAAAAGATGAAGGAGGGTCATGGGCAAAATTGTCAACTAATAAAATGCATGAGGGTATAATGATCATAAATTTTCACTTCCATAAAACCCATCTCAGTTCCATGGGTTTGCTTAAGGAAGTTACTTTCATCATTTTTTATGAAAGTGGATTCTTGCCTACCAAACAATCTAAGTTTAGGATTCAACTTCCAATTCTCTGAGCCCAATTCCAATCTACCAAATGGGCCCTTAATAATTTGTAATGGAAATGAGAACTTTTTTAATATATGCAATTAACTAGGATAATTTAAAAGATAGAAGAATTTATCATTAGCGTTTACAAAATTAACACTCCCTTCGGTCCTTAATCTAAGACATATTTGGTGAATTGATTTTGGTTCTAAATATAAAACAAATTTTTTATATTTGTCAATCTTTTCTTAATTTATCTCTATTGATACTGCCTCAACAATAATCAAAGAGGAAAGTGGATGAAGGAATTAAGGAAGGTAGATGACTAGGGTATTTTAGAAAATATGTACATGTCATATTAACTAACTTTTTTAATCTAATCAAATCAAGTAAATATTTTTTATAATTAAATTTTTTAAATTAACTAACTTTTTTAATCTAATCAAATCAGGTAAATATTTTTTAGGGAAAATGACACCTAGGTCCCAAGCTACAAAAAAAATACCACAAAAGTCCCTTTGAAAAGCCAATGGTCAGAAAAGTCCCTAAGGATTTTTCTGACATGAATTCCCAATGTCCATTTACACAATTACCCCCACTAAAATAAGTAGAGAAAAGGCACAGGAGGAAAGGAGGGAAGGCACGTTTTTTTGATTAAGGAGAAAGAGAAAAATGCACGGACGATGCCCGTAGGAGGTGGAACATTGAAGGGATACAACGTGCTGTTAATGTTGTTAGGAACATCTTCTTCATCGTCCATATATGGGTAGCGAGGTACAGAAGCGAACTGGAATTTTTTTTCTGTGTGAAAGTTGGTTGGATTGAAATTGAGGGGTTGGTCAAAAGTTGGATCTTGGGCTCAAAAATGAAGTAAGTGGTAGGTGGTAGACAAGAAATGCTAAGAATTTGCCACACATGATCTTGATCATTGAAGTTGGGGTTTAACCTTGGGTAGGTTGTGTTTATATTAGAGTGCTCCGTTTTTGTGGTATGGTTATAGAGGAGCTGCTGTTTTTTAAGTGAGAATGGTGAATGTAATTGTTATTCTTTGCTGTGAAAACGTAGAAATTAAAACAAAAAATTGTTGTAAATTTGTATTGATGTAGTTATTAATATGGCAGTTGTAGTTATTAATACTGAACATGCGCTCTGTTTTTTGGCAATGTAATAGAGAGAATGCTCTATTTTTGGGGAAGCAAATAGAGGTTTGCCCTTATTTTAAGTGGGTCTGATTGAATGTTAGTGTGTTTTGTGTTATTAGAAAATGCATGTCTAGCAAAAAAACATGTTAATATGTGTATATGTAGTTGTAAATATTGCTGTAGAAATTATTAATATAAAGTTTGTGTTGCAGATTCTCATGAAAGACGATAAGTTGTCTGGGAAGAATCTATTTTGTTTCTTTTATGTAGGGGAGGGGTATTTTTAAATGGTGGAGTAGATGAAATGCAATATGTTGGTTGTTTAGTAAGAACAAGATGCATAAAGGAAGGCATAATATATGAGGGGTTGCGAAAAATCATATCATCCATAACGGGAAAAGAAAGGAATGAAATCGAAATGAAGTTCAAAGTTACCCTTGATACATCAACATTTGTAGATTTTGTAGATGATAAAGGGGTGGATCATTTAATAAAATTTAATGAACAATATAGTCATTTGTATATTGAAGAGGATGGTGATAATGATAGTACAAAACCAGCAATGAATGGTTAAATGAAAGAGCAAAAAGTGCAAGTTTAGTTGTCCTAAGAAAAGTAATTTTTTTCAATTTTAGTATGTGCAAGAGCACTCTAACTTGTAATTTCTTGTAGGATTGATCATTTGTTTGAAGGTGAAGGAGGAATGTGTACGTCCCCACATGGTTTGTTAAATGAAAGTCAAGTTATCCCATCTTTGACTTATGCTACTCAAATGGTGCCAACACCCATACCAGAAATGAATCATGGAAAATGGAAGGATTTGATTATTAGAGCAGGACAGATTTTTCTGAATGCCGTAACCCTTCATCAAACATTATACAAATATAGCATTGCATACAAGTTTTCATACCAATTTGTCGAGAACAATCAACACAAGATAATTGTGAAGTGCAAGGTTGATGATTGTCCTTAGTACATGGGTGCATATTCATCAAGAGAACATCAAGATACAGAGTTTATAACCATTATAACACTCAAAAGTGAAAACATTCACCAAGCACAAGATAGCCTAATAGTTTGGCATCCACACAAGTCGAGCTTGACATCATCAATCATAATGGATGGTTTGAGGTGCAATATTGACAAGATTGCTAATGTAATTCGATCAAACATATACAAAGAGTATAGGGTGCGGATGAACTATCGTAAAGCATATAGGGCAAAAGAAAGAGCGTTAAGGGAATTACATGGTCGAGTAGAAGACTCTTACATGATAATTCCATAGATATGTGACAAACTGATGGAGAGTGATCCAGACACAATTGCAAAATGGGAAGGCTCATCAAATAATAGATTTTAGAGGGTATTTATTACTTATGGTTGTTCGGTTAAAGGGTTTTTAGGTAGTTATCGACCCATACTTTATGTAGATAGTTGTCATCTAAGTAGCTCTTATAAGGAAACAATGTTGTCGGCTAGTGTATATAATGCAGACAACCAGAAGTTTCCCCTATCATATGCCATTGTGAGTGCTGAGACATATGATAAATGGTCTTAGTTTCTATTGAACGTGAAAGACATAACAGGCTCAATATTGATAACAATTGTGTCAAATCGCAATAATGCGATTATTGATGCTATAAAAGAAACATTTGGCAGTGAGAGACATGCTTTTTGCTACCGATATTTGAAGGAAAATTATAGTGCTGAGTTCCTGAGAATAAATAGAGGTTGGGCACGAACACCGGGGAACAACAAGGAGAATGCACTCCATCTTCTTGATGCATTTGCATATGCAAGGTTGGATGAAGACTTCACTAGTGTAATAGGAAAATTAAGATTGTTCAATCCACGATTGGCAGATTGAGTGGAGACTCATGGGGATATTGACAAATGGGCTCTAAGAAAGTTTCCTTTCAAAAGGTGGGATAACATAACCATTAATCTTGCAGAGTCATTTAATGTATGGATGTTGACAGAGAGGAAGCACACCGTGTCAGTTTTAATTCATGGCTTCGAGAGAAATTGGCACGAAAATTGCTTACAAGCAAGATGGCTATGGCCAATTAGAAAAATGGAGTGGGACCTAATATTAAAGATAAATTGCTGTAACAAGTTAAATATGCTGAAAATATGGAAGCAACATATTATGGAGATAATCAGTTCTCGGTTCGAAGTAGATGTGGGGATGCCATAATTTATGTGAATGTAGATCTTGGTGAAAGAAAATGCACATGTCTAGTATGGAAAATGAGTAGAGTACATTGCGCCCATGCATGTGCATCTATTAAGCTACTTAGTGGTAAAGTGTACACATTGGCCGGTTCAAAGTGGAAGCACAGGGAAAAATATATGCAAGTAGCATGAGGCCAGTCACAACTCATGATTGTCCACGGGTTGAGTCTCCGATGGTCACACATGCTGACACAGACATTCTTAGACCCTCCAATAACTATAAGGCCGCCAGGGAGACCAAAAAGGAAAAGAATGGGAATCTCAGTTTCAAAACAAGAAGCTGTATCATTGTGGGAGATGCAATTGAAGCTGGGCATACAGTCAAAACTTGTAAAAATCCAAATCCAAGCTAAAAACAAGGAGTACATGAGTGTATATGCTTTTGATAGTTACTTTTTGGTTATGTATATATAGACCATGATTTAGGCGCATTCTCTGACCCCTTTTGCTTGTTGTATGCGTCCCCAACTTGGTATATTTGTGTAAAGATCATATTATATTAAGTGGAATGAGTATGTAAAAACTGGAACTTAGTCATACTGCTTAATATTTTAATATCATAATATATATGGAAATGATAAGCTATTTAGTTGTAATAGTACAGATATTAAGTTGCAATAAATGGGTAGAAGATGTTGTTTACATTTATAATGTGTTGTTGTCACAGGTTGGCCACTGACCTTGTGAAAATAACTCTTTTTGTTGTGAAAACATACATAAGGCCTTGTGAACAAGATCTTCAGCTGTTGCAAATATGGCATGAGGAATTTTAGGCACATTGAGTCATTACTAAGTTCAACTAATGGTAAGATTGTCACATTGTGCAAAAATTATACCGCCTAGAGGACGTTGTTAATATAACTTATGATGTGTTAAATAAAGCATTACATGTTGTAAAAAATGATAGTAGTGGCAGTAAAGTTGTGTGCATGTTATTGCTTGTTGTACAAGTTATTGCCCTGGTGCACCCGCTGTAAAAAGTTGTAAACATAACTTAATGAGTTATAAAATGAACTATAAATGTTGTAAGCGTAATTGTAGCTGTTGTAAACCAACTTAAAGTGGTTAAGCCTTCCCTTATGTTCAATTATCTTTACATGTGGTGAGGTGGTAGAGGAAGTTGTTAATATGACTTATAATGTTGTAAATAAAGCATTACATGTTGTAAACAATGATGTTCTAGGTTATTGCTTCTTGCACAAGTTATTGCCCTTGGGCAAAGTAGGAAAAAGTTGTAAACATAACTTAATGAGTTGTAAAATTAATTAAACATCTTGGAAATATAACTGAAGATGTTGTAAACCAATTTATGTTGTTAATTTCATTCACATGTGTTCAGTTAGCTTTACATAGGGCGAGGTGGTAGAGGAAGTTGTTAATATGGCTTATGATATTGTAAATAGAGCATTATATGTTGTAAACAATGATGTTCTAGGTTATTGCTTCTTGCACAAATTATTGGCCTTGTGCAGCAGTAGGAAAAAGTTGTAAACATAACTTAATGAGTTGTAAAATTAACTAGACATGTTGGAAATGTAACTGAGGACGTTGTAAACCAATTTATGTTGTTAATTTCCTTCCCATGTGTTTAGTTAGCTTTACATGTGGCGAGGTGGTAGAGGAAGTTATTAATATGACTTATGATATTGTAAATAAAACATTACATGTTGTAAACAATAAAGTTCTAGGTTATTGCTTCTTGCACAAGTTATTGCCCTTGTGCAGCAGCAGAAAAAAGTTGTAAACATAACTTAATCAGTTGTAAAATTAACTAAACATGTTGAAAATGTAATTAAAGACGTTGTAAACTAATTTATGTTGGTAATTTCACTCATCCAAAAACTATTTGAGATTTTTAGAGTTGGTGGGGCAATCACGCATCTAATGACCTTAGTGGCCGCCGATTGACATGCAGACAAAATGGTTACACGTTGTTAAAATAACTCATGCTATTGTAAATGAAGCTTTATCAGTTGTAAACAACGTCATCCGTATAGATACACTTGCTACGGACCAAGATCTTTTCCTAGTGTAAAGACATAAATAAGTTATAAAATTAACTGCACAAGTTGACAAATTAGCTTAAGATGTTATAAAATTAGCATTCATTGTGGTCACCATTCATCAGAACACAATTGTTAAAATGACATCCAGTGTTGTGAAAACATGCATATCCACTTGTAAACAAAAAAAAAGGGTGAGGTGACCTTGGTGTGTAAAAACGTTATTTCCTTTACTTGTGCAACAACTTCAATAAATGACTAAAAATGTTGTAAACATATGCATAACATGTAGTCAAAGTCCGCACTTAGCAAACTTAAAAATAAATCATTCCATACATACATGTGGTCAAAATAATTGATTATGTTGCTAAAATAACTCATGATGTTGTTAAACATCTCTGTACATGATTCCTAGATTAGTGCCTTGTGCTGCAACAAGGCATTCCTACAAAATATCAACACAACTACACTACAACTAGCCATAACCACAAAATAAATGTTACAAATGCTACATGTCTTTCTTCCTCTTTATTTGTTGATTTCCAGCGAGAAGGGACAGAACCTTTTGTGCGTGCTTGTTTTGCTCATGTGTCACTAGCCACCATAAACATTCCACCTTTAGCTGCCGAATCTAATCATCAAGAAGCTTAGGCATGGTGTACCCCTCTTTGTCATGTATAGAGCCATCCCAGCTATGTAACCATGACAGAATATGAACACCACATGAATCGCTATAAAACAAAGTGGCACATACACAATTCCAATATTATAACAACCAAATGGTTCAAAAAAGCTAAATTTCAAAGACTTGGAAGGGAAAACAACTATTAACATATCAGCTTGGACATACACTTCTGGCTACTTGACTTCCTTTGCTATTTCTTCTCCTTTGTCATATACTTCTGGTTTAACTCGACGAAGTATATTAACGATGCAATCTCTCTGCATGTTGTAAAAAAAATGTGTCATGTCACAAAACAACAATGACGACTATACACAAACCATTTAAGAAAGTAGTACTTACACACTGCAGTGCCAGCCGTTCTTTGGCTCGAAAATCTTCTTTTTGATTTTTACTAAATCTCTTAGGTTTTTTGGAGGGTCAACCCCTGTACGTGCATCTTCTGCTAGCTTTTGTGCCATTGCATATGTGAAGTGGTCAACCAATAAGTCCAGCACATAGAACTGCATTGTCTTCGTCTCCAAAATGTAACAAAACCAATGATCGAGGAGCAGTATAGGAGCAAAAACAAAGTCACAATCCCCAATGTTGTATCTAATATGTTCAGGGAAGATCTCCGCTGCATGCGATTCCAATGACCAGTTCTTCGGATCCGCATACATATGTTGCATCAATTTTGCAAAAAATATGTGTCTAGTCACCCGAATGCTCTTGTGTAGTTGATCCCCCACCAACATCCTCGTAACTATAAACATAAACTATGCACCATTATAAAAATGTAAGAAATTCACAGATTTCAATTAACAAAGTATGAGTTTATTGTACAAATAAACTTACCCTGTTACTAATCTACCCCCTTCGATGAAGACAATATAGTTCAGTGGGGGTCAAGAAATAATCATACATATCCACAAACTCTTTAATAGAGAAAGAAGCGCACAAAATTAGTTATCATGATTCGAATCGATTGAGATTGAAGAAGAGTAATTACTTACTCCTACTACTCCTCTGTTTAATTAGATCTTGTAGTGCACATTTGATATAAACTTTCCTTATCCTTGTCATCTTTACTTCTCTTCTTACCCATTGTTATGACCCAAGAAAAGGCAATAACAGGTTTCTTAACCCTTGTAGATTTCCTCGATTGCAATTCTTCCTTCCCTTTCAATTGCAATTCCTCTTTATCTCTCATATTAGCTTCACCTTCTTGTTCTTCCTTTGACCCTTCATCTTCATTTATAGACTAGACTTCATCGTCTTCTCCTTTTCTTGTGTCACCCCCCTCATCTTCACTTGGTAATATAGGTTCTTCGTCTTCACTTTCTGATGGAGATTTTACGCCTTCCACCTTTTCCTCCCCTTCATCTATCTTTCCCCCCAACAGCCTCGCTTAAAGTGAAACGAGTTCCTCTAGCACCATTGACACAACCCTTGACATAATTCAATCATATGTTCTCTTGATTTCCTATAAATTAGGCATGGAAAAAAATTAATTGAATACTTTGGACACAATGTACGGCTGACATTAAATTTCACGTCTTACCGGGTGTGTTAGCATAGTTTGTTGATGCAATTCGAAAGAGGCAGATCCAACTACACTATCAATAGAATGTAGCAACCATTGGTTGCTTTCCTTCTCTATTTGCACTCTACTCTTGAAGTTGTTGTCATCCAAAATGCAATCGTATTGTCACTTGTAGAGGCATGTAGTTGGCCCAAGGGAAAATGTTGCAAGCAAAACACTTGTATATAAATGCAATAACAACTTACCAGCAGCAAATTTCAACATCTAATGCAGCAATTTATAACTAATTAAACAAAGCCAACAAATGTTACATAGATAAACCTTGCACTTACCATTAGAAAATATATACATCAGCCTACATTGATTCTGCCTGCATCTTTCCCTCTTATGACTTTTTTCTTGTACTGCGTAAGTGAATTGGATAGTTCATTCAACACAAAAGTTAACCAATCGTAGTCCCTAAAAGCTCCTTTTGTTGCCGCCATCACCTTCTACACTCGATCACTTACTTTAATACCCGCTCCGGGACACAAGAGAGTTCCCAACATATACATAACAAACATGAATTCAAATTCTAGATCCTCTTCTCTCTCAATTAGCCATTTTCTGATCGTTTTGTATGGCACTGTCCCGTACAACGTCTTTAATTGTTCAAAACCTTCTTCGTTATTGACATTTTCCTTAATGTCCCCCCTCAAACAGTAAGCCCATCATTTATTGTACATCTTACCGGCGGATGTTAAGTGACCTCCCTCAAATCGAAACATTGTTAGTTTGAGGGTCAAATGCAGACATAAACTGACCACATAAATCTCGGGGGATTTGTGAGCAGCATATGTTAACTAACTTGTCAAATCCAACTTTCTTTAGCTGCTCTATCCTATCTTCTCTATTCTTCACACTCTTGCATACTTTCATAAACTGATTTGGAGCACAGCGAGTCAAGAATGGAACCACATATTTTGTCCCTTTTGCCTCACTTCTTAAATTCTTCGCCCTCACCCTATAAGCCTCCTTCTCCTCCTCTTTCAATGAGTCCCAAGCTTTTTTCATCGACTGAGTCTCCTCTTTTAAACGCTTGCACTCCTCATTCTTATTCTCCTTGTTCTTAAAATAATCTTGTGTGAACAATATATAACTTGACACTTTTGGCAGCCTCTCTCCCTCTCCATCTTTACTTTTTTTGTTCTTTAGCATTTTTTACTTAACATTAATCATAATTACTACTTTAATGACCTACCACAAAAACATAAGACATTAACCATTCATTATATCTAACGAACAAGTGATTTATGAAGTTAATTGCAATTCCATATCAGCAATGCACATAACAGAGTCATATACACAATATATCAATCACACATTCATATATATGAACAATGAAGAACAAGGGTTTACTTCACAGGTTTCAAAAGAAAGGCCATGAACAAAACTTTCTTTTGGAACTCATCACACACAACATACATTTTTCATATCAACAATTGCTAGCTATCCTAAAGTGACAAGTACCAATTCGTACATCGGCCTACGCTGAACCTAACACCAAATTAACTTCCTATACTAACCATTGTTTTGCTGGAACCACAAAAAACAGTAATAACCAACACAAACAGCGACATTAATAGAACATTGATTATCAACATTAACATACTTCCAAATGCAGCAATTATAGAGGAGCACCTTATCAGCCTCATACCTATTGATTCACACCTGAAACCCAATGCTAAAAGAGCACATTATCAGCAAACCATATTATAAAAGAGTCCCTGACCTTCAATGTTATACATAAACAAACATCTATACCCCCCCCAAACAACAACCCTAATTCGCCTATCATAGAGCAACGACACACGGAAAAGCAAAAATTGGAATCCGAAAACAACCTTCCTAACCAATGTATTTCCCCAACTGAATTCCAAGATTCAATCTTTTTCCCCGATCCCAAACTAGTAGCAACCCAACAGATTAATGATGGCATTTCACACAAAAAAAGACATTAAAGCCGGCCAGGGAGTAACCGTGCCGACGACTAACCGTACAGCTTTGGAGGAGCAATAGAGGGACGCTAGGTGTTGGGAAGAGTGACACAGCCTACGGATTCAAAGGAATGTCGGATTCTTTGCCCTGGCAAGACCGGTCGACACTGGCGTTACGGTGGAATGGCGAATGCTTGGCCAGCAGATCGTGATGGACGCTTGGGCACCGTGAGTTGAACAGCAGCAACGAGCGACGCAGAGGCAGAGCAGCCGCGATGGACAAGCAGTGCGTGCGAATGGCGATGGACGCTTGGGCACCGGACAAGACACCGACGGCGAGTCGAACGGTAGAGACACGCAACGCAGACGCAAAGTAGCACCAACAGAGAAGCAGAGCGTGCGAATGGCAAAGGAATTTCAAAAGCCCTGGATCCGTTTTGTTTTGAAAATTAAGGCTCGAAAGTTTAAATTCCTTGGGGGTAATTGTGTAAATAGACATTGGGAATTCATGTCAGAAAAGTCCATAGGGACTTTTCTGACCATTAACTTTTCAAAGGGATTTTTGTGGTATTTTTTCTGTAGCTTGGGACCTAGGTGTCATTTTCCCTATTTTTTATAATAACAAGAGGAGTAGCTTTTCTTGAACCAAAGAGTTTGCTGCACCGTACTATCCAAATATCCCAACAAATATTTTTAAAGAGCGTTGAGCTGTTGACCATAGTTTTTAACTTTTTATGTTGAGGACTAGCGAGAGTCCTATACCTTAGTGTGTGTTTAGATTAGCTTTTAATAATAGCTTTTACGATTTATGAAATAAGTATGTGAGAAGAGTTTTGTTTCGACTTACGAAAAATAGCTTCTAAAACCACGGTTTAGGTGTTTCCCAAACACTCACTAAGTCTTACCTCATGTATTAGGTTCCATACTTCCATCAAACCTTGCCTTGAAGAGAGGAAAAAGTATGCAAATCAGCAAATGTGACTTGACTACCAGGATCAGTATTTAGACAATCTCTAATTAAGTGCATACAATATTCATCACTACATCATTCAAATGGGTTTTTCGCTTAATCATCTATGAATTCTACTTGAACCAGTTTGGGAAAGATCTAATTTCATATAGACGGTTTAGATTTAATATTGTTTACTCATTTAAAAAAAATTATTTTAATGGGTAGATAATCTTATTTGGACTAATTTGGATGGTTCATATTTAATATTATGATTTTTAGATAAAAAATAAGTTTTTGAAAAAGATATTAGTTAAAAGAATATTTTTATTTTAAATTCTCTACCTATTAAAATAATTTTTTAAAAAATAAAATGTAAAAAAATACTAAATTTGGATCGTTCAGATCTATCTGGTCAAGACGAGATTAGCTCAACTGGTTATGAATTGTACCAAAGTTGAATAATATGTTAAACCAAAATAAAGTTGGTCTAGCGAGGTAAAGCTAGTTAGATTCCTCTGGGTCTCACTGTCAAGTACAAAAGAGATACTTGGGAGGGGAAGTTCTGAGATCCAAAACTGAAGTTGTTGTTCGAATACATGCTGGTAGGATCTAGCAAAAAGGTCATATACTGGTTGAAAGTATTAAAAAAAAAATAAAGAAAGAATACCCTGCCAATCTTTTAGGATTTTTTAATCAGTGAAACATACAATGGGACTTTTTAATAATTATTTCAGTTCCGTGAAAGTTGAAACCTTTGCGATTTCAAAAGGAAAAAAAGAAAAAGAAAGAAGTGTGTGATTGAAGCAATGATTCGTCACGTGGAGTGGGAGCTCGAGCACGAACATCGAAAGAAGTCAACCTTTGATTCGTTATGCCCTTCATGTTGATTTGAACGCTGGAGAAATCCAGCACTGGTATAGATTAGTCAGTCAGATTTCATTCCAGAGTCTCAATGCTCTGAAACAAGAGGCAGACCACTCGTTAGTAATCCTCGCAAACAGGTAATTTTCCTGTTTTATACGAGAAAATCAACCTGCTCCAGCGTCTATTCGACTAGGATTAAGCTTGGAAGATGCCGGAGATCCCTCTTGATTCGTCTGGGTGAGTCAAAAGGCTTCAAATCTTAAATCATCCCTCACCTCTCCGTCATTGGGTGAATTGGGAATGGTTAGCGATGTGAGTAAATCGAATCCAAAACTAACATTACTCCCTCTCATAGCTCTGATCTTCTATGAAGTCTCTGGCGGTCCTTTTGGAGTAGAGGATTCGATTAGGGCTGGAGGCGGCCCTCTCTTGTCGTTACTTGGTTTCTTGATCTTCCCTTTAATCTGGAGTATCCCTGAAGCCCTAGTAACTGCTGAACTTGCCACAAGCTTCCCCGACAATGGTGGATATGTTATTTGGATATCGTCAGCTTTTGGACCTTTCTGGGGTTTTCAGGAAGGATTCTGGAAATGGTTTAGTGGGGTCATGGACAATGCTCTTTACCCAGTTTTGTTCTTGGATTACTTGAAGCATTCATTGCCAATCTTTGACCAGATGATTGCAAGGATCCCAGCTCTTTTAGGGATAACGATTTTGCTCACTTACCTGAATTACCGTGGCCTTCACGTTGTTGGGTTCTCTGCTATTTTGCTTGCAGTTTTCTCCCTTTTCCCATTTCTGATTATGGCTGTTCTTGCCATTCCCAGAATCAGGCCAAGTCGTTGGCTTATTGTGGATTTCAAGGTGGTGGATCTGAGAGGATATTTTAATAGTATGTTTTGGAATTTGAACTATTGGGACAAGGCAAGTACACTTGCAGGGGAAATTGAGAGTCCGAGTAAAACGTTCCCAAAGGCACTTCTTGGAGCCGTAATTCTGGTGGTCTCCTCATATTTGGTTCCTCTTCTTGCTGGAACAGGTGCTTTCAGATCTGAGCCTAGTGAGTGGGCAGATGGTTATTTTGCTGAAGTTGGAATGTCAATAGGTGGCTTTTGGCTTAAAGTATGGATTCAAGTAGCTGCTGCCATGTCTAACCTTGGCTTGTTTGAAGCAGAGATGTCCTCTGATGCATTTCAACTTCTTGGGATGAGCAAGATGGGATTTCTTCCAGCTGTTTTTGGTTCAAGGTCTAAACTGAAACCATGCATGATTTTCATTTCTAGAATCAAACTTTATTGATAATAATGTCTGTCATCTGTCGAGGAATAACTGATATGGCATGGAATCGGAAAAAAGAATTTCCAGACTAGTTCTATCCTGATATTTAAGATAGTGTTTTTCCTCTTATTTGCCCGTAGACGATAATCGATCGAGCATCATACTGTAGTTTCTGGTGCTTAATGTAAGGATTTTAGTTTCTCAAGACTTGAAAGATGTTTGGATATAAGTGTATTCAACATGTTATATTTTACTGCTAAACTTTTTATATCCAAGTTTACTAGCCGTTGGTGGGTAAGGTATCTAAAATCAAGTGAACTTTTTAAGCGATTTTGAACTTTCTCTAGCACCACTATTTTTAGACCTAACCTAACCAAGTGCTAGATAAAATTTTACTTCAGCAATTGTTTGAATGGAACAGCTGCAACATTCTAACAATTGATTTGGCATAACCATTTAGGTCCAAGTATGGTACACCTACTGTAAGCATTCTCTTCTCAGCCACTGGAGTTATCTTCTTGTCATGGATGACATTCCTCCAAATTGTGGAACTCCTCAATTACTTGTATGCTTTTGGAATGCTTCTTGAGCTTGCAGCTTTCTTAGTGCTGCGATTGAAGCGGCCAGATCTTCATAGACCATACAAAGTTCCTCTGCAAACATTTGGGGCAGCCATGATGTGCCTACCTTCTGCTCTTTTGCTTATTCTTGTGATTTGTTTGGCTACTTGGAGAACCTTCTTTGTAAGTGCAGCAATAGTTGCTGTGGGATTTATCCTTTACCCTCTCTTGGTTCAAGCAAGGAAGAGAAAGTGGCTAGCATTTGAAGCAGAGCCTTCTTCTTCTTTCCTTTCCGATGGCTGTCTGCAATCTCATTCAGTTTTGTCAGAACTGGATGACCCAGATATTATGGAAGAGGATTCTGTTGAGCTTCTTTCGACCTCGAAGATTTCCAAGGCTGGAGAAGAAGAATGATCTTTGATGCAGAGTGCTTCACAAGAGAGCTAGTAGGTTCCTGTTTTCATATAATGAGTAGCATATTTAGAGGTCTGAAATTCACTTTACCATATTTTGTGAGCACAAATCAAAATACAAGCTTGTTTTCTATTTGTGATATATCAACAGAGGCTTGGTTTGGTCAAAGGAACTAGTCTCTCATAACGTGATAAATTTAGAGGTTTGCAATTCACATAACAGTATCGTGTAAGCATAAGTCAATTAAAATACAAGTATGTTTTGTGAAAAAATGTATATATGATATGTTTATTTGTCTGTAATGTAACAGAGGGGTCTTAGGTTTACTTTTTACTTCATATAGGTGGAAATCAAGACGAGTACGGTATTTATTAAACGAGGTGTATGCTTGCTCTTTTACTTGAATAGACTAGATGCAATTATACAAGGAAAATATATATATAAATATCATGTTAATTTCCAAAACATAAAAAAGTTTATTAACATTTGTAAACCAATAGAGTTGTAGGTAGGATGGAAATATGTCAGACCCCTAATAAAGACTTATGGCCTATTCTATATAAAGCCTAGCTTAGCCTATTTAGTAAATATGCAAAGATTAGGTTTAGGCATATTGCTAGGCCTATTTAGATAAACAAGTTAGACCTATTTTTATAATGCCTAGCCTATAGGCCTGACCTATTTAACTTTTTTTTTTAATTTATACTATTATATAAGTATATATAATATCACATAAATAATTTTATTAATTATTTATAAATTTATCAATTTAATCTTAATTCTAAGTTTCACACATTGTTATTACCTTCAACCCTTACTTTTACATAAATCATTCACCTCTATCTCTCCTCTCTTTTATTGCTGGAAACGGCAATACTAACTCACTCCCCCCTCCTAATTTACGCCCTCCACTAAAACATAAAATTGTTATAAGTTTATTTTAGTGTCAAATGAAATATTATAATTTTAGTAAGAGGAGTTTGTCTCAATTTACGTCGAAAGAGTAAAATAGATAAAATCTACTTTTGCATGATATTTGTTATGCTTAATCGATTTCAGAAAATATATCTTATTAGTCAACAGATGATTAGTTTTTCTTATTCCTATTTGCTTGAACAATTGTTGTCACTAAACATTCTTTTCTTTTCCTTACTAAACCTTAATATTATGACAAGAACAAATGTTAGGCTTTTAAGACATAATATAGGATTGTATATAAACGTGAAGGGTTATATGTCAATTTGGTGGCATATGCTTTAAAGGCTATTTAAGGGCTTGCATTTTAAGTAAGCTTTTAAATAGGCTTCAGGCCTTAACAGGCCTGTTGAAGGCCCAAGATCAGGCCCTAGGCTAAAGCTTTGAATTTCTGTTGTAGGCCCAGTGTCACGCCCTTATCTTAATTTCAACCTTTTTCAGAGTATTTGTGGAAAACGATATGCAGTTCGGTAGGCAACACAAGATTAGCATGAATATACTGATAATATGTACATAATTACATAATTTCCCCTGAGGGGTTCGTACATGATAAATTCAAATAATGTAGCCGCACAAGGCTACTAGGGTATCTAAACTCATCCCAATAAAACAAAGACATCTTCTCGTCTTCGTTCCACCACTGTAATCCCCTTATACGGTACTCTGCATTATTGTTTGCATATCTTCTGTCATCTCCTGTCTAAACTGTTGGTAGGGGAGGGTGAGATTCGAGAGAATCTCAGTAGGAAACAGATACCATAATGCATGCATGATAGATGCTGTGTATGACATGTTAGCTTTATCTAGATGCATGCTCCATAATGACATTTCTACATGCTCAATGTTTCATGCAACAAAACTATAGCCACAACGAAAACAGAAACAGAGCTTCATTTATTCATTTATTTAAGTATGCTCTACACAATCAAGTAAAGAAATCACATACATCACTACACAAGCAAAGATATCAAATACATGCAAATAAGGTAAGCTCCCTACCTCAACCCTTTTCCGCCTCGAAACGCGTGCCTCGATCTACGTGCAAACAGCTTGGGACTCCATATTCGATCCTACAATGTCAAATGTACTATTTAGACACTTCTATAGTGTTTCTGGGGGATATATGAGGTTATATTGAAAAATGACTAAAATGCCCCTAGGGACGCGGCCCGGCCCCACTGTATCCGGTCCGGCTGTACTTTTCTCAAAATTCTATCATGGGCTATCCTGACATATTTTCGCCCAAGGAATCCATTTTCAGACTCGGAATTACCAAATTCATTGCCAAAAGGCGAAATTGCCCTTGGCAGCCTTTATTTCAGTGTTTCAGGGGCGTTTTCGTAATTATGCTTTCTCGACCTTTTCCGAAAAAGTGTCCAACTGTAACCCCACCTTATTTTCGATCCTGAACTCAATGGAACCATCAAATCATTGAAAATCCAACTCTAAGACCCATTGACAGCCCTAGCCGAATTATATGGGTTTACTAGGGAAAATTGGGATTTTTCGGTTTCGGCTCCGTAAACGTGTTCCTTTCTACTTCTGACCACTTTATTGACTATTCCATTAGATTGCAACTACCATTGAGTATCAATTTAGGCAACATAACAGCCCCTACAACCCATTTTCCCTTTTTACACACAAAGACAATTCGACAAAATTTCACCGATTAAATTGTTTACAATAGCCAAAATAGTCAATATACAAGAGTTTGGACGTTACCTCAAGCTCCCACTAGCTTTTCCTTCTTGTGGCTGAAAACCTCAACTTCAAAACACCAAGATTTGTGCTTCAAATACCTTACATCACATAAAAGAGAGGCTTAGGAGAAGGATTATACACGTTAGGTACGAATTCACCGGAGAAATCGACCTATCTCGTGAGTTTTCTCCTCTCCTTCTCTCTCTAAAACTCTCAACTTTCTCTCTCTCCTTGGCTGCTATTTCACGACAGAAAATGGATAAATTTGGGCTCCTGCAAAATTGGGGTTTACCAGTCCACTTAATTTAGGCTTATTCTCAAGCCTCCAATCTCAAAATTCGGGGTATTACACCCAGGCCTATTTAGGCAAAGCCTAACCTATTTCCACCCTTAGTTGTAGTGGGAATCAGGGTTTTGAATATTTGGGTCAAAAGACCAAATTGCCCTCTCTCATTGCCTTTTTGTTTTCTCTTTCTGTAGGTCTTCTCTCTCACTCTCCTTTGATTGTTGCATGTTCGTGAGATTGTGTGATCGCGAGATTTTCTCCCTAACTGCCGTGATCCGTTAGGGGTTTGTTTGGGTTGGCGACCTAGCATCCAAAAGCCACGGTGGAAGAAAAAAAGCATAGTTAGGGCATGTGGGAGTGTTTGGGTTGGCGTTGCTATACACTAGGCTTATGGATCAAAAGTTGCTTCTTGAAGAAGCCCCACCAAGTAGCCTTTTCTCTACGTGGTGAGCCAGGCATGGTGCATTTTCAACCAAGCTCGGACTCCAGGACCCGTACGGTGCGACACATTTAGGGACACAACCTAAGTACATGACTTGTTTTATATAAATGTTTGTTTTAGAGCCTTCACAATATAATAAGAAGAAGCCCTTAAAGAATATTAAAAAAAAAAAGGAAAGAGAATATTATGCACCCAAATTGAATATTATGCATCAAATTAAAGTACCATCATGTTTTTTTAATTATTATTATTAATGATTCGATTGATGCAGCATCCACATCAACTATCCGTAGATTATCTTCAACACAAAGGAATCATATTCGTGACACAATCAGAGACCAACTTGTTAGGGGTAGATGATTTGATAATGATCCATTTTATGTATGCATTCTAATTTAAATATAAATTTATCAATTTTTAATTCAATACTTTAATGTCTTTTTCTTTTCCTTTTTCAATAAATAATTGAAGTTTTTTTTATCAAATTTTATTTATATTTGTTCACTTCAATTATTCCAATATATACAAATAATATATATATATACAATATATACAAATAATATATATATATATATATATATATATATATATATATATATATATGTAGTATTTAATAACATTCATGTCCTTTTTAATCATTTTTTATCTAAACAAGCTTCTTAAACACTAATCTAAACTGATTTAAGGTTAGAAAAAAAGTCATTTCTACCACCACTAATCCAAACACAAATCACATCTACAATATGACTTTTCCAAAAATCAGATTGCAAAAAAAAAAACTATTTCTCCACCACTAATCCAAATAGGCATTAAATGTAAAATTTATCTATCTAAAATTTATTTATAATATACTACCCTCGATCCTTTTTATAAGTAATTTTCTCTCTCATAAGACTAATCCCTTTTATAAGCAACTTTCACTTCTTCTTTTTTTTGAAAATGTAAGCTTCTTTTTCTTAATTTACCCTTATTAAATAATCATTCTCTGTTGTAAAATACTCATTAAGGTGGATGTCCATGAGCTCCCAACTCTTGACCTTTCATTTTTTTACATCCCATAACCTCTCCAATGAATGATCTTTAGGAGTTTTCATGCCCATAACTCAAAGGTTACAATGTGTGCACTCATGAAGATTAAAGTTTGCCATTTACTTTGTGTAACTTTTAGTTGTGGTTGAAGGCCTATAAATAGAGCACAATGTACTACACTTTGTTGGTATCCAAATGAATAAGAATCACTCCCTTCTTGCTCTCTATTTCTCTCTTGTATTTCTTCATTCCCTTCATCTCAATCTCTTATACTTTCTTGATTTTATAACACGTTATCAGCACGAATTCGCTTAGAAGACCTATGGTCTAGTTTTCTATCTCTTCTACTCTCTAACTTTCTCATTTCCATACTATGTTGTATATTGTTTATTCTCTATGTTATTTTATCTTTCTAGTCTACATTATCAATCTATTGTTCTATATTATTTTTATTATTTTTCTCTTACGCTATCTATTTTTATCCATCCTGTTGTTATCTTTTACATATATCTGGGATAATCTAAGCTATTACATGGAATTAAATAGACTCTTTTACCGATTATTTTATACATCGGTTCCATGGTTAAGATTTGATATTATATTATCCTCCACAAGTTTTCTTTCTTTTAACTTTTATTTATCGTTTTCCATTAATCTCTTATTATGCAAAAATTTATATTTATTTGTTTTATATTCTAGTATTCTTTACATTTTATGTTATTATATTATGTTATTTCATTTTATTTACACTTATTTAACATTTATATTTCTTTATTTTATTTACATTTTATGTTATATATTATTGTTTGTTTCTTTATTTTATGTCATTTATTTCATCTTGTTTTATTGTTATTTTATTTACATTTCATTTATTTATATTAATACATTATTGTTATATCATTATGTCAATCTTTTATTTTCATTTGTTTATTATATTACATTAATATATAATAGTATTATATATGAGCATGTAATGTGGTCTATATGATCATAGGCTTATCTATTATTTATTTTTGATTATGAATTTGAATTTTTTTAATTTATTTTCTAGTATTTTGATTTTATCGAGAGGTCAGAAACCATAATATTCTTAATTTCGTGATTAGATGACCAGAAGTCACATCACTTTTGTACTAGCTCTTATGAGAAAGAACGCTATTGGTTTCATTAAATTGCAAGATTGACAAGAAAAATTTTGACACTTTGATGATTTAATTGTTACAAATATCAAAGCCCTGAAGGCTAAAGGTTCAAATATCAAACTAAACAAAAAAAAATAGCTTTGCAAGATTTTTGCTATGGTCCTGAAGACCAATATTTGGAGAAATTGATGATGCTATTGAAAGTAAAGAAAATATGTAAGAGTGAAAATGAACATGATCACATTGCATTTATAGAATTGATAGTTGAAAGCTAAGAATACTTTGTCTTAGCTATTGAACTACAATCGTGGAAATAATAACATTTCTAATGTGATCAAAATTATGAACAAATATCATACTATGACTAGAAGTCATATGGATAGAAAAAAATGGTATAATATGACCAGAAGTCATATAGACTAATATGTACTGATTTATTGAAAATAAAGATCAAAATGGCTGTAAAGCCAAAAAGACCATGAAGTATTGTGAAAAATATAAAAAATGGTTATGATGCTTAAAGCAATAAGTTACGGAGAAAGATGATCAGCTTGTATAGCCAAAAGAAATAATTGTAAGCCCTAAAGGCTATATAATTTTGATTTTTTATGTTTAAATTTAAATTGATTGTGATTAATTTGTGAGAGAGAAATTATTATTTAAAATTGTGATATCAACATGAGTGATATATGAAATCAAATAGATAAAAAGGTAATGACTGGTCATTTTAAAATTTCAGTACAGTGCCAATTTATTTACAAATTTAAAAATTATTGGTAATTATTGATATATTTTGATTTCATGGCCTTTTAGGATTCTAAATACCTCATGGTTAATTCTTATAACTCCCATATCAAATGGTTTTCAGTATTTATTCATATAACCTTCAATTATAAAGTTAAGTTGTTTAATTACCTTCTTTATGTATAATTGTACAATTTATTTGTAATTTTAAGTATATTGTGTATGTGAATAATATTCATACATCAATGGAGTTTACCACCTCTATTTTCTTCTTGGGACTTGTATTTCTCTGTTGCACTAAAGATTTCCCAACAAACATTCAACTCATATACCTCAACATCAAGGTACTTTCTTTCATTATTGGTCATATTTTTCATTTTAGCCTTGTCTTCCATCTCTTTTCTCTTCTTAAGCACTATTATGTTACTTTACATATATATATATATATATATATATATGCAATTTTTCTTAGTTTCAAAGTTTCATTATTGAAAGGCATACAAATACTCTTCAATTTTTATTTTATTTTAGTATTGATAATTTATTGCCTCATTTTCCAATTCATTATATTAACATTTCTTCTGCTCCTTAGTATTTTTATATGATATGTGCAAGTTTCATACATTAATCATAATATAATATATAATATGATATATATTGGAATCAAATTAGTTTTATGTGACATTTGTGAAGAAAAAAAATCATATGTCATATTTGAATTAAGAAAGTGAGAATTTATTTAACTTTATGAGAAAATTTATAATGAATAGTTTATTATTTGTTAGACAAAATCATTTTCATAATGTGCATGAATTATATAGTGCAAGTCAAATTTATGGATGATCAAACAGTAAGGAATATTTGAAAGAAGACTATGTATTTCATAAGTATTTGTTATTTTATATTATAATGCATTTCTCTTTACATTTCTCTCAAATTAATTTTAGCCCCGAAACATCAGAATTCATTGCAATAAGATCTTTATGTATTTTGATTATGGATCTCCTCATATTGCTTTATGTAGTGGAAAATTCTAAACATTTCATAGTTTGAACATACATCAAAAGAGGCAAATTGAAGCATATTATTATTAATAAGTAGCAAAATTATATAAATATGCAAGAATATATGTTAGTTCCTGAAGAACATAAATGGAACAAAGTTGATATAGTCCCTGAAGAACTAATATAGTTTTTCTTAAATTCTATGGGCAGAAGAAGAATTGATTAAGGAAAGTTATAACCCATAGATTTACATTAGAGTTTTACTCTATTACAAGGTTTAAATGATAGCCCAATTGACTGAAATCCATGATTAGTTGTGAGTTATGAAATACTTGAGTTTTGAAATGAAAGATATATTATTAGTTTGCTATATACAAATTTATCTTTAAAATAGAGAAATAAAGAAAGTATATTTATATGACTCACACTTAATGGGGAGATTGTTATAATATAAGTGTGAGTTAATAATGAAAAGGTTTACTCATATACTTCCTCACAAAACCTATTGATCTCTGAAAAATGGATGTCATATTGACATTTTATATCAATACTTATAGAAATTGAAAAGTTTGTTGTTGGTTCAGCAACATGTTACAGTAAACTAGTAGTTTACTGATCCAAACAAATTTATGTTGGCATGACTTGTTTTATTCATCCAAGTCATATATAAAAGATTACATTTGACATCCATTGAAGAACTAGAAGATTTTTCATAAATAGCCAACAGATTATATAATTCAAGAATTATCATGTGTTGCTTGTTCTCAAAGAAATTTGATATGAGAGTATCACAAGTTATGATTTAGAATGGATCTCTATATTTCTGAAAATAAATAAACTCATGTATGGGCCCATTCAAATATCATGTAAACCATATCAATGTTCAATAATTTTGATAGATGCATCTATAAGATGGTTACATGTGATATTACTATTAGTTTGCAACCTGAAGTTTGCAAGAAAGTTTGAATAAATTATTATGTTAAGCGCGATTTCCAGATTATATGATTCATTCATTGAAGCCTCCATAAATAGCTAGATTAATACTTATGAGAACAAAATTTATATTTCAGTGTTAGCATATTTGATCTTACATATTGCAGTACTTATATTAGCCAACCAAATTCTCCCAATATAATTGGCTTTTGGTCAGGAGCCATGTATATTCCATCTTAAAAAGTTTGAATGTGCATTCATATTGATCACTATAATGCACATAAATGGATATTTAGAGGAAATTGAGATAAATGTTGGGTAAGAATCTCCTTCTTCTTGTTTGTCTCTAAATGAAACAAAAGGATGTTTCTAATGGAAACAAATAGATTTAGGAGACTTATACTACATGAGTAGTCGATTGTCATTTGACAAAGTTTTCCTAATATAAGGGGGAGAAATTAAATAGCTGGAAAAGAAAATAAAAGGAATGCATTATTACTATCAAATATAGATCCTCGAATATAACAATATGAACCAGAAGTTCATTTGGTTTGCATTCATGAAATATTACATAAAATCTGCCAGATGCAATTACTGACCTAAATGGGAATTACTAAATCTCATATTCCAGCTATAAGTCGTCTAATCAGCATAAATGAAAGTGAGACATGCCCGAAGTATGAGAGAATAATCAGTTCCAAAAGAAAAAAAGAAAGAAGCAAATAATCAAGATAATCATATTAAGGAGGCAGACACTCCAGAAGAGGTCAATACATAACTACTTGCAGAACCCTCAAAAAAGGTTCAGGTACCTGAAAGTAATAAAGAGATCTTAATGAATAATGTCACAACAAGAAAAATGGAACTGAAATGATAAAATTGTCGACAACATTTTTAATAATAATATCACGTGATCAAATGAGGATCTTATACATAAATATGTCGGTAGGAAAAAAAAAGGTAATTGGCCAACTGAAAAAGGGGATAAAAAATGTTCTTTCGATATGTGAAATTTATGGACCTGCAGTCTAAAATATTTGAAATATAAAGTTATTTGTTATATATGAATATTCATGTGAAAATAAATATTTTCACAAGGTTTAATGATGATTATGATGAGGTACAACATTTGACGGTTGATACAATAATTGTTGCATATATTATTAGTCTAGCAGTATATGCAAACAAAATAATGCGTCTATTAGATATCATTATATATAGCATATATATGTGGATAGTGAATATTACATGAGAGTCTTTGAAGAATCTAAAATGCCAGAAGCATATACAAGAAAATCATTCTATATATAAAATGTTGTGCGAGTTTGAAAATAATTCAAGAATATATAATTGATTGAAAAATATATTGAAAAATGAGTAATTTTACAAGTTATCAAATGCATCAGTGATTTCAAAATCACATATTTTTGCCGTGGTGAATTTTCTTGTAAAGATATATTGAATTTAATGGTCCAGAAACACCTTATACTTTATGAGAATATTTTTGTATTATGCTAATATTGTATTTATTATGATTCTATTGATAAAAATTAGTTCTTGCAAGTGCACAGTGGATAACAAAAATGAGATTTGGTGTGATAGTCCTATTAACATATTATATAATATTAGTTTGTTCAAAACAAACTGAATATGTGGATGTAAGATATATTTTGATGATTTTCAGAATAATTTTTTTTATTGTTTTCACGATGAATAAGATAAAGGCATAATATATTGATATTTTAGCATATCCAAAAGATATGTAAGAGGAATACATCTAGCAGAATATTTGGTGACAATGTATCATTCATAGTTTGGTGGCTAAAAGAATGATATGCTCAACAATACATGAGAAGTGATGTTCTTATCAGGGAAGTAAAACTGATGTTATTATCAGGGGGAATAAATAAGATATTATCATCGTGTGAAATAGAGACCATGCTGTACTCTTTTCTTTAACCAAGGTTTTGTCCCACAGGGTTTCCCTGGTAAGGTTTTTAATGAGGCAGTTTCAATTTGTATTGTGTACTCTTTTTCCTTCACTAGGTTTTTGTCCCATTGGATTTTTCCTAGTAAGGTTTTAATGAGGCACAATATTTTTTTATGGACATCCAAGGGGGAGTGTTGTAAAATACTAATTAAGGTGGATGTCCATGAGCTCCCAACTCTTGACCTTTCATTTTCTACATCCCATAACCTCTCCAATGAATGATCTTTAGGAGTTTTCTTGCCCATAACTCAAAGGTTACAATGTGTGCACTCATGAGAATTAAAGTTTGCCATTTACTTTGTGTAACTTTTAGTTGTGGTTGAAGGCCTGTAAATAGAGCACAATGTACTACACTTTGTTGGTATCTAAATGAATAAGAATCACTCCCTCCTTGCTCTCTATTTCTCTCTTGTATTTCTTCATTCCCTCCATATCAATCTCTTATACTTTCTTGATTTTTTAACATTTCTTATCTTATACTCATTCTCTCTCATACTTTTTATCTATTCTCTCTCCTAAACTTTTTTCATAAATAGGGGCATATATGGAAAAAAAATATGATATTTTTGACACACTTATTACTTTTAATTATCAATTCATTTTACTCAATCAAAGAAAAAATTATTTATAAATAGGATCGGAAGTAGTATTTATAAATTATCTCAACCATCTATCCCAATTGTGCTTTAGCTTCTACAGCCTCTCCCTCTTCAACAGCGAACTCTCCGGCCCATCTCTGACATCGGCTTCCTTTCCCTCTTTTGATATGAATTTCTATGCAATGTTACTCTCCCCCTTCCTTCTCTCTTCTCCCAGATTCTTGTGGTGATTTTTTTAATTTTTAATTTTCCCTTGGTTTACTGTATATCACATGAGACTTAGACGGATTTTTTTTTGATAGTGGATTTTATTATATTTTAATGAGATATGTATATTAGGTTAGTCTTTCTATCAAAATGACTCAAGTCAATTTGATAGAACCAATCATTGAATTATATACCTTCATTCTAATATTTATGTAATCAATGTGGGACTATTATTTTTTATGTATTCTAATATTCTCCCTAATACTTTTTTTTTTCTTTTTTGCTTGAGCTTGTATTTTTTTCTTTTTTTAATTTTCAAAGGTCTCAGGTCCACAATTTTTTTTTCAATATTCATTTTCTTCTTCTTCTACTTCTTCTTCTTTTTTGTCCCATTAATTGGATGACTCAGATACTATATTAGATTTTAATGAGGTATGTATATTAGGTCAGTCTTTCTATCAAAATGATTCAAGTCAATTTGATAGGTTCAATCATTAGATTATATACCTTCACTCTAATATTTATGTAATCAATCTGGGACTATTCTTTTTTATGTATTCTAATAGACTTCAGCTGAATTTTAATTGCTTGATTGAAACTTGAAAAGCATTTAGTTCTGTCTCTTCTTTGCAATTTTCCCACTTCTAATTGATAGGTGGAAGGTTTTTGGAGTCGGACTGGTCCAGCCGCCACCCGGAGACTCAGAAGGCTTGCTTTAATGCTTCAAGCTGTTTATGAGTTAGACCCACTGTACAAAAAATCGAACCAGACCGGCCTGTTCGACCGGTTGAACCGGGAACCGGCCAATGGTCCAGTCTAATTTGATGGTTAAACCGGGGAACCAGTCAGAATCGGTTAAAACCGGTAAAACCGATGGTTCAACCGGTTGAACTGGTTTCAACTTTTTTATTTTTTTTATTTTTTTGTTTTTGCTTTTTTTAGGGAAAAATTGGAAGTTGAAAACCAAAATGAAGAGAAAAATAGGTAAAGAAAGAACAAATCTAAAAAAAATGAAGAAGATAATGAAAAAAATTATTTAAAAAGATATAATAATTATAAAAAAGGAGATATCATTGCATAAGTATAGGCATTATAACTCATACTAATAGATTTTAAATATTTTTTTCTTAAAAATCTTCCTTTTTATTTATAGAAGTTTAAAAATATATTAATATATATTGTCACTAATAAATTATAATATTTTAATATGACCGGTTCACTACCGGTTTAACTACCGGTTAGACCCCAATTGACCAATTAACCCTTGAACCTGTGCTGTGACCGGTTCATTGCCTGGTCCGGTTTTTCGTTCCTTGGTTAGACTAGAATGAGTTGCCTCAAACCGCTTGTTGAGCCAGAAAAACAGATTTGACCCGGGAACTAGAACGGATATTTAAAAACCGGACGGGTTGCTTAAGGCTTTGTTTGGTTCAATGAAGGTTAGGTTAAGTGAGGTTTACTTAAGTTAGGTTAGAAGAGGTTATAATGTTATTTGATTCAACGAAGGTTAGGTTAAGTGAGGTTTATTTAAGTTAAGTTAGGTTAGAGGAGGTTAAAATGCCCTTCTACATAATTTCTTTCTTCTTTTATAATGTATTTATTAATAATAATTATTTATATAAAATTATTATTTATAAAATAATTATTCGTGTAAGCATATAAATAATTATTTATAAAATTATTATTATTTGAAAAATTCGTTGAATCAGGAGGTCAAGTTTTAAAGGGGAGGGTAGTGTTGGAATTTTAAAAAATTGTCATGGACAATTTAGTCACAATTGAAGACAACTCACCTAGGAAAAACCCCAATTTTGGAGGGTTCACAACCTAGGTTAGGTTACCACTAGAAGACAAAAAAATATCCAACACCTAGAAGAGGGAATTCGGGTCGGGCTGGCGGGTTGGGCCCGCCAGCCCGTAAATATAATCGGGTTCGGGCCTGGAAAAATCAGGCCCAAATGTAATCGAGCTAAACGGGTCAAGCCCGTTTAACCGTCGGGTTAAACGGGCTAACCCGCGGGGTAAACGGGTTAACCCGTTTAGCTCGATTACCCCAAAAAAAAAACCATTCCCTCTTCTCTTTTCGGTTCGCCCGCCCGCGCTCTCATTCTCTGATTCTCGTGACTCTGTCTCTCATCTTTAAATCAGATTTTCCTCCTCTTCTCTGAACCCTAACGCTCTACCCTCCGCAGGTCCGCTCCCTTTCTTGCGCTTCCTCTCCGGCTCGGCCCCGTCACCGTCGTCCGTCACCCTTCCTCTCCGGCTCCGCTGGTTCGGCCTCCGCCTTTCCAAGTCTCGCTCTTCCTCTATGCCTTCTTCGCTCCGCCGCTCTGTGCTCTCGCATCGCAGTCTCGGTCTCCGTCTTGCTCTCCACCGCCGCTCTGTGCTCTCCGCCGCCTCTCCCAGACTCCCTCCTCCTCTTTGACTCCGCGCCACCACCGCTGAGTTGGTCTCCCCCATCTTCGGATCTCCCTCTTCCCCTGGCGTCAGTGGCGTCTCTTAAACCAAACCGGATTAGGCATGCTCATCTGTCGTCTCTTCCAAGTCTCCCATCTGAACTGAAACCAAACCGGATTCTCTTCCTCTCGTGCTTGTGCTCGTCGCCTCTGTGACTGTAAGAGGTAATTTTTTTTGAAAATGAAAAATTTCATTATGTTAAAAGATTAAAATGGCACTTAGTTTATATGGAATGTAATGATTAAAAGAAAGAAGGAATTGTGCATATGTTTAAAATGTAATGATTAATATGCACCCTTGTTGTGCAAAATTTCACAATCACAGTAATGATTAAAATGTATTGATTAATATGCGCCCTTGTTGTACTGTGATTGTGTATATGTTTTTCCAATTGATTGTTGTACTGTGATTGTGCATTTGTTGGTTAAGCTGAAATGCTCATTTGTTGAATTGCTGTGATTGTGCATTTGCTGGATGAAAATTTGAACTCTGTAGTTCTGTCTTTGCTGGATAAGTGGATTTGTTTTTCTAATTCCATTTTATACTATGATTATGCATTTGTGGTTGTTGTTGGATTTTGTTTTCACTTTTGAATAATGCTTTTGTCGTTAAAAAAATATGGCTACCATGGATGTTGACAATGTGGCCACACAATCCGAACAACCTACTGAACTTGAAGCTTCCACTGTACAAACACAACGTAAAGATGCTCCTACTGTAAATAAAAGGGCAAGATGTACGACATCTGATGTTTGGAGATACTTTACAAAACTTGGCATAGTTGATGGTAAGGAAAAAGCCAAATGTAATGGGTGTGGAAAGCTATATGCTGTGGGAAGCAAGGATTGTGGGACTTCACACCTTCGGTGGCATATTGAAAATTGTAATGCACTCCCAAAATACAAGGATGTTGGTGAAATGATGATAGACCAATCAGGGATTGTTAGAGCTAGAAAGATTGACCACAACAAAGTTCGAGAACTTATTGCCTATGCCATCATTAAACATAATCTTCCCTATGCTTTTGTTGAGTATGAGGGAATTAGGGAGTTGCTCTCATATTTGAATCCTGATTATAAGAGTATTACAAGAAAAACTGCTGTGGTGGATGTATGGAATTTCTATCTTCATCAAAAGGACAACCTAAAGGCCAAACTAGCAATGAGTCCAAGTAGAATATGTTTGACTTCTGATTGTTGGACAGCAATAACTACAGAAGGTTATCTTTGCTTAACTGCTCACTTTGTTGATGAGAAATGGAATTTGCACAGCAAAATACTTTCCTTTTCTAAGATGGAGCCTCCTCACAAGGGACTTGAATTGGCAAAAAGGGCGCATGAGATATTGATAGATTGGGGGATTGACAAGAAGGTTTTCTCTATCACGCTGGACAATGCTTTAGCAAATTTTCATATGCAAAGAATACTTAAAGAGAATTTGAATTTGAGTGGTAGCTTGATATGCAATGGAGAATTCTTTCATGTGAGATGTTCTGCCCACATCTTGAATCTCATAGTTCAAGATGGTTTGCGAGTAGCGAAAGGAGCTTTGAATAAAATTAGGAGCAGCATTATGTATGTACGGAAATCAGAGGCAAGGATGATAGAGTTCAAGAAAAGGGTTGAACAAGTTGGGGGAATTGACACTTCTGTGGGTTTAAGGTATGATGTCCCAACTAGATGGAATTCGACACATGCAATGCTTGAAAGTGCAATTAAATATCGTCGTGCTTTTGCTAGCTTGGCCTTGAATGACACAAATTACAATCATTGTCCAACAAATGAAGAGTGGTCAAGAGCAGAGGCTATGTGCACATTCTTGAAGCCTTTTGCAGTGATAACAAACTTGATATCTGGATCATCATATCCCACCTCGAACATGTATTTCACACAAATATCAAAGATTGAGTTGCTGCTAAAAGGACATTTGAAGAGTGAGGATTCTGTGATTCGGGATATGGCTCAGAGTATGCTTGACAAATTTGACAAATATTGGACTGAATATAGTGTTATTCTTGCATTAGCCATTATCCTTGATCCTCGGATGAAGCTTGAAGTCATAAAGTTTACTTTTGCAAAATTAGATCCCATAAATGCTCATGAGAAGATTGAAAACGTTAGGAGTAAGTTGTACTATGTTTTCAATGAGTATAAAAATGTGGGATCATCTTCATCCGACACCCCAATTGGTAGAGCTGCTTCAAGCTCGAATGCCAACACGGTGTTTATCACAGAACCAATTCCTAGCCGTAACTCGAATGAAGTGGATGACTACGAAGTTTTTGATGTAAGTTTGAAATTCTTAAATAGTTTTTGTTTAGATTTAATTTGAATTTTCATTGTCACTATCCTCTGTTCATTTAATTTGACCTTTTTATTAATTTTTCAATGGTATAGGATTTTTTTTCATTCAAGTGTCAAGATGAGGCAACAATTGAAAGGTATGAATTGGACTACTATTTGGAAGAAGCGATACTTGATAATAGATTGGCTACAAGATTTAATGTCTTGGATTATTGGAAAGCCAACTCAGCTCGATTTCCCTATCTTTCAAAGATGGCATGTGATATTCTTAGTATTCCAATTACTACCATTGCCAGTGAATCAGCCTTTAGCATAGGATCTCGGGTTCTCACAAAGTATCGATCTTGTCTTCTTCCAGATAATGTTGAAGCTCTCATTTGCACACGAAATTGGCTTCTTGGTTTTCCATGGGATGGTAATATTTATAATCATATTTGTTCATTTATCTTTCTTAATATATCTATTTAATAAATCTTTTATGTTTATGTCATTACTTGTGGCAGAGGATTCTGAGATAGAGAAAAGGGAAACTGCTCCTGTCCCTATTTTTGCTGCTTCAGACAATGCTTCGAATATAGTGATTGCCGATTGAAGAATGACGAAGGAAGATTACAAGTTTTTGTTGTTGTTGTGAAGAATTAGCTCCAAAAAGATTATAACTTTCTTGCTAATTGTTATTGTATTATATGACTTATATCCCTCATTCCCTTCGAATACACTTATGCCATGCCTTCATTGTCTTGCCTCAGAAACTTGGTGTTTTAATTTATTTAGAACTTGGTGTTTTAATTTATTTAGAGCTTGACATCAGCACTCTTGCCCAAATCTTGAGAAAGTAAATTTGGATGGCTGTGATCATTTGAAAAGAGCATCATTTAGTCCTGTAAGTAATATTTCTTCATGAATTGCTTTAAATTTTGCTCTATATATCAAGCTATTGCATTCTTTGTCTATTTGATTTGATTGTATATTATAAAAGGAGGATAAATATTTAATTTGCATGTATGAGCTTTAGCTTATAACCTTATATGAAGCTCCCTACTTGTTTGCTTTATTGTCTGCATTGTTACAACGCAAGTTTATAATGTGGTATGGGAGATATCTGATGTTCATTTTTTCTAAAGGCTTGGGAGGGGGCTACTGCATAACATGATAATTGATAAGAATCAATTAATATATGGTAGTGTAATCTGTAGTAGCTAAAAAAAAACGAAAGGAAGCATGCTGGGCAAAAAAAAAAACTGAATATATAGCCCATTAGCCCAAAAGCAAAAAAAAACGAAAGGAAGCATGCTGGAAAAAAAAACTGAATAGCCCATTAGCCCAAAACCAAAAAAAAAAAAATCGGACCCGCCAGCCCGACTAATCGGGCTCGGGCTGCCATAGGGCAGCCCGTGTTATAATCGGGCTGATTAAGCCCGACCCGATTAGTCTCAACCCGTGTCAGGCCAGCCCGTCGGGCTCGAGCTGGCCCGAATTCCCTCTTCTACCAACACCTAACATAACCTCCTTCCAACCAAACACTACTTTTTTACCTCCAACCCACTTCAACCTAACCTAACCTCCAACTAAACAAAGACAACTCCAACCCAACCTAACCTAACCCCCAACCAAACAAAACCTAAATGACGAGCTTTAAAGGCAGAGGTAGAAGGAGAATGATGACTGAAAGAGAAAAAGAAGCTAGTAAACCCGTCACAAGAGTTGAAGTTTGATATATCCAAAATTTTTCGATATGAAAAGCTTCATGGGGAGCAAAAAATAGTTAATAAACAGAGGAGAAAGGGTGATGCGTCGAACCTTCATTTGATGAGAGCATGAGACTTCACCTGCCGGCCTCCAGTGAAGAGAATAAATAATAATAAACCTTCAAAATCCTATCAGAATTCAGAAGAAACTAGAAGACAGCCAAGCTTTGGGAAGGTAACAAAAGCAGCTGGCATTTGTCCTGTGACTAGGATGATAGCACAATTTTCTAATTAGTCTTTGAGAAATTCAAATTTGCATCGATATTAACAAATGACAATCAATATGTATATTTTTTATTTTATATATAACATAGAATGTACTAGATTGCAGGTACAAATACTATTTATTATTTGCATTTTTATTGTAAAAATTTAAATTACGATACCACATAGATTACGTAAAAATCATTTTAAGGCATAATGATTTTAACAAGTTTTATAATGTTATTGACTACAACTTTTAACATGGGAATGAAACAATTGGAGAAATTGACTATATATTTTTAAAGGGATTGACAACTCATATAGGGTGTGTTTGTTTTGGCGATTGGATAAGTAACTTATTTTTACTTAAACTTATGGAATCTTAAGATTGGAAAAAAGTTAGATTGGGTAAAATGATGAGTGTTTGGATTAGCGATTAGATAAGTAATTTAAAGTAACTTATGTGAAAGTGAATGATGTTTGGTTTGACTTTTATATAAATGACTTTTGTATTAATTAAGAGAAAAAAATTGAAAGAATTATGAAAATTGAAAAAATGAAGGACTAATTGTGGAAAAAGAACTCATTGGCAACTTAATTGCCAAATGGGACCTTGGAAGATATCTGCATTTGTTAAAGTAGCATTCTTAGTGATAAATTGATCCAAACCATTCAATGGCGACAGTATTACCATAAGACACATACTCAAAATTTGGCAATGGTACAATTTTAAATAAAATTATATCAAACTCTAATTTAAATTGGTATACTCCAAAAGTCTTTTCTATTGTGCATCTCAAGCTTAAATTTTATAAATTATATCAAACTCTAATTTAAATATTAAATCCTAACTCATATTTTCACATAACTCAAAATCTAACAAAATAAATCGATTAAAACCTCAATAATACCTCCAATAATCCAAATAAATTATTTAAACTAAATTTAATGGGTAAAAACACTATATAGAAATTAATTTATGACATGTTTATAAAAAAAATTGATTATAAAATCATAAAACAACTAAATAATAAATCTAAACTGATTAAAATTAATTATTAATTATTAATTATTCTCTACATTTCTACAGTAATATATTAACAAAACTCAAAACTTGCCTAAACTCTTATTCCAAAATATTCTCTAATTAGCAGAAGATTACTATCTAAAGAAAGAGAAAATTATTTAGAACATTTTTCATAAAAGAAGTTTTGTTATTAGAAGTGATTTTGAGTACCTCATTAATCCCCAAAAATATGAAAATACTCCTATCAATATTTTTTTATACACACACAGGCACATAAGCTCCAATAAGCTTCATTTTGAGGCTTATGACTTTTTTCAACTTATGACTTTTTTCAGCTTAAATCCAATCGCTGAAACAAACACCCATATTTGATCAAAACACTGTTCAAACCCAATTACTACACTATTTAAGTCCGATTGTTAGAGAAATCGCCCAAACAAACACGTTGATAATGATTTTAACAAGTTTCATAATGCCTTTGACTATAAATTTTGACAAGTGAAACACTTGGAAGGTTTTAACTAAATGGGTCATATTTTGTGAAATTGACTATACTTATAAACGGACTAACATCTCATGTAATAATTTTAACAAGTTTCATAATAACAATGACTACAACTTTTGACATATGAAGCACTTAGAAAAATTGACAATACTTTTAAAGGGATTAACAACTCGTGTAATGATTTTAACAAGTTTAGTAACACATTTAACTACAACTTTTGATTTGGGGAAATGTAACCAATTGAGCTAGGTTTTATGAAATTGACTACACTTTTAAAAGTATTGAAAACTTATGTTACAATTTTAACAAATTTCTTAATGCCATTGGCTACAACTTTTGATAAAGAGGAAACCAAGAAGTCAAATTGGGTAACTTCATGAACTTGCTTTCTTGTGGTGGTATTGTTGTTTCTTGACTTTTCAATTTTCTTTGTTGAGTTGAAAAGTTGAAAAAGCTATAACCCTAAGGGGTTATTGTAATACCCCGAATTTTGAGATTTGATGCTAGAGAATAAGCCTGAAATTAGTGAATTGTTAAGCCCCGATTTAGCAAGATCTCAAATTGTGATTAAGAGTTAATGATTCAAAAAGTGGATGTCATTAGTGATAAATGGACCTTTTTAGAGACTATGATGTGATTTGGAATCGGAATGTGTTATGAGCAGTGCCAAAACCCTATATTTAAGTTCAATTATAGATTAACATCTAAATTGATTTAAAATAGAGGGGAGGGCGCATTATGGAAGAAAAGGAATGATATGGTGTGTTTGGTGGTAATTCAAGAGGAATTGCCGTAATTAGGGTAAAACGGTAAAGTTACCAACCGATTAGTCAATTACCAAAAAGGAAACTCATTGGTAACTTCAAGATTAATGGTTGAGATTGATTTATGCAATAGGTCAAGGGGTGGAATCCCATGTGGTGTGCCTATGTAAGCTCATGATTTGTGTGATAAAATTGTGACAAGTGTCACAATATGAGCCCTTGATCTTGGTCAACATTTCAAATAATCATATCTCTCCCCCCTCTTCATTAAGGTAAGCCAAGAGCTCTAATTGGGGCCAAAAAACTGATCCTTCTTCATCCTCTTCTCTCTCTCTCTCTCTCTCTCTTGTCTTCCATTTTTGCCTAGCTTGGGGGAGGAAAGAGAAAGAAACAAGGTGAGTTTTGGTTTGGTAAATGGCCTCTAATGCTTAAATCCTCTTCATTAATCTTGTTCATAGTGATGAGAGCTTCATTACTATAGTTTTAGATTTGTGAAAGAAGGTATTTGGGAGCTTGAGAAAAATTAGAAAGATGAAGAATCAAGAAATTGGTTTGGGAAAGAGGAAAAGGTGAGTATTTGAAGCCTTTTGATCTAAGTTTTATAATTTGTGGATGAGTTTTGTGACTTGTGAAATTTTGCCATGATTTTGTGGTAATTTCTAAATGCATGAATTATCATGTGTTTTTAGGTGCAATTGGTGTTTTATTATGTTATATGTTCATTGGAATTAGTTTGGAACTTTGGAAAGTAAAGAATTGCAATGTGAGTTTGAATTGTGACTTGTATTGACATGTTGTGATTATTGGTGAAACATGTCAATGGAATGTGAATTTGGTTGATTTGGTATTTCCAATGGATTCCTTGTGAAATTTTGTGTGAGAATGATGTTTGATATGAAAATTGGACCATTGGAAGCAAGTGTATAAAATCTGAAATTTTGTCCAGTGAATCTCTATTCTGGGCAGTTAGTTTGTATGAACATTTTGAATGACCAAATGGTCTCTAAAAATTCTAAAACTTTCCAGTCTTGAAGTTCACATTCCAAACTTCAAAATGGACAAATAAATTGTGTCATTTCATTTTATGAGCTGGGATTTATAGCTGTCCAAAGTTTAATGTCGAAACTGGGCTAGATTCTGAAGCAGTGAGGATATTTGTGTAATTCTGTATTTCTGTGGTTATGGACAGCCTTGATTCATATTTTTCCTATGAAGAGGACTTAAATATCTTTCATTTGACTTTACGATGACCTCGTTTCGATTTTTCTAGAATTAATTATGAATTTTCGAAGTTGCCTTGGTTGCAGCAGAAAATCTTGGCTGCAACGCAAAAGTTTCTGTGTGTGTTTTGGCCGCAGCCAGAAATTCTTGGTTGCAGCCAAAAACCTTCTGTGCACGTTTTGGCTACAGCCAACCCCCATTTTCAGTACTTAGTGATTTTGAAAAGTGATTTCCAACCTAGTACGTCCCAATCCTTTCAAGCTTTTGTTGAGCTTATTATTAGACACTTAAGGGTGTGAATGATAACCAACTTTAAGTATTGTGAAAGTAAGGATTTGGAATTTAGAATTGACCCTATACCCTTGATTTGGTTATAGGGTTGGATATTCGCTAGGATTGCGAGTAGTCGATGCTGGAGCATATGTGGAAAAGAATAAGGGTAGGGAACTTACCTCTCCTGCATGTATATGATATTTGTATTGGTATTGATGCATGTTATTGCTTTGCTTGATTATGTGAAACATGTATGAATGATTTGAAGCTATGTTTCAATTTATGCTATGATCATATGTATGTTGTTCGAAGTATTGAGCTTACAGATTTGTCATTGTGTGTAAGCATGAGTTATGCAAGCATGTAATGCATTAAACATTTATCTTGCATGCATATTGGTAATGTTTACCTACTGGGATTCTTTCGAATCTCACCCTCCCCTATCAACCATTTTAGACAGGGTAGGTAGATCGAGAATGGAACATGCAACCAAGGGCGGCAAGGACTCCTTCGGATTGTCAATTTGGTAGTTGGTTATCATTATGGTTGGGATTATGTATATTTGGATATGTATTTGAGATGACTTTGTGTAATCCCCGTTTGAGAAATTATAAAAGGTGAATGTACCCTATGAATCCTATGTAAAGGTATGAACCCGGGAGTTGCCTGGATGATATTGTTGTGCACTCTGATATTTGTATAAATGTGATATTCCGTGTGACGTAATTGTATTCGAAGCGTGAATATGAGACCATGTGTATTAGATTTTGAAACGTATTTGAGAAAACCCTATCTCAAGGATGGGATTATGAATGAGTTTTAATAATTATTGGTCTCTATTTCACTTTAATCGTGTATTTCGAATATAATTATGGAAGGGGGTTACAGTTATGCTGCCCAAATTCTGTTGAATCATAGTTAATAAGTGTTTAAATAAGTTAATAAAGGATTAGAAGTGGAAAAGTATAAGTTTTGGAAGCTAAGACACAAAACTATTTTTTTCTACTTTTCTTCAATATTTCGGCCAGCACTGTTCTAAGGGGTAGGAGTTGGACTTTCATAAAATAGATGGTTCCATTGGATTTAGTGGGCAAAAATAGGTGGGGTTACAGTTGGTCACTTTTTCAGAAAAAGTATAATTATGAAAACGCCCCCAAAATCCTTAAATCGGGCCTGTCAAAGGTATTTTTATAATTTGATAGTAAATTTGGTGATTTCATGCCCGGAAATGGAGTCTTTGGGCGAAAATAGGTCAGAATAGCCTTAATCAAAATTTTGGGAAAACGTGCCATCGAGCCGGGTACGTCTGAGGCATTTTGATAAATTTTCACCATAAACTAAGTAGAGTATAAAATGATACTTGCCTAGGTTATAGCCTATTTCTTGTAAATTTAATATTTTAGAACCGAATTGGAAGCTGAAATGACACATTTTACGATACACATCTAAAAAAGAATCTATAAAGCTTTGAGGTAGGGACATTATCCTTCAACATCATGCCATAGTTATATGATTGTATGGATGCCATTGTTGTAAATATACTTTATTAATCAACATGATTTGCCCAAAAAGGGGCCAGTAGTGCTAGAGGCACTTACACTGGAGGTTGTAAGAACCCAACCAGTGCAGATTAATGAAGCTAGGCCTTACTCATGTATACATGCAGATGATATGTTTATATTGTTCATTAATTGGTGCATACATGGCATATATCATATTTACTTTTCGCATTTTCTATAAACGATTGTATGTTTCTACTGGGATTCTTCGGAATCTCACCCTATTTTTAAATAAACATCTCAGTGAGTACCAGTAGTTCAGAAGGCAAGGGCATAGATGGCGGGAAATAATTGGCATGTGTCTCAAGGCGAGGATAAGATAGCGGATTATAATTAGTTATGTTTAGATATTTTGGGAAATTCTGTAAATATTAAAGTTTCCGCTGTATTTTCTGTATTTCGTTGACGAACGACGTTGGGATTGTAAATGAATATTTTTATCAGTATAATTATAGTTTTCTGTATATCCATTGAATTCCGTCTTTATTACTCTTCGAATATCGAAATGGAAACAAGTGTTAACAATTTTAACAAGTTGTGTAACTTCATTGACTATTATTTTTGACATGTGAAACACTTGTACAATTTTATTCAACATTGCATAATATCATTAACAACACTTTTAGCAAGTTTGACGACTATAATATTGGCATTGACCAAAACCCAAAACGCCTATGACAACAACAACATTTTCCAGTTGATGGTCATTGGGATACATGGTCGCCCCTAATATGCTTGGCGATTTGAAAGTCCTTGTGCGTAATTGAAACCGTTTTAGCAGGAATTGTTCATAAGTTAGTGTCTCCAATAAAACCAAGTAAACTTTGAAGAGTAGCGACATCAGAACTTTGAAATTGAATATCAATCTTGAAGTCATGAACAATCTCTCGAACCAGACACTGGATAGGAAGGTTGAGGGAGAGAGAAGAATCCTCACTCTGGCTCTCCTCGACGGCAAAGACTCGAGCAAAAAAATTTGAGAGCACAACTGATTGGTGGGAGTTTGGGTGAAGTTATTAGCCGAGTGCCTTCTCATAACTCAAGGGCAGCTTGGTCTTTTGCCCCAAACATTTAAAACCCTAATCCATACCTTCATCCCTATCTATCCTTAATGGACTTTTCTGAATTTGATAAATCCACGTGGTATTTATATGTTTTTTTCCATTATATAGAATCTGAAATTAATTTTACTTTTTTTTGCCAGAATTGACATTAATTTTACTTACAATTGTAAACCATACTTCTCATTTTTCATATTTTTTTTTATCAGTATCAATTATTTGTTTATCTTAATCCTCTCATGTCTAACTTTTACACGGTACCCGAGAAGAGATCATTGTTAAGATCGGGTGCTACTTAAACAATCAAAATCTTTAGTACTCGTTTGGATAACTTATTTTTGAACAATAAATGTTTACAAATCGTGATTCACAATATACGAGGTAAATATGTGAAAAGAGTTTTGTTTCGACTTACGTAATTAATAGGGTTAAGGTGCAAAAATGCACATAAGCTTTTGTCAAAAGTGCATCCAACACCAAATGTTTTTTTTAGGTGCAAAAGTAACTATGTGGTTATAAAATAGGTGCAAAAGTCACAGTAGCTGTTAGATGGGAAACGTTGACCGTTAAAAACAACTTCATTGACTAACTTTGCTGACATGGCAGGTGATTGAGGTGATTGGATTGCTGATTGGAATTAATGACCAATGAAGAAAAAAGAAAAAACGCAGTGAAAAGGAAAAAACGCAGGTATATACATTCATACCTGGAGCGGAACTCAGTGACGGTGCCCAAAATCCAAGGGCGAGCAACAATCATCAGTGACGACGGCGAGATCGGAGGCGAGTTTCTACTTGTTATATTTTTTATATTAAGCGACGAAGCATCCTGGGCATCAGCGACGAAGCATCCTGGCACGCCAAGTACAAAGATTCCGCTTATGTATTCGTCGGCGGCATTCCCTTCGATCTAACCAAGGGTGATCTTCTCGCAGTTTTTGCTCAGTAAGTCTCTCTCTCTCTCTCTCTCTGATCGCTGCTTCGATCCACCATCTCCAAAGGCCCTATCGCCCAACCACCTTACCGAGGGAAGGATTCCGACGCTGCGATTCCAACGATGAGATTCCGACGATTGAATACACGATGAACCGTGCGATTATTACCCAGCTCCCTCTGACGATGAAAATTCCGATCTGCCCAACTCTGTGTCAGATGAAAATTTCGATCTACCCGAATCTGTGTCAGATGGCGATTCCTATTGAAGGCTCTGGACGGTGATTTCTATCGGCGTGTTTTCACTCCTCCGATTTGAAACTTTCGCCTCCGACTGAGAATCTCTTACTGCACAGAGGTAATTCCGTCGTGTCTTTGCTTTCGCCAATTAATATACAAGTATGAGGACTGTATTTTACATGTATAAATGTGATCTCGTGGGAGGTCTTGGTTTGGTTGAGGTGGAAACCAAATCGAAGGTCAGTAATAAGGGAGTAATAACCAAGATCATCCTCGTCACCGTCGGCAACGAAGTCTTAACCTTCGGCGACCAGAATCTTCAAAACCAACTATTGCCGGCGATGCAAAACCTCCAAGACGCACTTAACTCCGCCTCTTTGGGCAGCAAAATCAAAGTCTCCACCGTCCACGCAATTTCAAGCAGACCTGGAGCGGAACTCAGCTTCTTTATTGCCCAAGTTTTCACTGCGTTTTTTTTTTCCTTTTTTTAATTGGTCATTAATTCCAGTCAGCAGCCCAGTCACATGCTATGTGAGCAAAATTAGTCAATGAAGTTGCTTTTAACGGTCAACGTTTCCCATCTAACCGCTACTGTGACTTTTGCACCTATTTTATAACCACATAGTTACTTTTGCACCTAAAAAAAGCATTTGGTGTTGGATGCACTTTTGACAAAAGCTTATGTGCATTTTTGCACCTTAACCCTAATTAATACTTATTTCTCAAAAATAAGTTATTCCAAAAACCCACTAAGTGAAGGGAACCATATGGACACTTTGTTCAATATTCCTTCCAATCCTTTTAACAAGACGCCTAGAAAAAAAAATTACATTTTTATAAGACATCATATGAGTATTTACTTCATGGTCAGAAAAAATATAGTATTTATTTTACCTCTTTCATATTCTCATTTTTTAATATTGGTTCTTCTTTCATGAGTTTAAATGAAGACAAAATTAAAAAATTCTTTGATAAGAGAGATAGCTCCATTAACCAAGTTGATCATGTAACAACAAAGTACAATATATGCAAGTTCTCCAAATACCAACACACAAGCTCTCACTTTGCAATCAAAGAATCACTTTTTGAGATGAGGAAAACACGTATAAACATCAGCCTTTGGGTGCTTTGCTTCAGCATGTTCCCGACACTTGACCTCAGTTGTGGTACACATGAATGTCTGCATGCACACCTTGCACTGCACTCAATATTCATGGCAGCCCAGATTCATCATATTCCATAAACCAGTCATTTGACAGACAGTGATTGCAAGAAGAAAATAAACAGTCACAATTTGTGTTTAAGGGTTCTATGAAGTGATTTAAAGCTTCTAATACAATAAGAGAACAACACTATCAAGTGATCAAAAGATGTGAAAAAATTAAAAGCAAAATCAAATGATAGACTGCTGCAACAATGGCACACTGTTTCAAGATTCTATAGAAAAAAATATGTATTTTTCACACACAATTTCAATGATTATTTCTATACAAGACATATTGCAGATAAATCTGTCTTAAATAAGCAGGTGAATCCAATCTTGAATAGATATGAAAGCATGCCAAAAACAAGCCAAACTCAAAAGTATGCTTGCTTCATATAATCGTGTGTGTGTGTGTGTGTCTCTCTCTCTCTCTCTGTTACAGAAGGAGATACAATAACAATATTTTGGCCTTCAGTCTCACCAATGAAATGATCATGATCTTTCCCCCCCCTCAAAATAGAGAAGTCAAAACTAATTTAACTATAGCTTATAAGGTATCTAAAACATGAAGAAACTAGAAAACCAGGGAGTTAAAACAGTTGGCGCTAACTAATGATTCCCTAAGTAGATATCACAGATAAAGAAAACTAAAATGGTTAAAAGAATATCTATTAGCTATACTAATGCCAATCCCATTTCATCTAGAGAGCAAACCAAAGATTACCCATTATTGTGGGCAATAAACATAAATAATATCTTATGGTCAATCTAGAAAGCACAAATCACATGATCTTGATAATTAAAAGACTGATCAGCAAAACTGATGCAAAGAATAGGATCCCTGTTACAACCATATGGAGTAATTAAACAATTTTAAAATCCATTTCTGTGATCAAAAGATGAAATACTCAGGCAACACAAGGCATACAACAAATCCAACCAAATAGAAAATCTAAGGACAACTTAGACAGGCAAAATCAAAGGAGAGCATGCAAGGAGACTACCTGGATGGACATAGCCTTCTTGTTGGACTCTAACTGGCTTCCTATACAATTAGATTCAGCGAAAGCCGCAAAAATTAAGACAAGAAATAGATAGATCTATGATTTGTTCAAAAGGCACAAGACTAGATAATATAGAGTAAACGAGAGATAAATAAAAACTGAAGAAAGAATATACCCTTAGCAGGTTTCTGCTTCTCGAGGTTCTTCTCACGAGCCATCTTGGCCTTCTGGCCGTTGCCTCCTCCCATGGTCACCGAATTGAAGGGATTTGAGAAATGAAGAGCGAAGCAAATCAAAGTCTTGATCAAAATGAATTCTTCTGAGTCGAGAAGATAGACCAGATGGTCAAAAAGAGCAAGAAATTGAAAACAAGCCGAAGTTGCACCAAGAAAAACAAAAACCGAAATTGCGTTCTAGAACCATCTCTTTCCTGCTCCAAATGAATAGTCATCGGGAATTTTTTTTTTCCCATTTAATTTTTTTGACAAGTTTTTTTCCCATTTAATTGATCTAACTTTAAAGAATATCAATTTCTTTCCTAAAGAATGCGTGTACTATATTCGAAGTGTTTTTTTAAAACAAAAAAGTATATTCGAAATTTATCATTATAGAATAACAAGTTTGTATATAATATAAAAGTTCTAATAAATTATACCATTTATAAAAGTCATAAACCGTGTAATTTATTTTTATATGTTGCACATATTAGACCCATTCAAATTCTAATAATAAAATTTAAAAAATTGTCCCAGACTATGTATAGTTTCTTCCAAATGGAAGGCATAGTTTCTTAGTCATTTGAAAAAAATTTTAAAAATGTCAAAAAATAAAAAGATATTATAAATATTCATAATGTTAAAGAGGTATTAGCGTTTGATTCGTTTTATCAAAATTATAAAGAAATAACTGAATTACCCTCAGAGTTTAATTTTCATTTTGATATAATTAATTACAAAAAATTATCCGAACTTATGAATCCTTTATCAGAATATGTGAAATCCTTATTAGATTTTATGAATCAAAATTTGTAACTTGTGAAATTCTTTTGAAAACTTGTGAAAGTTTTGTTCGAACTTATGAAACTTTTATCAAATATTGTGAACTTTGATTTGCAAATTGTGAAATTCTGATGAGAAATTGTGAAAACCTTATCTAAACTTGTGAAATTATTTATCATAACTTATAAAATTGCACCTTCCCCTCTGTTCTTAATTTCAAACTTAGAAGAATAATTCTGTCATTTCCTCTTAGTTTTAAAAAAGACGAATCAGACTCTAACACTTCTTTGATGTTATGAATATTTGAAATATCTTTTTGACTTTTGAGATCTTTAAAGTTCTTTTTAATTGATTTTTCCTAGTTTCTTCCCAATGATTTTTTTTTTTAGCTAAACATATACATCTTCCTTAGCTTGAGACTAGAGATGGGAATGTGGGCCAACCCGTGGGTTACGGGTTGGCCCACACCAACTCTCAGGTTTGTGAGCCCTGCACTTCTGCAGGTTGGCAAAATGCCAACCCTAACCCGTAGTGGACGGGTTGCAGGCCAACCCGTGGGCCCGCTTTTTTTTTTTTTGAAAAAAAATTCTTAGTTTTTAAAGAAGATAGAAAATATGAGACACATATATATGAGTCATTAAATTTATTCTCCTAGTATCAATCATTTCTTTTATAAAAATTTAAAAATATGATCAACAATTCAAGAGATAAAATTATTAAATTTGCCAAAGTTTATAAACAAAACATAAACTCATTCTCAAGCAACCAAGATATAATAATTTTGTTTAAAGAAAAAGGGAAGAGGCTAAGATTTTTTCTCTTTGGATTGGGAGGTACCAAGATAAGAGTGAAAAATTTACAAGTTTTGTAGAATTATTATATGTAAAAAAAAAATTGCAGGCCAATCTGCCACACCGCGGACTAGCCCGCATCAACCCACGAGCTATGCATAGGCCCTCATTTTTTAGGGTTGGGAAAACCTGTGGGCCCACGGGTTGACCCTGTATTACCGCTCTACTTGAGACCCCTCCTCTTGCCTTTCCCTCCTCTTCCTTTTTATAATTATAAGACCAATATTTGAATGGTCTAGATTTAGTTTTATTCAAAATATTATTTTTATTTTTTATATTGTATCATTAAATTATTCATACCAAAATTTAGTAATTGGTATTTAATTAATTATTTTCCTTGTTATAATTTAATATCTTAATAACAATTTTATAAAGGATCAAGTTTGGACTATTTAGATATTGATCTATCAGTTAAAAATAGAGAAGAGGAGGGAAGATGATGGGAAGGCAAGAGGAGGAGCCCCATAATCAAAGTGCCCATTTGGATTAGTGGTGGAGAAGTAGCTTTTTTTATAATATGACTTTTACCAAAGTCAGATAGGATAAAAGTCATATTGTAAATGTGTTTGTGTTGGATTCGAGGTGGCAGAAGTTATTTTTTTTCTAACATTAAATTTGTTTGGATTAGTGTTTGAAAATCTCATTTAGATGGAAAATGGCTGAAAATGACATGAATCTTATTAAATACCACACACACACACACACATTTATTTTTATATACTGTGATAATTGAAGCGAAAAAATATAAATAAAATTTGATAAAATAAAAAAATTCATTTATTATTAGAAAAAAAATAAAAATACACTAAAGTACTTAATTAAAAATTGATTAAGTTGTATTTAAATTAGAATGCATACATTAAGCGGATCATTATTAGATCACATATTCCTAACAAGTTAATCTTTGAATCTATCACGAACATAATTCATTTTAAAATTCACCAAGTAATTATTTGAGTAATGAGAATATATGTAAAATAGAATAAAATTTTAAATATTTAAATCTAAATCATAATTGTTATGAGAAGAAGAAAACTAATAAAGTTGTATAGAATTAAATAAAAGCATTTAATTTTTTTTCATAACATATTATAATCATTTCAATATCATGGGAATGATATGTGAGTAAAATATGCAAATGTAACTCAATCCTTTGAATTATGTGAATATTTAGAAGGGTGTTTGTAAATACATTTTAGATATATATAAACTAAAAAAACTGGAAAAAAAATCAGAAAAAGAGAGAAGTTAAAAAAAAGTATATAAATATGTATACTTTTGAGGATTGAACCCCACCCTTGAAACTTTCCCCTGTTAATTCATTTCCCCGCCCCCATACAGAATCGCACAAAGACTGGTCCTTGTGTTATTTTTTTTCAGTAGTGTTCTCCTCTTCTCCTTCGTGCTTCAAACAGATCACGACAGTTAAAACGGAGAACAAGCCTGAGATCGGCCAACAACCAAGTCTCACTGCCAAACCACCACCCACCAACGCCTACATGATCAGATAACGACTGAAAAATCAGACATGCAACAACGACATCCGTCTGTCACTACCATGACCCACTCGAGTAAGGATGTGGCCAAAAAACGCTCAACACCATAGATCACCACTTTTCGCACCTGAAGATGCTAGAGCTCAGAGAATGACCGCGACCTGCTGGTGAACCACCCACGACGGCGACACTTTCTCACGATGATCAACCAACACTAAGCAACAATAGAGAAGCAGGGAGACGCATGAAGGAATTTGGTTAAGAAGAGATGGAATTCATGGCTTCAACAAGTACACAAGTCAATAAATGCTCCTAAGAGTCACCTATCGTAACTATGACAACCGTTAGAGGCTCTAAAAGGGGGCTTCTTATCGGAAACCTCTTTTTTGGCACAAGCCCAATTGTGCAGATGCTTTGCCAAACATCACAATTTATGCCCGTTGTGCTTTTCACACTCCACCGTGCGGTTTGGACCTCCAAACACTTTGCCAAACATGCTCAAAATTTGTTATTTTTTGCTTTTTTTTCATGGAGAGAGAAAAATAACTTATGAAAGAAAAATATTGAATCTCAATTTTTTTAATTGAAATACTATTATAGCCCTTATTACAAATCCTTATAGATAGAATTTTTTTCCTAAATATATATTCCAAACAAACACAATTAAATTTGAGGCACCGTTGATAGATTGAGGAAGTGAAGAGTCAATCTCATGGAATAGCTTTGTCCAAAAAAAAAACGAAAAATCTCATGGAATAGGAAAACTGACGTGCCCCACATCACATCGTAAGTAGCCCATGTCACACTGCACCAAAAATCGAGGAACATGGCAATATGTCAAGGGTCAACTTGAGTGCTTGTTTGAAAAACCTTTAAAAAAACCTTCAAAGCACATAAAAAGTTCTTTTTTTGGAGAATTACAGTGAAATCCTAAGGAAGGAAAAAAAAATAAAGAAATGATCTCTATAGATTGCAAAATGAAAAAATGGTCTCATTAACAACTCCATGAGCCTGTATTGACAACTCATTAATAACTCTATGAGCCTGTATTAACAACTTCATGGGACCATTTTTTCATTTTACAATCTATTGGGACCATTTTTTCATTTCTCTTCTTCCATGGGACCTTAGTGTAATTCTCCCTTTTTTTTTCCTGTAAGTTAAAATATAACCCTTGTTATTAGGGAAAATTGTGAAAAAATCCCTCATTGATAACTTATTTATTAAATGGGACATTCGCGTGCAAATTATCTTCCACGTGTGCAGAATATCTTTCCTGGTGTACAGATAATCTTCCCTATGTGCAAAATTCTTCTCTATACGTGTGCAGAAATCTTCCCTACGTGTGCAGAAATCATTCCTCCATGTGCAGATATCTTCCCTCCATGTGCAAGATATTTTCTCAGGTCCTATTTAACAAATAAGTTGTTCATGGGGTCTTTTTTAACAATTCTCCCTTATTATTATTTTTCTTTATCTTGTCAATTTGTGCCTATCCCTTTTCTCTTGAAGTAAGCACACTCAATCCATTTAATGCTTGTATATATGCATATTTCTTTCTTAGTGGCATCTTAACATCCCAGAAAAATGCGGTGAGGGTATGAGGACTGCTTATCGTTTGATATAGAAGTTAGTTAGGTTACACTCGAGACCATAACATCTATGAAAGAACACATGAATTCATTACATTCAGACTAACATGTGGTGTCCATTCATTTGCATCTTTTCTTGCTTTTACTATCTCTCTGCTTGCTATTGTAAATATAAGATTCAGTTGACTTTTTTTAAAAAAATTAAAAAAACTAATTAAATTTATTTAAAGTATTTATATTTATATTTTTTCTCCAGGCTTATTTATCTTACTTATAAACTGATTTATAATTTAATGATACATAACTTATAATATGATTAAATAACTTATTTAACTTCTTTAATCTTTCAAAAAAAAATTATCTAAATCTTATATTTAGAATTGGATAAAATATGATTATGACTTGTGGCCGGGATAGCCGACTATGAGGGCATTTTTGATCTTATCAAAGTTTGTTGGCTGACTCCTTTAGGATGTATTTGGTTTGAGGAGGGGGAAGGGAAGAAAAAGAGATTAAATTATCTTTTTGGATTGAATGTATTTCAATTTTGGGTGGGAATTCAAAATTTAAAAGGAATGAGAGAATAAATTTTGAGTTGAAATCTAAAATTTAAAAGAATGAGAGGCTAAATTTTAAGTTGAAATCCAAAATTTAAAATAATGAGAGACTAAATTTTTGATTTCTTAAACCTAAAATAGTAATTTCCACCCCATTCCTCCAAACCAAACACACCTTTAGTGGTCAACTTCGAATTTTCGGCACGGAATTTGTATAGAGGAGGCGAAAACAGAAGAAATTTTGGTGGGGAACGGGAGATGCAGAAATTTGGGGGATTTCTTTATTGATGGAGCACTTTTTTTTAATAATTAAAAATGATTTTAATGTGTTTAGTTCAATGGAAGGTATGGAAGCTAGGGAAGGTTAATTAAGAGGACCGGGAAAGGAAAAAAATTGGGAAGGGTATAAAATGTTAATAATCAGAATATATAAAGTAAAGGAAAAATCCCTTAAAAATACCGTCGAAATAAGGAAATTCTGATTTAGTGCTGTGAAATTCCGATAAATATATAGATATAGTTTATATTAAATAATAAAATATGTAATCATAAATAATAAAATATCAAACGTAACATGCAAATTGTAAAACCCCTTTTGTATCTAACTAGGAAACATTAATTATCTAATAACGAATTATTAAAAGGGTTAAGGAGTTTAAATAACCATGAACTATTTTTTAGAGTAAAAGTAACTATGAATTATATAAAATGGAGCAAAACCGTTAACGGTTAACACACACTTCAATATCATAATTAACAGTCAACATTTCTTATTTTACGGGTTTTAACAGTTTTGCTCCATTTTATATAGTTCACGGTTATTTTTATACTTTAAAAAATAGTTCATGATTATTTAAGCACCTTAACTCTTATTAAAAACATAGAATTTTTTTCCCCTTATTATAGCTAGGTCTATTTATCTCAGCCTTTATATTCACTTCCTTGCAAGAGGAAAATTTCCAAGATCCACCTTTTTATTAGATGGTTCTTAATTTATCTCTATCTATTTACTTTTACCGCACTTGACAATAAAAACACCTTCTTTTCTTTTGTTCTTGCTTGTTGCCTATGCAAGGCTTTTCTCTCTCTGTTTTTTTTTTTTTTTGTTTGGGTTAAGAGGCAAAAATACCCATAAACTTTTTTCTAAAGAGCATCAATCACTATTAACTTTTTTTGGGTGCAAAGTAATTATGAACTTTCAAAAGGGGGCAAAAGCGACACGTCTATTAAAACTAACTAACGACAGTTAACTCCAGTGCAAAAGTACAAAAATACCCCTATCTAAAAAAAGATTATGGTGGTGAACACACCTTTGAAAAAGTTTGAGTATTTTTTTATTTTTGAAAAAAGTTTATGGGTATTTTTTCCCCTTAAATTTTTTTTAGATAGGGGTATTTTGATACTTTTGCATTGGAGTTAACGGCCGTTAGTTAGTTTTAACGAAAGTGTCATTTTTACTCCCCTTTTAAAAATTCATAATTATTTTTACACAATTTTTTTTTATGATGGTGGATACACTTTTTTTTAAAAAAAATGGATATTTTTATCCCTTTTCCCCCTTTTTTATAATACTTATAGGGCTCTCCTTGGAATACCCTCATGTGGCAAGCTTCGTCCTTTTCTGCTAACTAATATATTTATGGGAGAATTACATTGAGGTCCCAAGGAAGAGTAGAAATGAAGAAATAGTTCCTATAGATTGTAAAATGAAAAAATGGTCTCATGGAGTTGTCAATACAGGCTCCTGGAGTTGTTAATGAGTTGTCAATACAGGCTCATTAAGTTATTAATGAGACCATTTTTTTATTTTGTAATTTATAGGGACTAATGTTTCATTTTTTTTTCTTGCATAAGATCTAAGTGTAATTCTCCCTATATTTATATATTTCCCCCCTCTTCTGCCAATAGGAGACGAGCAGGTAATGCTTATTATAACATCTTTATTTTCATTTTCAGGATACAATTATAATTAAAAAATAAACATTTATAAAAAATAAATCAATAGGTAATTATTAGAATAAATGAAGGGGTTTGGATTAAAAAAAGAAATAAAATAATATAAATTAATAATAAAATAATATTTTTTTACAAAAAAAGCTAAATGGCACGTGGCCCTTTAGCTTAAGGCGGTGCAGGATATTATTAAATACCTCCACTCAACCTTTTCATTCATTAGATTCAGGATCTGTTTGAGAACGCAGCAGGTTTAAAAAAAAAAAGCCCAGTTGAGGGCCAAAAGCTCCAGAAGCCCAATTGATAGTGTTTGGCTGCGTCTGATAGAGCTGGGTTTTTCCAAATAGAAGCTCCTTTGAGCTGCTTCTGCGGGTGAAGCTCATCTGCCGCGATCGTTAGGAACAATTATTCAAACTCTTCTCAGCTATCAAACTGTCCCGATCTTGTAGCATCCTAAATTTTATTCACCAAGAATATATTGTAATTATTTTATATATTCAATGAAATGGTGAATATTTATGGCCAAAGGAATTAAATATTGAAAATTGAAAGTGGAATAGTGGTTTCAGTGAAATCGCTTGCGAGGCAATGAGATTGTTATATAGTTTTAGAAGATCAAATGATGAGAAAAAATTATGAAATTTTACAACATGAAAGTAGACATCCTAAGCTTTAATTTGATAGGTATTATAAGCCATTTTGACTTGTGGATTGAGAGTTATGAATTTTGAAGTTTGCCCAGCGAAATTGACTAATTTTTGGAGCAGCGGTCAAAGATTGAAAATCTGGGAATGATATGATCCCATCTAGTAAAATTCCATATTTTTACTTAAAACTAAACTCAATAAGGGTTCCATAGCCTTTGGAATCGCTTCAAAACGATGTCCACAAAATTAGTTATGATTTTTCAAAGTTAAGGCAGAAAATCTGCTAGAATTGGTATTATTCCAAAAATTTAAAATAAAAGGTGTTAGAAATTGATTAATGGAATTAAAATGCCAAGTGTCATGATCATATGGGGAGGGGACTAAACTATAATGGATTTGTATGAGCACATGTCAAATTGCATTAAAAAAATGCTACATTGACAAATAATGATGAAATGGTATGCTACCTTGAGTGCAAGAATTGGTCTAGTTGGAAGAGTAATGGTTTAGTTGGAGCATGAGAAGGGGGAACACGTTTTTTTTAAAAGCTAACCAAAGGAGAAGGCTAGTTCAATGTTAAGGAGAGTCAAAGGGAGCAATTATGGAGGGAAGTATGGTGAAGTGCATGATGTGAATAGCTTGAGTGAATGAGTGAAATACTTGAGTGCTTGGAAGAGGACAAACTTGATTACATGTAAGGAGATTGCTTGTCTTGTAAGATGAGAGGGGGTAGGGATGGTTTTCAAGGGCAAGCAAAAGGGAGATCATTTATTCAATATAATGGAAATTAGGTGGAGAAATTATCAGGAAGAATGGAGTATGACAAGTGTCACATTGGAAGCTCTTGATTAAATCAATGGCTAGAAAGAAAGATGAATAAGTCAAATAAAACATCTTCCCTTCCTCTTCATACACACATTTCGTCCAACCACAAGAGAAGGAGAGAGAGAAAGTGCCTTGGAGAAACTTTGAAGACTTGGAGAGAAGGAGGAAGAGAAAGATCAAGATAGGTTTATAATTTCTTAATATTTCCTTCTAAACTAGTATAAGCTTCTTCTCTAATCTCTATTCTCCTATGAAATCCATGGTTTAGCAAGCTCATCTTGAGCCCAAGGAGAGAGGGAGGAGGGCATTTAAAGAGTAAGAGGAAAGAAACTCAAGAGGTAACTTCACCAATTCTAAAACTATGATAGTAGGTGATTGTTGTTGGTGATTGTTGTTGGGTTTTGTGATTTTTGGGATGAGTTGTAAAATTAGAAAAGCCATAACCCTAAGGGGTTATCCTGCCCAAAATCCTTTAAATCATGATTCTAAAGTGTTTAAATGAGTTAACCAAGGATTAGAAGTGGAAAAATACAAGTTTTGGAAGCTAAAACATAAAGCTCCATTTTTTCTTCATATTTTCGGCCAGGACCAGAAATGGTACTAGGAGTTGGATTTTCATGAAATGAATGGTTCCATTGGACTCAGTGGGCAAAAATAGATGGGGTTACAGTTGGGTACTTTTTCGGTAGAGGCCGAAAAAGCATAATTACGAAAACGTCATTGAAATTCTTAAATAGGGGTTGTCAAGGGTATTTTTATAATTTAACACTGAATTTGGTGATTTTGAGCTCGAAAATGGATTCCTTGGGCGAAAATATGTCAGAATAGCTTCGGTCAAAATTTTAAAAAAACGTGCCATCGGGTTGGGTATGGTGGGACCGGGCGGGGTCCTAGGGGCATTTTGATAAATTTTCACCATAAACTAATATAACCATAAGAAACATTATGGAAGAGTCTAAAATGATACTTGGATAGGTTATGACTTATTTCTGGTACATTTAATATTTTATGACCGATTTGAAAGCTGGAACGACACGTGTTACGAGACACGCAGAAAAAAGGGATTATAAAGCTTTGAGGTAGAGACATTATCCTTCATACACTATGTCATAAGTCATGTGATTGTGTGGATTCCATTGTTTTGTAAATGCACTTTATTAATCAACATGATTTGCTTAGAGAGGGGCAGTTAGTGCTAAACGTGCACTTAAACTAGGAGTTGGCAGCAGTCTAACCAGTGTAGATTGTGGGACTGTGCCCTACTCATGTATACATGATAATGATATGTTTATATTGTTCACTAATTTGTGCATACCTTGGCACATGTCATATTTACTTTTCATATTCTCTATTAACGATATTATGTCTCTACAAGGATTCTTCGGAATCTCACCCTAATTTTAAACAAATACCTCAGCGGGTGTAGCGCCCAGAATTTGGAAAACATGGAGCCGCCACCAAAATTTTTGAAAAAAGGATAACTTTGGAAACCTTTTTAAAATGGAAACTAGTCTTCAAAAACCATTTAGGGTTCGGGAGTCGATTGTGTGTAGGGAAGGTGTTAGGTACCCCACAACACCCATTCATAAGATTGGTTACCCTAAGTTAATTATTTAAAAATAAAAATGGCCTTTAACTTTATTATAATTACCCAAATAAAAAGAGAGAGAATATTTACAAAACTAAATAAAATGAAAACTAAAGAAGAGGGGAAAAAACACTTATTTACAATAAGGAAAAATATACTTATTTAAAAAAAACATTTATTTACAATAAGAAAATAAGAAAAAAATATATATTTATTTACAAAATTGGACTTGACCTAGGATGAAAACCTAGGGCCTACGTACCCTTTAGAGGGATCAAAGCCCACGTAGTTCGGGGGGTAGAAATGCGTGTCATTCTGTTTGTGTTTTTTAGAAAAAAATTTTATTTAATTTATTTGAGAAAAATAATTTTTTTATTTGGTTTGTGTTTTTTATTTTTTTAAAAAAACGTTTTTTTATTTATGAAAGAACTTCTTTTATTTTTCATGAAAGAAAGTTTTTCCATTTTATTTTCATTTATCAAAATGTGTAAAAATATTTTTTTCTTTTTTTGAAAGAGGACCTAAGAAATGGATTAAAGGAAAAAAAGAAGAAGAAGAAGAAATAGCACAAGTTAAAAGAAAAGAAAATCAAAGGTGAGAAGATTTATGCGTACCTTTTATTCTTTGAACCCGCTACAATAAGAGATAGGGTGATAGAACCACATAATAAACAAGAGGCAAGTACAATTATATTATCTATATTTATTAAGCATAACACCTAATATCATAAGAAAATAAGACAACGCATACCTCTTGCCTATGTATGAGATAATTCAGTTGGACAATAAAATGAAAATCCACAAGACCACAATGAGCTAAAACACATCCAGCAACATCATAATACAAAGTAAAGCAATGTAATGCATATTGGATAAAGTCATAGTGCATGAATGATGAGGTAAGCATGAGGCATGATGAGATAAGAATGAACCAAGGGATATTAGATTAGAGAAAAAAAAAGCGAGATGTAAAAGTGAAATCAAAGAAAGGATGAAAACTCAACCACATACCTTATCTCCTTGCACTCCCAAAATTCTTGTTCCCCCAGCTTCAACCCTTACACTCCTATTTATAGTCTCAAGGTAGGGTTTTCTTCATAAATGCTCCCTTTTTCTTTTTTCTTTTTTAATTTTCGTTTTTGATTTTTTTTTTTTGATATTTTATGTTAAGAACTACCTAACCTGACCCAATCACTATTAATGGAAATTTTTTCTTAATTTTTGTTTTTTTATTTTTTGTATTTTCTATTGATAAAATTTCCTAACTTGACCTAATTACCATTAGTGGATATTTTTTATTTTTTTATTTTTTTTCATTATTCTCCCCACAAGTAACTTCCTAATTTAAACCTATCAACATAAATGAGATTTTTTTATTTTTTATTTTTATTTTTTTATTTATTATTTTCCCTTAATGAATGACAATGCCAATCATATCAATGAGGGGATTTATTTTAATTTTCATTTTTTTTATTTTTTTCCTTTCAATGATGATTGCCTATTTAGACACCGATCATCATCAATAGGAGAATTTCCTTCTTTTTTCTTATTTTCGTTTTTTTATTTTTTATTTTAATGATGATTGCCAATTTGGACACCAATTATTATCAATTATTTTTGTATTTTTTAGTGGGGCCCGGACAAAATAGGGTGTTCACAGCGGGTACTAGTGGGGCAAAAGGAAAAGATGTAGACGCCGGAAAGTGAACGGCACGTGTCTCGAGGCGAGGACAAGATCGTGGTCATAATTAGTCTATTTTGTGATATTTTGGTGAAATTTGTAAATATTAAAACTTCCGCTGTATTTTCTGTATTTCACCTACAAACGATATTGAGATTGTAAACAAATATTTTTATCAATATATTTATACTTTTCTGTATGCCCATGGAATTTTGTCTTTATTACTCTTTGAATATCGAAATGAAAACAGGTGTTGACAGATCTAATCCTCTCAATGACCGTTGGCTCCAATCAATAACTCCTCTCAGCTGCCTCGCAAAGTGAAGTTCGACTTACTTCTTGTTCTTCCTTAGATCTTGAACACAGTGTTGGCGACATTTAGTGGAGGGGTCAACGGACGTGCCAAGTGGAGATCGTCATCGGTGGGTAGGTCCAAAGTTGAGAGCCGGTGCTTCTCGTACAGCTCTGTTCTTCATCATTGCATGCAGTGGTAGATATGGTGTGGTGGCTGGAGTTGGTGTGGTCGTTGGATCTCCTTCTCTGTGGTTTCCTCTGCTATGCTCTGCTTTTCATCGTGAGTTCCTCTACTCTACTATGCTCTGCTATCTAGCTTGCTTCCCCTGGTATTTGACTTTCATTGTGACTTGGTTAGAGAGGTCTTTCGATATTGGTTTTGTTCTCCTCAATCGTGCTTCAAATCTCCAGGTGAGCAGAAATAAGCTTTGGGTAAATACAATTGATCAGCTTTTTTATTAGTTCTTAACATCATGGATATGTGATGCTGTTTATGCGGCTGTAAATTATGTTATGATTGTTTTATTTTGAAATAAGAGCTTACATATAAAAGAGATAGATCATTCTATGAATCTGCCAACCAATCTCATAAAGCAAAGAGGAATGTGATATATAACAAAATTGCATGACATATGAAAATAGAAAAACAAGGAGGGAAATGAGATATCTATGATGTTAAAATCCCATGTGATAAGCTAGGGAAAATAAAAAAAATGAATGAGCTCTAAGCCCATCATTATTAGCTTTCCTTGATAAAGCCCTAAGTTCATTTGTTGTTTCATAATTTCTGTTTCATGTGCTTTTAACTCTCCTAGATTTTGGCCAAACTTAAAGGTGCTTTTGTGGCCACCTTGTAGCCTTCCTCACAGAAGAATGCAGCTGCACCAAATTTTTTTTTTACTACTGTTTCTTCATCGCCTACACATCTCAGTTCCAATTTTTATTTTGCCAACTCTATGTGCATATCTTTCCACGTTTGGTTATTTTTTGTAATTGATGAGAAGAACATGATTTGAAAGAATTTTTAAGTACCACATACAAATCAAAAGCATACACACACACACACACACAAAATATCAAAGGACATAGAATAAAGAGTGGCTGATGGGTTACCATTTGAAAGGCCATTCAACAAATTTTAATAAGTGAGACACATACATATATAACAATATCCTCTTAATTTATGAATTGAAGTGTTGGGCAAGTTGGGTATGTTAGGTTACAGTTAATCTTGACTGACTTGATGAGGGGATTTAAATTGTACCCTTACTTTCGTTACGAGAGAGAATGGTAAGGGGATAAAGATGGTGATGTTGGAGCTGGCATGTGTGTGTTTGATAAAAAGGGGGTAGTTGAAAGGATTAATGATGAAAAAACTCATCATGACATGATTTAACCACCTTTAAGGGAAATGAAATTGAAAAGTATGTATCAAAAAAATTGAAAAGTAAAACAAAAAAACAAAAGAAGAGGCAGTTATATGATGCTTGCGGGGAACAAAATCAATTACAAGTAACAGGAGAACAATGATGAAGTTTTCATCGATATAGATGTTATGAGTACGAGCCAAATTCTCTAAATTTAAGTGTATTTAAATTGTTAGCAATAAACTTATGCTAATTTATTTTTTGAAATGATTAATTAAAATTAATATTTAGATATCTCCTTTTAGATCTGTTCCCATGGAATTTCAGTGCATTTGGTTGTGAAATTTTCTGTCCCTGCTGTTCTTGCTTGCTTGCCCTGTTTTTTCAATTATTTTTGTTGGTTGGAATTGTTTGCGTAGAGGCTGATCTGTGTGTGTTTGATGATCAAAAATTAGAATATGAATTTTTATGTTGATGATATGTGTGTTTGATGATCAACAACAATTTTATCTTGACTGAAAAATTGGATTAGGCATTTTTATTCCAAGCTTTGAGCAAAAGCTAATCCTTCTATGGCCTTTGCATCACTATCACATTATTAACCATTGTAGCCACCATGTTGAGATCCAATGGTAAGGGCGCCATGAGTTTATTGTTTAACATATTGTTTTGCAGATTATTTGGTAGAGCTACGGAGGAAAAGAGTAATATGCTACTTGCTTGAAATTGACTATTTGAAAATGAAAACTTGAATCATTGAATTGGATGACCTGGACATTTTTCTTTTCTTTTCTGGTCAATTGTTTACATAGAAATATGAACAAGGGTAAAGATAAAACATCATGGCATGTAAGTTCCACTGTGATTTCCATCGAACTTTGCATTGAACAAATATAGAAGAAAGAACGTCTAGGATCATCCTTCACGAAGGATAGGTGGAATAATATTTTCTCCGGATTTAATGAAAAAAGAGGGAAGTCGTATGACAAGAAACAATTGAAAAATCAGTGGGATAGCTTAAAGAAAGAATGGAAGGTGTGGGACAAGTTGTCCTCAAAAGAGACTGGTATTCAATATGACTCTGCAAGGCATACAGTGATTGCAGAAGATGAGTGGTGGGAGAGGAAAATACAAGTACAAAATTGTTGTTGTTGTTGTTACTACTACAATTATTTGTATTAATAATAATATATTATTATTATTATTTGTAAAATACAAAATTGTTGTTGTTGTTATTATTACTAAAGATAAGGCATTCATTTTGGTAACTTGTATACATACAGGAGAATGTGGACTACTCAAAGTATAGGTACAAAGGCTTCATGTTTGCCAAAGAATTAGACGTACTATTTAAGGACGTTATGACATCGGGCTCCAATATGTTCATATTGTCTTCTGGACAGTGAATGGCAATAGGTGATGATGAAGATGATGTTTACCAACCCACAATGGACATAGAAGAAGGATCAGGAAATAGTGAGGAAGATCTTGTAGGTTCTAGTACTGGAGGTAATGTAGAAGTGACAGGTGATTTGGAAGGAATCACCTTGACAACAAACACTCAACCAACTACACCTCATGTTGTGGAAGGAAGTGGGAAGAGAAATAGGGTTGAAGGGTCAGAGAAAGGAAAAAAGAAAAAAATAGCAACTTCAAGGGTTATAGCAGATGCGGTTAGTAAGATAGCTGTAGCATCTTAGGATAGAGCAAATGCCCTAAAAAAGTTGTCCACGAATGATGTAAAAGTGAGTGACGTCATAGGTGAATTACTGACCATTCCTGAGGTTGTTGAGGACAAAGACTTTTCTTTCCGATCTTCTAACATGATGATGCATCAAATTAAACGCAACATGTTTCTTGGCTTGAAAGGGGATAAACCTGCCTTGCTAACGTAGTTGGGACACCTTGCTTATAATAGCCCACATCTTCAGCTTGCCCCGAATCATTGAACTCCATTTTATATCACTTTTGCAAACTCGGTTATGTGTAATTATGATGATATAAATGACCTAATATATGTTATGGTAGATTATGATGATATGTCTGACCTTATGTATGTTATGGTAGAACTTACTGTTGTTAGATGACACATTATTATTATTATTATTATTATTATTATTATTATTATTATTATTATTATTATTATTATTATTATGCCAGTTGTGAATGTTACTAACTTTTTCTATATGATATCAATTTACTTGCACATTTTGTAATTATATTTGATTTTATACAATCTTGGCAATCACAGAGATTACATCGTCCATGGCAAGTTTGAGTGGTCACGATATTTCAGAAGAAGCAGAGGAAATAGGATCGTCTCGTGCAAATCGCAAGTCCCAACTCATATCCCTTTTAGATGAAGAGATGACGGAGTATGAACAGGTAGGTGTCTTGATGGCTCAATATCTCGTGCCATATGCTTGCAAAGAGCCACGTAGAACTAGTAAGCAAACCGGTGCAAAGTGGGTGCAAGAGGTACTGGAAGGCCATGATAGAGTTTGTCCTAAAAATTTTTGAGCTAAAAAGCATGTCTTCTACCTCTGATGCTCTAAATTGGTAGAACATGGGTTACGAAAGACTAGGAACATTGGAATTGAAGAAATGGTTGCCATAGTCTTATACACAGTTGGACATGCATAAGGAAATAGAATCCTACAAGAAAAATTTCAGTGTTTAGGAAAAACTGTTAGTAGAATCTTCCAAATGGTATTACATGCTTGTGTGAATCTATTGACATAAATTATCAAACCGGTTGATCCCGAGTTCAGTCATTATCACCCAAAAATCTGCAACAATCGGCGATATTACCCATACTTCAAGATGCAAAAGGGGCAATTGATGGAACGCACATCCGGTGTGTGGTCTATCAATCTGAGCAAGAGAAATATATCGGGAGAAAGAGATATCCAACTCAAAATATCATGGTCGTATGTGATTGAGATATGTGCTTCACTTTTGTGTTGGTAGGCTGAGAGGGAATTGCACATGTTGCTCATATGTTCCAAACTGCTATCTCAACTCCATCTAAAAATTTCCCCCATCCACCTCAAGGTATGTATTCATCACCTATACCTACATTGTGTAGTTGTTTTCCGCCCTCACATTTGCTATAATTTTACCGTGTAAAAGACATTTTTGGTGTATTACTCAGGGAAAATCGATGTTGGCTATCTAACACCAGTTGGATCTCTTGGTCTGTATAGACGTGAGTGTTATCATATTCCAGACTTCAGGTGACGTGAGAGATTTGCAAATCCAAACAAGATGTTCAGTTATTATCATTCAAGTTTGCAGACAACTATAGAAATGGTGTTTGGAGTTTGGAAGAATAGGTTTCAGCTTTTGGGGGAAATGAAATCATATAGCTTTGAAACACAAGTCCATATAGTTTGTGCAACAATGGCTATACATAATCTTATCCGGAGAAATTTCCAAACAGATATGGATTTTCAAGAAGCTGAACGAGGAAATATACATGATCAAGATACTAATGATCTGATTGATGTCACATCTACATCAACTATCCGTAGATTATCTTCAACACAAATGAATCATGTTCGTGACACAATTAGAGACCAACTTGTTAAGGGTAGATGATCCAATAATGAGACATTTCATGCATGCATCCTAATTTAAATATAAATTTATCCTTTTTTAATTAAATACTTTCATGTATTTTTCTCTTTTTTTTCCAATAATAATTGCACCTTTTTTATTTTATCAATTTTTTTAAATTTTTTCATTTCAATTATCATAATATATACAACTAATATATATATATATATAGTATTCAATAAGATTCATGCCATTTTCAGTTATTTTTCATCTAAACAGGTTTTTCAAAAGCTAATCCAAACATGTTTAAGGTTAGAAAAAAAGTCACTTCTGCCACCATTAATCTAAATACAAATCACATCTGCAATTTGACTTTTCCAAAAACCCATTTGTAAAAAAGGCTTCTTCTTCACCACTAATCCAAACAAGCACTCATTTGGCAAGAAGCAACAGGGCTGTCGTACATTTCCATCATCCTTAAGTAAGATTTCAAACTTTTGGGATAATGTAGGTAATTAAAATCACTTATTCTCATCAAGCTTTCTCCACAAAAGTTGTTCTCTAAGTATTTTTCTCTTTTTATTGATGGTAATATTCAATCGATTAGTGAAAATTTTAGGGTTAAAATTTTGAGAGAGTTTTGAGTTTTGACAATAGATTACTAAAGATATGTGGAGGAAGGTGAATAATTACTTTTAATTGGTTTAGATTTATCATATAGTTGTTTAATGATTTTATAATTAATTAATTTTAAAACAGGTCATAAATTATACTTTTAGGACGTTTTTGACCGATTAAATTTGGACGAAACAATTTATTTGGGTTATTAGAGGTATTATTGAAATTTTAATCGGTTTAGTTTTGTAGATTTTGAGTTATATGAAATTATAAGATATGATTTAATTATGTGGAGGTTTCAGATAATGTTTAATAATTACATTATGTTCATATAAGCTAGAAAAGAGATTTAATTGGTATATGATGTTGATATTGATGATTTTATGAGTATTGGATTGTTAAGGTGATTAGAGAATTATTGTTGTTAAATATTTTATTGAGCGAAATAGAGTTAGGAAATTTTAGCATTTGTGATTTGAAAAGAACTTGAGGAATAGATAAATTGGTTAATCTTCTAAGAAGATTAAAGAATCATTTATAGGGGGGTTATTACTTGCTATTTTTTATTAGTTAGCATTTATGATTAATTTTGTTAACACGTAATTATATATTTATTTATTGTAGAGTGAATTTGAATTTGGCTTGTTGGACTTGAATTCTCTAGTTTAGTTCTTGTGGTGAACTTGAGGTAACCACTTTCTAATTTAACTTATATGCTTGTTGAGGTGGTTATAAGTATATGTTGGTATTTTCAATTGCTATAAATATGTTATAGTATTTTATATATGAACAATGTACAATGACAATATGAATTATGTTTTTAGTAAACTTTGATTAGGTGGGCCTGAATAGTTTAATTGAATGATTAATAATGCTTGGCATTGAGTATTGATTATGAGAAAAATATTATTATTTTGAATTTGTGATGTTGAATTGTTGGACTGCATATCGAGTTGTATTGGATTGCACCGAGTTGCGGATATGGGAGGTTTGATGCTATTAAACCACGTGGTATAGCCGCCACTTGATGCACAGTGGCTTGCTTTGACATTTTCAAGACCCTTGGTATCACCCTTTTCTTTGGTCGGATTAAAGGTCAACTCAAGGGACATGCGACACCTTTCCATATTTGACAGAAAGGGAACCCATGATATGCTGTAGTTCTGTAGTCTTTGGTCGGGCTACACCTCATTATTGGAGAGCTTGGTGCAATATTGTCAAAGAGACTAATCCTATTACATGTCGTAGCCCATGGGTTCTGTCAACGGTTATAAGGAGGTTATAAAGATAGTTGAGGGAGTTCCATGCATTTTGAATGACCCTTGAACCACTAATATTTTTGTAAAAAACTATATAGATTTGGTTAATGATCGTACATTTTGCTTGTTTAACTATCTTGTAATCATTCCCTGCATATTTATTAAATTGAAATTGTGGTTACTAGGTCCATATGACACATCCCGATTATTATTATTTTTTCCTAGGAAAGGATTTAGACTTACGGGGAAGTCATGTGAGGTTTGTCTTCTTCAATTCATCTTTGTAAAGCCTCCTTTTATTTAACACGTTCTAATTGATGTATATTGCCAAGCTCTAGGGCCATTTGGTATACTTCACAATTCAAAGTATATTGGTCGTTCTATTAAGGGCTGGGACAAATGTTTTGGTGAATAATGAATTGAGATATCCAAATTTGGTTATAAGTTGTTAGAAATAGTTAATTATACGGTAAATATAGAGTCTGTTATACTCATCCCTTAAATAAAAAGTTTTTTTTATTTGAAAAAGTACCTCATACACTAAAAATTAATTAGTTTAAGATGCTGAGTGTTAAAAAAATATTTTCAGATAGTGGGTGCTACTGAAAAAATATTTCAAGATACTGGTGTTGCAGGAAAAATATTTCAGGATGCAAGACTAGAAATTAAGTAATTTGAGATACCGGTTGGTAAAAATATTTCGGAGTACAGCGTACAATTTAATTCAAATAAATAAGAATATATAAAAAATAAAAAATATAGTCCCCACCCTAAAGTTAGGCGAGGACGCGTCTATTTGTATGTGTCACGCCCTTATTTTAATTTCACATTTATCAGAGTATTCGAGGAAAACGATATGCAGTTCGGTGGGCAACACAGGAATAACATGAATATACTGATAATAAGTGCATGATTACATAAATTCCCCATAAGGGTTCATACATGATCATTACCATCACTGTAGCCACACAGAGCTACTCGGGTATCTAAACTCGTCCCAGTGAAATAAAAACATCTTCTCATCTTTGTTCCACCATTTCAATCCCCTCATATGGTTTTCTGTATTGTTCTCAGCATATCTTCTGTCTTCTCCTATCTAAATTGTTGGTAGGGGAGGGTGAGATTCAAGAGAATCTCAGTAGGAAATAGATACCATAATACATGCATGATAGATGCTATGTGTATGACATGTTAGATTTAACTAGATGTTTGCCCCATAATGATATTTCTGCATGCTCAATGTTTCATGTAACAAAATTATCGCCACAGCAAAATAGAAACGAAGCTTCATTTATTCAAATATGCTCTACACAATCAAGTAAAGCAATCACATACATCACTACACAAGCAAAGATATCAAATACATGCAAATAAGGTACGTCCTCTACCTCTAGTCTTATCTCCTCGATTTGCGTGCCAGCAACTCGGGATCTCAACTCGATCCTACAATTCCAAATATATCATTTAGACACTTCCATAGTGTTTCTGGGGGTTATATGAGTTTATATTGAAAAATTACTAAATTGCCCCTGGGGACCCGCCCTAGCCCTGCTGTACCTGGTCCAGCTGTACTTTTCTCGAAAATTTGACATAGACTATTCTTACATATTTTCACCTAAGGAATCCATTTCCGGACTCAGAATTATCAAATTCAATTTAAAATTACAAAAATACCCTGGCAGCCCTACTTTGAGGGTTTCAGGGGCGTTTTCGTAATTATACTTTTTTGGCCTTTTCCGAAAAAGTGACCAACTGTAACCCCACCTAATTTTCCCTCTTGAACTCAATGGAACCATCGAATCATTGAAAATCCAACTCTAAGGACCATTTACAGCCCTGACCGAAATATATGGGTTTTCCGAAAAAAATTAGGGTTTTGCGATTTTGGCTCCGTAAACGCATTCCTTTCTACTCCTAACCACTTTATTGACTATTCCATTAGATTACAACTACCATTTAGTATCAATTTGGGCAGCATAACACCTAGGCCAACCTATTTCCATTAATTGAAACAAAGGATAATCCAGCAAAATTTCACCAATTAAATTGTCCACAGCAGCCAGAATAGTAAATATACAAGAGTTTGGAAGTTACCTCAAGCTCCCTTTGGCTTTTCCTTTTCTTGGCTGAACCCTAGCTCACTTCAACAAGCAAATTTGAGCTTCCAACCCTTGAATCACATAGAAGAATAACTTAGGAGCGAAGTTATACGCATTAGGAACCGATTTACCGAAGAAATCACTTACCTTTATAAGTTTTTTTCTCTCCTTTTCTCTCTCTAAAATTTCACACTTCATCTCTCTATGTTCAGCTGGTTCAAGTCAAGTTATGAGGAGGAAGGAGATGAGAATTATTTTATAATATTTTGGAATATTCCTTATTTATTTTCCTATTTTCAGATTTTTCAGAAAGTCTGGCAGATTTCTGCCCTAACTTTGAAAAATCATAACTAATTCTAAAAAAAATTGAATTGGAGTGATTCCAAAGCCTATAGAATCCTTATTGAGTCTAATTTTAAGGAAAAATATAGAATTTTGCTAGATAGAATCACAAAATTCCCAGAATTTCAATCTTTGCATACTGTTCCAGAAAATTTTCAGTTTTTCTGGGCTAACTTCAAAAATTCATATCTTTTTGTATATAGCTCTAATTGAGTCATATGACCTATCAAATTAAAGCTTAGTATGTCTACTTTCACCCTGTAAAATTTCATAATTTTTTCTCATCATTCGGTCATACAAAATCATATGACAAACTCATTGCCTTATAGGCGATTTCACCGAAAACATAATTATATTCTTCAAAGTTCACCATTTTACTTTCTTAATACCCCAAAGCTATAAGAATCATTAGGGGATAAATTTGGGCTCCTGCTAAATTGGAGTTTAGCAGTCTACTTAATTTAGGCTTATTCCCAAGCCTCAAATCCCAAATAATGCCTAGCTGCTTTCTAAGTAGAAAAGTATTTTTAACTCTATAACCAAATTTCATAAGAAGAAAAACTAGGAAAATAACCAAATTTCATGAGGTGAAAAAAATAATTATGTTAAAATGATTTCTTGAGCACCCATAAATTTTCATGACATAGATATACTAGGGCGTCTCTTAGAGTGGATCCACAAATAACCACATGATACTAATAAGTGAAGAAAGAAATCTTCACACACCAACAATATATGACATTTTTTCTCTAAGAATCAGAAATATGAGTTCAAAATATATGAAAGAGACATGAACATGAAATCTTAGTTTGAAACAATAAAATAAGTAAGAATTCAAAAGTAGCAAGTTTTACTGGGTGTTATTAATAAGTAAGAAAAATTCTTATCTTTTTATTTTGTAGTGAGTTAGTGGCCATGTTCAAGAACCCGGACCGGACCTGCCGGTCTGGCCTGGAAACAGGCGAACCTGCCGATGGACCGGTCTGGGTTCCAATTAAAAAAAATATTATATTTTTCTTTTAGAATTTCATATTATAAACCTAAAATTTTCAATTTCTCACCGGTTTGGTCCCGGTTTAGCTTCGGTCTGACCCTTAACCCAGTATCCCAATCGGTTCAATACCCTGTCTGAATTTTAATACCTTGATTAGTGACAGTTCTTTTTCTTATTACTTTCTTTAATTTTCGTGCAGATAGTACTGAGCAGGGTAATGAAACTCGGACCGGACCGACCGGTCCGGCCCGGAAACCGGTGAACCGGTCCGGGTTACCTATTTTTTTAAAAAATTTTTTTTAAAAATTTTTCCTTTAAAATTTCATACTATAAGTCTAAAATTTTCAATTTTTCATCGATTTGGTCCCGGTCTGACCCACTGACCCTTAACCCAGTACCCCGACCGGTTCAATACCCGGTCCGGGTTTTAATACCTTGGTACTGAGTTTTTGAAAGTGAGAGACGCAGCTTTTATGAATCCACATTCTATGCTCATCCAAAAGATGAGCATGTAATGCTCATCCCCCAATTTTAGTGGTTTTTTATTTTTTTTTATTTTTTTAAAAAATATTTCATTTATAAAAAGTTAATTAGCTTAAAATACCAGGTGTCAAAATTTTTTGTTAGATATTGGGTGCTATTAAAAAAATATTTCAGGTTATTGGTGTTGCAGGAAAAATATTTTTGAATGCAGAATTAGAAATTAATTAATTTGAGATACCAGATGGTAAAAATATTTCAAAATGCAGTATATAATTTAATCCAAATAAATAAAAATACATAAAAGAAATAAAAAAAATATCCCTCACCCCAAAATTAAAGAGATGAGCATGAAAAGATGAGCACAGTATGAGGACCCAGCTTTTATAGGCATTGCGCTTTTAATGCTCTTTATCACATCTGACTTCAACATGACTTAAAACTCTTATCTCTTCTTTATTTTACAATCTCATCCTACTCTTTCTTTTCCACCAAGCTTTTTACTCTTTCTTTTTCACCACGTATTTTGTTGTTTCGTTTTCACCACGCCTTCTAGAAAGGGGTGAATATGGTATCCAGTTCGGTATACCTACATATATCCGGTCAAAAATTGTCATACCCAACCCAAAAAATTATATCAACCTATATTCCTTCTCCCCCCCCCCACGTGACATGCTTGTCACCTTATATTAATTGCAAACTGTTCTCTTGCTCTCTCTTTCATGGTACTCCCTCCAATCCTATTTATAAATAATTTTTTTTATTACGTAAAATGAATTAATAGTTAAAAATAATAAATGTGTTAAAAATATCATATTTTTTTTATATATGTCTCTAGTTATGAAAAGAGTATAGAACAATGTTTTAAAAGCCGGACCGGAAGTCGAGTCGGAAAGGTCAACAGGTCATGGTTCAACCGGTTGGAACGGTCGAGCCGTTCGGTCGGACCGGTGATGTAATAATTAAATTTAAAAATAATATATATTATATATTACAATTAATCTTTAGTCCAATTTCATATGAAGGTAAAAAAGTAACAAAATATCATTTAAGGAAGACCATTAAATCAATCATCAACCTAACAAAATGTATTAACAATAATAATTTCATGACTTGCCAAATATTAGTGGTTCTTGATTGATCCAAGTATGAGTTTCTTGAAAGATATTAGACCATATCACTTAGCTTAAGGATAAACATTATTGCCTTTTTCTTCAAAAGCATTTTTATAAAATAGTTTATAACAAACCAAATTATTAAAATTAGTAACATATAATATACTTGGCAAAAAAAATAGTAACATATAATATTAATAAAATAAAATAACATGTCTAAAATTTATATGCCATTTTTTAAATTTTTTTCAGCATCAAATATAAAAAAAATTGCAGAAAAAAAAAATTTCCTGCTTTTTTTTTGGACCGGATGGTTTTTAAAAAACCGGTCCGGTTTCTGGCTCAATAATGGTTGACGGCTCAAAACCGGCTAAACGACGGTTCAAAACGGCTCCTTAAGAAAAACGGCTCAATGCATAAATCCGGCCCGCTTCAATGACCGGTTGACGGTCCAACCGGTCCGACCGTCCGGTCCAGTTCTCTAAACAGTGGTATAGAAGAGCTGATAAATAAAAGATATGAGAGATAATGAGTACTAATTTTGTTCTAAGTTTTGTCCTGCTTATTCTTGCTTGGGAATTTCTTGACATATATGTGCCAATTTCGATTATCACAGGATATGATGATGTTGATGTTGATAGTGATAGTCCCAAGAAGGCAAGTGTTGTGTGCATGGTTTTGAAAACCGGATCGGACCGGCCAGTTTAGGTCAGAAACTAACCAAACCAGTGGTCCGATTGGTGCAGTCTAATAGTTAACCCCAGTTCAACCGGTTTTTACACGGTTTGATCGGTTTCTGAGTGGTTTGATCGGTTTTTTTAATATTTTATTCAAAATTTTAGGGTTTTTTTTAATAACCCTAAAATCCTCACCTCCTCACCGGTCTAACCCTGGTTTAGCCTCAATTTGACTCTAATCTGACTTACTGACCTTTGACTCAGTACCCCAACCTATTCAGTGACTGGTTCGAATTTCAAAACCTTAGTTGTGTGGTTACTTGTAACATGCCCATTTTGTTTTCAACATTATGTGTTTTTTGATATGATAAAGCATGCTGAAGAGTCTGATTTCATGTCCTGTAGGCGGATCTGAGCAAGAAGAGACCCAATGGCTCTGCATCAAAAACTCCAGTTTCTGCCCAGAAAGCTTAAATATGGTACTCCTGAAAAGAAGGGTGAGGCTCTTATTAATTTTTTGTTCCCTAGTTATTTCTGATTGTCACTTGGTTTCTGTTTCTGGATGGCTTAAATATGGTTTTCTGTTTATACTTTATGACCATATGGGAGCGTCTCATGATTGGTTTACTCATTCTTCTACCCAAAATGAAGTTTCAAAATTCATTTATTTGGGAAAATAGTGCGAGCATTCAGGGTGTGTTTGGTTTGAGGGGATGAGAGAGTGGGTAAATTATCTTTTTGGGCTGAAAGAATTTAAATTTTGGGCGGGAATTCAAAATTTAAAAAGAATGAGAAAGTAAATTTTGGACATGAACCTAAAATTTCAAAAATGAGAAGGTAAATGTTAGGTTTCTTTTATCCAAAATTGTAATTTTCCCACCCTCCCCTCCCCTCCCTCCCCTCAAACCAAACACACCCCGAAAGTCTGTCGGTCACATCATTAAATTCATGTAATAAACAATTAGAGAATTTTATCAAGAGCGATGTTTTTGGTAAGTTATAGATTGTTAAAAGTTCAGAAATTAAATTGTTAAATGAAACTTGTCTATTTAAATATCTGTCAAATTTTATCATCAGAACCTGAATTTCAATTTGTCAATATTTTAGTAACAAGTTGCATCTGAAGAAAATAATTTTACTAAAATTAGAACCATAATTTGTCAACATTTCAAAAACAATTTTTTAAATCACAAGCGACAACTTATTGATATTTTAGGATTAAGTGATCAATATTCAACAACTACTCGAAAAATCTTATCAAAATTCAAACTACAAGTTATCAATATTTTATGAACAAGTTAAAATTTGAATCATAGATGGTTAACTTTTCTATAATATTGACTAAGTCAAGTCTATTCAATCCATTTCTAAACTGCTAAAATATCTCTAAAATGATATACCGTGTGTTTGTTTCCGTGATTTGGTAGGGAAATCGAACTTGAATAGTGGTCAATTGGACTTGAACAGTGTTTTGATAAAAAATTGGTGTTTGTTTCAACAATTGGATTTAAGGTGAAAAAAATCATAAGTTGGAAAAGGTCATAAGCCTCAAAATGAAGCTTATTGGAGTTTATGTGCCGTGTGTGTATAAGAAAATATTGATAGGAGTATTTTCATATTTTTGGGGATCAATGAGGTACTCAAAATCACTTATAATCACAAAACTTTTTTTATGAAAAATGTTCTAAATAATTTTCTCTTTCTTTAGATAGTAATTTTCTGCTAATTAGATAATACTTTGGGATAAGAGTTTAGGCCAGTTTTGAGTTTTGTTAATATATGACTGTAAAAATGTAGAGAATAATTAATAATTAATTTTAATCAGTTTATATTTATTATTTAGTTTTTTTATGATTTTATAATCTTTTTTTTTTGTATTACATGGACAAGGGAAAAGAACCCTTGGGAGTCAAGGAAGACTCAATGAACAAGCATACAAACACCTATAATAGTGTCTATAAACCAATTATCGGCTGAGGTCAGCTAATAATTGGCTCAAACAAAAGTCTGGAGGGGTTTGCAATAATGACAGACCATTGTTCGAATCTAGTACCGATTTGGCCAAAAAATCCGCGCATCTTAGCGCCTCCCTGTGAGAATGATGAATTTCTAAATCCCAATCTTAGTAGATTAGTTGTCTTACTTCCTCTAGCTCAGACTGTAGAGGATGGAATAGACCACAAAAGTGAAACAAGAGCTGAATTGCTTCCGTTGAGTCAGTGAATAACTTAACCTTCGAGAATTTCATGGACTGGCAGATTTGAAGCCCAGTCATAATCGCCTAGATCTCTGCCGCCGTCGATCCTAAAGTAGTGCCTATATTGTGCTGAAAACCACACAACCACGATCCCGCACTGTCACATATCACACCTCCCACCGCTGAATGCCTGAGATCATCCACTGCAGTGTCCACGTCGATCCGTACAAACCCTTCTGGGGGCGCCTTCCATCTGTCAGAAGCTCTGTCTGGGACTCTGAATATCTTATGCCTGAGTTTTCCTTCTTCAACAGCTTCATGTAAGAAGTGTAGACCTCGTTGTATTAGTCGTCGGGGATGGTCTGAGATTCCTTCAAATGCTTTCTTGCACCTGTTCTTCCAGATGAGCCAGCAAAGCGACCCAAAAACCCTCAGCTAAGGCCATTGAGACACTCTACGGCCACCAGGTGAGTGAAGAGCATTCCATTTGATCTAATCCTGCAAATTTCCAGAGAAAAAAATAGAGTAATAAATAGGGTTAATGCAAGAAAGCCACACTGCACTCGCATGCTCACAATCTCTCAGGGCATGTATTGCTGTTTCCTCACAGAGACACTCAAAAGGACACTCAGAATTTAGACTCTTAACTCTCTTGGCTCGAGTGTGGTTAGTGGGAATTCTCTCTTGGAACAGTTGCCACATAAAGAATTTAACCCTCTCTGGGACAGGCCACCTCCAGATACCTTGCCAGATAGGATCAGGAGCTGTAGGAACCGGTTTATAGATCATGGAATACGCTGACTTAACACTGAAGTTACCATCCGAAGATTTCCTCCACCAAAATAAATCATCACCTTGTTCGGAGGGGGGATTAACCTTTTGGATTTCATCTATCACCCAATCCGGTAAAAATAGACTCCATTTGTGAAGGTCCCATCTACCATCAGAACCGATGAATTGACTAACCACATCCTCTGGATTGAGTAAGTGAAGGTTGTTGTTGACATAATGAAGAAGAGGATGATCAAGGTTTGTCCAGAGATCCCACCAAACACTTGTTGAATTGCCGCTTCTTAACTTACTACCTACCACTTTCCTGAAAGCATCCCAGACAGATGTAATTGCGCCCCACACAGCGGACTGGTTTCTTTTCTTTTCAACCCTTGGAAATCTGCCGTCACCACAACCATACTTTGATTTGAGAACTTGTACCCATAATGCATCTGGTCTAGTAATTAAGTTCCAACATAGCTTCATGATGAGAGCTTCGTTCTAACTGGAAAGATCCTTAATTCCTAGACCCCCTCTTTTCTGTCTTTCTTGATATTCTCCCAAGCAATTAGGTGCATTTTCTTCCCTTCACTCCCTTGATTTCAAAAGAAGTTCCTATTTAGTTTCTCGAGTTCATGCAGAATCCCTTTTGGAAGAATGGTGGTTTGCATCTGATAGAAAGGGAGTGTTGAAAGAACAGAATTTATCAGGACTGATCTCCCCGCCATGCTCAGGAATTTTCCCTTCCAATTGGAGAGCTTCTTCTAGACTTTTGAAACTAACGGGGGATAAGTCATCTTTGTGGATCTTTTGTGGAGCAATGGAACACCCAAGTATTTGCCTAGGTCAGCGCCCAACAACTGGCCGAGTTCAACCGCTCTGTGGAATTGGACATTTCTAGAGACAAAGATCTTTGATTTCGGAAGGCTGATTCTATGACCCGAAACTCTGCAGAAATACAACATCAAGTCTCTTATTACCTCCATTTGCCTAGACGAAGCTTCACTGAAGAGGAGGAGGTCATCTGCAAAGAAAAGGTGAGAGAGCTTAGGGCCTGAGGGGCTTAGCTGGAGGGGTTTCCATCTACCTTCTTCGACTTTCTTGTAGATCAATTGGCTAAGTCTTTCCATACATAGGATGAAGAGATACGGACTTAGAGGATCCCCCTGTCTCACCCCTCTTGATGGATTGAAGGACTCTGATAGTGAACCATTCCATGAAACCTTCATACTGGCAGAGCGCACACACGTCATGATGAGATTCACAAAGAGCCCGTTGAGGCCCAGACTTTTTAGATTAAATTCCAAGAAACCCCAGTCCAGCCTATCAAAAGCTTTCTCCATATCCACTTTTATCGCAACAAATCCTTTCTTCTTCCTAGTAGATCTCATCGTGTGAATAGCTTCTTGAGCCAGGATAATATTATCGCAACTCTGCCTCCCCTTGATAAAACTACATTGAGTAGGTTGAATCAAGTAGTCCATAACAAATTTCAATCTGTTCGCCAGGACCTTACTCAAGATTTTATAGCTCACATTACATAAGGAGATAGGCCGGAATTCCTTTAGCGAAGTCGGGTGATCCACTTTAGGGATTAAAACAATGTGAGTTTGATTTATATCTTGAATCTTCTCAGGAAAGCTGAAGATAGAGAAAATAAGCTCACAAATCTTGGGGCCTACCACATCCCATTGAGATTGGAAGAAGTGAGGCTGTAGACCATCAGGACCAGGTGCTTTGAAGGCTCCCATCTCAAAAGCTGCATTTTTTATTTCCACCACAGAGATTTCTCGCTAAATATTTGCAAGTTGAGAGCCGCTTAGAGGAGGGAAATCCACAGGCCAGTCAGATACATTTAACACTTCTTGGTCGGAAGAATACAACTCTTTGAAGAAATTAAGAGCTGATAGCTTAAGCACATCCTGATCAGAAATCCAATCCCCCTGAGCATCCTTGAGCATTTCAATCTTGCTTTTTTTTCTTTTAATCAAAGCAGAGGAGTGGAAGAAACTTGTATTTTTATCCCCGAATTGAAGCCACTTACATCTAGCCTTTTGGTACCATAGAAGCTCTTCTTGGTTAACCACTTTAATATACTCTTTCCATAATTTAGCTTCTAATTTCGTTAAGCCAGCATGAGGATTTACTGAAATTTTCTGATCAACACCTTCCAAACGCTTAATCAGGGACCTTTTCTTTTTTGTGAAGCTACCTATCTCATCCATATTCCACGAGGAAGCTTTGTCCTGGAAAGCATTACAGCCTGACAACCAGTCTGTGTTATGCCACACAGAATTTACCAAATCAGAGAAACCCTCCTCAAGACACCAAGCTGCCTGATATCTGAATTAGTTTCTAATGTAGTTTGGCGGCACACAACCAGAAGACACCATAATTACTCTGTGATCAGATTTGTATCCGAGGTAATGAAAAGATTTATGATCAGGGTGAGACATTTCCCAGCGCAAATTGCAAAATGCCCAATCTAACCTCTCCTTCGTTTCATGTCTAGACCATGTAAATTTATCTCCAACCACAGGCAACTCCAGAAGGTCGCAATCATGAACACAATTTCGGAAGGGGTGTAAAGATCTATCCTGCACCACAGCACCGCCTACTTTATTAGACAAGTTTAAGAAGAAATTGAAATCACCTAACAGCAACCAGGCATCAGAGGTGGTTTTTGCCAAGTCCCGAAGTGATGACCATAATTCTTGTCTAAGACTCCACCTAGGGTCCCCATAAACAAAAGTGGCACAAAAGCAATCCCCAGAATTTTTTGCAGTTAGCCGACAGTGAACCAGCTGAGTGGTAGAAAACAGGTACTCAACAGAAACTTCACAATCATTCCACAGAACCCAAATTCCACCCGCAAACCCTGTAGCTTCCACTCTCAGCCAATTATTAAAACCCAGTTTATGAACCACAGCATCAGCATTTAAGCCACTGACTCTAGTTTCTAACAAGCCCATTACAGATATCCTATGTTTGGAAACAACATCACGAAAGATACGAGGAAAGGATTTACTACCTGTCCCTCTACAATTCCATACAGATACAATCATTTAGAAAAAAATATAAATACAAATAAGAACCAAGGAGACAGTTACTTATCTGGGGGTACCCGACCAGCTAATCTGCTCTTGCTTTTAATATCTCTTAAGTTCTTGCTTGATTGTCCTTTCTCTTTCAGCTTACAAGCTGCTGCTGCAGGTTCCGAGGTAGGCTTTGGAGTCGCTTCCGGAGTAATGGCGCACGGATTAACCATTGTAGCATATTCCATTGGACTGAGCTCATGCGCAACAACTACGTTCGCTGCCTTATCTGTGACGCTGCTAACCGAGAGATTTACCTCTGAGATTTCGGCGACTAGGGACGTCCCTGGCTGAGCTTCCGAAATAGAGGAGGTTCCATCTTTGACAGGCGCAGGGGCTTTCGCTACTGGAACTGAGACACTGACGGAGGGGGATGGGTTACGAGAATCTGAATTCATGAGATTTGCCTTTTCCAGAATCTGGTCTTCTGAAACGAGGGGACTGGCGTCGGCATTTTCCGAACCGAATACAGTGCGTGATAAAGATTGAGAGCTTGCTGTAGGTAGCAGAGCAGCTTGGGTTGATGCAGGTGATTCAGGTGGTTTGGGCTCATCTCTTTCAGAAGCCTTGGCAGCAATGGGGGAAGTAAGGCCCAAAGAATCCATAGAGCCCATTACCACTTGGTGAACTCGTTTACCTGGCATACCAGCTTTGGACTTCAGAATTGGGCTTGCGTTTGAAGGAATCTCGGAATTGGGCTTCAGTTCAGGGCGTGGAGGAAGAGGTTCAATAGATGTGACCCCTGTACCCGAAGGACCTTGTCCTTTAATGCGGTAGAAGCTTTTTGAAGATTGAGAATATCCTACTTTAGATTTTCTTTTCAAATCTGCACCTTTATCTCTTATCAAATGATGGCTTTCTTTTCCAGCTGCAGACTTTGACTCTTTCCTTGTCAAATCCGTTGCCACATCATGTTCATCCAAGCCACCTACTTGAACTTCCTTGCACAGATCTTCGCTATCATACTCAGTGAAAATTTGAAATCTTGAACCTGCAAGTCTTCTCCCGATTGCCCTGCTCGATTGTGACCCATACCTTTCGCCTGACGCGCCGTCACTAACATTTCCCTTCCTCGAGAAGCGTGATTTCTTCAATCTTCCCACAGTCATCCATGGACCGTATTCATCCTCGTCTTTCGCCAGAGCGGAATTTTCCGTCGGCCTCACCGTAGCTTTAACTGCAGGCATTATCGCAGATTCAGGTGTTGTCTGCTGAGAGCTCAGAGGTACACTTTCATTTTTCTTCCATTGACAAACCTCTTTTTTGTGGCCATATCTACCACAAGAGAAGCAAATCAAATCCAGGCCTTCATATTCTACCTTGAAAATGGTCGTTCCTAGGATGACTTTCGGAATTAAACTTTTTTGCAGATCTAGCTCAACGCAAATTCTGGCATATCTACCCCTTGTCACACTACCGGCTGGCTTGTTCTGGTAATTGAGAGTGTTCAAATCTACTTTGAGCGTCTTCCCTATCAAGTCTCCCAATTTAGATATGAATTTGTGAGAGTAGTAAATGAGAGGAATATTCGGGATCCTAACCCAGGTTGCTATTTTACCCAACTGGTTGTGAAACGGATCAAAAAATAGAGTCCATTTCTGGACCAAAACGGTGTGTTGCGAGACCACCCATGGGCCCTCCAAGAGGATGCGTTTGTAGTGTGAACTCCAGTGATCAGCATTTGAGAATCACACCACATAATAATTGTTTGGGAGATCGACCAAATCAAAATCATTAAATCTCCATACCCTACAAAGAAGCTCCTTTAATTTGTGGAGATAAAAGTGCGCTCCCAACACAGTGATTATTAATGAGTTGTTCCATGGATGACAGGCTTCATTAAATTCCTCTTTAGATAGTTGCAATGTAGGATAGGAGCATTGTTGTCAAACTCACGAGTTAACTCTCCGAGTTTACCGTTTGTACGTTTCTAACTTATAAAATCGAGTCGAGTCATTGGTAAACTCGTGACCTTTGTAAACTCGGTTAAATTCACGAGTTTATACATCGAGTTTACCGTTTTTACGTTTCTAGCTTACAAAACTGTATTAACGCACCCTTAAACTCGTATTAACTTTTTCAATTTGATTATACTCAACGGCTTTATATATGAATTTTATAGAAATTTCTTTATTAAATATGATAAATTATGAATGTTAATAGACTTAATTTCAATTATTGGAATTTAAAATATATTTAAATCAAATTATTGTCAACTTTTTATATTTAATTATATACTAATAATATCTATTTAATAGTAAAACTAAACTCTTACGAGTTTACGATTCGAGTTCACGATACGAATTTACATCACTATCACGAGTTTGCTTAAACTCGCGAGTTTAACAACCTTGGATAGGAGTTCATGAGGCTTTTTATTTCTTCAGAAGGTTCTGGAAGAGACCACTGCTGATTTTCCAAGTCAGCTATTAAGGAGTCATCTTGAGCACTTGATATACCTAGAGCAAGCCCATTAGTGCCCGGATCATTAGAGCTCAGTAGAGAGTTTTTGTAGGATGGAAGGTTAGGCATGGACGAAGCCTTCCCCTGATTCAAAGAAAACTCCCCAGCCACAGAGTTGCTTGTAATTCCCGATTGGTCAGGCTCTATAGAAACATCATCATTCACAGCGATAACATCTAACTTTGCTTCCTTGAGCAATAGAGGAACCTCCGGTGGTCTATCCAGTGGGATCTTGTGAGACACGGCTGCAACTATCGAGGGTTCAAAGGCACAAATTCCAAGAGAGAGAAAAAACCGATTACAGGTACGTGATCATTTTTTTTTAAACATGTCATAAATTAGTTTCTATATAGTGTTTTTACCCATTAAATTTAGTTTAAATAATTTATTTGGATTATTGGAGGTATTATTGAGATTTTAATTGGTTTATTTTGTTAGATTTTGAGCTATGTAAAAATATGAGTTAGGATTTAATATTTAAATTAGAATTTGATATAATTTATAAGATTTAAGCTTGAGGTGCACAGTAGAAAAGAATTTTGGAGTCTACCAATTTAAATTAGAGTTTGATATAATTTTATTAAAATTATACCATTACCAAATTTTCAAAGTTAATTTTTGAGAAAATTGTGAAAAAATCCCTCTTTGTGTAGATATCTTCCCAGGTTCCATTGACAATTAAGTTGCAAATGAAGGCTTTTTTCACAATTATCCCTTCATTTTTTCATTTTTCATAATTTTTTCATTTTTTTCTCTTAATTAATATAAAAGTCACTTATGCAAAAGTCAAATCAAACATCCTAACTTTTACATATGTTACTTTAAGTTACTTATCCAATCGCTAATCTAAATACTCATCATTTTACCCAATCTAACTTTTTTCCAATCTTAAGATTCCATAAATTTAAGTAAAAATAAGTTACTTATCCAATTACCAAAACAAACACACCCATAATCAGATTTGAGTCAATTTGATTCAACTAATTGTTTGGTTCGACTTTAATTTGAGCACACTTAATGAGGTCCGAAGTGACAAACTAAGGGATGTTCAGCCACATGGCTCGTAAGAAAATAAGCACATTGAAATGAAACAGCAGAGCGTACCATAGTTTGATAATTATTACTACCTTTTCTTTTTTGCAAATTATAAATATATATATATATATATATATATATATATATATATATATATGCAGGCTCTTAAAGCTGAAGCAATAGAATTGTGGCACAACTGACAATACCTGCTACTGCTCACACTACAAATGAGGGGGAAAACAAAAAAAAAAAACAGCTCCTGAGATCATGATCATCTCCGATTGCCCTTTAGTAAAAATTACTTTCGTCCACTTTCTCTTGTGCCCTCTTCACGTTTTCCTCCTAAGAATTTCTCTTACAACCTTCCTTCATATTAATTTTGATATGACTGGAATATGATCCTCTTAAATTGTAAATTTTACGTCATATGATGGTGCAAATCAATATATCAATTGCAACGCGGCTCATTTTCCAAACCGGGCGACATTTACTTATAATTTGGAAGAAAAGATGCACAATTCGTTTAGGTCCGACTTTTACAGATAAGAAATTGTCTTTTTCTTTTTTTTCCTTTTTTTCCTGTGGGTATTCTCCAGCCAAGAGTTTTTACTTGTGATCTTTTATTTTTTTAAAACAAAGAAAGAAAAGAGCTCTTGTAATTGGCATGGAATGCAGTTTACATTTAGGCCCAAAAAAAAAGAAGGTAAAAGAAAGCAGTTAAAATACTACGTACAATTGCTTAGGAAAAAGGGACGTTTTTATCAACGAAAGAGAGGAAAGAAACAATATTGTTCATATTGCCTTCATCGCTTCCCTCCTTGCCTCCTCTTCAGCTTTAGTCCAGGCAGCCTAAGCAAAGTAAAACCAGCACAGTCAAAAGTAGAAAATCAGCTAAACTTAAGAATGTCAGGGTGAGAAAATTTTGTTAAAACCATACCTTTTCTCGCTCAAGCTTAGAGAGACTAGGCTTCATGGAGTTTCCTAAGCTTAAACCTCCCCACGCTTCTTGCAATTCTCTTTCCCTTTCTTTTCGACGAGCCATTGAGTAACTAATATTGTTCTCTTGTTGCTGGGAAGCAACCATCTTCTCTCTTTCAAGTCTGGATTTATGTTTAACCAAAATTTGATCTAGACTTCCTTCTTCATTTGTCTGCACCAAATGGTTGCTTCTCTGACTTCTCTTCACTAACATTTCTTCTTCTGGCTTGAGCCTCATTTTTTCCATCTCAAGTCTGGATTTATGTTTAACCAAGATCTGGTCGAGACTACCCTCTTCATTTGTCTCTAAATGTGTGTTTCGTTGTTTTCGCTTAACTTCGAACCTGTCTTCCTCTAACTTGAGCCTCATTTTCTCCTTCTCAAGTCTGGAGACATGCTTTACTAAAATCTTATCCAAGCTCTCACAATCTGTAGCATTGGCTACTCCCTGATTCTTTCTTTGCCTATAATTTTCATCATGGCCCCTCAGTGACATGGCCTGAATCTTCTCTCTTTCCAATCTGTGAACTGGCTTTATCAGAATTTTGTCCAGGCTATCTTTGTTATCTTCAATCTCATTATTCACAGCATCAAATGAAGATGTATCTGCATTGAGTTTACATCCATTTTTCTCTGTCTCATAACGCAAACGGTTATTTAAATCCAGATTTTCTTTCTCCTCCAATGATCCATAAGAACAAGAACGAGAATTTATTCCAGTTATATCAGCTTTCTTCTTCAAACTTTTTGTTTCATTGATCTTTCTGCTTTTCGCTTCTTGGACTTCCTTTTCAAGTCTGGAGACATGTTTTACTAAGAACTTGTCTAAGCTCGGTACCTCAGCATGATCTTTCTCACGGTTTGGCATTGAGATTTCCTGTTGAGACTTGTTTCTTGCCTCGTTTATGTCTTTCTCAAATCTTGAATAATTCTTCACAAGAATGCTTCCCAAATCTGGTGTCGCCTCAGATGGAGTTCCATCAACAGATTTACGAGAGCCATCCCTGTCTGTCTCAGTCTCACTCTTTCTGCTATTCTTGGCATCTTGAACCTCTCGTTCAAGTTTAGTCAAGCGCTTCACTAAAAACTTGTCTAGACTTGGCAGTTCTGACTCAACTTGTTTATTTCTCATTTGACCGTCCATGACAAAATCTGACTTTCTCGATCCCAATGTAGACATCCTTCTTGCTGGAAAATTTATGCTTGAAGAGGAGTTATGATCTGTAGCAGAGCCCAGTCTAATATTCTGTGCTTCAGCCAAGACAGAATTTAAACCGCAAGTTGCAACAATAGTGGCCAGAGAAGAAAGTTCATCTTCTTGCAAACATTTTAGCCTCTCCATCATCATGTCGACAAGCTTTATTCTGTTGATTTTGTCCAGTTGTCTCCTCCTGCTTTTCCTGTGACTTATCCCCTGAACTGGCACGTTTGAGTCCAAGTCTTGAGAGCTGAAATCACTATATTGAGGGACTAATAAATCATGTTCTGAGCCAGACTCTGACTCATACTCCGAGGAGAAATCATGCAAGTCTTGAGAAAGATCATCTGTATCTGGATTTTGACTAATTTTCCTCAGAAGTTCTCTGAATTCGTCTTTCTTAAATGAAGGGCAGTTTGCTAGCCTTATGAAAGCAGTTTTGACTGCAGCCGCTACTTCTTTGTCTACCTCAAATTCAGTTTCAAAAGATGCAGTGACAGTATGGGTAGATGATCCTTCACTAGTAACAGTAGATGTCTCTATCTGACAATGCTTCCTGGGGCAGTTTGGCATGTCATACATGATAACTCCCAGAGCCTGGGCTGCTTCAAAAGCTTCTATTGCATTTTTTTCTGCCTTTGAAAGTTGATCTTCTGCGTCTTCACTAGGAATTCTGAAAAGCCAAAACAATAGAAGGTCAGATATAGAAGGAAGAGGACTATAATGCCTAATCATATATTCTTTAAGGGAAACATTTCACCTGGCTGCTCTTAGAATCCGACACCAAGAGGCCTCTACCAATGCAGCTCTTCGAGCTTCCATTGCCTTGTGCGCCGCTTCTTTTGCTGCCATTTTCTCTTTAAGTACTTTTGAATAATGTGGATGAGAACTTCCTAGAGTCTGATCGAGTGTCAAATTCATACCAGCTACTTCCTGAAAACTTAGATATGTTAGCGCTTCAATTAGAAAATAATCTGATTCAATTAAGAAATAGGTTTCTATTGCAAAACCTGTAACATCTTAATTTTCCTCTTCAAGTAGGAGTCCACTTTTTTGCGGGGGAACCAATTGACGGGAGAGGTTTTACGATGAGGAGGTTTTTTAATTTGCGATGAGAACTTGTTCAGAGCACTTGATATTGATTGGCTAGCCTCTTTGCTCTGTTTATTCTGCTCAAAATCAAAGAAAAAGAACAGTTGTAAGGCAAAGAAATCAAGTAAACTCTCCAGAATACCTATACAAAAAGACAACATAATCTGCCTGCAGTTTCATCGAGTTCGGTCGTCACTTTAACTTCAAATTCACAGAAATGCTATTATGCCACAAAGGACAGTGTAAGATATATCATTCCACGTCTTTAAAAAAAAATTGTGATTATAAACAACGAGAGTTCTGGACTATGAAAAAACAATGAATTCATCTTCTCTGTCGCTCTCTAATTTCACTGAAATTTTAATCCTCGAATCGACCGGGAATTCTTTAAGGTCAGGCCTCGAGCATATAAATAGCTAATCCTACTGTTCCTCCACTTAAGGTTTTGAATCAGTTCAACTTCCGACTCTGTGGCCATGGTTTTAGGTCTTTAAATCCGCAAACTAAACATTAAGATTGACTTATTTTTCGAAACTTAAATCACGATGAATCCAAAAAGGCTAAGAAGAAAACATTCCGAAAGCACCAAAACGTAGTTAAATCTTGACATTGTAATTGAAGGAAATAGAAAACTTGCCTTCCCAATCTTGGAATTTGCGGAGACGGAGTTGCAGGAATCTTCTTTAGATCGAGAATTGCGAGCGGCTTCTGGATCAGAACGCTGATTCTCTGATGGGGAGACACAATCAAGGTCAAAACAGCCAAGATCCATGGCGAATCCTTTCGTAAAATTAGAGAGCGATGGAGAAGAAAATATGGAAGTGAGGAATAAGAAAAAACGAAATCGAAAGGAATATTTGCACCGTGCGAAAATATGAACAGCAGAAATGAAAGTGTTTCTTGAGCACAGAATATGGCTTAAGCCTATCCTTCCTTTAACAAATAAAAACTAGCCGTTACGGTCCTCGCCCCTTTCCTTCTAACGGTCCCTTTTAAATTAATTTTGCTCTTGATTATTGTTTTATTGTATTCCTTTCATAATTATTATAGACGTTTTCGTAAATATATTCTAAACTATACTAACCAAAGATGACGTTACATCTGTTCATATTTTCTAGAATTTTCGAACTGATTGTATGCTAGAGAAAATTGGTGTAAAAGGAAAACAGGTATCAACAAATGTACTTTCTCGTGTTCTTAATATAAGACTTAGTTATAGAGTTAATCTTGATCTTACATATAAGAATATTTTTTTTAATATAATTAAATTAGGTAAATATTTTTTATATTAAGGATTATAGGGAATAGTAATTATATTAGTTGTAAAAATATGATTTATGTTAATTAATTGAAAAAAATTGAATGAGCACTTTATCACGCAAATTAAATAATTCAATTCAATAAAATTTTCATCATAGTTTACAATACATTCTTGTTTGTGTATTGGTGTGTGTGTGTGTGTGTGTGTGTATATTACAGATTATTATTTTTCTTCTATAAAGAAAATCGTAGACCATAAAGGGTGAGAAATATTTTGAAGGAAAAGAACCAAAGAAGATATTGAATCATCAAAATCTATGTGGCCTCAATTTTTTTTGGTAGGCCCGGATTATCCACCACCGGTAGCAATGACTAATCCTCTCGTACTGTAAATTTTTTAAAAGAGCTTTAATGATACACACCGCAAAAGATCAAACATCTAACTAAATGCTTATAGAATCCAGCTATGTGGCCTCAATTTTGAATTAGAACTTTGTAGCACATTTTGTATTGCAAGAAATGTAATTTAGTTTAATATCAAAAGTTCAATAAATTTATCTATATGGAATAAAAGGAAAGCTTTAGATTTGCTGAGATTCTATAAACTGAAAGACTTGATTCAATAACAAGGGAAAAAGTGACAATAAAAACCTTGTAATCCCAAAATTATAGGAGTACTAAAGTACAAGATAGAAGAAAATATGTAAACTTGAGACATGAGTACCAAGAGAAATTCATGTGCAAATTAATTAGCTTAGTGTGTGTGGACACCAGAACCAAAACAATATGAGAGTAATTCATCTGATAAGTTACAAAAACCTATTTTCAACGAGTTTCCAAACATAATATTCTCACAATTTCAACTTTAAAATTGCCTTTTACATTCTAGATAATCCTCATGAGGGGCCATTTAGCTTAATGTGTAAAGATATGTGAGGAGTTATTGCGTAACTTAGTTTTGGTTAGTTTCCTTGTTGCCAAGCCTCAATCCTATTATATACCAAAAAGGAAAAAAGAAAGAAAGAGTAGAACATAAATAAACTAAAATTTTCTAATTTAAGCAAATTTTGTCTGAAGAACAAAGATAATCTTACTATTTAACATGACTTAAAGAACAAATGGAACTAAAATATTCTACCTTATAAATTACATACGCTCCAAATACAACACCACTGGGAGCCTATATATATCTCTACCCAAAGTTACAATTTGCACCTTCCATGTATATATCGTGTATATATATATACATACACACACAAAAGAAAAAGTTTTACTGGAAAGATAATTACAGGAACTTTGATTTAAATTTCAAAACACCTTTGGAAACTGTTAACTACTCCCTCCGATCTTAAATATAAGACAAAGCTGTTTTTTTTTTAGAGATTAAGGAAGATAATTAAATTACTTTAGAGTACTTTTATTTTTATTTTTTTCTCCAAATTAATTAGTTTGAGTGATAAACTAATATATAATCTAAGAATACACAATATATGATATGGTTAAGTAATTTATTTAGCTTCCTTAATTTCTCCAAAAAAAGTCAACTATATCTTATATTTAGGACCGGAGAGAGTATAAGACAACCTACAACTACAAGTATAGCTGTCAGGATACAGGAACATCTGAGGTCTTTCAATCTCAGTGAAGGAAACTTGACAATTTCCATGAGGAAGTTCCCAAATCTGTGGTGGGGACACAAAAATTCTATGTATTTCTTGAACTGCTGGAATGAAACTGAGCAGACCTCAGATCAGGTTCATCCTGCAGGGTATATCCAAAAGTGGTCGGTGGACGAAACTCCAACGGCCCCTACATAAACATAAACAGGGCTAGGAAATTTCAAAATCTCATCATGTTGAAGTTACTCAAATGAATGAATGTCCAAGTAATTTCACCAAGAATGACAATTTCAAAGTACTCTACCAGCCCATGAATGCTTTGTTGTGTCCCGAAAAACCCGTCGTGGCTCGAGGTCATAGAATTCAATTGACCCTACAAGGATATGCAAATCTGATTTAAAATCCCATGTAATCAATCACATTAGTTTGATTCATAATAATAAATTATAATTATAATCATGACTCAGATGACTTACCAGGCCTTGCATACTCTGTTGATTAACATAGTAACCATCATGAGGAGGCTCCATTAAGTTCAACTGTACCTACCAAAAAACACACAGATAATTGGATAAGCGGTTCATTATTTCTAAAAATACAAAACGTGCGTAGTGGATGAAAATTAATAAATACCAGTCCTTGCACATTTTGCTGGGCGCCATAATATCCATTAAGGGTCATTCCATCCGAGCTAAGGTTATCCTAAAGGAATGAAAGTTACGTGGTCAAGCAAAAGTGGAATTAATTGCAATAGATCTTTTTTCCATTTTTTAATATAATGAGGAAGATATCCATTAATATCTTGCTGCAATTCTTAATAAATTGAATGCTAAGTCCGGAAAGCCATATTAGATCATAATTTAAACAGCAGAAGTAACACAAACCATTTGCTGCAGGCTATCTTGTGCATCGACCAGTATCATATCTGTATCTATTTGTGCCTGTACAAGGATTCTCAAATCAATTTCCCCTTTATTACATGATAAAAAGCTACAGTAACAAGAATAAAACATATGCTAACGTTGGAACTGACCTTTCTTCTCTTAGCTGGTGTCCTCTTTTTAGTTGTTTTTGTAGCAATGTTAACCTGATTTTCTTCTGTTTCACGCAGGGCAAGAGCATTGTTGCTGGTTTCTGCATTATTGTTGTTAGAATTATTCACATGTACACAATTCTTCAGGGCATCAACAAGTGCACGGAAAACAACATCATAACTCTCTTCAGATAAGGATCCTTCTTCACTCAATTCAATAGCTTTTCTACACAAATCGTTATAACGTTGCACCCTAGTTTGGATCCTTTCAGTTCCATCTACCATCGATACCCTACTTTTTGCATCTTTGGTCCACCTTTTAAAAATGTAGTGAGATGGGATACTTGAACATCCACAAAGCTGAAGAACATTCAATGCATGCCTGCAAAGGAAACCTTTATATTCAAATAATCGACAGAAACATGAAACCTCTGAGTTTATCTCATTCCAAGTGACCAAAAACTCTTGCTCCTTCTCACAATCTTGAACTACAAATTTCACAACTGTTCCATCTCCACCTTCTCGCCTAGGATGACAGCCAACAACACCCAAAACTTCAACTTGGAATTTCTTGAAGATCGCATGTGTATAAACTGTTGACATTTGTTTTTCCCAAGGAGAAGGAGACTTGAGTGCTGGCTGTTTGTGCATTGTGTCAAAATCTGCAATGGCTTCCTCTTCATACCTATTCTGAAGAATTGTCCCGTACTGTTTCACAAACTCTTTAACCGTAATTTTTTTATGAATGTATTTGTCAAAGAAAGAGTTCATGCTTTCAGAACGTTGAGCAGTAGACATTCCAGCTAAAAAGGTATCCCCCATATAAGTAGGCACCCACTTTTTCCGGTCTTCATACAAAGACTGAAACCATAAGTCATCCTGAAGTTCAAATCTAGTGACCATTTTCCACCACCTCATGTCAAACTCTTCATCTGTCCAAGACTTAAATATGCACTTGTTAAACTTTGGCAAGAAATTCTTATACCTTTTTATCACCATAGAAAGATTTTCAGGGATCCTATCAAGTACATGCCAAAGAGAAAAGCAATGGCGTGCATTTGGGAAGACTTCTTCAGCTGCTGCCTTCAATGCTTTGTCTTGATCAGTGATTATGACTTTAGGAGCTTGCCCACCCATTGCTCTAAGCCAAGTCTTCATCAACCAAACAAATGTTGGTTTGGTCTCATCGGCGACCAATGCACATCCAAGCAATATAGGCTGACAGTGATGGTTCACTCCAACAAAAGGAGCAAATGGTAACTTATCATTGCTTTTGATGTAAGAAGTATCAAATGAAACTACATCATTAAAGCTGACATAATCACTCCTACTTTTAGCATCGACCCAAAACAAATTTCTCAATCGTTGTTCTTCATTCAAATCAATAGCATAAAAGAAGTTGGGATTCTCCTTTTGAACGTGCTTAAAATACTCAAGAATAACTCGAGCATCTCCCTCGTCCAAAGCCAAATGTTGGACTCCTTCAAACTGACAATTTACGTCACAGAGAAGAGACCCAAAATTATGACAGCCACTGGATTGCTTAGACATTTCAACATACATCTTTCTGGTGCGTTCACTAACAGCATGCAATATATCAATGTTATTCTTTTCAGCTAACTTCACATTTCTTTGAATCCGAAAATGATAAGCCAAAGCAGGTAGAAGTTCATGATTATGCTCCTTTATGAATTCATGAATTATCCACTTTGCATCTGACCTTCTCTTCACATGCATGCAGGCTTTGCAATCTGTCTTCTTTACACTTGGCCTTCGACTGCTCCCACTATCTGACTCGGGAGTAAATCCATATCTAGAGCACGCGAATTTGGCATCAATAAATTCTTTAGTTTTCTTTGAACGTCTGCTGTTTTTTATTGAAGTGGTGAATCCCATAGATTTGGCATATTCTTGATAAAATGAATATGCTGCTTCATGAGAATCAAATTCAATGCCCTTGTGTGGCTCAAAATCTCTGTCCCCTTCATACAACAGAACATCCTTTTTAGGATTAACAACAAGATCACTACCTGTTTGATGCCCTTCATGCAAAACATCAACCATACTTTTACTCATTGCATCAGCGTACACGCTTCTCTTGCCTGTTATTAATATGTCAACAAAATAACATATTTATCAGTACAATGATGAGATCTAGTCATAAAAAATTATAACTTACAACGACACCAGAGAAAAAGGTAAAGAAATAGTGTACACTTAATGCAACTATTGCTACACAAAATAAGGATCTTTCTTATTATAATTGCGACATAGTTAGCAACAAATCATGCGTAAAATATAAAGCTCCTTAATCATTATCTAACATGTTTTCAAATAAAAACACAACATACGGAGAAACTTTTTAAGGACTTCATCATGTGGTGCCAAAGAATTAGATAGTATACCCCTAATGTTGTCCATAATCTTTTTTCCACAAAGTTTTTTGAAACTTAGCAAACGAGATGCCATTTAAGAACAACCAATCAAAAGGACAAAACACAGTTACCAGCAAATCCAAGAACACCATAATTTTGTTGATCAATCCACAATTTTCTTTACCCTATATTTGGATGGAGAGAAAATTCACCGGGAAAGAATACTTGGAGGGAAAATTCTAAAAAATAGTAAATTTTTTTCATCATTTTTCAAAGTTTTCAATCCTAATATTCCCTCCTTCCTAGTTTCTCCTCACGTTTCTCTCCATCCAAACATAGGGTTACAGTTTCAGTCAAGCATACATCCCAAAACCCTCACATATTTTTTTATTTCAAATCACACTTCACACCCAGTTACTGTGTCTTGCTCTCTCATAATTTTTCCTCCAGGTTGAATAGGGTTCTCACTTCTCAACTCTTATCTAAAATTATCTTCATAGGATGCTGATCATAATCATTGAATTGGCTTCTAAGCTCCTATATGTAGCTGCAATTACGCACCTCCATCAATTGGTAATTTGTCTTGTTCTTCTTGAAATCAATGCAAATTTTTTTTACCTCAATGCAAACGAGATCATTGCATCAAATCTTTGTTTTTCCCCATAAATTCCAGAAATCGTCACAGAACTCAGAGGTTAACATTTTGCTACCTCAAAAAAGAAGCATGGCAAAATTATATCAATAACTTTCACTGCCCCAGCATTCCTATGCAACCAAAGCCACACTATGCAATTACGCGAATTCTCACAAAGTATATGAATCATCATATTTTGTTTCATCATCATAATTACTACACAAATTGCAATAGCAGAACAAAAAAATGAAGAGAGGACAGAGTAAGGAAGCGAGGAAAACCTCTTGGTGAGTTATGGGCGGAAAGATCACGGAGCTCTGTAATTTGAAATTTTTAGGCGAGTGGGAATACCCGCGAGTGGGGCGGAACGTTCGGAAATTGGGAAGCTAGGGTTTGGTGCTCACCGTTCCTCACTCGCCAAACAATTTTGGATCGGAGAGGAAATCGCCAGTTCCACTCGCTTCAGTCACTCGCTCGTCTCTATCTATCTTTCTCTGATTTCACGGCGCGTCGACGACGTCGGCCCCACCTTAATTTGTATTTAATTTTTCCCTTTTTTTATTATATTAATTTAGGGACAATGTCCGTGCTTTCCCTACACGCGTCACGCGTGAGTCAGGGTGCCCAGTGACCATGTCCCGGAAGTTTGAGGACGTAGCGCGTGACATCGTTGACAATTTATGTTTTTCTTTTTTTGTTGGACCTAGGGACAAATTGTTTCGGCGGTCCGTTAAAGTTTTAAATTATATCTGTTCCTCTTCTAAATTTTATATATTAAGAAGAAATAGTTAACTCAATGATTAAGAGGTAAATTTTTAGCTATATCCTCATTTATGAATGAGTATTTTTCAACTCTTTATTCCATATCTATATTTAAATTAATTTTTCATTGGTATAATAAATAGGGGTAAAATTATCACAATCTCATTTATTACACTAAAACTAGACTTATAAATAGGACCAAATTTTTTTGTCAAAAAGAACTTATAAATAGGATTAGAGTGATATATAAATTTCAGGTGAGTAAATAACTTATTACTCCCTCTGATTCTAAATATAAAACAGAGTTGACTTTTTTAAAGAGATTAAGGAAGCTAAATAAGTTACGTAATCATATCATATGTTATGTATGATTAGATTATATATTAGTTTATAAGTTAAACAAAATAGTTTAAAGAAAAATGATAAATATATATATTTTAAAGTAATTTAATTAGCTTCATTAATCTCTTTAAAAAAGTCAACTCTATCTTATATTTAGGACCGGAGGGAGTAATAATTTTTTAAAAAATTGTGTAAAAAATTATATCGATTGTAAATTTTTATATTTCTCTTTAATTCATGATAGTTATTTTGATCTTAATTAATAAAGGCAAAATTATACTTTTAGTCCTTTAAATTTATAAGAGGTTTAATTTTAGTCCCTTATGTTTCTAAAGTGCATTTGTAAAACTTAATGTTAGTGACGGAAAATAGTGACTAAGCAAAGTTACGTAGTGATTGTGCGATGCTGACAAAACAAGCTTATTTTTTTAAAAAATCAGATTTTAAAAATCTATTTTTAATCAAATTCGTTCATAGCTTAGTTTTTAATCTTCTTTTTTTATATAAATCGTTCATGGCTTATGAGGGTGCGGATACCTCTCCCCTATAGACGCATTTTCAAGATAAAAGAGACTGAAATTCCAAAGAAACAAAACCGTGAGGGTCGGGGCTACGGCTAGCCACCAAAGCAAACAATATCTACGTAGTGAGTGGCTGGGTTATCACAGTTGGTATCAGAGCCAAGTTCAGGTCGATGTGCAAGTAAGGACGCTTAGGCTCCCTTAAGAGGTGGAGAGTCCACATTGATTAGAGAGGAGAATGAAGCATGCCTTATAAGGATACGGATGCCTCTCCCCGTAGACACGTTTTCTAGATAGATCAGATTGAGACTTCAGAAAAACAAAACAGTGAGAATGGGAGCCACGGTTAGCCACAAAAGCGGACAATATCTACATGACGAGTAGCTAGGCTATTACAATTGGTATCAAAGACAGGCTCAAGTCAGCATGCCAGTAAGGAGCTGGGCTCCGTTAAGGAGTGGAAAGTCCCACATCAGCTGAAGTGGCTGGGCTATTACAGTTGGTATCAGAGTCAGGCTCAGGTCGGTGTGCTAGTGGAACGTCCCATATCGGTTGAAGTGGCTGGGCTATTACAGTTGGTATCAAAGCCAGGCTTAGGTCGGCGTGCTAGTAAGGAACTGGGCTTCGTTAAGGAGTGGAAAGTCCCATATCGGCTGAAGTGGTTGGGCTATTACAGTTGGTATCAGAGCCAGGCTCAGGTCGGTGTGCTAGTAAGGAGTTGGGCTTCATGAAGAAGTGGAAAGTCCCATATCGGCTGCAGAGGGGAACAAATCATGTCTTATAAGGGTGTGGATACCTCTCCCCGTAGATGTGTTTTTTGGATAGATGAGATTGAGAATCTAAAGAAAAAAACTGTGAAGGTGGAGGCTATAGCTAGCCACCAAAGCAGACAATATCTACATGGTGAATGGTTAGCTGTTACATATATCATTATTGAAGTAAAGATGATGGCAAAGCATATCTTAGGAGCAACTACTTTTATTGAAACTGTGGGAAATAAACCTGTATCTAATTGTTACAATGGCTGGACATGAGCCATATGGTAGATTAATAGAATTACAAAATTTGATTTACTAAAAGAGTATATATTAATTTTTATTTGTTTTTTTAAGTGAAATAAGTGTAAAATCACAATGCTTCACTGTTGATATTGTTCGCTTTAAGACCCCATCACCTCCAAATGTGGCTCTGATACCAATTGTAACATGTCTGGCTCTGATACCAATTGTAACATCTCAAAGCTTTACTCTTGATATTGTCGACTTTCGAGCCCCTATCACCTACCACAGTTTTAAAACACGTCGAGATAGAGAAATATCTAGATCATTATAAGACGTCTTTCATTCCCCCCAGCCGATATGAAACTTCATAGCGGTATTGACACTCACGGGATGATGTCAGTAGCTTAAACTATCTCAGGCGGACGCAATATTAAAGGGACTACCAGTATATATTATATGGAAAGTTCAAGAAAATATGATTTAAAGATGACTTGACAATAACTGAAAGTGAGGCAATATACACTAGACCTATATTGACCTGGGTACAACATCGACATCGCAATTAGTAAGGCTTTAGAGATTTCCAATATACGAGGCAGCTACTCTTGACAATATACTGGGGTAATAGTTACTGTTTTCCACATTGGAAAAAATGGAATAAATTTATTGTACCTATATTGACCTAGGGTACAACATCGACATTCCAATTAGTGAGTCTTTAGAGATTACTTAGAAAGCAATGTACAAGGCAGCTACTCTTGACAAATATACAAGCGTAATAGTTAGTGTTTGCCACATTGAAAAAATGGAACCAATTTATTGTGGTAAGGTGATATTATGAAGTATTATAATCCTTATTATAAAGAAGATGAAGACGATGGCCCCCATGGAAATTGATGAAGACAAAGATGATGGGCCAGTGTCTATGGAGTTCAAAGGAGTGAACTCATCTAAAATGAAACACAATATACCAACACACATTTTAAATTTTATTTTTGATACAGTGGATTATTGAAATTGGAACCATTAATATGCTATTATCTTACCCCTCTCGACGCGTTTGAAAATCATGATTGGTGATAGGCCCCAAAGCGGATGATATCAAAAGTGAGGAGCTATATTGTTATAAATGGTATCAGAGCCAAGCTTTGGTTGATTTGGGCTAATATGCCAGTGAGGATGTTGTGCTTAAAGGTTGGTGGAGTATAATATTCTATATCAACTGGGCAACCCTTATAAGTGCCTAGATACCTCTCATTCTCGACACGTTTTAAAATCGTGAGGGGTGATAGGGCTACAAAGCGAACAATATCAAGAGTGACGAGATGAGACAATATCAAAACCGTGAGGGTCGGGGCCACGGCTAGCCACCAAAGGGAACAATATCTACGTGGTGAGTAGCTGGATTGTTACAATTAGTATCAGAGTCAGGCTCAGGTTAGTGTGCTAGTGAGGACGCTGAGCTCCCTTAGAGGGTAGAGAGTCTCACATCAATTGAAGAGGAGAACGAAGCATGCCTTATAACGATGCAAATACCTCTTCCTTGTAGACGCATTTTGTAGATAGAAGAAATTGAGACTCTAGAGAAATAAACCTGTAAGGGTAGGAGCTACAGCTAGCCACCAAAGCGGACAATAACTACGTGGTGAGTGGTTAGGTTGTTACACTTATCACTATTGAAGTAAAGATAATGGCAAAGCACACTTTCAGAAAAACTACTTTTATTGAAACTATGAAAAATGAATCCATATCTTATTGTCACAATGGCTTGACATGAGCCAAATGGTAGATTAATAGAATTCTAAAATTTGATTTACTAAAAGAGTATATATCAATTTTTCTTTGTTTTTTTAAGTGAAATAAGTGTAAAATCACAATGCTCCACTCTTAATATTGTTAGCTTTAAGACCCCATCACCCCCAAGCGTGGTTCTGATACCAATTGTAACATCTAACTAGAGCCTAACTCTGATACCAATTGCAACATTCCAAAACCTTGCTCTCAATATTGTCGGCTTCCGGGCCCCTATTACCCATCACAGTTTTAAAACACCTCGAGATGGGAAAATATCCAAATCATTATAAGACGTCTTTTGTTCCCATCCCATCTGATATGGAACTTCAAAATAAGCATAAAGAAAAAGGCAAACCTAGATATACTTTCCAAAAGGCTGCAAAAAAAACTGAGAAAGGTATTAGTCTACAATAGTATTAACACTCACGGGATTATGTCAGTAGTTTAAACTATCTTAGTTGGATGCAATATTAAAAGGACTATCAATATCTATTATGTGAAAAGTTCAAGAAGATATGAATTTATAAATGACTTGACAATAACTGAAAGAAAGGCAACATACACTAGACCTATATTGACCTAGGATATAACATCGACATCCCAATTAGTAAGGATTTAGAGATTGCCCAGAAATCAATACACGAGGCAGCTACTCTTGACAAATATACAGGGGTAACATTTAGTGTTTGCCACATTGAAAAAAATGGAATCAATTTATTGTGGCAAGGTGATATCATGGAGCATTATAATCCTTATTATAAAGAAGATGAAGATGATGGCCCCCATGGAAATTAATGAAGACAAAGATGATTGGCCAGTGTCTATGGAGTTCAAAGGAGTGAACTCATCTAAGATGAAACATGACATACCAACACAAACATTTTAAATTTCATTTTTGATATAGTGGATTACTGAAATTGGAACCATTGATTTGCTACTGTCCCACCCTTCTCAATGCGTTTGAAAACCGTGACGGGTGATAGGCCCCAAAGCAGATAATATCGAAAGTGAGGAGCTAAATTGTTACAAATGGTATCAGAGTCAAGCTCAAGTCAATGTGGGCTAATATGCCAGTGAGGATGCTGGGCTTAAAAGTGGGTGGAGTGTTATGTCCCATATCAACTAGGGAGAGCCTTTATAAGTGTTTAGATACCTCCCATTCTCGACACGTTTTAAAATTGTGGGGGTAATGGGGCTACAAAGTAGACAATATCAAGAGTGACGTGCTAGGATGTTACAAACCTTATATCCAATGACTTGTGCAATTACGTGTATTCATGGAGACTGCACTAGAGATTCTTGGAGGAAGAAGGGGCATTGGTGGCTGAAAAATGGTTACCGATGGGAAAGAAGTGCATAGAGCAAATGGAAAAAAATATATTAAAAATTGTGTTTTATTATTATTATTATTATTATTATTTTAAAATTGATATTTTTTAAAAAAAATAAATTTTCTTCGTCAGCAGATAGTCACCACCTAACTTTGCTTAGTCAACATTTTTTGTACTAACATTAATGGTGTAAAATTTTAAAGACTAAAAGTTCATTTTATAAACATAAGGGAATAAAATAAAATTAAATATATTGTAAATTTAAAGGACTAAAAAGATATTTTAGTCATTAATAAATTATTTAAACTTTTTTAACGTACCTGAAACTATCATTGCTTCATAGAAGGGCGCGGCTTATAATATGCCTAAAACATTCTTTTATTAGTAAAATTTAATGACTTTTATTTGGTTCTGATAAAATTATAGACACCTCTACTCTATTTTTAAAAACATAGACATTAATTTTAGTCTAATTTTTTATCTTGTTAAAGAAAATTCAATTAACTAAGCATAGTAATGGTTAATTAACTTTTTTAAAAAAATGTTATAATAAAACATTAAAGCAAAACAAACACAAAGTATATTTAATAATTTATCTTTCATTATATTATCAAATTAAAACGATAGGGACTCTAAACCCTAAATTATAAGGTTTAAGGTTTAGGGACTCAATATTCTTTTTTTTTTTTTGGCCGAATGACTCAATATTCATTTGTTTAGTAAAAGTTGCTAGGAAGAACCACTATTGGGTCCCCATTAAATTATCCGATGTATGGCACTCTAAATACTCAGAGTAGTGCTTACAAGTTACAACATCATCTTTTTTTCATTCACAAATTTTAATCACCCCCACCTTAAAAAAAAAAAGAAATTGAATCTCCCGTCCATCTGATCAAACCATCCTTAATTCGTTGGGAACAATATCAAGGAAAGTAATTAAAGGTTTTGCATTTTTTTGTTGCTTGTGTGAGATCGAAGTTATGCAAACTGGAGTGCGTGGAAGAATAATGCAGAGTACAAATTAAAATGTAGAATTGCAGTAATTGTAGTTTGAGGAATGATAGGTTGATTCCATTCATTCCTTTCCATTGGCAAAAGAAACATAGACAAATTGGAATTGAGAAAAAGAAGAGGTAGTAGAGCCTAACAAGGAAGAGTGATTATTCATATTGAAGGTGCGGTGTGTACAATGAATAAACACATTGATGCTTTAATTTGCTGCCTATTATTTAGCGTCCGTCCACACACACACACACGTGTGTGTGTGTGTGTGTGTTGGCACATTCTTCATTTTGATTGAAGACGCTTCATTGAGGCTATTGCACTGTTATCCACACGCAGTTCACGCAATAATTTGATCTTTTTCATTATTCGCTTCCCATAAAAGCCTCTCTTTTTTTTTTTTTGGGTTCCTTTAAAGTTGTTTGTAACCGCAGATTAATGATGTTCGAAGTTGGAACTTATTCTCTTCGATCTCTCTGGACATCCGTAGTTGCAGTAGTAGTACTTGCATCATCATCCTCACTATAAATAAATCATTAACTTTGTCTCAATTATCATTCCAACAAGTTCATAATTCACAGCGTTTTAATTAGAGAGAGAGAGAGAGAGTACTCATATTTTGGATCAAAACCAGAGCAATATAAACTAATTTGCATATTCATGGCAAGAGGTGGCTTCACCACACCAAACTCGTTGCTCCTGAGGTATTTAATTTTCTTTAATTTTTTCCCTCATATGCTACTTATCATAAAGTACTTCTAAACGTTTATACTCCCTCCAATCCTTAATATCATATCCAGTTAACATTTTATTTTTTTGGATCGGAGATGTTAAGTTAACCGTGTCTTATATTAAAGATCGTTACATGACTTTAAAATATTTTTATTTTTATTTTTTATATTAAACTAATTTATCTGATTTATAAACTGATATATAATCAAATAACACACAATATATATATATATATATATATGTTATGATTACCTAATTTATTTAACTTCCTCAAACCTTTTTTAAAAAAAAAAGTCAACATAATCTTATATTAAGGATTGGAGGGAGTAGTATATAGTGCATATATAAGTGCAAAATGAATCATCTAAACACTAAACCCATCTCTATATGTTTAAAATGAATTGTTGCACTACTTTGGGTGAAGGTCATACAGAGAAGCAAACAGAGGAAGGGGCACCGGGGTGAGCAAGATGTGTTGTGGGGCGAAGGGAGAAGAAAGGTACGAGGTTTCAGAGGAAGGTGGTGGTGGTAGTGGTGGTGGAGGGCCGGTGTGGGTCCCACACACAAGGACCGGAATATATGTGCCGAAAGGGCAAGAGGGGGTTATGAAGGACGTGCCTGAGAATGCAGCCACTTTCACTGCACCTTACTGGTTCAGAAACGACGATGACCTCAACCATCCCAACCCTTGAGCTCAAATCACCTTTTGTTCTTTCTTTTTTTATGTTTATGTATCTGTAATTGTGTATTGTCCTCACTTTTTAAATAAATGCTTATAGTAATAATTAGGCGGAAGCTATGGTACATGTCAATTAAGTGTGTGTTTGGATTAGCTTTTTTTAATAGCTTTTACGACTTACGAGGTAAGTGTGTGAGAGGAGTTTTGTCTCGGGTTTCGCAAACCATGGTTTGAAACCATGGTTTGGAGCATTCCCAAACACACACTAAGTTAATGTCATTTTTCAACAAGGCGTTGAGATTGAGAGAAATATCTGGCTTGTGGCCTCTTATTAAAATGTCTCCATTTAATGCCCTTTGTAAGGTGTCAAGTCTAAACTTCCCAAATGTTTTTTTCCCCTTTAGTTCGTTAAATCAATCAATCAATTTTGTACTAGAAATTTTATAGTACCTGCTTAATAACCCATTTAATTCACAAACATGTCAGATAATCACAACATCAAAATTGCCTATCCATTATTATTAGGGTTTGACTATAAGGCAGGAAGCAATTTGGAAATTATACAGTAGATCATGAATTGTAATTATATTAATGTGGTCTAAGTATAGGAAGGAACTTCACATTATAATTTATATTAAACATTTTATTAATGTGATTAAATTTGAGTTAAACAGTTTACTTCATACTTGATTGATAGGGCGGGAAATCACACCATTAGAATTGTTCACTGTCAATCATTGGGGTTTGAATATAAGAAATGAAGTAACTTGAATTTGAAATTAGAATGTTAAATCAAGAATCAAATGATCCAAGCATGCCAAGGAATTTCATCTTCCATGTTTTTAGGGATCTCCATATATTATATTAATAATTATATTACTCATTAGGATATTTGTGCAATAATTTTTAAAAATTATGTCCTAATGATAATGATTTGATTTTAAAATAGTGATTCCTAATTTTATTATCGGTGAACAAAAATTATGTCCATTGTTGTCAAACTCACGAGTTAACTCTCCGAGTTTACCGTTTGTACGTTTCTAACTTATAAAATCGAGTCGAGTCATTGGTAAACTCGTGACCTTTGTAAACTCGGTTAAATTCACGAGTTTATACATCGAGTTTACCGTTTTTACGTTTCTAGCTTACAAAACTGTATTAACGCACCCTTAAACTCGTATTAACTTTTTCAATTTGATTATACTCAACGGCTTTATATATGAATTTTATAGAAATTTCTTTATTAAATATGATAAATTATGAATGTTAATAGACTTAATTTCAATTATTGGAATTTAAAATATATTTAAATCAAATTATTGTCAACTTTTTATATTTAATTATATACTAATAATATCTATTTAATGGTAAAACTAAACTCTTACGAGTTTACGATTCGAGTTCACGATACGAATTTACATCACTATCACGAGTTTGCTTAAACTCGCGAGTTTAACAACCTTGATTATGTCTCTATCAATAGTATTAACTATTAAGGGTTAAAGTGTACCCAGTACTCCAAACTATTTTTCAAGGTGCAATTAACATCCTAAAGTATTTAGTGACACAATTTTACCCCTAATAAATAAAAAATGAAGCAATCTACACTCCGAAGGTAACAGAGCTTAACGTCCGTTTTCTCCTGTTATCCTGAGTCTTCTTCGTCAAACTCTGTAATCCCCCTCTCGCACAATCGTTTTCTAGCGAAAATAGACCTGAATCTGTTGCTGGTGAAGAAATCTGAATAGCAGAGAGGTAAGGGGTGTAATACTAGACAAGGTGGTTTCGCCGCTATTTAAATGGATAGGAACTCCGGCACCGTATGCACTTCGTTCGAGCGATTCCAGAGGTCACCCAACCTCAAGTATTCTACTCTTTCTCTCTCCCATGGGTGCCATGAACGATTCAGCTTTCAAATCTCCGACTATGTGGTCACAACAAACAGAATCACATACATGTAAATATGTTAAGATTTTTTTGTCATCTGGGTGATCAACAGAAAACTACATGAAAAACTTGCCTTTGGTAGGAGTTGGGATTGATCCACGGGGGTGATACACCGGACTCCGGTGACCGGAGGGGTTAGATTGTGTTGAGATCTTATAAAAAATCATGCCGATTGAGATAGAAAGAGGATGAAAATGGAGAATGGGGCAAGGGGATTTTAGAATCTCTCCCCGCCTGGTATCTCAGAGAATAAGAAACAAGAATGGGAGGGAAAAGAAGAGAGTAGGGAATAGAATTGAAATGCAAATCACTCCGGCGAACAGAACTGACTTCTATATTTTGCTTTTTGGAGGCCAACTTATTCTGCAAAAACTCAATCTTGCTTTTAGTTTCTCCCTGTGTTTGAGATAGTGACTTTTGCGGCAATGTTATTCCCCCAGCAAAATTCTTTGTATAGACTATGTTTGTTTCGCTATTTTACTAAACCTGGAAGAAAACTCAAACTTACTCTGCTTTGTTCAATATTTAATGAACGCTCTTCTCAAGAAATAACGAGTCGATGCTCTGAAGTGGAGGCTGTAGGCCTTCATCATCAGAGCCATTGTATGAGAGTTTGATGGATCAGAGAGTTTGATGCAGAAGAGTCAGATAGATCAAAGAAACGTGGGTCAGGGTAAGGGGAGAAAACGGACGTTAGGCTCCATTACATTTAGGATGTAGATTACTCCATTTTTAATATATTAAGGATAAAATTATCCCATTAAATGTTTTAGAGTGTTAATTGTACTCCAAAAAATAGTTCCGGATGTTGGTACACCTTAACCCTAGTATTAATACTGCAAAAGTGGAAATTGAAGTTTTCGAATATTGATTAATAATTGAATATTAATTCTGCAATAATTACAATTAGGGTATTAGTCGAAAAATTAAAACATTTCAAAATAATATTGTTGACTTTACAAATAAGTTGGCTTTTAACTTCCATGATAATAATTATTGCATGAACAATCAATTAGATGTCATAAAAAAAATTCATTATTTTTTCAGATGCATTAAAGATTTTTGGAAATATATAAAAGTGTTATGAATATTGTGGTAGTGGATGTTCATAGTCTCTTAGGATTCCATAACACCTATAACCTCCCATGATTTTATGTAGCTTTATGTTGTAGATTAATTCTTATGTTTATGACATTGTAACTCCAACATAATGTGGGTTAATTCTTATGTTTATGACATTGTAACTCTTGAGAGAATTGGAGGCCTATATATAGAGGCTTAACACAAAAGAATGTAAGCACATGAAAATTCCATATGAATGAGAGTTCTTCACTCTTCATTGCTACAATTCTCTCTTGTCTTTCTTCATCTCTTCATCTTAATCTTGTATATTTTCTTGATTTCATAACACGTTATCAGCACGAATTTGCTCAGAAGACCTTTGGTCTAGTTTTCTATCTCTTCTACTCTCTAACTTTCTCATTTCCATACTATGTTTTATATTGTTTATTCTCTATGTTATTTTATCTTTCTAGTCTACATTATCAATCTATTGTTCTATATTATTTTTATTATTTTTCTTTTATGCTATCTATTTTTATCTATCCTGTTGTTATCTTTTACATATATCTAGGATAATCTAAACCATTATATGAAATTAAATAGACTCTTTTATTAATTGTTTTATACATCGGGTTCTATGGCTCAGATTTGATATTATATTATCCTTCACAAGTTTTCTTTCCTTTCACTTTTATTTATCGTTTTCCATTAATCTCTTATTATACAAAATTTATATTTATTTATTTATTTATTTATTTTATATTCTAGTTTCTTTACATTTTATGTTATTATATTATGTTATTTCATTCTATTTACACTTATTTAACATTTATATTTTTTTTATTTATTTACATTTTATGTTATACATGATTGTTTGTTTCTTTATTTTATGTCATTTATTTAATCTTGTTTTATTGTTATTTTATTTACATTTCATTTATTTATATTAATACATTATTGTTATATCATTATGTCAATCTTTTATTTTCATTTGTTTATTATATTACATTAATATATAATAGTATTATATATGAGCATGTAATGTGGTCTATATGATCATGGGCTTATCTATTATTTATTTTTAATTATGAATTTGAATTTTTTTTAAATTTATTTTCTAGTATTTTGGTTTTATCGAGAGGCCAGAAGCCATAATATTCTTAATTTCGTGATTAGATGACCAGAAGTCACATCACTTTTGTATTAGCTCTTATGAGAAAGAACGCTATTGGTTTCATTAAATTGCAAGACTGACAAGAAAAATTTTGGCACTTTGATGATTTAATTGTTACAAATATCAAAGCCCTGATGGCTAAAGGTTCAACTATCAAACTAAACAAAAAAAAAAAAAAGCTTTTCAAGATTTTTGCTGTGGTCCTGAAAACCAATATTTGGAGAAATTGATGATGCTATTGAAAGTAAAGAAAATATGTAAGAGTGAAAATGAACATGATCACATTGCATTTATAGAATTGATAGTTGAAAGTTGAGAATACTTTGTCTTAGCGATTGAACTACAATCGTGGAAATAATAACATTTCTAAGGTGATCAAAATTATGAGCAAATATTATACTATGACTAGAAGTCATATGGATAGAAAAATGGTATAATATGACCGGAAGTCATATAGACTAATATGTACTCATTTATTAAAAATAAAGATCAAAATGGCTGTGAAGCCAAAAAGACCATGAAATATTGTGAAAAATATAAAAAATAGTTATGATGCTTAAAGTAATAAGTTACGAAGAAAGATGATCAGCTTGTATAGCCAAAAGAAATAATTGTAAGCCCTGAAGGCTATATGATAATTGTAAGCTTTGAAGGCTATATATTTTGATTCTTTATATTTAAATTTAAATTGATTGTGATTAATTTGTGAGAGAGAAATTATTATTTAACATTGTGATATCAACATGAGTGATATATGAAATCAAATAGATAAAAAGGTAATGATTGGTCATTTTAAAATTTCAGTATAGTGCCAATTTATTTACAAATTTAAACATTATTGGTAATTATTGATATATTTTGATTTCATGGCCTTTTAGAATTCTAACTACCTCATGGTTAATCCTTATAACTCCCATATGAAATAGTTTTCAGTATTTATTCATATAACCTTCAATTATAAAGTTAAGTTGTTTAATTACCTTCTTTATGTATAATTGTACAATTTATTTATAATTTTAAGTATGTTGTGTATGTGAATACTAATCATACATCAATGGAGTTTACCACCTCTATTTTCTTCTTGGGACTTGTATTTCTCTGTTGCACCAAAGATTTCCCAACAAACATTCAACTCATACACCTCAACATCAAGGTACTTTCTTTCATTATTAGTTATATTTTTAATTTTAGTTAAAGATTTCCCAACAAATATTCAACTCATATACCTCAACATCAAGGTACTTTCTTTTATTATTAGTCATATTTTTCATTTTAGCCTTGTCTTCCATGTCTTTTCTCTTCTTGAGCACTATTATGTTGCCTTACATATATATGCAATTTTTCTTAGTTCCAAACTTTTATTATTGAAAGGCATACAAATACTCTTCAATTTGTATCTTATTTTAGTATTGATAATTTATTGCCTCATTTCCCAATTCATTGTATTAACATTTCTTCTACTCCTTAGTATTGTTATATGATATGTGCAAATTTCATACATTAATCATGATATAATATATAATATGATATATATTGGAATCAAATTAGTTTTATGTGACATTTGTGAAGAGAAAAAAAAAATCATATGTCATATTTGAATTAAGAAAGTGAGAATTTATTTAATTTTATGAGAAAAATTCATAATGAATAGTTTATTATTGGTTAGACAAAATCATTTTCGTAATGTGCAAGTCAAATTTATGGATGATTAAATAGTAAGGAATATTTGAAAGAAGACTATGTATATCATAAGTATTTATTATTTTATATTATAATGCATTTGTCTTTACATTTCTCTCAAATTAATTTTAGCCCCAAAACATCAGAATTTATTGTAATAAGATCTTTATGTATCTTGATTATGGATCTCCTCATATTTCTTTAGTGGAAAATTCTAAACATTTCATATTTTGAACATGCATCAAAAGAGATAAATTAAAGCATATTATTATTTATAAGTAGCAAAATTATATAAAAATGCAAGAATATATGTTAGTTCCTGAAGAACATAAATGTAACAAAGTCAATATAGTTCCTGAAGAACTAATATAGTTTTTCTTAAATTCTATGGGCAGAAGAAGAATTGATTAAGGAAAGTTATAACCCATAGATTTACATTAGAGTTTTACTCTATTACAGGGTTTAAATGATAGCCCAATTGACTGAAATCCATGATTAGTTGTGAGTTATGAAGTACTTGAGTTTTGAAATGAAAGATATATTATTAGTTTGCTATATACAAATTTGTCTTTGAAATAGAGAAATAAAGAAAGTATATTTATATGACTCACACTTGAGGGGGAGGTTGTTAGAATATAAGTGTGAGTTAATATTGAAAAGTTTTACTCATATACTTCCTCACAAAACCTATTGATCTCCGAAAAATGGATGTCATATTGACATTTTATATCAATACTTATGGAAATTGAAAAGTTTGTTGTTGGTTAAGCAACATGTTACAGTAAACTAGTGGTTTACTGATCCAAATAAATTTATGTTGGCATGACTTGTTTGATTCATCCGAGTCATATATAAAAGATTACATTTGACATCCATTGAAGAACTAGAAGATTTTTCATGAATAGCCAACATATTATATAATTCAAGAATTATCATGTGCTGCATGTTCTCAAAAAAATTTGATTATGAGAGTATCACAAGTTATGATTTGAAATGAATCTTTATATTTCTGTAAATATATCAAGCTGATATATGGGCCCATTCAAATAACATGTAAACCATACAAGTATTCAATGAATTTGATAGATGCATCTATAAGATGGTTACATGTAATATTAATATTAGTTTGCAACCTGAAGTTTGCAGAATATTTGAATAAATTATTATGTTATGCGCAATTTCCAGATTATACGATTCATTCATTAAAGCCTCCATAAATAGTTAAACTAATACTTATGAGAACAAAATTTATGTTTCAGTGTTGGCATATTTGATCTTACATATTGCAGCACACTTATACTAGGCAACCAAATTCTCCCGATAAAATTGGCTTTTGGTCAGGAGTCAAGTATATTCCATCTTAAAAAGTTTGAATGTACATTCCTATTGATTCACCACAATGCATATAGATGGATATTTAAAGGAAGTTAAGATAAATGTTGGGTAAGAATCTTCTTATTCTTGTTTGTCTCTAAATGAAACAAAGGGATGTTTCTAATGGAAACAAATGGATTTAGGAGACTTATACTGCATGATTAGTCGATTGTCATTTGACAACGTTTTCCTAACATGAGGGGGAGAAATTAAATAGCTGGAAAAGAAAAGAAAAAGAATGCATTATTACTATCAAATATAGATCCTCGAATATAACAACATGAACCAGAAGTTCATTTGGTTTGCATTCATGAAATATTACATAAAATCTGCTAGATGCAATTACTGACCTAAATGGGAATTACTAAATCTCATATTCCAGCTATAAGTGGTCTAATCAGCATAAATGAAAGTGAGACATACCTAAAGTATGAGAGAATAATCAGTTTCAAAAGAAAAAAGAAAGAAGCAAATAATCAAGATAATCATATTAAGGAGGTAGACACTCTAGAAAAGGTCAATACATAACTACTTGCAGAACCCTCAAAAGAGGTTCAGGTACCTGAAAGTAATAAAGAGATCTCAATGAATTATGTCATAACAAGAAAAATGGAACTGAAAAGATAAAGTTGTCGATAACAGTTTTAGTAATAATATCACGTGATTAAATGAGGATCTTATACATAAATATGTCAGTAGAAAAAAAGGTGATTGGCCAACTGAAGAAGAGGACAAGACGCAATGAAAAATGTTCTTTCAGCATGTGAAATTTATGGACCTGTAGTCCAAAATATTTGAAATATTAAGTTATTTGTAATATATGAATATTCATGTGAAAATAAAGATTTTCATAAGGTTTAATGATGATTATGATGAGGTACAACATTTGGTAGTGGATACAATAATTGTTGCATATATTATTAGTCTGGCAGTATATGCAAACAAAATAATGCGTCTATTAGATATCATTATATATATAGCATATGCATATGGATAGGGAATATTATATGAAACTCTTTGAAGGATCTAAAATGCCAGAAGCATATACAAGAAAATCATTCTATATATAAAATGTTGTGCGAGTTTGAAAATAATTCAAGCATATATAATTGATTGAAAAATATATTGAAAAATGAGTAATTTTACATTTTACTTGACTTGTAGATCAAGTTATCAAATGCATCAATGATTTCAAAATCACATATTTTTACCGTGATGAATTTTCTTATAAAGATATATTGAATTTAATGGTCCAGAAGTACCTTATACTTTATGAGAATATTTTTGTATTATGCTAATATTGTATCTATTATGATTTTATTGATAAAAATTAGTTCTTGCAAGTGCACAGTGGATAACAAAAATGAGATTTGGTATGATAGTCCTATTAACATATTATATAATATTATTTTGTTCAAAACAAACTGAATATGTGGATGTAAGATATATTTTGATGATTTTCAGAATAATTTTTCTTTATTGTTTTCACGATGAATAAGATGAAGGCATAATATACTGATATTTTAGCATATCCAGAAGATATGTAAGAGGAATACATCTAGCAGAATATTTGGTGACAATGTATCATTCATAGTTTGGTGGCTAAAAGAATGATATGCTCGACAATACATTAGAAATGATGTTCTTATCAGGGGGAGTAAAACTAATGTTCTTATCAGGGGGAGTAAATACGATATTATCATCATGTGAAGTAGAGACCATGCTGTACTCTTTTCCTTAACCAAGGTTTTGTCCCACGGGGTTTTCCTGGTAAGGTTTTTAATGAGGCAGCTTCAATTTGTATTGTGTACTCTTTTTCCTTCACTAGGTTTTTGTCCCACTGGGTTTTTCCTAGTAAGGTTTTAATGAGGCACAACATTTGTTTATGAACATCCAAGGGGGAGTGTTATGAATATTGTGGTAGTGGATGTTCATAGTCTCTTAGGATTCCATAACACCTATAACCTCCCATTATTTTATGTAACTTTATGTTGTAGATTAATTCTTATGTTTATGACATTGTAACTCCAACATAATGTGGGTTAATTCTTATGTTTATGACATTGTAACTCTTGAGAGAATTGGAGGCCTATATATAGAGGCTTAACACAAAAGAATGTAAGCACATGAAAATTCCATATGAATGAGAGTTCTTCACTCTTCATTGCTACAATTCTCTCTTGTCTTTCTTCATCTCTTCATCTTAATCTTGTATATTTTCTTGATTTCATAACAAAAAGGAAGTTTATAGAATATTATCAATTGTATATTAATCAGGATACTAATATGACAATAACTCTTAGGCTAACGTATACTTTTAACTATTTAAGTTTGCATGAGGTTTTCTTTTAGTTTTTAAAGTTTATAAAGTACATTTTTAGTCTTTAAAACTTAACATGGTTAACGTTTCTAACTGAAAATACTAATGAAATAAAGTTAAATGGTGACTGTGAAATGTTGACAAATCAAACTTAAATTTTTTAAATGAGAAATATTTTTAGACCAATAAAAAAGTAGTTTTTAATTTAATTTTAATCCTAATTGTTCCTCTAAATTTTTGTTGGAAAAAAAGGAAAAAAGTCCTCGCCCTGGGACGCAATCTACCAGCCTCTTCCTTCCTCTTGAAGTGACAATAATATTCCATCGCAATTGTCCAGTAGAAGAGAGCCATGTCGCTCACGCTCTCACGGCCGAGGCAAGGTGGGAGTCTAAAGAGTGAGGCTTTTGGATGGGTACTTAAGGATGTCCCCATATTCCTGTGTATTGCGATTTGGCAAATGCTTTGTCTCTCTATTTATAATTGGCTCTTTTTACCCTCTAGAGAGGAATAGTATATATGTAGAAGATGAAGCTTAAGGTAGTTAAAGAGGGGGCATATTTTTTATAATTGCAGAAGAAGCCAACGGTGTAGTGTGGGATTGCATTTGACAATGATTGGGGAAGAGTTTGTTTTTTCTTTTTCTCCAACAAAAATTTAGGGTAACAATTAAGATCAAAATTAAATTAAATGTTATTTTTTATTGGTCTGTAAGTATTTTTCATTTAAAAAATTTAAGCTTGCTTCATCAGCATTGTACGGTCACCACTTAACTTTGTTTTGTTAGATTAGCAAGATTAATAGTGTTGAGTTTCAAGGATTAAGAGAATAAAAGGAAACCTCGTACAAACTTAAAGAATTAAAAATATACTTTAACCTGACTCTTATTTCAACTTTTTGATGATAATTAGATATTAATTGAGATATTGATAACTTTAAAATTAAAATTTCTTTTATTTTTTAAGAATGATAGTGATTAATTTAATAAGAAACCAATCATATTTCTAAAGAATAAATTTATAATTTTCTAAATGAATAGAGATTCTTACTAAATTTTGTTCTTAATTATACCTAAATCAGACAAATAATATTGTGGTATGTCTCACCTCAAGCAACACTCCTCATGCAACGTGGAGATATAGCTTGTTCTATGTAAATTGTTATTATATTTGAATATTCTTAAGACTTTTTTTTAAAAAACAAATCAAAACTGCTCAATTTTAGAGTATTTCTCTTTTAAAACATCATAAAAAATTACACCATTTCATCGATATAAAAAATCAAAATTTTATTTTTTCCCCCAGAATATAGTAATAAAAAAACAAAGTAAAGAAACATTTGAAATATGGAACATTACGGATCGCATCCGAGGGAAATCCATTCCGTTATCTTGGTTGTGACGATCACTTGTGAGACTCAAGTAGTTTGGAACTTGGAAAGTGCTTATGCATGAGTGGATAACCAGAATCGGTTTTGGAGTTCATCACAATAATAAGTATGGATCATTCAGATCTAACTTTAATGGTTTATATTGAATCTTTTGTTATTTTTACTTTTTTTAAAAAATATTTTAATGTGTACAGAATAAAAAATAAAGTTATTTTTTTAATTATCAATTTTTTTTAAAAAAATATTTAAAAATCATCAATTAAAACTCTTAAACCTATATCGTTAAAATTTTATTTTGTATAAACCTCACAGCGCTGAAGAGTTCTAAATGCGAGCACACTTAAAGTGGTTTCGAGGAAGCGTTCTTCCAAACCTAGGTTTGTGTAACCCGAGACAAAGCTCCACTCACACACTTATCTCGTAAATCGTAAAAGCTATTCTCAAAAGCTAATCCAAACACCCACCGATGGACACCACAATATAATACTGGGCACTCAACTATTATGTATTTGATCGACACGTGTACGTTTTTAAAAACGTACGGATGGAAATTATGCACTTGGGTCTCCTCTAGTCTTTTTTTTTTTTTTTAATTACAATAGGCAAGTTAGAAAACTTCAAAAACTATCGATCATATCCAAGTCGACTTAGTCTAGAGGCATTTGGAGTTGATCTTCTCGCAAGATGCGAATGCATTTTGGGTGAGGACTTTGCAACATTAGCATGTCTTCCATGAGATTGTGGGCATCCTTAGTGAGATAGTTAGCACATTTAATTGTCGCATGAGATGCAAATCGAAGCTCAACATCCCATTCAGGGGAAAACAATTCTCTGATCTCATTAATTTCTTCCCTTATTGGATGATAGTGACCCCCCATCTTTTAGGATTAGATGGAAAGCTTCCATCGAGCCTGTACAGACAAGAACTTTACAGAGGTGCTACTGCTTACAAATTTAAAGACCTTTCAGTAAGGCAACTATTTCTGCTGTTGTCGATGGTAGCATTCCCAACTGCTATTGAAAACCAAGAATCCAATCTCCATTGAAATGTCGGATTAATCTCCTCTGATCTTTAATGGAGTAACTTTCCATTTTCCACTAGGACAAGTAAAAAGTGGGTTGAGTTGAAAAATCCGCGAAGTATATGTGCATTTCAAAACACGCTTGCTCAAGCTAAAATCATGTTTCATTGTATGAGAATAAAAGTTACTTCTATATCTATTTAAATTAGATAAATATATTTTATATTAAAGATAAGAGAGTATACAATCAATCTATTGAGTAAAAAAAACCCTAAATTTATAAACCACATTTTATTTATGAGGCTTCTAAAAATATCATGACTCAAAAGATTTATCAAAACTGTCTGTCTATATACAAGCATTAATTCAAACAGATACTCAGTCCAAGGATAAAAAAACTACAGCATTAGGTACTTCTCTTCTGTTTTTGGGGGAATATATGTCACGTGTTTGTAGGGAAGAATTGCTGTGAAATTCCAAGAATATAATTATTTAAAAGTTCTAACAGCAAGTGAGAAGGAAAACTCATACAATTTTTTACTACAATACTCACTTGCTATAATATTTTTTTATTTGATGTGTGTGATATTTCCTCCGTAACTAAATATAAAACAGAGTTGATCTTTTTTAAAATATTAATAAAGCTAATTAAATTACTTAAAAGTATTAATATTTATCATTTTTTCTTTAAACTCGTTTATCTAACTTATAAACTGATATATAATAAAATAACATATAACATATGATATGATGAAGTAACTTATTTAGCTTCCTTAATCTTTTTTAAAAAAAAGTTAAATATATCTTATATTTAGGACTAAAAGGAGTAACATTTTTTATTGGGACCCACGTTGATTCTGTCTTTTTTATTTGATTTGTCTTATGAAATAAAAAAGACCTCGTACTATTCAGGTTGATAAAAATAAAGGAAAGTTTGATCAAAAAAGATAAAAATAAAGGAAAGGCTTGAGTTGGCGAGAGATCTCGCTCCATCACAATCCTCTCCAAGTATATAGTATGGGGCCGACACGTGTACCTTCTTAAAAAGCAATGAAAATTAAAAAATTATGGTAACTTTTGATTTTCTGCAAGAGGTGGTTGGACCAAAATAATGTTTGAGCATTGGGCATACGCAGATGGATAAATCTTTTACTCAATTAATATAGAGTTGGTCAGATGTAAGGCTCTATTAAATCCTTTTGAGATTTTGAGTTTGAGCCTAAAGGAGTTGATTATGTCAGTTATGACCATTGAACCGGATACTGAATGATAATATTAAAAAAAAAAATTTTTACTCAAAGTTCATACAATTTAGTCCCCCGCTGCACTCCTACCATTTAATAGTTAATAGGGAAAATACCAGGTAGGTCCCAAGGTATAGAATTAATCCCACAAAAGTTTCTTTATAAATTCCAATGTCAGAAAAGTCCCTAGGGACTTTTCTGACAGCAATTCCCTTTGAGAAATGACTAAAATAGCCCCCACTTAAATTTAAAAAAAGAGGTCATCATCATAAGGCTCTGCTTCTCGTTATTTTTGAAAATAGCCCCCAGTGAAAGCTTGAGTTTCATTTTGAAAAGAAGAAAGAGGGTTCGAAATCACGGCTCTGTGCGTCGTTCTTCTCGTTCCTCCGTCTTCACCGTGGGTCATCGTCAAGCGTCGGGGGCTTCGACGCCGCGTCGCTGCCGTGCGCGTCCGTGTGGGTGAGTGCGCCGTACCCCAAGCGTGCAGCGCAGTCCGCCATGAAAGCAGTCGGTGTTCGTGGGCTCCTCTGGCGTCGGCCGGTGTTGCAGCGGCAAAGAATCTGGCGGCCGTTGAACAACGTCAGCCGCATCGGTCCAACACCCAGCGTCCCTCGAGTGGTCCTCCGACGGTCAGTGGTCCGCCCCTTTGCTGTGTGGTTTTTTTTTTTTGTGAAATGGCACCAAAAATTGTTGTTGCAGTGCTGCTGCTCTTAGACTCTCCAATGGCCATTCTCTTTCATTCTGTACTTGTGAGTTCCGCATTTCTTGTTGTGCTCTCTGTCTGCGTGTCCTTTCTGTTTTTGGCTTTCATTCATATGTGTTTTGGCTTTCGCGGACCTAGCGGTTAAAATATGTCTCCGTGGTGTCTTTATTTCTTTTCCCTGCTTGCTCTAATTTGGCTTGAAAGAAGTAAGATATTTGGCAAAATACAACATCCGCTAGTGGCTTTGATGCATTATGACTTTTTGACACTGTTCGTTTCTTTTCTCCGCTACCAAATACCAAACAAAGGAAACGCCTCTGTGGTTGGGGTTCTGTGATCACTGCGTTTATTCTATTCTGTTTGGTTTATTTATGTATATGCATGAGTATAACTTCAAAATTTATGCTGTTCCAAGATAGATGTGAATTTTGAATAGACCAGAAAATAATTGCCACTAGTTTGGGATTGGGGGAAAGTATTGATTCTTGGAATTTAGTTGGGGAAATACATTGGTTAAGGAAGGTGCTTGTCGGGTTTAAATTTGTTCTTTTTATGTGTGGCGCTGGTATGTGATGGCTGAATCAGTGTTGTTGTTTTGGGGGTATGGATGTTTGTTTATGAGTAACGTTGAAGGCCAGGGAATGTTTTATAATGTGGTTTGGTGATAATGTGCTGCTCTAGCATTGGGTTTGAGGTCAGAATCAATGGGTATGAGGCTAATAATGTGCTTCTCTATAATTGGTGCATTTGGAAGTTAGTTACTGTTACTGTTAAAAATTGATGTCCTATTAATGCTTCATTGTTGTCCTATTAATTGATGTCCTATTAATGCTTCTCTATAATTGGTGCATTTGGAAGTTAGTTACTATTAATGATTCTCTATAATGTGCTTCTCTATAATTGCTACTGTTAGGTGCATTTGGAAGTTAGTTACTGTGTGTGATGAGTTGCAGAAGAAAGTTTTGTTCATGACCTTATGCTTCATTGTTGATTTATATGACTTAGTGATTGATATATATATATATATATATTGTCTACATGACTGTGTTCTGTACATTGCTGATATGGGATTGCAATTAACTTCGTAAATTAGTTGTTTGTTATATACAAATGATTGGTTAATGTCTTATGTTTTTGGTGGTGTGTGAATAAAGTAGTAATTACAGTCAAGGTTAAGCAAAAAATGGCAAAGAAGAAAGAAAGGAAAGATGGAGAGGGAGAGAGGGGGAAAAAAGTTTCAGGGTATATATTGTTTACACAAGATTATTTTAAGAACAAGAAAAACAAGAAGGAGGAGTGCAAGCGTTTAAAAGAGGAGACACAGTCTATGAAAGAAGCTTGGGACACATTGAAAGATGAGGAGAAGGAGGCATATAAGGTGAGGGCAAAGAATTTAAAAAGTGAGGCAAAAGGGCCAAAATACATGGTTCCATTCTTGACCCGATGTGCTCCTAATCAATTTATGAAAGTGTGCAACATTGTGAAAAATAGAGAAGATAAGATGGAAAGGCTAAAGAAAATCGGATTTGACAAGTTAGTTCACATAAGATGCTCACAAATCCCCCGAGATCTATGTGGTCAGTTGATGTCTGCATTTGACCCTCCAACAAACAATGTTTTGATTCGAGGGAGGTCATTGAACATCCGCCGGGAAGATGTTCAACAATTGATGGGGTTACCATGTGAGGGGGGGATATTAAGGAAAAAGTCAACAAAGAGGAAGAAGGTTTTGAACAATTGAAGACATTGTACGGGTCAGTGCCTTACAAGACCATTGGAAAATGGCTAATTGAGAGAGACGAGGATCCGGAATTCGAATTCCTCTTTGTCATGTATGCGTTGGGAACTCTCTTGTGTCCCGGGTCGGGTATAAAAGTGACTGATAGAGTGTTGAAAGTGATGGCGGCAACAAAAGGAGGTCTTGGGAAGTACGATTGGTCGAGTTTTGTGTTGATTGAACTATCAAATTCTATTGCACAGTACAAGAAGAAATTAGTGAAAGGGAAAGATGCAGGGAGGATCAATGTCGGGGGATGTATATATTTTCTAATGGTAAGTGCATGTTTGATCTATGTAACGTTTATTGGCTTTTTTAATTAGTTGTATATCGTTGCATTACATGTTGAATTCTGCTGCTGTTAAGTTGTAATTTAATTTCTATACAGGTGTTTTGCTTGCAACATTTTCCCCTAGGCCAACTACATGCCTCTACAAGTGAAAATGCGCTTGCGTTTTGGAATGACAACAACGTAAAGAGTAGAGTGCAGACAGAGAAAGAAAGCAACCAAGGGTTGCTACATTCAGTCAGTAATGTAGTTGGATCAGCCTCTTCTGAATTGCATGAACAAACCATGCTAACACACCTGGTAAGATGTGAAATCTGATGTCACAACAACATTCAGTTGAAAGTATTGACTTAAGTTTTTGTGATGTCTAATTTGTAGGAAATCAAGAGAACATATGATCGAATTATGTCAAGGGTGGTGCCAATAGTGCAAGAGGAACTTCTTTCCCTTCAGGCGAGGCTCTTAGGCGGGGGAGAAATGGATGAAGGGGATGAAAAGGTGCAAGACGTTAAATCTTCGTCTGAAAGTGAAGATGATGAACATGCTGAGGGGGGTGACATAAGAAAAAGAGAAGACGATGAGGAGCAGTCTATAAGTGCAGACGAAGGGTCAGAGGAAGAAGTAGGAGGTGTACATGGTATGGGAGATAAGGAGGAAGTGGAATCGAAAGGAAAGGAACAGGCACAATTGAGGAAATCTACAAGGGTTAAGAAACCTGCTATTGGGTCTCCTTGGGTGACAACAATGGCTAAGAAGCGAAGTCAAGATGAGAAGGATAAGGAAGTTTTATATCAAATGTGCACTACACGATGTAAATCACCAGAGGATGAGGAGTAAGTAATCACACTTTTGCAATCTCAACTTACATGAATCACAAAAACTGACTTTGTGCGCTTGTTTGTGTATTAGGGAGTTTGTAGACATGTATGACTATTTCTTGACCCGCGGTGAACTATATTGCCTTCGTCCAAGGGGTTGGATTAGTAACAGGGTAAGTTAATTGAACAATTAACTCATACTATGTTCATTGAATTTTGCGAATTGCTTACTCTTTTTAATGGTGCATAGTTTATGACCATGGTTGCGAGGACGTTAGTGGGGGATCAAGTACACAATAGCAGCCGGGTGACCATACACATATTTTCCACAGAATTGATGCAAAAAATGGCAGCGGATCCTAAGAAGTGGTCATTTGAATCACATAATGTGGAGATCTTGCCTGAACATATTGGTTACAACATTGGCGATTGCGACTTGATTTTTGCTCCTACCCTGCGCCTGGATCATTGGTTTTGTTATGTCTTGGAGACGAAGACAATGCGGTTTTATGTCCTGGACTCATTGGTTGACCAATTAACATATGCAAGGGCACAAAAGGTAGAAGAAGATGCAACAAAACCGAAGAGAATGAGCAAAAGCCAAAAAGAAGATATTCGAGCCAAAGAACGCCTCGCACAGCAGTGTGTAAGTGCTTGTTTCTCATATGGTTTGTGTGCATTCGTCATTGTTGTTTTCTGACATAACTTCTTTTTCGTACAACTTCCAGAGAGATTGCATTGTTAACATACTGAGTCGAGTAAAATCAGAAGTATATGACAAAGGGAAGGAAATACCAAAGGAAGTTACTTGGGCAAAAGTGCATGTCCAAGCTGATACGTTAGTGCTGTTTTTGTTCCGCCAACTCTTTCAACTATTGCTTTTTTTGACCCATTCGGTTGTTATAACATGGGAACGGTGTATGTGGCTTTTTGTTTTGCAGTGATTCGTGTGGTGTTCATGTTCTGTCATGGTTACATAGCTGGGATGGCTCTACACATGACAAGGCGGGGTACACTATGCCTAAGCTTAGTGATCATCAGATTCGGCAAGTGAAGGTAGATTGTTTATGGTGGCTAGTTGCACATGAACAGAACAAACACGCTCAAAAGGTGTTGTCCCTTCTCAACGGAAGTCAACCAATGAAGAGGAAGAAAGTCGTGTAGCATTTGACGTTTTTTTCTGTGAAAATGGCTACTTACAGTGTTCTGTAGTTGATATTTTGTATGTATGCGAACTTGATGCAAAAGGCACTAACGTATAGTTAGTTTACACCATCATCAATTATTTTGGTGACATAATGATTTAACTTTACAACATGTACATATGAAATGGTTGACTAGGTCCCCAAACAGGTTATTTTGCTCAGGTTATTTTGCTTAGCTTATATGAACATGTACATATCAGTTATTTTGCTCAGCTTATATCAACATGTACATATCAGTTATTTTGCTCAGGTTGATGGACATGTCTTTCTCCCAAGTGTTTGCTGTTTTTAAGTTTACAACACTTGTTGCTACGTTTACAACAACTTTAGCTCTTTTTACAAGTTAGTAAGCTACGTTTACAACACATTAAGCTCATTTTACAAGTTCGTGCAACGTTAACAATATGTTCTGCTATATTTACAACGTCATAAGTGGTGTTTACAACTTGGGAGAAAGAAAGTGTGAATGATTTATGTTACAACACTTGTTGCTACGTTTACAACATCGTAAGCTCCTTTTACAAGTGCTTCAGCTATGTTTACAACCACTCCCCCCAAGGACACCAAGGGCAGTAGCTTGTGCAACAAGCCAACACTTAGGCTCCACTTTCTTCTATCAGTGTTTACAAGATGATCTGCAAAATTTACAACATCTTCAGCTATATTTACAACGTCATAAGCGGCGTTTACAACTAGCAATTTTTGACAGTGCAATTTTTGACAGTGTAATTTTTGACAGTGCATAATATTCTTGAGCTAACATACACAACATCATGTAGCCTTGTGCACAAGCCATTATGTACGTATGTGTTCACAACAAAAAAAAGTTGTTTTCACAAGGTCATTGCCCAACCCTCTTATGGTTGTACAATTTCATGTGCCTCCTGTCACAACAACATAGCATTAACTTAAACAAAATAATACCTGTACTGTCACAACAGAATAGCTTATCATTTCCATAGATACTAAGACAATAAAATATTAAGTACTATGAGTAAGTACCTTTTGTTCACTTACTCATTGCACTTAATATGATATACTAATTACATAGATACACCAAGTTGGGGATGCATTCAACAAGCAAAAGGGGTGAGGGAATGCAACTACTTCATGGTCAATATATACATCACCAGAAAGTTACTATCAAAATAATCTACATTTATGTAAATGTTTTTAGGATGGATTTGGATTTCTACAAGTTTTGATTGTGTGCCCAGCCTCATTGCATCTCCCACAATGATATATCTTTTTGTTTTGAAACTGAGATTCCCTTCTTTTCCTTTTCAGTCTCCCTGGTGGCCTTGAAGTGATTGGAGGGTCTAAGAATGTTTGTGTTAGCATATGCGTCACCGTTGGAGACTCAACCCGTGGACAATCATGAGTTGCAACTGGCCTCATGGAACTTTCATATATTTTTCTCTGTGCTTCCAGTTTGAACCAGTCATCTACAAATGTGTAGACATTACCACTAAGTACCTTAATAGCTGCACATGCATGGGCGCAAGGCACTCCACTCATTTGCCATGCTAGACACGTGCATTTTCTTTCACCAAGATCCACATTCACAAAAATGATGGCATCTCCACATCTACTTCGAACCGAGAACTGATTGTCTCCATAATATGATGCTTCCATATTTTCAGTATGTTTAACTTGTTGCAGCAATTTTTCTTCAATTCTTGGTCCCACTGCATTTTTCCAACTACCCATGGCCATCTTGCTTGCAATCACTTTTCGAGCCAATTTCTCCCGATGTTCATGAATTAAAACTGACACGGTGTGCTTCCTTTCTGTTAACATCCATGCATTAAACGACTCTGCAAGATTACTTGTTATGTTGTCCCACCTTTTGAAAGGAAACTTGCTTAGAGCCCATTTCTCAACATCCCCATGATTCTCCACCCAATTTGCCAATTGTGGATTGAACAATCTTAATGTACCCATTGCACTAGTGAAGTCTTCATCCAACCTTGCATATGCAATTGCATCAAGAAGAAGGAGTGCATTCTCCTTGCTATTCGCCGATGTTCGTGTCCGACCTCTATTAATTCGTAGGAACTCGGCACTATAATATTCCTTCACATGCCGGTAGCAAAAAGCATGTCTCTCACTGCCAAATATTTCTTTTACAGCACCAATAATCGCATTATTGCGATCTGAGACAATTGTTACCAACATTGAGCCAGTAATGTCTTTCACATTCGATAGAAACCAAGACCATTCATCATACGTCTCACCACTCACAATGGCATATGCTAGGGGAAACATCTGGTTGTCTGCATCCTATGCACTAGCTGACAACATTGTTCCCTTATAAGGGCCACTTAGATGACAACCATCTACATACAGTATGGGCCGACAACCTCCTAAAAACCCTTTAATAGAACAACCGTAAGCAATAAATACCCTATGAAACCTATTGTTCCATGAGGCTGCCCATTTTGCAACTGTGTCCGGGTCACTCTCGATTAGTCTGTCACATATCCAAGGAATTACCATGTAAGAGTCTTCTACTTGACCATGTAATTCCCTTACCGCGCTTTCTTTTGCCCTATATGCTTGACGGTAGTTCAGCCGCACCCCATACTCTCTGTACATGTCTGATCGAATGACGTTAGCAGTCTTATCAATATTGGACCTCAAACCATCCATTACGATTGATGATGTCAAGCTTGACCTGTGTGGATGCAAAACTATTAGGCTATCTTGTGCTTGGTGAACGTGTTCACTTTTGAGTGTTCTAATGGTTAAAAACTCTGTATCTTGATGCTCTCCTGATGAATATGCACCCATGTACCAAGGACAACCTTCAACCTTGCACTTCACAATTATCTTGTGTTGATTGTTCTTCACAAATTGGTATGCAAACTTATGAGCAATACTATATTTGTATAGCGTTTGATGAAGCCTCACAGCATTCGGAAAAATCTGTCCTGCTCCAATAATCAAATCCCTCCATTTTCCATGATTCATTTCTGGTATAGGGGTTGGCACCATTTGCGTAGCACAAATCAATGATGGGATCACTTGACCTTCATTTAACAAACCATGTGGGGATGTACACATTCCTCCTTCACCTCCAAACAAATGATCAATCCTGCAAGAAATTACAAGTTTTAGTGCTCTTGCACATATTCACGTTGGAAGAAATTACTTTTCTTAGGACAAATAAACTTACACTTCTTGCTCTTCCATTTGACCGTTCATTGCTGGTTCTGTACTGTCATTATCACCATCCTCTTCAATATACACATGACCATATTGTTCATTATATTTGATTAGATGATACACCCCTTCGTCATCCACAAGATCCACAAATGTTGACGTATCAAGGGCAACTTTGAACTTCATTTGCATTTCATTCCTTTCTTTTCCCGTTATGGATGATATGATTCTTCGCAACTCCTCATATGTTGTGCCTTCCTTTACGCATCTTGTTCTTACTAAACCACCAACATATTGCATTTCATTTTCTCCACCATTTAAAAACTTCCCCCCACATGAAAGAAACAAAATAAATTCTTCCCCGAACAACTTCCCATCTTTCATGTCAATCTGCAACACAAACTTCGTATTATCAACTTCCAAAGCAATATTTACAACTTCATACGCACATATTAACAACACATTAACTACATGTTTAATTCCTGCACATATGCTTTTTTTAATAACAACAAACACACTAAACACAAGGCCAAACCTCTGTTCTCTTCCCCAAAAATAGACCACAGCTACGGTACGTATTTACAACTTCCACAGCAATATTTACAACTTCATATGCACATATTAACAACAAGTTAACTACACGTTTTATTCCTTCACATATGCTTTTTCTAATAACACCAAACACATTAAACACAAGGCCAAACCTCTGTTCTCTTCTCCAAAAATAGACCATAGCTACGGTACATATTTACAACTTTCACAGCAATATTTACAACTTTATATGCACATATTAACAACAAGTTCACTACACATTTTATTCCTTCACATATGCTTTTTCTAATAACACCAAACACATTAAATATAAGGCAAAACCCCTGTTCTCTTCCCAAAAAACAGAACACAGCTACGGTACGTATTTACAACTTCCATAGCAATATTTACAACTTTATATGCACATATTAACAACAAGTTCACTACACATTTTATTCCTTCACATATGCTTTTTCTAATAACACCAAACACACTAAATATAAGGCAAAACCCCTGTTCTCTTCCCAAAAAACAGAACACAGCTACGATACGTATTTACAACTTCCATAACAATATTTACAACTTCATATGCACACATTAACAACACGTTAACTACACTTTTTTTCCTACACAAGTGCTTTTTCTAACAACACCAAACACACTAAAAACAGGGTCAAACCTCTGTTTGCTTCACAAAAAACAGAGCACACCTACGGTACATATTAACAACTTCCACAGCTATATTTACAACTTCATATGCACAAATTTACAACAATTTTTTTTTTCATTTCAGCGTTTTTCCAGCAAAGAATACCAACTACATTCATCATCCTCACTTTAAACACAGCAGCTCCTCTGTTACCATGCCATAAAAACAGAGCACTCTAACCTAAACCCAACCCACCCAAGGTGAAATCCCAACTTCAATGATCAACCTCATTTGTCTACCAAATTCTTAGCTTTTCTTCTCTACCACCTACCACCTACTCCATTTTTTAGCTCAAGATCCAACCTTTCACCAAACCCTCACTCTCAACGAAGTATGTTACACACAGAAAGAAACAAAATTTTCGAGAGTTCGTTTCTCTACGTTGCTGCACGTACCTGGACGATGAAGAAGACGAGATTCCCAAGAACATTAACGCCACTTTGTATCCCTTCAATGTTACACCTCCTACGCCCTTCGTCCGTGTGCGTTTTTCTGTTTTCCTTAATGCCTTTATCACTAATACAGTAATACGAGCTTCACTCATCTCTCCTCTGTGCGTTTTTTTTCCTTATTTGAGTGGGGGCTATTTTAGTCATTTCTCAAAGGGAATTGCTGTCAGAAAAGTCCCTAGGGACTTTTCTGACATTGGAATTTGCAAAGGAACTTTTTTGGGATTAATTCTGTACCTTGGGACCTAACTGGTATTTTCCCTAGTTAATACTCTCATGATTGATTTTAAACATAAGATCTATTTTTTTTTTATCTTTTATATTTATGTAATTCAAATAAATATATCATAATCCATTACTCCCTATTAATGGTTAGAAAACTCATCAAACAAGAAAACAAAAAATTGTATAGGAATTCCTATTATCCATTTCAAGAAAGCACTTCTAAAATTGTCATGAACAAGCAATAGTTTGTAACCAGTGGTTGATTTTCAAACGTGTATATGAATTTGTTCTTTAGCATGCACTTTCACCGGTGTACTATAGAACTTATTAATATTCTCTGATTTGCTTCTGAAGCAATTTTCATTCATATGCATGAATATATTATGAATATTTTTTTAAAAAAAAATCTCCTCTCTTTCCCTTGATACTAACTGAATAAATTAATTGTGAACGTTTGAACTCTGAACAAATATAGAAATGGAAGAAATTATATCCCATGAATTAAATTAAACCATCGTTATAATTTTCATTTATCAATATTTGTGGCTTTCTTGAAGAAATAAGGGGATTTTTTGTCACGAAATGTTTAAATAATTGATGCATAAATCATAACCCCTTGACCCCTAAATAATATTCAGGTTAAAAAAAACCCCCAAATAATTAATATATATATATATATATATATATATTATTTTTTGATTGCATCCCTTTTTATAATAAGTAGTTCAGAATTTTTTATTTTAAAATAATTTTTTAAAAACTATCCTTAATACTCCCTCCAGTCCTAATTATAAGACAAATTTGATTTTTTTGGAGAAATTAAGGAAACTAAATAAATTACTCTAGAGTGTTTATATTTTTAGTATTCTTAGATTATATATTAGTTTATTAGTCAAATTAATTAGTTTGGAGAAAAAAATAAAAATAAAATACTCTAAAGTAATTTAATTGGCTTCCTTATTTTCTCCAAAAAAATTAAATTTATCTTATAATTAAGACCGGAGGGAGTAAATGATTTCCCCCCAATATTTAAAAAAAAATTTCTAAAATATCCCTATTTAATCATGTGGGCTTGGAAAATAGGCCCATTAGCACAAAAAAATCAATTCCAGGCCCTTCATGAGGAGGCCCCAGTATCAAAGACGATAGTGGAGCATGGTGGGGGCCCAACACCTTTTGAGGTGGTGACTAATAAGGGGGCTGATACTATGACGAAGGCCCGACCTCAACGCACCTATTTCCGAAAATAACGCAATGGATGAAGGTGTGTTTTTTGAATCCAATAATGCAAGCCTGGAGAAGAGTGAACAACTTATGGATGAACTGATAAATGAAAGTGAGTTGTCACTAAATAACGGAGAGGATCTCCAAACTCATGAATTTGCTATTGTGTCCCCATGAATTTTCTAATATGGAATTCTAGAGGCACCGGAGCTTGTAGCTTCTATGCTCTGTTTTGTGACCTCAAGAAGCATTTTAGAATTAATTTTTTGGCTATTCTTGAGACTAGGTGTGATAAGCATGCGGTGCAGAACCGTGTTAGTAAAATGGGTTTTAATAGCTCTGTGGTTGTGGTGTTAACTTTCTCGACTAGCTCCCTCTATTCACGGTGCATAGGCTTTAGGGGGAGATCTGAACGCCACTTTGTTTGAGAATGAGCGAAAATCATGTGCCGTGACCCAACGAACTTGTGATAAGGATTTTGTAGACTGGTTTGAGAGGATGAATATAATTGATTTGGGCTTTGTAGGACCTAAGTTCACTTAAAAGAGAGGGTCTACAGAAGCCCCGTTGGATCGTCTTTCAGCCAATGAGGAGTGGACTCACGCATTCCCTGATGCAAGTGTGGGCCAGCTACCTTTTTCTAAATTTGATCATAGGCCCCTTCTACTACGTCTTTGGAATATTGAGCAGCAAAACAAGCCGAACCGTCCTTTTTGGTTTATTGCCACACGGGTACTGCATGACAGGTTTGAGAGTTTTGTGAAACAAGCATGGCATGGCGAGTTGCGGTGGACAGAAAATATAGAACAGTTTACCAAGGCCTGTTCAGAATGGAATAAGTGGTGTTTGAGGATCTTCAATTTCGTTTGTGGAAGGAACTTGAGGATTTTCTACATCAGGAAGCTCTTTTGTGGGCACAATAAGCTAGAATGGAATGGCCAATATTCGAGGATCAGAATACAAAGGATTTTCATTCTGGTGTTGATGGTAGATGGAAAATTAATAAAATTGATGCATTTCAAAGTGATGAGGGCATGTGGATTTATGAAGTGGGTGAGTTAAAGAAAATGGCCGTGGACTTCTTTTCTCGTATGTTTACAGAGGAGCAAGCTATGTGGCTGACTCTTGTAAGTGGTATGCCCTTCCCTTCAATTGATGATAACATATTGTAGTGATGTGGCTGAGAAGTCTTTGAAAGTGAGATTAAAGAAGCTCTTTTCAGTACGGGGGCTCTTAAAGCTCCAGGGCCTGATAGGTTTAATGCTCTATTTAATCAGAACCAATGGAATATGGTCAGTAGTGCTGTTGTAAATTATATTAAATATTAATTTGCTAATCCATAGGACATTTGTGCAATCAATGGTACTTTGATTACTCTTATTCCTAAAAAGGTGCCACCGGAGGAGAACATTCGTGATTTGAGGCCTATAAGCTTGTGTAATATTATTTGCAAGATCATTACTAAAGTGGTTGTGAATAGGATAAAACCCTCTTCCCACATATTATATCTCCTAATTAATGTAGTTTTATTCCAAGACACTATGATAGTGATAATATTATAGTGGCTCAGGAGGTTATCCATTCTATGAGAAATATGACTAGTAAAAGAGGCTATATGGCTATTAAGATTGATCTTGAGAAGGCTATAATAGTATGAATTGGAGATTTTTAATTAATTTCCTTTAGGAGTTGAGACTGTCGATGTCAGTTATTGACGTAACATCTAATTGCATCTCTACCTCGTACATGCAATTGTTATGGAATTGGGATAATACGATATGCTTCCAATCATCTAGAGGAGTGAGGCAAGCTGATCCCATATCGCCCTACTTCTTCATTATTTGCATGGAGAAGCTTGTACCTATGATCCAATATGAGACTGCTGTAGGGAATTGGAGACCTGCTGGCCTAACTAAGAATGGGCCATCAATTTCTCATTTATTTTTTACGGCTGCTATAGCGCTCTTTGCAAAGGTATCCATTGCTCAGGCCGAAATTATTCACAATTGCATAAACATGTTTTGTTCTGGTTTGAGCCTTAAAGTGAATGTATAAAAAACTGGAATGTTCTTCTCAAAAAATGTTAATCATAACAGGTGCTCTGAGATTAGTATGAAACTTGCATTTACTGCTACAGGAGACCTTGAAAAGTACTTTGGGGTTAATTTACACCATAAGAGGGTTTCCAAGGATATATTTTAAGAAAGTGGTTGAAAAGGTTAAGAAACGGTTATCTACGTAGAAGGCAAAATCTATTTCTATGGCACGAAGAACTACATTAATGTCATCAGTGTCATCTGCAACCTCGGGGTAATACAAAAGAACAAAAGAAGATTCTGCTGGTTACATGGGATGAAGTATGCAATCCAAAGTCAAAGGGTGGGCTAGGGTTTAGACATGCAAAGAACTAGAACCTTTCGTATTTGATTGTGGGTTGGAATTTCGTGAAGCTTCGAGATGATTTTTGGGCAAAGGTTGTTCGGGATAAATATAAACGTGTGAATGGTTTACTCCCTAAGGTCGATCAAGACAAGTCTAGTTCAAACTTGTCGTCAGGAATTAAAAGAACTTGGGCAAGTGATGCAGCGGGGTAGAAGTGATTGAACAAGGGGTTGCTCGGTGGAGATGGATGAAGGATGGCAATTTTTCTGTGAAGTTAACTTATGACTCTTTTCAAATGGCATATGATGCGATGGATCCTATGTGGGTGAAACCATGGAAGCTCAAGGTTCCTTAATAAAGGTGTAAATCTTTTCTATGGTTGGTGGCATGGAAGAGGTTACTTACTAATGCTTCTTGCAAGCAAATGTGGCTTAGTGATTCAGAGGAATACCCAATTTGCCATGCAGCATCTGAGGACATTCTCCATGTACTACGTGATTGTGGTGGCACGTTGGCATTGTGGAAAGATATAGTACCTCAGTCTCAATGGCAGAAATTCACAGCTTTGAATTTACCTGAGTGGTTTAGTTGGAACTTCACACGAATAAATCGAGGGATGATGATGATTGGAGAGCGGTATTCTCTGCAACCTGTTGGTGGATTTGATTGTTTGTTTTTAAGCAAAAGGAGGTCTCGAATAATATGCTTTAGAGTAATGTAAGGGCATTAATGTGTAGTATTCAAGATGCTCATAGTAAGCTCCAGAAAGGGAACCTAAGGTCGTCACCAAATGCTGAGCTGACTGTTAAGTGGGCTTCTCCTGAACAAGGTCGGTCAAAATTAATGTTGATAGTACGTTCTTGAACATAGCACGTTCCTTATCCTATGGCGGCCTATTGCAAAGATGAGAATGGTGGATTCCTTCGAGGCTCTATATTCTGTTTTTGGTAGCCTTTCAACGGAAATATGGGGGTGTCTTCATGGCTTGAAGTTAGCATGGGACATGGGTTACTGGTGTGTCGTTCTCGAACAGATTCAATTCAGGCCATTAGATTACTATTGGAAGAGGGTCGTGCAACTCATGAATATTGTATGATCATTGATTAGGCTAAACAAATGTTGAACAGGGACTGGATAGTGCAGGTCAAGTATAACCAAAGATAGGTAAACATGGCTGCGGCGGACTGGCACGCAAGGACATCAGGACTCTCTTCAATGCCTGGTTTGCACATGGTTGGCCAAGCACCACCTGCACTGGCAAGGATTATCCAGAGTGATGTAATGTAGATTTAGGAGGTTGCTTTGTGTTATTGAAAAAAAAACAAGAAGAAGAAGAGTAATGTACTTGGCTGGACTTCAGATTCGGATGGATTAGGATAAGACGTACATATAAGTGACTAAAATGTTACTCTACTATGCTAGAAATAGAGTAATAGACATTGGTAGGATAGAGTGAAATTGCCCTTTGGCGAGGACACTTGATATAGTAATTATTGGAGACAATCAATATTGTAAAGAGCAGTAAATAGGGAAAATTCGAATAAAAGAACTATAGAAATGCTAAAAAATAAAAAATTGTTTTAAATATTCATAATAACAGAAAGATGTTAGATTTAATTTGTCCTTTTTGAAATTAAAATAAAATTACCAAATTGACCTTACGTATAATTTTTTTAAAAAAATATTTTGTTACTTGGCTATCACCCATGGACTGGTAGATATTTTTTCATTTGTAGCAGAAAATAAAAGATTGATCACACATGTTCTCTGTTTTTTTTTTGGGCCAGTGACACATGTCCTCTTAAATTTAAACATTTAATTATATATAATTACTACTATTTCCTAGCTTTTTTTGTTTGGAATAATTATTGGAGTTTTCAAAAGTAGCTTTTCAATTATGATTTATAGTATACGAGATAAGTATGTGAGAGGAGTTTTGTCTCGATTTACGTAAATAAACACTTTTGGGATCCCAAACGTAATTCCAAACAAGCACATATAAACATTTAAAATAACTTATTTAGATTCTCTTATCTTTTTACAAATATCATTATATTTCTTTTGAAAATGTTGATGAAGATAAATAAATAACCTAATTATAACATATGTTGTATATCATTATATCAGGCAAATTAGTTTTTGGATAAAAATTATAAATATAGATACTTAAAGTATTTTTTTTGCCAAATAAATACTTAAAATAACTTATTTAGATTTTTTAATCTTTTTAAAAAATCAATTAAATTTTATATTAAGGATATAAGAGTATTTACTTTTCCTTCCCTTTTTTTTTAGGTTAAAGGATAATTTTGCCTCAAAAGTTTTTTAGGGGGCACTTTTGCTTTGGTGGTTATCTTAATTAATTTTGACCGTTGACTGACTAAATATCCTGACTTGATAGTTCACATGTCATTTTTGTTGAGGTGCAAATTTACCTCAGACGTCCATTTGTCATTTACTTCATTTTTTTAAAGTTAGATTTAAAATTTTTGGGACAAATTTTCACCTTAATAAAAATAATATAGATAACATATGAATTGTTAGTTTAGCATATTTGATCAACTAACAGTCAAAATTAATTGAGATAATGACAGAGGCAAAATTACCCTTTTTTCTGATATTTCTAGAACAAAATTGCATATAAAACCAGGGTTGTTAAACCCGGACCGGACCGGCCAGGGAACTGCGAACCGGCCGGTAAACCGGTCCGGTCCGGGTTGATAGTTTTTTTAAAAAAAATTTTTTTAAATTTTTCCTTTAGAATTTCATATTATAAGTCTAAAATTTTTAATTTCTCATCGGTTTGATCCCGGTTTAACCCACTGACCCTTAACCCAGTACCCCGACCGGTTCAATACCTGATCCGAGTTTTAATACCTTGTATAAAACAACTTTCAGAAAAAGTGTCCTTTAACTTTTTTTTTTGTCCAAACCAGTTATTTTATGTCATTACTTAATGTAAAATTGGAAACTGCTCTTTCCCCTCCCCTTCTCGGAAAAGTAGGGAAAGAAACAGTGTTGGTTATCAACATCACTGGGAAGCGCGAAATTCCCAGAAACCTTCCTTGCGCTCCGATAGATATTTTCGCTCTGTTTCCTCTCAGATTTGGCATATCCGCTGAAGCAGAGAAATCGATTCGGGTTTGGTGGTGCATGACGAGTGCTTCGGAGCTATTCTACAATCGGAGGTATCGTTTGGGACGAACCTCTGATTATCTCGGGGACGATTCGTGGCCCGATAGATATCTACACCTCGATATCAATAACCGTCGCCATCATCACCATCTACATGATTTCAGTGATGGTGAAACTCTCCGACGGTCCACGCCAACGCGGCGGCCATTTCATCGTTTGTCCTCCGCGGTAAGCCTTTTTTCTAATATCATATTTTTATAGGCTCAATTTCTCTGAAAATAGATCGAAAGGTGTAACATTTTAGATGGAAGTCGAGGTATTGTACTTCTTTGGGCGATATTTGCGTATAATCGAATAATTAGACACCTGCTGTCAACTTTGGGCACGAACAGTTCCTGGATTTTCATGGAATTGGATTACTGATCCAAATTCTAAGTGGTAGATTTCAGGAAGCCCGTGTAAGGTTTTCTTAGATATCCGTATCTTTCTTTATGTTTGAAACAGGATCAATTAGGAAATCAATGATCTAGTGAAGATTGTAGTTTAGAGGACTTGTTTTATTTCCCATTCCATTGTGAAAATTGTTCCTACGAACCAAAGGCAGCATACAAGAATAGGTCCTCAAGAATTGGTTCTATTTGATGTTGCAATTGTTGTAAAGCTTAACGTTCGGCTTAGGAATGTGTCGAGGGTCCATGGTGGAAGTGTTGCCAAGCCCAATGCCTCACTTAGATTTGGTTCCCCCTTAATGCTATCCATGAATCTTATCCACTGGATCTATTTTGGGTTAAGGTTAGGGCATGGACTATGGACTATGAAGCGCTCAAGTTCTTCATCATCCTAATGCTCATAATATATCACAAAATTGAGAGGGTGGCCCAAATCTAAAGACATTGAACATTTGAGACCTCTATAGATTAGTCTTTTAAGTTATAGTATGTTATGGAGTTTTATGTGTAAACCGAGCAGCCGTCTATATCTTCTCTGAGCTTACAGTTTTTAGGTGTTTCATGTGAGTTTTCTGGTTAAATATGCTAAGCACTTTTTTTTTTGGATGGCAATGTGAATATGCCCTTGGTTTTGGTCATTAACTTTGTCAATCCTCAAAGCATTACAGAATTGTTATCTGCTCAGTTTCCGTTGCTAGGAAATCGATAGTAGTGTCGATCTTTTGTCACACAGGTTTGAGCTTGACTACTATGGCTCAAGTCTCCTAACTTATTGTTTGTTTCCTTAGGAGCGAGAATCAGCCAGACCTGATCTGATGCATAACCGGTTTCTTTCAAACATGGCCAATTCTTCTGAAAATGTCAGCAGTTTCAGGGGCCCTAGAGTGACTGGTAATGACAGGCTACCCATAGCTGTGGTGCATGCAAGGGCAAGACTCCTTGAGAGGTTGAGTGCAGCACCTCCCTCCAGAAACAGGTTTGCTTTTAACACTGTTTTCTTATTTTGTTGTGGTATATGGACATGTGGTACGGCTTAAAGCATTTGACAGCTTATTATCTTGATCTAGTATCAATATCATATAGCCTAGGTGTATTAAACTGATCAATATGATGAATATATCATTATAAAATTTATGGCAAGTCTAGCTATTTATAAATCATATGGTGCAGTTCATTTCTCATATTTTGTGACAGCCCACTTCTTTTCTTTTTCTCTCCATTTTTGAAAGAGACAAAATCTAGCAACTAATTTGGGATATATATGGCTCTTAACGGCTTGACTGGGAGCCAATATCTTAGATCGAACTATTGGTGTCTTTTCGTTTTGATCTTTCTTGGTGTCATTTTATGATTTAAGTGGTAAATGAAAACTATTTTTGTTTGCACTAATGCGTGTCTTTGCTTCCCTCTCATTTTTTAGGCAAAGGGGTAGAGTCTTTCTAGATATTGATGACATGAGGCGTACTAACTTCAGGGTTGAAGAGAGCAGTGAATCATCAGCTACTGGTTCAGCTGAGGCTTTATTAACTAACTTAACTTTACAAATGGAAAGGACCCAACTCTCACATGAAGGGAACAAAAAACCACCTGGACTCAACCAGGAAGCCATGGACCGTTTGCATGTGGAAGTCTTTGGTGTCAGGGAAACACAAACGGAAGAATTGGAATCTAGGGTACTGCAGGATTGTGGCATATGCCTAGAAACTTTTCTGGTCGGAGATAAGCTCATACGCTTGCCATGTGGACACAGATTCCACTCTGTCTGTTTGGATCCGTGGGTTCGAAAATGTGGGGATTGCCCATTCTGTAGAAGAGGTATATTTGTAAACCAGACAAGCTAATTTGCATTGCATGTAATTTGAGGGATGAGTTGTATTCCTCAATTTTGTGGACAGATATTGCCATTGCATGCTGTGTAATGTCGTTGTTTTTAGTGTCGAACTTGTATTACTGTTTTTGTGGTTATGAAAAATACCTGGAAGTTGCCTTTCATTTTTGTAGTCATGCAGATTTGTATTAATAAAATTTGTTGCATGCTAGCAGTTTTACTCGTACTTGTGACTATTTGAATTGAGAGCATTATGCTTCTTGTTCCCACATCTTAAGAAATGTGATTTCATTGGAGAACAAAGAATAGAGAATGATTACAAAAAACAGGGAGAGGGATAGATAAATGATGAATCCCAGTCCCAGCCAATCAATTATATGGTTTTTATTCTTGATGATACGGGGTTTTTATTCAAGCAACAATATAGAAGAAGAACGAAATGAAGAGGCCGGAGGGCTGGAAAAAGAGTCAAGTCGATCAGGCTGAACGACCAGGAGAAGCAAAACGAAAGATGGATTTGGCCGAAAAAGAAGCAATGCTATGGATATCATGATTGATCACCATTGATAAAGAAGAATCTTTCTAAAAGAATGGGTGATCAACAATTGGGAAGAAGGCGTGAAAGCAATAGTAATATTGTCTTCTTTTTTTTTCCCTTTTAAAACCATAACTCAGTTTATAGAACAAACCCACAACCTCACACTTGAGAGAGCCAAGGGGTGCTTAGTGTTAGTTAGGCTACAAAGCCACGATTAATATTTTCTTATCATATATCAAAATTGATTTAATTAATGTGTAAACAAATTTTCATCCATTTTTTTTCATATCAGACATTTTTTTAATCCAGTTTTTTCTTCTTTTCTTCTATTATTTTAATTTTCATCTCCATCATTGCGCCCAGCAAGCCTAACGATGTCATCAAATTTATTTTAGGTGGCCGAGGCGCCCAGTTGGCGTTCTCCCTTTTGGGAAACTAACAAGGTTCTATGATCTAACATTTTTTGTTGACGGCTACCTTGTTTCCTAGGACCTAGTCAGGTAGGCCTACGTAGCCAATCAACAAAAATAAAAAAATGGACATTAGATGGTTCTATTGTAGACTACAATTTCGTCACAAAACAATTTGAATATACTCCTTCTAGTCTTAAATATAAGATAATTAATGTTTTCTAAAAAGATTAAAGAAGTTAAATAAATTATTTGATTTTATCATATGTTGTGCATCCTAATATTATACATTAGTTTATGAGTTAGTCAAAATAGTTTGAAGAAAAAATGATAAATAAAAATATTTTAAAGTAATTTAATTAGTTTTCTTCATATTTTCAAAAGAATCAACTATATCTTATATTTAAAACTGAAGAGAGTAATTATTATTAATATAGTTGAGTAGTATGACACAGACCTCACCATCTCTAAAATAAAATTAAGTGTTTCCATCACTTAGGTATTAGCAGGTTCCATTCGCTTTCTTTATTCTTTATTTGGTGTTTATCCATAAAAGTCTTGAAGTTGTGTTTATGAATAAAAAAGTAGTCATGTTGGAGGGTAAAAAAAGAATAAAAACTATGCCATGCCGGGAAAGATCCTTTTCACGGGTAATACTAATCCAACAACCAACCAAACTCAAATATATAAATTAATAACCACAACAACAAATTCTAATCTCATTAGGTGGGGTTAATTAGATGAATCGTACAGTATCATTATACTCTATAAAAAAAATTAGATCTTTATATAAATTATTAACTAAAAGAGTTTGTTCTCTAACATTATTAAATGTGTGTTTCGGTCTTCCTCTACTTCTTTTCAGAGGACTCCATACTCCTTGATCGACTCTCCTCAATGGTGTATGTAATAGCTTTTTTTGAACATGTTCAAACTACTTCAAAACGATTTTCTATAATTTTCTCCTCAATAAATGCACACCAACTCGTTCACATATATAATTATTATTTTTTTGAGAGAATCCTAATTAAATCCATTTAAAATAATCAAAACTTAAATTAGGCCTACACTTTACAAAAATTCTTAATAAGGTCAAAAGGCCTAATTAAGAGTTTTGAAATGTTATTAAATACAATAATACATGTATGTTTGAAAAAAAAAAAAAAAGACCTCAGCACGGTGGGGAAAAATTAAATTTGTTTTATTAACCTCCCACAATCCTTTTAATTATTATTTTTTATCAACGGAGCTTCCTAACAAATATCAACTTCCCAGTTCCCACAATCAAAGCACTGCAATGAATTCTGCCTGGAATGCTAACAACCAAAGCACCAGTTTTATTCGCATTATGAACTCCCAAAAACAAAAGTGTCAAATCCTTTACACCACATTGGCAATTGTTTTTAAGAGAATCGTGCATGATCCAACCGGACCAACCCCAAAATAAAAATAAAGACTTGAGAAATAAAATTTGGAATTGTCACCTACAGTACAATTCGCCTCAAAATCTCTCCCCCCCTTAACCCTAGTTGCACAAAAATCCATATCGTTTAAAAAACACAAACCTCTCTATCTCTCTTTTTCCACCATCAATGCTACTACTAATTAATGGGCACCTCTCCGCTTTTGGATTCGGCCCAACAGCTCGCGGCTCTAAATTCCAAAATTTTTAATCCAAGATGTTTTTAATTTAAGAAAACTATTGATTGATCAATGGGAGTTGGTCCAAGTGGCAAGCGGCTTGATTCCGTTTAAGTAAGGTCTCAGTTCGAACCTTGTGTATGTAGAAAATTTCTATTGAGAGACTCTCCCACCATAGTCAGGTGCGCGACGCGGGTCAGATCCGGATGTAATCGGGGCAAGCTCTAGTGAACTAGGTGGGTAAAAAAAAACAAAAAGAAAACTATTGATTGAAAATCGGAAGAGAGCTTTAACCATATTTTTTTATTCAAAAAAAAAAAAGAAAAGAAAAATGATGCAATAATTGTGTAGATAGTTTCTTTTCAAACTGAGGGGCATTATTGTCACTTGACAATATTCTGAAATCCCTACTCAAATCTCTCGATCTAATTAAGAATTTGTTAAAGGTATAAGCCTTATTTAGATTTTAACTAATTCAAAGAAATTTAATTGGAATTCTCACTTTTTCTTATTTGGGTTCCGGAAAGGAAATATTTCATCAAATATAACCACACGGACATGATCATTATGAATTTTATGGATGTCACATTAATATAAATAAATAAATTTAAATAAAATAAATGAATACATGGAGCAAAGGGGTTTAGCAAAACCATCCATTTCCACCGCGCACACAGAACGTACGCGTCATCTATAAAAAGCGCCTCTATGGGCCGTCTTCCTCGTTCGTACGCGGCAATGCCCTCTCCCGCTTTCCTCTGTATTCTTGATTTCTGACCCTTAAACCCGTGATTCATATTCCTTCATTTCCTATTTCACCTCTCAAAACCTAATTTTCATTCTTCACGCGCACACACGCAAGTCAGCTACATTCAATTTCAATCAAACACAAGTTTATGAGTATTTTAATTGTATCTGTTTATCTATTCTCTATATGTTGATGATGGTGCGTTCCTTTTATGGAATTCTGGAACGCTGTTTTGGCAGCCTTGAGGGTGAAACCGACAGTCTTCTCTGGCACTCGGACTTGAAGCCACACGCCTCTGGTGATTTCTCCATCGCCGTCGTTCAAGCCAATTCCAGCCTCGAAGATCAGAGTCAAGTATTCACGTCTCCCTCCGCCACCTACGTCGGTGTTTACGATGGCCACGGCGGTCCTGAAGCTTCTAGATTTGTTAATAAACGCCTCTTTCCTTATTTACAAAGTAATTTGTTCTTTTCTGGGTTGCTTGGGTTCTTTTTTCGTGAATTGAAGGGAATTTGTTGTGTGAATTCGTTGTGATTCATGGTTTAGTGTTTTGTGATTACGAGCAGTTTTTTTTTTCTGTGATAAAATCTATGAATGCTTACAAGTTATTTGCTACTCTTTTCTAGAATTTTCCGCTGAAAATGGAGGATTATCAGTGGATGTTATAAAAAAGGCATTTCAGGCAATCGAGGAAGATTTCTTAAGCTTTGTAAAGCAATCATTGCACACAAGTCCCCGAATTGCTTCGGTAGGATCGTGTTGTCTTCTTGGTGCAATTTCTGATAATGTATTATACGCTGCAAACCTTGGTGATTCTAGAGTAGTTCTTGGCCGGAGAGCTTTGGGGGGCCAAAAGGTGGTGGCACAACGGTTGTCAACTGACCATAATGTATCTGTTGAGGAGGTGAGGAGAGAGGTCAAATCTCTTCATCCTGATGATGAACACATTGTGGTTTTTAGTCGTGGAACTTGGAGGATTAAAGGCATTATACAGGTATAGGACACGTTATCGTTGATTCGGTTGGTTAGTTTGTCCTGACGCCACCTTTTAGTTAAATATGCTTTTAAAAGAAATGCCTCATCAAATTTGTGTTTAATGTATGATGATGATAAATTGACTGTCTCACTCTACTTATATATATATATATATATATCAATGCCCTAGCCATGATCATTGTATTCAAATGCGTGTCCAATAGTAATCATAGTTGTGGACTTGTGATCATAGATGGAATCATGGAGTGATCATACCTTGTTTCCCCGGGATTTATTTATGTTGTGTATCCTCCTAGGTTTTGTTGAGAGCATTTGCTTTTGTCGTAGTATTTCACATTCTTGGGGTATAAAGAATAGTAATGAAATCTTTTAATTTTCATAGACTTAAAATAAAAACTTATGCATGTTACTAGTGACTCTCAGAATGTTCATGCTGTCAAATAACACAAACTTTTGAGTAAGCCAGTACTACTTTGAATCTCCTGGAATGATTTCGCCTGAAGTGTGGAGAGAGATAGGCACACAATGACAGCTTCTACTTTTGTGGGACCTATATCTCAGAAATGAAGCACATTATTATATGCCTAACTTTCTCTTTTCACTCTACCAGTCTCCCTTGGTCCCTTGTAAACCTCCTGGATCACTCTTCATGAATGTTTTAAGGGTTCTGAGTTCGAGATACAGTATTAGCAATCCCCTCCTCTGAACCAAACTTTCTCTTTTTACTCTAGAAAACATTAAAATTCCACATGTTAGAAGATTCATACTCAAGCATTACATAATATATTATCTCCTATTCTCCTTCTAATCTTCTTGTCCCCTGTAACTTATTTTTGTGGTTGTCATGAAGTTAATGTGTATATAAAATTTTATCATAAAGTGATCAAAACTGAACTTATCAACCTTATTGCATGTGTTTGACTCTAAACACCTAAAACTAAGATTGATGTAAAAGGTCCAGGGATATTGTTGAAAGTTCTAAACCTTTTTGATTTTGCAGGTGTCAAGATCTATAGGTGATGTGTATCTCAAGAACCCTGATTGTTGTAAAGACCCACATTTTCAGAAATTCTGTAACCCTATTCCTTTGAAACGTCCTGTAATGACGGCCGAACCATCAGTCATTATCAGGGAGCTTGGATCACAAGACTTGTTTCTGATATTTGCATCAGATGGCCTCTGGGAACATTTAACTGATGAAGAAGCAGTTGAGATTGTCTACAAATATCCAAGAGCAGTAAGTTCCTTATCTTATCTAGGAGGTTGCTTTTATACTCATAAAAGTACTAAACTGTACTGAAGAATTCTTAAGTTGAATCTAACTTATATTTGGTTCTGGATCAATCAGGGAATTGCCAAGAGATTGGTAAGAGCTGCTCTTGATACAGCAGCAAACAAGAGACAAATGAGATATAATGACATGAAGAAAATTAACAAGGGAGTAAGGAGAATTTTCCACGATGACATTACTGTTATAGTGGTGTATCTTGATCACCGAAAGCGGTCTGCCTTTAAAGTTAAGAAAAATGCTGTCTGCTCTACAAGTGCTCCTATGGATATTTTCACCCTAAGTACAGATGAAATAGAACAGAGTATCTGTTGAACAGTTGCCTGAAGAATAAATATTGCCTTGGCTCTACATGATATCATCGGACTAACGAACGGATGAAGATGAATAATGTAGCTACATACATGCAGGCTGAGGATCCATTTGAAGAAGCGTGAAATTTCTGAGATGGTAACTGAGGGTTACTGAGAAATTATCACTGATACGGATAAGCATGTACATAGTTTTGAACTCTTTCTTTTTCTCTGGTGGCTGATCTCAATTTTGTTTCTCAGGCTTTTTGAGATGATAAGAGAATAAAATTCGATCTGATTGATTTCTGATTATATCCATCTTCATTCATCTCGGGGTGTGATCAGTGGTAGTTTGAGAGTAGTGCTATGATGTCTTATAAGGTACTCCCTCCGGTCTTAAATATAGGACAAAGTTTGTAGTGTAAATTGCACTATAAACTTTGTCCTATATTTAGGACCGGAGGTAGTACCTGATAAATAATTGAAATGGAAATGCATATGGGTAAAAATATCACATTTTAAACCCAATTTCAACGTTAGAGTTTGTTTATACCACAAATCAATGAAAGAAATTCAACTATAATTTTTGTATTTGAAAGACATTTGGTGCATCTGTTTAGTTTTGTTACAATTAATTATTTACATCAACTGATTACATTAATATCTGAAATTCAATTCAATTCAATTCGGCTTTACTTCATTGTTTTGGGATCCTTTTAAGTGGCAAAATCATTATTCTACTAGCATGAAAATGTGATCAGATGATCACCCACCGCCTTTCTACCGTGAGGTGGTTGATGATGAGGGTTGAATATTTGGTGTTGTAACTTGTAACCAATTTTTGTATTAGCCTTGTGAAGGTTTAATGAACTTCAGTATTTTATTCAAACAAAAAAATTGATCAGTTAATCCTAAGTAACTATAAATAATTCAATTTATTTCAAACTTTATTTTTTATACACGAGTTATTTTTTTTAAGTATTAGGGATTTGCAATTATTTTACTACGAATATTATATATATATATATATATATATATTTATATAAATATATGTTTCTTTAGTTTGTCGCGTTTTAATAATTTTATCTCCATTTTAAATGTTCATGTATACTTTTACATCTTAAAAAATACAAATGATGTATGGTGCACTTTGAATAAAAGTTTATGACCATTTTTTAGTACTCAATTTTAACAAATGTGTCACTTATGCTCTCTTTTATAATATTTATAATTACCTTTATAAAAAAATTTATGATTATTTTTACATTTTTAGTATAAACTAATAATTATTTTAACACCTTAACCTGTATTTTTTAGCTTTAGTTGATCAAAGGGAACATGTGTATTCGATAAAGCTCTGGAATACTTAAAAAAAGAGAGAGAGAGAGGAGTTAGATTTGCTATGGACACGGATATTTCGTGAAATGTTTGTTATGGACAGGATTCCTGCAAGAAATGTAATCTCTCTTGAGCACATATTTATCTCATGTCCCTATGTCACGGCAATTTGATTTAGTTGTTTTCCAATCCAAGTAGCTCCCAGGGCATTTTTTCTCTGACTTCTCCATAAATAACTCTTTATGCAATTCACTAACAGTCTTATTTAGACTCCACATCATATCATTAGAGAAATTCTTAGCATTTTAACTTTTTCAACTATAGTTTTCTCTAGTGATAAGACGGAGTCAATGCTTATATCATCTAGACCAAGTGATCCACTAATAATTACTTCTTTGTGGAAAGATTGGTCCGAATTGATCCAAAAGTATAAATTCTGCAGGAAAATACAATGTGATATAGTGTTCGTTTGGAATGGCTTATTTTTGTCCAAAACGTGCTTATAATTCGTGATTCACGGTATACGAGGTAAGTATGTGAGAGGAGTTTTTTCTCGGCTTGCGTAATACAGGCTTATTTTTTAAGCCACCGCTAAAACAAACAAGCCTGTAATCATTTATAATATAGGACAACTAGTATTGCGTGTCTCTGCTAGAAAAAACAAGAAGAAGAAGCTTCTTCTTCCAATTATTTCTTGTGCACAAGTTTGCGTGCTGCTCTCTATTGGATTATATATGTCCATATTATGAAGGGATTATGTAAACTTATTGTTTGCTAATATCATTTTGACTTTCGTTAAAAAAAAATTAGTAGAGGAATAAACGTGTGTGTGTTTTGCACAAATGTTCAAGAGTGATATGCATGTTTGATGATTTTTATAAGACAATGATGTGTTCTTTTATACAATTGAGGGTTTTCTCTTTTGAGGTTTAGAGTGCAAAAGATTTTCATTTTTTCAAACAAGTGCTCTTCTTAAAATTTAAATTTATGTTTCCCGTTTTATACAGTGAAATATTTTACCACTTCAACTAATAGTTTAATGGAACATGTTTTAGTACCAATTACATAATGTTCATGAGTTCATGGCTGTGAAGAACACGACATGAGATCCAAAAAATACATTTTTCTAAGAGAAAACAATCAACATTGCCATAGAACCCCTTTTTAGACGGACTTAAAAAATTTGAAGACAATTATATTTAATTCAATAATACATGAAAAAGAAAAATACTCATATATACTTAATACAGCATAGAAGTAGACCACTACAAAACATAAAAAAATATATATAAGCAGGTTCGATTTCAATTTAATGATTATACATTTTTTCTAATACGCGAGAATTCTCCAGTATAATAATATAGCCTATCTGGCCTCTTCTTCGCTCAGGCATTTGATCAAACAGTTAGTAGCTCATGCTACCTCCGAGACTATTCACCTGAAACACACACTTCCAACCACGTCCATTCCATAACCCAGTTTCAAATCACGCTTCTCTTGAAATCATCACTCGCTTTCTCATATCATAAGCAAATGAGCGCCTGCAATTTGGTGGCAGAGGCAACCTGGAAGGAAATTGAGTCCAAACGTTCAGGTTCGCCTCTCCCTCCCTCCCTCCCTCTCTCTCTAACCTGTATAATTGGGTTGCTGTTACGGCATATTGATCGTTTACCTAAATTTGAGTTTGGCTTTTCAATCTTGCATGTCAAACGCGGCACTGGATGATTGTTATCGAACTGCGTTGGCCACAGTGACTGACGACCACCTATGGACGTCAGTAAATTTCTTTTGTTTTGTTTTTTTCTGAATTCATTTGTTGAACAAGGAATGGGTTTTCACTCGTGTTGAACAACTCATTTGCTTTTGAACCCAGACTGCACTTTATATTTGGCAAGAACTTTGAGCGAGCCACCAGAATTGTGGATCAAAAAGGTGTCAAGAAGATTTCTGGGGAGCCCAGCAGAAGATCCGTCTTCCAGGTTTGATTCCATTTTTCCGATTCTCTCTCCAAGAAATCCCGCGAAACTGAGGAATAGTCTATCCGATTTTTCTTTTTATCCATTTCTGTATTCATAAGCTTGTGGAGGAGGAGGAGAAAAAATGGATCCGATTTCAAGTTATTCGACATTAGCGATTTGGACTTTCTGGACACACTTTGCATTATTCACTTGAAGGTTATAAATATCTGAAAGGACTTGGAAAGAATTTCATCATATGGTCTGATCAGGGTCTTTAACACTCAGGGAAGGCGCACACAAAATATTTTGTTGTTTCATTTTTATTTGAGGAAGCAGTTTTCAGATTTTAAATTTTGTGCTGAAAAAAGTTCAACCTCTGGAGAATTAGTTGGGCTGATCAATAATCCATCGGATAAAGTTAGTTTAAAGTTTCAGATAGTAGTTATCAAATTCTGTCACCAAAACCAGCTGCGTCTTTGAAGTAGTGGTGAATTATTGACAAAATTTTTACATTAAAACATAATAATTAAAATGCTCCTTACAAGCCTTGACCATTGTGGAATAAAGTTTTGCAAACTTGAACTTGTGTTTTTTGCAGGTAATGGGAGAATCCAGAAGGAAAGAGGAGTATCTGTGTTTTCCTGAGAACTTCTGCTCCTGTTATTCCTTCTTTTATGATGTTGTCAACAGAACAGAACAGCTTTGTGTGAGCTCTCACTTCCTTCCTTCTCCATACTTAATCTTCACTTGCTTCTAACTTTTGCCTTTCTATAACTGCAAAACCTAAAATTCAAACTTGGTAACTTAAAATTGGTGTGTTGTAGTGTAAACATCAATTAGCTGCAAGACTTGCAGCATCATTAGGAGCTTACTTGGAAGTGAAGGTGTCTGATGAGGAACTAGCTATGTTGTTGTCCAAACTATAGGCATTCAACTACACGTTTTCCAGATTCAGAGATTATACAATCAGGATCGTTTTTTTTTTTTGGGGCCAATTATACAATCAAGATCTTTTACATTCATAAAGATACTGTATATAATATATTCAAGAAAGCATAAAAAAACTATAAACCTCGCACATAAGTTTTTATTTACCTTTTTTTAGCCATGTATGGCTTGGAACGATGTTTACTATGACAGTGGTCTATCCCCTGTTTTCCGAATTGTTTTATAGCCCGTTTGGTTCGATTACATGAGAGATGATTACATGTAATCCTGATGTAATAGAGTGATTACAGCGTTTGGTTGCACTTATGTAATGTAAATAGGATTATATTTTGTAATCGTGATTACATCATTTGATGTAATCAGGATTACACTGCTATGACTGATGAATGAGGATGCAGACATCCTGTAATCAAGTGAAAATGACACTATTGCCATCATAATTTTTTAAATTGATCAAAGTGTCCACCCATAAATACTGTTAAATATTAAATAATTTTATTTATCACCAGTAAATATTAAAAAGTAATTAATAATATAGAAACTTAAGAAATATTCCCCATTAAAAATTTAAAAATTATATTCCACCTTTAAAAAAATATTAAAACATGTCATTAAATAATATTTCCATCATTAAATATTAAAAAAATTAACATGAACCCAACCTATACACTGAATAATATTTTCATCATTAAATATTAAAAAATTACCATGAACCCAATGTGTATATTGCACAGAATTAAAAAATTATCATAGACCCAATGTGTACATTATTATATATGTAGACAGGGGTAATTTTTTCCCTTGCTATATTATTCCCATGTATTTCTCATTTTCAATGTAATCCAACCAAACATTGTTATGTATATATATCATCTTTCTCTAATGACAAACCAAACAAATTATGTAATCATCATTACATTACATTCTATTACATTGCATTACATTCCATTACATTACCTTCAATTCCGTGAACCAAACGGACACTTAGAGCCCTACAAAAGTACATAGGAACTTGATTTGCTTCAATATTAAATTTCATTTGCTAGTTTCATACTTGCAACAACCTTTCAATCATATAGTTACAATTGTACATAAAAACTCCCTTACATGTGAGAGGCCGAATATTTAATCTCACTTGTAATTGCAAAACTAACAAATGAAAGGTCGGAAATTCAATCTTGTTTGTAATTTTGGATCGTTATTGCTTAATCTGAGTTTTTCAATTTCTTTCCCCCCAATCCTTCCATTAGGGTTTCTTGACAGAGATAACACGAGAAATCTGACATGCTTATTTATTTTATCTCTTCATAATTAATTTGAATTATACTTGGATTTCAAAATTAATATCTCAGAAAGAAATCTGCACCACAATGCAACTCGAGATCTAATAAGGAAACCATGGATGAAGTCAAATATAAACCTACAAGGTAGTAGTAGTGTAGTACTAACGCCTGTTCAACAGCCTACATTACTCAAGTAAAACCCTTTAACAACGCTTGTTCTTTTAAGAAACAAAACCAAAAAAGGAAAAGAAAAAAAGGCTACTAAATGGCAGGCCTTACATTAATATTCAGATTTTACTTGTTCCACAGCCAAAACATATGACCTGCACTACAAAACAGTCTTTTCTTCAACAATTGGCAAACTTCAGAGCTAATTTTTTCACTTGCTTTCATTTGAGGAAGTGGGGGCTGATCAATCCGGCAACCTCCAGAAAGCCGATTTGATCTTTTCCTGCAAATATCTTCTTCAGCTTCTCATCACAGATGATAATCTTCTTGTTTTGAGGGTCCTGTCAGAATTTGATGGAGCACCCAAAGTTAGGACAAGAATGAAAAGATCAATTCATTCGTAAACATGGGAAACTACGTTTAGAATGATGTACTGATGTTGAGTCAGGAAATTTAAAACACAAACAGAAGTCTACAGATTCAAAATTCATGTCCATGTCTCAGACAATTACCTGAAAAGACAGCACCTAGGACAATCATCCAACTCTCCATCAACCATATTTATATTAACTTAACAGAAAGGGATATCAAAGAATGCAGGGAAAGCACACAAACCAACCAGGAGATTAAATGGAAAAATAGAAGTTCAACAATTTGAACCTACCAGAGAGTTATCAAACAAGTAGTCAGGTTTGCTTGCATAACAAGCAGTAATTGAAGCATCCATAAGGTTTAGAACGAATTAGATACAGTTAATTCCTGTAGACAAGTAACTTTTACAGCAACCCAAATATAACACTACAATAAGAGAGCACATTCCAATCCCACAGAAGGAAAGCATCTTTGAACTTGCAATAAAGCTCCCTAATTGATATATTCTCACACAAACAAACACATAAGTAATTTAACTGCTTACAGACACGGCACCATATAAAACCAAAGCACACAAGAGATAAATTCAACTTTTCTTCTGAATCAAAATCTGCAACAAGAGCCATCCAAATTGTACATTTAGAGATTGCAACATTAAGACAAGATAGGAGGTTATACATACAGGATTTCAAAGCTACTATCAATGTGATTTTATATCATTAGAAGCCAGCCAACCATTTATTTTACACGCACACAATAAACAAATAAAGTTACAAATCTGAATGCCATCATCAACAATATCAAAATGTTAAACACCCATAAAAAGTCATTTCAATCCACTCAAATAACTAAGGAGATGTTGAGCAAGATTGGAAAAATGGAGAAGCAGCTAGAACAGACACCAACTAAAAGTAACATGAAAACCCAATAAAACAAACATATGCATCAACAAAAACATGAAGCCGCATGGAAACTATGGTTCAAACCCATACAAAATCAATTTAAAAATACAGCTGTCAATGTATAGGTTCATTTCTTGTATAGGATAAAACCAATATGAGAAATGAACCAAAGCCCTTGTATAAAATCGTCAATATACAACAGCAAACGAATCCACCACGATCAGGGTTAGCTCGGTTAGTAAAATGCAATAGAATTTCTCTTCATAACCAGAAAACCCTACTTGCGATTTAAAAATTAGGGGCGGGGGGGGGGGGGGGGGGGGAGAATAAACCGCATGGTAGTAATATATTAACACTGCATTAGTATATTATAAATAATACATTAAGAAAGAGAATTTTAAGCAAGGCTTGGTTTAATTGGCAGAAGAGAGCGCCTAATGTGCAGAGAAGGGGGATAATAAAAAAAAATCCCAAAACACGCAAAACAAGACCAGAATATTAAAAAAGGCTTCACCTTTCAGGAATAACGAGTAAATTAGAACTCGAACCACAGGATGAAGTTGAACATCTGAAGAACATAAAAGATAAATAAAAAATAAGAAGAAGACGCTTCACCTGAAGATTGTTCTCCTTAATGTAAGCCCAAATCTGCTTGAGAGCTTGGGTTCGAGAAATTTCTGGAACCCCAACGAGGGCTTGCATTTCAGGGGAGACCCTGCGAGGCCTCATGATACCTCGAGGCTGTTTACCGGTGGGAGGTTGAGACACAGTAGCAAAAGTAACACTTCGTACCCGGCGCCCCGTAGAGGGAGGGCAAGCGAACATGGTGTGAGAACGGAGAGAAAACGACGCCGTTTCGCCGGCGAGGAAGTTGGAGAAGAGACCGGCGGTAGGAATAGTAGCCATGGTGTATTTAGCGAAATCTGAGCGAAAGGATAAAGCACCCAGAGAAGATGAAGATGATAGTAATGTCCTTTTGCTTCTTCTGCGACGCTCGGTTTACACTAATTATAATGCAAACGCCTAAAATCCTAATCCCAGATTTCGCTGCGCTCTTACATTTACCAAAATGCCCTTAACCTTCTAGGCACCCGGGAAGCAGTGGGCAGTAATCAGGATTTTTTTTTTGCAGTCCAACTTTTTCCGCCTTAAAATTTTCCAGATTTTTTTAGTGGAAACTGTTTGCATTTGAATTACAAAAACATATGAGCTCTTTGGTTGTTGAAAAACGGAGCCTATGTCTTGACTTGAGTTACTTTATAATTATTTATGTATTAATTTTTTGAATTGTCTTATTTTCATTTTTTTCAAGTGGCGAAAAATTAGGGAATGGATAGAAATATTCTTAAATTTTTGGATTAATCTATCAATGCTACTAGCATCTGATTAGTCTTGTTCATGGGAATGTAGACCGACAATAAAAAGAATCTTATTACCTCCAAGTAATTTTCGCGACTGTATACCCGGGATTCAAACATAAAGCCATTGATTAATAAACTAAAGCGTTTTATTAGAAAGTTTATTATGTTTGTTATTACAAGGAATAAAGGTTTGAGTTATTGAGGATCTAGGGAGGAGAGGGTTTGTTTTCTCTCTAAAGGCAGTGGTTTCGCTGCTTGTGTTCATGCCAAATTCCTGGTTTGATTTCTACCTCCACTGGTCTTGGTGGTTCTCTGGAGCTGTTTTGTTGTTCTCTTGCTCCTCTAGTTCCTCGGTATGTCTTCTCCAAGTTCCTGGCGCCTCCCTTCGTGTGGAACTTCTCGCCTTCAGTATCACCAATCCCATTATCTATTTGCGAAGGTTCTGTCGTCTCATTTCGTTCATGTCCGTAAATTGCAAGCTCTTACCTCATTACATTGGGAGCTTTAAGGTCAGGTTTTTATCACTCAAAATCATTGTTCTTATTATGTGCTTTATTTCTCTCATGTGGAGGACTATCGGTTCATTTTGGATCATGGCCTATGGCTTCTTCAAGGATTTACTTTGGCGGTTTATCCATGGCAACCAAATCTTTCGGTTTTCCACTTCTCGTTCTCTCACTTCACGGCTTGGATTCAAGTCTTTGGACTCCCGATGCAATTTTATAATCCAGAGGTGGCTGAGTTTCTTGCATCTAAGTTTGGCTCTCTGCTTCAGGTTGATATATCTTCCCACTCTTTGTTCGGAGGCTTTCGTCTTAAGGTGGCATGTAAAGATTCGAATTGGTTTCTAGATCTTTCTCGAGTCTTGCTTCCTTCTGGTCAATCATTGGAAATTTCCTTCCTTCTCGAGCATGCCTCTTCCATACGCTCTGGTTGTGGTGGTGTTGGGTTGCTTGCAAGTCACTGTTCCAAGTCGGTGCTTTCAGCGGTTCTACATCAGTGCTTAGTTAGCCCCAGGTCAGCTCATATTTCACACCATGGCTCTCAATGCTTTTTCCGTAATGATGTGGGCCTTTGGGTTGGGTTCCCTCCTTCAAGTCTAATCATTTTGAACTCTGAGTTTTCGGATTTGGCTTCTGGTTCGGATCCTCAACCTTCTCAACCGTGCTCTATTCCTTAACCCAACTTTGCTTCTCAACTTAATCTCTCTTCTCGTAAGCGCGAAGGGCCCGATTTAAGTTCTTGCCTGGTTAAGCTAACTAAATCGGCAACCTCGTCTTTTAAGGCATTAATCGCATACCACTTAGATTGATTTTATAGGGGTTTAGTTCATGATGACTCTCTCTAGCTCTTCACTCTTATGTGTCGCTCTCTGAGTTTTTCCACCTCGCCGCCATGGTCACATCTTCATGCCATGCAGTGCCACGACCTCGCTTCGTCAGTGATTTAAGAGGCTCGCTTCTTCACTCTTTCTCGAGGATGACACAAGGCTATATTAACATGCTCACTGCATTCCTCTGTTTTCACTCAGCCTCCTCTTCTTACTGCTTTCACACACAGATTGGAGCTACTCTGTTCTACTTTATCTCTAAGCTCTCAAGTCATGGATCATCGCCACTTTTCCTTCTTCTTTGAGCAAGTGTTTTACTCCTTCTTGCTCCATTGGAGGCAAGCTAGTCGCATGATTCTCCACATCTCTACAAGTGACATTTTCTTTTTCCTTAATCCTTCGCTTGGTGAACATGTTCCACATCTTGCGATGGAGTGTAAAGTTATTTGCGTTGGTTCAGTTGCATGGTATGACGCTCCGTATGAATGGTTTAGGTGGCTGTACAACATTATGCTTGTTCATGCCTTCCAGGAACCACGTTGGGAGCTTCTCATGCACGAAGGCTTCTCTGTCGTGCTTGATCAGCTTCTTTCATCGAGCATTTCAGAGCACTTAGTCCTCACCTGCGTATCTCTTACCCTCACGAGCTTAACCAGTTCCTTTTAATCCACAATCATGCTAACTCTACTTATACGAGGATCACGGCTCTTACTGGTGAAGAAGCCCTTGTGTTTTCTCATTAACTTTCGTCCTTTAATTTGGTGTCTCTGGAGCTTCCAACCATCACCGTGTTACCTTCGCTGAGCCTACTTATGTCATTTGTAGTGGGCGACGCCGCCGAAGAGGGTCTCCTCACCCTCTCTACAATGGTTCTCGTTGCCTGCTCCAACAAACTTCTGACCTGAGTTCATGCAGATCTTCTGCCAAAAAGATCCACATGGATGTTGCATGACCTCTGATGGACTTCCCAATCGTGGAATGGGTAGTGCTGCATGTGGGTTCTGGTTAATGAGGCTGCTCGCGTGCTTTAGGAATGTCTCATTCTTGCTTTTGCTTTATGCTTCTCTATAGGTGCATCATTTCGATCATCATTCTCCTCCCTCTTGTTGTTTGGTGCCCGAAGAGCTCATGGTTACTTCTTGTAATAGTCGGAGTCTTCCCTCTATCACTTTTTTCTTCCTATAAGAAGCCTTGAACCTTGTTGGTTCATTTGGGCGGCCTATGTCCTCTGAGAGACGTGCTACAACGCCCGCTTGTTGGTCCTTTGTCGAGATTTTTTGGTCCCTCTAGCATGGATGAATTTGCATGATGATCCTCTTTTGTTTGATACATGTGTTTTCTTTCTCGTTGACATTTCCTGATGTTTTCGTTTGTTGTTTGTAGTTTCCTTGTTTTTTCTTTTCCGATGTTTTTGTTTTTTCTTTGGGTTTGTGTATGTTTGAAGTTTTGTCTCTTTCGCCTTGGGCTGGCCTGTTTCATTATGGCTCCTATGTAAGTCAGCCCGAGTTCTATTATAATCATTTTACTTTGGTTTTTTAATGCATGCGGCTTTATATAAAAAAAAAAATTACAAGGAATAAAAATTAAAACAAATGGGAGGGAAATGAAAGCAAACCAAAAATAAGAAAAAAAACACTGGAGGATATTTTTTTCTTGACGGCTAGGCCCAAAATGTCTAGGACATTTTCGTAAATGAAATGTCAGAAAAATTCATTGGCTGCAAATTATAATCAGCCCAATCTTAACTAATACTACATCCGGTCCTAAATATAGGACAAAGTTTGTAGTGCAATTTGCACTACAAACTTTGTCCTATATTTAGGATCGGAGGGAGTAGTATGATATTATGTGACGTGTGGTTTTAGAATTGGGCTAAATAAAGAAGACCCAAAACAACAAGTTTGGACCGATGAAAATGCGGATAAAGATTTGATGCCTTGGGCCAGTCTTGTGATTTATTCCTCGTAATGCATCTAATACTTACAAAAGAAGTCCTCAGAGCGAGGAGGGGGCTATCAGACACTGCATCTTGTCCATTTCTTTATGAGTAGGATGAGAGCCTGATGCATCTCTTGAGGGATTATGACAATGCACATGGAAGGTGGATCTCCATAATTAAACCTGCAATGTGGGATAATTTTATTAATGTACAGAGAATGGAGTGGATCGAATGGAACCTTAGACATGAAGCGGGAAGCGAGTTCACCAAGAAGATCAGATGGGCAACTCTGTTTGGATACGTTTGTTGGGATATCTGGGTGAGCAGATGAAGAAAGCTATTTGGAGAAGAAGCCGAAGTTGACTATACAAATGCCTACTCTAGTTTTTTTCAGGCAAGCTAGGACATGGATCTAAGTACTCATTGTAAATTTTATACTCAAGCCGGTAGTAGAGAAGGAAGACAACAATTAAGGAGGCCAAGTTTTTATACACTTGAAGTAGACGGTTCTGTTCTTCAGTCGGGTCAAAGTGCAAGCGCTGGCGTCATTAGAGGGGAAGATGGAGAATGGGTTTGTGGATACATGGGTAAACTTATGCAAGTTCCTCCGGTTGTTGCTAAGATTATCACAATTATCCAGGGTCTTCAAATTTGTTGGAATAGAAATCTTAAGAATATTAGTCTCTTTATTGATTGTATTAAAGCTATTCATTTGCTCATGAGGGGTTGTGATGAGCTCCACCCCTTTAAGGAGGTTATCAAAGAGACTAGGTTTTGGTTATCTAGAGATTGGTGTGTCCTTATTAGCCACTTCTCTAGAGAGCATAATGTTGAGGCTGATCTTTTAGCTAGGACAACTCATAGTAGTAGAGAGAATTTTGTCATCTTTGATCACCCACCTTCTGCTCTTTTGGTAGGCGATAGTTGATGAGGGATCTTTAGTTGGGCCTCTATTGGAGGTTGTTCTTGTATTAATCTTCTGATGGATTAATGATTTCCAGTTTCAAGTCAAAAAGATGTCACTTTGTACATCAAAACGGAAGACAGGGTTCATATTTAATGATAGTTAATCAGAAGTTCGGAACGCATTGAGCTGACCAATCCAAAGCCCTACTTATGTTTTGCTAAAACCCAAATTTAATGATAGTTAATTTTGAATTTATAAGCCCAATTTATGTTACCTTTGCTGTGTTGGGCTATACAAATTACAAACTCAATTGACTTTTTTTTTTGTTGAAGAAATTAAGTAAGCTAAAAAAATTACTTAATTATAGTAAATATTGTATATCATTATATTATATATTAGTTTATAAGTCAAACAAATTAATTTGAAGAAAAAAGATAAATATAAATACTTTACAATAATTTATTTATCTTCTTTAATCTCTAAAAAAGAAAGTCAATTGAGTCTTATATTAAATACCGAAGAAAGTAGATGCCAAAAAAAAAAAAACAAGGGATTAGAGGAAGTAGTTTACTGTGTAGGTCACTACTAGAAAAAAAAAGCTTTTAAAAAGTATGTTTTTATTAAATCGGACCTATAACCAGTCTTAAAAGTTATTTTTTTAGATCGGTTCATTATATGACTAGTGTTAAAAAGTTTCAATTTATAATAAATACAATGCCTACTCTTTAGACCAGGTAATTTCATATCCGGTTTAAAAAGTGGGCAATTTTTTAAAATATATGTTTCATTTTATTTCATTAAAGCCCGGTTAGATATTATTATACCTAAAAGCTATATTATGTAATATAAATTCTACAAATAGCCCTAAAAACAAAAATACAATCGACATTAAAAATAACTATAACTAATAACCATGAATCTATGCCTTCTATTATTAAATAATTATTGAATCTTAACTTCGGCATTTGTTTTTTTCAAGGTCTACTTTTTTCTTTCATTTTCCCTACCTTCAAAGGAATTAGATGATTTTTTAGTGTTAGATTTAGTGGATGCAATATTAGGCCTAGCATCTACATATTGTTGACGCATGATTCATATTGTGACCATCGCTACAGTTGATTGCAACTACCCTTGAATTAGCTGCTAGGTTATCATACTTATGTATTTTGATCCTTCTGAACCTCAAATATGAGATGGCTCTGCTCTACCCTACTCTCATGTGATAAAGGAGAATATTCTTATTTAATGAGCCTAAGTATAACAGAGTAAATATAAAAGTATGAGAACTGGATTTTATATATGTGACTTTGACTTTCTGAGGAGGTCATCATTAAGAAGGAAACCAAACTAAAGGCTAATAATGAGGAAGTAATCGACCAGGTGAAAATACTAGTGACAAGGTGAGAATTAATAGCCCTAAATTGGAGGATAAAAAACATTGGTTAGATGATCATCATTATTTGAAAGGATAAATTTGTTGGACTGTGTGATAATCCAATTCAACGAATTTTTCCTTTCAAGTATTGATCACCCGACCTACATTTTTTATTGTCTAATTTAGATGTCTTAATAATCAACCTGTCACTAGTAACTCTACTTAGTTGGGTTGGTTCTTATTATTGGCCTTCACTTTGATTTCCATCTCAACCAATACCTCATCACACGACTAAATTCAATCCTATAATATAGAATTCTTAAGTTTGTATATCAACCATATTAGACTCAGATGCTCCACCTTTTGTTGGGATTGGTAGGCACAGCAGAAAAATTAAAATTCAAAAGTTTTCAATCCCTACTGCAAATCTGTCAACGGCGTTTAAATTGAATAGTAGAGAAACATACTTTTCTTATGTGTTTAGTCTTTATTTTCAATCTCAAAGAGCTAACAACTCAAATCAGCTCCCTCTCCCGGTATCGGTATCCACACAAATAGGAATCCAACATGAATAGCGTACTAGCGCCACCAACATCCCTCTCTAGAGTTTTCTTTTCTCACAGCTCTCTATCTATCTTTCATCACCCGTATAAAACCCTAGCTTACCCTTTAAATAACTAGTCTGGGCTTTTTATTTTATAATGGATATTGGATTTTTAAAATTAATCTTAATTAATTTTGAAATCTTTATCATATCAATTAACACTTAATTGTCTTTTGCTAAGCAAATTAAATAAATATGATTTAATTATCAATCCAACGGTTTCAATTTAAACTATATATTTAATCTGAATAAAGAGTCAATGGAAATATATTTAATTTATCTTTACAAATTAAATCTGAAATATTATATCTTTATCATATTAGTTATTAAATTAAATTTATCAGATAAAACTAAATTTAAAACTAACACCATATAATAATATTATCATATATATATATATATATATTCGTCCACCCTAGATTAACCATTACATTCATTAAAACTAGACATATCTTAGATTCAATGAATCTGGATATAGCTCATGTTGGGCTATTTTTGTGTGCAACCTTATAGGCCCATATGAAGTTGGCAATAGCTAATAACTATACTAACACACAAGTCGTGAGCGGCCTCTAGCAAAATATTATGACTACCTAGTTCATATGAGGATCGATAAACCGATGCAATATGTTATACAACCATATCACATCCCTTTTGTCACACGATATTTTGGTCAAAGATGAGGCATGGAGAATGTCATCCTCCTATTCCTGACCATTACTTTATCGATCCCTAAGTAGTATGACTATAGAAATGGAAACTCCTTTCCATCGTAGTATGCCCATACATTTCTCAGACTCACTCATTGAGGGACCTAGTAGTATATCTCTACTAATGTGAGAGACAAGTTCCATCTTGACCATTCACATTCCTCTTCATAAAAACCATCAAGCCCGAACACAGCCTTTATCATCACCCGGTCAAAAGTGACTTTTAACTAGGTCAAAGCTGAGCGACTCTCATGTAGGAATCCATGATGATCTCATGTCACAAAGGGCATAGTGACGTCGTTATATATGAGATAAGCTTATAACTTAATCCATGTGGCTTTCTCATAGCGGGTCGGTCCAGCACCTTGTACTTTTACAAGTGCCTAGGACTTTGATTATATCTCCATACCTCTTCAAAGTCATACTGATCTTATTTCATATTGCTCCCACATAGATAATCGACCATGAATATTTAGGAATATCATTATGATTTATTCAAAGATAGTTATCATAGTGAACATGCAAATAATATGATAACAAAATGGGGAAGTTCATTGAATAACAATATTCAAAGTACAATGATTAGCCCTTATGGCACAATTTCCAACACTTTGTCATCTAAAACTAAGGTAAGTTAGAGCCATATTCTATATAAAATCTCAAAAGAACCAAAATGCCTGAGATTAGTAAACTTAGCACTCTATCCAAGGGTGGCTACATTCGACTCTAAGGATGGCCCACGATACAAACCATGCATCTATAGCTCCTACACGTCGAAGTTAAAATTACAATCGACACTTTCACCCAACACTCAATAATGATCTAAGCCCTTTTAAGGAGGGGGCATCCAAACCAAAAAAAAACAACCTAAAAAGAACAAAGGCATGGCAAACAAGATTCAATTAACATACATGTACGTAAACTTTTGTCCATGGAATTTGCAATGATTGGATTTGCGAAATTTGTCATTATGAGAATGATACAATAAAATTGCATTATTTTCATAATCACAATTTTCACAATCCCAACCATAACAAATTCTGTGGGTAAAAGTTTGCATATACTAACTATAACAATCACAAAGAATACACAGCTAGTAGAAAAAATGTAAACTTTCATGTATCACACAAAGAATATACAAGAATGCAATAAGGACAAAAGGAATATCATATTTATACCTGTGGAAGGAAGGCTTTTTTTTTTCATTTTTCAAGTCCTACAAGAAGGGTTTCCATCTATCTGCAACCTCAAAATATGTTCATCCGATCCCCTATTTTTAATTACAATAAATTACATATTAGATCATATTATTTAATGATCTTTACATGTGTACAAAAACATAAGTGATAGCTAACTACAAAAAACCACTCAACTTAGTATCCCTAAGATACAAAATTACAAGTCTTTCATTAGTTTTATGGGAACAGATGTGATTATTTAATGCTCTTCATGCATGAAATCAAAATTATTGCATCAAAATATTATACTACTATATGATAATGATCGGCTATAAAATGATAACTACATCAAAATATTATAACAATGGAGGTTCTTAAAACCCAGGCCTTCAGAAGATCATCATCATTTCAAGAGAGTCACCGCCACCAATTCCTCCAGTCATTCTGAAAAGCGATCTTACCCAGCCATGACCTCCAAAACGGTACCCTAAAGGCGAAATATGGCCTCAATGATTTCCTCCAAGGTCAGAGGTGGAAAGGGCTGTAAAGAGGAACTGCTGGTGACTGCCGTCACAGGAGGAGATGGGGAACATTGCCTCTTTGATCTTGCCATCAGTAGAAGTGTTGCCATTCAAATAAGAAAGAAAGAAGTAGAAAGGAACTTTTGAATTTGAATTTACGAATTAAGGGTGCCTTGGTAATTATAAATGGGACTGATAGTTGGATAGTTTAGATGATATTGACGAGACATGATGATAAACGTTGAAAGTTGAAATGTTACGTATTTAGATCGGTTGTATTTGAAAACGCAGTTTAAATAATGATTATGAGACTGGATGCACATCTTATTCGGTTTAAATAAAAAGTGAACGTTAGAAAAATAAATGATATTCATATCAGTAAAGGCTAAGATTACAGTTTAGATTAACATATTTAGACCATGTGCCACTATAATCGATATGAATATAATGGAATTATATTATATTTTAATTTACTAATAAAGTGTGTGTGTGTGTGTATCATAAAATTAACTTATTAAACCAGAGACAGAAACAACAACAGAACAAAGATGCTAGAGACATGAACAAGATCAAAATCAAGACCAAGATTAGAAATAATTTTTTTTTCATTAATAATAATATTTATATGCTGCCTAAAGGCCATATCAGTAAATTGATTAAAAAAAACATTAATTTACATAATAATAATAAAACCCTCAATCTTCCTCCTTATCGCTAGAGGCAGGGGAGGAGGAAGAGGAAAGGGGAAAATGGGTCATTTGACATATTGCACTTAATGTCATTGGCATCGAATAGAAGGTTGATCTTGTTGTTAACAGTGTGGAGAATCACCAAAAGTCTTTTGAGGCACCTGTCGATGTGATCCTGTAATACCCCAAATTTCAGGATTGGAGATTAGTGAATAAGCTTGAAATAAGTGAACTGCCAAGCCTCGGTTTATCAGGAGCCCCACATTTATTCCCTAATGTTTCTTATATCTTTGGGGGTATTAAAGAAAGTGAAATGGTGAATTTTAGAGAATGTGATTATGTTTCTATTGAAATTTCCTGCGAGGTAGTGAGATTGTCTTGGGATTTTGGATGATCAAATGATGTCCAAAAATTATGAAATTTTACAGGGTAAAAGTAGACATCCAGGGATTTAATTTGATAGGTATTATAAGCCATTTTGACCAATGGATTGAGAGTTATGAATTTTTGAAATTAGCCCAGAAAATCTGGAAAGGCTCTGGAGCAACGGTCAAAGAAATGAAATTTGGGAATGATATGCTTCCAACTGGCTAAAGTCCATATTTTTCCTTGAAACTAGACTCAATAAGGGTTTCATAGCCTTTGAAATCACTCCAAAATGATTTCTACAAATTTAGCTATTATTTTTCAAAGTTAGGGCAAAAAACCTGCCAGAATTGGCATTATTCCGAAAATTGAAAATAAAATGTGTTAGAAATTGATTAATGGAATTTAAGATGCCAAGTGTCATTATCATATGAATAGGGGATTAGATTATGATTTATGAAAATGAGCACATATCCAATTGCATTAAAATAATACTGCATGAACATAGCAATCATGACTGAGGATGGTAAGAATTATCTTGAGTGTAAGGTTGGAATTACTTTTAGTGTAAAGTTGGTCTAGTTGGAAGAAGCGATTGGTTTAGTTGGAACATAAGAGGGGGGACTGTTTTTGAGGCCAACCAAAGGAGAAGAAAACTAGTTTAATGCCAAAGGAAGCTTAATGGAGTAGGTATGCCATAATGTGAAGGAGGTATGGGTTGTGACAAATGTCACCATAACATCCCTTGATGAAATCAAATGGTGTAGGATGAAAAGAGAGTTTTATAAAGCCATGCTCCACCATTCCTCTTGTCATCTCTCGTCAAACAAGAGGGGAAAAAGATGAGTTGAAGTGCAATTGAACATAAGACCATAATGTATGTACACAAAAGTCAAGGAGTTGGTAACTTTGGAATTGAAATAATCATGTAATTCAAAGGAAAATGAGAAGAGATAATCTTAAGCTCTTGGTTAATCTTTCTCTACCCACTTTTATGCCAAAACACAAGAGAAAGAGAGAGAAAGTGCCTTGGAGTTTTGAGAAGCTTGAGAGCACAAGGGAGCTTGAAGAAGCAAAATCAAAGGTAAGGGTTGTGAAATTCACATGTTCTTGCCTCTGAATTCATGAGCAACTCTTTCTATCCTCTAATCCTTCTTGAAACATACATATAGCAAGAGGAAAATCAAGGGAAGGAAGGAGAGAGGGAGGACGATATTGGAGTCTAGAGGGAGGAATGAAAGATAAACTCATAAACTTTACTCTCTTAGTTGAATTCGAGGTTGTGTTGTTGTTGTGATTGAATTGTTGGCATGTATTGGTTAAGTTTGTAAATTTGAAAAGTCCTAATCCTAAGGGGTTATGCTTCCCAAATTTCTTTAAATCATGGTTAAGATGTGTTCAAATGAGTTAATGAGGGATTAGAAGTGGAAAAGTACAAGTTTTGAAAGCTAAAATATAAAAGAGCATTTTTTCCATTTTTTCAAAAGTTTTGACCAGCACTGTTCTGGGGAAGGAGTTGGATTTTCATGAAATAGATAGTTTCATTGGATTCAGTAGGCAAAAATAGGTGGGGTTATATAATTGGTTACTTTTTCAGAAAAGACCGAAAAAAACGAAATTACGAAAACGCCCATAAAACCCTAAATCGGGACTGTGAATGGTATTTTCGTAATTTGACATTGAATTTGGAAATTTTCAGCCCTCAAATGGATTTCTTAGGTGAAAATACAATAGGATAGCCCTAGTCAAAATTTCAGAAAAAGTACGGTTGGACCGGGTACAACAAGGCCAAGTCAGGTTCCCAGGGGCATTTTGGTCATTTTTCAATATAAACTCATATAACCCCCAAAAACACTATGGAAGTTTCTAAACTGTACATTTGACATTTTAGGACCAAGTGGAGAGCCGAGAAATGGGCACGCAAATCGAGGAACGTTATTCAAGGATCAGGGAAGAGCGATTAAGGTAGGGAACTTACCTCTCCTGCATGTATTTGATATTTATGCTGGTGTATTGATACATGATATTGCTTTGCTTGATTATGTAAAACGTATATGAATAATTGAAGCTCTGTTTCTGTTTATGCTATGGCCATACGTATATTGTTTGAAACATTGAGCACGCAGATATGTCATTGTGTGAACATGAGTTACGTAATGCAAGCATGTAATGCATTAAGCACTTATCTTGCATGCATATTGGTATTATTTTTCTACTGAGATTCTCACGAATTTCACCCTCTCCTACCAATAATTTATACAGGTGAAGATAGAAGATATTAAGAGCAACAAAGAGAACCGTATGAGGGGAATGCGTGGTGGAACAAAGACTAGAAGATATCTCTGATTTCACTAGGACGAGTTTAGACACCCACGTAGCGCTGCGAGGCTATATTAATTGTAATTATCAAGTATGAACCCCTATGAGGAATTTCCGTAATCGTGCACATAATATCAGTATATTTATACTATTCCAGTGTTACCCACCGAACTG